>OX424560.1:35705282-37187800 GCA_949152475.1 Terebella lapidaria
TCTTTTGGATGTCCTGTAGTATCCAGTAGTATCAGGCAGCATGCCTTACGGAGCGATCACTTGAAACACCATATCATTGACGCAAGTTTACACCTGCCCCTTAACGAATGACTCATCGACATTGTTTGGGATGTCACTGTTCAGGATCACGCCAGTCGTTACAGACGCCTTCACAGCCATGTCAACTGAAGCTCCTTTGGTGCAATGGGCCTCTTCCCCCTCACTCCAGTTGGTACACATAGCCTGGTTCACCCACAGTAGCGTTTGCTTTATCATCAGCCAAGAAGTTCAACGGCTCGATGTCTCAGATATTATGGAACTGTGCTGAACAATAATGCTGATATTAATGAGAAACTCTCAGTTGCCTTGTCTGTATTTTGTACCGGACATTGACATAGCTAGTGAAATTCATGGATGCATGTGTTTACTTATTTCTTGGCGCAAGCTGGAGGCGTATAGTAACTGGAGATCGACTGGGAGTACCTCGAGTCTTCTCAAATGTTGATCAAGGTATGCCCGGATTCATTTTCCAAATGTCAACTAACAGATCTTGGTCACCAAGAAATATCAGCCGTACTCGCTCTTTCATTGTAGGATGAGTGGCCACAGATTTGTCTGGGGAAAATAAATCTGCTACACATGGAAAAACATAACAAAGACAATATTTATGTTTTAGGCCTAATGATTCACGTTATCAACATCGTTACATGACAAACATGAGTTATATTTTCTCACAGATACTGATCTTCGTTTTTCCCATTTGAGATGTGTTCGTGTCGCAAGTTGGTATTAATGCAAGTTCTAAACACGACTTACTTGTTGAGATGTCTTCAAGTAGACAAGGCGAATTGATATCCGTTGGTGACTTGTGTAACATGTATGCTTGTTAAAATTAATCGTAAATTGTCAACAGAACAATATCTGTAGTACACACTGATGTTACATAATAGACACTGATGTAAAGTTCATTTTTGTTGGATGTTTCTACGTAGTCCAAAAACGTTTCCAAAGCATAAACGTTTCCAAAGCAATACTTTACATTTATTTGGTTCTGTATCAGGGAAATAGAAAGGAACACCATGAATACACATCAGAGTTTTAATCTTCCACGCTTGTCACACACTCGACCGGGTGTGGCTCCAAATCATCCCCCGCTTGTGCCAGTTCTGATTGCCCGTCAGAAATGATATATAACGTAACATAAATTCAGGGAAACACACATCACGCTAAAATATTAATGGCACATATCAATGCCTAGAACAACGAAAGTCTATCAGAGCGATTGTTGAAGGTAAATCGACATCACGACTTTGTAAGTCGTGATCATAATTCACAAAGCTTAATCGTGAATTACATAGTTATGAAATGACCAAACAGTCTATTGTTTTACCATTATTGAATCCCAATTTAGACTATTAATAAACAGGTTCGTCTCTGTTTTGGAAGTGTGGATTCACATGCTCTATTCCAAGTATTTCAGACATATGAAAACACGACGTCCAAATTCAAGATTTCAACTAATTCATAATCATGACTTTGTAATTCAAGACCACAAATCATAATTCGTGCCATGATTTTGTAATTCGAGATCACGACTTCTATATTTCATCTATAACGTGGCACTCAATACGCTTTCTAGTTTATTTCTTTTGGTACAATGGTACATGTGTAAATATTTTCACTACTGCGTTGTATTAGAGTTGGATTAGAAGTAGGGAAGCAACACGAACTGAAAATCAAATGATTTATCATTTCATATTCTACCACGATATACTTTAAGATGTTGCTCTATACCTCGTAAATGTTTTGCTACGATATGACACGTCATAAAACAACCCAATCCAGAGGACAGAGAAAGGAAAACAGCAGCTGTTATTGTCAGAATCATGGCACGAGTGTCGCTCTGGTCGTCAATAGTGGTCATTTGTCT
Source organism: Terebella lapidaria (assembly GCA_949152475.1). NCBI lineage: Eukaryota > Metazoa > Annelida > Polychaeta > Terebellida > Terebellidae > Terebella > Terebella lapidaria. The sequence goes on from OX424560.1 coordinate 35,707,213, forward strand.
CTCTGAGCAGCAATCTCGGTTTTGCATTTCCTTATCTTCTTCTTACAGACGCTACAGGTAGTGTCTTATGTATGAAAAGTATGTACTGGTGTATACATGTATGTACGCGTGAACCTATCGTATTAGACTTTTTAGCAATTATAACATTAAAGAAAAAATTTTAATAACACATAATATAATGTTTATTGCATATGAAAGCAGCATGATGCCAGCATCATTTTGGAATCAGTGTGCAATGTTTTTGTTCTGCAAGATCACAATGAAACCAAATCTTACATAGTTTTGCTAAACATGTGATCAAAGACCATACAAAACGAATACCGCTACCTCAGAGACCTTCTCCTATAGATTACTTACTGAAAGCAAGCCACATAGCGAATGGTGCAGCTATTTTTACATCACTGTCAGTAACAATGCCGGAAATGAGCTCTCTGCTGCCGACAACATGAGCTACATGCAATTTGTCAAGTGTGTTATGAATATGATGTTTGATTTAAATCATCTGACACGATATGCTCGTTTATTTGTTTGAATCTCTGATTAAATACTGTTCAATTTTTATACTGTTTGATGTTTTAATATTCTCTATCATGTGTTGCTAAAGCAACCAGACAAGGTCTTACCTGGAATTAAACTATAATTTTGAATGGGATTGTGATGTACTGTATGGATTCTTTGAACTTAAACCTCTGCTGCCTTCAACTACGTGTATTTCAACGGGGGGTTGGTAGTGTTTATTATCAAACTAACTACTTTACGATTGAATACACACCACATATGAACATTGATTATTTCATCTTGGTGCAATATAAATATCAATCTATTACCACCAATACAAAAACAATTTAGTTTTTGTAACAATTCAGTCTTACAATTTAGTTTTTCAAACAATTTAGTGTTACCTTAGATATACAACAATCCATGACCATGGGCGTGTATCTGATGTGAAACTCACTAGCCTTTTGGCTTGTGATCAGGTACTTATGTGAGTGCTGTGAATTTTACATGTCAACATTGATGCCAATATTCAGTTGACAATGATGCGTGAAAGACGTCACCCGTCGGGAGTAGCTAACCCTGTCCAGAATAGTCTCGATCTTACATGTCTGGCATACACGTTCTATTCATTAAGTCGTTCTTGGAACGATATCGATTGCTGGTCAGGAATGATGGATGAATATCTGCAAATTGGTGTCAGTCTTCGAAGAATAAATAGTCCTGCTCATCGTGATATCTGCAAAATTGGCTTCTTACTGCACCAGTTGTTCATTATATATCAATTGGCACAGCTCATCTTTTTGTCTGTTCATTCATATTAATACTTCTATATGTGAATACCATTTAGTATTTGTATCTGAAAATTATATTCATACATCAGCACACATTCTGGAATGGTCGGAGAAATACATGCCTCAATTGATTGCCCATTTCACGAGGATTTGTTTTGATTTTACCAATTAGCCATCAATATATTTTCACGCCAGTGACTGTTAAATCAAGGGAACAATAGGTATATACATGTACATATGGTTGTGTAAGCATTGTAATTATTCTTTTGTCTGGTCTTATGTGCAAGTGTTTTTTAGTACTTGTGGAAAAGTAGATCAATAAGAATGTGTTATATTTTGTGTAATGCAAAATATGTTGTGTGATGCTACACACCAGATCGAATGCTGTCTAGACGGAATTAGATTTTATTATAAGACATTTTGAAAAGGAACTACGTAATTGCCGAAGTGAAATTAATTTTAAAAATCTGTTTATTATTTGCAGAATAATACAGGGCGAGTTCTGATAATCATAATCTTCTGCAGTTTGAAGAAGTTTTAGTCATGTCTAGATGCATTTGGTGTGTTTGGTGTGCATGCAGACAGATGTATATGTGTCAATGTATGATGCATTGAAATGCCATCTGAATATTCCATATGAAATTTGGTTTGTATTTTCATTCACCTAATGTCTCTTGATGGACGGCAATTGGCTTTTCATAAGCAGAAGATTGTGCAAATATTGAAGTGCGAGATGTGCCTCAATTACTCAAACTGTTTTTACGGGTTATTGGGCATTTGCTCACCAGAGCCACCAATGCCATGCCACTGTGGAATCAGATACATTTGGACATTGTATAACCCTGATTAAAACCTGCTTTGGATATGAACCTGCTTTGGTCTGCTTTGGATATGAATATCGGGTAATTTTTCTGATATTTGATTTATTTTTCTGATATTTGTATTATCGAAAATAGGTCCAACATGTTTTCCTAACATTACTCCATCACTCTTCCTCTTACAGAATACAACATCGTATCATGGATATTCACTATGACTAATGAACTACATCGAGTGTGAACAGGAAACTGAATTAATCTTCGCATATCGGTGGGTCTATTAGACTAATACACTCACGCAAGTAGGGCGCATCTCTTTTAAGTGTGTGTGGTTCAACGTTGTTTCGCCTTTATTTTGCCATGTTCTGAAAATAAATAGTGTTCACAGCGTCATAAGGTCTCAACAACAAAAGCATATATTAGCGTTCCACTCCGGAGGTCACGAAGCAATTTCGAATCTATATATTGATTTAAAAATCTCACGTGAATAGAAAGCAGACATTAGTGCAGTCACACTGCAGATATTTACCACGAAATGCGGTTGTATCGTGGGTCTAAATATCCTCAAACGGAAGGATGGTTAGCTGGATGCATCCGGATATATGACACACTTAATCCTATGCGGAAACAACAAAGACGTGAAATTTCTCATCTATGTTTACAACACAAGATTTTCCAGTATGCAATGCGTACTGCTCAATACATGTAAATGTCCCGTGACTTTCCGAACATGAGGTCAACTCAAGTAAATACAGTATACAACAATCACAACCAACACCGCCAGATTTCGATGATTGATCCGTAGACCAATATTGGTAAAGTAAAGTACAGAATAATTCAGTACTATTATACATAACTGTGTGCCATTCGTGATATGCTCAAATCACTATGAGAATAACTGCAAGTTAAAGACACAATTGAAACCCAGTGTGTGGCAATGTTAAAATACACCTGTGACGTCACACTATTGTTTGTTCGCTCCATTCTTTTTTAGGAAAGGACAGAAATAAAAGAATGTAGTCCATTCTTATTGAGTCTAAGAATGGACAGTCTGGGGGTGTATTTTAAGTCAGAGAAAGCACTCGTAAACTGTCCATTCGTAGATCTGAAAAGCCTCGGCCCGGACAGTTACTCGTACTTTCTCTATTACAGAATGTTCAAACACGACCTTTCACTTCCATGCTTACATTCCCGGAGTCCACTGAACCCCGGTGGTGCCATCACATCGTGGACGACATTCGCGGGGATTTTTGATAATCATCTAAATGTCCACATAGATCCCATGTAATCCCATTAAAAACCCTCGGCTCGGTACAGCAACAAACACAGCGAAATACAAGTGGTCCTGATGGTTTAGTTTTATGTCACATTCTGGGTACCGGTGCTTTTACCTTTCTTTCTGAGTGACAATAACTAGAGAAGTTATAGGAGCTGTGCTAGTACCCATGCCTTGTGTTACAGAAACACCGGAAAATAAGCATAAGGGATGTAGGCCCTCCAGGTTCCTCCATTAAAGGTATCACCGTGTTTAACAACACAGGAAAAGGGGAAAAACATCACTAAAAGCTTCATAAACACCCACAGAAGGTGATCTAATAAATCTGCATTGTCGCTAATCGTCACACAATATTTACATTCCATGCATAATGCATCATAAATGACTTCCTATTAACCGCGATATCCTCTGGAGTAGTTGGTGGTTTGCGAAAGGTATCAACAGGATTTATTCTAGTTTATTAGCAGTTCACTCCATGGATAATTCTTGTATTGTTTCTAGTATTAAATTTCTGTATCTGGTATTGTTTTCTAGTATTGTTAGCACGAACAACATATATCAAAATTAACTGCTGGCTTTTGTTGGTGTGGCGTAAACACTGCCAGGGTTTTAAACATATATATTGTACAGCTTGAAGAATTAAAAAAAAAACATATACGTGGATTAGGCAATGAATCAAATTGACATTGACTTTCATGCCGGTAGTTGCAAAAATAAATAGACATCAAGTATTGATATTGTGTTATTGAACATTGGGGCTGTTTCACAATCAGGGTAGTTTTGGTTTTTATTGGTTTTAACAACAATTTAGCTTAAAATTAAGCTGTATTCAACATTCAGATACAATGGTAGTTTAGGGCTAGCCATATCAAAACAGAAAATGCTTTCATTTGAAGCAAAAGTGTATATTTTCTACAAAATTACGCACATTGGCCTGTGTTTTTGACATTTTAGCATTCCATTTCATCTCACATGATCTTTACATTGTACATTTATAAACAAAGAACCAAAATTGAAACTTCAAATCCATATTGTTTTGGAATGTCATACATCTAAGAAATTGGGACAAAAAATCATTTCACATCAGAGTCACCAGTTTGATATTATACTCCTAAGAAAGATATCATTGCTTGTCCGTCAAAAAATGTCCTCTCCGGAAGCATGTTACCTGTGAAGATTTTTTTCTCATAAATACAGTAGTAAATCCTGGCATTAGTGTGTGTTTTACCAGCTGTAAACCCACCTCAAGCAATAACATGAAAAAAATATTAATATCATGAAATCATTAGTTTTTATGACTCATATTGAACTGCCATTGCCTGTCCGTCAAAAATGTGTCCTCTCCGGATCAATGTTAATCTTATATTTCTGTACGAAATATATTGGACTGCGATATCTTGGTATTTTGTAACATTACCGGTCTGCAGATGATTATGGTTTTTTCTCGCTTCCTAGAGCACATTAGATGTACCAACTTGAAAATGTCCTCTCCGGAAGCAAAACCTGCTATATGAAAAACACCATATATTTAGTGAGCCTGAGCCTGAATTTGGCATTCAACTTTTTGTCTTTAATGTGTACATGTACTTTTGTTCAGTTTTGCAGTAAAATTTATGGCACCATATGAAGATCCTCGATTTGCAGTCAGTTCATGAATCAACATGATCTGAGCATACTTGCACATCCATGAGTCGTCAACAGTATGCCTGTTATTCGTGTTACTAGTATATCTATAGCTGAACACACGAATCAAGGATTTTAGTGCAACAGTAAATCATTCATCAATACTTAGTTAGCCGGGTAATCATTGTCAAAAAAATGTCCTCTCTGGAAATATTTCTTACATCCTTCATTGTGTCATTTGGCAGCGGTTTTCCCAATTCTTTCAGTAAGTTTCATTCAGGCTCAATTAACTCAGCTACAATATATCAGATAAAGTGCAAATTGGTTATAATTTTGAGCAATCATACCTCTTATACTGAACTTGACGGTATAGCATTTACCATGTTTACATTCCGAATCTGTTCCAGTGGTATTACAATTATTGGTCATTTATTGATTCATGTCACAAATGAATACTTGTATGTTTGGAAACATGAAGAACATGCATATTGCTGTATAATTTCTACTTACTAGTACAATGTTTTTACCACTATTAGCTGGTGTCAAACAATTTGTCCTCTCCGGATAAAATCTTGATAAATTTCACACAAGTATTTTTCAATTTGTCGTATAAAGTATAGTTTTGAAGTTATTCACTTGATTTTTTCAGGACAGTGAGAAACGTACATTTATATAGCCCTACTGTAGTCAAATTGAATAAGATACACACAAGTTTAACGTAGTGCTAAGTGAAGTACACTAGTTTGTTGATATTGTGAAATCCGAAACCACTTCGTGTCAAGCTGGTGTCAAACAATTTGTCCTCTCCGGATAAAACCTTGATAATTTTCACACAAGTATTTTTCAATTTGTCGTATGAGGTATAGTTTTGAAGTTATTCACTTGGTTTTCTCAGGACAGTGAGAAAAGTACATTTATATAGCCCTACTAGTCGGGCATGTACGGGGGGTCCCTTTGCACCCCCCATGATCCTCCAAAACCAACTTTTTTCTCAAGGTTTTTTAATACTAATAAACATTACATATGTCTCCGGTTGCGCATCCATTGCAAAAATTGGTTTTCGGGCCATTTTTCAAAATGTTTGTGAGTAATGCGAAAGTGTATGAATAAGTGTATGAATAAATTCAAATAACAATGTGTTCTTATTTGCTTTCCATCTCTATATGATGCTGTTATCATTTTAAATTGATATTATATAGCTAGAATAACACCAAAAATGGAATCTACATACCAAAATAACCTTGAAAATAGTATCACACATCTTTTTAGCACAATTAGTTATGAACTTGAATTTTCGGGGTGTGTTCAGCAGGCATCTTGGATTTATGTTAATTACCAAAACTAACCAAATCAAGCTGTATTTGTTCAAGGATTTATTGGGATTGCCAATCAGTAAAAGTCTCTTTCAGAAATATCCAAGCAAGATCCACAATTGAGACCATAGGAGTGTCAAGGGGGCTATGTTCGAGAGATATCTAAATGAATGTGTAGCGTGTACCATGTGTGCAGGTGTACATGCATCGAAAGAAATAGCTTGATTGTATTTTTTTGGTCTGAATGGATTCCCTGTATATGAAAACCTAGGTATAGACCCCAAAATGAACATCCTAGGTTGACTCAGTCCGAAGTTATGGACATTTTAGTGAAAAATTATCTAAATTTGGCGGCCATCTTGGATTTATGGACATATTCATATTTTAAATATTTATTTAACCACTGTTTTCTCATGTACAATGTATCAGGCCCCTACAATTAGCAGCAAAAGGTAACAAAGGTTTTATTTTTTAGACCTATGCAGCCTAAAGTGAAGCAATCTCTAAATTCGAGATTTCTCGGGGCGGCCATTTTGAAAAATGGCCCGAAAACCAATTTTTGCAATGGATGCGCAACCGGAGACATATGTAATGTTTATTAGTATTAAAAAACCTTGAGAAAAAAGTTGGTTTTGGAGGATCATGGGGGGGGGGTGCCTCTTTGCACCCCCCCCCCCCCCCCCCCGCACATGCCCGACTATACTGTAATCAAATTGAAAAAGATACAAACAAGTTTAATGTAGTGCTAAGTGACGTACACTAGTTTGTTGATATCCGAAACCACTTTATCATCCTTATTGTGCCAATATTAACTTTCTTTTACAAAAAAAAATGATTCATTATTAGAGTGGGTCTTAGTATACCACAGGGGAAGTGTTACACTTTTATGTTATTGTTATTTTTCTATTCACAGTGAGGTCAAAGTGAATATTCTTGTGTAATTATACATCACCCTTTGCTCTATTGAAGTACTGAATTCTATGGCAAGATTTCGATCAGCTGCTCTGACAATTCGAAATTATATTGGACACACCAAGCAGATTGATATAAATGAATACAATTTTGCAAATATTCAGTTTGAATTTTGAGTGTTGTTGGAACAAATTTGGCCCCCTGATTGTGAAACAGCCCATTGGTCTGATGTGACGAGCGAGATAAGTAGCAAGATTTAACAAAAACAGCATACAAAGGCTGTTACAGTGAACAGCCTTTGTATGCTGATACATATGCCCAGCTGATGGGTACGTCATCTCACCTACTGTTAGGCTGCAGGGGTAAAAGTTAGACAGTGGATGATAACTGCCGCGGAACACTTCCAAACGTTCGCGATGTATTCCACCCACTTTACAATTCTGAGCTTCATGATCCAGGGAGAGACGCTTTTTATATCTTTTTACATTTTTTTACATCCTCATCAGTGATGAGGATGTCGATGATGATGGATTAATTCATCATATGGTGAAGGCATGGGTATACTATATCTGGGTAATGGAGTATTCACGTCAAGATATATCAAAATCTATTGCCGTTCAATAGTTGGTCATGCTTCAGGCCAGGTGCTGAGGAGAACTTCGCTTTGGCTTTTATGACAGCGGATGAACGAACTGCCCATGTGTCCACCCATGTCTCGATATTTTCATCAGATACGGTGAAAGGAAAACCATGAATAGACAGCCTACGGATGGCACCAGAGTCCGCACCCCTGACCTTTGCTTTCTGGAAGTCGAGAACGTCATACTTCCGACCAGATACATGGTCTGTAGGATTTTTTGTTTGGTAGAATCATTTGCACAGTATATAATCCAGAGCTCGACGAGAGTGGTCAGTTTTGTACCCACAGAATGTCACACAGCTTGACAGAGTCTCGATCACTGGAGGATGAATTGGCTCTGTCAATGATGTTTTTCGCCAATGATGTATACTCATTCCGAGGAGGTGAGGCATTCCTCGAGCTCTTATGGATATCCATAGCGCTGGGTTTTGCAGAGCTTGTTCTATGTTGAGGACGTTATGATGTGACGATATTGGTGACGTTATGATAACTGGAAATTTGATCGTGCATTGGGGACTTCAATGAGGGCTGGTGGATATGAAGACCCCTTCTAGAATTGTTTGTTTACATTGGAAACTAAATAAGGTGGGCGATGTTAGAGGGCATGTATATCATTCCAGCATATATGCAATTATTTGATTCACTTAGATACACAATATACCTCCCCAGCATTTTTCAGTAGAATACTGTCAATCAGTCCAAATGTGATTATACACGTAATATTTTGATTTAATAGCAAAACTGCAACTGTCTCTTGTATGGAGCGCCCAATTTTGATTATGAATATATATTCACATTCCATGCATGATTTATCATAAATGGTTTACTATGAACTTAATAATCTGGATAAGTGGGTAGTTCATGAAAGATATGATCGGGATTTATTCTAGTTGATTAGTGGTTTATTCCACGAATACATCCTGTATTGTTTCTAGTATTGTAGTACTCTATCACGTATTGTTTTCTAATTAATTATACAGTTAATTGTTAATTAATTGCTGACTTTTGTTGGTGTGGCCAAAAACTGCCAGGGTCTTGAACGTAGTAGCAAGATATAACGAAAACAATTCATAACATTTCCAAGAAAAGAAATGATATTGTCGAAAGAGATACCAGTCTGAAGCACGGATTGCACGGATTAATTTAATATGAATCAACATCTGAAAGATGCCATCAGAGTACCGTTAGCAAATATTGCTTGTCATTTCAAACAATAAGATACCCTAACTTCTGAGCTCATACTGTCGTAATCACATGCAATTAGCATATAGTATACCATGAATGGACAAATGAACTGACAATTCATTAGTTAGTCAAAACAGCTACTTTTTATTTTCAAGCATTTCACCGCGACTGCATAGAGACCACTTTTCTACGTTACTCATCATTGGACCTGTCTATTCCTGGTACAAGTAATGCCAAGGAATCGTGCTAAACAATGCAGGACATTGCTAAGTAAATTCCCATTCGCAAGCATTAGCGCTAAGTCGTATTTATGGTGCTGTTTTCGTTTGGGTCCTGAAGTGAATGTGAATACAACAACCATTGCACCGGGTCATTGTACCAATATTCCCCCATGGTTTATAATAGAACAAATATTTATTTATGAAAAAATATTGCATTTCGGAGGAATACTATAACAATATCCAACGACAAAAAAATTAGAAACGATATGCAACTACGGTGACTGGAAGTCCCAAGTTATTATTCAGATCTCCAATCACAAAATGAGGATTGAATACTATTGGATACCCTTATCAAATAGTTGTTATACACATACACTTGATATATCTAAGTGTGTGTATATCTGTTTGTGTCATTGATCCATTCAAAGTTTCATTCCGATTAGATTCGCTGTGAATCTTCCTATTAAATATTTCACAATATAGGGCAATGACTTGAAACATATTTCGATTGTGGTTTCATCAGCCCAAACCATGTTCACATGCCCAATACAAGATCGATTGGACATTTACCCATGTAGATGAGCAATCCATTCTGTGATCAACTACTTCCTGTCATGTGACCTGTGACATGCACATCACGTGGTTCCAAGTGATATATGGGGCAATTACCCAGGGAATCTTTCCCTGGTGAGCTCATGGCTCTTATGGTGTTGTGGAAGTGGTCATTCATATGCATTGTCATGTGCATTTGGACTAGAAATATGATCAAAGACGTGTCACGAAGACGCATCGTCAACATAGATCTGTCAAATGTTACTTGGATGATATATTGAGATTCTTCGTTGAAGGAATTGGTACTGCCTCCCAGCGAAACCAAAAGAGCTGGTTTACTTTAAACTCATGGTGCAAGAAAACCTAGTTCATTGCAGCAGAGTAGTTTGTACCTGAATACGTGTGCATTTCGATGAAAAATATGCATTTTTATTTTCTTTTGTGCAATGATATCTATCTCAGTTAAAAATTTGTTATCATAATATTGGTACTTGAAAGTTATGATCCAAAAGCCATGGTTTGCACCAGTTTAACTGTGCATTTATTCATGAAAATACACATTATGTTGTGCACTTATTTCCATTTTGGATCACGTTACCGGATCAAAAATGCAATTCGTAAACCCGAAGCAAAAGTATTGTAATAATACGACAAATGGTATCCTGGATCATATTGGGGAATAAAAATGTCATTACAAATTCTGTTATCCTCAAAAATCTACTTATGCTGCATTAATGAGCTGAGTACACCGATATAAATACGAGGCATCCTCGCGCCATTCATTAACTGAGAACAAGATTTTTTCCTTCAGAATTGCTTCAGCCACTAAGGTTTGATTGGGGTAGGGATTGGGGGCTATGTCATTTAAAACAACAACATACCCTGACCACATGATGTCATAATATGTATATACAATTAGCATAAGGTATAACATGAATGGACAAATACACTAACATGTCATTAGTGAGTCAAAAGAGCTACCCTTTTTATTTTCAAGCATAGAGACTGCTTTTTTACGTTACTCATCATTAAGCCCGTCCATTGCTGATGGAAGCAATGCCAGGGGATCTTGCTAAACAATGCAGAACATTGCTAAGTACATTCCCATTCCAAAGCATTAGACGTACATGTAGAAGTAAGTCGTAATTCATGATGCTGCTTTCATTTTGGTCCTGGAGCTGATGCGAATCAACGACCATTGCACTGGGTCATTGAATCTTCATATCCCCATTATTATAATGGAACAAATTCTTCTTATGAAAAACATTGCTATTTCGGAGAAATACTGTGCTGATAACCCCCGAATAATGTACTCTAGAAACGATATACAAGTATGATCAGTGGAAGCCCCAAGTTAGCGTTCGTATTTTCAATCACAAAATGAGGATTGGATATTATTGAGTACCACCATCAAATGGTTGTTATACACACATTTGATCCATTTCACGTTGCATTCTCATAAGAGTCGCTGTGAATCTTACTAAATACTGAACATTACGAAGCACTGAACATTTTTTGTTTGTGGTTTTATCAGCACGAACCTGGTTCACATGCACTGGGTGGGAGCTTGCCCATGATTTTTTTTGCAGAGCAAAGCCCCTGCGAGGAAAGATTTTTACCGAGTTGGCTCGTCAAGAATCATGGGCAAGCTCCCACCCAGTGACATGCTCAATACAAGATCGATTGGACATTTACCCATGTAGATAAGCAATCCATTCTGTGATCAACTACTTCCTGTCATGTGACCTGTGACATGCACATCGCGTGGTTCCAGGTGATGTATGGGGCAATTACCTAGGGAATCTTTCCCTGGTGAGCTCATGGCTCTTATGGTGTTATGGAAGTGGTCATTCATATGCATTGTCATGTGCATTTGGACTAGAAATATGATCAAAGACGTGTCACGAAGACGCATCATCAACATAGATCTTTCAAATGTATATTATGTGATATATTGAGATTCTTCGTTGAAGGAATTCGAATCTAGCAAAAAACTAGTTCATTGCAAACAAAGTAGTTTATACCAGAATACGTGTGCATCTTGACGAAAACATGCATTCGTATTTCTATCGTGCAATAATAGCTATCTCAGTTAAAATAATTAATTTGCTATCATACTATCGGAACTTTTGATCCAAAAGTTTTGATCCGAAAGCCATGGTTTGTGTCAGATTGATTTGTTCAAGAAAATCCAAACAGTGTTGTGCACTAGTTCCATTTTGGGTCACGTTGATCAATAATGCAGCTCGTAAGGGGATTGTTGATTCCATGCCTATCATCCCAATGTTTTCCTTGTCACCAAGAACCATTATACTATGTTTGTTTAATGCCAGTTATTACCCGGTGCACTTTGTCTGAATCTCAGCATTGACACTTTATCACCAGTTGAATAATAATCATATTCGCATTACTGCGGAAACTGATATAATTTTTTCCTCATTCGCCATGAATTATTCACAACACTCTAATCTGGCACAATTGACACTGTCTAAATCACCAGAAGTGAGCTGTGGGTAATTTGCACGATGGGGAAAAAGTGGAAGCCACCTTCCTTTAAAAGGGTTGTTTGACATAAACCAGTGTTCATTTTGTATGTTGAAATAATGGATATTCTTTGGGAAATGCATCGACCCAAACAACACAACTTCAACTTCCTTAACAACTTCCTCAAACCAATGCAAAAAAAAAAGATTCATACGATGTCATTCATGGTTGATGTACATTTATATGAGCTATTGAGCGTTCGTTCAATCATGATTTCTGATTCAGTTTGCCATGTGATACACGAAAAACGTGCGCAGTTAACCAGATATTGAGTTCAACTTTTCAACATAATGTCAGCATACGCAGGACACGTTATCCTGCTCCTCGTTTTTCGTCAACGTGTTACAGAGCGAGAGCGTGTGCAACATAAGAGTAATATCTGATAGACATTATAGAAACCTATCATGTCTGATAGACATTATAGAAACCCATCATGTCTGATAGACATTATAGAAACCCATCATGTCTGATAGACATTATAGAAACCCATCATGTCTGATAGACATTATAGAAACCCATCATGTCTGATAGACATTATAGAAACCCATCATGTCTGATAGACATTATAGAAACCCATCATGTCTGATAGACATTATAGAAACCCATCATGTCTGATAGACATTATAGAAACCCATCATGTCTGATAGACATTATAGAAACCCATCATGTCTGATAGACATTATAGAAACCCATCATGTCTGATAGACATTATAGAAACCCATCATGTCTGATAGACATTATAGAAACCCATCATGTCTGATAGACATTATAGGAACCCATCATGTCTGATAGACATTATAGAAACCCATCATGTCTGATAGACATTATAGAAACCCATCATGTCTGATAGACATTATAGAAACCTATCATGTCTGATAGACATTATAGAAACCTATCATGTCTGATAGACATTATAGAAACCCATCATGTCTGATAGACATTATAGGAACCCATCATGTCTGATAGACATTATAGAAACCCATCATGTCTGATAGACATTATAGGAACCCATCATGTCTGATAGACATTATAGAAACCCATCATCAATTAACAAAATTTATGGAGCCTTCGGTGATGGGTTTTCTTATGGGCTTGTTGTCATATAGGATGTATTAACATGAAGAGACTACAAAGTGGAAAATTCACCCTTGCAATTTCGTATTCGTGCTAAAATGGACTAACAGAATTTGCGATAGTTTGTAGCCTAAAAAGCTGAAAACGAGAGTTAATCGTGTCCAGGTAGCAAGAATATACTGTATGATGGTTTGAGTACAACTTCTACTTTGTTTGGCTCAAACAACAGCACGCATTAATGCCTGATTGCCTGACGATGGCACGTCCCCGCCATTCGGAGCTCATCACCTCCATCAGCATGACATCGGCAACGACACACCAAATATAGTGAAGAGTACTCCACACTATTCTAGAATACACCATATGAAAAACATCTCCACGAAATTCACCACAACACACCGAACATGTGACACGTATCCACCAATCACAATGTGACAACACATATTGGCACCAAGCCTTACAGAATTGGCACGGCATTTCACCAGACCTAACACACTACCTTGACCTATTTTTCCTTGTATGTCTCGAATCTGACCCAAAGTTTGCGAGTTGCACAAAGCTCTGATCGTCCACTACAGTATTGTGGATGTGACAGAATGTGTATCATTAAGATAAACACAGTTATAAATTGCATCATAAAACTAACATGTTTTGACACATTGACCAAAAGCCTGAGGAGTGTCATTCTGAAGCAGAGTGACATTGATTCATCTTGGGTGCATACAGACTATCCTGACATCAGCTTCCGGCTTTGCTTTAAGAGACAAGTATGATACCAAACACCAAACAATCCGCAAGACTAAACTCAAAATCCATGGACAAAATTTTTCACAATCGGTATGTTAAGGTTGGACAAAAATTCAAAATTGGTGATCAAGGTCCGAGCAATTTGAATATCACAGACATCCGGCGAAGCCAAATGTGAGATCAGGTGTACCAGTAAGAGTAAGCTTCTCTTGCCTCGCATGCGACACCCACTGTGTTATCCAAAATAAATGCCATCGAGATGAAGGACATAGTTAGGTTATAATAACGACTCTACAAGTACCAATCAACATGATGTGATAATATCTCCCATCTAAGCTTAATCAATGATTTCTTGAATAAACAGTTTGGGTAAGGGGAGATATATTCCTAATGTTGGGTTCCACTGTCCTGTTGGATACAAAACATTACTTCCAAACAAGACATCATTCCGTGCACCTTTTTTTTTAAAAAAAAAAGAAGGTTTTAGAGACGATTTCCTCATAGGCGTGTTGTGGGCGTGCACAATAAGAAATCACAGCCCACTCCAATAAATAGGCACAAATTATTCAGATTGACGTGAAAAGTTCTATAAATAATCCAAAAGTTTAATTAGTTAGACAATTTGAGTTGTCCTGGTGTGTACGTGTTACTGTTTATGACTGGTTTATTTGACTACTTGTACAGTTCTTGACACAAATTTATGTGCAATTGAAACTGTAAGTTTTACATAATTGCACATTAATGTTTCAATCAATTCTCACAGTTAGAGAGCATTAAATCAACACCACATCAATGAAACAGTTGATAATCTGGCCAAAAATATTTTTCATGTTCAATTAAGATAGCACCACAAGTAATATATTTTCGGAATGAAAATGTCATTACAAATACAGTCGTCTTCAAACATCTAATTATGCTGAATTAATGAACTGAATACATCCATATAAATACGACGCATGCTCGGGCTGTTCACCAACTAAGAAATGAGTTACATATACCAGTCACTACAACATGACGTTTTCCTCGATGACGGTTTCCTCTCTGCTAGTGTGTATCCTTGCGGGGCACACGTCAAGATGTGAAATGATACAACAAAGGCCGGCAGAGATCGCGGATGGTCGACAATGTAGAGACTTGGATCTCTACGCTCGCCGTGTGACTGTCTGTGGTGACCAGTGGATAGAGGAGCAGGAATGCTTGGCTCTGGGGTGCTGCTTCGACGACCGAAACTCGGACAATCCCAGCTGCTTCTATCTGGATAACACTGACGACATCCACCTTAAGCCACTGGCTGGAGGGAAGAAAGGCATCAGAGTCGACCAATCGTTCTCAGATTGTTACTGCAAGGGCTTCGAGGGCGGCAATTCCGGCGGTGGACGGAGAACGTTAAGAGTTCTGTGCTACAAGGGCAGCGCCAAAGACCGGATAAACAAGGACTGTGAATACCATAGTGACACTAACCCACACGATTGCAAACAGTACAACAAAGATCAAGCAAATTTCTACCAACAACTTCTCACCGCTATCGGCCCTACGCAGTGTGTCTACATCGGACAGAAGCAAAAGTGTCCTTTTCTTGAGAAGTTTCACACACAAAATATTTCCGCTCACATAAATTTCACTTGTCAGGCTTGATTGTGTCAACTCTGAAAACCATCAGTTCTGAGTGCGATTGAATCTCTCGATGATATTAATTTTTCTTTATACAGAATTGTCAACTCTTTTGAACAAACATTATGTTATACCAATTATTTATACTGTCTTATAGCAAATGACAAATTAATATAAAGTATTTTGCACTCGTCATTCCGTGCTATTTCAGCACATACAGTCCATTGTTATCACATTCATTTGTGGCTTATCAGACTGACTTGACATGGTGTCTTCTCTTCGAATATTGAAAAATAATAATCAGGATCACGCCCGGATGTTCGAATATGTTCACATTACAATGAGCCAAGATTCGTTAGGGTTTCCAGTTGGTCACAACTGTAATGTGACGGGATGTTATGTGACGGTGTCTCGAAAATTGCCTTGTGTGTCTCCTGTACAAATAGTTTGATCATGCAGAATTTGTGGCATTATACTTGATGTAATGAAGATTATCCTCAATAAATCCCTGCACAATATGTTTATCGTCCGTGTCTTATATACGAAATAACCTTGCATCATCTTGATTTGAACATGCATTAAAATATTTTTTACAGAAATACATAATATATTCAATTCAATTTTATTGGTGAATTCGTACAAGGTACAAACATACCACCACATATGAAAATCACACATGTTAGGGTGGTGCATACATCATGATAGCGAATAAGTCTTTATAATACTTTCTCATGGAATAATCATTCGCATGCTTACCTCACTGATCGACGATCATAAGATTACTTCTCGATCATAATATGAATTTGCACAATTTGTTGTCCATTACTTTCGTGATTTAAACAATAGCAAAATACAGTAATAATGATTATTCTATCATTTGCAACCATACTTTTACAATTTTTCACTAGAATAGTTACTAAATATGTATTATACCTATTCAAGAAGTCGTGTGGGTGGTTCGATGAAGATGTTTTATAGTTTTATTAACATCCATATGAAAACGCTGTTACAGATGTATGATGTGTCTAGATGATATATTTACTTAATACAAATATATATATATATATTTGTCTTATACAATATGGCCTGTAACAGTACATGATACATTAGTTATACTTAATTACAACATTGGCCCAACTACTAATGTTACTATTTTCCCAAGTCGTTGACATGAAAATTTATATTGTATCGAGACGATGATCTATATTCCCTAGTTCTAAATATAAAGGTACTTCAAGACAAATCAGTAAGTTACGTTTGAAAGTTATCAAATAAACAATTCTAGATTGAAACACTGTACAGACGTTGGTCAATGTAATACTTTGTAGCCGTTCTTTTTTGTTTCTGTATTTCAGGTAACATATTTCGACATATTGGATATCAGCTGTTGTCTCTATGAACAAAATTGCACGGTGCAGTACTATTGTCTCATTTACTTCCATCACAGCATTGAATTTTGTGAAGTTATGATGAAACAATAATATATATACATGTAATCCAATACTGATATCATTGTACATGTTTGTAATAGTTGCACTGTGTATAACATCTGTCGATTTATAAAAGTTTACTGATAAACTTGTGTTTGATATTTGCAAGCACTTACATAAGCACAAATATAAGTGCACATCAAGAGATTAGTTTCTGTACTCTGGAACAATTGCACAAGGAATGCGGAATTATATTGCCAGGGAGGTATATTCTCCCTAAAATGAATCTGAAGTATTGCATGTAATAATCAGGATTTCAAAGATGACCTGCATAACTTCATTTTAGCGACTAATATAACTATAAACGTATTCCAATTGGAGTGGGTATAGCATGAGGATGATGATGATATTAGTGTGATAGGGTGGTGTAGGGTAAGAAGAGTTAGGTGACAAACGTGAACCACGGAAAACAGTTCAGGTGAATTTTATACCAAAGTAGGATTATGCTAATAGTGTGATCACATGTTTTGTACTTTCAGATAAAACACATTCAATTGAAAAGCAATTTTGTTAGAACATATTTTTTTTCTTTGACAACTTCGGGGTGAGACATTTTGAGCCGGGGCTCACTTGTTGTTTTCAAGCATAGATTCTGTATTTCTATGTTACTCATCATTGAAACCGTCCATTGCCGGTGTACGTAATGCAGAGGGATAGTGCTAAACAATGCAAGACATTGCTAAGGAAATGTCCATTCCCAAACATTAGAGGTAAGTGGTACTTATGGTGCTGTTTTCATTTGGGTCCTGAAGCTAATGCAGACACAGCGGCCATTGCACCGGACCGATGAACCCTTGATGCTCCATTGTTTTATAATGGACGGATATTTCTATTTTACTATTTTGGAGGAATACTATGACGATACCTCCTGGATAATGTACTATAGAAACGACATGTACGAATGAATGGAGGCCCCGCGTTTGAGTTCAGCTGATTCCAAATCAAAATTGACGATTCGAGATAACTGCCGAGTAAAGATTGATTACTATCAAATTCCAAATCAAAATTGACGATTCGAGATAACTGCCGAGTAAAGATTGATTACTATACAAATTATTCAGATTGACGTGAAAAGTTCTATAAATAATCCAAAAGTTTAATTAGTTAGACAATTTGAGTTGTCCTGGTGTGTACGTGTTACTGTTTATGACTGGTTTATTTGACTACTTGTACAGTTCTTGACACAAATTTATGTGCAATTGAAACTGTAAGTTTTACATAATTGCACATTAATGTTTCAATCAATTCTCACAGTTAGAGAGCATTAAATCAACACCACATCAATGAAACAGTTGATAATCTGGCCAAAAATATTTTTCATGTTCAATTAAGATAGCACCACAAGTAATATATTTTCGGAATGAAAATGTCATTACAAATACAGTCGTCTTCAAACATCTAATTATGCTGAATTAATGAACTGAATACATCCATATAAATACGACGCATGCTCGGGCTGTTCACCAACTAAGAAATGAGTTACATATACCAGTCACTACAACATGACGTTTTCCTCGATGACGGTTTCCTCTCTGCTAGTGTGTATCCTTGCGGGGCACACGTCAAGATGTGAAATGATACAACAAAGGCCGGCAGAGATCGCGGATGGTCGACAATGTAGAGACTTGGATCTCTACGCTCGCCGTGTGACTGTCTGTGGTGACCAGTGGATAGAGGAGCAGGAATGCTTGGCTCTGGGGTGCTGCTTCGACGACCGAAACTCGGACAATCCCAGCTGCTTCTATCTGGATAACACTGACGACATCCACCTTAAGCCACTGGCTGGAGGGAAGAAAGGCATCAGAGTCGACCAATCGTTCTCAGATTGTTACTGCAAGGGCTTCGAGGGCGGCAATTCCGGCGGTGGACGGAGAACGTTAAGAGTTCTGTGCTACAAGGGCAGCGCCAAAGACCGGATAAACAAGGACTGTGAATACCATAGTGACACTAACCCACACGATTGCAAACAGTACAACAAAGATCAAGCAAATTTCTACCAACAACTTCTCACCGCTATCGGCCCTACGCAGTGTGTCTACATCGGACAGAAGCAAAAGTGTCCTTTTCTTGAGAAGTTTCACACACAAAATATTTCCGCTCACATAAATTTCACTTGTCAGGCTTGATTGTGTCAACTCTGAAAACCATCAGTTCTGAGTGCGATTGAATCTCTCGATGATATTAATTTTTCTTTATACAGAATTGTCAACTCTTTTGAACAAACATTATGTTATACCAATTATTTATACTGTCTTATAGCAAATGACAAATTAATATAAAGTATTTTGCACTCGTCATTCCGTGCTATTTCAGCACATACAGTCCATTGTTATCACATTCATTTGTGGCTTATCAGACTGACTTGACATGGTGTCTTCTCTTCGAATATTGAAAAATAATAATCAGGATCACGCCCGGATGTTCGAATATGTTCACATTACAATGAGCCAAGATTCGTTAGGGTTTCCAGTTGGTCACAACTGTAATGTGACGGGATGTTATGTGACGGTGTCTCGAAAATTGCCTTGTGTGTCTCCTGTACAAATAGTTTGATCATGCAGAATTTGTGGCATTATACTTGATGTAATGAAGATTATCCTCAATAAATCCCTGCACAATATGTTTATCGTCCGTGTCTTATATACGAAATAACCTTGCATCATCTTGATTTGAACATGCATTAAAATATTTTTTACAGAAATACATAATATATTCAATTCAATTTTATTGGTGAATTCGTACAAGGTACAAACATACCACCACATATGAAAATCACACATGTTAGGGTGGTGCATACATCATGATAGCGAATAAGTCTTTATAATACTTTCTCATGGAATAATCATTCGCATGCTTACCTCACTGATCGACGATCATAAGATTACTTCTCGATCATAATATGAATTTGCACAATTTGTTGTCCATTACTTTCGTGATTTAAACAATAGCAAAATACAGTAATAATGATTATTCTATCATTTGCAACCATACTTTTACAATTTTTCACTAGAATAGTTACTAAATATGTATTATACCTATTCAAGAAGTCGTGTGGGTGGTTCGATGAAGATGTTTTATAGTTTTATTAACATCCATATGAAAACGCTGTTACAGATGTATGATGTGTCTAGATGATATATTTACTTAATACAAATATATATATATATATATTTGTCTTATACAATATGGCCTGTAACAGTACATGATACATTAGTTATACTTAATTACAACATTGGCCCAACTACTAATGTTACTATTTTCCCAAGTCGTTGACATGAAAATTTATATTGTATCGAGACGATGATCTATATTCCCTAGTTCTAAATATAAAGGTACTTCAAGACAAATCAGTAAGTTACGTTTGAAAGTTATCAAATAAACAATTCTAGATTGAAACACTGTACAGACGTTGGTCAATGTAATACTTTGTAGCCGTTCTTTTTTGTTTCTGTATTTCAGGTAACATATTTCGACATATTGGATATCAGCTGTTGTCTCTATGAACAAAATTGCACGGTGCAGTACTATTGTCTCATTTACTTCCATCACAGCATTGAATTTTGTGAAGTTATGATGAAACAATAATATATATACATGTAATCCAATACTGATATCATTGTACATGTTTGTAATAGTTGCACTGTGTATAACATCTGTCGATTTATAAAAGTTTACTGATAAACTTGTGTTTGATATTTGCAAGCACTTACATAAGCACAAATATAAGTGCACATCAAGAGATTAGTTTCTGTACTCTGGAACAATTGCACAAGGAATGCGGAATTATATTGCCAGGGAGGTATATTCTCCCTAAAATGAATCTGAAGTATTGCATGTAATAATCAGGATTTCAAAGATGACCTGCATAACTTCATTTTAGCGACTAATATAACTATAAACGTATTCCAATTGGAGTGGGTATAGCATGAGGATGATGATGATATTAGTGTGATAGGGTGGTGTAGGGTAAGAAGAGTTAGGTGACAAACGTGAACCACGGAAAACAGTTCAGGTGAATTTTATACCAAAGTAGGATTATGCTAATAGTGTGATCACATGTTTTGTACTTTCAGATAAAACACATTCAATTGAAAAGCAATTTTGTTAGAACATATTTTTTTTCTTTGACAACTTCGGGGTGAGACATTTTGAGCCGGGGCTCACTTGTTGTTTTCAAGCATAGATTCTGTATTTCTATGTTACTCATCATTGAAACCGTCCATTGCCGGTGTACGTAATGCAGAGGGATAGTGCTAAACAATGCAAGACATTGCTAAGGAAATGTCCATTCCCAAACATTAGAGGTAAGTGGTACTTATGGTGCTGTTTTCATTTGGGTCCTGAAGCTAATGCAGACACAGCGGCCATTGCACCGGACCGATGAACCCTTGATGCTCCATTGTTTTATAATGGACGGATATTTCTATTTTACTATTTTGGAGGAATACTATGACGATACCTCCTGGATAATGTACTATAGAAACGACATGTACGAATGAATGGAGGCCCCGCGTTTGAGTTCAGCTGATTCCAAATCAAAATTGACGATTCGAGATAACTGCCGAGTAAAGATTGATTACTATCAAATTCCAAATCAAAATTGACGATTCGAGATAACTGCCGAGTAAAGATTGATTACTATACAAATTATTCAGATTGACGTGAAAAGTTCTATAAATAATCCAAAAGTTTAATTAGTTAGACAATTTGAGTTGTCCTGGTGTGTACGTGTTACTGTTTATGACTGGTTTATTTGACTACTTGTACAGTTCTTGACACAAATTTATGTGCAATTGAAACTGTAAGTTTTACATAATTGCACATTAATGTTTCAATCAATTCTCACAGTTAGAGAGCATTAAATCAACACCACATCAATGAAACAGTTGATAATCTGGCCAAAAATATTTTTCATGTTCAATTAAGATAGCACCACAAGTAATATATTTTCGGAATGAAAATGTCATTACAAATACAGTCGTCTTCAAACATCTAATTATGCTGAATTAATGAACTGAATACATCCATATAAATACGACGCATGCTCGGGCTGTTCACCAACTAAGAAATGAGTTACATATACCAGTCACTACAACATGACGTTTTCCTCGATGACGGTTTCCTCTCTGCTAGTGTGTATCCTTGCGGGGCACACGTCAAGATGTGAAATGATACAACAAAGGCCGGCAGAGATCGCGGATGGTCGACAATGTAGAGACTTGGATCTCTACGCTCGCCGTGTGACTGTCTGTGGTGACCAGTGGATAGAGGAGCAGGAATGCTTGGCTCTGGGGTGCTGCTTCGACGACCGAAACTCGGACAATCCCAGCTGCTTCTATCTGGATAACACTGACGACATCCACCTTAAGCCACTGGCTGGAGGGAAGAAAGGCATCAGAGTCGACCAATCGTTCTCAGATTGTTACTGCAAGGGCTTCGAGGGCGGCAATTCCGGCGGTGGACGGAGAACGTTAAGAGTTCTGTGCTACAAGGGCAGCGCCAAAGACCGGATAAACAAGGACTGTGAATACCATAGTGACACTAACCCACACGATTGCAAACAGTACAACAAAGATCAAGCAAATTTCTACCAACAACTTCTCACCGCTATCGGCCCTACGCAGTGTGTCTACATCGGACAGAAGCAAAAGTGTCCTTTTCTTGAGAAGTTTCACACACAAAATATTTCCGCTCACATAAATTTCACTTGTCAGGCTTGATTGTGTCAACTCTGAAAACCATCAGTTCTGAGTGCGATTGAATCTCTCGATGATATTAATTTTTCTTTATACAGAATTGTCAACTCTTTTGAACAAACATTATGTTATACCAATTATTTATACTGTCTTATAGCAAATGACAAATTAATATAAAGTATTTTGCACTCGTCATTCCGTGCTATTTCAGCACATACAGTCCATTGTTATCACATTCATTTGTGGCTTATCAGACTGACTTGACATGGTGTCTTCTCTTCGAATATTGAAAAATAATAATCAGGATCACGCCCGGATGTTCGAATATGTTCACATTACAATGAGCCAAGATTCGTTAGGGTTTCCAGTTGGTCACAACTGTAATGTGACGGGATGTTATGTGACGGTGTCTCGAAAATTGCCTTGTGTGTCTCCTGTACAAATAGTTTGATCATGCAGAATTTGTGGCATTATACTTGATGTAATGAAGATTATCCTCAATAAATCCCTGCACAATATGTTTATCGTCCGTGTCTTATATACGAAATAACCTTGCATCATCTTGATTTGAACATGCATTAAAATATTTTTTACAGAAATACATAATATATTCAATTCAATTTTATTGGTGAATTCGTACAAGGTACAAACATACCACCACATATGAAAATCACACATGTTAGGGTGGTGCATACATCATGATAGCGAATAAGTCTTTATAATACTTTCTCATGGAATAATCATTCGCATGCTTACCTCACTGATCGACGATCATAAGATTACTTCTCGATCATAATATGAATTTGCACAATTTGTTGTCCATTACTTTCGTGATTTAAACAATAGCAAAATACAGTAATAATGATTATTCTATCATTTGCAACCATACTTTTACAATTTTTCACTAGAATAGTTACTAAATATGTATTATACCTATTCAAGAAGTCGTGTGGGTGGTTCGATGAAGATGTTTTATAGTTTTATTAACATCCATATGAAAACGCTGTTACAGATGTATGATGTGTCTAGATGATATATTTACTTAATACAAATATATATATATATATATTTGTCTTATACAATATGGCCTGTAACAGTACATGATACATTAGTTATACTTAATTACAACATTGGCCCAACTACTAATGTTACTATTTTCCCAAGTCGTTGACATGAAAATTTATATTGTATCGAGACGATGATCTATATTCCCTAGTTCTAAATATAAAGGTACTTCAAGACAAATCAGTAAGTTACGTTTGAAAGTTATCAAATAAACAATTCTAGATTGAAACACTGTACAGACGTTGGTCAATGTAATACTTTGTAGCCGTTCTTTTTTGTTTCTGTATTTCAGGTAACATATTTCGACATATTGGATATCAGCTGTTGTCTCTATGAACAAAATTGCACGGTGCAGTACTATTGTCTCATTTACTTCCATCACAGCATTGAATTTTGTGAAGTTATGATGAAACAATAATATATATACATGTAATCCAATACTGATATCATTGTACATGTTTGTAATAGTTGCACTGTGTATAACATCTGTCGATTTATAAAAGTTTACTGATAAACTTGTGTTTGATATTTGCAAGCACTTACATAAGCACAAATATAAGTGCACATCAAGAGATTAGTTTCTGTACTCTGGAACAATTGCACAAGGAATGCGGAATTATATTGCCAGGGAGGTATATTCTCCCTAAAATGAATCTGAAGTATTGCATGTAATAATCAGGATTTCAAAGATGACCTGCATAACTTCATTTTAGCGACTAATATAACTATAAACGTATTCCAATTGGAGTGGGTATAGCATGAGGATGATGATGATATTAGTGTGATAGGGTGGTGTAGGGTAAGAAGAGTTAGGTGACAAACGTGAACCACGGAAAACAGTTCAGGTGAATTTTATACCAAAGTAGGATTATGCTAATAGTGTGATCACATGTTTTGTACTTTCAGATAAAACACATTCAATTGAAAAGCAATTTTGTTAGAACATATTTTTTTTCTTTGACAACTTCGGGGTGAGACATTTTGAGCCGGGGCTCACTTGTTGTTTTCAAGCATAGATTCTGTATTTCTATGTTACTCATCATTGAAACCGTCCATTGCCGGTGTACGTAATGCAGAGGGATAGTGCTAAACAATGCAAGACATTGCTAAGGAAATGTCCATTCCCAAACATTAGAGGTAAGTGGTACTTATGGTGCTGTTTTCATTTGGGTCCTGAAGCTAATGCAGACACAGCGGCCATTGCACCGGACCGATGAACCCTTGATGCTCCATTGTTTTATAATGGACGGATATTTCTATTTTACTATTTTGGAGGAATACTATGACGATACCTCCTGGATAATGTACTATAGAAACGACATGTACGAATGAATGGAGGCCCCGCGTTTGAGTTCAGCTGATTCCAAATCAAAATTGACGATTCGAGATAACTGCCGAGTAAAGATTGATTACTATCTCAGATCGTTGTTATACACACTCTTGGCACAATGAGCATATTTGTTTGTGAAAACAATGCATTGAGAGCTTCATGCTGATTAGAATCGCAGTAAATCGTTCTAGATATTGCACATCATGGGGCACTGACTTCGAACATTTTCTATTGTACTTTCGTCAACACAAGCCTGGTTCACATGCCCAATACAAGATCGACGGGACATTTACCCATGTAGATAAGTGATCCATTCTGTGATCAACTACTTCCTGTCATGTGACCTTTTACATGCACATCACGTGGTTCCAAGTGATATATGGGGAAATAGTCCATATAGACAGAGAAGCTCTCCTTGATGAGTCCATGCTTTTTATTGTGTTGTGAAAGAGGTCAATCATATGCGTTGTCATGAGCATTTGAACTAGAAATATGATCAAAGACGGGTCACGAAGAGGCATCATCAACATGGATGTTTCAAATGTATCTTTTGTGATGTATTTGAGATTCTTCGGTGAAAGAATTCGAATTTCCTCGCAAGAAAAAGCTGGTTTATCATAATTCACAGCTTGAAGTTTAAAATAAGAAGTGCAAAAAAACTAGCTCATTGCAAACAAAGTGTTTTGCACCAGAATATGTGTGCATCTTGACGAAGACATGCATTCATATTTCTATTGTGCAATAACAGTTAAAATAATGAATTTATTATCATATTGGTACTTGATAGTTTTGATCCAAAAGCCATAGTTTGTGCCAGATTGACTGTGCATTTATTCGTGAAATGCACATAATACTGTGCACTTATTTCCATTTTGGATCACGTTAACAGATCAATTATGCAGTTCGTAAAGGGATTGTTAATTCCATGCTCTATCATCCAAAAGCTGTCCTTGTCACCAAGAACCATTATACTGTGTTTGATTAATGCCAGTCATCACCTTGTGCACTTTGTATGAATCTCACCGCTGACAATTTAATACCACTCAGAAAAAAGTATATTCGCATTTCGACGGGAACAGGGTTTTATTTTACACATTTCGCCAACAATCATTCACATTATAATATCTACCACAGCTCATACTGTCACAAATTATCAGAGATAAACTATACTATCCATTTTGTATTTCGATAAGAATTATCCATAAGCACAATCAGCGAGGAGCGCTGAACACCCTTCTCGAATTATGTGCTGTGAGAAACTTACCCACCCCAAACAACATATACACAACCCGAAGCAAGAATATTGTCATAATACTGCAAATGGTAACCTGGATCGTCTTGAGACCACAAATAGGAGATTATGGATTTTATGGTGTTGTGAAATCACTGCATAATATTGGAAATATATGACCCAGAAAGCTCTGGTTTGTGTGAGATTAGTTGTGCATATGTACCTAATATGGTGCACGTATTTTCATTTTGGGTCACGTTAACGGATCAATGATGCAGTTCGTAAATGTATTGTTGATTCATTTTATCGTTTTCCTTGTCCAAGAACCATTATACCATGTTTGATTAATGCCAGTCAATACTTCGAACACTTTGTTTGGATCTCAGCATTGACAATTTATCACCACTTAGAAAACAATTATATTCGCAATACTTCGGAAGCTGAAATAATTTTTGAATCATTCACCGTAAATTCTTTACACTACTGTAATCAAGCACATACTGTCTAAATCATTTGCACAGTGGCGAAAAAGTGGAAGCCATCGATCTTTAAAAGTGTAGTTTGGCATAATTTAGTATTCGTTATAACTTATGTTCTATGGAGAACACACACCAACCCAAACAACATCTACAAAACTTCCCTCGCCCAATGCAAAAAAATAATATTGCTGCAAATGGTATCCTGGGATCATAAATGTGAGATGAACAAATGTGACATGATTTTGTTGCACTTAACTACAGAAAATTTAACTTAACTGTGCACTTAACTATAGCACACGCCACTAATGATTTCAATAATAGTTTATGTTAACGTGGTCCGCTACAAACAGTGAGGTAAAGAAGAGTCAAAATTTAAAAGTTACTTCTTGAATATTATCTCTTCAAAATGACCTATTTTATAGAGTAACCGATCAGCATCCTAATACTGAAAAGAAAATATGGGGTCACGGTGTTCGTTTCTTCGACATATTCGATCAAAATCACAAACATTTAACCATAATTACATAAATTATGGCATTTTTGCAATTTTTTTTTGTCCATATTCACATCTTTCATCTTGTTTTCCAAGAGAACGGATACGGTGACCCCCTATTTCTTTTCGGTTTTAGGATGCTGATCAGTTACTCTATAAAATATGTCATTTTGAAGCTCTAGATAATGTTTATACAGTTTTTTTTAAAACTGTTTGTTTGGAGCGGACTACCTTAACAGTTAATTCATTTGAGAGTTTGGTTCAGCTTCTGTATTTTTCGGATTTGTGATGCGAGAATAGATATTATATTTTGATATATTTTGAATTAATTTACACAAGGGTGCAAATTCCAAAGTGCGTGGCTTACCAGATATTAACTTTTTAGCATATTATCAACAGAGGCACACTATTCGTATTATGTTGTTCATATTTCGTCGACGTGTTACAGAGAGAGGGACAGTAAATGTAACATCAGTAATATCTGAGAGACACACACATTAAAGAAACCCACCATGTCAAATTACGAGACAAGTAGCCAATTTTATGGATGCTTTAGTGATGGGTTTCCTCGTGTCATTCTGAAATAGGTCATTGAATCTCTGTTGGGTAAATGAAGAACAGACTCTCCCGACATCATCGTTCGGCTTCGCTTTGCGATACACAACGGTCGAAGGCGACCCATTCGATCACCGGGCTCTCAATTAGGCCTATAAAAATTAGTGTTCTGTTTCTCCCATTTTTCAAAATTGGGTAGGGAGGACTATTTTTTTTTTTCATTTTTTATTTTGCAAAAAGTACCGTCCTCAGCTCATGAAAAAAGTGGGTAGGTTTAGGTTATTATTTCTGACGGGACGACATTCCACACATAGGCCTGTGAAATAAGAAAAAAACACTCGCGCACAAGGGCATCAGGCACATGATTTCATTCCTAAAGGCCTGATTTATTTGGACTTGAAGGCCCTTGAGCAGCTTTGCACCACTGGTTTGCTGATAGTGTCTGAGTCTCATTTGGCGGTGAGTGAAGACAAGGAGGTAGGTGTACGTTGCATGCCGTGATTCGGTGTTTTGATCATTCACTCTCCTCAAAATAGGGGCGGGAACACTTCTTTTTATTTGAGAATCACAAATAAAAAAATCCGAAAGGCTGTTGTTGAACACGGGCGGGCGGGGACGAGAAACAGAAAATTAATTTTATTAGGACTTACTCCCGCCAGCAAAATTCATTGCACTGATAATTAAATTCCATCGCTCTACTCAACAATTTCTTGAATAAACAGTTTGGGTGATGGGAGGAGATATATTCCCAAATTGTGGGTCCACTGTCATGTTGGACACAAAACTAGAATCTATTTACATGATACAAATAACAAATAAATTACTACTATATATACACGATAAAGCAAATTACGTAGTAGATCTGTTGAAATTATTGGCAAATTGAAGTAAAAAGTTCCATAAATAATCCAAAAGTGTAATTACGGTGGTAACCCACAACAGTTATTATATGCCGGGAATGAACATAGATTCTGCGAGGCAATCTCTTGAGCAGTGTGATAATATCACTCATTACCGGTGTCCGGAAGAAGAAGACGAATTCAGCGCAAGCAAAATTTGCTCTAATAAGGTTTTCACATGTATTGGTTAAGAAGGATGTTAACCGTCACTGATATTAAAGCATATTGAAACATGCCTGAGAAGGAGATAATTTTGCCAATTATCACTCATATGATTACTGTAAAACTACTAATTTTGGCGGACGATTTATTTGGTGGTAGGAGAAAAACTGCCAAATTAAATCGTCCGCCAAATAAACTAGATATATGCTAAGAAATATAAGTGGTTTTAAAACAGCCAAATTAAATCTCTGCCAAAATAGCCTGGGATTCAAAACCGCCAAATTTAATAGCCGCTAAAATTAGTCTTTTTACAGTACTCACATCACATGTACCATGGATCGAATAGGATTTATAACGTGTGCATGGCAATCCTGAAAACACATTAAATTTATTTCATTTATGAACATGATCACGAAGCATAATTTCAGTTCCCATAGGAAACAAAAGCATGCCCATACTGTGACTTTCAATGTAGAAATGTTGTAAGTAATGTAAATCACAGTATTCAAAACACCACCACAAGATTATGCAAACAAATCATTGACTTTCACAAATCATTTCAGAAGCTTGTTTTTCATAGCACTTTACTGACAACACATTTATTGATCGACAATGAGGTTATAGATCGGATTCTGAAAACTTTATCAGTGCAACGTGTTCATGACAATGGCTGAGCTGAACGGATATGACCGATTCGGATGTGCGAAGTTCATCAGCAAGGGAAGAGCCTGAGAGCTATAGCAGCCGAAGATGGCTACTCCTGCAAGAGAGTGAACCTTGTTATAGTCTGATACGGAAGAGCGGGACATGTTGCAGACCGCCCAAGATCGGGAAGCCTGCTGTATCCACTGCCAGGGATGGCCGTATCCTGGTACGTCACTGCAAGCAGAACAGTTGGTTCCTGAGTTCAGCGCAGTTTGGCAGTTTGGAGTGACCATGGTGTTCATGCTTCTCGAACAACAGTTCTCCAACCGCTGAAAGCAGCCGGTTAGAATGTCATAATGGCCAGAAGGAAACATTAACTCACTCCAAAGCAAAAGCAGCTGAGGCTCGACTTCTGTCGTCATTACCAGGTCTGGTTTTGTCAGTGGTTTTATTCACGGGCGATTCCAAATTCCACCTCTACTACATCAATAGGGGTCCACATCCACCACAGAGCTGGGGGAGATTACCTTCCACAGTGCATCACCGCCGACAGAAAAGTTTGGTGGTGGGGGTGGTGCCTTGGTGTGTGGTCAGGGGATGCATGTCATTTAGAGAGGTCAGTCTGTCCCACACAATCAAAGGGACATGGAACAGCCAGGGGCATCCCGGGTGACAACCTGGTGTCAGAAAGTTCGCCTAAAGAAAGAAATGGCGATTAGGGATTTTTTACAATACGTTCATGAGGAAAACAGATCTTCACATCGAACTGGGCCTAACATTGCATTGCGTTGTCAAACAATTAGCCCAAGGGCAGGGATAGATTACTGGACAATTTTGGTCTGGAGCTTCAATGTCACCATTAGGTGTGCCGCATATGACCTTCTATATATATCAACAAGACAAGTATTTTGTCTGTAGGGGTCAATCTACACATTCAGCTAGGATCCAACCTAACTGAAGAGCCAGGCCTAGTATCTGTCGTGCATGATCGAGTACACAGTCTGGCGAATCCGCTACCACCAGCCAATCATCTATGTAGTAATGAAAGTGAATCCTCATAACATGAGGATAGTGCATAGGATAGTGCATAGAACGTAGAACCCGACTTCATCCATACACTCCTCGACAACCCTCTTAAGTAGAAGATCTGAAACCTCCTTTGAGAGACACTTGTACTTGTCTCAATCGCTTAGAGTGGGAATGAATCATGGTGCCTGACGTACTGGTGGCTTTTGGTCCAACCACCTGAATGTCAATTTTCTCCCCAGCCAATCTAGGATTTGTGTGTCGGAGACTAGAGGTATTGAATTTCTGATCAAAGCTTCTCCAACTTCGACTAGTCGATCGCAGGGAGAGTCACTTCTTGAAAAATGACTTTCCGCCATGAAAACGGCCTCCCTTATCACCTCGCTTGCCCACATCCTTTGGCCGTGGAAAGGATGTGGCCTGAGGAGGCTGCGGCGGAGCTGCTGTAGAACCCTGATGCTTCTTCCCAGTAGCCTTCCCCGCACCACTGACCTTGGCAGGTAGAGCCTCCTCACAAAGGTTCTGCCTAAATGCTAGAACATCTTTACACGAGACAATACCATCGCCAATGTTCTGCTTAAAGGTTAGAACACTTTCACGCGAGACAATACCAAAAGGGAAGCCCGTGAACAGTGGACGAGCTTGCAACTCAGCTTTGTCGACATATGTAAGCTCTGATGTGCGGAGCTCTGCCTCCCTGACCGTCAGATCCAAAAACGGCCTCCCTTATCACCTTGCTTGCCCACATCCTTTGGCCGTGGAAAGGATGTGGCCTGAGGAGGCTGCGGCGGAGCTGCTGTAGAACCCTTATACTTCTTCCCAGTAGCCTTCCCCGCACCACTGACCTTGGCAGTTAGAGCCTCCTCCCCAAGGTTCTGCCTAAATGCTAGAACATCTTTACGTGAGACAATACCATCGCCAATGTTCTGCCTAAAGGTTAGAACACTTTCACGCGAGACAATACCAAAAGGGAAGCCCGTGAACAGTGGATGAGCTTGCAACTCAGCTTCGTCGACATATGTAAGCTCTGATGTGCGGAACTCTGCCTCCCTGGCCGTCAGATCCAGGTGAGCGTCTAGATAAGGTCGAGTTAAGCTCAGCACCCTTGAGAACACCAGACCTAATTTCCAGCACTGCCAAGAAGGACTGGCGCTCCCCATTTGGCAGTGCACTCTCGTCCACGAACTCCTGTACCAATGTGGTCAGGTATTCCACGAGCGAGAGTTGACCCATCAACTGATGAATCATGGACTGCCACGTCTGAAAGCGAGCCTTCTTGACGTAGGCAGACCAAACTACACCCTGCTGTGAGATAGCAAGCAAAGCCGGGGTCTTTGACTGGGACGGCTGACTGTGCAACACTATCATCTGACGATCGATAGGTCTTTGAAGCTTTCGAAATGTGAAAGAATGCCTTGGTACGAGACACATCCCGCTTGGAGGTGACCCGCTTGCTGATGCGCTGCACTGCAGCCAACAATGGTGGGGCCAGACGCAGGGAGATATGCCTGGGCTGAACAGCAGCAGCAAACCTACCCTTGCCCTGAACACGCTTTGGTGTCTCGATCTGACGAACCATCCTAGTGGCAATCGACTCCATTGCCCACTGAAAGTTAAAACTTTTGGCCTGATCGAGTCTGACTCACAAACCACAGCCCCTTGCTGAGACTTATCGATCCTAGGGATACGATAAGCCCCAAGGGAGCCTGTCTGACCACCAGAAGCGGCTGCCCGCCGTCTAACACCAGCTACGTCGGGACTTGGGTCTGAGGCCGCCAAGTCGACCACAGACCCCCGATCGCCTATCGAACGAACCCAATGGAGCAGATGACTGCCAGTCCCACAACCGTTACTAGCATGATTGACAGGGTCCTGATCGGCTCCGAATGGAACAATTGAGGAGCCCAAGGACTGGTCCCATGGCTCGGAGGACCAACTAGCATGCGAGTCCTGCAACTACGCAGAACTCTCGTCTGGACCAAAGCCCTCAAACAACACCCCACTGTCAAAGAGTGACGACTTGGGGCAACGGGCTAGCAGAGACTTAGGGACAAGCGCCTTAGGTCTCTTGGAGGCCGGGGGAAGGAAACCCTGGGAGGGCAAGAAGAGCTGCTCTTGTGTAGCTTCGAGTGGAGCCACAGAAGCACAGAGAGCCTTTGCAGCCGACTTTCTCTTACGAGAAGTCTTCTTGGAGGGCTTCTGTAAGACAGGCTCAGGAAATTCCGCCAGGACACCCACCCCCAGGAGGCCAGAAGGGCCGGGGACCCAGGGACCCTGGGACCAAACCAAACCGTTGAGAACTGACAAGATACTAGATGTAAGAACCTCCTGAGACAGTCCTGGGGCAGAGCTACACTGAGTGTGCCACCTCGGGACCGTCACTGCCAGACGGCTTGCTACTGGACTCGATCGGAGCAAGCACGTCACGCCTAGTAACAGAAGAATCTGCATACTCAGCAGTGGCGGGATCAGAGTGGGAGATCAGAGCAAGCATGTCACGCCTAGTAACAGAAGAATCTGCATACTCAGCAGTGGCGGCATCAGATTGGGAGATCAGAGCAAGCACGTCACGCCTAGTAACAGAAGAATCTGCATACTCAGCAGTGGCGGCATCAGAGTGGGAAGGTCTCCATGACACGCAAAAGTCAAAAACAGTGCCTTGGGACCGCGCCCTAAACAATCGAAGCACATCACATACCTGTCCCCTCTACAGAGGGTGTATAGATTAATACACTGCGGACAAACCCATTCAGAGTAAAGTCACGGCAGACAACGACTGATCCATAGACATAATCAGGCCAACTACTGTAGAACTGAACCAAAAACAAATGGTAGAATCAAGAAATAGTTATTTGATGTCAGCTGTGGGAGATCGTCGGAAATTTGATCAGAGAACTGTCTCACACCAACAAAGTTGAAACAGTAGACGAACCAAATGGGTGATAATTCGTGCGATCTAGACCACGAAATCTGAAGTGACTTCATATCAACCGAAACCCAATATTTATCCAACTAATGCCTTAATATTCCGGAAGCATTAGCCAAGAGGTGAAATGATGCCACTAGGATCACTAAATACACGTCGATACATGGCAAAATCCTTTGACAATTTATTCTATAGGTCTGCAACCAGCAAGATGGCCCCGACGAGGAAAAAGTGAAGACTGTGCATGTGCATGCGCTGCATGCGTTGATTAGCTTTGACGGGAGTTCAAGCGGCTGGCCACAGTATGGCACTCATAATGGCACACTTTTTTTCGTGGTAGTCTGTTGGTCTAGTTCGGCATAGGTACGAGCATGTAGTATTACAGATTGTTTATGTTTAAAACTAGACGCTTCCGGTCGCCTACGACCGCTTGGGTTTATCCCCCGTAGCCCTATCATCCCGTGGAATCTTTCAAGCTTATTGAAGGTCGAATTCAAGATCACCAGTGAAATCACTGCATACGAAATGCATTTCGACATGTTCGATAAAATAACGAAATTACAGCCAGATAAAAGTTTTCACCTAAAGTTATATTTCAACTCAGAATATTTGACAAACTTGGTTCCAAGTTGAAATTCAAGCAAAAGTTGACAAAAACTGCATTTCAAGATGACTAAATTGGAGCCAGATCGAACTTTTCACCATAAGTTATATTTCAACTCATACTATGTGCCACACTTGGTTCCAAGTTGGAATTCAAAGTAAAAGTTGACCAAAACTACATTTCAAGATGACGAAATTGGAGCCAGATCAAACTTTTCACCATAATTTTAATTTTAATTCATAATATGTGCCAAACTTGGTTTCAAGCTGAAATTCAAGTAAATTCAAGATGACGAAATTGGAGCCAGATCGATCTTTTCACCATAAATTATATTTTAATTCATAATATGTACCAAACTTGGTTTCAAGTTGAAATTCGAAGTAAAAATTGACTTTACTGGTAAAAATAATGTTAACTTATCCGGTTACACCCATGAAATCTCTACTGGACAAAACTTTTAAATTGTTGAGCTCAATAATAAATGTTTCTTGTCTTAACTATTTTTCTTGAGGTCAATAATAGACTTAACTAGTAAAAATGATGCTAACTTATTCGGCTACAGCCATGAAATCTCTACTGCACAGAAGCTTTACCTTGTTGAGCCCAATAATAAATGTTTCTTGTCGTAACTATTTTTATTGTGGTCAATAATAGACTTAACTAGTAAAAATAATGTTAACTTATTCGGTTACACCTGTGAAATCTCTACTGGACAAAACCTTTACCTGGTTAAGCTCAATAATAAATGTTTCTCGTCTTAACTATTTTTATTGTGGTCAATAGTAGACTTAACTAGTTAAACCAATGTTAACTTATTCAGTAATATTGTTCTTTTTTCACCAAAAACATCAGTTCTGTATTCTGAACAAGAATCCAGTGCAATTTGCTTTCATAGTGCAGGTTATTGGATTGATCACACATGTCAAAGTGGGTATTTTAATTGTCGTAATAAGTTAACCTCTCAAACTTATTAATATTTATTCATACATACTGAAAAACAATAGGTTTCGTGTGATGGTCTTTCTCATTGAGCCTGTGCGATTTCATCATCATTCATCGAAAACTCCCACCCGTAGAGCGTTCACAACTCATGTGTGTCCAACAGGCTAATTTGAGCACAAAATGTTATGCCAATCGGCTATTTTGGTTGCTATGGCAACCAACATCGATAGGTGTCGTGATCTCACCATAAGACATGTCCATATAAAATATTATCAAAATCGGTTCAGATTTGCAAGCTGCAGCGCGTTCACAAGAAAGTGTCTGCGGACGCGGACGCGGCGGCGGCGGCGGCGGCGCGACGATCGTAAATCCATAGTATCCGCCGAACTTTGTTCGGGGGATACAATGAACTGTTAGTTCGATGCAACAAAACAATAATAATTATTCCAAACATCTGCATTTCTCCGGTAACCTTGGACCTGTAATTTTTTTTTTTAATTTGAAAATAATTCTGTTGGGCTGAGAAAAATTCACCAACCGTTCATTTATTTTGAGATATTTTTACTTGTTGAACGTATCAAGTTAGGGCTTAGATATTGGTACCATCAAAGGGGATATCAATCTAATTCCAGGGCAGGTCACCACTGGTATTGTGATATATAGCCAGCTCAATTGGTCAGTTCTGTTGTTTTAGAATTAGAGAATGCTGCCTGATTTGTCAGAGGTTCAAAGTTCAAACCTCTTCCAAAGATATTCTGCCTCTTTGCGAAAGATTTCTGAATAGCAGAATAGATTCGAATAGGTTCTTCAGAGGTGTACGGTTTGCCAAATTTAACATCATGGTACATGTAGAATAGCGGCGGGGCAACAATTTTTTTTTCTTCTACTAGTTGTATCATTACTCCCACTAGTATCACCTCTGAACCTAACTGTAATGCAACAATACTATATACAGTAGTGATAACATGGTAATTAGTTTTAGATGGGCAAACTGCTTATCATTGTTTGTGAGTTGGCCTTCTGTACGATAAGTCAAAGCA
The DNA here is from genome assembly GCA_949152475.1 of Terebella lapidaria. Classification (NCBI taxonomy): domain Eukaryota; kingdom Metazoa; phylum Annelida; class Polychaeta; order Terebellida; family Terebellidae; genus Terebella; species Terebella lapidaria. The sequence continues at coordinate 35,743,601 of OX424560.1, forward strand.
CATTTCCAAGTTTTATACATTTTCAAGTTTATTTGCCTAAAACATGACCTGTGATATATATTTGTTAGACATATGCCAACATCAAGAATGCACATGATAACAATAGACATGGGTTGATAATCTGCTACATTACTCTTGGTTTATAGATGAAAACTCACTGAATCGATATTTCCTAAAATATTGAATTCATGATTAGATGAGTGTGATGAAAGTGACATTAAAATCTGATTGAATATCGTTCGACAATGACGCGAAGTGAACAAATTTGTACATATCTTGCACAGGTAAAAAGCATTACTGAGACAAATCATTGAACAAATGGATGAAATCATATGGAATTTATACAAAGAACACAAAAAGAAGAAATCAATACATGTTGTCTGCATTTGCTGATCGAGGTTTCTTTATTTTGTCCAAGTTTTTCATGATCATGTCATGCAAACTCGCCTGGAAATATACAAGAAAATTTAATTTCATAAGCCACAAATAAAAGGACTAGAATTTTTTTTCCCTAATAAGAAAATCAATTATTAGGATTTATTATGAAGATAAATTTCAGAAAAGTATTTGCAATACAAATTACTTAAGTTCATAGAATAAGGATATGTTGCGAATACTTTTTGGTTACAGACAGGGCACCATAAATAAGCAAACCAATCGAGACATGAATATGATGAAAACCTACATATTGGTTTCGTAACTCGCACACAATTAGTCGCATCGTTAAGGCTTGTTTTTCATCAACTTCTTGAACGCTACGCCTCAAATCTGCCTGTAAAAACAAACCAAAGGCAAGACTTCGTCAAATCGCAGTAACATGTCAGTCACATGTGCAAATTTCACTTCTATACCTAGATAATGTACCATATTTTTCAATTTGAAATCATCCTAAAGTAATAATTCTTTATGTCATGTTGGGGTTGTGAAGGTTGGGAATTCCAGACTCACAATGTGCGGATATTTGGCGATTCGAGCGATGAGTTTGCCTCGGGTCAGGTAGTACCGGGAGATTTGGTCGAGGAATGTCGCAGCTTCGGTCTCCACTTGTCTCGCCTCAGCTAGTGTGTCTTCCTGCCAGGAGAAACAACATCGGGACTTGCACATATTCCATGAACTTGCACAAGTAGAAACTAACTAATGTGCAGTGAGTAAAAGCATTTACCGGTACTATTTTGTAGTACACTCTCTTAAATATATTTTCAAAGCATTTTTACCAGATTTTCATCATCACATAAACTCGAAAATATTAAATATAAATATGCATTGGACAGCAATACACTGAAAATATCTAGGGCCATCGAATGCATGAACTGACCTGAACGCCAACTCCAAAGTTGTTGCCATCTTCAATTTTGGGAATGGAATATGCCAACCACATTTTAATCTGCAATGAAAAAGAAACTGTTTCAATACCACTCTATATTTTGTCACTGACTGAGTGCATGAAATACTACTAGCTATACATATACAATGAATATCATTATCCAGAACACAGTGTGTTTTACAAATGATCAACAATGCAAAATTTTGACACTTTCATAACTAATAAAAATTCTACAATAACTTTCAAAGAATACACGATCTAGGCTCACAAACCTGTCCAGCATGTTCGATGACGTCTCTGATCTTGGGTTTGATGATGTCGACGAGGGCCGTGACTGGAGAACTGCAGGGAACTGAACCTTTGGAGAACACCATCACCTTTGTACCACCTACAACGGACACCAAACCAGATAAATATAGATGGTAAATTCGTAATTTAATGGTGCTCTGCCAGAGAAAAGTCTAGTCAGGTACAACTTCCAGAGATACTGTATGCATTAGTCATCTGCAAGAAGCATACCGTGAAATGAAACAAATTCAGCAATATCTTCAAAAATGTGACAATGATAGACCCATTTTCATTCTTACTTGGTAAGTCGTCATCTGTTACTGCCATTTTCTTTGCACTTGCTAGAGATTGTATAAAACGATCACAAAATACAGATTACAGGTGCTTATCATGTTCCAAAATGTATTTGTATTTCTACTCCTTTCAAAAACATTTACATTTCTGAGCAATCACGTAGGTTGATGGAATGTGTACATCATGATTGTTAATTTACCAGTGGTCAATGTAACAGTGGACAGGTAAATATTGCAGTGAATAATGCAATGTATAGTGCAATCCATAAACACTCATTATATTGCAAACTTACATTTCCTTAAAACTGTGATGTATCAGTTGCCATAGTTACCAAGTACTTACTTGGGCTGTCACTGTCATTTGAATTGGCCTCTAGTTTTCTCTTTTTACTTATGATCTAGAAAAGATAATCATGGACTCTTGCTTTCATCAAATTGAAAAATATTTCTCACAAACAACTATCAGTGTTTGTACACTTCATTTCAGTCAATATGCAAATGCTTGAATAAAGTTTCCGCATTTAAAGCTTAAATTTTAGGATGACTATGGCGGCTTTACAAGGCATACCTGACCGGTACTGCTATTTAGTACGATGGGTTCTGGAACGGGTATGTTGATCTCAGGTTTGATATTCGACAGCTTCTCAAGGTCAAAGTAGTCAGACTGTGGAAACAACAAACATTCAATTCACACATTTACATGTAAGTCTTTACATCAATGTTTGTTTGTTCACAAAATCAGGATCAGGCATAAATTATAACTCACAGCTCAAACAACATGACCATATCAAATATTACTATATAACTGAACGATTCAACTCACCTTCAACATATTGTTCAGTTCCAAGACCCTCTTTGGGAACTCATGTTTGACCAACTTCTCTCCCTGTGAGAAATAAGTGTGACTTCAAATAAACATGCCAAAACAACATTTATCCTAGTGGTAATTCAGCTACTAAATGTGCAACACAGATCTCACAACATCTCAAGTTATATGTGCCAAGTTTGTAGTCAGTCCAACCACTGGCAGTAATTACGAAGTCTTACGTCAAGTTTGCAGTTGGTCTTGTATTCTTCAAGCTGCGAAAGATAAAAGATTGTGCATACATTAGGAATACATATATACCTGTTACTGTCAACCAGTTAATACTTAGTATTCACTACCTTTCAATTTGAAAGATTTTGTGCTTTGAAAAATTAATTGAATATTATCGAGCATACTAGTACGTGCAACAGAAATTACACCCATCAGATACAATGCAATATTCTACAACCACCATCAATGGCACCAAAAGACCCTAAACAACTAGTCAACAATCTGATAGGACATGTGCGTTAACCCTGCTCCACGGCTGAACCTGTATTTTCGATCGATATTTCAACATAGGTTCAGCCCTGTAGGATTGTGCTCTGGAGCCGCTACAGACCAGAAGATTCTGACACTTCGATTTCAGTGTGTGTAAACTAAGAGTTGTCCAACATGAAATATGATGCAGATTGGTTTCAACCAACTCATTCACCGCCACGATAATTTTTGGGTGCTAGATGCACCACCTATCGAATAGAATAACTATTTAATGAAAGAAAACAAAACCTAGTTTTTCCATGTGGGAAATCCCCCCCGGCGAGATAACTCGTCGCCAGCACACAGTTTGTGACCTTTGGGGCCATGAGATAACCAGGCATCACCATTAACACTGGCCCTCCGGTAGGGGCTACCAGATTCCCTAAGTCTCTACCCCACTGGGTCAGTATAAAATCTTGAATTTTTTGAGTTTGTACTTCACAATGTTTTTGAAAGCCTTTCCATGTAGATTCTTTGTAAAAATACATCAGTGTTTGATATTCCTGTATCCCGTGATCATTGTTTGTCAGCGGATTGTTTTTTTTCTATCAGATTATTTGATGAAAGTAATTTATATGTTGCTTTCTTTGACCAAATAACATAATATTGTGATCTTTATTGCTTCAAAAACATCGTCATGATAATGTCATGCAGGTGTCACGTTTCAGACACGCCCATTTCTTACCCATGATTCTGTGTGAATCTCACGTCAAAATGGCTGCAATATCAACACGACGTTGACAGATTTGATAGCTCGAAGTATTTTGCTTTGTTATTTGCAACAAATACACAGCAGTTTCGTTTTTGATCTAGAAAATGATAGCAAACACTCACATCCACGAAATACTAGCCACAACAGTTCCTGGCTTAATTTCACTAAAATACGGTAGGTGCGAAAAGGCTGCTATCCCTTTAGCAGTAACTCGAGTAACTCGATGATTTGTTTCTCTCAAGGGTGAGGATTCATCTCTATGGATAAGGGACTCAAAACAAATGGTCCAGTGAACACAATGTTTTGAATTTGCCGATATTTTCAGCGGCGAAAATCTTCAGGTAAGTTCAACTTTCCTGAAAAGGGATAGCAGCCTGTGTGACTGGCTATTTCGCACCTACCGTATTTTAGTGAAATTAAGCCAGGAACTGTTGTGGCTACGACATACATAGTCATATCTGGAATAAATGTCCTTTACTAGTGAATAATGGCAAAGTACGTAGATCCTGCGTAGATCTAGCTTGCTACAGCCGTACAGGGCCGAAAATTGGATGACGAAGACGTAACGAATTCCCTGCTTTTGGGAGATTGGAATACGCTTGTTTTGGGTCTCGTGGTACTACCATGGATATAGTGTGCACTGTGACTGTGAGTCATGACTCATGAGACGATGAGCTTATGAGTGTGACTGTGTGCATGTGTGTGGGGGGTATTTCATAGATGATAAATACAACCGTTTTCCACAACTACTTTGGAACTTAACTTCTCAACCACCTTTTTATTGTCATCAGCAGACATTCTGTCGTATGTTGAATGTAAAATGCAGTGAATGATTGATAAAAAATATTCAGAAACGCGCTTCGTTTGGCATGTGTTGATTACTTCCGGTATAGAAAACGTAAAACTCATCAAGGTTGACGTTGTTATCAGCCGTTACAACGCCTGCATATGAACAGCCATATGTGCCTTTGCGCATTTCGGCTAGCTGGAATCGTCAGTCGCGCATCATTTCTTTTTCTGGTACAGTAGAGATGAAATAAATTCAAATGAACTAAATCTGATTTAGCTCCTTGATAAATTTAATAGAATCGTGTGTGCCATCTTTCTTGGGGCCATGCAAAGCCATTTAGCCGTTGTGACCCCCCCCCCCCCCCCCACCACACACACACACATTATTTGGCCGATATTTAATTTGGTGATTTCAGAACCATATATATTTCTTATCATATATCTGGTCAATTTGGCACAATACTTTTGGGTGGTTTCTTTCCTACAAAATAAATCGTTTCCCAAAATTTATAGTCTTTTTACAGTACCTCCTATAAGGTTTCTGCATAAAATTTCTGTATCACCTGGAGACTGTATACTTTGTATACTTCTTTGATCTGCACATGGAAAAAGATGTTATTTTTCTTCTCCGAAACAGTTTATTTTTCACACATGAATATATGGTGTACATTATTTTTTCACCACAAGTATAAATACACATATCAAGCCAAATACAATACTGTGACATATCTTTAGTGAGTAAAGTGAAATCTGCGTTGTATGACATGTATCTCGGTCTTAAAGAAGGACTTCCTATCAAATTCAAACGCAATTTGGTAACAAATTAGTTTAACACACATGAAGTATTCATTCAGATGACTTCAAAATCGAAGAAATCCTATTTTTAAAACTATTATCGAATGTCAAATCGAAAAGGAACTAAACTTAGCGGGCCACGCCCTCCAACTGGGGAGAATGAATGAGTAGCAACCAATGACGTCATTGTTTTGATGATGCCTCGGGCAACGGAGCACTTCCAGCATCTTTGGTTCCAGTGGAATGACCGCCTGTCGAGGCTTCTCTCAAAACAATGACGTCACAGAAGTTTACGTCATATTTGATGTTTCTGTCAGGCATGCACTGCTGTGTGGCACATATAGGAATTTTTCAGATTTTCGGTGTTTTTGATGTTATATCTTCCGTACGATTTGTTTGTACTGAACAAATATATACTTATTGGGTTTATTTCATATGTGAACGAAGAAGAGTCTTCTCCATTCAAATGCATTGAAATATATTTGCTATGGAAGTTTTAACCGTAAAATTAGGGGTCGAAGCCAATACACATTGATAGGAAGTCCTCCTTTAATACAGAAAACAATCACTCTTAATACAGAAAATAATGTTGACTATGTGCTGACATGTATGGCAGTGCATGTACATAAGATATATTCTCAAAAGACTTCATAATGCAAAAAAAAAACCAACAACAATAGCACCAAAGAGAAAATAATATTGACAGTTGGCACAGAAGAATATGAACGCAGTCTAACAATATGTAGATGTGATATTAAAATGTGCACAATTCCGAACACTATAACGGACCCTTAGTCAGCAAAACACAGACTAGATGTAATGTGATACTGTGTATATACAACACATACATGTACAGTACCAGAGCATAGAAAATGTATACCAGTTCATGTAGATAAGTAACAAGGCTGCATCAAATTATTTCTCTTATTGGGAATTTCACCCAAAAGAATGGAACAACAAAATTTGGATTTTTTTTTCACATTTTTCAGGGGTTACATATGGAGCCCCTGAGAGGACACGCTTGTGAGTGAAAAAAAATGTTCGTTCCCTCGCGAAATTTTCGCGTTCCAATGCGATCTTCTCGCGTTCCCTCGCGAAGTTTTTGCGTATGAACGCGATCTTTTCACATTCCCTCACAAAGTTTTCGTGTTCGAATGCGAAAACTTAATTGTGCTGACACCCATGAAAAGATCTCGTTCGAACGCTAAAAGATCGCGTTTGAAAGTGAAAAGATCGCAAGGGAACGTGAAAAACAAATTTTTTCTTAACTCTTGGATGTGTCCCCTTAGGGGCTCCCCAATTACACGTGGCACTAGTATGTAGAAGAAGAAAAATTCTGTCTTTCAATGTTCTGGAACATTGTTCAAATGGTTCGTGCACATTTTGAACATTTTTGTTCAAAATTTTTTTTTCCTCCATCTAACACGCTTAAGAACATAAATGTACACAATTTTTCAGAAAGTCCCAAAAAATGTACAAGTCCCAAAAACATGTATTCAAAAAAAGACTTGAATTGATTAGGCCAAGGTCCGTAGTGGCACAGGAACATTGACGGAGATCACAGGAGATTTGTGGAAAGAAAAAAAGTCTATCCAGCCACAGGCACCTTGCTACATATCTGCTACTGATATATAAAATCCCTAACAGACCTATCAAAACATTATACCAAAGCATGATTGGATATCAATGTGTTACAATGTACATCGTATGTTACAATTGTGTCAGATCTTTGGTCGTTCTTTTGCATTTGACAAACCAAGCTGTCTACCGGTAGTGACTTTTGTGATCTTGATCCTGTTCAATGAACTAATAATCAAGTGATAAAACATAGATCTATATTGATACGTAATCGTACATTTCTATCTAGTGTCTATGGTACCGTATTCAATTCCATAATATTATTAATACACAATATCCATATTATGTATATGACTAAAAGGATACAACACCAAAAGTTATACTCATAATGAACAATAAGTAGTTAATATGGAATTTGTCAAGTATAATTCAAATAATAAAGCTTGGCACAAGTTCAGTATACAATGTATGTGGCAATCGCTTTGATCTTTTTCACATTTGATTACATTTGTAGTCTACTTTGCTATATTCCACTACATTCCACATATTGGTCAACAAGAGCTTATATATAGTGCGGAAAGTGCTAAAGCTCTTCAGGGCCAAGTGCTGATCCTCCACTTCAGCACAAAGTCTTACTGTGATACATACACAGGAAAGGTGATAGCCCACAGTGTGAAATCTGAACTCGGTCCTAAGTGTGTCGGCCCAAGTAGCGCACCTTACTCTGTTGATACTACTCACCCACTGAATGTATACCATATTTAATCCGTCTGGCATATTTTTAATCTTCATTGAATTTAGAAGAAATAGTAAGCTGCGCTACATGGGCCAGTGTGTCAATTTATATCTCACCTAAATGCCTTTGATTATTCGATACATTTATAATTTTTGATTCAGGACAGTGTATGGGATATCTTCATATATATCTATAATATATATCTAGAAATATATATATCTATAATTGCTAACGCATATAAAATGATTGGCACAATTCATCATACATACATTTCAAGTCAAAACATGTAAATACACGTGCATGTACAGGTTTCATATGATCAAATTTGATTGAAGCCACCCGAACAGTCCAGGTCACAATAGCTACGAGGAAGATATTTTGTAAAGAAATATCACGATAAAGGACTTGCAAACTATTAAACCAATTCTTCGAACAAAATAGCAGTAAACGCATACACGTACAAGTTCCAAGCAACTGAATTGTGTGAGTGACGTCGCAAATCTGTGCCACTATAACACAATAAGCGAGATGATAGGCATACCGGTACATCATTTAGTATCATGGTCAACAGTTGTAATGTAACTCTAGAAATGCTAGTCGAAAGTAAAATGGGAACACAGGACAAATATGAATCTAGTTCAGATCTATATGGACATCATGTACATACACGTATACGGTATGCACAATAGTGTAACGGAAGAAATACAGTGTATAACAAACCAGTCCATGCTCTGTTAAAGTACTAGGAACATGAAAATATAATGTGAACCCAAATGAGAGACCTGGTTTTGCTGAGTAAAATGCAGTTTACTGCATGCCAATATCTCTATTGGTTAAAAAGTTATGGTCATTTGAATGTCACATTTTGGCAGGTTATGACATATGCTGTATTGAACACCTCTGGATTTTATGCGAAGCTAATTAGTATGCAAATGAGGTATTTGTGACGTAGAAGGGGGAATATTTTTAATTAGGCAAGTTTTAGTCTTAATATAATTGATCTGGTCAGAATTATTGCAAACCTAATCTTCAAACATTGATAGGCATGGTCAATAATCAGTGTTGTTCAAAGTGTTACTGTTGCCATGGTTACTATTCACCTGCTGGATTCCCTAGCAACCATTGGTTGCTATGGGTCCTAACTGCCAGAAATAGGGGTTTTGACATAATTTGATTATTGTATATTAATGATGTATGTGGAGTCAATCCATTTTCACGTTTGGTTTTGTTTGCTTATCGATATGACTATGGATTTGGGCCATAGCAACCCTGGTTGCTAGGGGCCTAATATCAATACTGGTGACCTTGGCAACTATCCGGATGTGAAATTCATTGACTATCAATTATGTAGAGCATGTGGAATAAGCTTTGGTAAATAATTGCAATTTCTTAAGACTTTAATATGCCAATAAAACAATCTAATTAAAAAATGTTCCCCCTGTGACATCATGCATACAAATTTGCATAATAATGAGCTATATGATATTTCAAATTGACCTTTGGGCAATTTGAACTTTGAAGACCTGTAATTTTTGAAGGAATCGAGATATTCACATGCTGTAAAAACCGTTCTGGTCAGCTCACACGGTGCCTTAATCTGAGCTCACATCATATTTTCATGTTCCTAGTACTTTAAAATATGGTTATTTCACTACATTTTCCCCCAAAATGCACAAAATGTTCCCCAGCGTTACAAAATGCACACCAGAATAGAATGATGATGAATATAGCTTCCTCAATGGAATGACGAGTCACTAAATCTAAATACTGCAACATTTCACGACTGATATTCTAACAGTGTTATGTGACTAATGACTATAGGAGTGATTGCGGATACTGGTGGTACCAGTAGTTTCATTCTGACACACAACAATCATACAAAGTAAGATCAAGTTTACATGATATACTTGTCTTGTAATACACATGTATATGGCTGAACGACTAAATTCCAATCAAAATGTGCATTTGTATTTTGTGCCATAATAATTGTATGTAAAAGTCAAAATAATATTGTGAATATGCTGTGTGCTTCAACACCATCAAAAACTGTAATAAAAACGCTTGGATCTGGCTAAATATGAAGATTTCAAACACACTAAAACTACATGTATACACGTGAAATCTATTTGAAGATTTTTGCGGACACACAGATTCGTTTCAAACAATCACTGAACTAACCAAAACAATTTTTTCGAAAATTTCAAACAATCAATCAACTAATCACAGAAATCTACTACCCACTAGCATAATTGGTAATCACATAACTCTCCGCTAAAAAATCACTAGAAAAGTCTGGTCTGTTTTGGAATGCTCAGATCAGACGATGACGTTGCGGTCCTGCAGTAGCTTGCTGAGTTGTTGTCGGGATCCGATGCCCTCGGCCTTGGAGTCCTGACACATTCGAAGCTGGTCTGCTGTAAGCTTTGGGTCGCAGTGCTTGGGGTGATACACATGGATCAGGCCAGGATCAGCCGCTCGAAACACCTGAAAAACAGACAGATGCACTGAAAAAGTCAGGTACTGTGACAAAATGGGACAAGAAAACATTCTCAATATTCAAGAACACATATCACTTTTAAAGAGGCACTATATGGGATTCGGCTATCCAAGATTTTTCTCCCAATGCTCCTATTTATAGATCAAAACGTCAGATGACGTTTTTGACCCAGGATATCTGCCGAGCTGACCTGTCTGATTTGACCATTGGCTCGGCAGAGATTCTGGGTCAAAAACGTCCTCTTACGTTTTATTCTATAAATAGAAGCGTCAGGAGACAAATCCAAATCCCATACACTGGTAGTGCCCTTTTAATATATACAAATATGACACGTTATTCAATTTCATTGCTGATTGACTCAAATTTACATGACAAAACGTGAATTGACAAGATTACACCTACATCCTCAACACAACATGGTGGAGTAACCAAGTTATGAAGTACTAGTATCAGTCTTGTTGTTTGCATCATCGACTGATCCCTGTTACCATGGTTACCTTGAGCTCACTGTGGATGTGTTTCTGGTAAAGGTCGACATCCTCCCCGCCCCAGCCCTGGATCTTCAAGTCAAATCCTCCGACTGAGCGATAGTCCGCGACGTACATACACGCCATCCCGAACCCGTAGTGCACCCAGTGACCTTGACAAGCAGACGAACAGCATAACATGCATCATGACAATAGTTGTTTTCCTAGAATTACTTGCCTAAACTTATTTGATGAGTGTAATGCATATCAGCAGTGATCAGCTTAGATGGAGTATTCATTAGTATGAACAGTAATAATTGATACTTGCAAGTTACAACATTTGAATGAATCAGACTGATCATGTATAGTTTGACGGTGTATTTACCTGTGTACTTGTTGATATCCAAAACGTGGTGATACTTCTCCTGTGGGGAGTATTTCTTGATGATCTCTGGATCATACTGGGCGAATACGATCGGATAGTAAACTTGCTTGTTCAATACAGAGTTCCACTTGCACCTTGAGGTAAAACCCGGAGCTAACTGGACATCAACGTCACAGAAGAAAATCAACACATCACTGGGAAGTTGCTTAGTGCCCAGATCCAAACCCAAAGCCCGGGAAAAGGGCTTCCTTGTTTGTACTATTGATGTGTGTGCATGCTGATACCTCCGAGACAAACTTCCGACCATCTCTTTGATGGCGCTCACGCGCGTGTCTGTCCCTTTGCTGTTGTTAATGAATAACACAATGAGTAGATACACTTCTGATTTATCCTGTTGTAGACATACCTCCTCAAAGTTGGTAAGGAACCTCTCAAGTTTTGTGTTAGAAGTCGTCACAGGCAGAATAAAGTGAATCGTTTTCTTACGTTCAGGAATTCCATGTTCCGAGATAAGCTGAGCCATATCAAAAGGCTTCACAAGTTCCAAGCGCCGAACATCTTTGGTCTTTATCTGCCCATCCTCCGGTTCCAAAATCATGTCAAGCACATATTCCTCACCCCGAAGTGGATCCACACGCCGGTATCCATTGACTAGCTTGTCCATCTTCCATGTTGTCTCTCTTGCAGAGTTGAAGAGCCCCACGGCTTGCTGTAAAATGTCCTTGATATCACTCTTCTGGTGACCGAGTAGTCCCGTCTTTGGGTCATCATCAAAGTTATTCAGTATCGACGACATGTTGAAGTAGTCAAAGCGGATAACCTCGAAAATAGTGTTGGGTTTGAATGGCTCACGCATTTGCGTGTGAATTTCCTGTTTTGATATTTGATGGTCCGTGGCTTGCTCACAACTGGTACACGATGGACATTTTGTTGGTGGCACGAGGGGAATAGCTAGGTCCATGAGACTTCTCAAACAGAAACCAAGCCCAAAAATCATCAGTCCTTTGAGCACTCCACTACTCATACGCACACGACCACTGCAGACACCTGCCATCTTCACGCAGTAGTTTGTATTCAGTGATGAAACCGGCAGCTCTTCAAAAGAAACTGCAAAAACACATATATGCAACTATAAAATAGTGTAGACTTTCCTTCCTCAAGTTCTTGCTTTTATTCTGAAAATTACAATGTCTGCATCCCTTTCCAGTCTTCACCATCACTGGGCTAGAGGCAGTGTGAGTGTATCTATAAAATAACACATTTGTTATCGTAATGACTCCTACATTGCCAATTGATAAATTGTCTCCTATTCTGGTAGATGCCTATACTACACTGTTACATGTAAGTTTCAAGGTGGGTAGATGGCTGCATTTAAATCAATGTTAAATTGGGCAACTTCGGATGTGCGTTTCACCTTTCCGAAAAAAAAATTAGGGTTTAACGGTTGATAGGGTGTGATAATAAAATCATACTAGTTTGATAAAATCTAGGTCACTATAGAGCATGATCAAAACTGAATCCTCAATGTGTGAGGCATCCCCAGGTCCATTCCTGGTATCAAACCTTAAAGACAATTAGTACTATACATGCTATATCGGCCAAAAAAATTTCATCGATAGATTTCTCTTAAACATCGCCGTATCTCATATCAACATATGTGGAGTCCAAATCTGAAAAAAAATTAGGGCGTCACCGATTTAGTTCCTGAGATAACCACCTGATTTTGTAATGTACTTTAACGCAGCTGAACTCACTAAAAGTGCACATAATTTCGACCCTGTGTGACATGCATGTCAATATTGGAACGGGGAAGTGAAACTATTTGGAATTGCGTTTGCAGATAATCACAGACTGATGTTATCAGTGTTATCAGTAAAATTACTGATAAGTTAAGCAACCGTGGCACATAATGTCCCAGGGATGTACCACAACTTGGGTGCATCTGCAAGGCATCGCTAATAATATAGGCTTGTGGCCCAGTCATCAGCGTTTATCAGTCATCAGCCCAGTCATCAGCGAAATTTGCCTTTCCCGGCAAGCCCGCCCTCCTGTATATCATAATGTCCCCGATTGAAATTTACTGCATAAAAACGTTATAACGTCGTTCTTTTTTAGTTTTACATTATTCGCTCGGTGGCGGTAGCGTTATTAGTAGATCTACAGGTAGGGGATCAAATGTCGAACAGCACCAAATGTCGAACACCGTTTTGAATGTTGTCAGTGCTCAGAAAAGAATGAACGTAAACCACAACTTACGGCAGATGAGCATACAAAAGTTAGATATAAGCAAATCTTACTCATAAAATGTTCATTTAATTTCATGCTTTTTGAGTACTGCTAAAATTAAAAATTATGTTTGACATTTGGACATTTCTCGTATATACGAGGAGCGCGCCTTCAAGTTGACTTGGTCCTAGGGCTTCAACGAGTACAAAATTTCGTGACCGGTTACTCGTTAGCTTGTAACCAGGTCGCGTGGCAGGGTTATATAATGATTATTTGTTAATCTACGAGACATGCATGTTTTTTTCGACAAACGACGCACACACGGCCATCGTCGTGTTCTTGGCAAATGTCATATACACGTTATGTGTCGCACATTTATGTTTTGCTTTGTAACATGGGGATTGGGGATTGGTTGATGGTATGTGGCTCTCCACCAATGAATGGGTCTCTTTCAGAGCTTTGAAACGATACCTCATTTGCATATATCGATCAATAAAATGGCAGAGAAGAAGGTGGTCAAAATATGAAACGTTACATTGAAATGATGATTGCAATACAAACGGCCATAATGGCAAATCTTGAAGTTGATATGGCAATAATCTTACCATGCATAATTAAAGTACAGTATTGAAGTGAATTATTCGCCGTGGAATTAAGATATTTCACTGTGTACTTTTCTTTTGAACATACGCTAAGTAGACGACCTGTCAGTGTGGAGTGCATGTACGTCAATTGACGAACACGCACTGCAGATGAAGGGCCCAGAAGGGGCCAGTTATTATACTTCATGTGTCCTTCCAATAATCAATAATACAACGAGGGGCCATAGGCCCGGCAGTTGACGAATTAGGAAGGTTACCGGACAATATATGTTTTAGATATATGTTTTAGTGAGATATTAGCCATTTTGTGCTCTGACCTCAATTTTCAAATCATGAGAAGATATAACATATATCATTTCCTATACATGTATGTTGAAAGCTGTAAAGTCGATAAAAAGCGATATATTAGCCACATTGTGCTCTGACCTTGAAAATGAGGTCGAAGGTCAAATGTCAAGGTCACAGAAGATAGAACTCGAGTTAATCTACAATATGAACTTGGTTTGAAGTCTCTAGGGCGATTAGAACCGAAGTTATGGCCATTTATGTGTTTTCGACACTTTATGTGACCTTGACCTTGACCTTGACCTTTGACCTAGGGTCCTCAAATTTCACCCATTTGCAAGTATATACATAAGCATTTTATACGTACAATTTGGTCATGATACGTCCAAAACTGTGGCTTGTAGAGCGGTAATATACGAAGAACAAACTAGATTTTGATGATAACAATAGAATGCAAAGCAGTTTTTCCGTTGCCATGGCAACATTTTTCAGGCGAATTTGACTAAAATCAATGGGTGCCTGGCTTTGAGCCTAAAAAGTGTTCCCATAAAGTTTGGTGATGATCCGACCTAAACTGTGATATGTTTCAGTTAGTTTGAAAATTTGACCTTGAAGTTTTGAATGTGTCCTCATTTTTGCGACCAAGTTCAAGGTCAATCATAAAATTGACATGTACATATGATTACCATGCCTCTTCTGAATGATATGGTTCAAATTTTATGAGACTACAACAATTCAAGCAGATGTTATAACCGAAAAGGTGTTTTTCTAGGATTTCGATGACCTTGACCTTGACCTTTTACCTTTGTATTTCAATTCGTAGAGGTCAATGCTATTAATATGCATGTCAAGTTTCAAGATATTCCATACAGTATTGACGCTGGTATGGCCTTTTGAAATTTCGGTAATTTGACGTTTATGACGTCATTGTGACGTGAGTGTACGTCGCAGCGCCAAAAATAAGGTATCACTGCAATCAGGGGCCCAAGACCTTTCCAACGATATACTACTCGATATGATTCGCTGACCTTCGTACTTGACCTTGACATTCACCTCATGGCAAACTCTCGAGGTCAAGGTCAAATGCCAAGGTCAAGGTCACAGAAGATAGAACAAGAGTTTATCTACAATATGAACTTGGTTTGAAGTCTCTAGCACAAATAGAACCGGAGTTATGGCCACTTATGTGTTTTTAACATTTTGCGTGACCTTGACCTTGACTTTGGACCTTGAGTCACAAAAATTGTGCATTGTCTGTGCATGAATATATATATTGTATCTGTAAAATTTCATCAGAATCAAACAAAATTTGTGGACACTATGACCGTTTGAAATTTTGAAAAATTAACGTTTATGACGTCACTGTGACGTCAATAAACGTCACAGCTCAAAACTGATGAAAAGGTATGTACCAGGGAATCAAGACCTTTCATTTGATATACTACTTGATAGGTTTCAGTTAGTTTTAAAATTTGACCTTGAAGTTCTCCTCATATGACCTTATTTTCCTGACCAAGTTCAAGGTCAATCATGAAATTGACATATAGGTTCGATTGCTATACCTCTTCTGAACGATATGGTTCAAATTTCATGAACTTACGACAATTCAAACGGATGTTATTACCGGAAATGTGTTTTTCTGGGATTTCGATGACCTTGACCTTGACCTTTGACCTTTGCACTTAAATTCGTAGAGGTCATTGCTGTCAATATGCATATCAAGTTTCAAGAGATTCCATGCAGTATTGACGATGTTATGGCCTTTTGAAATTTCTGGAATTTGACGTTTATGACGTCATTGTGACGTCAGTGTACGTCGCAGCGCCGAAAATAGGGTATCACTGCGATCAGGGGGTCAAGACCTTTCCAATGATATATTACTCGATATGCTGCGCTGATCTTCGTACTTGACCTTGACTTCGACCTGGGGCAAACTTCTCAAGGTCAAGGTCAACTGTCAAGGTCAAGGTCACAGACGATAGAACTCGAGTGTATCTACAATATGCACTTGGTTAGAAGTCTCTAGAACGATTAGAACCGGAGTTATGACCACTTATGTGTTTTCAACGTTTTGTGTGACCTTGACCTTGACCTTTGACTTAGGGTCACCAAAATTCACCGGTTTCCAGGTATATAACTAGGCATTGTATCCATACGATTTGGTGATGATCCGGCCAAAACTGTGGCCTGTAACGTGCAAACAGACAAACAAACAGACAAACAGACAAACCGAACTGACCAACATAGTTGACGAATTTTTAATTCGTCAACTAACTAGGAGACATGTATATGTCAATATTTCAACATATTATTACTTTGACTGTTCACGGCCACTCATTTTGTCTTGCTTAGCAGCTGAAACTGGACTGATTTGACATGCCAAAAACACTCGAGTGCGCATGTCTGCACGTTTTTGTGTTCGGCAATCGTCGAACTTGTGGCAGGTAACAAATAATCGATATATAACCCTGCCACCCGACCTGGTAACCGAACCGTAACCGGTTACTCGTCCAAAAATATACTAGAGGTAAATATTGTTCAAAGTAACACCATTTTTTTTCGCAGTTCGCATTTCATCAAATCTCCGTGTCAGAAACGGGACAAAATCCCGCCTGAAACTCGCCATTAGACATCATTTTCACGTGAAAATATGCAATATTTTGATGAATAAACATTCTATTTGGATTGGAGAGTGATAAATCACTTCAATTCAGCGCGTTTGGGTGGGAATATGACCGATGTGAAGTGTTTTAGGCTGAACTACGAGGGTGCAAAATACGTTTACGATTAACATATGATTAACCGGTCACAAAATCTTAACCGAACCGTAGCCGGTAAACCGAGTACTCGTTGAAGCCCTACTTGGTCCCATGAGTGTATGATGGGCGATAATAGAGTTGTTCATCAACATTTACTGTTATTCTGGGCTTCACGCCTTTTATGTTATTTACTTTACACATGAAGATAACATGAATGCAGCATCATTCAAAAGAATACCTTTAACAACGAGTTAATTGTTTAATATAGTTTTACAGCTGTAGTCGGGGAATGTAAAATTTTCTCAAATACACTTAATTAATGCAATGACCATTCGCCAGGTGGCTCTGTGGCCACGCTGGATAACCGTTACGACATAAGAGGGGAGGCCTGCATAAATGCGATCGAGTGTAATTACATTCAAATGCAATGTAATTGCATTCAAATAAGTTTGTCTCAACCTTCCTATGAATGCAAATACATAAATAAATTTTGGTGAATTGTTGGAAAGTAGGTAAAAGGAAGCATAAGTGCTTATCATTTGCAACAGCCTATTCCAGTCTCTGATGGTCCGTGGGTGGCAGGACTCATTTCGACTCTGGGTTCTACCGGCTGGGACCTGGACCGCCAATTTATTTGTGTTTCTGGTCTGTCTGAGAGGTGTTGTTTGGTAGACTTGTGTTGTTCTGACAAGGCCGTTCTGGATTTTGAAAAATATCACCAGACGGGCTTGTCTCCTCCTGACCTCGAGTGATGGCCATTGGAGGTTGGTCAGCATGTCGCCAACGGATGAGGTGTTGTGGTACCTGTTGGAGACGTAGCGTGCTGCTCTCCGCTGTACCGTGTCCAGTCTCTGCTTGTCGTTTTCTTGATGTGGGTCCCATACCAGACTGGCATACTCGATTGTTGGCCTAAATATAAACTTGTAGGCCCTTTCTTTGGTTGCCTTGTTGCCCATGTTGAGGTTTTTCTTCAGGAAGCCAATATGGTGCTATTTGCTCTGGAGCAAATTTTCCTGATTGCTTGCTTCATTTTATCCCAGGTATTTTGCTGTATGACATGCTCCAACGTGTGCCCATGAAGTATATACTTTATTTGCTTCCTTTTCTTTGTGATTGTGAGGACATTGCATTTTTCTGGGTGGAATTTCATGAGCCAGATGGACTGCCAGGCAGCTAATTTATTGAGATCATTCAGCAGGGTTGCTGTGTCATCCTCGGGTGTTACGGTCAGGTAAGCGATAGTGTCATCAACGAACAGCCTAACAGTAGACTTGATATTTTCTGGCATTTCGTTGGTGTAGTACAGAAAGACTCGGCCCAAGTACCTATCCTTGCGGGACCCCAGACTCAACATCAATGGGTGCTGATGATTCTCCCTCGACAACTACTTGTTGAGTCCTTCCGCTCAGTAATGCCTTGATCCATGCATTTGTTTTACCCCTAACACCGTAGTGGTCAAGCTTGTGTGTCAGCAGGCCGTGGCTAACTTTGACAAAGGCCTTTGAAAAGACCATGATGAGGCAGTCAGTTTGTTTCCCTGAGTTGATATTGAGGCTTACATCGTCAATGAACTCGATCAGCTGTGTCTCACATGAGAGCTGTTTCCGAAACCGTGCTAAAGTGGGTACATAATGTTGTGTGCATCGCCAAGTTTCATGATATGGCATGTGAGGATGTGTTCCATCAGTTTACACGTAGTACAAATGAGTGAGATGGGCCTGTAGTTAATGGCTTCGAACTTCTTACCCTTCTTGAACACTTGGCAAGTGTTTGCTGACTTCCAAATGGTGGGGATCTCACCACATATATCATCATATGATTGTAAAGTTTTAACGTCGTCCGCTATCCGGGATCCTCGAGGATAGTCCTCTCACCACAGGTCATCGCGGACACGCACCCGCTATCCTCAGATCCTCGCGGATAGTCTGCTCACCGAGGGTCACTGCAGGCGCAGTCATTACTCTATCATCAGAACATTAACCAGGTAACAGCCCGCCTAACGAGCGCAGAAATACAGACACCACTCAGATACACGATCATCACCATGGTGTTAACTGTAAGGCTTGGCTCGCCGCAGTCCGCCTCGGGGATGGAACCCTGGACAGCCCGACAGTCTGCCAGAGCCTGTGTCGCACCATCCCAGGTGGAGGAGACCGGTGATCCAGAGGGCGTGCGCCCCCGAGTCATCAAGGTCTACCTCAGCCCATGCCCCCTATTGAAGTCGTCCCCAGGGGCCCGTGAGGGCCTTAACCACGGATCGAGGACATAGAGCTCATGGCTGAGATCGCCGTCGTCTCTCTCGCCTTGCTCTGAGACAACATCCCAGATCAAAACGGTCCCAGAGTATATATAACCCCAGAACACGAGACACGAAGGAGATCTAGGTCAAACCATTGTTATAGTTTACTGGGCGAGAGAGGGCTAGAGGGCATTGCCGCGGCAACGAGTGCTTCGAGCTGAAGCGTCCAAAAATAGACCGTAAAACTGGCTGGTGTTTAACAAAGATACCTGCCGCGATCTTTGGGCAAAATCGCCACATGATGAAGATGATGATGGCAAGTATTGGCACTAGATATAATACCATTTCCTTTAGCAATCTCAGTGCTATGTTGTTCGGCCCTGCGGAATTGTGGGGATTTAGTCTCTGAAGCAGCCTTT
Source organism: Terebella lapidaria (assembly GCA_949152475.1). Classification (NCBI taxonomy): domain Eukaryota; kingdom Metazoa; phylum Annelida; class Polychaeta; order Terebellida; family Terebellidae; genus Terebella; species Terebella lapidaria. The sequence continues at coordinate 35,763,340 of OX424560.1, forward strand.
CTATCCCACGTGATGTAATGATAAGATCACTGACTGTGGGAAAGCTACCCTCCATTTGGCATCTTTGGTTGAAATCATGTTTGGGGAATTCCGTTTTTGCGTGCTTAAATTGTTTGTGGAGAATTGTGGCTTTGTCGGTGGAGCTAGAGTACAACCGTCCTTCTGACTTTAAGAGGGGTATTTGGTATTTTGTACTTAATGAAGGTCCAGAAGTGATTCACGGTACTGTTTGGACTTGATTCCTTTGCTGTGTCGGGTGTTACAATCTCGTCGACATATTTCCTTCTTCTTCAGTAGGATCTTCTACAGTTCTTTGTATCTGATATCATCCTGTTCGTTTCCTGACTTCTTTTTGCGCTTATATGTATACCGACGGTCCCTTCTGCATATCAGTCTCCTAAGATCACGTGTGATCCAGGGACAGACATCTTTCTTGCATGTTGTTTTATTTCGTATGTTTCTTTTGATGCTCATATCCAGATATGTTTGGAAGAAGTTCCATAAAGAGTTTGTCGAAGTGTGAAGGGAATATACAAAGGATTATAAAGCTGTAACAAAATAAGGGGCAGACCATTATCTGCAGAGGCCAGTGTCCGTGAACACGACCATGAACAGGGACCTACAGCCAGCAGCCCAAGAGATAAATCATGGATAGGATGGATTATCCAACAGGACAAGATGTATCTCGGAACGGTATACTACATTATGACGTCACAATGCGGTGATGTCTAATATGTTTGGGACCTAGCGTGTTGCAGTGACAAACAGGCCGCTCGCATTTTGAGGGTGACTTGGGTCCGCCTGCAATTCATGTGCAAGTTTGGCTGGCCGCAATTGACCTATCCCAAATGCCCTCAAAAGTTGTCAGAGTTTCACAAATTACGTCAGAAAACTTCTCTTTGGCCAATAGTAACGTTTTGCAGAATACGTTGAAAATGACGTAAAAAGACTCGGACAAATTGGATTTGGGATAGGTTAATTCTCGGGTGACCAGCTGCTATATAAGAGCCAGCAAATGCTCGATTGACGAGTCCTGGCGAAGGAAGATGTAGGCTTCACACCCTCCACTGGCCACGAAAGACCTTATGGGCTTACATAGCACTTGTCAAGGCTCTCTCCATCATTCCACTCCATCAAACTCACAGTGTAAGGCCATGTGGTTTTATCCTTTCGTTTCCCGTCAGCGGGTGGGCGAAAATAGCAATTTTTCAGAAAACAACACAACATTCTTGGTCCTTTTTTCCACAAAAAACAGTTTCTTTATCCCACAAAACACTGAACATCGATAATGATCGTAAATGGTTTCTGTTTTGCTGTTTTCCTCCTTAGTTATGTATCAATGAAGTACATAATAGTTTAGCAAATGATCAACTACCATTTATTTTACATTTTTGGCATTAGTTACTTTGTGAATAAAGATGTTATTGTGATAATAAACGCCTGTGGTTTTTTCCTGTTTGTTTTTTTACCTGGCTGGCTGGTACTTTGCGAAAAACAAAAGGCCTCTCGGCCTTGAGGGCTCCGCTGCAAAAGTCCAAATAGAAGTAATATTGAAATTCCAAATTTGATCCAAATGTTTGACTAAAAGTAGCCGTTTTGATCTTTAATAAGAGAAATTTTTTTTTGGCTGGAAATGGCTCAAAATCAATAGTGACTTCATTTAGGACAACAAACCTTTTTCGCCAAGCCTTCGAAAAATCGAAATGGCAGCCACACGGAGACCGACAGTTAAAGGGCAAGGAAACACATCACAAAGATACATGAAGGGAATTTTTTCCTAGGAAAAGAAAACCTTCGTTTTCCCTGGAAATGGTTCAAAACGAATAGTGACTTGATTTGGGACCAAACAAATTTTTCTGCCTACCCGTGGAAACATCAAAATGGCCACCCCACGCAGACCGTCGATTCAACGGCAACAAAACTTATACACATCACAAGGAACATAAGGAGAATTTTATGCATGATCTTGAGGAAAATTGTCATCACAGAGGTATATCAGGGGAATCTTTTGAAATGAAAATCTCAAAACCGATCAGACAGCTTTTTAGAAAATGGCCACCAAAGTCCAAAATTGGCCGTTTTTCGTCTAAAATGGCCACCATTTGTAAAAAAAATGCGAAAATAAAAAAACTAACAATACCTCTTGAAATATTTGTAGGTGCAAAAGTTCAGAAAGATTCAACTGTAAACTTTAAAGATAGCAAAAGTTGACGACGATGGACGGAAGGACGCCGGACAACACGGTAGGTATCGCTAAAGCTCCGCTGCCATTCGGCATAGCGGAGCTTCTCGGGACTTATTAACACAATGAGAGGTTCTCAATGAGAAGTAAAATACGATAACACAACTAAATCTCCAAGAGTGTGATTCCCTGATTGGGATCTGTAGCATCACATTTAAATCCAGAATACCACAAGTGAAAGTAAAACGAATATCACACCACAAACAAATAAAACAAAGCACTAAACACCACCTCAAAACGCTACTTCAAAACGTTTACTTCAATGAAATTAAGCAGCAAGGTGTCTCAGTCCGACCTGATATTCAATGCAGTGGAATGTCTACTATGTTCCTGAATGTGGTCAGAAGTCGCTGATCGATTTCAGCCTCGATTGGAGGACAAGTATGAATTAGTACCGCCTCATTGGACGTCAGTGCGGTTAAGTCTCTTCCAAGCCGGACATGTGCTTGGGCTCCAGAACTTAGAAGCCACAACTCAGAGCCGTGCACGAGACGGAGCAGAATGTAGGTTATCCAGATTTTCCTGGTAAATTAAGTTCGTTACGCCCATGGAGTCCAGCCACATTCCCATGTTTGTGAAGTACGCTTGCACATCGTGCATCAAGCTGGTAAATAATTCATTCGCCAGAAGGCGCCACACATCTCTGACGTCAACTTGTCAAATCTCGAGGTCAAGGTTGATGGAAAAAATACACAATTTCACCAAAATGGACGGAATATTCCGAATAAACAGTATGGTATTGACCTACTGTGCCTTGTATGTTCTATCAACTCTGTCACATGTAAGTCGGGCGTTCAATCAATAAATACAAGTCAGAATGTTCACATGTCATTGTCACTTGTCAGTCAGGCCCTGGTCAGGCCTAGGCCTAATACTGTACGAGCCATCCGTCCTAAATTCGCCGCATCCTGAAATTCGCCAACTCAATATTATCAGAGCTCAGAAACTCGTTTTATGGAAAACAAACTCCTGGTGCAACGATTGAATATCAAAGTCTCGATTGATGATAGAACTGGTTGGTTTCGTTTGCATTACAAGGTCTGAAAACCCTATTGGCGAATTTGGGAATGCGGCGAATTTAGGACGGATGGCTCGTAATACTAATAGGCTGATAGCTTGATCACTCATATAGAGTCAGATACTGAGATGGATAGAGCTACTACAATTTCACGGTTTTCTACGGTCGGTTCGCTTTTGATCAGAAACCGGTTTCAAAATCACTAACCGGTTATTCGTCACCGTAAATAACAGGCAATAATTGCACAGATTATAACATATGTTAAGGGAAAATGGTCAATATTTGCCACAAACCCAAACCATCTAACAGATTCTAACTGATGAATAAAATGCATTTTTTCGCAACTGCACTTCCGGGTGATTCAAGCTTCCTCCTTTGAAGAGTTCTTCTCGTTTACCACAATTTCGCGCCTTTTTGGTAGTGCGTGCGGGTTCCATGCACTAATCCAATAGTTTTTCGGTTAACCGGTTACGGTTCGGTTACAGCACCACGGTTAACCGGTTACATTTTTTGAAATCGTAGTAGCCCTAGAGATAGATGTCCAGCTCAAGCTCCGCGTCGCTTGGGCTGATAGACGTCTAGTCATAGTGTGATATAGAAACGAATCGTCTTCTGTGAGGGCCAAATGCCCGAAGACGAAATCCTTCCCGTCCCTTGTCCAATGTATATGAAAAACCATCGGACCGTCTGACATGTCCTGTGTAAATGACTGTATGTCCGATGTCACTCGGCAACACTTCTGTCCAGATGTCAGATGTGTATAATCCAGCCTGAGTCCAAGTGCGGTTTGATTGTTTTCCGAATTTTAGACACTCCCGCAAACTTGGATCTTCGATCAATCTTGGAACCTCTCGTAAATTGTTCAAGCACACACCATCTCGTAATACAAGTTGTTTGAGTAAGAGTAAAATCGCGCCGTTTGAGAATACCAAGGTTGGGGCATACAACACACAATCTCAAGACTTGATATTCCCAAAACACCCAACACAATACTATCGTCTTCAAAGTGCTGGAGGCTATTGTTCAACTATGATACTGCTTGTCTGCATCTTGTCATAAACATGAAAACCTTGTCCTTACCAGTTATCACCTTAGATATTATTGTCACCATGAATTTCACTATCAGTTTCATGTTAGCTGACATTTCACATGTGTAGTGTTCATGCACCCTGACGTATACATCATGTATACATGATGTGTAGATTTGAATGTGATTATTGAGGTATCTTGTTCCAGCTAAGTGTGTTGGTTTTGATGGTTTCGGTACTCTACTCTGAACATAACAGAAACCATAAGTCAATAAATTTATTATAAAGTGTGCACATTTGGCGACTTGTATTGTTGTTTCATTACAATATAATATTATTCTTGTGCAATGTGGAGAGTTTCAGCTCAGAATTTTGTCTTGATACGGAGTCTTGATACGGAGCAGGTATCTTGTGACATTTGTCATTCCAATATGGACTGTATTTCTGATTCTGGTAGGCTTCAAACTCTTGTCCTACGTTGAGAGACAATGTCCTATGTGATAAATTTTCACATCTGTCCCAATGTCAGATGTATCAAAAAGTTTTTGATTTGCACTGCTTTTCAGAATCTCTGCTGAATTTCCGACCAAAAAAAAGTCAGAACTTTCCTCACTAACTGGTTAAAAATCAGGATTGGTACTCACATTCTTGGTCAGAGGCGGCTCACGATGTATACTTCCTAAATCTAACGAAATAGCCACTTGTTCATGTTGTTATCGTGTTTATGCTCACAAGTTACTGTACGAGCCATTCGTCGCATTCCCAAGTTCGCCAACAGGGTCTCGCATATCTGAAAATCTTGAGTCCTTTTGAAATAATGCGAGTCCCTCATGTTTTTCAAGAATTTGAACTGAAGTCTGACGTATTTGTAATGCGAGTCAGAGAAACTCATTAACCATTTTTGAATAATTAAGGCATTTCGGCAGAATGCTTTTTGAGCCGGATCCGAGGTCCGTGAGGTCCGTGAGGATGAAATCAAGGCTAATTTTGAGACTTGGTTTCCGGACGATAACTGGAAAAATATTTACGCAATAGTTGCAGAACTCTGCATGGAGGTTCATATGCCACCAGGGAAGAACCCTATTGATTTTGGGATCGATCTGTCAAACGACCTTTGACCTAGAGGTCGAAATAATTTTTTGCTGATTCATCCTTGAGGCTTCCTGCATATCTCAGAAACCGTGCATCGTAGAGCGAAACAGACGTTATTTTCGGACTCATCGCCCTAGACAAACATTTCTAGGGTGTATTATTTTTTTTGATCCGGCTCCGAGGTCCGTGAGGTCCTTGAGGATGAAATCGAGGCTGAGATCTTGAAACTTGGTTTCCGGACGATAACTCGAAAAATATTCAGGCAATAGTTGCAGAATTTTGCACGGAGGTTTATATATCAACAGGGAAGAACCCTATTGATTTTGGGATCGATACGTCAAACTACCTTTGACCTAGAGGTCGAAATAATTTTTTGCTGAGTCATCCTTGAGGCATCCTGCATATCTCGGAAACGGTGCGTCGTAGAGCGAAAGGGACGTTATTTTCGGACTCGTCGCCCTAGACAAACATGTCTAGAAGGTATTATGGATGAACTTTGACCTTGACCCCAAATTTTTTTGCCGAGTCGGCATTTTTCGTTTTCGTCGATATCTCGGGAACGGTGTGTCGTAGAGCGAAACGGACGTTATTTTCGGACTCGTGGCCTTAGACAAACATGTCTAAAGGGTATTATTGATGAACTTTGACCTTGACCCGAATTTTTTTTGCCGAGTCGGCATTTTTCGTTTTCGTCGATATCTCGGAAACGGTGCTTCGTAGAGCGAAACGGACGTTATTTTCGGACTCGTCGCCCTAGACAAACATGTCTAAGGGGTATTATGGATGAACTTTGACCTTGACCCGAAATTTTTTTGCCAAGTCGGCATTTTTCGTTTTCGTCGATATCTCGGAAACGGTGCGTCGTAGAGCGAAACGGACGTTATTTTCGGACTCGTCGCCCTAGACAAACATGTCTAAGGGGTATTATGGATGAACTTTGACCTTGACCCGAAATTTTTTTGCCAAGTCGGCATTTTTCGTTTTCGTCGATATCTCGGAAACGGTGCGTCGTAGAGCGAAACGGACGTTATTTTCGGACTCGTCGCCCTAGACAAACATGTCTAAGGGGTATTATGGATGAACTTTGACCTTGACCCGAAATTTTTTTGCCAAGTCGGCATTTTTCGTTTTCGTCGATATCTCGGAAACGGTGCGTCGTAGAGCGAAACGGACGTTATTTTCAGACTCGTCGCCCTAGACAAACATGTCTTAAGGGTATTATGGATGAACTTTCACCTTGACACGAAATTTTTTTGCCGAGTCGGCATTTTTCGTTTTCGTCAATATCTCGGAAACGGTGTGTCGTAGAGCGAAACGGACGTTATTTTCGGACTCGTCGCCCTAGACAAACATGTCTAAGGGGTATTATGGATGAACTTTGACCTTGACCCCAAATTTTTTTGCCGAGTCGGCATTTTTCGTTTTCATCGATATCTCGGGAACGGTGTGTCGTAGAGCGAAACGGACGTTATTTTCGGACTTGTCGCTCTAGACAACATTTATCTTATATGTATTATGGATGAACTTTGACCTTGACTAAAAAATTTTTTGCCGAGTAGGCATTTTTCGTCGTAGAGCGTCGTAGAGCGAAACAGACTTTTTTTTTGGACTCGTCACCCTAGACAAACATGTCTAAGGGGTATTATTTTAACGTTAAATTTTTTTGCGGAGTCGACATTTTTCATTTTCGTCGATATCTAGTATATATTATAAATTAATCATCACACCGAAATGCCTCCAAGGCATCTTTAGGCCTTGACGTCTAGTTTGAATTGTGAGTCTCTCTGATTTATTTTGTATGCTATTTATTAATACAATATCTATTGCTATTTCAGACCTACAATTCTTGCATGATATAATTTATGCTAAAAGTCTTATACCATGAGACATGTGAGATAATGACATGAGATCAGATGTACTAGTGGTATTGCAATAAAATGTGTTTGTTTTCTCTGAGAGTTTAATTACTGTGCGTCGTTCTAGTGTTTTCTTGATGAGGCCGAGGACTCACATGTTGTATTTTATTGCGTCCTTCAGCATTTTATTGTGTTAATGATGCAGGACTCGTGGGTAAATGAAACACTGCATGTACATACTACATGTTAATGTCAGATAGTCAACACACGGATATATAATACATACATGTAGTCTGATTATATCATTGATTTGCCTAATGCTATATTTTGCAGGTATATGCAGAGTTCTGCCCAGAATATGGACATTCGTAAGTCTTAGCTCCTTGTTTTGACTAAACAACATGACAGTGCTGAAGTGTAACAATTAAAAAACAACTTGTAGTTATCTACGTAGAAGTAAGAACACACTGTCATTTCAAATACTTAGTACAGATTTATACACTGACTAAATCATGTGGATAGTAAGTACTCCCATGATGTGTTTGTATGTATCGTGTTGCCAGGTGCGAGGGATACCAACGCTGCTGTGGTCAGACATGCTGTATCCCCACGGAACTTGAGAATCACTACCAGGCTCACCTACGCTGGAGTGTCTGGAACATGTGGTATTTCTGGTCAGTTACGGTAACATTTCTCTGTTGTATTGAGATAAATTTCCGCACTACTTCGCGTTTTGAATTGTCCTGCACGTGTACTGGGCATGTCGAGATGAACATGTAAGGCATCAAACAATGTAAATATTTTCTGCAGAAAACGTTGAACAGTAAATATGAAAGAGAAACCGGGAGTTTAACCTGTGTATTTCTATTTCAACTGTACACAACTGTACACAACTGTACAACTCGGTCAGATTGATTCGTCACCAACGGTTACCATGGTTACACGCCATCTATCCCCCCAGGTTTGTGGTGCTGTTCGTGTTGATGTCGTGTTTCGGAGGCTGTAGCTATTACCGTAGACACCAGCTGATGATGGCTCGACAGCAAAGCATGCTGGGTACCAATGATAATAACTACAGTGGTTGGAGATTCCCATCGACTTTCCCGGTTTCACTTTTCAATGGCTACGACAGCAGAAATCAGCCACTTAGGGGAGCTCGAGGATTGTCCACAAATGACACTACGGAGCAAACGCAGACTGCTGCATTTCCTACGCCCCCACCTTACTCAGAGGTAAGTGACAGACTTTGCTATGGTATTCTGTTGGAAACTGATACATTTCTTGTGTGATGACCGCTCGTCAGTTGTTTAGAGTTGTTGTGATATCCGTGTGTACGAAGATATGGAGAAATGGTAATGAACGACATGACTTTTTTGACAGGTGATGTCTCAGCCTGATACATACCCACCTAGTAACCATAGCAACCCAAACAAAGATCTGCCTCCGTATCCAGGGCCACAGTCACAATACCGAGGTCAGGCTTACTGCATATTTATACTTCACGAGAACACAGCTGTTTAGAGAAGATATATTCATGTTCTGTTTGATATTTTGCTTGAGCTCTTGTGTGGATTTAAACTTTACAACTCTCCCTGGACCTGTTTAATGTTGATTTCCTTCAAACAGTGATTCAATATCAATTTGTGCAAATTGTAGCTTCACATATATATTAGTAATATATATCTTGCTCTATCTCTTGTCATGTTTGCTGCAGGAGCGACTGTGCCGCCATATTTGTCCACAGTACCCCAGCTTCCACCCTACCCAGGGCCAGAGTCTGACCCCCCACCCCCACCTGCTGGTACCGGTAGTCACGGCAACAGGAACCAACAGGACTCGTGAAGAGACAACTATGCAAAAAAAAATTGTTTTCTGAAGTCCGACAAGATCTGTTTTATTGTGTTCAATGTGTACAACTTCTTGATTTCTCCCGAGATGTGTGTATGTTAAATAGCACTATTTTGATAATAATGATCATAATAAAGGTAGTATTTTTGTTCAAGTGCTTGGAAGGATGAACACTTACTGCATATTGTGTAATGTTCAAATTGTGTACTGCAGAAAAATGTACAATTGTCGACAAATTGTCCATTGCTATAACTACCGGTACATAATGTGTAGTTTCCTCTGCACATTTCGTGTAAATTCTTGTGATTAATATATTCAAAAGCCAACGTCGCAGAACTTTCCCGTCCATGAGTAGTTTCTTATTTATCAGATTTCTAAAATTACTAATGATAAATAGCCATTTTTGAGTCAACCTGCATAGTTTGCATGATATTATAGTCATTGTCAATATCAAAAAAGATGTATTTTGTGCATGATATATTTTTTCTCGAAGCTATAGGGAATAGCGCAAACTTCACGAGGATCAGAAGCCTTGAAGAAGGTTTGACAAGCGTTTTACCATGGTCATAGTAGTGGTTGCTTTCCAGAATAATAATATCATCCACTTGTATTTTATTGTACATCCGTGATGTATTAATTTTAGGGTAATAACATACCGCGGTATGTTTTTACCCAAGCTAATGTATGTAACCACATAGAAGAGAGAATGAGTGTTGTTTATAGTCACATATTATTGCATGATTTGTAACAAAATGAATATTGTTTCTCATTTCGCAAAATGCAGTCTAGCTTGAATACTAATAAGTTTTCATGAACAGACTACATGTATGAACTATTCCGTGTGTGTTATATATTCGATATCAGATTCCTGATGAGGGTCTGTATCTGGTGTAGTTGAGGGGTTTTAGTCCCGAGGTTTCTACCAGATATAGATCTGTATACAGGAGGGTGTTATCTGATATACATCCCACGGCATGTTATTGACTGATCTAGATAATAAAGGTGGTAATAATAATAATGGTGTAATAAATCCTCCATGGTTTCACGATCCTACGATATCACGATCATACGATATCTGTAGATGCAGGTATAACACATTAAAGCTGAACTTATTCATGTATATTGCAGAAAAAAGCATTTGACTGTAGTGTGTTCTGTGTCCAGAGATCTAAGTAAATCCAGAGATCTGACGGTGTGTGCAATCTGCCTTTTTTGCATAGAAAAGTCATAAATTCTGATCACTGTTATAATGCAATCATGGTTTTCTCACCCTTTATATAGCTTGGTATTTTGTTTGCCTTTATGTTATGCCTATTTATTCAATTCAATAACCAGCTTCTATCTGACTCGATATGTACAAACAATTCCTGCAATTACTGGTGTGTCCACACAACCAACTGGTAAAGCTTAATTTCAAGAAATAATTCGAAAGTTGTTTCGGGATTTGTAGATGTACCAAATACGAAATATGCTTTAAATGTACTCAGGAGTGGAATTTATTTTATTTCTGTTGTTATTAAACAAGAACCGGTCGAGATATGAACTCTGATACTTCCATATGTCCTGTTTAGTGTCATGTTGTAAATATTGATTGCAAAATTGCACCGTTTCGCACGTGAATATTGAGATCACCCTAATGCAAATATAATGTGTAATGCCCTGGATGGTATTTTATTCAAATGGTAAAGCACGACTCCTTTATGTAAATTTTATTTGATTGTTGAGTGGATAATAAATTTGTACTTCAAGTTCTAGTTGTTTTTTTTATATACATGTACTTTTATGAAAACATTTGCCAAATCCTTTACTGGCAGAATCATGCCCCTAGTTTGAGCCATTGTATGTCCGAAACTATATGCAACTATGATTAAATATGGCTGGGGGATGGGTATTTCACTGTGAAGCATATAAGACCAAAAAATTCTTTGATTAAGGTTCCCACTACAATTTTGCGACAAACTCACACAGGGCAAAGTCCTGAAAATAATGTCTGTTGCAAAGTATGATGCCCCATTCCTGAGATATCAACGTTTTTAAAAACGCCACTTGAAGAATATTAAGTCATGATCATCAAGTTAATGTATAATAATTTCTGCCCAAGTGGGAGCTGCACACTAGTTGTTGGACGTGCCGTTCCCTATGCAGACCGACGGCTTGCTGTGGATTATGCTCTGGTTGAACAGTCAACAACTGGTCGGATTATTTGGGTTGAAATGACCAATTATTGTCTGCATTTAAATCAATGTTAAATTGGGCAACTTCGGGTGTGCGTTTCACCTTTCCAAAAAAAAATTAGGGCTTAACGGTTGACAGGGTGTGATAGTATAATCATAGTACTTCAATAAAATCTAGGTCACTATAGAGCATGATAGTACCAATTTTTCATAAAATGACGTTGAACAGGACCCCTGTCAATTTAGCTCGTTTTCAGATCGCAATTGCCGACATAGCATACATTCAGTAAAACCTTTCTCTACTCCAAATCCCGGGGAATACCATCGGAATTTTTGCTTTTCCCAAAACCAGACTTCCACACGTGCAAAATAAACCAGCACGTGGATCAAAATCGCTTCGCGTTGTCTCCCTAGGCAACCATACATCTGGCGAAATGACGTCACTTAAAACGGAATCCTCGATGTGTGAGGCATCCCCAGATCTATTCCTGGCTTCTACCCATTTGTGTGGGCATTGAGCTACGTTCGGAGTTTTCATGGGTTCGGCCCTGGTTATCTGGGCGCCCATGGCTTTGGCTATGGGGCTTAGGCCACGATTCCCGGGACTCGTTTGCCGGTACCCGGGATCCATGTTCTTCAATCCCCCGGAACCCATGCCCTGGTTCCCGGGAACCGGTCTGGTTCCTCCAATGCTGGGGATTTGTTCCTCGGACTGTGGTCACTGGGATTCTTTCTCCGTACGGAGCCCTAAGGCGCCAGTGCCCCAGTATCCACTGTCTTCTAGGGTTATTGTTAACCAGCCTCGATCGATGAGTGTGTCTAAGACTCGTGGTACTGCTTCGGTTTCTCATATTGCCAAAAATTCACCTTTCCAAAAAAAAATTAGGGCTTAACGGTTGACAGGGTGTGATAGTATAATCTATCTAATGTGCTTTTTTCCGCAGGTCATGGAGGATTTCCAGGAGGGTAAGGTTCCTCCGACCCCAAATCACCTCGGTGACCTTCAACGGTCTGCCGATGTCTGTCGCCATGGCAGCTTCTTCTCCGGTGGCAGCTACCACTGGGACGGTTTCCATCTCTAGCCTTTCACCGTCTTCTGTACTCCCATGAGCGTTATTCCTGGGGTCCAGTCTCATTTCCTCTCACGGGAAATTTCATGCGGAGATGCAGGCTATGCGGTATGATTTCTTGATTAGATTCCTCCTCTCAATGTCCCAAATGTTCCTCGCCTGCAGCCTCCGGCATCTTCACCTTACCTTTCACGGCTCAAGAGGACGGAATAGTGCCTTTGCCGGGTCCGTCTGGTTTAGTCTGGCCTAAGCCCTTGCGCAAGGAAAACTTGCCTTCCCAGGACGACGAGGAGTTCAACAATCCTTATGCTAGGCCGTGGGCTGATAAGCGGGATTATATCCGCCATCTTACAGAAGAAGAGTGGCCTGATCTGCATTCTGACTTTCCTCCGCCAGCTAAGTGGTCTCGGTCTTTTACTGAGTGGGACCTTCAGCAGCCTAAGGCTTCTTGGGATTCACTTGGTTCCGATTGACTCCTGGGGTCAGGAATACCTTGGCGGATGTGGTCGAGAATATGGCCAAGAGCGATAAGATCCATGTAGGAACCTTTCCTTCACGTCCGAAGGTTTCGAATTTCTACACGTCTTCCTCGTTGGACGCGGGACCGACTAAGCTGCAAGAGCAGGATCTGTTGGTGCATCCCAAGTCGATTTCCCTGCCGTGGGATCAGCTGTCTGATGTTCAGTCTGCCGTTCGCCTAGCGGTTGCGGTGGATTCGACGATAAATTGGTTAGTCCACGCCGTCACCTTGGCTACCAAGGCATGCCATGAGCAAGTCATGGACAATGAGGACCTGGATAGATTAGAGTAAAGCCGATGTTCTTCATGGCTCGGTCGGCCCTCTCCAGTCATTGGGCAGAGCAGTGATGGATAGAGTGGCACTAAATGCTCATGTCTGGTGGTCCTCGGAGCTGTGATGTTGCAACTTTTGGACTTTGAGGTCCCTGAGCAGCTCTTGCAAAGGCTTTGCCTCCACCCAGTGTTGCCAGAGTCTGGCCCAGCACCCCCATTTCTGTTCCCGGCGGACGTCCAGCAGGAGTTGGATGCTGTGAAGTGATGGCAGGAGCGTGATAAGGCCAAGTCCTCCATGGATGCCTCCTTACAGCAGTCGAAGGCCATGGAGAGGTGGTCCAAGATGCTACTGCAGCAGCAACCTCAGCCAACTTCCAGTTCCAGTGCCTCCTTCTCAGGGCATGACAAGGGGCATGCGTTGGATCTGCACTTTCATGAGGCCCCTGCAGGCAACCAACGAGGGGGACAGCGGGGACATGGTGGCCATGGCCGTGGACTTCAAGCCAGCCCAGCCAAGTCTGCAGGGGCGATAAAATCAGGTTAATCCCTCATTACTTGCTCCGGACTCTCCACGTATGGTCGAGTATCCAAGTCAGCTTGGCGCCATAAAAATCTTGGATATAGACGAGCTTGTAGGCGCGCTACTAGGCAGTTTCTGGGTATTTCGCGGGTCTCCGTTCCATCACTTGTTGGCAGGAACCCGGGGCCAGCTCTTGGATAGTTGTGACCCTGTGTCGGGGGTTCGAATTCATGTTCCTTCAGTTTCTATCATTGACGCTCACTCCAAGGGTATTTTCTTTGCCTCACAACTCCGAAAGGCGTCATACATTGGTAAATGAGATTTCGGCCATGATTCAGAAAGGAGCAGTAGAATCCGTGACGGTTCCAAGCCCCGGATTCTACAGTATTCTGTTCGTTGTTCCAAAGGCGTGAGGTGGATGGAGACCGGTCATAGTTCCCTCCACCCTGAATCATTATCTTCACATTCCAACCTTCACCATGGAAACTCCGGAGGTGGTCAGGTCGGCAATGCCCTTGAATGCTTGGGTCGTATCCATCGAGCTCAAGGACGTGTACTCCCATGTACAAGATCAATCAAGAAGTATCTCAGGTTCTTTTACCAGGGCCAAGTGGGGCAGTTCTGGCCCTACCCGTTCGGTCTGTCTACGGCTCAATGGATCTTCACGATGTACGTCAGTGAACTTAAGGGAACTATCCCAACAGAGGAGCGGCAGTTAGAGTTGTGCGGGCAGTCCCAAGGCTTCTTGGGCTGCAAACCTCAATCAGCCTACCGCTGGCAGTCTCTCATAGAGACCTTGGCGTCCACAGAAAAGATTGTTCCTCTGGGGTGCCTACATATGAGATCACTTCAGCTTCATGCCCATTGGTCTTGGGCCTCTGGCGACATGTCGCAGCTGGTTCCCGTGTCCCCGCAGGTGGTCGCTGATTTGTCGTGGTGGTTGGATCCGGCCAACCTTTTTCGCGGGTCTCCGTTCCGTCACCTCCCTCCCTCCAGGCATCTGTTTACGGATGCCATTGTGGAAGGTTTGGGGGACCCATTTCGACTCTCAGGAGGTTGCGGGTCTATGGTCTCAGGATGAGCGTATCAATATGCTAGAAATGAGAGCAGTGTTCCTGGCACCATGGCATTGGGAACGCCAATTTTCTTATCAAGTGGTTGGCACCGACATTTCTAAGGTCGTGGCTTATATAAACATGCAAGGTGTCGCGAAATCCATGTCTCTCTGCCGTCTGACGTTAGAGCTCTTGATGTGGTGCCACGATCGTCACATTTCCTTGAGAGACCGACACATTCTGTGGCATATGAATGTCCTGGCCTGTCTCGCCGGGGACAGATTCAGCCCATGAAGTGGTCTGTCTTCAGTGGTCTTTCGGGCGATTGTGATCTGTGGGGCAGGCCTTCTGGGCAGGCCAATTTTCTTATCAAGTGGTTGGCACCGACATTTCTAAGGTCGTGGCTTATATAAACATGCAAGGTGTCGCGAAATCCATGTCTCTCTGCCGTCTGACGTTAGAGCTCTTGATGTGGTGCCACGATCGTCACATTTCCTTGAGAGACCGACACATTCTGTGGCATATGAATGTCCTGGCCTGTCTCGCCGGGGACAGATTCAGCCCATGAAGTGGTCTGTCTTCAGTGGTCTTTCGGGCGATTGTGATCTGTGGGGCAGGCCTTCTGTAGACCTTTTCGCGAAGAGATCGAATGGTCGTTTATGTCACCGATTCCGGACAACCAGGCAGTGGAGGTTGATGTTCTGTCAGTGGATTGGGAGGGCATATTTGTGTACACCTCCGGCAGTGCTCTTGGAGAAAGTTCTGGCCAAGTTCAAGTCCCATCAGGCCAGAATGATTCTAATTGCTCCTCTACTGCCTCAGAAGTCGTGGTTCCTGGATCTTCTAGAACTTCTGGTCGACAGTCCGGCTCCTCTTTCAGGCTGATGGGATCTGCTCAAACAGCCCCGGTCCGACGTCTTTCATCAAGCTCCAAGCACGCTTAGGCCTCACGTGTGGCTCTTGTCAATGATGTTATCGAAAGAAGGGCTTTTCAAAAGAAGTGTCAGCCAGGATCGCCAGAACAAATAGACAATCTTCTCTGGCAGTGTATGAGTCCAAATGGACAAGATTCTGTGCTTGGCGTCGTAGCCGGAAAATTAGTCCATTCAAAGTGTCTGCTCCTTTGATTTCGGTGTTCCTCTTGGAGAAGTTTCGGGAGGGAAGAGCTCTGTATACTCTCATGGGTTATAGGACTGCGATTGCTAAAACAATGAAGCCCAAGACTGGGGTTGATTTTGGTCAGGATTTTTGTCTGCGTTATTGAACAGCTATTCAGTTTATCGGTCATGAATTCTACTCGCACAAGTTGTTAAACCCTCCTGCGAATTACTCGCCGGGAGTATTAAACCTTCTCTTAAATTACTTGTGCTTGCGAGTTTCTTCCAATTAATAATTAAAACTCAAATTCTAAAAATTAAACTAACTTCTGAAGTAGTGCGTTCTATACCTCAATGATGAATATTATTGAGGTAAGGGGGTTAGCCCACCTCCTGTGGTCATTCTGAGATAACCCAAAAGTGTTTATTATAGAGGTCAAAGTGTGGACATAAACAGGAAGTTATTAAAACCAGTATTTATTACACACTTACCTCTATAATAAACACGGTGATTCTCCCTCCCGCCTACCCAGCCTAACTTCTAGGGACAAAGTAATGGCGGTTCCGGGGGAACAGTCTTCTGGTCGACAGTCCAGCTCCTCTTTCAGGCTGATGGGATCTGCTCAAGCAGCCCCGGTCCGACGTCTTTCATCAAGCTCCAAGCACGCTTAGGCCTCACGTGTGGCTCTTGTCAATGATGTTATCGAAAGAGGGGCTTTTCTAAAGAAGTGTCAGCCAGGATCGCCAGAACAAATAGACAATCTTCTCTGGCAGTGTATGAGTCCAAATGGACAAGATTCTGTGCTTGGCGTCGTAGCCGGAAAAGTAGTCCATTCAAAGTGTCTGCTCCTTTGATTTCGGAGTTCCTCTTGGAGAAGTTTCGGGAGGGAAGAGCTCTGTCTACTCTCATGGGTTATAGGACTGCGATTGCTAAAACAATCAAGCCCAAGACTGGGGTTGATTTCGGTCAGGATTTTTGTCTGCGTTATTGAACAGCTGTTCAGTTTATCGGTCATGAATTCTACTCGCACAAGTTGTTAAACCCTCCTGCGAATTACTCGCCGGGAGTATTAAACCTTCCCTTAAATTACTTGTGCTTGTGAGTTTCTTCCAATTAATAATTAAAACTCAAATTCTAAAAATTAAACTAAACTTCTGAAGTAGTGCTTTCTATACCTCAATGATGAATATTATTGAGGTAAGGGGGTTAGCCCACCTCCTGTGGTTATTCTGAGATAACCCAAAAGTGTTCATTATGGAGGTCAAAGTGTGGACATAAACAGGAAG
The DNA here is from genome assembly GCA_949152475.1 of Terebella lapidaria. Classification (NCBI taxonomy): domain Eukaryota; kingdom Metazoa; phylum Annelida; class Polychaeta; order Terebellida; family Terebellidae; genus Terebella; species Terebella lapidaria. The sequence goes on from OX424560.1 coordinate 35,780,419, forward strand.
TTATTAAAACCAGTAATTATTACACACTTACCTCTATAATAAACACGGTGATTCTCCCTCCCGCCTACCCAGCCTAACTTCTAGGGACAAAGTAATGGCGGTTCCGGGGGAACAGTTACGTTAATGAAATTTCTTCAATGGCATTCTTTTTCCTCTTATTTGAAAGCCAGGTAAGATAACCTGTTTATTATAGAGGTAAGTGTGTAATAAATACTGGCTTTAATAACTTAAAACTTTAATTACTTAAAACTCTTGTCTCAGCAGAAAAATTTTGGTCAAGGTCAAAGTTCATCCCCAATACACCTACTGACATGTTTGTCTAAGGCCACAAGTAAGAAAATAACGTCCGTTTAGCTGTTTCCAAATATGCAGGGGGCCTCAAGGATGACTGGAGGATATTCATGATGATGTTACAAAGGCTACATTTTTACATACTGAATAGATCCTTGAAATTTATGTTTCATAAGATCAGCAGAGGTAATGTTCCTTTACATTAAAGTGATTTCTTTTAAAGACAGTCATCAAATTTGTCCTTTAGATGTAAAGATATGCATGTATGGTAATGTATCTCAATGATTGTAATGTATCTCAATCAGGCAAACAATAATTTTTTTGAAATGAAATTTCTTTATTTAAAAGCGAAACAGAGCACAGATGCAAATTTCCTAATCAGCAACATGCAAGATAACATCTCGAAAATCACTGTTAGAATTCTGCTTCACGGATGAAACTTAAATGCATCTCGGCCCAGACTTTCATTGGTGCACTTTACAAAAAAGACATAGAGTCTTCAAGCAAGATGCTATACTGCCACAAGAACTACTGCTGGTTTATTTCATCACAAAGCATTGAATTATCATTATCCGTATTTAATAAATAATACGCACACTGGAGACTTGTAATTTTTATATTTCCGTGGAAAACTGACACATCAAGATTACAAACCAACAGCTGCTCACAATATATCGAGAAATCAGTTGCCATCGATACACATCGTACATCGATACCAATGTGTTTCAATCTATTTTTTTGTTCTGCCCACTCCCCCGCTAGTCCCGATTTCTACAAAATTTCATGGTACATCTCAATACACGCAATAATATTGTCCAAGCACAATATAGACCCACATAAAGCCGAACACGTCTTGACAACACCAATGGCTACAGCTGTAATTTTCTTTACGTATTTGCCAATGAACATAATTGCACACTGCCTTGCTAATACAGGTGTGTAATATACCAGTACATACGTGCAATGTTCCGAGTATACAAGTGTATTTGTGTATGTGCACGGGACATATTTCATAGAAACATCGCTCAAGGAAGCACTCAAAATAAAGTGATAAATCAGGATGATGAAACAATCACTGAGTTTAAATTTCAACAAAAAATGAAAAAAAACCCAAGCAAATGCAACATATCACAAAGGTTGTATCCTATTTATCGGTTTTAGTGAAACATCAAATAAACAAGCACTCCAACTCATTTTAACCAGACACAATGACAATATTTTTTTGGTGAAACAACATACAAATCAGGTGTGAGAAGAATTCATTGGAATACACTAGTACAATTTCATTTTGAAATTGAAAACACATTCAGTAACTGCACATGAAAGATATCATATCAGGTCAAATTGCTCACTAGCCAACAACCCATTTCATTTTTGTACACAAATTTTCTGTGCATAATTTATACAACACTACAGGGATATAATATAGCCTGGCTTTGCCAACAGCATCAAATAATATTTCTAGTATATATATGGCCATTGATATTATGTGCAACTATAAGTGTTCATTATCGTACAACCAAGGAATGAAAAGCATTATTATTATACAAATAGGGCACATTTAATAGTCAAAACTGAAGAACTCAGAACTTATTATTGAACTATTTGCAAACAAAAGTAGCTTGCAACAAACTGCAAAGTTTGTGTGCAATGTACCCAATAATTCATAGCACCAACATAATATTTAAAATCCACATTAAAAATTCTTGAATACAAACAGAGGTGAACTATATTTTACAAAATCAGTTGCTGAAGACTATGGAATTCTATTTTATGGCCGTGCAACATTAATGTCATGCAATGCACTTTGTCATGAAACACATCAATAACAGAAATGATAATGTAGTTTATATCTTTATAATTATTAAATATTTGAAGCCTACAAAATATCATAAACAATGTCCATTTTCTCATTCGATTGTCACAGAACAGGGATATACATGGAATTGCTTGGTCATCACGGAGTTTCTGGCTTGAGTTTCAACGGATGAAAAGAGATCAAACCATTGTAAGAGGCAGATTGAATATATTTCAAATGGACGTGGAATGCAACAGCTTCTATTCAGTGAAAATGTGTGGGCTTATTCCCACAAATGGACATTCAGTTTTAACAAGAAAATTTTGGGGTTTTCAGTCATGACCAACCAATTCCTATGATGTAATTAATGTTGAGGCCAGTCCTGAATAGCTTATGGTCCACATGATCTGCACGATTATGCCGATATTTACCACGGCATAAACAGTGACAGAATATTGCGTTCCAAAAGCCATACTTATGGCCCAACAGATAAACCTCAAGTGACAAATGAAACCCTGAAAGGGTCTAGTTCTTGACTAGAATTTACGCTGACGAGCCTTCACAGTGACTGGGAAGGCCTCCGACTGGACCGAAATGAGTCCTAGGGACTCCCGAAAGCTGCCACCCGCGTCGAGAAAGTGGAACAGGGATACAAAGTAACTGAATATAGAATTGGTGCGGCAAAACTCAAAATACAGTTTGAACTCTTGCTTCACATGTATCAATATATTCTGCTATGTCCTATTTTGATTAGTTATATATTTTGTTTTTGTATTATACAGCAAATCAATTACGTATGGTCTGTCATCAGCATCTGGTGCATAACTTTGTAAATGAAATAACTACTACAAAAGCTAATATCATACAATCAAAAACATTCTTCAAGTGGAAAAATTCATTGCAAAACAAAAGGGCACCAACTCCCCATGACAAATCCACTATGAAACAGTCAGCATTTCATCACATAAGTTATAAATACAAACATAAGACACTGTGACACGCACACTATGAGTATATAACGATAAAGCAACTTAAGTACAAAGACACTAACTCCTCATCCAATGTATTTCAATGAACAAGTAACCAAATCGTCCCACCCCCAAGCACACACACACATATAGCATGCTTACATGGATACCAGCTTATCAACAGCGGCCTGATACAAGCGCATACATTGCAGAGCAAGGCTATTTGACACTGGCACCAAAGTTACAGGTGAATTGCACACCTACAAACAATGAGTAAAGAAAGACTTAATCACGCAGTGTGAATTTTTCTTGCTCTTTTTTTTGTTTGTTTACATTATATATATATTCTTTTTACCAAAGAGTTGAAATGTTACTGGTAACAGTGGAAATATTTCTTAAACATCAAATTCAAATCATGAGCCAATATGCTCATATGTCAAACTGCATTGAATTACGATTTATAGCTACAGATTTCCACACTTTTTTTCGACATATTCAAGTACTACTGTGACACGATGACTATATAAATCTGGCTATGATCAGCTAGTGTGTCCAACGCCATTGTCAGAAGTTTATCTGAAAAATGAGCAAAAAAATATTAAAATTAAAATACAGTTGTGACATGAAAGCATTTATCACAGAATGACACCAATACGCAAAGTGCTTTATATGTATTTCAAATGTTATTCTGGAAGTGAACTTAGGTGGTTACCGACCTAAGGAGTTGAGTATCACCATGGTTACACACTTACGCGTTGCTCATGGCTGTGGGCCGGATGGGAACGGGACCGTTCTGGGCCTGGGCGCCGCCACCACCTCGGATGCCAGCCGCCTGGGGTTGGACAGGGTGGTGTCCTGCTCGGATCGGCTTCGCTGTAAAGTAAACAATGGCATGCATTGGTAAACTGTGTGCACTCTTTCATGAATTGGAGGAATCTCTGATAGGTATAGCAATGTTGTTGCTCAGCATTTCTCAAAAGATCTGAATAATTGCGGACACGTTGAGCCTGTCTGTCGGTAACAATGATCGGTAACAATGTTCTAGCTGTCATAAACAGAAAGAAACTCGCCAATCTGTGCGCTGTGTCCCCGTCTCAACAGGTTCTTCTGCCTCACAGCCTCCTTGATGCGATCCACCTCATGTTGGTACCTGAGACGAAAACAGAACAGCTCGCAAATTACAGTGGGAATCGTGGGAATTCACCCAAGTTTGACAGTTAATACCATACATACATTCATCAACTTGCGAAATTGTTTTCAAATTGCCGTACCTCTTCCTGTCACGCATGGCGCCCTCCTTAGCCTCCTTGAGGGCAGTCTCCAGAGCCTTGACACGCTCCATCGTCGCCCGCAGTCGCTTCTCAAGCTTCGGCAGCTCGCAGCGGAGGTCAGCGTTGTCTCGCACCAGCTGGGGACAAAGTGTGCAGAACAAATGAACAAATTGTTACAATAGGAGGGAATGGCGGGTGAATCGTACAATCCATTGCTGAGTGTTTGGCAGGTATTCATTGGTGTATTTCTCACCTGTTTGTGGACCTTGGTGAGCTGGTCGAGGTTGTTCTCCAGGAAAGAGATCTTCTGTTTCTGTGCGTGAGAACTTCCCATCGTCTCGTCCTCGTCTGTGTCCTCCACCTTGATCTGCGACTGGAAATAAACGGCCATTTTCATTTCTCATATCACAGATCTGTCCATCTTTACAGCACTAAACACTTACCGGTATACCTACAAATCATCAAGAACAGTGGTAAATTTGGATGTAAATCTAGTACGTCTTCTGTAATTTTTTCGAAGAACGATACAATCATGTAGCTGCACAATGATTAGGAACAATCAATCGAGCTTTTTTTCATCAAGGGTCTCCCACCTTTTTGACCCTGGCCTGGAGGTCCTGTACGAAGAGCTTGCGGAGGTTGTGCAGGGTCTGCAGCTCCTTGGCGACCGTCTCCTCGAGACCCTTGAGGTCCTGTTTGGCCTGCTCTCGGCGGTCCATCTGCAGGGAGAGTTCTGCCAGTTTGTTGGTCTTCTCCGCCTCTTCCTGGCGAAGCTTGTCATAGTCCGACTGCAGTTTCTCCTGGGACAGACTCAGCTTCTGCGTTTGACTGTTGAGGGGGCAGAATTGTGGGGGTGTCAAACATTAGTACACATACGCCAATTCTACCGTAAATATATTGCTTATGACAGTAGACTGGATGGAGATGGAACCGTTCTGTGAAATGTACTGTAAATATATATAAATTGATTTATCGTTGATCAAACTCGCAAAATGAACAATACTTGAAGCACAGCAAACACTACTGTACAATCCCTTTACGAGCCCGAATGATAGAACGAAGACAAAATTGTGGCTGTACGTACTCAGTGAGAGCGTCGATGCGTGACTGTTTGTCCGTGATCTCGCGGCGGAGGTCGGCCAGCTGTTTCTGGTGCTGCTCGCGGTGAGACTCCATCTGTTGCTGGAGCGCGGTGTGGACCTGAGCCATGTTCTCAACCTTCTCCGTCTTCTCCTTAGCCTGCTCTTTCATCTGGGACTGGTACAGCTGCTCTGTAACCATAGCAACAAGGGACAGTCAATAACCGTAACACGAAGGCATGATTGTATGGTACATTGCAATTGCATCTTACTTCACCAGAAATAAAATTCATCAACAAGAACTTAGAGGATAATGAAGGCAATGTGCTAAAATTGTATTCTGTTGATTTTCCAGACATATGGGAGTCTTACGAGCAACTTTCCCTGGAAACATTTCAAGGTCACACAATGTCTGCACTCACCCTCGGCCTTGAGTCTGGCACACTCCTCGTTGAGTGAGTCTAGAGTCATCTCCAGATTCTGTTTCTTGCTTTCCACCTCCATCATGGATTCCATCTGAGTCTTCATCTTGGCCTCGTACTGTTGAATCAGGAGCTTGCAGTCATCCAAGTCTCGGGCGGTCTCCTCCAGCTTCTTCTTAGCCTCGGTCTGGTACACCTCTAGCTGCTGGCAGTGCTGGACAAGTGTCTTCACCTCAGACTTCATCTTGCTGACATAAAGTCTGGCCACTGTGAACTCCTCTTCGATCTTCTCAGAGCCACCAGCGGCCGGCTTAGGGATGTCCAGCTGTGAAGAACGTTATTTAATGTCTCTGTCACACTCATGATATTCAGCAAGCTTTTAATAATGGTTAGAATGTACTACCATTCTCCTAAACTTATGATCTCTCAGTCTTGGGAATTTATCTCCAAACACCCCAAAACTCATCCGCAAACATAATAGTGGTTCTTTTTTTATTGAAGCAAACATTCAATATCGATTGTAATGCACTTTCAATCTCTCAAACTTTAATATCATCTGTTGTGAATTCATCCCTAATGGCAGACCTTGAGGTCGGTGTTGACAATGGTTCCGATCTCGCCGAGGTCCTTCAACAGACTCATCATCATCTCGATGGCGCGCTTCTTCTGGTGCAGACTCGTGTCCTTGATCTGCTGCATCTCTGACTCCACAGAGTTCAGCAGCGACTGCAATTGAAGAAGCAAAAGTGGAACTGATACTGTCACAGTTTATTTTAATATAGCCCACTTTTTTCTACCACACGGTCAAAGGCGCTTCACAATTTCATGGATGACACACACATTCCCGACAGTACACTAGACAAAACCCCCCTCTCCCAAAGAGTAACACATGGACTCACAGATTTCTTCTGCAGGTCCTCGCTGAGGGTATCGTTCTCTTTGTTCTTGATGTCGACCTCCTGTGACTTCTGGTCGTAGTTCATGGCAAGCTCTTCCAGCGCCTGCAGAACCTCCTTCACCTCATCTTTGGCAGAATCGTTCTCCGCCTGGTGGGAAAAACCCGAGAAGGGTTAGTGTCCATCACAATTGAGAAACATTTTGCAACTTCTTGATTAGAACCCATCAAAATTTCATTGCTTTTTCTGATCCTTGTGTTTTATTAATACAGTGGTCCCCCTCAGATAGCCTAAAATTACTGTCCATTTTGACCGGGTGAGTCACTAACAGTGAACTTTTCTACCATCACTATGGTTACCTGTATACGGGACATTTCCTGCTGGAGCGTCTCGTAGTCGCGTTTGGTCGAGCCAATCAGCTCCTCCTGTTCAATCATCTGTTCCTTCAACTTCTCCACCATCTGACTCTGGTTGTTGATCTCGTCGTCCTGGCAACCATGGAAAGAACCAGCAGTTTACCAAACTGTTATACATGTCATATTGGTCGAGTCTCACTTGATGGAGGTTTGTTTTCAAAACATAGACTACTTTATACTAAGTCTCAAGCACTATCGTAGCTTTTTCTGTCATTTTGTACAAAGTACATTGAATCCAGAACCCATGGAAATTCCTAAGGAAAAACCCATTGGGGAACAACCAGTACTAACCTTGTCATCCAGCTGCTGGTAGAGTTTCTGTTTCTCTTCTTCCCAGCGAAGTCTATCCTCGTCCGTGACGGCGCCGGTGGCCACGGGGAGCGTCGGGGCCAGCAGGGGCAGGTTGACCGTCGAGCTGGACGACGATAAGGCGTCTTTACCCTCCTTGACAACCGCCTGCTCCTCCACCGGGATAGACTCGCCTGGGGGGGCGTGCAAAGGGGGCCATCAGTCATTATCACATTGTCAACCCCATCATAGGATAACATACAATTTGACCTAGGAACCACTAAGTTATAAGCAGTATGAATGAAAATTTACATCTTTTTGTTATTTATGATTATGATTAATAGCAATAAATTTTATAGTGTCATGGCACCCAAGAGATTCACAGCTTCCATCAGGATGTTGCCCCCGTGCTGGATTACGTACCTGCCCGCCATCGTGCCAGCTCAGCCTCGTATTTCTCCAGGATTCCTTTCATCCTGGCATTTTTCTCTTTCTCCTTCTCGTAGCGACGCTTCCATTCCTCAGCCGTCAGCTCCTCATTCACAATCACCTGGTTCTTGATAGTCTTCGCTCTGTGACGTACAGGGCAGGAGGAAAATTGCAGTGTCAAGTACGGGGTGGTGAGAAAATTCAAGGAAAAAGATTTATTTCTCAAGTATGGGGTAGTGATAAATTTTATGTACACAATGTTTTCCAAATTCTGCTGGTATTTAACAATCCCTTTTGAGGCCATTTTTTTTTCAAGGGATGCAGGGTGCATTTGATTCTAGCACGACACAAGGGGATCTCAAAATGTTGCCATTACAGAATTTACAATTCAATCGTACAACATTGACTACAAAATAACTACTGTCAAACAACAACCGAATACATATGAGATATGAATATTTGCATCTAATACTACAATAGAACATTGATCCAGGAAATTAGTGTAGTGTTATGTATACAACTTGTGTTGACACACGATATATTTACGTGCAAACAACATGTTACTAAAGAATTATCAGCTAAAATATACAAAATGTGTACAAAAACAGCATGCTGATGTAAAACTGGGCACACTAAACAATGAGTGAGGACTTTCTGTCTAAAACTGCCTAACATAGGTGTAACATAGGGTGAAATAGGAAACACTGGTACGCAAATTTTTATTGAAGTATTTTTTAAACGCGATATTTCAAAGATTTTGGGCTTTGGTATTTTGACTCTCATTTTAGTGTTTCAAGTGTTTAGATATAAAAGTTGACATAGGCCTTTTTTAATTGTGATTTTCTCACCTTTGTCCAAACAATAAAGTGGACTTGGTCTCAGATTCATTGTAAGAAGCAGGCGACGTACAAATGATAATGCTCGTGCGGGCGTTTCCGCCCAAACTCTCTTGCAGAATTCTCGTCATTTTACTGTCTCTATAGGGAATGTGTGCCTTCTGTTTGGGAAATGCAATGCAAGCAGAAAGAGGCAACTAAGTAAGATACGGTATGGCACTCAATGTTTGGAACCAAACAAAACAGGGCAAAATCAGATCAAAATCAATGGGTTTGTTGTTGTTAATGGGCAAAAAAAACCGTAGCTTTTTCATGGCACAAAGAAATAATCGAAAACAAAGGAAAAGGTCTTCATGGACATCAGATTCTTGAACTGTTTTGTAAAACAAACTGATTATGTATCTGGGGTGGCTTGCGCATAGTTACTGCTTTTTTCAACCACTATGCACAAAGAATTCCGCAAACATCATGCCTTAAATACAAATCAAAATACGACTACATTTACTGTATTGCAGTCAGTTGGGCATGCAAGTGACTCCATTTTAGTTGGTCATCTGACTTTGGCAGCATAAGACATCGACATGATCAAAGCTAGGTTAAAATCAAGCAAAACACAGTCTAAACTCGGCCAAAGTGGGGATATCCAAGTACTGGTAATTTCTAACATCACGATCACCAACCACGCTCACTGGTAGTTTTTGACATTTTTAATCAAAAGGAATCAAGTTGGGTTCAATTTTTGACAAACTACTCTCATTAATTTGACAAAGAACCTCCCACAATATATCAACATGATTTAATTCCTGAAAAATTTACATGAATTTTGATATGATGTGTTCCACACTTTGGCCAAATCTGATACAATTAAAACACAATAACGACATCAAAAACAGAAACTTCATTGATGATTGACAAAAAGTTCAAATCATCATTTCAAGACACACAGAAACACAGGTGGGGCAGGTCTAGAGGCTGGGAATTTCCACCTGGGTTTTTCACAAACCTCTGGCCGAACATGAGGGTGGACTTAGTTTCAGATTCGTTGAATGAAGCCGGCGAACAACAGATCACCATCGTGGTACGAGCGTTTCCACCCAGGGACTCCTGCAGGATCCTGGTCAGCTTGCTATCTCGATAGCCTACATATGGCTGTTTTAGGGAGGCCATATGGTGAAAATGGTTATGAGTGAGAAAGAATTCAATTCACAGAATATGAATGCAAGGAAGTCTTCTGTGTTGCAAACATGTCTGGAGAAATTGTCAGCAAATCTGTTGAGTCAAAGTTTACATTCAAAGTACTACATGTATTTTACTGTACAATAATTTGAGCATGTATGAATATTACTGTATGGATATAATGTCAAATTTTAAAACATAAGTTTTAAAGCATTACTTTTGATTATCAGTGACTATCAAAGATCGCCATAAAATAAATTGCCGAAGACATTGTGTGGAGTCCCCCATACGTACGTTCCCATCGGCCAGAGCGGAGATGACATTTCCGAGCGCGGAAAGCGACTTATTGATGTTCTTGGCTTCGTCCAGTACAGCTCCCTCGGCTCCGGTCTTACTGACCTGTGGACAACACGAAAGGGAAATTTTTTCTCTTCAATTATTATTTCGAAATCTATAAGCATGGCATCATTATACTTGTTCACTTGTTAGTAGAATTTCATTATGACCATTGTTATGTTTTCTTTTTTTTAAAGTAAATTTCGTGTAAAATGCACAGAAACAAGCAGCCCAACTTATTATCATCGAATCAGAAAAAAAACATTGTGTTCAAAGGCACCATATGGTATAAATGAACTCATACTACATGTTTTACCGGCGATACATGTACATTATATCTATGTCACATTACCTTCTCACTGCCCGCGAGATCGACCAAGTAGAGTTTGCCGCTGACTTTTTTCTGCGTCTCAACATTTTCCTGCTTGATGTGGATCAGAAACACGCTGTGACTGCGGGAGCTGTGCTCATTCATGTCTGAAAGTCACACAAAAACTGCTGCATTAATATGTCGTGCTAAATTTGGCTTTTGCTTATTTTATCCTAAATGTCCATTTTAACATACTTTTAAAGTTTTTATAATAATTTCTGTTTCATGAGAATTAGTAATTAGATGGCACATCCTTATCAATCAAGAAGGAGGATTTTAAAAGCAGAACAGAGTCTATTTTACAATCTTTTGATTTCTAGGATAAAATGTACAGTCGACGTACATCAAGTTCCCTGTTGTAATGCAAACCGTCCGTAAATTCAACAGCGAGCGAGAGTTTCAGTTGAGGACAGTGCCCTGACTACAGCGAGCAGCAGCACTGACCTCACTTGAGACCCTAACTCACCCACGATCGCACGCATGCGCACGCAATACGCAGACGTGCACGGGCTGCTTCTGTGAAGTCCTTTGAAAGGGAAATATACGATTCCATCGACATGTGGTATCTAAGTCACCTAAATTTATTTTCGCATTGTACACCATTATTCTATTTGAGCTGATGACTTCCTGTTCAGTCGATACTAGTATCGTCGGCTGTATATTCGCAGTGGTGATTTTGTACACATTCAGCACTGTACCTAGTTTTGTAAATGTATGCTTAATTTCTAGGTGACTTTGTGCACAGTCAGTACTGTAGTGTTGTACAACATCAGTTCTGTGATACTCACTGGTGACAGCCACGTGTCTGTTAGCTTTTCCCTCCTCAATTGTTTCCATGACTTCCTCAGGGCTCGAGACAAAGCGCTCCGACCCTCCCTGGGGGTGAGGGGACAACCGGTTACCATGGTTACAAGTGATTCAATATGACACACAATTAAAATGTACTCAAATGAAAATTTTTTCAATGTGTACATACCAGTATGCATCCTCAAATCATTTTACAGTTCAAAAGAAAGTTATGTTGAATACATTTCATAGAATTCTCTACAACGAAAACACTAAATATTTGACCCAAACACAAATTTACAGTTTGTCTGGCTACTATTTTTATACCAATTTACATCCATAAACAGTTGAATAATCTCATCAAATTTGATCAGGATGGCAAACTTTACAATTTCGAGACACATAGGATCATCTCAGAGTATGTGTATGGAGGTGCTGCCCCCTACAGTTATTTCTTACCTTGACATACGGAACTCGGTTTTTGTCTTCATGAACAGACAAGTTGGTCTTGGAAACTGAAACACACAAAACAATACATTACTTTGGTCATCTTCTTCAACATTTTCAATGAAAAGGTTCCATTTTACATATAGATTTTCAATTGTGTCACGATATTGAGACAAAGATTAACAATATATATCTGTATGTATCAATGTTTTCACCGAAAACACAGAAGCCAAATCTGTAAATTTTTCATATCAAACAGTAACACAGTGCCTGCTATGTGTGATGGCCACCCACACAGAGTGATCGAAAGATCATGATGATAATAACCTTGTTTCAATAAAACACGATAACAGAGGCACTGACATAAAATATATGGCATCGTGAAAGATCACCAGATTCGTGAAGGGGAAATTTCTACATGTCCTGTGTCGATTGGCCACCCACAGAGGCCAGCATTACGATGATAAAGATACATATCAAAGAAAAGGCACACACAAAGAATTATTCGGTACTCACTGTCCAGCAAGTCTCTGATCTTGTCCAGGTAGATTTCATAGTACGAGACCTGTCAAAACAAACGGACATCCTTGTAACTATGGCAACGTAATTAATTGTTCCTCAAATGTTGCAGTTGCAGAATTCATTATGAAGAGCCTTTCCTCTCCTGTTTGACATTTTTTATTTTGTCCTGTCGATGTGGATTACAAATCTGGAAACAAATCAGTTTACAAGCTTCTAATCCAAACAATGATCAACTCTACGATGATGAATCAGGATGTGCGACCTTGGTGCTGTTTGCATGCAGCGGTATATTTTTTCCTTTGTCTGTTGCTAGTGAAAACCTGGAAACAAAGCTAGTGTGCCATGAGCCAGGGCCCGTCTTGTTTTGTGACTTGCATCTGTAATGAACGCAATGGGAATTCTACTGAACAAAATTCTGTGAACCTGTGGCAGATGCACCGCGATGCAAAGACGGCCGGCCGGACAGACGAATGGCGAACAACGGTTTATCTCCTCATTGCAATAGCTCACCTGCACTGACATAAATCACAGGTGCAGAGATTCTTCAGTAATGATGCGCACGGTCTCTGCTGTTGGCCAGCAATACAGTAAAAATAATATAACAAGAATATTCCCCCTAGGGGTGTAATACTATATCAGCCTCGCCATCTCCCATCCATTCCAAAAAAATTTAACATTTTGATTCTTATTTTTTTTTTTTACAGATTTCAAAACTGCTTGTTTTCATTTCATGCTTCTGTTTGCCAATGAAAGACAACACTCATGCATCAAATATCTAAGGTTACTAGTATATTTTCTATGGTGGGTGCTACAAAACTAACAAATTACATCTTCTGCCTGCTTCTCATTATGATCATGAATGATAACATCCACATATCTGTTGATTTAAAACATATTCTTCACAACAATAGAGACAATATATTGTGCCAGCATGTCTACCATTTTCACCATTTTGTCTTAATAACTTAGTGGTCTTTTTATCATGGTACCTAATTAGATGAACCAACATGTACTATCTTTTTTTTTTCACTGAGCTGTTCAGGGCGACAGCTGCAAATGAGTTGTACTCATGTAATTAAACATGCACGTAATTAAATATATTAAATCTCCTTGCATATTCAGATGATTAGTTTAACTTCGAGGAAACCCAAAGAACAGTTTTTTTTATTCATAATGCACGGCGTTCGCATAATTGCCAATAAACCATGGAGATTGACCACAAAAGAAAACGCACACATGTTTCTTTCTAACTGAGTCGAGCATGATAATGAATTTAGTGTATTCAACGAGGCTGATATAATTAATAAGATTACATGTACAGTTTTTTTTACAAGGAATTTATGTAAAATACAGTTATTCATCCTCCTTCATGTTAATCAGCCATGTGCAGAAAACAGCTAATTACCTGAGATTTTCACTCAACAGACATCTACCACAATTAGCTTAATTTTTTTGCTTTTCCTTTCAATTTACAACTGCCTAGAATATCAAATTGCAGAGAAAAGGAAATTTGATTCCTGGCCCAATTTTTGTCTTTTAAATAACAGACGAAATCTTCAGGACAATTTGGGAACATACTTATAAGATTTAACACATTGAAGATATATTGCTACTACACAATTGTAGCATTCTGCAAATTCGAATCAATTTTGACTGCTAGATACTGGCTATTTGATAAAATACAGAAGGAAGATTTAATATGATGCTCAAAATCATTTTAGTACATTCACAACAGAAATGATTCGGACTTCTGACGAACACCAACAGTTCACAAAACATGACTAACCATGAATCAAAGAAACTGTGCATTTTTCCTTGGCAAAAGTCCAAAATTTAACCTGAACACCCGTACATCGCAATTCTACACGGGCTACAGTTTCTACCTTTTCCAATCCACATTATTCTTTTGGGATAAGAGCCAAGATGATCTTTCTAGTTTTATGCATTTTTTTTACTTTTATGCACATCATCTCTAGAAGCTAGAACACAGCTGAATTAGCATGATGGACGCAAACAGAGTCACTGCACCCATCACGCATCGCATCGACAAGCACAAAGAACGTCAGAGTTTCCTTGCACGTCGGTGAATTTTCCGCCAATATATCACATGTACTTTGTCCTTCCCCCATTAAGTCAAATCCGGCCTTTCATTTTCACTCGCTTTTTATTCCTATTTTTTCTTTGTATGGCTTGGCTGAAGTATGACAAAGGCAGATAAGCCAAGGTGTTCAGTGAGCTGCATACTGATTACCCGCCGTGCTCGCAGTCATTTTACGCATTGTAACAAAGACTTCAACATAGAAAATACCTCCTTGTTCAACCAGTTCAAAGATACAACACACTATATATTTTTTATAATTGTTAACTCAGCAACAACAAGCTTGAACAGTAGCAGGGCTTTATTTAATATAATATTAATGCAGGTAGATCTACAAAATAATATACAGTAGGCCCATTATCACCGTGATCATCATGAACATTTCAAAATATCTTGACAAACACCATTGATGTGAAAAGCTAACGATCAGATATGGAATGAATCATTCAATGTGAGAAACAAACTTGATACTGGTACCAACCACAAAGGCTGTCTCACTGTTTCAGTCCGATACTGAAACATGTCAAATATGAATTCCATCTGATACTATGCTATGTGTATTCAGGATACATGTCCATATATTTGTTATCATAGTAAATATGCACATATATTTTTGCCTTTTTTATCGGTGATAAGCGATAAGTGATAAGCCATAATTACCTGTAGTGGGTATACAGCTGGGGTGTGATACAAAGAACGAGCCACCTTCCTTGCTCCATTGTCTCAGTGAGCACCAACCCTCGCCAACTCTCCACGACGATGCAATGCCTTGAGGCGATCATACAGAGCTTAGTCGCACAAAAAATCCACTTACGAGTCACAAAAACAAGACCACCCAAAGTAAACAAACAATGCCTCGTTTCACAGCCTGTTTGCACTTTTGCCACTTTGTTTATCTTTCTCCAAAAACACGAACGAAATCTCCCTGAAGCACCTTTGCAATCGGCTCCGGTCGCTTGTCCTGTAGGCTCTCGATGACGACGCTCTCATGACTTGTGCCACGCGTGGGCCACCGCGGCAGCTTTGCGACGACGAGGGCGAGCACTTCCAAATATGTCTGTGCGACTGACTGATGGGGACTCCGACAGACGCTATTACATAAACCGGGGCAAGCAGCTCATTGCTCTAGCGGCGGACGGACCGATGTCTTTGTTCCTGGGGAGCGGTTGTCAGTCAGTCACTCCGCTCTCCGTCTGTCTGTCTGTGCGTCTCTCTCCTCAGCGGTGACCTGATGAGGACAGTATCGTCCTGACCCACCCTACCAGCAGTGAGGTGGGGGGGGGGGGGGGGATATAGAAGTGGGGTGTGGTTGGAGGTGGGGGGTTCTTCAAGCTCCCTTGCCACCCGTTTATCATGCAGCTAGGAGGTATGAGAAGAGGGAGCAGACTTGTAGCAGCCAAAGCACGCTAGACAAAGACTTGTCCTGTCAACCCCCAGTCCCCGAGACTCAGCCAGCCACCAGCAGAGGCCACCACTCCAAACCATGAGCCCGCGACATAGACCAACATTCTCAACCCCCCCACATCTAGCCATCGTATGTCCCAACAGCAGCATCACGACAGCCGACAGCATACCGTAAGCATGGACTGCTGGTGTTGGTAATCTCCAACCTTTGTCCATCCAGGACTAGAAACATGACATTGGCAGAGCTGCACAATATGGCAAGAATGTGACCCTTGCTCTATAGTACATGTACGTCACACAGAGCAAGGTTGCCACCCTTGATAAGCATGGGTTCCATCCATAATTAGACAACAGATGACACGGGCGGGCAGGAGAAGCTTTCAAAGAGATTCAAGGACGGTAAACAGCCATGTCCTGGCTGTTAAATATTAAATTCATTCAGAATCAGCAATGTGTGGCTCACATGACCAGCGCACAAAGCTCCAATGGAAAATTGAGCTCACTATGGTAATCCCAAAGTCAAACTCGGCAGCCGTGTGGTCTCCTGCTAAGCAAATCTGGTCCTCGGAGCTTCAGCAACACTTCCCAAATGCCTCGCTTTTCATTGTCCGCTAGTATTTCTGAGCCTTTCTGCAATTTGTGCCCAATGTTTGACGTAAAATAACTATATCCATTAAATCCTGTACATACATGACTGCTGTTTCATTTCCAAGAAATGTATTTCACAGCATGAATGGATATTTATTAATTTATACCAATTTTCCACAAAATCACTCCCATGCAATGCCATGAAAATGAGCTACGCTACATACAACTGGACTGGATCTTCACCGCTCCACTGTCACTCTATAAAAGCTTCATAAATATATGATAGGAGTTTCCCAATCCAGAACTACATGAGCTATATGTATATGAATATTTCAGTTCTATGGCTGTCCACAATTCGCATTGCAAGTAAATCACCTAAACTAGCAATAACCAGATAAAAATTCTTTCCTGGGGCTGTGATAAATATGATAAAGTAGCTATCTAGGGTTTGCCCTGTCAGTGTCCAGCTTCACCAAGGCCAAAGTGATATTTATAGGGGACCTCCCGCTTTTAATGCCCCTACTGGAATAATGTTGACGTATGTAAGGACCATCATTCAGGACGATTATATAGAGACAAATCTGGATCCAGGGTTGGCTGTATACAATGTTTACATTTTGTCCATATTGTTCAAAGAATTAATTTTTCTTTCTGGGCCAACTATAAACACTTTCCATACATGTACAAGAACCAAAGTATTCCTAACAAGTTACAACTTACATGTAAGCTGAAAATTCAAAAATTTTGAAATTTTCCGAGAGCTGATAAAAAGTAATGATGTTCATGTATCATGTAAGCACGATCCTTGGCAAGTTCACGTCCACATATTGCAGTAAGTAAAACCTTTTCTTTTATCACAGTAATCATGGCAAAAGTCAATACCGATAATCAAAAGTTTACCAGCCTTTTGAAGCAACACAAGCCCTGTTACAGACTTTACAAGTAGTTAGCAAAGGACCTGTATTTGCCAGATTTCATCGAGTAATACCATTTTTTGCCTCTTTCCTTCCCCGTGTAGATTATTATTAGGCTAAACGTGAGACGGCCAGTGACAATTACCTCTTCTCACGTTCTCCGTCTGATTACGTATAATCACCACTCATCAAAGTAGAGCCGCTCCCCATGTGCTCAACAGGCGGGCCACAGACAGCACTTCGCTTTCTCGCAAATACCCCATGCGTGTATTAAACTGTCACCGGTTTTCGTAAAAATTTCAGGAGCATTGTTCCCGCCCGAAGGAAGGGAATTAGGGGATTTTTTCGCATCCGTTGAAGCACACTCCACAAGTTTTTTTTGCTTGCCGTTAGGGCCACCTGTCACGAAAGGCACACCGCTTCAGAAGGCTAAAGAAATTGAGCCCTCACCCTTTGACGATCTGTGATAGCGTGCGTGTGCCACTGGTGTATTTTGGGGAAAGAAAATTCAGTAGAGCGTTCTTTGTCCTGTCAAATGCTTTGTTCAAGACGGGACCAATAGCCCCATGCGTGGCTTTAGATGAAGATGTGTTTTTCCCATGCTCCCATGCATGAGGCATTTGTCCAGTGCACGACAGGATTTAACCCCACCATACTGGAAATTTTGGTTCAGTGCAACCAATGCAGGCGCGTGGTAACTGTCAAAATTTCAACAACGATTTACAGTCAGCACACTTCGGTACCAAGAGGTGACCAGCCTGTGTACACAAGGCCTGAGCTTCCCAAAGTGTATCTTCACACAATCCCCCCCCCCCCCCCTCCCTCGCTAGTCGAACATGTTAATTTAAATAACCTCCTGTAATCCACACTTCAACCCGGGCCAAAGTAATCATTTAATACAACATAACCACCTTGTATGTTATTCCTTGGAGCTTGACAAATTACTGGCTTTTACCCTCATTCAACTGCCAAAGCCCTCACAATGGCAGAGAGGTCCTGTACAAAACCGTGCCTTAGAAAGTTGTCACCGTGTTTTGTATGCGGGGAGTGGGCACGTGCCCAGTGCACCTGCTGAAAAAGCCTGGGGGCATTTTGCATGATTTGATTCAGTATTTTATCCGTTTTTCACTGATTCTCACAAGTTCCGACTTTTAACGGATGTGAGGCTTCCATCTTTTTTTGCCGAAAAGTGAAAAGAATCAGGGAAAACTGTCCCGGGGCACGACACAGAAGGGATGGGGGGCATGTGTCTCTCACCTAAGGGTATCCATGAAGCCACATATACAGTGCAGGGAGACAGTAGCAGATGATTCCGTAAAAAATCAGTGCAAAAATGTCCGCAAATCAAAAACTGATAGCTACTCTGTTGAGGTCAACTGGTCAGTTTTTTTTTTTAGTAAGTGTTGTTTTCTTCCTTTCGCGCCATCGGCGCAAGGCAGAACCCAACACCAAATATCCTGACACATGTTCAAATCGTCCAGCCCCTTTTACTATTTTCTTGGATGGTGACCACTATAATTTTTCATTCATAGCCCTGACACCCCCCATATCTTAGTTGAAATGGACTTGTCCTTTAGCTCATGATCACACAGTATACATGCGGAATAAGATGTGTCTTCCATATCATGGGACTATTCTAGAATCATGTCTCATACTCGATGAACATCAGCTACATGTACGTAACATTGTCAAGGTAAATTTATGCGTGCGGAAAAAGACAGAAATTGATTTTCTGACACGACTGTCACATGTTGCATTATGCAAATCCATCTTCATTTCAATCATTTTAACAGTAACAAGTGTAATATCTCTGACTGCTACGCCATGGTACAGCCAAACAAACACGATAATTCACCCTGAATGTACTCAATATTGTAGTCATGGCAACCAGGTGACACATGTATTGCAATGATTTTTCAATACTAGTAATGTCCGTTATACCATCAGTGTGTGATTTACATTCTAAAGGGCACAATGACAAGAATTAAAGATCTATTTTGACAAGTTACTTCAATACACAGTTTACAAAATTTATACATTTCGCACAAACAATTCATTGCACATGAAATAGAATGCATGAAATATATGTCAATCTGTATTCTATTTCTAACGTTACGAGCCCACACGCACATAATCCCACCCCCTCGCCTCGCCCCGCCCCCCTCCAATCAATGTACTGAATTTATCTAGCGTTATTGCAGAACAATAAAATGTTGAACTATATTCACCCGCTCTAGCCAGCACACATGACTCAGCCCTGATGATCACTATGGTCGTATAAATTCCCAGTGCAAAGATCAATATCAATTTTCTCGGCCACCCCAAACCCTGAGGCATTGCACCCTGTGGATCGCAGGCTCTGCTCGAATTTATCAACAGTTCTGCACAGATCGGGACGTGATGTCTGCCTGATTCCTACGGCTGCTGCGTGTGGACAGGTTTGAGATTATATTTGATATATGGCGATGTGTGGAGAGCTGCCAAGTCAGGCCACATACATGTACCATCCAATGGCCAATATCTGTTTGCTATGACTATTGCAATAATGTAATGTAGAATTGTCATAGTCGTAATTCTTAGAAATGGTGTTAGCAACGAAGGACATACTTTACGAATATACATGTGGGATTGACTGCAATGCAAGGCACAGAACAATTTTAGAAGACACAAATTAATAAATTAACATGTCATTTAGAATAGGTTATGTTTGTACATGTATTGAAGTTATCATCTGCCCATATTTGAGATATTACACTGTCTAACCATGTCAATTTCACAGCATGCTCCGCAAACAAAACAGTTGTCAGCAAAGTGAGCATTGGGAGAAAAAATATGTCAGACTGACCTTACAAGGTCATGAACAGGTCATAAACTTGGCCCCAACACCCCCCCCCCACCACCCTCACCCCCCTTGCTTCCCCAACAATAGTTCTCACCCTTGATTCATACATGGGCCCAAGTACCATACACTGCTCCTTAATACTACTCGTTCACTGAAAACATACCATTTAATACGTCTCGCACCTTTATAATCCTTATTGAATATAGAGGAAGGCGCAGGATATGATACTTGGGCCCATACATGTAACATCTAGTGCACATGCACTGACAATGCGTTCCTAAATATCTGGTCTTTCCCCCTGAATCTGCCTGAACACCCCATATACATGTAATAAACATGATTTACAGATGAATTCCACTGTCCTCCGCTTCAAACCTAACTAAACTACCAAGTCATCAGCTCATTCAGAGTCCAGATTTCACCCAACCTTTCAAATTTTGATTTCATTATACAATGTACAATGTGGTTACAACTCGGACAAAAACTCTTCAATGAAGAATGGACAAAAGCTTAGAAATTCTGCTCTGATGGACCAAACGTAGATGGCGACTTTGTTACTTCCATTTCAGCATGTTGTAATGCCCGACCGTCTGTTACTGTCCGTCCGTCCGTCCGCGTGTCAAGAGGAGAAGCCACCATTCTCCCCTGCCTGGCTGTGGTTTGGCATCCTGCTGTGACAATAATGCCACTCCGGATGAAGAATACCCGCCCCAGTGTCTGATGAATCGCAGAAAAAAACTTTCTACCCCTTTTTCATCATCTGAAACTTTCCCGCTCTGAAAGCCGGGTTTTTTTCCCGCCTATTCCTTTCATCCATTCACGCTGCTGTCAATTACAGGGAATGCAGATGACCAGAGTAGCCAACTTATCAGCGCCTAGCTGCAGGCCACCAAAAACTTTCAGAGAATTTTTTTAGCGATATTTTTTTTCCTTTCGGACACACTGAGACAAAGACAGTGACTGACCCAGAACAAGTTCACAACATGAAGCATTGGAGCTGGTCACTTGAACAAAGAACTGTAGAAGAACTCGATAAAATTTGAAAGACAGAACTCAAAAAGTCCTCGAAAACAACTCTCAACTTTGAAACTGTTTGAATGCAATGGTATACATGTAGGTCCAAAATGATCATGACTGTGGAACAGTTTTTAATCAAAAGACAATTTTGACTTAGACACTTGTTTACAAATCTTCTTTTTTCCATGCATGCTTGAGAATTCTGAATGTAGAAGACTAGACTTGTCTGTCCTCCAAGGGACTCTCTTTGTGAAAGATGATAATCCTGTGATATCTATCCCACAATGGGGATTTGTGGCATGAAGAATAGTCATCCCTCTGACGGAAAGATCTACAAAGCTATGGACGCAGTGACAAGGGATTTCATAAGACCAGGACCACACAAAGAGTAAATGCGGACCGAAGTGCGCCAGACAGGACGCCATGAGTGACCAGTCACTGCGACAGACGTGTCTCAAGATAAGCCAGACACCGACACAATGTCCAGAGGGAGACTTCAATGCAAAGCTTAATTAAGAATGAGCAGGAAAAAAATACACGTCCCAACTCAATTACTGCATGAAAAAATCCTTCTGGATAATTTTTTCTCTCCTTATATCTGCAATTCTTTTTCATTATCTTCCATCTCGTTGCGAAGCAGGACTTTTTTTTCACTCCGGGGTATGTGCAGCTTGGAAGTGGGATGGATTCGAGAGGGAAGACACCTATGAACTTTAGCTCGGGTGGGCAGGAACGGCAATTTTTTGTCAAGCGTCTTTAAATCATGCAAATTTCATTTCATCGTCTGCCAGTCCTTGCGAAATTGCAAAGGCGGCACACGCACGAAAAGCTCGGGAGAGCTTTGGCTTTCCGAACGAACGTCGAAGAACAAGACGAAAAATGAGGGGACAAGTGAGATTCTAAGGGCAAGCGAAGGCCATCCATAAATTAGAGATTTACGCTGACAAAATCAAGTAGACATGTGATGCAAAGATTTTTTTCTTTTCTTGTTCTTCTGCTGGAAAGTTACATAACAATCAAGGGCGAGGTGCGGAGCATTCATCAGCGAGCGTGATAGTTTGGTGAGTCATCACGGCTGCCTAGAAACATTAGTAGCGAACACTTGGAGCTGCCAATTTGCTCTCCATTCAAGCGAGAAGACACTCGACAGCAAAGCTCTAATTTTGGATGGAACGAAATAATTCTGGGGCCCCATGTGTTCTGCTGATGATAAATTTCCAGCTTATTATCACGATGATGTCAGAACTTCTAGGTTCGGTGATTTTAACATTTTTCATGCCGACTCCCTCCACATGAATGCTTCATCAATAGTTGTTCTCATTGCTGCTAAAATGGTTCTTGTTAATTGTTCTAAGATTGAATCCATGAGGTATATCTGGTCTTCTATTTCCTGAATATCTATGTATACATATAGTTGTCAATCAAGTTTAATAGTACATACACATGTACAGAATTTAGCCCCAAAATTACCCCTGCAAAACACACAAAAGCTAATTTTCCATTCAACATACTTCACATTATTCAAAGGTCGCACGTCAACTGATGTACATGTCTATTGCTAAAACACGCATCACCACCATAATTAACTGGCAAGCCTGCATACATGTATGTACTGTCGATGTTCTATAGCGAACAGTGCAAACAGAAATATACCCATGTACATTAAATGTGTATAACCCAGCTTATATGTGTAATATTGACAAAGAAGTTAATAAATACCAGAATGTCACAATAATATGTGCCTGAAAAGAATAAATATGGGACTGGCACACTATAAATACTCAGGTGTGGGCACAATCTGGTGTTTTTGAGAATTTATCGACTATAGATTAACACATACAAGATGCTAGCAAGCCGGGTGGATTTATTTTTTCCATCAGTTACATGTTACAATTCCCTGTCGGTTAATGACCTCATTTTTTTCT
Organism: Terebella lapidaria; assembly: GCA_949152475.1. NCBI lineage: Eukaryota > Metazoa > Annelida > Polychaeta > Terebellida > Terebellidae > Terebella > Terebella lapidaria. The sequence continues at coordinate 35,803,538 of OX424560.1, forward strand.
TTTCATTTTGCCATTCTGTCAATGTGGGTGAGGACGATAAAATTGACCTCATGCCCGAGCATGCTCAAGAATTATGACAATCAAGAATATGTTTTTTGTTTACATTGAAATGAGCCTTTCAAGTATTTTTTATTCAGATAAGTCTTGGGACTCTCAATTGGAACAAATATGCATGTCAAATGAATGTGCGTAAACAGTAAAAAAGAATCTTCCATACTAGAATAAATTCACAATGGAACAAAGATTCGATTTTCGAATCTTGGTAGAAATATTGACATTTATAAATTGAATAATAAAATGAATATGAACTACTATTCAAATATGAACTACTATTATTTGCAATGAAACCCATACAATAAGTTAATTCGAAAATAATTTCTTGACATCCAAGTTACATGTACCATTGCTAACAAAAAACTTCATGGAAACAATCAAGTGCATACCTTGATGTGGAACTCGAGATTTTCGTCCATTTGGTAGATGTAGGCGAAGATGTCACCCACGATTCTGGGGATGATACCTTGCATGTGTGTGTCTGACAGCACACCCTGGGGACGGTAAAAGTTTTTTTTAAACATTTTGAAAAGTGGTGTACGTGTATATTGTCTACATACATATAACTTATTCAATGAAACCTTCAAAACCTATTCGCAATCCTGCATAGTTATTTTTATTCTATACATATATTCATGTAGTTACCATGGTTGCATATTGCAAATATGTCTGCTACAAGTTTTCTGACAGTTAATTTGTCTTAGCTTAACAAACATGTCAAAAAACTTATTATAACTGTGCTAATTTTGTTGTACCTCCATAGTGTGTGTCTTGCCACTGGATGTCTGGCCATAGGCGAAGATCGTTCCATTGTAGCCGTTGAGAACATCTGAAACATTCAACGGAAATCAAACGTCAGCTTAACACAGCATAGATCTGGACATGTTCAAAAGGTTCTGCCACAGAGCAACGGGTAACGTAAATGTGATGAAAATATGATTTCAAAGATGTTGATTTCAGACGGTAAACACAAAAATTTATAGTTTGAGGGTTAGGTGTTCCGAGAGATTAACAATATTCACTCAGACAGGGTTGTGGGAGTGAAAATTCGTCGTTCAATTGCCAAACTATATAATAAATTCTATGACATTACAGTGTACAGACAGAACATCATTATATAAATCTTTTCTTGTTGCTTGAGTCTCAGACCAGCTCAGCAGAAAACCTCACAGGCAAAGAGAGACGAGGCCAGCGGAATTGGAAATGCCAAGCCGCTCGCAATAAAACTACGGTCATAATATTCCAATTGCATGGCCCGTTTGATAGCTTGATATATTATGAAGTGTGTTCAGCATTGGTTGTGCTCAATGGGCCCTATAATTCACATGGATCATAACTTTGTCAAGCGAAGGACAAATTGCACTGGAATTGGCAATATACATGTCAAAACAGTGGCGCAAAATCAACAGAAACTGACAAATGCTGTCATTATTCTGAATATTGGGCATATCTGTAGAATACTGATATGGGTCAAACTTTTACATATACTGTACATCTATGAGACAGTTCCCATGAGAAATACCTATGTACGAGTATTTAAAACATCTAAAAAGGCCTGCTGTAATACATATATATATTTATGAAAATGTGTGCAAAACATCATGACATCATCATTAAGTATTTCTGAAATGTACTTTTCAATGCACATAATGTGTTATGTAACACTTGTAGCATTCATGCGGGGTTTTTTCTTGTAGTCTGACAGCATACTGAAGACTAAAGACTCTAACCAAAAGCCTGACCCGGGGAAAACAAATATATCGCTGGCGAGGTCAAGTTTCAGGAACAGGTGCACGATGGAATCCCATCTCCTTCCCGTCCTGATCTCAACAAAGCGGATAATGATCCCAGTCGGTGTACCACGCCACCCCCAGGGAGCGAGCGCGCACCAAACGGATCAAATCTCCACTGCAAGGGAACGGCTACCCCACGCAAAAACATAGCGAATGGCCCGGGATTTTTTTTTTTTTTTTTTTTGCGGACTGGATAGAATTTAGATGAATAAACAAAGAGTGGATATATGTGGAGACGGGTGAAGGTGAATTGAACGAGTGTTCTTTTGTCATTTTTCATTTTGCCCGTCTATTTTGCTTTCTCTCGTGCCGTTCACTATCTGAAGTCGAGGAGACGGCGCGTTTGATTGTTGACGTAAAGCAAGGGAACAAAGTCAACATTTCTGCCCCGCGGATTGAGTCGGAAACTCGACACATCGGCAGCTCATCACTGTGAGGCGAGTGAGTGTATGATATCTGCGACTGTGTTGGAACATGAGGGCAAAGTTACAACATGAAGATGTTAGGAATTTCTTGGGTTGAAACAAAAACAAGTACATTCTCTGGATTCATGACTGGTCGCTTCCCGTTGAACAATGAAACATTCCACATAATCAAGATAGCTTTTATATTTACAGCAAAAACACTTCACACATTCCAGATCTCTTTTTTAAATATATCCAAGACACATGGTATACAAAATAAGTCAACAGTGTGCATCCCAGAGATACTCAAAGAATGTCATAAAATGTACACACTAGAAAAATCTAAAATAGTTAGTTTCAAATCATTACATGTATATTTTACCTATAACATACACTTGTACGTGAACATGTAATTTGTAATTTTATGTTATACAATCCTATTGTATTGAGTAAATGTGAGTGTTTTGATCGCCACTGTAAACAACATACATTCCCCGTAGCTGTTGTGAATAACCAATTCATGTAATTCTTTGTTCCGGGCCAGTAACTTGTCACTTATGCCCTCAGTCGGTAACATACATTCCCCGTAGCTGTTGTGAATAACCAATTCATGTAATTCTTTGTTCCGGGCCAGTAACTTGTCACTTATGTCCTCAGTCGGTTACTCCTGTTGTTAACTCATTCAAACAAACAAATCGTGTATTTCATTGTTCCGGGCCAGTAACTTGGCGCTTAGCTCAGTCGCACAGTTTATGTACATGTTTACTAAATGTTTGTTTGTTCTCTGCCTTATAAATTCGGCCCTAGATCTCGGGAATTTATTCAGCCACTCGGACGCCACGCTATTCGCATCAAATTACCCACCCACCCACCCTTGTGGTCTCAGTATATTTCTCTTATTGTATACATGTATCTTTTATACATACATAGAATGTTTTTTCATCATACATATGTTTTTGTTTTATCATACATAGTTTTAGTGTAGCTCAATAAAGCATCAATCTCCAAATGTGTTATTTCATTGAGTCTGTCATGTATTTACTTGCACAGTCATCATTTAGTACAAACCTTTGACAATGGGCTTGGCGACGGTGTTGTAAACTTGTTCTTGTGTCGCATTCGGCTTGAAGACTTTGTCATAAACATACACTTTCCCCTGAAATAGTGAAATAAATATAATGTACATCTAATGTATACCCACTCTCTCTAGAACATATACATACGAGCATGAATACTATGCTACATGTCAATAAATAAGTCACAGCAAGTCCGTAAAAACTTGTCCAAACTTTAAAAGCAGGAAACTGTAAAAGGAATCAAGAGCCATTGAATTTTCCTGGAAAATGAACAGATGAATAATCATGTTAATGTAATTTGCCTTTACATCATGTCCACAAAATCAATTTCAAAGCACTGAACATCAACGCATTCGAAAAAATGCAACAGTTCCATATAAATTTTCTGAGAATCTACACAATTATAGATTAATGCATAGGTGACTGAGAATGCAGAACTGGTTATATTTAGTACAATGTACAATTGTACACTGTATGTACAAGTTATATATATACCTGTGTACTGAATGTATGGCAAAACCGTTGACAAATTTGACATCTGTGTACAAAAGCCAGCAATGCAAATATTCACCGTGAGCGTCAAACAAAAATGATGGAATTGACTCATTTGACAAGATATTCAGGTGCCTACATAATCAATTCTAGTCCACACAGCTTTAACAGTGCATGTTGTTTTTCATTAATTATGCAGCAAAGTGTGGCCAGGAACACATCCAAACAGCTGCCTCTACATGTATGTGATCTGCATACTGCATGACACTGTATCAAGCATGTATTATACCGGCGTGAATATGATTATGATTATAATGTGGCACCACTGCACTATCACAGTATGAGCCCTGGTCTTCACATCCGACTGACAGCTGGCAAAAACTAGCGGGTAACGTGAGTAATAATCGCTTTACGCAGAGGTCATGAATATTACAACTCCCCCCCCCCCCCACCCCTACAATGTGCATTTATACACAAAAACGATGAATGGAATTGAGAAAAGCATCTTTAGTGCTTTTATTTTGTCATACACAACAATAAGCTTTTGACAACAATTGTTCGATAAAAATCCACTTCCACACATGTAATCTGATAATTGGCAGTGAAATATATCTACATGTATTATTGATATACGGACAGAGGCCTGCTTGAATTGGTAAATGTAACTAATAGGCCATGGACTTGAAATATCACTCTTTTCCAATAAGTCAATTTCAAGTCAAGGTGGTCAAGAGAGGTTTAAAACAATTTCCTGTAAAGGCCAGAAAGCCAGCTGTAGCGGGCATTATTTGTGTGGAGAAATGGAATTGTTTTATCGGCTAGAGGCGACCAAAGCTATGATGACCTTCTGTTTGCCCTTCAGAAGGTGTTGGAGTTCTGTGACACTCTGGTCACCATCAAATAACAAGCACACACCTATGTGCTATAAGAAAAGAAAATTCTGTGTGCCTTACATGTATATGATCAATATTCCATACCAAAATGTTCATGCTATTTTGTTCACATTGCATATATTCCCAATTCAAACACAGTCGAACAAAAAAATATATACATACACAGTATTATGTATGTTACAGCAAAGATATTTTTATTTTAATCTTAACAAAAGAAATGCTTCTAAACTGAAAATGTTGCCTTTCTCTTTACGGTAGTGCGCTGTACGAGGACTGTCCCATAAGCAGTTCAGGAATTTAGTGTGATACGCGATGATGGAATGACTAATGCACGAAAGAAACAGACGCATGCACAGCGCAACAACCTATCCCTTCAATTGCAAAACATTTCTCCTTCTTTTTTGCCTCCATGGAAAGATCGCAAAGATGTAACTAACTGCGGGAGAATCAGCAGAAAGATCAGAGGGAAGCAAGCGTCCCTGCTATCAGTATCCACGGTCAAAAAATCATATTATTTTCCTGATCCAATGCGAAATAAACTCATGGGGACCGACTTCATGTATTCAATTCATATATGGAAGCCGAGCATCTATCTCTAAATTTTTTTTCTTCGGCTGCCATCTCAACTTCTCATTTTCCAAAATGTGAAACGCTGTTCTCTCGTTATTTTTTTGTAATTTTTACACGCAGAACACGACATGAGTCATAATAGCGACTGGTGTGATGAGCCTCCTGCATATTGCATATCACGATGTAGAAATTCTCGAGGGAGTTGCACAATGTAGTCATGCAGGGGCATCCATTACAGACCAAACATGTTCGTCTAAACTTCGTTACCTGTTGTCGACACAAATGTCCATTTGTGACAGTCTAAATGCAATGATAATACAGATCAAACAGTGGAATAACAATCATTTAGATCTATGTAGCTTTGCATGAGAACATATAGAGATGTCTGCTACATACATTAAAAGCATTCCCTCATGGTTTCACAGTTGAAATATATATGTGTGTTTCAACAAGATCCAGGCATGTCTCAGAGCGATTAGGTAAGATTCCGAGCATCGAAACAAAATGACCATAGTAATGGCAACAGAAAACCCTTTCAAACATCAACTCTGGTGTTAATAATGCATCATTCGAAACATCAAATTGTCAATCAACATCAAACATGTATTTTCAAAACAAGAACAATTTTCGTTTCTCAATTTTTCAGGGGAGGCAAATCAATTTACAAATCAATGTAAACAATTTATAAGTTTGTATAAAAAAAATTCATTTAGTGAAAAATATATAATACCATACTTACATGTTCACAATATATGCCCAATTTCTAAATGCGTCCGAGAGTCCAGACATTTTTAAAAATTCACTGTCTTAACAATACAAAGCCAGACTAAGACATCCTTTGAAGCTAGAAATCAAAAAGCTCCGAGAACGAAGAAATCCAACTCCTAGACGCCCAGAATTCCGAGACACCTGAACCAGTGGGTTCCAAACGAGCGAGGAACTGTTTCTAGACGAGGCTGAGACTTGTCACTCCCCAGTGCTCTTATATCTTGCTATATCTATCTGCGCATCTCAATCTCAGGTACAGAACTGCTGATTTGAGGGTGGTGGGGGGGGGGGGGGAGCAAGGAGGGAGGGGGTGGAGCAAGGTGAAGGTACTAAGTAAAGGGGGGGGGGGGTTGGAAGTGAGAGAGATCATCTTACACACTTGATATCTTGTATATATCTAGTGTAAATGCTTGCATACTGGTAATTTTTTTTAATTACAACAAAATAGTCCATCCGCTCATTCCGTTGCATTTAGTTTATATGTATTCATAATGTTCCCCTTAGTTTCCGTGGAATAGCCTGATGATTTTGATATTTTATCTCATTGAAAAAACATTGGGGTATATGTTGCAATGACTTTCTGATACACGTGAGCTTACAGTAAATGTCTACAGTTCAACCTTCTGGGTAGAGGCGGGTGAGCTGTGAGGGGGTGGGTTTACATAAACTCCGTGGAAGATCCCAGATCAGAATGCCAAGGTATCTCAGGATCATATTTTAGCAGAGACGCCATAATCTCAGGTGCGTGCTCTGATCTCCTCCGGGAATTTCTGGGCACCCCACCCTCTGAGAGAAAGAAATATCAAACGGAGAAAGAAAGAAATGCGAATTCATCGCAAAAAAGCAACTAGACGGGAGAAATTTTTGTGGTGCATGCATCGCAACTCAAGCCCTTGATTTTATAAGAGCTATTTTACAGGAGATCTGCGTGCTGAAAGTGCTGCACACTTATTCCCGTCTTTTCCAAGAAAGTATCGAGTTTCAGACGGTGTCCAGTATACATGTACCTGGTGTATGCTTCCAGGCTTAGAAAACAAGGATCGAAGCATACAGAATCCATGGCATCAGGCAAATAGGAGATATTTTCCAAGTCGAGAATATTAGCCTGGCAGCTATTTTGACTTCTATCTGGTTTGATCAGGTGGGGAAAAATAAAATATGTACAGATACATGCACATGAAACCACCAGCGGCAAAATACACGAGCAAAATATCCAATCCAAAATGCCATGAACTATTAGTAAATACCCATATGGACAAAAGGAAGTCGCTTTCAGGCAAAACTAGTGACCTTTCGAACTGTTTTTAGAAAATATATCCCAACGCGCTTAGCACATTTGGGTGGGACTGTTAATAAACACTGCAAAGGGCACTGACGTTTAGCCATGATTGTGTGCCGCATGTCTGAATACATTACATCTTGAAACAAAGGAGAGGTATTAGAGAGTAATCCTGAGCAATTTCTCAACAGCAGTTCTTGCATAATTCAAGGCCGGAAAAAAACTGACAAAAAATCTGATACTGAATTTGAATTTTTTTTTTTTAATTTTCCATAAAGAAATTTGCGACGATGCCCAGATGGCCGGACAATGACAGAGCATGAAGCTACACACACGAGATGAGGTCAGCAGACTTGGAATGGTCCACTTCTTGACGGGTGGGAGGGGGGGGCAAGTAGTGGGAGTGTCTCCATGGAAACCTCTGTCACCAACTCTCCCTTTCTCCCCCTAGAGCCGGGCAAGATCCATTGTTTTCTTTGTCTTTCGCCAGAGTCGAGTCGCCCGGACTCTGGGGGTGATTCTGAGCATTACTGCCGTGAAAAAAGGACAGAAAAAACTAGACGCTTCCGGTCGCCTATGACCGCTTGGGTGTATCCCCCGTAGCACTATCATTCCTTTTGCCCCAAATATATTACATGTACTAATAAGTGTGAAAAACTAGAACAAGGGATAGAGAAGATTACCAGAGAAATGTAAAATCTTACGCCACAACTGTTCTTTTTTCCCACCAAAATTGCTGCATTAATCTTTCAAGGTTATTGAAGGGCGATTTCAAGATCACCACTGAAACCATTGCATATGAATGTCCATTTCGACATGTTCGATAACAAAAACGAAATCACAGCCAGATCAAACTTTTCACCTAAAACTATATTTCAACTCAGGATTTTTGACATACTTGGTTCCAAGTTGAAATTATAAGTAAAAATTGACCAAAACTGCATTTCAAGATCATGAAATTGGAGCCAGATCGAACTTTTCACCATAAGTTATATATCAACTCATAATATGTGACAAACTTGTTTCCAAGTTGAAATTCAAAGTAAAAGTTGACCAAAACTGCATTTCAAGATGACGAAATTGGAGCCAGATTGAACTTTTTACTATAAGTTATATTTTGACTCATAATATGTATCAAACGTGGTTTCAAGTTGAAATTCAGAGTAAAAGTTGACCAAAACTGCATTTCAAGATGATGAAATTCGAGCCAGATCAATGTTTTAGTAAAAATAATGTTAACTTATTCAGTTACACCCAGATATCTCTACTGGACAAAATCTTTACCCTGTTGAGCTCAATAATAAATGTTTCTCGTCTTAACTATTATTATTGATATCAATGATAGATTTAACTAGCAAAAATAATGTTAACTTATTTGGTTACAGCCATAAAATCTCTACTGGACAGAACCTTTACCTTGTTGAGCCCAATAATAAATATTTTTTGTCTTAACTATTTTTATTGTGGTCGTTAATAGACTTAACTAGTAATAATAAGGCTAACTTATTCGGTTACACTCATGAAATCTGTACTGGACAAAACTTTCACCTTGTTGAGCGTAATAATGAATGTTTCTCATCTTAACTATTTTAATTGTGGTCAATAATAGACTTAACTAGTAAAATTAAGGTTAACTTATTCGATAATATCGATCTGTTTTCACTAAAAACATCAGTTCTCTATTCTGAACAAGGATCCAGTGCTATTTGTTTTCCTAGTACAGGGTATTGGATTGATCACAGATGTTCAAGTCGACATTTTAATGGTCGTAATAAGTTAGTCCGTTAACTAGTTAATATTTATTCGATCATTCTGAAAAACGATAGGTTTCGTGTGAGGGCCTTTCTCTTCGAGTCTGTGCGATTTCATCATCATTCATTGAAAACTCCCACCCGTAGAGCGTTCACAAGCCATGTGTGTTAAACAGGCTAATTCGAGAACAAAATGTGTCGCCAATCGGCCAATTTGGTTGCTATGGCAACCAAAATCGATTGGTGTCGGGATCTTACCATAAGACGTGTCTGCATAAAAAATTATTAGAATCGGATAAGATTTGCAACCTGTAGCGCGTTCACAAGAAAGTGTCTGCGGACGCGGACGCGGGCGCGGACGCGGACGCGGCGGCGGCGGCGCGACGATCGTAAATCCATAGTATCCTCCGAACTTTGTTCGGGGGATACAAAAATACAATGGTGAAGGGCAGGGATCCGAGCAAAAAAAAAATAGAAAGGGAAAATGACTTTATGGGCGGAAGAAAAATTATTTATGGTTGGGTCAATTTATCACACCGGTCCTTTCGGGACTGGATTTCTTTTATGTTATTTCTTGTATGTATTCCTTACATTATGCAGTCAGTGACCACAGGGACACTTTCTTATCTCATTTACCTCGTGTCATTTTGACAGCAGCTATTTTCAAAGACATTGAACAGAACACCCAATCCAGGGACAGACCAGTTTGTCTGTGAATACAGCTCAGTGCTGACAGGACACTGACAAACAACACATCACTGGTGTTCTTCACTGCCACAGGATATGCATACTACTTCACATGTACATGACTTTGTGCAACTGAAATTCCCGTATTTTGTTTGTACTTATTTTTGAAATTTGGAAAATGTATGTTTTCATTTACTTGATGCACATTTGTGGAAACTGAACAACACTCCATTAATTTCACTAAAATACCAATCTATACGTGGTTAGGTGGTTTTACAATTTTAATTAGAGAATACTGCAGACTACATGTAGTCTGAAAAGTCATGCAATGTCATGTATTCAACCTACATGCAATAGCATGAGCCAGTTACAAATGTATCAAATGGAATTTGTATTTGAAAGTATTTAAATACAGTGTTTGGGTATTTATATTTATTTCAATTTGTGTTTGCTCTTCCAAACACTGTAAAACTAATTTTGGCGGACGATTTATTTGGCGGATTTGGCGGTAGGGGAAAAACCGCCAAATTAAATCGTCCGCCAAGTAACGTGGGGCTCACAACCGCCAAACTTGATAGCCGCCAAAATTAGTCTTGTACTTAGTCTACAGTACATGTACTTGTCAAGTATTGGTCAGTTACTTGTATGTTTGTGTGAAATTTCTTCTATTGAGGATGTGAACATATCTCAAATGCTACAGTTCTGGGCGATTGTAATTGTTTCAATCACCCATACAAACAATGTCATTTTCTGGAAGTACAAGTATGTATTTTGTACATGCATTTATATTTAAATCCTTTTGCAAAGTATTTGTAATTGGATGCAAATAATATTTGTAACAGCTAAAGTATCTTGCCATATACAGCACTAATTTCGTATGCTAGCATGTTGACTGTTGAAGTTAGCATTTGGCTTGTGCCAGCCTTCCTTCACATGAGATGATGACCAAGTGATTCACAAATGTAGGCCAGCCCAAATGTACGAGCGCTGGCCAATGCTGGCATTGGTTTTTCCTACTGTGTACACTAAAAACACATTTTCAAATTTTTTGAAAGCGATTTTAAGCTCACATACATTCACAAGCACATTATCAAGCAGTTTATCTCATTTATAGACAGACGCACATTGCACACCATGATATAACATTCACATCACTAGCGATGATTTGCAGATCAGTATATTATTATTTTGTCACATACTTGTATACAACAATATACCAGTGTATCAAATAAGTGAAAATCTTCGAGTACCACACGCATTTCATTTCTTGGATGATTTGATTCAAAGACTGATTTGAATGATTCAAAGACTATATTTTTCAGTGGTATGCTTCGTTGATGGAAACCTACCTGTACACCAACAGCCACTTCCATTGTAGAGACGGAATGGATTATTATGATCATTGTTGTTCACATTATGTCTAATGGTGTTTTACAGCACAAGTTAGATCTGCTTTTTAAACACAAATCAAATGATTATCAATTTTTGGACATGAAGTAAAATGGCACTTGTACAAATGCAAGCATCATGTGTACAGCATTTATTATAAATCTTTCACAAACAGGACACAGACAGTTACATAAATTATGATATCATAGTGTCCACTAATGAATCCTTGTGATAAAACAATAAAATCTTGATTCCCAACATTAATGTCACCATAATGTATTTTAATCAATGAAGCACAAAGCTAAAGTCCCAAACTGGAAGGTGTGAATAAACACATCAAAAGTTTATAATTATCTCCCTGGACAAGGCATATTAATAAATACACAAACATTTGGTGTGCGTATGTATAATTGTATATGTCGAGTAGCAAAATCATGATAGTTTCCATCATAGGCTATAGAATGAAGTCAATGTACAGTAGTGCTGACTGAAAGTGTTGTACTGTAAATATGATAAAAAATTTTGGCATTTAGAAATGCAAGACCATACCACATGCGGTGAACAGTGAATAAATTGAACAGCAAGCATTGAACAGAATGAATCATTCTGTCATGTCAGGTCATATCAGTATGAAAAAATAAACATAAGGATATAGATTCAATCAAATAATCATTGTTCCAAAAAGTATCCAAGATATCAAATACATGTAATAGATCTACCAATCGATCATGGAAGACTGAGCATACGTGTATTGTATTGTGTATTGTAGACGACACATGTGACATGGTCTTGCTTTTCCAAATTCTGACCAATCAATAGCGCTGTAAGATACCTGTGTCCAGTATCATGCAACAATATTAATGTCTACAGTCTCCCATTTGACAGGAGCAAACCAACACACACTTGTTGCAACGATGACTAAGAAATAGGTGCATCATAGAGGTCCCATGCACTGCTTGTGGGACAAACATAGTTTATGATAATTATGACACCTGGATTGCACCGAAACCCTGCAACAAACATTGAAACGTTATTAGTTATGAGTGAACAGCAACTATCAACCAGGCTGAAATAAAAAGACAAGCCATATCAACGTAAATATGAATTGAAACTCACCGCTATTGATATTGAATCGTCTGTTGGAAATTTCAGCACAAATTTGCTGCCAGTTTTTTCTTCTGATGAGTTCAGTGGCCTGACACGGCACACTACCTTTATGTTGCATTCATCTGCCATCTCTGATAGTTCCTCTACATATATCACACATAAAACAAACGCTCAAGGCCTCTCAATGGGCAACAACACACCAAAAATGTGGCACAATTTTGACACCTAACTGGCCATTTTGAGACTCATTACTCATGCATCGTCCAAAAACACTCGCAACTGTCAAAACTAAATGCGTTGTTTCTAACGTGTTGTACAGTGTATCTGCTCAATACTGTACAATTATTCAGAACGATAGTTCATCTGATTAAAAGACTAGTCAGCTTGGTAAAATATGTCAAACTGGGCTTGTATGACGAGAATAAATCCACCGATATCAGCAGACACAAAATGTCAACAGCCGTCATCCATATTTACTCGCAAAGAGTTCTGGGAAATAACGAATATCAGTGTACACCGCGTGGCGTCGTTCGAGTAATTGTCGAAATATCCGTAGGCCTATAGGGAAAAATGAATTACTCATCGGGTATCTCCCTAATTACCTTATCAATCACGAAATGTAGTTAAAACAACATAGAACCCCACACGATATCGTTGAACACATAATGAGTTTTTACGCCATTTTATTTCCCACAAAGCTGGTGGAAATAGGCTGTTTTTGCGATTTAATTTTTGGGCATTGGACGATGTCTGATTTATTTTGCAATTTTAGACACTGGTATTTAGATATTTCGAGAATTTGTGAAGGCAGCGAGTTTCGGGCCATACTTCAATACCTGATTTCATTCATTGAAGCTACAAACAAAACTGCAAATTGTGAACGATATGACACAATTTGCAACTGCAAGGCTCACGCTTTCTGTTGAAAGTATACCAGCATAATGATAAACATAGGCAAACAAATTTGATGGAGCAATGAAAAATGAATTGAAAGTGGGTAGTGTAATATAAGTAGATTACTTACATGTATTGACAAATAAATGCACATCGACCATCAATGTATGTTTCGTAATGCAAACTTGTGTGTCACTTTCAGTGATGACTGATATTAGTGATGTGCAAACAGATGAATTGAATTAGATTCTAAGACAGAATAGTAAGTGATGTAGAGAAAAACTAGCCTAAAATCTAAGAGGGAACCGGGAATGTTTACAGTGGTAACCCACAAACTGTTTTCCTTTCACTAAAATTGCCGTTCGGACCCATATACATCGAAATCATCGAAGGTCAAATTCAAGGTTCTCACCAAACATCTCCCATTATAATATCACTATCACTTTTTGAAAAAAATAAATAAACGATGCAAAACATATAGTAACTTGATGCCTCCCCCCCCCCCCCCAAAAAAAAACATTTTTCACTAACCTGTCGGAGAAAAGATATAGTCTCTTTTTCCATAGAAAAAAAAACAACAAAATGTTTTATGTCACAAGAGTACCAATGCATTTTTCTAATAAAAATGGTCATGTATTGACTTTGGGAACATAGCTCTAGAGCAGAGGAGTAGAGGGAGCTAGGACCCCGGGGACAATTCCAGGAGGGAGGCTTCTTTGATTCAGTACCCATGTGCCTGGATTGGTAATCTCTCGCCTTGGGATGGTGTACACAGGGTCTGATAGACCGTCAGGCTGTCTGGGACTCTATCCTCGTGGTTGATCGTCAGTGAGGCCAGACAACAGCATGCCCACATGCTCTTACTCCGGCAGCCGCTGCCGTGGTTTTTGGACTCACCCACCAAGCTACCTGACCGAGATGAACCAATTCTGAGTCATGTATTAGTCGGATCTTGTCCAGTGGACTAGTTACCTAGTATACATGACGCTGGCATAAACATTGCCGCAGGGTGATATGCATGTGCCCTTGAGAGCTGGCGTCAAATACTACCTTGGTGCCGTGCCCAGGAGTCGAGCACGCACTCGCCTCTCCCTCATCCCTGGGGATCTCGGTTCTCTTCCCAGGGATACATTGAAAAATGAGTCAAGATAGCGATGGAATAGCAAACAGGCCACGCTCATGAACTGACTCAGAGTCAGTTCGTGAGATCTCCAGCTTCGCGACAGACTGCTCAGACGCCCTGCGGGACAAGCCTCTTTCCGCAGAGACGACCACGTCTTTGGACATAGAGTCAAACTCTGCAGGGTTGCAATCCTGAAGATCCACTTGTGCAGGACGTGGTAAGAGGGTTTGGAAACGGATTCATGCCACGTGCTCCACTGTCGAGGCAGGGGCCAGGACCAGGGCCTTTTCTTTTTACTCATAGGGGAGTTAAAAACAGGGCTCCGCTCGTACCACTATTGCGATGTCGGACAGTTTGTGCAGAACTTGGTTGACCAGCTCACTGACTCTCGCAATGAGTTGGCCTCGTCTGGCTGCTATGACAGCGGCAAGTCATTTCTTACCAGGCGACGAGATTGTGGAAACCGCTCACTCTCTCCACAAAGGCAGCCCTCTTCGGAGCACTTAACCGAGAGTGAGCTGAGGCATATCCAAATAGGGCTTGATGAATACACGTGCGGGCAGGCCTCTGCACCGAGCTTGGATCCTATGATCCCTTACAGAACGAGGATAGCAGATGATCCAGCATCCTGGGCCCGCACCCAGGTGGGAGTTCCCTCCTTGTCTGTAAAAGGCGATATGTACCCGACTTCCTACATTCCAGTAGCGGCTGAGGCTAACCCTTCTTCGGGGTATGGTCCTACTCGGCTGGGTTTTCCCACGAGTGGAGACAGTGTATAGCCTGCCACACCACAAATCACAGACAGTAGGTCCAGTTCTATAGAGCGCTCTCCACACGATAAGTAGCCGGACCAGTCTGCATGGAGGAAGCAGTTCAGGTACATCTCGGACAGGAGCCTGGAGAGCAAAGCCCTCCAGGTTATGTTGGTCATTCCAATGTTCCAATGGAATGTAATGTTTGCCAAAGTTGCTGAGCAACTGATGGTTCTGTTTGCACCCAAAGTGGATACTCTGGCATATGAGTAGGAGGAGTTCAAGGCTTGCTTCCGACTCCCAGCCGAGACATTTACAAAGTATGCTTTTGAGCTCTGTATACTGAACCGCAAGGTCTTTCTGATGCTGACTCTGATTGACCAGTTTATGGATGGGCAGCCACACTACCTTGGTACGATTTGGCCTCTAACGACACACGTTTGATGCAGGAGGCCATCAACTAGGTGCTCACCATAGAGGCACCAGTACAAACTCAAGCGGACATGCAGTGCTCTGCTGCATTTGGCAACAATGCAAGGCAATGGCAGTCTTGTGGACAAGTGCAAGAGGAGGAGTATGACCTCAGTGCAGCGTAGATGGTTGTATATTGCACCAGGATTGAGTAGTGGGTCCAGCTGATTGCTGCACCTTCACGTCTGGACCAAATGCCAACCGAACTTGCTACTATTGCAGTAAGCAGGGTCACTTCTGGCTTCACTGTCTGAAACCGTCGGAGCGGTTACAGGATACTGGCCATCAGGAAAATATGCCAGAGCCACAACAGAGATGCTATTCCTTTTGGCCAGGTCCTACGGGACTGCAGCATTGACTCCACGAGAGGGACTCAGAATGTGATAGTGACCAAAACTACTTCTGAGGACAAGCCCTCTGTATCCATCCACAAAGGAACAGGACAGTCCTGGAGTTGATAAAATTCCTTTTGGGAATGATCTTCGAGGATCAGTCTAGCTCCTCCGCTGCTTCGATGAACAACAAGAATTCGGCCACGGAACCTCGCACCCCAGAATAATCTCAGCAGAGTCATATGATGTATGCACAGGTGCGGGATGTGTGATGGCATTTAACCCTATTACTTGGGGGTGAGCCGGTGCACTTCTTGATCGATCTGCCAGTTACGCTTGGGGGCAATGTGTATATGACAGAGGCGATCGTTGCTGATATTGGTGCAGCCAGGACAATAGGGATGAACCATCTCCAGACTTATTGGATGATCACAAACTTTAGGGCCGGCAAACTCCGAATGGGGAACGAAACTCACTTTCTCTTCTAGATGGGTCCATATTGTTTGTTTCAACTCCGGGTGGCGAATACTACAATTGTGCCACCTTTCATTGATACGATCGTGGAGGCAAGACAGCAACGAGCCCGAATGCTTTTTAAGGACTGGCTGCAGTGAGGCACTTCCTCATTGACTTCTAATGTGAAAGTAAAGGTAACAAAATCACCAAGACAAAACAATCCCCTGACCTAAAACTTGGCTAGCATATACTCATGGATGATGAACCGAGACATGGTCTCATAAATAATATCACCGAAGCTGTGCAATTTGATGATTTAGATAAATCATTATGTACGTTTCACCAAAATCGTGTCTTCAGCTTGACAAACACTGGTTGCTGTGTATATGTATACCTTGTTGTGGTCAAAATAATGAGAATATCTAGGGCTATACTTTCTGTGAGATAAACATCTTGATGCACCCGAGTGCATATCACCCGTGAATTTTACTAGCATACTAGCTATTTGCTGTAGAGCATAATCCTTCCGCTCACCCTGTTGTGAGTCTATTTTGTCTACTGAGAAATAGGTCGGAAAATGAAATATGAAAACGACGATTTTAACAAATTTAACATTGTTTAATAAGAAACGTAATCTCGGTTGGTAATCCTTGATGGCTAACAATCAGAAAGACAGAATTCCACTTTGATTGAAAGTATGTAAAGTTATGAATTTGTTACGTTTATATTTACATTATGAGTGAATGGACAGCTGGTCATTTCCAGGTTCATCATTATTACATACAATCAAGCCTTAATTGTCGTCTTCCTTTAGTAAAACCAGTTACGGGACTCATGCTGGGTGGGCTCTGGTCAAGTCCGACCCCGATGCGATTTCCCTTCACGTGGTTTACCCCACAAATGCTTCTGTTATATTATGCCACGGATTAGTTGTAGCCACCTGCAGGCATACATGTATGCCATCAAACAAGGCTTTCCGTGACGACCCCATTACCCTGCTGCACCATTTGGAATCCGAAGGACTGGGTGACGAACAACAACTCACACTCTGCAATGCTCGAGCAAGAATTCATCGGACCCAACAATAGCCCTTGGGCATGGACTATCGGAAGCTAAACAATGTCATGCGGAAGGACTCATATCCTTTTCGGCAGCTCCAGATGGAGAACCGTGATAAGGCTACAACAACCTTTGTCACCAAGAAGGGCTTTTACCAGTTTAAGGTAATGCCGTTCGTGCTCTGCAACATCCCTGTGGCGTTTGAGTGCCTCATGGAGGTGGCGTTATAAGGGTACCTCTGGAAGAGATGCATGGTGTACATTGACGTCATTGTGTACAGGGCCTACAGGCCCCCCTTTTGAAACCTCTAGATGGTGCTCCATCACATGTGGGCTGCAGGGCTCAAACTGAAGCCAAGCAGGCGGAATTTTGTACTTGGGCTTCATGGTGACTGAGACAATAGGGGTCTGTCTGGACCCTGCGAAGCTTGACACTTCGTGGAAGTGGCTCTGGCCATGTAAAATGGCTGACGTGAGGTCCTTGATGGGCTTCGCGAGCTACCATCCGCCGGTTCATCTGGGGCTTCATGCAGATCGTGTGTCTTTTGACCATCCTCAATTCCTCATGTTACGTGATATGTAACTCTGATCTGGAGCTATTAGTACCGGTACCATGCTATTGAAACACAGACGCAGTTAAAATTAGGAATGATTATTATGAAACATTAATAACCTGTCATCATTGTCAAAATAATTCTGAATCAGTAAATATTGGACAAAAATTTAGATGCAAATAATTTTGAAGTATATACGATAGCAGTAGCAGATTTACAGGGGACGGGCCTCAGACCCCCTGCCAGTTCGCGGATATCTTTGATGCCACTGGGGACTGGTTGCCTTCTTACGAATGCTCTACTCGTGGATCACAAGTTTTTTCCCCCTCATTCACAATGACTTTGTGATATTAGTGGGAAGTTAATGATCTACTGCTGAAAGGGGTTATGTGATGTAACTACCCGTATGCTGGTGAGAATATCATTGCATGATGTTGCGACTTAAACAGTAAGCTTTAAACATTTTCTTTCCATTATTCAAATGCTGTCATAATTGGTTTATACTGCTATGTTTTGAATGTTGAATATTAAAATTAATTTATTCGAAATCAGTGAAAATGGTCATATTATCGATATGACGTTTGACCTCTTGTTGACTGTTATTATTGATGATAATTATAGATGTCAAAAGAGCTTTCCTCTGTTGACATCTATAAATATCATCTATAAGAAATAGTCAACAAGAGATCAAAGGTCATATTTAGGGCTATAAATAATAAGATAAGAGATAAGATGTGTGGAGAATACTAGTATGATGAATTGGTTGGGTAGAATTGGTATGAAGGCCAATCCAGATGGATTTCAAGGGTTATTTTTAACACTTAGGACAAAGAATGCATGATATGTAGTATTTCTTTGTTGCTTTTCGGTGGTCCTGCTTTCAACTTCTGCTGACATTCCACACGTTGATTAAAAAGGATATAGTTCTATTTCGATTTCATGCGGTATTATTTTGCTCCCAAAATGACATCATGCCGGGAAGCACGCAGCATGCAAGTGTTGTTTATAGTCAAAATATGTCATAATTATTGAAAACCATGAAATAATATAAGTATTGGTGCGAAGTTTTTGATATTATTGTTGACATTATGCGTTTATATAGTCTTCGATGTCTGTTTTCCGTGATTATGCATTTTGACATTTATAGGTCATGTGACTAGAATGTCATGTGACCGGTTTGTTTTTGACCCTCTCCAGAATTCACAAAAATTTTCTCCAAAATGTTGTGTTCATTGAAACAATCATTGATATTAGGGTGGATTATTGTGGCTATAGATCTTCCGTTGGTATGTCTTACTTGCTTACACTATATGACAATTCTTGCAGTCAGCTATTATCCGATTCAAAGGTCTATACTAGAATTACTGTGCAAGCGCTGTATTGACATACACTACTCAAAAAAAGTTAGGGATATTGTAGTGTATATGCCCTTGCATGACAGGAAGTGATGAAAATGGCAATTTTCATTGGGGAAATATTATTTTCATATCCTTCTCAACATTTCAACGTAATGTCAAAACTCACAGTCACAGTCGTAGTGATTTTACTTGAAGAAATACAAACTCCAAGGAAAACATTGAAACATAGCGTTTTTCAGATTTGGTTCAAGCCATGGAAACACAATAAATTGGACCTAAACCCAAAAGTCAATAACTGGTGTGACCCCCACATGCTTGAATACAACCTTGACAACAACTGCGCATGCTCCCAATGAGATGGCTGAGGGCCTGTTGCCCAAACCCCACCGTTCATCCTGTAAAGCCTCCACAAGGTCTATCTTGTTAAATAGAAGGTTTGGTCGTCCTCGAACAGGTCTGCCAAGTTGATCCTATGAATATTCTATAGGATTCAGGTGGGAGGAACACGCAGGACAGACCATAATCTCTGCCATTTTCTGCTCGAGGCACTCAATATAACAATATGAGTCCAATGAATTGGGGCATTATCGTCCATGAAAATGAAATTGAAACCAATTATTCCAACATATGGTTGAACTACATGCAGAATGATATCATCTCTGTAAATTATAGCTGTCACCACTCTTCTGTGAAACACCACAAGGTCTGTGCGACTATAAACGCTTATTCCTGCGCAGACCATTATGGATTCTCCACTAAATCAGTCATGTTCCACAATTTGGAACAGCTTGGAATTTTCTTTACGTGATCTCCATACCCTAAAGTGTCTGTCATTGGTGGACACACAAATTCGGGACTCATCTGAGAACGTACATTGACCCAATTGACAATGCTCCAAATGACATGATCCTGGACGATCTGAGGACAAGCTGTGTGGGGCCTGTGGGGAAGCCGGGGATACAAAAGTTTGTCGTCAAGCATCCAAGCCATCGGGATGAAGATGTTCATGCAAAGTTTGGTTACTTACACGAACGCTGGTGGCAGTGTGAAGAGAATTGTAAAGAGATATAGCAGTTTCAAGACAATGACGATTAGGGGTTAGCACCAAATACTGATCCTATTGTGGTGCGAGTAACATTGGATCACCCTGTGCGTGGCCTGACATCTTAATGCTCAGATTTCTGGTATCTAACTCACTTTCTGGATTCGACATTTTGGTTAACTCCAAGTTTGTTAGCCACCTCTCCTGACACCTGCCATCCTGCAGTATCCAGACGGCCCTTGTCGCGTCAGTGGGTAGAATATGGTGTCTGACGCTAAAACTAACCAAAACAAGTTGGCAAAAACAGAAAATAATCCCTAATAAGGCCTTTGGTTGAAACATGTTGTGCCAACTTCAAATTATGTACACACACAAAAATGGACAAGATTTGGCCAGGCGAAATACTCAACAAATTGTTGCTCAAAAGGGCTCAGTTTGACTCACTGAAAACTGTGCAGTAAATATATTGAAAATGGAATATGTTCCATTCAATATTTCAGGTTTTATAGACAAATTCTTCACTTTGGCCAATTTTATCGAAATATCCCTAACTTGAGTAGTGTACATCATATAACTTGCACATTAATACTAGAACTGCTCCATGAGCATGGCCAACCATGGTGCATGTTCAGCCTGAGCGACGCGGAGCTCAGGCTGGTCTGTAGTCTGTATTGTAAGTGATCGCATGTATGTACACATGCGATAGAGCACTGCATAAATCAAACCAAACTGAAATTCATTCACTTTTTGCGAGTAATTATGTGGTTAAATGATGTGAAGTGACCCGGGCCCAGAAATTCCGAAATAGGCTCATAATTCCTGAAGTTCAACTATGATTTATTTCAGGTTTTTTCTCGGACTGACAACTTCCAGCAAAGGAGCTTCACCATTGATTATGAGAGAGATGCATTTGTCAGGGATGGAAAATTATTCCGATACATATCAGGGAGCATTCATTATGCTAGAGTCCCATTCCAAATGTGGGAAGACCGGCTACAGAAAATGGCTGCCGCCGGACTAGATGCAATACAAGTGTTGGTAGTGATTTTCTGTTACTTGTAGTAATGTAATATACCGGTAAAACATATCAACCCCCCAAAAAGCGCTATAAATGATTACATCATGCGGTTTTTATTTACAAAATTTGTGAATCATAATATGAAATATTTTACAGGTACATTCCATGGAATATACATGAACCAGAGCCAGGAGTATACAGCTTTAACAATCAGACAGATGTGTTACGATTCCTGGACTTGGCTCAGCGACATAACTTGCTGGTGATCCTTCGCCCCGGGCCATACATCTGTGGCGAGTGGGAATATGTGAGTGGACTTTAAGGAATATTGTTGCATACCTATTCATGATATCATTCTACAGTTATATGATAAATCATTATGAGAGTGCAAGGGTATATTCTGGTGCTGAAAATTTAATGTGAAAAATACTAGTATAGCTTTTGATGTAATACAGATAGTAAAACTCCAAATCCAAAGTTTTCCAGATCATTTATCATGATGTATATGTATTATTGTCTTCCAGGGTGGATTCCCATACTGGCTGAAGATGCACAATGAGAGTATCATTTTGCGGTCAATGGATCCCGGTGTGTTTCTAGAATTATGCCACACATTTTAATGAATGATAATTGTCTCTATATTGAAAATCGATGTTGTACTGGAATGAACAGTTGACTAAATCCTCCGCTTGTTACTTGATCAGAATAATGGTATTGACTGATTATTTTGTTACATTAACAGGTTATATCGAGCCCGTCGCTCGCTGGTTCAGTGTTCTCCTGCCCATGCTCAGACCTCTACTGTATAATAATGGTGGACCAATCATTATGGTCCAGGTAATGTATTTATACATGTACTATGTAATTGATTACTTTGTGGCATCACATTTCATTGTGATTACGAGGTCTGCCTGTGTGTTGCATTTATGCTCCTATTTTTGTTGGTAATAGACGCTTTTCTTTGTGAAGTCTTTCAAGAAATTTTGATTGGCCATAAAAGAGTAAAAATTATTAATAATACCGGTATGTATAGATATATCTTCCATTCTCTTGCTCTTCCGCTACTATTTGAACACAAAAACCCTTGTACACGTCACAGATAGAGAACGAGTATGGGAGTTATTCCTCTGTAGACTGCGGCCATGACTACATGGCCTACCTCAGGGACTTAGTCAGAGATCGCCTGGGCAATAACATACAGTTATTCACCACTGACGGGGCGGGATCCAACTACCTCAAGTGTGGGGCCATCAATGGAACATACGCCACTGTTGACTTCGGGCCTGGAAGTATGTCTATATACGTCTTATACAATGTATATTTTCGTTTTTGACAAAATCAGCACAAAATTGGAATGACTTGTAAATATCACATTTATGATATAATGCATGAATTTCAGATGCACATAATGGTTTCTTGCCGATGAGATCCTGGAATCCGATTGGTCCGCTGGTGAGCCGAATGAACCTTTGAAAGTCAATGGCTATGTTTTCATGTAAACTGCTCTTACGGTAATGTGCGTGTTTTGCACTTAGGTGAACTCTGAGTATTACACGGGCTGGCTGGATTACTGGAACGGGACTTGGGCTCGGACTAGTACAGACTACGTCATCAAAACTCTCCAGGATATGCTGAACATGGGAGGCAATGTCAACATGTGAGTTGGGAAATATCACGTCATCAAAAATGAAATAAAATTTGTTTTTCGAAAACTTCATTTGCTAAGCGCGAAAATATTTTTGACAACTAACTAAATTTCGAATTGAGAAATCAGTTTTCTATGACGAGATTTTAAATACACAACACTTTCACATGTACATGGCGAGAATCTATGACAGTTTTACTGGTATAATGTTTTTATGTCATATTTCAGGTACATGTTTGAAGGCGGAACAAACTTTGGTTTCATGAATGGTAAATAATTTTGGCATATTTCGAAGATATCTACATATTTTATGTGGGCTGAAACAGACTAAACATATATTGCAGTAGAGTTTAATTACTCTCCAAACTTCATTCACCGAATACTTTCCATCCAGGAGCTGACCCAGTATACCAGCCAGTTACCACGTCTTATGATTACGACTCACCTCTAACCGAGGCTGGGGATACCACACCAAAATACATGGCGATCAGAGAACTTATCTCGAAGGTCTGATCTACATGTATTGGCTTGTTTACATATATATAATTTTACATCTTTTCAAAATGGCTTGTTGTTTATTAGATATGTGTATGAGACATAATAATCGCATGATTTATGCAATGCTGTAAGAAACATGCAGTATTTTGTGTTCAATTTGGAAATATTTTTGTGTTTTTCAGTACAAATCTGTACCGGACCAAGTCCCCCCGAACTCCACAAAAGCAGCTTACGGAACAGTCTTTATGAGAGAAGTATGTGTACATCAAATATTGAGAGTCTGTTTCATTTGGATTCATGTGTTTTTCTCGTAAATAATAATTGGAAAACGATGGTATGTTCATGCATCATGTGTATGATATACAGATATTGCTCTTTGCCCCAGATGGTCAGCATATCCGAGGCTGTGGAATCAACATCAAGAACGATCATCTCCGAGTTTCCAATCACGATGGAACAAGCAAAACAGGTAACATACTGACCACAAACACTGAAATGGGTAGGTCTTGTGAACAAATCTTTAGTGAATAGATTGCAATTGGGTTTATGGAAATATCGAAAGCTTTTCTACTACATTTACATGTAAATAAATATAACTGTATTTCACACTATGACATCAACATGCTCTCTAACACTCTCCAGGCGTATGGTTTTGCTCTGTACCGCACGGTTTTACCAAGATCCGTGGAGTCGGAACAACTGAGTGTTCCAGGCATCAGAGACCGCGGCTATGTCTCGATTGATGGGGTCAGTACATAGGTTTTATGCAATGTTTTATAAATGCTGGTACACCGGTACACTGGTGCAAGCATTGTGAGGCACATGAAATCAAAAATACTGCTCATTTCATGTATGTGTCAATAAGCCTTACAATGCTTAATATATCAGTGTATCAGCTTTTAGAGTGTGAAATACACTGAAATTTGATAGCTAGTTAATTTGCATATCTTGCCTATGCATTTTTTCAGGGTTTATCAATCTCCTCAAGTCTCCTGTTATTAAGGCATTTCGGCAGAAATGCCTTTATGGTTTTAGCAGAATTTTTTTTTTTTTTTTTTTTTTCTTCTTCCGCCACTTTTGGTTTCCGGACGATAACTTTAGATTGCCTTGACGGATCCTCGTCAAATTTTCACCACAAGTCAGAAATGATATGTGGAAGAACCCTATTCTTTTTGAGCCGGATCCGAGGTCCGTGAGGTCCGTGAGGATGAAATCAAGGCTAATTTTGAGACTTGGTTTCCGGACGATAACTGGAAAAATATTTACGCAATAGTTGCAGAACTCTGCATGGAGGTTCATATGCCACCAGGGAAGAACCCTATTGATTTTGGGATCGATCCGTCAAACGACCTTTGACCTAGAGGTCGAAATAATTTTTTGCTGATTCATCCTTGAGGCTTCCTGCATATCTCAGAAACCGTGCATCGTAGAGCGAAACGGACGTTATTTTCGGACTCGTCGCCCTAGACAAACATCTCTAGGGTGTATTATTTTTTTTTGATCCGGCTCCGAGGTCCGTGAGGTCCTTGAGGATGAAATCGAGGCTGATCTTGAAACTTGGTTTCCGGACGATAACTCGAAAAATATTCAGGCAATAGTTGCAGAATTTTGCACGGAGGTTTATATATCAACAGGGAAGAACCCTATTGATTTTGGGATCGATACATCAAACGACCTTTGACCTAGAGGTCAAAATAATTTTTTGCTGAGTCATCCATGAGGCATCCTGCATATCTCGGAAACGGTGCGTCGTAGAGCGAAACGGACGTTATTTTCGGACTCGTCGCCCTAGACAAACATGTCTAAGGGGTATTATGGATGAACTTTGACCTTGACCTTGAAATTTTTTGCCGAGTCGGCATTTTTCGTTTTCCTCGATATCTCGGAAACGGTGCGTCGTAGAGCGAAACGGACGTTATTTTCGGACTCGTCGCCCCTAGACAAACATGTCTAAAGGGTATTATGGATGAACTTTGACCTTGACCTTGAATTTTTTTGCCGAGTCGGCATTTTTCGTTTTCGTCGATATCTCGGAAACGGTGCGTCGTAGAGCGAAACGGACGTTATTTTCGGACTCGTCGCCCTAGACTAACATGTCTAGATGGTATTATGGATGAACTTTGACCTTGACCCGAAATTTTTTTGCCGAGTCGGCATTTTTCGTTTTCGTCGATATCTCGGAAACGGTGCTTCGTAGAGCGAAACAGACGTTATTTTCGGACTCGTCGCCCTAGACAAACATGTCTAAGGGGTATTATGGATGAAGATTGACCTTGACCCAATTTTTTTTTGCCGAGTCGGCATTTTTCGTTTTCGTCGATATCTCGGAAACGGTGCGTCGTAGAGCGAAACGGACGTTATTTTCAGACTCGTTGCCCTAGACTAACATGTCTAAGGGGTATTATTGATGAACTTTGACCTTGACCCGAAATTTTTTTGCCGAGTCGGCATTTTTCGTTTTCGTCGATATCTCGGAAACGGTGTGTCGTAGAGCGAAACGGACGTTATTTTCGGACTCATCGCCCTAGACAAACATGTCTGAGGGGTATTATGGATGAACTTTGACCTTGACCCGAAAATTTTTTGCCGAGTCGGCATTTTTCGTTTTTGTCGATATCTCGGAAACGGTGTGTCGTAGAGCGAAACGGACGTTATTTTCGGACTCGTCGCCCTAGACAAACATGTCTGAGGGGTATTATGGATGAACTTTGACCTTGACCTTGAATTTTTTTGCCGAGTCGGCATTTTTCGTTTTCGTCGATATCTCGGAAACGGTGCTTCGTAGAGCGAAACGGACGTTATTTTCGGACTCGTCGCCCTAGACAAACATGTCTAGAGGGTATTATGGATGAACTTTGAACTTTGAGTCGGCATTTTTCGTTTTCGTCGATATCTCGGAAACGGTGCTCCGTAGAGCGAAACGGACATTATTTTCGGACTCGTCGCCCTAGACAAACATGTCTGAGGGGTATTATGGATGAACTTTGACCTTGACCCGAAATTTTTTTGCCGAGTCGGCATTTTTCGTTTTCGTCGATATCTCGGAAACGGTGCTTCGTAGAGCGAAACGGACGTTATTTTCGGACTCGTCGCCCTAGACAAACATGTCTAGAGGGTATTATGGATGAACTTTGACCTTGACCTGAAATTTTTTTGCCGAGTCGGCATTTTTCGTTTTCGTCGATATCTCGGAAACGGTGCTTCGTAGAGCGAAACGGACGTTATTTTCGGACTCGTCGCCCTAGACAAACATGTCTTAAGGGTATTATGGATGAACTTTGACCTTGACCCAAAATTTTTTGGCCGAGTCGGCATTTTTCGGTTTCGTCGATATCTTGGAAACGGTGTGTCGTAGAGCGAAACGGACGTTATTTTCGGACTCGTCGCCCTAGACAAACATGTCTAATGGGTATTATGGATGAACTTTGACCTTGACCCAAAATTTTTTGGCCGAGTCGGCATTTTTCGGTTTCGTCGATATCTTGGAAACGGTGTGTCGTACAGCGAAACGGACGTTATTTTCGGACTCGTCGCCCTAGACAAAAATGTCTAATGGGTATTATGGATGAACTTTGACCTTGACCCGAAATTTTTTTGCCGAGTCGGCATTTTTCGTTTTCGTCGATATCTCGGAAACGGTGTGTCGTAGAGCGAAACGGACGTTATTTTCGGACTCGTCGCCCTAGACAAACATGTCTAAGGGGTATTATGGATGAACTTTGACCTTGACCCGAAAATTTTTTGCCGAGTCAGCATTTTTCGTTTTCGTCGATATCTCGGAAACGGTGCGTCGTAGAGCGAAACGGACGTTATTTTCGGACTCGTCGCCCTAGACAAACATGTCTGAGGGGTATTATGGATGAACTTTGACCTTGACCCGAAATTTTTTTGCCGAGTCGGCATTTTTCTTTTTCGTCGATATCTAGTATATATTATAAATTAATCATCACACCGAAATGCCTCCAAGGCATCTTTAGGCCTTGACGTCTAGTCAGGGTTAAGTTCATGAATTTCATAAATAGCATGTGTGAAAATACCTGTTTGACATACTTTTGTTAGGCAATTTAATGTCAGTTAACAATTCTACTTGTAGATACCGAAGGGTGTCCTCTACAGGAACGGACAAGTATCAATGATGATATCCGGGCGGGATGGCCAGACTTTGGACATTCTCGTAGAAAACATGGGACGAACCAACTATGGATCTGTTATCAACTACAATAGAAAGGTGATATCAATGATAGTCATGAGACCGGACTTCTGGTATCATACATTTATCAGGTAGTTATTCTTGCCGTGCTAAATAACACTAGACAAACATTATTACTATGAGGAATATGACAAGTTAACGAGTAAATATATGTGAGAAGATAATGATATCTGTGATTTTTATAACTTGTTTATTCATGTTTTCAAATATAAGGGCATCATCTACAACGTGACCCTGGGCGGTGTGATTTTGACAGACTGGGAGTATTTTGTTGTAGATGTAGTGAAAATCAGCTTCAAATCCGGACAGAATTTCAAATCAAGGTACTTGTGCGTGTGTATTGAATACATTCCATCATGTTCATGTGTTTAGAATCCATGTCATAATATATATTTACTAATCTTCATGTATGTTTACATGTACATGTACCTGGCATGTATTACATATGGTTGAACATGAAACTAAAATGATCATAGCCCAATTACATGTGAATCATTGATCAATTGAAAAAGCCAACAACAGACTAATCCCAATCTTTTTTCATAAACACTGCAATAAATCCTAAATACAGATCGCTCCATTCTTCGCTCGTCTCCAACCTCACCCGACCGACCGTATACCAGGGAGAGTTTGTACTGGGGCCACACGACAAACCTGCAGACTCCTTCCTCAATATGTGTGGCTGGACCAAGGTACAGCTTCCGAGCATTTCATGTCTAAAAAATTGCTTCAAATGAGCTGTGGAGAATCCCTTATAAATTTGTTCTTAAAATACAGATTCCATTCGGATCTCTACTTTTTGTGTGTGTATTTCTGTCCACTTTCAAAACTTTTGTAAATATTTATCATGTACACCCAGCTTACACTTGATGGCAAACTACTTTTCCATATTTCCAGGGAGTCGTCTACGTGAATGGCTTCAATCTAGGTAGATACTGGCCCACCCTCGGCCCACAGGTCACGCTCTACATGCCTAGTACCGTCGTCAAACCATATCCCACGGCTAACAACGTCACAGTTCTAGAGTTGGAGCACGCACCCTGTCGAAAACCCCCCGGACAAGGGTCAAAATCTGGTGGTCAACGCACATCAAGTGAGGATCCGAAGTGTCGCGTGGAATCCGTCGAGGCGCCCATACTTGGAGCAAAGTGCAATCTGGACGGGAAACTTAGTAAATTGCCAATTGTAGAAGTTAATGCAATGCCAGATAGACGAAGAGGTGTTGGATTATAGCGGGTGATTTCAATCTATCATACACTACAGCTGATTAAGCTATTGCCTTTAAATGAGATACATGTATGTGTTGAATAGAGAGTCTGATGTCTGATCATTTTGTCTGATGTGAGTTTGATGCCAAATCGGACTAAGAATCAAACTGTGATTGTTATTTCTGTTGGGTTTCATCAAGAATATCAGACACTCTGTTATTCTTGGCTTCTTGTTGATTTTACAATATTTAATGTCATGTCATTTGTTGATGTCCTGTTAGTGTGTGTGTATAAAATCACGGTCAAACTGAATCAAACTGAATGTTTAATATCATATCAAATTATTGTGTCGCTGCCAAAGCACTGTACATCAAAAGATCAACAAAATATTTTTTTTTTACAGAAATCATCATGCTCACATTTTTGTTCATAATAGCTGCATATCCAAAACTGTTAAATATCTTGTCTGTATGTATACATTCCAAAATAGGATAATGGTGCCAGGAAAGTAAATTATATACCGGTACATTGTATGTATACATGGTATGTGTAGATTTGGGGCCAAATAGTAATCTGGGCTGCCATATTTATTTTGCATTTGAAAGTATGTTAATAAATATTTTAAACCTTTTTCTGTGTATTTCTTATCAAGTTTTGGATTTTGAGAAATGCAATGGAATACACAATTTCTCAAAATGTGTTTATTCATACATGTATTTTCACATATCCATTCATTCAATCTTCTCAACAAACTTGATAAAAGATGAACTGCAAGCAGTGAATACTATTAGCAATAGCATGTCTATCATTTACTAGTATTGAATCACATGTGGCCCAGTTTCTTCATTAATGAGTCACTGGTTGTAGATTTGCATCTTTCTATGGGACTGCCCATGGCTCGGTCCCAGAGCATAGTGGCGAGGCAAGTCATTGCCTGGGAGATCCCACATAGAACAGGGTAAAATGTTGGTTGGCCCATACCATAGTGCTGCAAATTTCAGAGAAAATGTTGAAACTTAGCTTTGAATGAGCGAATTGCTTCTAGTTTACGGAATTAGTAATTTGTATAATTTCAAAATAAGCTTTGAAATGTATTGTGCGAAATGGAGAAATAATTTGGAAAATGTAATAATTCAGTGATATGGACATAAATCTGGTACTGTTGCATATTCTACAAATTACCTCTAATATGATACGGCTAAGCACATCATATCTGGGACAGTGTTGGCTCCCTGCTGCGTCTGGCCTCATCAGCATGCACGCGTCAGGTGTAGCACGAAACGTTTTCTCCATCACGTGAACTAGCTCGTTGCCATGGAGATGTTTGAGGGTGAAGTTGTGCAGAAATGTGTAGCGGGGGTCAGTGTTGGTTCCCTTGGCAGTTTGGGAAATCCCTGGCAGGTCCTGATAGAATTGGTTAGAAGTTGGGATTAGTTAACTGAAATACGTGAACACCAATTGAATATTTCAAAAATGTATTGCAAGTTTGTCAAAGAAGACTGTATTGACCACTTTCACGTGATATTTGGCGACAGCGTGATTTGGATGATTGTAAACAGTGTTTGTTACACTATTTAAAATAGTACAGTCAACAATAACAAACAAAATTGTACTTTTCCAGATGTTATTTTATCCCAGACTCGATCTTTTATCTGCTCCGTGGAACAATCCGGACCCAAGTCGTTGAGCATCTCCTTCAGGAAATCCATTACTTCCTGTAAATTAGTGAAAAGTGAGTTACATGTATATATTCAGTCGGGTGTATTGTCAGTTACGTTTCTCGGTTTCCATGGTGTGAATTTGTATCACTCCATAGCAATTAATATTTATTTTATCAGATTTTACCTTTCGAATGTTTTTTAAATTTTTTTTATGCCTACCACTAATTTAAAACTGACAACTTATTCATGCGTATATTTAAGTTATCGTTTAAAAAATCTTCACAATATGGACCCCGACCTCCGTAACGCGCGTACCATTGAGTGTTGTTCCTCGGGTCCCACTGCTCCGCAAAGCCCTGCACCCAGAGACAGGTAAGGGTCCGCGTGGGCGCTATGGACCATGTGTCCCGTGTGGACCGCCACACTGGCAACGTCTGCTAGACTGCAGCGAAATTGACTTCAATTAATCATGATTTTGATACCCCCATCGAGAAGAAATTGTGAACACTACGTTTATACAGTCTTTCAATTTCGAGATTTCTACATATAAGAAGTTTGCATATTTATACTCATAATATTAGTTCCAAATACATTTATTTATGCTAACCGGTATGTTAAATACATGTACCTGTGAACGGTGAGATACACTCTCAGGAATTTTACAAAGTCGGGATTTTCGGATCCCAAAAGTGACACCATGTTTGCCACCCAGTCCATCTCTGTGTTCACGGCGGGTAACCGGTCCCCAGGCCGGTACAAGTTCCGGTGGATTATTGCGGCCATTGTGGGCAGTTTAGCCAGTAGATCTAGAGAATCTTCATAAACGTACTCCCAGCTGTCTGCTTGTCCACCGTGTTCGGAATATGTCTGTCAGATGTAATGAACACATAGCCATTTGCATATTTGGCAATTTCAGGTTAAAATTCAGTCTAATGAAGCATTTATTTATAAAGAGATTCAATACTTTCATTTTTCATTTTCAACACATGCGTATACCCATTAACACAGTCGTGAACCGCGTCGGATATATACTAATTACTATGGAGAATATCTATTATTAATTCCTTACCCTGGCAAAGGAGCTCTCAGTGTTGCAGGCCATGACTGCCGAGCTGAGCTGGGCTATCGGTGGGATGTGGGCCGGGAAGTTATTCAGCATTGTCACCACGTGTGTCGGGAGGTCTGCTCTCCCACACAACTCCTGCCAAGGCAAATATACTTCCAAAAATGTAGCCAGTAATATTGTAGAATATACAATAGAATATGCTGATCAATGCAAGTGAGTTTAATTGGGTTTCGATGAAATATTACTGAACAAATCAAGCTAAGAACATTTTTATACATTTTATCCAATAACTTGAAATCATCAATTTTCAAAACGCCAAGGGCCTGGTAAAATAACATTTCTTGGAACTGTTTCCCAATCAATATAGCAGCCATATACATGTATATATTAAAAGAAAAGATTAGGTGCATGTATACCACACAGACCTTTGACAAAGTTTTGACTTGATCAGCACTTGGCACATTGCCAGTAACGAGAAGCCAGAACATTGCCTCAGGGAGAGGCTCATCTCTGTCTTCTACTGTTGGTAGCATTTGGAGACATGCATTCAATCTGTTGCCATGGCAACTGATCTCTCCCTCCGAATCCAGAGATGTCGTATCGGAAATTAATCCAGGAAGTCCTTTCATGCCACTGTATAACTAGAGTTTGAATATCATGTAAAACTAGATAAACACAAATCCGAAAATCGTCTTAATTGGAATGATACTTGAAGTGTGAAAAATGTATGGGTTTCACAATAATTTTGTGTGAATATTTGATTAAATATTTTCAATTAGTATATTCGATGCTTACAGAATTCACTGTTATATCCCCAATCTTTGTTTTTCTGTGTTCTCTTTTGAAGGCTTGACGAGTATTTCTTCGCACTTTGACTTCTGTTGCGAATGATTCTTTTAATGTCTAGAGTGAAGGAATATATATATATATATATGTATTCAAAAAATCACGAAAGATATTAGCTATTAGCTTTCCTTAGCTACAACATGAGGATATGATTACGCTATGCTTATGTGGAGTAATCACTTCAAATCATTTATTTATATAAACATTTATATGTATAAGCCTATTGTATGTATATATATACGTACTAGTAATGGGAAATGAAATTACATTGCTTCATAACTCACAATTTCTTGTGACGATAAACGCCTGTTGCCTGGCTTATTTGCCATAAGTTTCTGAAACATGTAGTTTATTATCATTATTATTATTAAACCACGTACTTTAATTAAATCTGCACTTGTTTTTCAAGATTTTCAAAATGAGAGGCTCGAGACGAACGTGCCCGCTACATACCATGAGGGACTTGAACAAAACTGTTGTTTTTCTTGTGTGAGATGTCATATTTCTATAAAAATATCCTTTGAATCACCCAAATTGTGCTGGAAATCTTGTATCGTCGTGTCCGTCACAATTGGCAATAAACATTTGTGGCAGTATTCCACATGTATGCTCCATCAAAATATTTTTATCACGACAGTTGATAAATTTCAGAGATTGCATAAGAATATCCTCAGCTTCATATGGTGAGATATTGTAACTTTAACAAGATTATACACGGTACTCTATTCATAGAAAACTAAGTGTTTGCTTTATTCTATTTCCGGCTACAACGAGATAAGAATGACTATATCTGGCGGTGTATATTAATACTCATGTGATAGCAAATGCAAAATGATAGTGGTTATTTAAAATGTTTGAAAATGACGTTTGTATAATGGTCACTATGAAATACAGGATTGAAACAAGCCAGGTCAGAGGTCTCCATATACATGCACATATCTGGACAGTGAATAATATGTCCGCACAGAAAGTAAGTATATTTTTCAACTAGTTTCCTGACGTCAATTATGGATTTGTGGTTATTGTACCTAGGCGTATAGATGCCATGAAAAAGATTAGATCAATGGAAAATAGATATGGATCTATTAGTTAGCATTACAATATAAATCGAAATTGTTGCCACGGGATAGTTGGTGCCTGCTCACTGCTGCCCCCTGGTGTTCGATGTGGCTTCGACACCGTTGCCCCCTGGCGAGTATTTTGAGTCACACTGTTGCCCCCTGGCGAGTATTGTAACTCACACTGCTGCCCCCTATCGAGTACGATGCGTGATATTGCTGCCCCTAGCGACCGAAATATCGACTTCCGCCCGCGGTGCATTTGTGGAGTTTGTCCTTCTGTCGGTCGCAGTGCATGTTTTCTTTCGCAAAACACTTGTGAAGTCACAAAATTCTTAGAAAATGGCTCTCTTTAAAGCATGCACGGGGCGTTTGGTCCAGTCCTACAAGGTAATTAATTTAACGATGAAACGTTGATTGTTGAAATGAACCTTTTCGAATATCATCTGCGACACTGAGACGTCTCGGACAACCGCCGGTACACCCACCAAGGCACCATACCATACCATACCACTCACCAGCTCACTCAGTGAGTCAGTCACCACTGGCACTGGCACCGGTCCAGGCACTATGATCATAACAGACTACACAACACAACTCAAGTCACTGACACTGCCTGCAGCAGCTCACGTCCTCGCATTCAGTTGAAAAAAATAGATCAGTTTATAATCGATCTAGGCCCATCACTAGACACTAGCGGCCGCTCATGCATGCGGCCGGTAAACCATTTCAATTGTCCATATCATGACATGGCAACCGTATCATAAGACATAACATTTGGCTGTCCTATGATGAACTGTTACAAAACCTTTTCTGTCAGATCGCAAGTTCGCTCAATGTCGGTGAGCAAACACCGGTCCAAACGGTGTCATCAACACCAAACGCGATAATATGATGCTGCGATGGGTCGCCAACCTGCAGCATGGTATGATTGTAGGCTATAGCTTATAAACAGCACAAAATGTTCTTTAACGTAACAACGTACACGTGAATCCATGACTGGAATCAACGAGAATGATTCAGCAAACATTCGCCTAACACTCAGTGTTCATGTTGAACACCCTACAGGTTCCCGTCCATGTGGTCAGTTGTTCAACAAGTTGTTCTCATGACAACACAGAACATTATTCTGAATAGCAGGTTTTCAAACAGTGTGCACAAGTTCAGAAAGTTAAGTTTGGCCGATCACAACTTTTATTCCCCAAGTACAAAAGCTTGTTCCTATTTTTGTTTGTGAGTGAATGCAGATACAGTGCTTGATATGATCAATATGGATACAGCAGGTTCTGAGTGGCTTGTCCTGTTGAGTGCAGTCATTCTAGTTTTCAATGGTGACTGGTGACAGTGGTAATTTAGAACAAAACATTCAGATTTTGTGATGTGATATTCCGAAAAGAACTGTGAAGATCGTAAAGTTCCAAAATTGTTTTGGGACACACGAAAAACAGCAACTGACACGATTGAAATATTTTGTCATGTTCATTGGAATGTTGATCACTGTGACTGCACTAACGCTCAACCCTATGACAGGTTAACAGTTTCAGGCCAAGTTTACATGTAAGATGAGCTTGTTGTTTCTGAAATCTGAACCAATCGTGCAGCAATGACAATATATATATGTATAAATATTTTGACACAATTTGGGGGTGTATAGCAGTGATTGGGAAGAGGAACTCGGAAGTATGAGAGAATCCCCCCTTCAGTTTGAAATGTATGGGGGATTTTCAAAAGTTATGGGGGATTTTCAAAGAGTTATGGGGGATTTTCTAAAAGTTGTGGGACATTTTGGGTTTGTACTTTTAAAAAACGATTTTATTCAATCATCAACTGCAGTAGTGGTAGCTATAATTGTCTGCGTGAGAAACCTGTCATTGTCATCATCACGATCTGAATCACCACCGTGAATGCCTGCTGTCAGTGTGTTTATATGTCAACAGTAACATGTGGTTGTTGCCGGTGACTGTGTGGGCTGCTTCCTGCCGCTGCAGCTCAGTTCAATCTTTCATCGCATGAAACAAAGTTTCTTTGTCATTGTGTTTTTTTAAAATAAATTGTCATGGATGCAGAAGTTAGGATAATCAACTTATTTGGAGGCACTGACAACTCCCGAGAGCGTTGTCAAAAACTGTCAGTGGATGTTTGTAAATCTAGAAACCGTCAACTATGACGTCATGGGATACCCCAAATTATGCTCAGCCAGCCAATCTGTTCAGCGGTTTCTAGACTAAGTCTAGAGACCGTCTGACACTGACATCAAGGACGCCCCAACATAATGGAAGATCGTCATACGATTGATTTCCAAACTTTCGCAATAATTCCGATAAAAACATAACATTCGCAAATATTTACAGTGCGTGCATTGGGCGCACTGATAAACTGTTGTATGCGGGATATTTCGAAGTTATGCGCGATTCGCGCAATCCCGCACGTCTTCCTAATCACTGGTATAGCTGATTCTACCAGGTGTTGTTCATGTATATAGTTCGTAGAGCAGCAGTTACCAAGTAATTATGTTTGGTAACCTTTAAACCTATCTGCTTTCTTTGTTACCCTAAAGCTGATTGAATGCAGTATTAGAACTCACCAGATTTATTGATGTGAAAATTGGAGCATTTCAAAGTTACACCAGTATTACAGATATGATTAGCTTTGTTACACAACCTACCAGCATAGTAATTAATATGGATTACCGGTATCATGAATAAAACCAGTATCTGCGTAGTACGTACGCTGTAATACTAGTATACTTATACCAGCACAAATATTAATAGTATTGTGAAACCATTTTATCATGTGCATGATAATACTACAGGTTGACTCTGATAGCCATTAGTCCATGGTCTCGACTTTTGTCCTCTTTGGACTTAGTACTTTCATATTCACCAAAATTAATTAATACACACGAGTGTCAGATTTTGTCAATTCATTAGCTCTGCAGGGTACAATGATCATATGATAACTAGTATTGGATATGCTCCAGAGATCGTGCTATCTATCATATATTGATTATAAAAATCATGTACCACTCAGCTGAGACTGATCATGATGGGAAATGAAATGACCTTTACAAAAGTTTGAAAATCAAATCCATTCATGTAAAAAAAATTTGGCGTTCACCTTTGTTAACTTTGAATAGTGTCTGCCATGTATTTTATTCAAACATGATTGACAAATTTATTGCAAAGCTGAGGGTCAATAAAACTGTACAATAGTATGCTGTTTCGATACTAGTACACTTAACCCTGAAATATTAGCGTCCGTGAAATTCACTGCTTTTGGTCACAAGTGCGGGCATATTAGCATCTGTTTATTTTAGTGTTTTCTTGCCTTCATGTTTCGTGTTGGATAAATTATTAGCATCCATTAATATCAGAGTTTTCATCAAAACGTTAAATAAATGGACGCTGATAATTTCAGGGTTTAGAGTATATCATTGTGTGATGTATATGTATTGTAAGTTTGTATCAATTCGATGGTGATATATTGTTCTATTTTCTCCTCTTGCAGCAGATACTACCAACTGTCTGTCATCTGTCGCGATGCAACGCCTCCGACTCCACCGTAAGCCCACAAATATCTAGATAACTTTTATAAGATTTGTCTTCTTCAACTGTTGCATATGTATACAGGCATAGAACTTACAGGCATAGAACTCTTAGCAGTTGTAGTGTAATCTGCCTGGTATACAGAGTCTTGCTCTTAAACGTTTATAGGTCTTATAAGTTTTTCATATGGATAATATGAAATGTGCTAGATCACAATGAAAGTTTAAGTAATAAATAAATGTTGTTGACAATAAATATTGTCAATAAATATTTGCTTAAGGGTTTGATCCTGGGTGTGCGGGCATTGCTGTCAGACACACGACCGAGGGCAGTCTCATGCAATGCCTGAGGCCGCAGGCCTCAGGCATTGCGTAAGAATGTCTGGAGGTCGTGTGTCTAGCAGACAATGCCCAAAATACCTAGGATCAAACACGATTATAACATGTTTTTGTCCAGACAAACGAACGAAGACCCGCGATTATACAAAAACGTCAAATTACGTTGATGCAATTTACGTCTTGACGACGGGCCATTGTAGGACAGCAAAGCCCGGGAAAAAAGTCGTTTCCCAGGCATTGCACAGAAAACCACGTGGTTATAATAAAACCACATGGTTATTGTGTGGAAAGAGAGTTTTTCCCGGCCATTGTTGTCTGACAAACCTTATCCTCAACAAACTAGTGTGTATAAGACGATAGCGGCCAGCCATGTTATAATTGAGATCAAACTATATTGCATTTTCCAACAATCTCATCTTCTGTTGCTGTATTTCTCACAGAATCTGAAGGAAGCGTTTGCCGCCGAGATTCCAGAACAAATTTCCATGATCAAAGAGTTCCGAGCCAAGCACAACAACACCGTCATCGGGGATGTCACCGTCGACAAGGTGTGATAATAGGCTAAATAATAGGCATTTCACATTGAATACCAACATAAGTTCAATATTAGCATGATTAGTATACATGTGTGGATGGGCAGGATTAAAATCGAACTAACCGAAAAATGATAAATTTTGATGTGCAGACACTGCTATGCATTGATTTGTGTCAAGAGAACCCCCTCAACTGAAGCGAAACTCCAGAATGTTGCTGATCAAGACGTGTACACACATGTATGACAATTGTCTCGCTGCAGGTGTACGGTGGAATGAGAGGAATCCTAGGGCTAGCTACAGAGACCTCACTCCTGGACCCTGAGGAGGGCATCCGTTTCCGTGGATACAGCATTCCCGAGTGCCAGCAGATGTTACCAAAGGCGCCCGGGGGCGAGGAGCCACTTCCCGAGGGTCTGTTTTGGCTGCTCGTGACAGGCAACGTGCCCACTGAGGCACAAGTCAAAGCTGTGTCCAAGGTTTGTGGAAAATGGCGGAAACAGATTTTGTTTTGACTTTCGACCAGCATTGAGGCATATCTGATAAATTGTTCAGTGTATTTCGACATTTAGTTTGGTAAAATCATGTCCCATTTCTAAAATTTGTGCTTCCTTACATGTACTCATGACATCCGATACTTTTCCTCTGCCACAGGAATGGGCTAACAGAGCAGACCTCCCTTCACACATTGTGACGATGTTGAACAATTTCCCATCCAATGTTCACCCAATGGCGCAGTTTAGTGCAGCTATCACCGCTTGTAACAGTGAGAGCAAGTTTGCGAAGGCCTACTCTGACGGCGTCAAAAAATCCACATACTGGGAATACATTTACGAGGATTCTATGGACCTTATTGCTAAGTTGCCGACGATCGCCGCCATAATTTATAGGAATTTGTACCGCGACGGAACGAGTGTAGGCGCCATCGATCCGGAGAAGGACTGGTCGGCAAACTTTGTGTCGATGCTTGGCTATGAGGACCCCAACTTCACGGAACTCATGAGGCTGTATCTTACAATCCACAGGTATCACTTCATTTTCATTGATCAATTTGAAAAAGTAACCCATTCTCTGTACTCTTTCATGTTATGGAATGACAAAGTGATCCTTGATTAACAATTTAACAGGGATGTTATTGTGCCATTATTTACTCGCAGTGATCACGAGGGCGGTAACGTCAGCGCTCACACCTGCCACCTGGTGGGCAGTGCGCTCTCCGACCCTTACCTGTCCTTCGGTGCGGGGATGTGTGGTCTTGCCGGCCCGCTTCATGGACTCGCTAATCAGGTGACTTATCCAAGGTGGATTCGCTCCTTAGTTCAGTGATATATGAATGTGCATAACTTCCTTGTAAAAGGATGTGGCTCAAAATTCTCGAATATATTTGGTAAATTTGAAGTTATGGAAGATAATTTTCAAATGAGTTGTATCAATTAAAAGATGTGTACCATGATGGAGACTATATCATGGATTGAGATGTTATCTACCTATTCTCAGGAAGTACTGGTGTTCCTGACCAAGGTGCGAGCTGAGCTCGGTGACGGTTACAGTCAGGATGAACTCAAGGACTTTGTGTGGAAGACTCTCAAATCTGGACAGGTTCGTCACCCAGTCTGCATGGCTTCCAGCAACGTCATAGCAAACTATTACTTCCACTTACAATAACTTGTCACTATTCAAGTTGCGAATAAGAATGAAGTCCGTTCGATGTTAAACTGATCCCCGTCGATGTTGCCAGGTTATTCCCGGTTATGGTCACGCAGTTCTCAGGAAGACAGACCCACGATACATCTGCCAGCGGGAGTTTGCCTTGAAGCACCTCCCGAACGACCCCATGTTCAAGCTCGTCTCGGACACGTTCAAGGTCGTTCCTGAGATCCTCCTGGAGCTTGGCAAGGTCAAGAACCC
Source organism: Terebella lapidaria (assembly GCA_949152475.1). Classification (NCBI taxonomy): domain Eukaryota; kingdom Metazoa; phylum Annelida; class Polychaeta; order Terebellida; family Terebellidae; genus Terebella; species Terebella lapidaria. The sequence goes on from OX424560.1 coordinate 35,843,375, forward strand.
GTGGCCGAATGTGGACGCACATAGCGGCGTGCTGCTACAGGTGGGCTTTAGTGTAACGGTCAGCCCTGTGTGTAGTTTGTTCTCTTTGAAGTAATGGTACAGTGATTACAGTTTGACATGTTACATGTTACAGTTTAACGTGGCATTCGATGCTTTCGAATCTGTTTGATGTCACTTTCGAATATACTCAGAATTTTGTTGGAATATGTTTGATTTTATGATTGTGATATTCACTCGTCCGTTTGTTGCCCGCTCTCGAGAAATGCAGGGCATTTGCAATATCACCAAAGACAAATTTAGCCTGATTTCGCACTAAGAATAACGTCATCTTGTCTATTTCAGTACTACAATATGACCGAAATGAACTACTACACTGTGTTGTTTGGTGTGTCCCGCGCTCTCGGATGTTTGGCCTCCATGATGTGGGATCGCGCCTTTGGACTGCCGATTGAGCGACCCAAATCCATCACAACAGAAGCCTTGATGCGACAAGTCGGCTACAAACAATAGATGTATTAGGACAATGCGAGTGTAATTAATATCCGTGTAAAATTCCTTTTGTGACTTGTCCTTAAGAAGTGGTTTGGAGTGCGTCTACATGTAAACTTAATCTGTCGTATTTACTTTTTTTTTTGCGAAGAAAATATTGTTTTTCGCTAATCATTACGATAACCCTGAATTTAGTTGTAAGTTATTGGGTCACTAATGAACTAGCAATGTTAGAGTGCTCACTAATCAGATTGTTCAATGTTATAATCCGGGAAAGTAGGTTGTGAGTTTAGCAGATGTTTTAGGTTATTGGCCTCTGTGTAAATGTTTATTTATTGCCGAAAAAGGCTTGTTTTAAATTATCCTTGTACTGTAATAGTGCTTTTGTACATAAACTGATACATACTCTTTAGCAGAAGTAACTTATGTGCGAGGTACAAAGGGAAATTAGTTTTGACCAGCATCTTCCCCTGTTTGTGTCTTGACTTCAGTACGAAAACAAGGAAAACATTGAAACAAAAAAAAACAAGGCAACATTAGCGATAGTATTGTGTGCGGACCCACCTTAGAATGAATGTCCTTTGTATATATTGTTATTATTTCCAATCAAACAGAATGCTGAAGAATGGTGCAATGGTGATGAGCAGTTTCTTTCAATGTGTAAATGTGGGCAAACAATGCCAGTAATTACTGAAAAACCTGTAATGTGGCCCTTCTTAATTGTATTGAATTATACTGTCCAGTGCTGTCCATTGCAAAGAATGGGAGGAATGAAGTGTTTAGTATGGAGTGGGGGGAGAGTTACCAACTACCAACTGCTGAAGTAAGACAAATAACCAGGGCTAAACCAAAGTGATAGTAAATGTTTTCGATATGATATAAAGTTATTAACAACATGAAATTTCTGTTTGTTGCCATATAAATTGTGACTGCACATATCATGGTTATGACTGCGTGGTACCGGTAATACACTTGTTCTTCAAAACTCACAAGAGTGTTGTAACTTCTCAATCTTCTGGTATGCAATATTCTGTTAGTTGCAATATCAATGTTTACTGTCCAGTTAGTTTCATTGTTGTATGTACTCGTGTTAACAATTTTGTTAGGAAGCAATGTTAATCACATAGCATGATGTTAGCTCACGAACAGAAGATGTCAAACATAACATTGAAACCTTGTGCTATAAATAATTCGTATTCCATAACATAGTATCAAGATTATTTTCTGCGTCTGCGTCAGTTTAATATTTCACAAGTTGATCAACTTATGCTCAAAAATGTGAAAAGGTTTTGGCATGGTATACACTGTACTGTCAGAGCAGAAACATGATAATACTAGAGAAAATACAGAACAGAATTCGCCTAAAATAAAATACACCTTCAGTTATTTGCATATTAAGCCAACTACTATTTGTGAAATGAAAGGTTTGAGTTGATGTGTGACATAGGGAGTGAAAACTGTGCTGTTAATAAAACAAAAATTGTACCTCACAATCTGGCTTTGATTTGACTGTCAGAAGTCGTTATATACAGAGAAGTAATATTCGGTGGCGTCTCGTCAAGGATCTCTGTAGTACATAATATACAAGTCCTCTTGAAACATGTTGAAAGATTTGTTTGTCATTTGGATATTTATAACTTCATTGTACAAAGAAATCTCCAGAGGCCATTGATCCCAGTCTTAAAGCAGCTGTCTATGAAATACTAGTATACAAACTTTCACAAATTTACATTATGGTTTCAAACATGCCAAGAAAGTGGTTTGCACATAAACAATATATCCATTGAGCTCTCGTACAATAAATGCCTCGGGGAAGCTCAAACTGAATATATTTACTGGGAATTCTCAGACTTGACTATTCAAGAATAACATCAGAAATATTTATAAATGTGTGTTCATATCTGAGTACAAATATTTATTGTTGAGTATGTTAGGCTTTCATACAGCCAGAACCAACAAACATCTTTGTTAACAAATAGAATTTATTCTAGAAGTTTCATTCGTTCGACCCTGATTTGAGCGTTTGCGACGTCCTCAGAGATGTCCCTTCCCAGAGGGCACCTGTACAGACAAATGAACACTGCTATAGACTAGGAACATCACGAAGTCCGTGTATCACACATAACTGAGATTACCCTGATGATTGGCAGTGTGTGAATTCGACTTCAGGATAAAATGGTTCAGTTTTCTTAAATTATTTGATAGATAATGATTTAGAATGTTTCTGTTATGACAATACCAGTATGCTCACTTGAAATTCCAGGATCAAAATCTCCAAGCAGCGTGTTACTTTATTAGAAATTACTTCCAAAAACGGCTACATACTTTGCCTGAATATTCACAGTGTTGATATCTTCAAATCCCCGGCCAAGCTTGAGTTTCTCCACACCATTCCTACAATCAAAGATGTCATTTAAGAAATACAATTCTCGTATCGACCAGAAAAATGTATAAAATAGAGTTTCCTTTTCAAGCAGCAATTACAAATGCCGATCAAAAACAGATTGTCCCCTACTGAACACACTTCAATGGATTTGACATCTCACTACAAAACTGACCATGCGATCATGACACCGTTGTCTGTGCAGAGCTTAGGCGGAGGACAGACAAGGGACAAATTGTGTGCCTCACAGACTCGCTGTAGACCACTTCGTAGGAACAGGTTACTGGCCACGCCCCCAGATACAACCTGTAAACAACACAGCAAAGCTATGTTTACTGGTGTGTATATCTCATAGGCAGGTTATCGGCAAAGCGCAGGTTCAGTCAAGTGTACAGTTGGTAAGGAAGCCATGAGTCACTATAGGGCCTATACTATTGTATCTGCACCAAAACTACATACCAATAAATATCGATGTGCATGTATTATCCATGAAAGATCACCTAATCACATAACAAAGGTCACTGACATGTCGATGAGTTTCCGATTGACCATCAAAAGCAGGGAGAGGAAAGTGTAGTGCACACACTTTGAACAAAAAGTTATGAAATCGTGATATTGGACTGTTACCAGTGTGCGTTGAGTTTTGGGAAGTAAACTGTGTTTGTCGCAGTAGAGTATTGCTCGTCTAACGCGATTCGCAATCATGCGAAGAAGGAAATACTGAAAGCTGGCACAGATGTCAGGTAGGTTTGGTAAGTGTGAGCTCTCTTCTATACCTGAAACAAGAACAAATCCTTTTCATTATTGAGTATCAATAATACATAATCATTATCAAAACATCAGTGTCTTGAATGAACAGTGATTCAGAAACTGTTCTGCAAAGCAACAGGATAACATACCATGCTCTTTGAGCTGTTTCCTGATGATAGCTTCAAATGATGTCCGTGACCCTGCAAAGCTGAAGTCACAGTTATATTGGTGGTTCATCTTAGGATTAATCTCAAATGCCCGAGGATTTCCTTTCGCTGCCAGGAGCTCTATAGCTTGACCCCCGCTCAAACCCTGGCACTCCGGATGATTTTTTAATCCCATAAATCGTGCAACCTGAGTGAAGAGAAATACCCATGACTTTAAGCAAAATATCTTTGTGAATCTTCAGATATGGTCAGAGAAAATACATTGTCATGAGCATGTCAAGGCCATGTTTAGGCAGTCCGAAGTGAGTAAATGTATTACATTGGTCATTATAATAGGCATTGCATATTTCATTCCTTAATTCAAAAGGATGATTATTATTAACTCAATAATATTAATTTTCCTCATTTTCACATCACTACTAATGTATATGCATTATAATAGCCAGTACATGCATGGTGTACCTTATCAATGCTGTCGCCGGGAGCGACATCAAGACACTTGCCCAGCAGCAGAAAGTCATTCACATCTCTCGCCACCGTCAGGAGACAATGTCCCCCGCTCATCAACAGCACAAGGAAGGGAAACGGCACACTGAGTCAGAGACAGGGAAGTTATCATGTAAAGTCCTTGAAATGATTTCAGAATAATAGCAGCTCAAGGTGAATTCAAAGGACATTATAATAACAACATTACCTCTCGATCATGCGAGCTGTCAAAGCATGAGCCTCCATGTGATGTATAGGAATGAATGGCTTCCTGCAATTTGAGAGGTGCATATATATACGTAGAGGTCACTGACATGTAAAGTTGTGCTGATGTCATGTGTACTGGCTTCCCAGTTTCTGCTATAATGTGAAATGAATATCAATTGTAAGACTCAATTATTTGTTGGAAAACTGAAAATTTCAGCTGAAAGATTTTGTACCAATAGCTTACTTTGTTTCTTGTATGAGGTTTTTAGTAAACTTCATTCCAACATCCAGAGACATGATGAGTCCAGGCTTCACGGTTGTGGCGATGGCATCGATGTCCTGTTCTCAAGTGAACAAAAATATAAACAAAATGAATGAACATGATGAATGTTTCACCTGAGCTCTGCCTCTTGCAGCATGAGTACACGGACAAAATTACAATACTTACCTGAACCACCATACCAGCTTGTGTAAGAGCTGTCGTAACCACATCTTCTATGTGGTCTTTATGTAGATCTCTAGCAATAGGTGGAATAATACCCCCAGCTCTGAAAACAACCAATTATCGAAATCTACCGACACTGACCAGTTGACTGATATATATTAATTGTATAACAACAATCACATTATTGTGCATTGCAATTGCATGATATAACAATATTTGGTATTGGGATGATATTTAGAATGTAGAATCTACAAGCATCCTAGTTCCTGGCAGTCACTCCGTACGGTCCGATGCGGTGATGTCCCTCACCGCATCGGACCGTACGGAGTGACTGCCAGGAACTACAAGCATCCTTACTCAACATGGACTCTGGTTTGTGTGTGTAGACCTTCCCCCAGTATATTTCCCTTACTATCCACCACTGCAGCTCCCGTGTCGTCACAACTGGTTTCTATTCCAAGAACTGTAGTTAAAGATCTAACTGAACTGACAATTGCATGACTTGACAGGTCCCGTTTACTGAGTGTTTTGAATCTGTTTGCGCTTGGCAAGGGTTCATTCACAGCTGAAAATTTATGTGTATTGTAAAATCTGTGGAGAGCGGTTTCCCTTCTTGAGATTTTATTCCATTGTAGAGAAGTGACAGTCCTCCTCACAGTTCCCATTTTATTCTTGCTATTCTTGGCTACTAATTGGCGAGCACAACCACATCTTACAATGGTGAAAACATTAGATAATTCCATTGTTTTCTGGAGCTGACCATCTTCTCAGCCCTGTTGACAGCGGCTGTCAAAAGTTACCGGAAGCCGGTTCATGGGCGCAGACATCTTGGATATGAGTTCTATGAGGCTCGTCCGGAGTTTGGAAATTTGCCAACTAACATTGAAATTCCGCCTATGTACACAATTTTTAAGTTACCATTTCATCCCAACGTGATCTTAAAAAAACAAATTCATGTTGAATAAATAATGTATTCACTATATTAATCAAATATGTCGAAATGTCACCAAATAAATCATGTCGGAAATTGCTTTGGTATTCTCCTGACGAGCTCAATTTACATTTCCAGTTTCCGGAAAGCGTGTCATCAGCCGGTCTGCATGCATGAATTTCACAAAAACTGTTAGATTTCTCCTGAAATCGGCGATCTATGCCCAAGGTCTAAGTTCTAGGAAAGTCGCCTCACGATCCAAACGTTGTTTTCACTTCACAAGTTGTTTGCAAACGAAGTTTAGCCGAGAAATCGCCAAACGTAACTTGACGGCCTTGAAGTCTGGAAAATTGGAAGCCCTCGCAATGTCGGACCCTGTCAATCAAGAAGTTCTACTGCCTTTGCAACAGGCTGTAAAAGAACAGGTACTGGATTGTAGTCCTTGAGTCCTGACAGTTCTAATTACATGTCATATTAAATCATAACGTACTTGGGCAGCCACCTGATCATAACGTTCATGATATTTGTATCAGTATTGAATTCCTACACACATGAAATTACTATCTACTGTATTTTAGGGTGACCTTGTCAGGAAGTTGAAAGAAAACAAAGCTCCAGAAAATGACATCAAGAAGGCAGTTACAGAACTCAAAGCCCGCAAGAAGGTCATGGAAGACAAGGTTTGTTGGTGCTGCGGAATTAGCGGCATTCAGCTTTAGACTTTGAGCTAATCCTTCTTTTCCCACACATGACTATGATCGATTTACATGTACTCTGTGATGACTATAATATGATTATAATGTTATGTGATAAAAGCTGTAAAAAGTATTGTTTATAATACCACAGCTGTTGGAGCTTACGAAGGACGAAGAAGGCGAAACGTTGGACCGAGTCAAGCTGGAAGATCTCCTCAAACAACGATTCTTCTATGACATGTCCTTCTCCATCTATGGAGGTATCGATCATTGCATAGTCTCACATTTGACTGTTGTATACAAATATTTGCGTATACCGTTTTATGGCCTGCATGAATCCGTAATCGTAGGGGTTAGCATGATAATTTTGAACATCATAATGATACTTTGAGGATGGAGTTTTCCGTCAAGTCAGTGGACCACTGCAAAGTCTGTTTCAAATTTATTTATTGAAAAAACTTACTGAACTTTTAAAAAGTAGAAATGCCTGTTCATTCCAGGTGTGACTGGTTTGTATGACTTTGGGCCTATGGGTTGTGCAATGAAGGCCAATCTGTTGAATGCTTGGCGGACGTTCTTCGTACTGGAAGAGCAGATGCTTGAGGTGGACTGCTCAATGCTCACACCAGAAACCGTCCTCAAGTAAGCTAACAGAACAAGGTGGTATGTTGCTAGTATTCGTGTTTAAACATGAACGCGATAATTTTGCTAAATCATGATATTTCACATTAGCCGTGCATGTATTTCTTCTGTCATATTTTTAGAGCCTCTGGTCACGCAGAAAGATTTGCGGACCTGATGGTAAAAGATCTGAAAAATGGAGAGTGTTTCCGAGCGGATCATCTTATTGAAGGTACAGCAACCAAGTTATTACATGTAACTTACTAATCAGTAGGGATCACAACCTGCCATCATGACATACAATCAATAGCACATTTTTTACACAATATTATTCCACACTTCAGCTGCCTTTGAGAAACAAATGGCTGACAAAAAAACATCGGCAGACACCAAGGCAGCCATCAAAGCTACGCTACCTCTGGTCAGTTTTTGACTCGAAATTTCAGTGTATCTTGCTTTTCTTGCTAAAATGTTGGATGTGAACTTGCCTCTTGATGTTCAAGAGAAGAAAAAATCATTTATGTATTCACAGCTGGAGAACATGGGAGCGAATGAAATAAATGAAACGATAAAGAAGTTCAACATCAAGTCGCCTGTCACAAATAATGATCTCTCCGAGCCGATAGAGTTCAACCTGATGTTTTCCACAGCGATAGGCCCAGCTGGAAACATGAAGGGGTTTGTTTGTAAATTAATGTGTTGGTGAAAGTTGTTTGGCTTAAATAGATGTTTATTCTTACAAAGAGAAGATAACTTTTGAAAATAACTTGTGTCATCATGTTCATGTTCCATTTGTTTGGAAACAAATCAAAAGCAATTTAAATTGAACATTAAATGTTTAAGTGATATCAACTGATGTTGCATGTCATTGTTACAATTTACCATGGTTTTGTGATGTTCCAGATTTTTGCGACCAGAAACTGCTCAGGGTATTTTTGTCAACTTTAAGCGTCTTCTGGAGTTCAATCAAGGGAAACTTCCATTTGCAGCAGCACAGATCGGCAACGCTTTCAGGAACGAAATCTCACCTCGATCTGGCCTTATCAGAGTCCGGTACGTTGAGAAATCTATGCGGAAAAAAACACATGAGTATCACAGTCTTTTCACAATTTTGACAGTGTATTATGGTATGCACATATATGAAAAAAGGAAACTCATCATCTACGAAAGATGGTTGTTCCCAATAAGTAAGATATCAAACTAAGTAAGATATCAAGGTGTTGACTTTGTATTCTCCATTTATAGATAATGTTCAGTTTGGTTACTGTTTCTCACAGAGAGTTCACGATGGCCGAGATTGAGCACTTCTGTGACCCCAGTCACAAAGATCACCCGAAGTTTGACAGTGTCAGAGATCTCGAGGTCACATTATACTCAGCCTGTAATCAGATGGAGGGAAAACTTCCGGAGAAATCAACGATAGGTCAGGCTGTTACATCTGTAAGTGTGGGAAACTAAGCTGTTACATCTGTAAATGTGGGGAACTAAATTGTTACATCCATAAGTGTGGGGAAATAAGCTGTTACGTCCGTAAGTGTGGGGAATTAAGCTGTAGATTGACACTGGTTCAATGTAGCCTGATAGCATATATGTGAAAACATTTTTACCAAAAAGTAAGTAATAAAAACAAATTGCAACGAATTAGGTCCAGATCATGATAAATTGAAAATGTAGATATAATATAGATAATACACTTGTACAATGGTATTGTTAACGTTTTTTCAACAGTTATTAAGAACTGTAGATACATCATATGTAACCAATTAATCCACAGGGTTTGATAGCGAATGAGTCTCTCGGTTACTTCATGGGCCGAATCCACCAGTTCATGGAGAAAGTTGGCGTAGATCCCAAGAAGCTGAGATTCCGACAACACATGTCTAACGAGATGGCTCACTACGCTAAGGACTGCTGGGACGCCGAGTGCAAAACATCCTACGTGTGTATGCTTTGTAACGATAATATGATTAATGATAATATGACTATTTATCTTATGACTGAAGTATATTTCAATGTGTAACGTCAATGACATATTTTCAATTTTCGAGCATTGATTTAATACCTTCCATGAATTTACTAGACTTGTTCCTTGATCTGAAGGTTTGAAGAATAGAACAACAGCTTCATCCATTCTTGATGGTTTCACGTTTAGCAAATAAAACGACTTTGTACATAAATTGTTTTGCCCCATCTACAGGGTTGGGTGGAGTGTGTTGGATGTGCTGACCGCTCGTGTTTTGATCTGGAGGCTCACTCCAAGGCTACTGGCACCAAGCTTGCAGCTGAGAAAAAACTGCAGACTCCAATATCCTTTATCATGTTTATGGTACTATTTATCGTATCAGCATATACTGCTAATTCTGGAACAGTTGCTTGAAAATATAGCATATGTGATGAATAATAATCTCACCCAGTCAATTATTTTGTGAAAAACAAAAAATGGACATACCATGAATAGGTCATCAGCGTTGTGATCCTTAACCGTTGCTTTACATAGAAAAGGAAATCGTGGAACTGGTCACGAAGAAAGGATTAATAGGGAAGGAGTTCCGGAAAGAAGCCAAGGACATCATGGAGGCCTTGAGTCAACTTGATGACAGCCAAATAGCTCAAGTGGAGAGTGAACTCCAACAAAACAGGTTTGGAAATGTAACTCACGACCTTTGCACATTTAGCCAATGACTATTACCATTCCGAGGAATGATACCAATAAATCTGTGAGACCTAACATGGGGAATCTGTTCTATGTATTTTGTTGCTATATGTCATGATACATCGTTCATGTATAACTATATTTTGGGAGCAAACTAATTTTCAATCATTCTTGTGAGCAGTGTCTATACCTTGGAAGTCAACAACCAAAAGTACAGCATAAAGCCAGAGATGGTCGAAATCAAGAGATATATAAAGAAATTCCATGGTATGTGTATGCGCCATTCATGAATGGTAACAATATTTATTATCTATAGCAACTTGAAATCACACTGAGTATAGTCTGCATTGTCAAACATCCGTACAATGCAAACCTCTCTTTTTTAGTTGAAGAGATCATACCCTCAGTCATCGAACCATCGTTTGGGATTGGTCGTATTATGTACGCGATATTTGAGCACAACTTCCATGTGAGGGAAGGAGATGAACAGAGAACGGTAAATTGTATTCATATTTTCGAGACTTCCTATTGTCTCGTAATGTATGACGAAAGATAACTTGGAATACGTTATCCATACCATAAGGCCAGATTAGGTGTCACCAATTATACCAGACATTCTAGATATTCATTCTAGACCACAAGCTGTTGTTTAGACATTTCTAAGTAGTTCTATCACTGACTGTGACGTAAACCCCCCCCCCCCCCACCCCCCTCCCCACAGTGGCTGTCCTTGCCTCCTGTCATCGCCCCCTACAAGTGTTCTGTCCTACCCCTGAGCTCCAACACAGAGTTTGACCCGTTCATCAAACAACTCTGTAAGTATGGAAAACAACAACGTAGCTACTGAGTTAACTTGTGCATGTTGAAGATTGCAACAAATATTATGATATTGTTAGCTTGCGGATAATATTGAAACTTTGATATGACAACATGATTATCTCGTGAACTCAACTCAGTGGTATATATTGACATTGTGAAGTTGAGATGCATAAAACAAGCAGTAACCATTGGCAATAATCACCACATATCGCTCATCAAATCCTTTCACATCAGCGGAGAACCTGACGAGATGTGAGGTGTCGCACAAGGTGGATAGCAGTAGTACTGCTATCGGACGGCGGTACGCACGAACGGACCAGATCGCGATACCCTTCGGCATCACGATCGACTTCGACACTGTCAACAAGTCACCGCACACTGCCACGCTTAGAGAGAGAAACACAATGAAACAGATCAGGGCTGAGGTATGTGTGTTGATGTTTATTACTTTTTTTACGTTTTTAGCATGATTAAAGTCCCTAATAATACTCAATATTATGAAAATATACAATATAGTTTCATGTTCGCTTTTAATAAGAAATAAATGTACAAAAATTTGTACAGATGCACAAAATTACACCTTATTTACCATATTACCAATTATACCATACTATGCATTATCATTCTAGAATAAATTCTGCACAAACTTCAATCTATTACAGATTGGTGAGTTGCCACAGATTGTCAGTGACTTGGCCGCCGGACGACGGACTTGGGAAGATGTACTGAAGTCATACCCGGTCTTTGAACAACAGGAGACCACAAAACAATGACCAGCCTGATGTTAGCGCTGTCAATTTGTAAAATATAGCGACTATACTGCAATATTGATATTATTTATGATATGTAGAGGTTTTGGTGAATGTATTAAGTAATGTATTCACAGGAATTGTTTGCATTTTATGGTTGAATGGAAAACGTTTACTGCTTCTGTCAAACCTATACTGCCGGTAGATATTTGTTGTCTATGTTAAAATTCATAACGAACTTCCCTTTTGTTTTTGTTTTTTTAGCATAAACATGCTAAAAATTAATTGAATCTTTCAGCTTCACATAAGGAAATGGTTCGAAGACTGGTTTTCACAGAGTATGTGTGTGAAATCACTGACAAAATTTTACTCAAACATGTTTGTGTCTGGAGTTATGAGTCTGTGGCAAATCGTGAAATAAATTGTGATCGATGTATCAAAATATGACACAAATAAATCAAACAGCCCATTGTGCCATTTTTTTACCCTGTATAATCTTGCTCTTTCTGTTGAATGCTACGGAGCCGCTGAAAGGACATGGAAGAAATATTTTTTGACATATGGTTATTGCGTTCCCTCGCAATATTATTGCGTACCCTCGCAATATTATCACGTTCCTTCGCATTCCCTCGCGTTCCCTTGCGATCTTCTCGCGTTCCCTTGCAATCCGGACCGCGTTCCCTCGCGATATTATCGATTCCCTCGCGATCTTATTGCATTCCCTCGCATTCTGGATCGCATTCCCTCGCATTGTGCTTACGCCAATGACTTCTGAGAAGGTTATTCTACAAGATCGCGAGGGAACGCGATCCGGATTGCGAGGGAACGCAATAAGATCATGAGGGAACGCGATCCGGAATGCGAGGGAACACGATAAGATCGTGAGGGAACGTGATCCGGAATGCGAGGGAACGGGATAAGATCGCGCGGGAATGCAATCCGGAACGCGATCCAGAATGCGAGGGAACGCGATAATATTGCAAGGGAACACAATATTATTGTGAGGGAACGCAATAACAATGTGCTAAAAATATTTCTTCCATGTCCTCTCAGAGGCTCCGTAGAATGCAACAATTCTGAGAGGTATATTCATCGATAAGGTCACTGAGGAGTTATTCAAAACTTTGCAGGTAATAGTTTTGATATTTTACAGTAGTCAATACAATGACATTGCTTAAGGTCTGAAAAATTCAACTTCCTATCAGAAACACGGTCAAACACCACCATACTATGGGGCAATTTGTTTGGTTCAGAATGAAGGCTCTTAGTTGATAAGTTGAATAAATCATGACATGATTTCAAATTTGATAATAGAATATGGTTTATACACAAACAATCTATGCATTTGCGAATGTAATCCCCGATCTTTAGCAAAGTATCGGCAGGTAAGTTTCGAGTATTTGTTAATGTTAGTGTTTACACAATAAGAGACAGGAAGAAAATTTGATAGCATTTTGTTTGTGTACAAATTACAGTTGAAAGTAAAAATTTCAAGATGCCTTCGCAGTTTTGAGGTAAAACCTCAATCACTCAAACTATCAAGAAAATATCTGAAAATATTGAAAACATCTAAAAAAATAACAAAAGAAAATTATTTCATAACATCATGATATTCCGAGATAGTTATTGACTTGGCTAAATTTTCCATAGAATTATTTCATAATGTTCACTTTCCAATACATAATCGCGAAAACAGAACGAGTAATACCAGTAAGTTATTGCCCGCTGCTCACCCCCACCCCCCTCCCCCGTGATTCATATCGCCACGCTTGACTGAGCACCGCACACTAATGTGTAGACGTGGCCCCAGACAGGAGGTATTCGTGGGACCGTCACGGTCTCTTGCACACGGCTAATGTCAACTTGTCCTAGAAATATATCGTGTCCGCGAAGGGCACGTGAAAACGTATGGAAGTTGTTTATTGGTTAATTTAGTGATTTGTGAACCATTATTCGAGTATTTTCGGCAATTGCGATCGGATTTGGAGTTGAAAATGAGCAACTTTAAGCTGCGGTGTTAATAATGTAAGCAGGACATTTTATTTCATGCCTCGACGGTTCCGCAAAGGTGAGTGAGCATCACCCGTCATAATGTACCCAACTTTGCACCATTCATGTTTATCAGTCAGTGTGTATCTATCTGACATGCTGCCTATCTGTTTACAAACAAGTAGGAATAAAACGTCTCACTTCATAACCAGTTATTAACGCTCACATCCAAATCAAGTAGAGTAAACACTCCAAACGGCCATTTACATGTAGTGTAGGCTTTTTATACCTTGTGTTCTTTTATACTACATTGGCAACAACTTCGATGGGGCACGATGGAACAGAAAATAATCACTGGGTTCTGAATGGGCTCAATCCAAAGATAATGACATTGTCATTAAAAGTTGTTTGACCAAAGATATTTTGTGTATACCTTATTTGAACGTAACGTCCAGGCATGAGAAATTTATGACTAAATGCACTTGGTGTGGATCATGGAATATTATATATTGTTCTTAAACCAGCTCATGGACAAGTAAGGCTATGAATTCATGACATCATACAGCATTGAGTTGTGTCCATACTGCATGGCAAAGTAGGGTTAATCGGCTAATATTTATTAATAATCACATATGCATCATCGAGCAGCAAGATTAGATTACCTTCGAGGTCTGAAGCCAGAATGGTAAACGTGCCAACAGATCATTTTACAGCGTAGAATAAAATCGGAAGTTGAATATATATAATGAATGAATATAATCATGTATACACATAGATGACAATAACACAAAATGAGTTTTGTAAAGTTCATAAGGCATAACTAGGGCAATATATCCCATATATTCATGACATATACTATAATTTCATAATACATCAACAAACACACCTGCTTGGGGACTGCTTGAACTTATGCACAATCAATAGGCCTCCTGTATATGATTCTGGGTCGCATTTATTTATTATTCCATAATATTTCCCAAAGCTGATATATAAGCAATGCAAAACAATGAATATTCATGTACGTTTCTTTCGGCATTCAGCGACATCCAGAATCCCTGTGGCAGCCTCTAATAGCGGAAGAAGTCTTTAAAGACGTGGCCGAGTACAAGCTGGTGTCTGACGTGTCCTCTATCGTATGTCTCGGCATCAACACCGCTCCAGGATGCAGCCCCCATCTCGCTCCCTCGTCATCGTCTTCTTCTTTGCCTGCTACGTATTATTCACCCTGTACCTGGCCGGAGTCGAGCACAGCTGTCCAACCTTCGAAGAACTCGCCCGCCAAGAGGAGAACAGACCGCTCATGCAGTCCATCGAAAGGATCGCACGGTCCGCAAACGTGGAGTCTAAGCTAGGGGACGAGGTCCAAGCTCCGCTAGCCAAATTGGGGATCAGAGTCCCGGTGGCAGAGCCTCCAGTGGAGCAGGGTGTGGAGCCTACTAAGGCCGATGCTCCACCGACACCAAAACCAACATATTTTGCACATGAAGAACGTTCTCCAGATGAGTTGCTTAGAGGCGACTCCGCTCCGAACAACGTCTTCTACGTTTGGTGCGGAAAACGCTGGTTTGAGTTCCACCACTATTTGAGTGTCATGAGTGTCATCAGAGAACTCCGCCCGGACAACATCATATTCTTCTACGATATCTACCCTGTCATTGATTCCTGGACGTATAATACGTGGTTTGATGAGCTGCGCCATGACTACCCCTTCTTTAGGATCTGGCTCATGGATCCAGCCGAGAACCCCTGTGCTGGGTTCGCTAAAGTCAACCAGACATTCATAGGGAACCTGCTAACATACCGAGGGGGTATGTACATCCACGAGAATACAATCATTCGATCCTTCCCACTAAAATACAGGAATTACACCATCGTAAACGCCTTGGACCCCGTCACTAACAAGGGATTCGTGATGACCAAGAGAGGCCAACCAGGCCGGTTCATCAGCTTTGAAGAGGCCATGGCTAGACCTCGATTGAGGTCTTCTATATACACGATGCAATGCAGGGATATGCCACATTACAATCAAGCTCGTAAAAAGCCGTTCTGTGTAAATACGGAGAAGTCTTTCTTCCCAAAAGACATCTGGGAGTTGGACAATTCATTTGGCTCACTCGCGAGACAAGTGTTCTACGGCGACTCCAAGATCCGTCGTCCTGAGAAATCCTATGATGAGCTGATTCCAAACATCGCTCACATAGTTTGGCTGGGAGGAGGTAACATGGATTACCTGTTCTACCTCTGCGTGCTCAGTCTCATCTACGTGGCCGAGGTGGACCGTGTTTACATCCACGGTGACGCCCCGCCGTCTGGCATCTATTGGGAACAAGTCAAGGGCGAGGAGAAACTCACGTTGATCTACAGAGAAATGCCGGGGACCGTTTACGGAAACACCGTCAACGTCATCTCTCACGTGACTGACGTCTGGCGCGTGGACTTCATGGTCAAGTACGGCGGGATTTACGTGGATACGGACACCGTGTTCGTGCGACCGCTCGACCGGGAGATCCGAGCGTACGACGCCGTTGGATCCTATGATTGGACCTACTGGAACGACCCGTTCCCTGACACGATCAACTTCGGTGTAGCCATCGGTAAGAAGAACGCCAAGTACTGGAACGAGTTCCAAAAGTCGATGAGGTGGTTTATGGACAAGGACTGGTCGTGGAACGGTTTGAGACAGCCTTATCGTATACAGGAACGACACCCTGAGCTGGTAAAGATCGATCCTCATTTACAAGTGATCTGTTTTGAAGCGTTATGTCACCCAACCTGGTGGCCGAACTACCATGACGAGAAGGTCCATCACCTCAACTCCAAGAGCATCACAAACTGGCGCAATGATACGTACGCCTTCCACTGGACGTTACCCACTCCAGACGAGCTCCTGAACGAGGAAAATCTGCTGAAATCGGACTCGATTTTCGCTGAAATAGGTCGCCATATTTTGCAGAAAGCTGGGAAACTAAAATGAGAGCTTTGTAGAATAAACTCTAGGTCAAATTACTGTTGACTAACATTTTTTGTCCAGCTTGATCAGCTATATTTCTAACAATGTACAAATGAAGAATCACATTGAAGATATTGGTGTAACTGATGAGTGCCTGCATATGTGAGAATATATGTTTAGTATTGTGTACATGACTCATGAATTTTTGTTAGTGCATGTTTAAAAAATTGTGTAAATTGTCAAATATAACATTGCCACATCCGGCCTATTGTGATTTTCATATGCTACACGGGGTAACTATTTATGTCCATACTTCTACCTCTATAATAAACACTTTGGGTAATCTTACCTTGACATTCAAAGAAGAGGAGAGGATTAGATGTCACTAAAAAATTTTGAGAAAAATTTCCGTGACATCAATCCTTAACTTTTTTGAAAAATTGAACCAAAATCCCTTCAGATCCCATGCGGTGATGTTTTACATCACGGGTCACATGACCCTAAACCGCCATTATTTTTGCTCCTCCATTTTGCAAATGGTTGTGTGCAAGTCTTGCTTAGACATTTTTAGAAGAGGAATACTTCTCTACGATCGTTTTTACGACTCTTCTACTGGATTTTCTTCAGAAATCAACTGTAGTCCTAGCTAGTTTAGTTTTATGCTAGCCTAGTTCGTTTTTTTGGGAGGAAATGGTGTAGTCCTCCCCAGGCCCATTTCTTCCCCCAATATCGCCCACTACTTGTGTTTGCTATTTTGCAGATGATGTGTAGTGGCTGTGTTATTTCCTGCTTTCGGCTTTAGGAGCGACTTCCTTTTTCGGAATGTGATGTCGCCCCTCCGACACCTGTGCTGTACGGTTTGGAGCTTGGAATTCCATCTGAATGTCTGTCAAGTCACAACTTTGACGTTCATGCTTCACGTAAGGTGTTCCCTCTCTTGGTCCGGCACGTTTAGTAGTGCCAATGCCCAAGTCCTGTTAATCGTACTTTTCTGTTAGGTGTAACCGGCAGGATGTAGTTCTGTCGAAAGCAGTTCGTGTTTTGTGTTGTGACTTTGTTTAACCATAACATGTAATTTGCTTTCACAGGTACCCGGGTGCCGCCACGGCGGCTCCCGGGACTAGAGTTTGCTGCGAGCCTTTACGATTACCCCTTGGGTTCTCGTTGGTAATGACCAGCTTACTTTCGGCTCTGTCCTCGCTAGGTCCTGTTTTCTCGCGCTGCGCTGGCGGAGATTTCTGGGGCTTGGCTTCCGGGCTGTTTTCTCGTGGTCTGCGGGAACCGTTCGTTCGGTTCCGGGTCCCGGGATTACGTCGGAATGAGGACGTTATGATGGTCACTTCGGGTCGGTGCGCGCCCCCGTTTTGCCATTATGCATTTGAGCCCAAGCCTAAATGTAGGCTATGCCCTTTAGGTGCAACCGTTTCCGGCAAGGTGCGGTTCTCGCCTCCCGGGCATTTCTTTAAACCGGGAACCGTGCCGTTCGGCTCCCGGGTCCCGAGATACCGTGGCGAATGAGTCTGATTGGTTCCGGTCCCGGTTCTGGGCTGCCTAGGCTGTGGTACTGGGATTTCGGGACCCGCAATTCGAATCTACAGTGTTAAATCCACTGTCTGTTGACTCGTGTGGCTTTCGGATCACTATATGCTACGCTTGCAATCGTATCGAGCCTCTGCCACCTACTGTATATACCGTAATGGCCCGAAATACCGCCCCGGCGCTTAATAGTGCTTTACATGTTTCAGACCCGGCGCTAATACGAGACCGGCGGGTAAACGAGACCGGCGCTTAATAATACAATGAGCAAAAACGATATATTTTGAAAGCTTGTGCGCGTGAATGCACCGATTTTCTCCACTGTATTTAGTGATATCCAGCGCGCGGTGCATGGCTGGAAGGGGGGAATGGGAGTTGAGGGCATAATGACGGGCAGTTGCATCGAGGATGGTGTTAGTCCAATGGCTATGGACAGCAGATACACGGTAGATAAACTTATAAATTATAGTAAAATACATCGTGACGAAGCTTGCAAATTCAATAGAAAATCTACCGGTGCTGGTACCTGCCGATATTCTGTAAATCAGTCAGTTTTTCAGAGAGTTTGGATTTATTATGATATCGGTGTGTTACATGACCGGTTCATACACAGACCTACTGCATACGTTATGTGCGTAGTAGATGTCGCATGGCGTCGCAATACATGCAACCAATAAAGATATATGGTAATGGTTATTTATATTATGCTGATATAAATGTAATGTAATTTTGGGTCTTGGGGAATGGATATCATTAAGTTAGTCAGTACAATTATATATACATGCAGTTGCTCAATTGCATCACCTAATTGGTTAGCAGGTGTTCTATTGTCATAATGAAAATCTCATATCCATAAGTAAGTGTCAGTTGTGTTGTTTCACACATGTGTAATCAATTGCAATCACCGTGGGACTCGTGTGTGCTACGTGCACCGGTACATAGACTTACACCCGGCGGTTATTTGAACCGGCGCTAATTCGAGACCGGCGCTTATTAATGCTTTTAAAGACATACCCCCGGCGCTTAAACGAGGCCGGCGGGTAAACGAGAACCGGCGGTATTTCGGGCCATTACGGTAGTCTACATATTCGGGTCGACCTTAATTTTCTTGCATGTGTTCCGTGAACCGTGCATTGAAATATATATTTTTCTGGGATGCCCAATTTCTTTGGGATGCCGATCGAGCTAGGCTTTTCAATTTTACCTCGAGGGTGTTGAGAGTCCAGCCCAAATATGCGCTCTCTAACACTCCAGGTCTCCCTGGTCGACAATAATCGGCCCCGTGCAGGCAATCTGTCTGCATGTTACCAGGTTACCTTTATCCCTTCGGGGGTGGGGTCATTGTATCGGACAGCCCAAGCAGCGTCGCTTTTGCTGGGTATTGGATTCAATTATTCAGGGGATCACAATGGAAGCAAGTGTCTTCTTGCTCCCTCGTGGATCCTTTATCGTCTAATATATGCTCATTTATATGTGCATTTTATGTCTGTAGATCTGCATTCGGCTTACAACAAATCAATCGAGTCGCGCAATCGCGTCTAGCTGGCGCCTGCTAAAGCGCGGACCTCAGAGTGGCACGCGGGTCAATTGTACATGTATGTACGACTTTGCCAAGCGATGTCGTTCATTTTTCCGCTAAAACATTGCCAGATTTCAATTGATTAGCATTCCACACATGATATATAGATGCGATTATCATGCTTGGATATGGTACTATGGGTTTATCCCAGTTATTTACTGGTAATGTCAATATCTTGGCCGAGTGCGGGAACAGCTTTTCCGGACCCCTTTCGCAGTACTGCCAGTAGCCCAGTAAGGTGCAGGATCTTACAATAGCATACAGTAGCAAAAATCAGATGCTACTGCTATTGCTACTGCTATATTTGTATCCCAGACCACACAATAGCACACAGTAGCAAAAGCGTATACTACTGCTACTGCTATTGCTATACTTGTATACCGACTGGGACGCTACTGCTATTGCTACTGCTACTCCTCCAATGTCTGGTCTGGGAAGCGCACGCTACTGCTATTGCTACTGCTACACCTGAGCTTGATCTGTGACCGGACGCTACTGCTACTGCTATTGCTACTGCTACTCTCCGGCTTGATCTGAGACCGGGACGCTACTGCTATTGCTACTGCTACTCCCCAGCTTGATCTGAAACAGGGACGCTACTGCTATTGCTACTGCTACTCCCCAGCTTGATCTGAGACAGGGACGCTACTGCTATTGCTACTGCTACTCCCCAGCTTGATCTGAAACAGGGACGCTACTGCTATTGCTACTGCTACTCCCCAGCTTGATCTGAAACAGGGACGCTACTGCTATTGCTACTGCTACTCCCCAGCTTGATCTGAGACAGGGACGCTACTGCTATTGCTACTGCTACTCCCCAGCTTGATCTGAGACAGGGACGCTACTGCTATTGCTACTGCTACTCCCCAGCTTGATCTGAAACAGGGACGCTACTGCTATTGCTACTGCTACTCCCCAGCTTGATCTGAGACAGGGACGCTACTGCTATTGCTACTGCTACTCCCCAGCTTGATCTGAAACAGGGACGCTACTGCTATTGCTACTGCTACTCCCCAGCTTGATCTGAGACAGGGACGCTACTGCTATTGCTACTGCTACTCCCCAGCTTGATCTGAGACAGGGACGCTACTGCTATTGCTACTGCTACTCCCCAGCTTGATCTGAAACAGGGACGCTACTGCTATTGCTACTGCTACTCCCCAGCTTGATCTGAGACAGGGACGCTACTGCTATTGCTACTGCTACTCCCCAGCTTGATCTGAAACAGGGACGCTACTGCTATTGCTACTGCTACTCCCCAGCTTGATCTGAGACTGGGACGCTACTGCTATTGCTACTGCTACTCCCCGGCTTGATCTGAGACCGGGACGCTACTGCTACTGCTATTGCTACTGTTACTCCCCAGCTTGATCTGGGAACCGGACGCTACTGCTATTGCTACTCCTGAGCTTGATCTGAGACCGGGATGCTACTGTTACTGCTATTACTACTGCCACTCCCCGGCTTGATCTGAGACCGGGATAGCCTTGCTATGAACATTTCCAGTTCTATATTAAACAACATACATGTTAAGATATTGTCATGTCTTTCTGCGAAAAGGGCCAACATGGAAAATGATATGGAATAAACCAATTAGTTTATAAGATAATTCTAGTACTATACTGAGGGTACTGCGTACCAGTAACATTGAGGTGGGCCGACAGGGAAAATGATATGGAATGAACCAATTAGTTTACAAGATAATTCTAGTACTATACTGAGGGTACTGCGTACCAGTAACATCGAGGTGGGCCGACAGGGAAAATGATATGGAATGAACCAATTAGTTTACAGGATAATTCTAGTACTATACTGAGGGTACTTCGTACCAGTAACATCGAGGTGGGCCGACAGGGAAAATGATATGGAATGAACCAATTAGTTTACTAGATAATTCTAGTACTATACTGAGGGTAATGCATACGAGTAACGTCGAGCTGGGCCGACAGGGAAGATGATATGGATGGAACCAATTAGTTTACAAGATAATTCTAGTACTATACTGAGGGTACTGCGTACCAGTAACATCGAGGTGGGCCGACAGGGAAAATGATATGGAATGAACCAATTAGTTTACAAGATAATTCTAGTACTATACTGAGGGTAATGCATACGAGTAACGTCGAGCTGGGCCGACAGGGAAGATGATATGGAATGAACCAATTAGTTAACAAGATAATTCCAGTACTATACTGAATGAAGGTAATGCGGACGAGTAACATCGAGGTGGGCCGACAGGGAAAATGATATGAAATGAACCAATTAGTTTACAAGATAATTCTAGTACTATACTGAGCGTAATGCGGACGAGTAACATCGAGGTAGGCTGACATGGAAAATGATATGGAATGAACCAATTAGTTTACAAGATAATTCTAGTACTATATTGAGGGTAATGCGGACGAGTAACATCGAGGTGGGCCGACATGGAAAATGATATGGAATGAACCAATTAGTTTACAATATAATTCTAGTATTATACTGAGGGTAATGCGGACGAGTAACATCCAGGTGGGCCGACAGGGAAAATGATATGAACCAGTTAGTTTACAAGATAATTCTAGTACTATACTGAGCGTAATGCGGACGAGTAACATCGAGCTATACTTGTATCCCAGACCACACAATAGCACACAGTAGCAAAAGCGTATGCTACTGCTACTGCTATACTTGTATACCGACTGGGACGCTACTGCTATTGCTACTGCTACTCCTCCAATGTCTGGTCTGGGAAGCGCACGCTACTGCTATTGCTACTGCTACACCTGAACTTGATCTGTGACCGGGACGCTACTGCTACTGCTATTGCTACTGCTACTCTCCGGCTTGATCTGAGACCGGGACGCTACTGCTATTGCTACTGCTACTCTCCGGCTTGATCTGAGACCGGGACGCTACTGCTATTGCTACTCTCCGGCTTGATCTGAGACCGGGACGCTACTGCTATTGCTACTGCTACTCCCCAGCTTGATCTGAAACAGGGACGCTACTGCTATTGCTACTGCTACTCCCCAGCTTGATCTGAGACTGGGACGCTACTGCTACTGCTATTGCTACTCCTCCAATGTCTGGTCTGCGGAGCGCACGCTACTGCTATTGCTACTGCTACACCTGAGCTTGATCTGAGACCGGGACGCTACTGCTATTGCTACTCTCCGGCTTGATCTGAGACCGGGACGCTACTGCTATTGCTACTGCTACTCCCCAGCTTGATCTGAAACAGGGACGCTACTGCTATTGCTACTGCTACTCCCCAGCTTGATCTGAGACTGGGACGCTACTGCTACTGCTATTGCTACTCCTCCAATGTCTGGTCTGCGAAGCGCACGCTACTGCTATTGCTACTGCTACTCCCCAGCTTGATCTGAAACCGGGACGCTACTGCTATTGCTACTGCTACTCCCCAGCTTGATCTGAGACTGGGACGCTACTGCTATTGCTACTGCTACTCCCCAGCTTGATCTGAGACCGGGACGCTACTGCTACTGCTATTGCTACTGTTACTCCCCAGCTTGATCTGAAACCGGCATGCTACTGCTATTGCTACTGCTACTCCCAAGCTTAATCTGAGACCGGGACGCTACTGCTATTGCTACTGCTACTCCCCAGCTTGATCTGGGAACCGGACGCTACTGCTATTGCTACTCCTGAGCTTGATCTGAGACCGGGATGCTACTGCTACTGCTATTGCTACTGCCACTCCCCGGCTTGATCTGAGACCGGGACAGCCTTGCTATGAACATTTCCAGTTCTATATTAAACAACATACATGTTAAGATATTGTCATGTCTTTCTGCGAAAAGGGCCAACATGGAAAATGATATGGAATAAACCAATTAGTTTATAAGATAATTCTAGTACTATACTGAGGGTACTGCGTACCAGTAACATTGAGGTGGGCCGACAGGGAAAATGATATGGAATGAACCAATTAGTTTACAAGATAATTCTAGTACTATACTGACGGTACTGCGTACCAGTAACATCGAGGTGGGCCGACAGGGAAAATGATATGGAATGAACCAATTAGTTTACAGGATAATTCTAGTACTATACTGAGGCTAATGCGGACGAGTAACATCCAGGTGGGCCGACAGGGAAAATGATATGAACCAATTAGTTTACAAGATAATTCTAGTACTATACTGAATGTACTGCGTACCAGTAACATCGAGGTGGGCCGACAGGGAAAATGATATGGAATGAACCAATTAGTTTACATGATAATTCTAGTACTATACTGAGTCTAATGCGGACGAGTAACATCCAGGTGGGTCGACAGGGAAAATGATATGAACCAATTAGTTTACAAGATAATTCTAGTACTATACTGAGGGTACTTCGTACCAGTAACATCGAGGTGGGCCGACAGGGAAAATGATATGGAATGAACCAATTAGATTACAAGATAATTCTAGTACTATACTGAGGGTAATGCATACGAGTAACGTCGAGCTGGGCCGACAGGGAAGATGATATGGAATGAACCAATTAGTTAACAAGATAATTCCAGTACTATACTGAATGAAGGTAATGCGGACGAGTAACATCGAGGTGGGCCGACAGGGAAAATGATATGAAATGAACCAATTAGTTTACAAGATAATTTTAGTACTATACTGAGCGTAATGCGGACGAGTAACATCGAGGTAGGCTGACATGGAAAATGATATGGAATGAACCAATTAGTTTACAAGATAATTCTAGTACTATACTGAGGGTAATGCGGACGAGTAACATCGAGGTGGGCCGACATGGAAAATGATATGGAATGAACCAATTAGTTTACAATATAATTCTAGTATTATACTGAGGGTAATGCGGACGAGTAACATCCAGGTGGGCCGACAGGGAAAATGATATGAACCAGTTAGTTTACAAGATAATTCTAGTACTATACTGAGCGTAATGCGTACCAGTAACATCGAGGTGGGCCGACAGGGAAAATGATATGGAATGAACCAATAAGTTTACAAGATAATTCTAGTACTATACTGAGGGTAATGCGTACCAGTAACATTGAGGTGGGCCGACTGGGAAAATGATATGGAATGAACCAATTAGTTTACAAGATATTTCTAGTACTATACTGAGGGTACTGCGTACCAGTAACATCGAGGTGGGCAGACAGGGAAAATGATATAAAATGAACCAATAAGTTTACAAGATAATTCTAGTACTATACTGTGGGTAATGCGGACGAGTAACATCGAGGTGGGCCGACAGGGAAAATGATATGGAATGAACCAATAAGTTTACAAGATAATTCTAGTACTATACTGAGGGTAATGCGGACGAGTAACATCCAGGTGGACCGACAGGGAAAATGATATGGAATGAACCAATTAGTTTACAAGATAATTCTAGTACTATACTGAGGGTACTGCGTACCAGTAACATCGAGGTGGGCCGAAAGGTAAAATGATATGGAATGAACCAATTAGTTTACAAGATAATTCCAGTACTATACTGAGGGTATTGCGTACCAGTAACATCGAGGTGGACCGACATGGAAAATGATATGGAATGAACCAATTAGTTTACAAGATAATTCTAGTACTATACATGCTATACTGAGGGTACTGCGTACCAGTAACATCGAGGTGGGCTGACAGGGAAAATGATATGGAATGAACCAATTAGTTTACAAGATGGTTCTAGTACTATACTGAGGGTACTGCGTACCAGTAACATCGAGGTGGGCCGACAGGGAAAATGATATGGAATGAACCAATTAGTTTACAAGATAATTCTAGTACTATACTGAGCGTAATGCGGACGAGTAACATCCAGGTGGACCGACAGGGAAAATGATATGGAATGAACCAATTAGTTTACAAGATAATTCTAGTACTATACTGAGGGTACTGCGTACCACTAACATCGAGGTGGCCCGACAGGTAAAATGATATGGAATGAACCAATTAGTTTACAAGATAATTCCAGTACTATACTGAGGGTATTGCGTACCAGTAACATCGAGGTGGGCCGACAGGGAAAATGATATGGAATGAACCAATTAGTTTACATGATAATTCTAGTACTATACTGAGGGTAATGCATACGAGTAACGTCGAGCTGAGCCGACAGGGAAGATGATATGGAATGAACCAATTAGTTAACAAGATAATTCCAGTACTATACTGAATGAAGGTATTGCGGACGAGTAACATCGAGGTGGGCCGACAGGGAAAATGATATGGAATGAACCAATTAGTTTACAAGATAATTCTAGTACTATACTGAGCGTAATGCGGACGAGTAACATCGAGATGGGCCGACAGGGAAAATGATCTGGAATGAACCAATTAGTTTACGACATAATTCTAGTACTATACTGAGGGTACTGCGTACCAGTAACATCGAGGTGGGCCAACAGGGAAAATGATATGGAATGAACCAATTGGTTTACAAGATAATTCCAGTACTATACTGATGGTAATGCGGATGAGTAACATGGAGGTGGGCCGACAGGGAAAATCATATGAACCAATTAGTTTACAACATAATTCTAGTACTATACTGAGGGCATTGCGGACGAGTAACATGGAGGTAGGCTGACATGGAAAATGATACGGAATGAACCAATTAGTTTACAATATAATTCAACTACTATACTGAGAGTAATGCGGATTAGTAACGTCGAGGTGGGCTGACAAGGAAAATGATATGGAATGAACCAATTAGTTTACAAGATAATTCTAGTACTATACTGAGGGTACTGCGTACCAGTAACATCGAGGTGGGCCGACAAGGAAAATGATATGAACCAATTAGTTTACAACATAATTCTAGTACTATACTGAGGGCATTGCGGACAAGTAACATCCAGGTGGGCCGACATGGAAAATGATATGGAATGAACCAATTAGTTTACAAGATAATTCTAGTACTATACTGAGGGTAATGCGTACCAGTAACATTGAGGTGGGCCGACTGGGAAAATGATATGGAATGAACCAATTAGTTTACAAGATAATTCTAGTACTATACTGAGGGTACTGTGTAGCAGTAGCGTCCGAATCCCAGACCACACATTGGTGGAGTAGCAGTAGCAATAGCAGTTGCAGTAGCGTCCCGGCCTTGGTTCAAGCTGGGGAGTAGCAATAGCAGTAGCAGTAGCGTCCCGGCCACCCATCGAGCTGGGGAGTAGCAATAGCAGTAGCAGTAGCGTCCCGGCCACGCATCAAGCTGGGGAGTAGCAATAGCAGTAGCAGTAGCGTCCGCCTGCCAGACAAGCCCTTGGAGGAGTAGCAATAGCAGTAGCAGTAGCGTCCGTCTCCCACACCAGCCCTTGGAGGAGTAGCAATAGCAGTAGCAGTAGCGTCTGAACCCCAGACCACACATTGGAGGAGTAGCAATAGCAGTAGCAGTAGCGTCCCTGCCTTGGTTCAAGCTGGGGAGTAGCAATAGCAGTAGCAGTAGCGTCCGTCTCCCACACCAGCCTTTGGAGGAGTAGCAATAGCAGTAGCAGTAGCGTCTGTCTCCAACACCAGCCCTTGGAGGAGTAGCAATAGCAGTAGCGTCTGAATCCCAGACCACACATTGGAGGAGTAGCAGTAGCAATAGCAGTTGCAGTAGCGTCCCGGCCTTGGTTCAAGCTGGGGAGTAGCAATAGCAGTAGCAGTAGCGTCCGCCTGCCAGACAAGCCCTTGGAGGAGTAGCAATAGCAGTAGCAGTAGCATCCGAATCCCAGACCACACATTGGTGGAGTAGCAGTAGCAATAGCACTAGCAGTAGCGTCTCGGCCTTGGTTCAAGCTGAGGAGTAGCAATAGCAGTAGCAGTAGTGTCCCAGCCACAGATCAAGCTGGGGAGTAGCAATAGCAGTAGCAGTAGCGTCCCGGCTACGGATCAAGCAGGGGAACAGCAATAGCAGTAGCAGTAGCGTCTGATTCCCAGACCACACATTGGAGGAGTAGCAGTAGCAATAGCAGTAGCAGTAGCGTCCCGGCCTTGGTTCAAGCTGGGGAGTAGCAATAGCAGTAGCAGTAGCGTCCCGGCCACGGATCAAGCTGGGGAACAGCAATAGCAGTAGCAGTAGCGTCTGAATCCCAGACCACACATTGGAGGAGTAGCAGTAGCAATAGCAGTAGCAGTAGCGTCCCGGCCACGGATCAAGCTGGGGAGTAGCAATAGCAGTAGCAGTAGCGTCTGAATCCCAGACCACACATTGGAGGAGTAGCAGTAGCAATAGCAGTAGCAGTAGCGTCCCGGCCACGGATCAAGCTGGGGAGTAGCAATAGCAGTAGCAGTAGCGTCTGAATCCCAGACCACACATTGGAGGAGTAGCAGTAGCAATAGCAGTAGCGTCCGAATCCCAGACCACACATTTGAGGAGTAGCAGTAGCAATAGCAGTAGCAGTAGCGTCCCGGCCTTGGTTCAAGCTGGGGAGTAGCAATAGCAGTAGCAGTAGCGTCCCGGCCACAGATCAAGCTGGGGAGTAGCAATAGCAGTAGCAGTAGCGTACGCCTGCCAGACGAGCCCTTGGAGGAGTAGCAATAGCAGTAGCAGTAGCGTCTGAATCCCAGACCACACATTGGAGGAGTAGCAGTAGCAATAGCAGTAGCAGTAGCGTCCCGGCCTTGGTTCAAGCTGGGGTGTAGCAATAGCAGTAGCAGTAGCGTCTAAATCCCAGACCACACATTGGAGGAGTAGCAGTAGCAATAGCAGTAGCGTCCGAATCCCAGACCACACATTGGAGGAGTAGCAGTAGCAATAGCAGTAGCGTCCCGGCCTTGGTTCAAGCTGGGGAGTAGCAATAGCAGTAGCAGTAGCGTCCCGGCCACAGATCAAGCTGGGGAGTAGCAATAGCAGTAGCAGTAGCGTCTGAATCCCAGACCACACATTGGAGGAGTAGCAGTAGCAATAGCAGTAGCAGTAGCGTCTGAATCCCAGACCACACATTGGAGGAGTAGCAGTAGCAATAGCAGTAGCAGTAGCGTCCCGGCCTTGGTTCAAGCTGGGGAGTAGCAATAGCAGTAGCAGTAGCGTCCGAATCCCAGACCACACATTGGAGGAGTAGCAGTAGCAATAGCAGTAGCGTCCCGGCCTTGGTTCAAGCTGGGGAGTAGCAATAGCAGTAGCAGTAGCGTCCGCCTGCCAGACAAGCCCTTGGAGGAGTAGCAAAAGCAGTAGCAATAGCAGTAGCGTCTCGGCCTTGGTTCAAGCTGGGGAGTAGCAATAGCAGTAGCAGTAGCGTCCGTCTCCCACACCAGCCCTTGGAGGAGTAGCAATAGCAGTAGCAGTAGCGTCGGATTCCCATACCACACATTGGAGGAGTAGCAGTAGCAATAGCAGTAGCAGTAGCGTCCCGGCCTTGGTTCAAGCTGGGGAGTAGCAATAGCAGTAGCAGTAGCGTCCCGGCCACGGATCAAGCTGGGGAGTAGCAATAGCAGTAGCAGTAGCGTCCGTCTCCCACACCAGCTCTTGGAGGAGTAGCAATAGCAGTAGCAGTAGCGTCCTTCTCCCACACCAGCCCTTGGAGGAGTAGCAATAGCAGTAGCAGTAGCGTCTGAATCCCAGACCACACATTGGAGGAGTAGCAGTAGCAATAGCAGTAGCAGTAGCGTCTGAATCCCAGACCACACATTGGAGGAGTAGCAGTAGCAATAGCAGTAGCAGTAGCTTCCTGGCCTCAGATCAAGCTGGGGAGTAGCAATAGCAGTAGCAGTAGCGTCTGAATCCCAGACCACACATTGGAGGAGTAGCAATAGCAATAGCAGTAGCAGTAGCGTCCTGGCCTTGGTTCAAGCTGGGGAGTAGCAATAGCAGTAGCAGTAGCGTCCCGGCCACAGATCAAGCTGGGGAGTAGCAATAGCAGTAGCGTACGCCTGCCAGACAAGCCCTTGGAGGAGTAGCAATAGCAGTAGCAGTAGCGTCTGAATCCCAGACCACACATTGGAGGAGTAGCAGTAGCAATAGCAGTAGCGTCCTGGCCTTGGTTCAAGCTGGGGAGTAGCAATAGCAGTAGCAGTAGCGTCCCGGCCACAGATCAAGCTGGGGAGTAGCAATAGCAGTAGCGTACGCCTGCCAGACAAGCCCTTGGAGGAGTAGCAATAGCAGTAGCAGTAGCGTCTGAATCCCAGACCACACATTGGAGGAGTAGCAATAGCAGTAGCAGTAGCGTCCGCCTGAAAGACCAGACCTTGGATTAGCAGTAGCAATAGCAGTAGCAGTAGCGTACTGGCCTTGGTTCAAGCTGGGGAGTAGCAATAGCAGTAGCAGTAGCGTCTGAATCCCAGACCACACATTGGAGGAGTAGCAATAGCAATAGCAGTAGCAGTAGCGTCCTGGCCTTGGTTCAAGCTGGGGAGTAGCAATAGCAGTAGCAGTAGCGTCCCGGCCACAGATCAAGCTGGGGAGTAGCAATAGCAGTAGCGTACGCCTGCCAGACAAGCCCTTGGAGGAGTAGCAATAGCAGTAGCAGTAGCGTCTGAATCCCAGACCACACATTGGAGGAGTAGCAATAGCAGTAGCAGTAGCGTCCGCCTGAAAGACCAGACCTTGGAGTAGCAGTAGCAATAGCAGTAGCAGTAGCGTACTGGCCTTGGTTCAAGCTGGGGAGTAGCAATAGCAGTAGCAGTAGCGTCTGAATCCCAGACCACACATTGGAGGAGTAGCAGTAGCAATAGCAGTAGCAGTAGCGTCCGTCTCCCACACCAGCCCTTGGAGGAGTAGCAATAGCAGTAGCAGTAGCGTCCCGGCCTTGGTTCAAGCTGGGGAGTAGCAATAGCAGTAGCAGTAGCGTCCGTCTCCCACACCAGCCCTTGGAGGAGTAGCAATAGCAGTAGCAGTAGCGTCCGTCTCCCACACCAGCCCTTGGAGGAGTAGCAATAGCAGTAGCAGTAGCGTCCCGGCCTTGGTTCAAGCTGGGGAGTAGCAATAGCAGTAGCAGTAGCGTCCGTCTCCCACACCAGCCCTTGGAGGAGTAGCAATAGCAGTAGCAGTAGCGTCCCGGCCTTGGTTCAAGCTGGGGAGTAGCAATAGCAGTAGCAGTAGCGTCCGTCTCCCACACCAGCCCTTGGAGGAGTAGCAATAGCAGTAGCAGTAGCGTCCGTCTCCCACACCAGCCCTTGGAGGAGTAGCAATAGCAGTAGCAGTAGCGTCTGAATCCCAGACCACACATTGGAGGAGTAGCAGTAGCAATAGCAGTAGCAGTAGCGTCTGAATCCCAGACCACACATTGGAGGAGTAGCAGTAGCAATAGCAGTAGCAGTAGCTTCCTGGCCTCAGATCAAGCTGGGGAGTAGCAATAGCAGTAGCAGTAGCGTCTGAATCCCAGACCACACATTGGAGTAGCAATAGCAATAGCAGTAGCAGTAGCGTCCTGGCCTTGGTTCAAGCTGGGGAGTAGCAATAGCAGTAGCAGTAGCGTCCCGGCCACAGATCAAGCTGGGGAGTAGCAATAGCAGTAGCGTACGCCTGCCAGACAAGCCCTTGGGGGAGTAGCAATAGCAGTAGCAGTAGCGTCTGAATCCCAGACCACACATTGGAGGAGTAGCAGTAGCAATAGCAGTAGCAGTAGCGTCCGCCTGAAAGACCAGACCTTGGAGTAGCAGTAGCAATAGCAGTAGCAGTAGCGTACTGGCCTTGGTTCAAGCTGGGGAGTAGCAATAGCAGTAGCAGTAGCGTCTGAATCCCAGACCACACATTGGAGGAGTAGCAGTAGCAATAGCAGTAGCAGTAGCAGTAGCGTCCCTGCCTTGGTTCAAGCTGGGGAGTAGCAATAGCAGTAGCAGTAGCGTCCGTCTCCCACACCAGCCCTTGGAGGAGTAGCAATAGCAGTAGCAGTAGCGTCCCGGCCTTGGTTCAAGCTGGGGAGTAGCAATAGCAGTAGCAGTAGCGTCCGTCTCCCACACCAGCCCTTGGAGGAGTAGCAATAGCAGTAGCGTGCCGGCCTTGGTTCAAGCTGGGGAGTAGCAATAGCAGTAGCAGTAGCGTCCGTCTCCCACACCAGCCCTTGTAGCAGTAGCAATAGCAGTAGCGTCCGAATCCCAGACCACACATTGGAGGAGTAGCAGTAGCAATAGCAGTAGCAGTAGCGTCCCGGCCTTGGTTCAAGCTTGGGAGTAGCAATAGCAGTAGCAGTAGCGTCCCGGCCTCGGATGAAACTGGGGAGTAGCAATAGCAGTAGCAGTAGCGTCCGCTTCCACGACCATGCGGAGGAATAGCAGGAGCAATAGCAGTAGCATTCGGCTCACGTACCAGGGCCGTGAACAGTAGCAATAGCAGTAGCATGGGAATAGCACGTAATAGCAAATTTATCGTTCAGAATATACATTGGCCGACATAGCAGAATAGCATGCCTCCGGGCAAAAATGTACAATCCTGCACCTTCCTCCAGTAGCCTAGGTTGCGGGATGGGCTGTAATTCGGTTCGAGAATAATAACAATAACGTTAATTGTCCATTGCAACAAACACATACGTGTGTGTTGTTGAATGACACACTATTCCTTTAGAGATCGCGGCCCAGTGGGATGTAATCCACATGTATGGTTTCGTCACTTCGTGCCTCCCGCCGTCGATTTTTCCATCGGGTTGCTTGCAAATTGCAGCCGATGAATTTTACTCAGAGCCGAGGGGCTTATAAATAGGCCTACGGCATTCGGATGTCTTCTGCCGGATGCCGTGAATGTTATATGTGGTCCACATTAGGGTGTGCCGGCATTGGCGTCGGCATTCCTAGTGGTCAAAATAAATGAATAAATTATTTTTAAAAAAAAAAAAAAAAAAAAAAAAAAAAAAAATCCATCAATCAACATGGATTTTGTCCGTCGCCTGTTCCCTCAAGCCAACGGTTGCCAGGGTGCGTTAGGACGGGGAGGTGAAACCCTCTTTTGTGGTCAGGATGTTTCCCTCTTTGCCACTTCTGGTTTCTTCTGAATCCAGGGAGTTGAGGCAGCCTTATTCTGAACAGTCAGGCAAGTTGCTTTGTCTCGAAGGCTGCCAGATAGCAGGGAATCCCGTGTCACTTGTATGTAGGTTACTCTACGGGCTTCCCACTCTCAAACTTCGTGCCTTACATGTTCTCCACAGGGAGACTTTGGCCTTGTTAGAAGTGCGAGCAGTGCAGCCTGCTGCCCCACTGCTTTTTCCCGTTGTTCTCAGCAGAGATGCGAGAACAGATTAGGTCCATCCCTCCCCGGAATGCGAGGGTGGTGACCATAGTTCTAGAAGCAATCTTGCCCGCTTTCATGCTCCCATGAATCCGGCCATTCGCTTTATCTTTCGTTGCCAATTCCGTGCCTAACCGTTCGGTTTGGCCATGACCAGGTGTTTGTTTACGCCATGGACATGTTAGGCCTAGATTCTGGCGCCCAATCAGGGGTTTTCCTCTGCCAGTGTCTACCACTATCTGGTCCTGCTTCGGTGCCCTGACACCCTACTCCTGCGAGTGCGGTGGGTGGTAATCCTGTGCTCTCGGATGGGCTTCAGGATTAACCACAAAGGTTTTCTTGGCTCCCTGACACAACTCCGTCTTCTCAGGGTGTCAGTTTTGTCTACTTCAGAATCTGTCTTGCCAAAACCTGATACCGATGGGCCGCCTTCATATGCGTCCTATTCAAATGCGCCATCAAGCGCTTTGGTTGCGGATGATCTTGCACATGTCACACCGAGTTAGTTCCTTTTTCACGCAAGTGGTAACGAGACTCGAATGGTGGCTACACCCTGCCAATTTGCTGCAGGGGGCCATTTCGCCAGCAGACTGCCTCCAGGCATCTACTTATGGATGCCAGTTTGGAGGGATTGGGGGCGCGATAGTGTGGCAACAAAGTGTAGGGCACATGGTTTTCCCTAGGGCGCCTGTGATTCTTCAATGTTCTTGAACTGGAGGCCTCGTCTCTCGCTTTCAAGCACTGAGAATCAGGTTTTGGGGCCATACTGTCCAACCAGCTTCTGTCTATCACTCTGTGGTAGCATTTTGAACAAGCGGGACAGAACGAAATCATTGGTGGTGTGCCAGGCGACTGTCAGTCTCTGCCTGGGGTGCCGTCGGCATGTCACCAAGATCTCGGCTCCTGATATTCCTGGTCACATGAATGTTTGGGCTGATCACTTGTTCACAGTTGGGCAGATTCAGACGATAGAGCGGAGTCTCTTGCCCCAAGTTCTTCTACTCGTGTGATCTGTGGTGATCTCCGATGGTGGATGTCTTTGCCATGCATTGGAATCACAAGCTTCCTTCGTTTGTGACCTTAATCTCGGTTCTGACAGCTTTGGCAGTGGAAGCGATGCCTTCAATTGGACAGGATGTATGCATTTGTAAATCCTCCTGCAGTCCTGAACGGGAAGGTGCTGGCGAAGTTTCGGTTATAACAGTGCCGTTTCTATTTAGAGCTCTTTGTCTTGGTGCCCGGACCTGGTTTCGTTGTCGTTCATCCTTGACAACTTCCAAATCATTGGGATCTCCTAAAAACAGCCTCCTTCCAGTGAGTTTCATTGGGCTCGATCTGGCTAGCCTGAAACTTCATGTTTGGGTTTTGTCGGGAACTGTAACAGAATTGGGGAATTTATTTCAAGATAAAATTGAAATTCTTCTCTGACTGTGCCAGTCGAAATGGCTAATTTTTCTGTGCTTGGTGTTCTCACCAGAAGATTAGTCCATTCGAAGCCACTGCTCCCTTGATTTCTGATTTTCTACCATGAGAAAATCAATCATGGTCGGGCTCCTTCGGCGTTGGAAGGTTTTCGCACGGCGTTTGCCCAAGTTAGGTGTGTTTTTTAAACATGATTGAGAGTCTCGCTAACCTTTTCAAGGGTGTGAGATTGAAAGGACTACAACCAGGAATTATGTTCCTGAGTGGAATTTTTTCACTTGTCTTCAATCTCCAGTGCTCTGCCTCTTTTGTGCCTTTTAAGTGTGTTTCACATGACTTTGTCACACTTAAAATTGCCTTCTGGCCTTGGCTTCAGGAAGCATAAGAGTGAGCTGCACACTCTTTTTCCGAAGTCAAATAGAGGGTGGATTACTACACGGTGCAGTTAGGCGGCATTCTCTCATTGTTAGTTAATATTCAATTGGCGTGTTACAATTGAGTTTCTCTATCCCGTTCTTGTTCCTTCCTTGGGGCCAGGCCTGGAGGGACATGCAATGTACGTCCTATGACAGCATTCCATTTCTGCGTCGAGCATATATGGAAGCTATATCTGGGCTTACTTACGTCTGTTGTTCGTTTCATTCGTTAGCTTGATTAAGGTTCTTCAAAACGATTTTTGTCGCCCAACAATTTCGTTTTGGATCATTAATTGTGTGCCTTTGCTACGAAAAAACACAATCAAAGGGTCCACGGTGTTCAAACTTGAAGAGCATGTTTCGACGGCTCTCGCAGTGTCACTCACATTTGCTAAAATGTCGTTGAACAATGCTGTGTCGGCCTGTAATTGTGTTTCTCAGAATACTTTCACTACTCCCTGTCTTTGGGACCTAGTGTGGACTTGGGACTCCAGCTTTCAGCTCAGTCACATGGTCGCTAATGGGCTCTTCGTCCGGCTGTGAATACTCTTTTACAGCAAGCACGACATCAGCTTTATATGCACTGCATGTTTCGGCTCGACAGGGGCTGGTTTGCCCCTCTTCTTTGGCGATGAAAATTTTAG
Organism: Terebella lapidaria; assembly: GCA_949152475.1. Lineage (NCBI taxonomy): Eukaryota > Metazoa > Annelida > Polychaeta > Terebellida > Terebellidae > Terebella > Terebella lapidaria. The sequence continues at coordinate 35,878,425 of OX424560.1, forward strand.
TTCGTCCGCTGGAGGAAAGTTAACCTCCAGGGACCCCCTGCTCGCCTCCAAGTGCATCCAAGTTGTTTATCCTCAGCTTATTTTCCTTCCTTTCATCAGTTATTTCATGGATTTTCCATGAAAAATGCATGCAAATAAATATGTGTAAATGTAGGCAATAAGCATTAATTTACGTAATTACACGTAAATTTCATGTACAAATGCCCAAATTGCATGTAAATATTCATATATTTATGCTATTTTGGTGCATTTTGTCCTCAAAATCCCTTATGCAAACGGGTTCCAGGGAGGTTAAGCCCTCCGCCTTTGGTTATTCTGGTATAACCCAAAGTGTTTATTATAGAGGTAGAAGTATGGACATAAATAGGAAGTTTTAACAAGTTTAAAACCAGTATTTATTACATACCTACCTCTATAATAAACACTAAGAGTGCCCTCCCACCTCCCCGCCTTAATTCGGGAGAAAAATAATGGCGGTTTAGGGTCATGTGACCCGTGATGTAAAACATCACCGCATGGGATCTGAAGGGATTTTGGTTCAATTTTTCAAAAAAGTTAAGGATTGATGTCACGGAAATTTTTCTCAAAATTTTTTAGTGACATCTAATCCTCTCCTCTTCTTTGAATGTCAAGGTAAGATTACCCAAAGTGTTTATTATAGAGGTAGGTATGTAATAAATACTGGTTTTAAACTTGTTAAAACTTCCTTTTTGAATATGGATACTAATTCCACTAGGTGCATGTATGTATACAGTGTATACGACCACATGTTGCTCACTGTGTCAAACTGGATGGTTCAGGGTGAAACGGGAAGGTTCGGGACGTTGACCTAGCAGATTGATAGGAGACTGTGACACCAATGATCATGAGGATGAGCTACCGATCGCAACAAATCTTGATCCTGGTTAATCCGTGGTTATCCTCGTTGATCCATGATATATCCGGCTTCGGTGTGACTGTGGCTTAACTATTTAATATATGTCAAAGGCGATAACGTTTGATTAGAATCAATCTAGATTACTAGTGTTACATTTGCGTATTGCATTATGATGTGATGGATGCGAAACCGTGGAAAACACATAAATTGCACATCCGACATCACATAAAATATGCGCTGCACAAAATCAAAAGTGCATCATGATACATTATCTTCATTACATCCTCCTTACTTTGATCAAATAACTAAGGCCTAAAAAAATTAATTTTCTGTTTCTCGTCCTCCTATTTTTTCAAAACTGGGTAGGGAGGGAGTTTTTATTTTTTATTTTTCATTTTTTATTTTGCAAAAAATACCGTCCTCAGCTCAAGAGAAAATTAGGTAGGGAGGCACTTTTTATTTTTTATTTTTGGTGGGACGACATTTCACACATATGAAAATAAATTTGATTTATTGATTGATTAAAAAACACTTGCGCACAGACGCATTCAAGCCCTAATAAATCAAGCCTTTTGAATTGAAATCATGTAACACATGACTTTAATGATTTCATCTCTAGAGGCTTGATTTATCTGGGCTTGAAACCTCTTGGCCGGGCACATTGGCACTACTGGTGTGCCATCATTATAGCAGTCAGCACGGACAGGATGATTCTGTGTACTAGTAGTATTATTATCAAAAACCGTCAGTTGATAATATATTTCAATGATGAGTAATTGTTGAGAACCGTTCTATCAGTTAAAATGTCCTTTGGAGTATAACATGAGGAATATAGTAAATCAATTCTTGATCACAATCGTATATGTATTATTACATACACGTAACCGCATAGAGTAACTGTTTTTGAAAACTGGTAGCGTCTTTGTCTCATTTGGTGGAGAGTGAAAACAAGGAGGTAAGTTAAATATATGTCTTAAGTTGTATGCTGTGATTCGGTTTCTCGATGATTCACTATCCTCAAAATAGGGGCGGAAACACTTTTTATTTTTTATTTAAGAATCGCAAATAAAAAAACCAGGGAGGCTGCTTTTGAACACAGGCGGGCGGGGACGAGAAACAGAAAATTATTTTTTTAGGCCTAAAATATATTAGGCTTTATCTCCATTTGATTGATTTTTTTTTGTAACAAGTTATTTGCCCCTACTCGTATTTAGCATGGAATTTTACCTCTACTTATAATTCACGACGATATACTACGTACGGCAGCGCTGTCCCTAATTGGATTCAGCTACATCACTGATGCGACGTGTACACCAGGGGTGGGATGTTCGAAATGGTCGCAAAATAGTTTAGTTGCGAACACTTTGCGATGGCGCAAACCAAAATTTGCGATGTACTTGCGTGGTATGTTCGAAGTCATGGCAAGTGTTGCGCAGAAAGGCACGTTTGCGATGAGCACGTGCTGCTTTTCGCAAAATCTTTCAAATAATCAAGATGACGGATGAACGAGTTAGCATTACTCTCATCTAAAAAAACCCCGAAAAACCAACGGCGTTGAGGGCGAGATAGATGTCATGACTCAGCAAAAAGCTATTTTGTTTTGAAAGGAATCATGAGTTGTCATCAATAAAAAAAGACCAAACATGGAGCAGCATTACCAGCATTATTGCAAAATAAATTCAATATCAAAAACACAGAGTCAGTGAGATGAGGGAAATTGTTCAGATATCCGATGCAGGACAAAACACGATTGAGTCCAAGGGACGAGAGCATGGGCCTTTGCATGGTTCGGGCGGGGGGGGGGGGGTGTAGCGGGAGGGGTTGGAGAAATGAGGAACGCCCAAGGAAATCAAAGTTTCGGGAGTTGTGCGTACGCGGTAAGTGTGCGATTTTTTTCTTTTGGGGCGGGGGGGGGGGGGGGGGGGGGGGAATGAGCGTGTTGGAGAGGAAGGTGAACATTTTCCGACCAATATTATTTTTTTTGTCTATACACAGAGCTGTTGAATAAAACAAATTTTTATATAAATATATAAAATTGAGTAAACCATTAAGTACACCCTTAATACACATGCTTAATCATACTCACATAAAATTATCGAACAGCATTGTGAGGCCTACGCTATATGACAAACACAATTTACTGTACCCGATTCGAACATGCCACCCCAGATGTCCCTACTTGAGATGTTACTTTAAATTTTGAGTTAATGTGAAGTCTCCAAACGTGACGTATCACACAAGGTCCACTTACATCCGCTTGCATATTAGTGAGATCTGCTAGTAGCATCCAACTCATTCCAATATTGACCGAGGCGACCGGAGTCAATATTAGGAACTCACAGGTCTGCAAACAAACATATTGACCGAGACATAAAGTTCATAATCGTTTTATTATATAATTTTGTGTGGAAGTTTTGTGTAGGCTTATCTAGCAATATCGGATCTTTCAAACGTCTCGGAAAATTGATTACTTTGTCAAGATAAGGCCTTTCTTTTCCATGTTGGCATATCAAGCAAACTCAACGACTGAGACAAACAATTTACTTTGCGATCTATTTAATACTTGCGATTTATTTAATATTCCGGTAACGAAAGCTAGTCATTTGTGTCAAATGTGCCCCTGTGCTCCTTCGCTGCCAAATACTCCTCAAAATCCAATATAAACCTAGGCTAGCCGCATTCATAACTTGACTGTAATTACGTGTCAGTATTGTGTGCGTTAACCAAAATGTTTGTAATCTCTTCATCTCACACACTGGGGGAACCTTCCATTCGCATTTCATCCCCCTCAAAGATTGCTCCTTGCAGTGGTGATTGAAAACAAGTCGTATGTCGAGGCCGCGCATGAATCAAATCACATTTTCTGTATACCCAGACCTAGTTTCGAGCGTTCTGATTGTTGAAATTAACAACGTGAAGTCATATCAAATCAATACGGCAAATAATGAACTGATCAATATGAATCCAAATGAAAACACGGTGGTTTTGAGCTTAACATCATCGTTTGTTGTTTCAATTTCGGAACCTTTTTATGTAGTATTCTATATTTATTATATAATAACAATTGATATTACACTATTTGACATACACTTTGACATCAGGTCACTGTAAGCAAAGAATGTTCTTTGATGCAAGGTCACCACAAGATGCGTCTTACGTTATGTATACAACTTCTAAGGTAGATCTAAGTTTGTTTTACAAATATAAGTATTGAAACATAAAGAGTTATTTCTCATTGGACAGTTTACAATGTTAAGTCTACATAGCCTTGATTTTGAGGTCATCATAGGTCAAGTTCAACATATTCAATGTCACCAAAATATAACCCATTTATTACTTCCTATTTGCTCATATAATACCAGTCTGAGCTCTGCTTTCACTTGAAACATCTTGCAGACATGAAAATGCTTCCGGGCACTTTTGGATAGTATAAACCTAGCGTCCATAGCTCAATCTACACTTTGTGGTTCGGACACAATTTTGCGCTTGCATAATCGTTATTATCGAGTTACTAACTCGATATTATTGAGATACTAAGTTGATATTATCGAGTTACTAACTCGGGAATTTGAAGAAATAAATCTTCTTCCTGTACCTGATCCACTCTTAAGTCGATATTATCGACTTAAGAGAGTTACTAAGAGTTACTAAGTTGGGAATTAAAATAAAAATCCTGGGTGGCCCTTCTACGCTTCCGTAGGAAACTACCCTGGTACGAAAGATTTTTCTACAAGCGTTATTGCTCAAAGACAGAATTACAGTTTTTCAGGTGAACGTAATCTTAATTAGTGTTCATTGGAAATATGATTATGTAAATACAACTCTGAGCTGTATCTGTAGTGTTTAGTTTGAAAAATACCGGTATATAAAATTAGTAAACTCTGGGCGTTTAGGCTCTTCAAGCGAATCAATGCCAGCCAGCCATTTCCATTATCATGTGTCATTACATAATAGAGCAAGACTCATTTTAGAAAAAAAATTACCAACACATATTTTGAGAAATGAAAAGACTGAAAATGTGTCCACATTGGGCAGGTAAGCTTGAACAAGAACCATGATGTTATCCCTACTTTTTCAATATTATTACACCGATTATATGATAATTGATTCCTGGTTAGAACTGGTGGAGAATTCCTAATAAAATCAAATTTGGGGGGTCCTTATATTCTACTGAATTAAATAGCAAAGGCCGGATGTCACTTACATCTGTAAACCCTAAAAATATAGTATTTCCTATAGGTATTCACTATAAGGTAACTTCCTGTTGCCGAATACCTGTTGCTGTGCATCATAGAGTATAAATACATGTCTTACCGTACATGTTCATACGCGGCTACTGTATGAAGTAACTGGGGCGGCGCGCCCGAGGACACGGCACAAGGAGTCGTGACTTTGTGAGCGCCAGAGAAGCGTGAAAATTACGAGGATGTGTGAAGTATGCGGGGCCATGGTCCAGCACAGCCATACACGTGTATTCAAGTGTTGAACAAACATACATACGAAGACACGGCGTGCACATAAAGTATGTCTACAGCTGGAGGTGGCGTATAAATATGCGAGCTTCACAGGCGGAACTTTGCCTAGAAAAAAAACATGCATGACAAACCCATGAAAACTACACAGCGCTGAGTTGGCAAGCCGGAATAGAACTTTTGTTATGGTAGCCATGATAACAGCGAGCGATATCGGAGCTAAAGTTTTTAACACATCCTAGTACAAGTATGAGCCAATAACGCGTGAAAGTTATAAGTATTGAATCGTGGGAACAGAACTGGCATGGCTCAACATCGGATAGACAAACGTGACATGTAAGTATATATTATAAAGTACATATAATGTGTTAATGTGTGTTCGTTATTGATCTGAGCTCACCAATATATGTTGTTATGTGAACACGTTTTACTTTAATGGTTTTGACAAATGAATCATGATGAATTGGGTAGCCTGCTATTTACACTTGCAAACGGAATGGAGTACATGCATGTATGGGCATATAATCAGTTTATGTATTTGAACAGGAAATGACATACAGACCACATATGATGCATTGATGATATGAGATGTTCATTTGCTTGATCCTAATTCCCATTGACTGATAACTATTGATTTTTTCCTCCACTATTAGTTAATAATCTACATGCAGGCCTACGTCAGTATACATATATACATGTAGTAATTTTAGCGACTGTTACTCCCGTCCCTCCCGCGCACTATACATTTCCACAACAAACATTCATTCTACATGACTTACATACAGGACAAGTACACACTATACGATCACAAGCATAAACTCCATGTAGTCATGGTTACATACACAGGTCAAACCACGCACCTGCGGCCCCGCTAGCCCAGTACACTCGGCCCCGTTTACTCGACCTTGACCTTCACATGCACTGACTTCTAAACATAGAACTTGACACACATACTCCATACATCACGTGCACACATACAGGCATTCCAAGTATTGACACGAGCCGGGGAAACCCACTTTCCCGGTGACATCAGCGCATTGCACCACACATTCAACCTATCACAACACCGCTTACACTTGGCGGGAAATTACACAGCCACATGGTCCCTCGGCCCCAGTATACTGCGCAGAAGTGTAGTGTAAATCCCAGTGGCAGGACGTATATACAAAAGTTCCTGTGAGACTGTCGATATTAATATATATAATCTATCGGATATATGTGCAAGTTGTATAAAGGACTATACTAGGAATATAGAAATATAGACTGGGATATCACCCGACGTAGGTGAGAGTGCGACCCTGATTGTGCGTGATTGATCATCAGTCTTATCACCACAATAAACAGTTAAATTGAAACTGCCGGCTTATTGTATCACACGACGACCCAGTTAAACCGGCTTGATATCGGCCGTGAACGATATTCGTCACATTGGCGCCGTTCGACCAGGATCTGAGCTAGTCTCGGATTACCGACCCAGACCTGACCGGCATTGATGGCATTAGCCCCGGGAGCCTCCCGCAGTGAGCCACTCGACCCTACGGATGATGAAGTGACGATCAATCCGAATCCGGCCTTCCGACCTTCCGGCCCTCGCTCAGTTGCCATGAGCGATACAGTTCCACTGTCGCAGGAGCAACAACCGTCCGGCCTTTTCGACTCCATTGGCGACCATTCGTCCCTGAGATCGTTTTCGCCGCCTACCGACCTGGTGCAGGAGTTCCTAGACGAAGACCCGCTCGACCCGTCACATACAGTAAGTGACATTCTGCGTGCGCACGCTAGAGCGTACTCGGCCACGCCGGCTAGAGCGACCCAGAAAAGTGACTTTGCCGACAGAAACTATACGCGCTCACGTCAAAGAGCGAGCGTAGATTGTGATATCGACCCAGAACAATTAGCAGTGGACGTTCGGCCGGTAACCATAGACACGTCAATGGTTACGCACCCACCAAGTAACTCTCGGATACGACAGTGGGTTTGTCAGTCTGACAATGTTCCGGAATCGACCCCGCCGAACGCTTATTCGGCCAATCGACCCCTGGCGCCGTCCATGACGCCGAGACAACACGGCCCCGCGCCAGAAATGTACTCACGCATACCGACCGAGCCTACGGTGGTAGAGTACACACGACCCAGCCAGACGGGAGCGACATCCGAAGACATCCTGATGACGACCGCTACCCGGATCGCGACGCCGCTACGACAACAACGACCCAGCGACACAATGGCGGAACCTCGCGCCACCATGCGACAAGCGCGACCCCGACAAGCACCCTCGACATCAAGTCGCCGACTCTGCGACCCCGACACGCCGACTTCCGACACACGCGCTCCCGCGCCGACCACGCACCGACCATCGCCGACTACCGGAGAACAACCGCGCTTCGATCCGTCGCAAGATCAAGTTGTGTCTGCTCCGGCAGAAAGTGTTGTGCAAATGATCGGACCTCCGATCTCACAATCAGTCGGAAACACCAACGGATATGGTGTACCGCCAGTCGGATACCCTGGCGCAACAAGCGGTGTTCCAAATGGAGTAGCTGTCGGATACTATTCACCGCATGTCGGCTACGCGAACCCACCGCCTGGATATGGTGGCGTTCCCAGCGTGATCGCTGACACCGGCTATCATGGTACACAACCCGGATTAGTGTACCATGGTGTATGCCCGGATGGATCGGTATACCGATATCCACCACCGGCTGTATTCCCACCCTCAGTCGGGATACCATGGGTGACGCCTCCATACAGTCAACCGGCCCCCGCTGCACAAGCACCACACGACCCCAGCCACACGACGGCACCACCCGCCGCATCGCTCGCCGTCTCCGCGACGACAGCACCGACCGCCCCCGCTAACGCGACCCCGATCGGCCCAGATACGACGGCTCCGGCGACTTCGGCTGTTCCGACCCCGACGGCCACTACAGCGACTACACCAGTTGCGGTGAGTGTTGACACGCCCACGCCACAGAGACTCACGTCTGAGCCCCAAACGTTGGCTACGGCTAAAATGGCTCAATGGCGTGCGACCTTTAAGGAGGGCAATCTCACTCAATACGTTCGGAGTTTCGAACAATTCGCTGCGGCCTTTACTTACTCCGACCTCAACAAGACGACGACCTTCCGGAGCACGCTACGCGGCCGCGCTGAAGCGCTAGCTCTCAATATCCCGGTCGCAACTCCCTGGGGAGAGTTCCGTCGCCAACTCCTAGAGGGCTGGGAACCCGAGCCCCGTCGACAGTCCAAACGGGACGATTTCCCGTTCCTCAAGCGGGAACGAAAAGAGGACGCGGAACACTACATGGAGCGACTCCAAGCCCTGGCGGAGCAAGTGTTCGACGACGTTACGCCAACGTCGCGGCAACGAACTGTAATTGCGCAATTCGTGAACGGCCAACCCGACCCCATTGCCGATAAACTGTGTGCCCTCACTTTTAACAGTTACAGTGAGGCACTCACGGCCGTTCTCAAGGTAGAGAGTCGTCAACAGAGGACAGCCAGAGATCGACATCGAGGCACACGACGTGCTGACATTTCCGCCAGTGGATACGCGGAAGACGACCCTGTCAATGAGGAACTGTCCTGTGCCATGGGACAAGTCACTCAGGGGGAAACACTAACCCCAGAGCAAATTGCGGCCTACTACGACCCCGCGGACAGTGACACTACCGGCCTACAAGGTTGCGACGAACACTCAGTGCCAACCAGCTCACGCGAGTGGGTGGCTGAAGCCTTCCAGTGCGTCCTTAGTGACGAGAATGGACTGTGCGAGGAAACGGCTATCTTCTCTGTCCTACGAACAACGGCCCCGATGAAAGGTGATCGACCCCCGCAACCCGGACGACCCATGGTTTGCTTCTTTTGCAAGAAGCCCGGCCATCGCTGGATGCGATGCTTTCGGCTTAAGGATGTGCTAGTACGTAACGGCATGAAACCGCTAGCATTTCGGCCCAATGGTCCCGGTACTGACAGAAGGACAGCTCAAGTGTTGTCAGTACCTAACCAAACCGGTAACCAAACTAAACCGGCCCCACCAACACCTCCGCCCCCGTCGTCAAACCAGTAGGGGAAGGTGCTGAGGAGCAAGGACCTTCCAGACAACAGGACAACGTTCCCCGCTCCACATCTGCGGTTGTCACGACTACTGTACCGGTAACGACACCAATAACGACCCCGCAGCCGGCCCAGCCCACACCTCAGCTCCTTGAAGGGGTGTGTACAAAATGTCAAGCTCCGACCCCGAAATCGGCCTCTTTTCATGAAGGGGTGTCCGCACCGCGGCCACAGCGACCACCACGTGGAGACCGTCGTCCTGAAGGGGTGTCACCCCCGACCGCCAACGGCACCGGAACGGACAGCATGTCCGAGATCGAGTGGATCTCCGACGACGGAGGATTCTACGCTTTTCCGAGTGGACCGGAATCCAAACTGCCGCCTCTGCACACACTCTTCCGGCCACCGCTAGACGACCCCGAAATTCCGGCTGTCATCAACAACTCCAGCGCCACCAATCACAAATGCTGGAAGTTGCCGGTACACGTCGGAAACAAGACGATAAAGGCTGTACTCGACTCCGGAGCGCAGATCTCCCTGCTCCGACGCGATCAGCTACGTCACGTCCCCGCTGACCAGCGACATTTGCGGTCTACTTCGGCTATTATTCGTGACGTCACCGGACAGTCAAGCCCGATCGATGGACTGATCGACCTCTCAATACAGGTCGGAACTAACCATATGGTCGTAACCTTTTGTGTGGCTGACATACATGACGACATGATTCTCGGCATGAACTTTTTTCGGCAAGCTCACGCTGTAGTGAATTACGGTGAAGGAACGATACAGGTACACAAAGAAATCCTGTTCGCACATAAAGACATTGAGGCCAATGTTGTCAGAATGGCCGTGCGACGAGCTGTCACCGTCCCCGCACGCAGCGAAGCAATAGTGGAGCTGGTCCCGACTTCCCGAGTTCGAGTTCGACAACACCCGAGGATAGTCCAGCCACTTACGACCTTTCCCGAGGAAACCGACCTCATCATGGGGAGAACACTTACGACCCTGAATCGGCAGTGCGTAAAGGTGTCGGTAGTCAATCCAGCAGATACCGGCATTACGCTCACCCGTTCCGACCCTGTCGCCATAGCAAGCCCTGTCGAAAGTGTCGTCGGAGCTCTGCCACGACCCGGAGAGGAGCCCGACCCGGCCACGGTAGACGCCAGTCACTACCGCGACCTACCGCCACATCTACAAGAAATGGTGGATCGCGCCGGACTAGCGCCGGAGCAGCATCGGCGTTGCGCCAACCTGGTTCACCAATACCAGGACACATTTATGCACCCAGACGGCCAACTGGGACGGACCCAAGTCGTCCAGCATAGAATCGACACCGGCAACTCGGCCCCAATTCGACAACGACAGCGACGCGTCCCTCAGGCGCAACAAAGCATCATCGACGAGGAGATCGACAAGATGCTCCGCTTGGGGTGTATTGAGCCGTCCGATTCGCCCTGGAGCGCACAGGTAGTGCTCGTGCGGAAGAAGAACGGACAGGTACGCTTCTGTGTCGACTATCGGCTCCTGAATGACGTCACTCGCAAGGATTCGTATCCCTTGCCCAACATTCAGGATACTCATGACGCCCTGGCAGGCGCCAACTACTTCTCGGCCCTAGACCTGGCCTCTGGCTACTGGCAGGTTGAAGTCGACCCCAGCGACAGACCGAAGACTGCCTTCGCCACAAGGAAGGGACTCTATCAGTTTAAGGTCATGCCATTCGGCCTTAGCAACGCCCCGGCAACCTTCGAACGGCTTATGGAGACCATACTCCGTGGTTACTTGTGGACCCGGTGTATGTGCTATCTCGACGACGTGATAGCTTACGGCAGAACATTCGACCAGGCACTCGCAAACCTGGAAGCGGTCCTGGATCGAATCAGATCGGCAGGCCTGAAACTTCAGCCCAAGAAGTGTGAGTTATTTCAACGGGAAATCTTGTACTTAGGGTTCATAGTGAGCGGCCAAGGAATCCGAGTCGACCCCAACAAAGTCAAAGCCATCAGAGAATGGCCGACCCCGTGCGAGATCACCGACGTCAGGGCTTTCCTTGGTTTCGCCAACTACCACAGGCGATTCATCAAGGACTACGCTGAGATCGCTGAACCTCTCGTAGCGCTTACCCGAGGTGAATGCCACTTCACTTGGGGACCGGCCCAGCGACGAGCTTTCCAGCGACTCCGCGACGCCCTCATCAAGGCGCCCAAGCTCGCTCATCCGACCCAGAATCCGGAGGACTACTTCATCCTCGATACGGATGCAAGCGGCTTTGCTGTGGGAGGAGCCCTCTCACAAAGGGTTGACGGGAAGGAGATCCCCATCGGGTTCGCCAGCAAGACCCTGTCCCGGACCCAGCGGAACTATTGCACCACCTATCGGGAACTACTGGCAGTAGTTGAGATGGTGCAACACTATCGGCACTACCTCTGGGGTAGGAAATTCCTCCTCCGAACCGACCATAGCTCGCTAAGGTGGCTGAAAAACTACAGCGACGCCGACGGCATGCTCGCTAGGTGGCTCGCCAAGCTACAGCAGTATGACTTTCGGATAGAGCATCGACCCGGAAAATTACACGGTAACGCCGACGGCTTGTCACGGTGCCACAGTTGCAAACACCAAGACTGTCCCGGACGACTCGTCACACCTCCGACCGACCCAGAAACAAGTTCCGGAGAACTTCCAGTTCGTCGGATAACTGTTGTTCCGACCCAGACAAGGGCAGACCTCCTGGACAGTGATTCGATAACATCACCGGTCTTGCCCCAGCTAGTTTCGGCACGCCAAGTTGTTCGAGTCCGTGCTTTGGACGCCACACTTGATGGACAAAAGTGGCTTTCGGACTATTCGACCCAGGACATTGTCGCGGCACAGCAAGCCGACCCCAGCGTCGGAAAAGTGCGGCAATGGATACTAGCCGGCACCAAGCCCGACTCACGAGAAGTCGCCCGCCAAGGAGAGGAGGTAAAGACACTTGTTTCCCGCTGGAACCTCCTGGCGCTACAAGACGGTGTGCTAGTTCGACATATAAAACCCGACCCTGCTGGACGGCCCGTGGTGCAAACCGTGCTCCCCGTAGCACTCAGGACACAAGTTCTGCACCAACTACACGACCTCAAGATTGTCGGACATCTCGGCATACAGCGTACCATCGAGAGAGTCAGGCGCCGATTCTACTGGCCCGGCTTGGCGCTGGACGTCGCCCGCTGGTGTGCCCGCTGCCCGCAATGTGTGACCCGCAAGGGTAAACCGGCCCCAAAAAGATCGCCCCTGACACAGCTACCGACAGGAGCGCCGTTCGACAGAATAGCGATGGACATCCTCGACACCCACAAGGTCACGGGAAGAGGCTATCGGTATGTGCTAGTCGTGTCGGACTACTTCACGAAGTACACTGACGCTTTTCCGCTACGGCGACATACGGCCAAAAATGTTGCCGACACCCTGGTGAATCGGTGGATAGTCTACCACGGTGTCCCCAAAGCGGTCCATAGCGATCAAGGTACTGAGTTTGAGTCGTCCCTGTTCCGGCATGTTGTGCGTCTACTGGGCGCTAAGAAGATTCGTACGACCCCATACCGACCCCAGAGCGACGGCCAGGTTGAGCGATTCAACAGGACATTGCTCAACATGCTGAGTGCGTTCGTCAGCGATCGTGCAAACGATTGGGACTTGCACTTGCCATATGTGTTAATGGCCTATCGAACCTCAGTACACTCGTCCACGGGATGCACCCCGCATCTGATGGTGTATGGACACGAGTGTAACTTGCCAGTCGACCTCATGTTTCCGACCTACGACCCTGAGCCTCTACCTCCGTGTGGTCCGGAGTATGTGGAGTATTTGCGGCAAGCCATCAGAACGGCCCACGGTTTCGCACAAGACCATCTCGAGAAAGCGGCAATTCGGCAAAAGTTGGGTTATGACGCCCACGCGAAACCACGACCCCAGTTTCAACCAGGCGAACTGGTCCGGTATTATTATCTGCCACTCACGCAGAATAATAAGTTCGCTCGGCCCTGGACTGGTCCCTGGAGGATCATCGACCGTGTAACCGAGGTTGATTACCGAATCGCCCTGGTTTCCAACCCTCGGAACACTCGTGTTGTTCATCTGGATGTGCTCAAGCCATACGAAGGTGACAACCAAGCGGCCCACATCTACTCCGACCCTGTACGACCCACGTCGTCGTCAAGCAAGTCCGACCCAGAACAGTCACCCGACCCCATGGGACTTCTCAAGGAGTTCTATTACCCTTGGGAGGTAACAGTCCAAGATCGGCATACTGATTCAGACCAAACAGCAGAGTCTGATTCGCAAACGACCCAGGATCGTCAATCGCGATCTCCGACCTCATCCGGCTCAAGTCGACATCGGCAACGGAAAAGATCACACAGATCAAGTTCCGACACTCCAAAACCGGCACGCAAGACACGCAGGCAAAAGCCTGTGGTATCTTCCGACCCCGAGACAAGCGAGGCTACGCCCCCGCCTGCACGACCAAATCGACCCAGACGCCACGCACGCAGACCGGCCCGCTACAGATAACCCCGGCCTTGTTATCTGATTGATGTCATTGATGATGAATTATGCATGTCTAATGGACTATGATATCATGTCTTTCCCAATAATAATATATTATATTACAATAACAATATATGCATTTAACATGTACAAGATGTCAGTGAGGCAAATTCGATATATACACACTAGATATGATATTATAATTATGATGCTGGTGAAAAATTGGTTGCATGATGATATGTGTTTCGACCCCGTATAACATGTACCATTGATCAAGGCGTATGTTACGCAATGACTAAGATTATCATGTAAAGCTTCCATCCATGTGCCAGCCGAAGAGGATAATAACCAGTCACACCGTGAGTAAGGCCACTTAGTTGTCGAAGAGGTGATAGTGTGATTCGTTCTGGAGTATGCGTCGACAGAGCCTCTACTCACTCCATGTAATATTCGGAGGAACGGCCCAGTGGTACGTGAACCAGTCACTACATAGCTATCATGCCAAGATGCGGCCTGTCATCAAATTCATCACCCAAAATATTCAAAGCGCCGCGGTGTGACCGACCCAGATCATTGCAATTTCGACCCCTACAATATTTGCGGCCCCGTCGTCCTGTGAACTGGCTGAAAATGAATGGAACGATGTCCGCCCCTGTGAGTGATTGATATTCATATCTCAGCCTTTAATAACTGTGTGTCGTCTGTGAAACAGCAACTCGACCCCGTAGTTTATTGTGCGCTAACTTGTGGGAGAAGGAATGATGGACTGATGAGTTCACAAGGCACGCACGAGCGCTAATAAACATTTTAGCTGTTTACAGCACCTACATGAAGTCGCCCCTAATAATTACAATAGTGAGTCGTCGGGCAAAAAGAGCCCAGTAATCTGAACAGTCGACTAGTATAAAAAGACAATGATTCGGCACGAGTTATCCAGGGGACGGCAGCTGGACATACGGAAATCTGGACAGTGTGAGGACACCCCTACTGTCGTAATGGACTGACCCAAGAGGTCAGAGAAGGATCGCCCCGCGTTTCCTTGACGACGGCCCCGCCTTGCTGTGTGTACGCTTGGAACAATGATACATAGCGTAAAGACGTTTTCTATACATATAGAGAGCGCCCCCCGGCCCAGTTCTAAGAATCGAGATGCTGTCAGCATCTTTGTGTACGGCATTGAAGATTAGCGGCAATCAGGTCACTTGTGCCTGAGACTTTGGAGGAGAAGGACTATTGTCAGAAGTTTCGGCTATTGAGATACAGACTATTGTTATAGAAACTGTGCTAATCGAACAATATTTATCGGCCTATAGACTGTGATATCATTGAAATCCTGGTCACAAGACTTTGGAGTTAATTCGGCTTGTATTATCGGCATTTGAACTAGGCTGGTTTTGAAGAAATCTAGACTTTGTTACAGCCAGCCTAGTCAGTACTTGGGAAGTACTTCGGCTTGATTTCGGCCCGTCAGCATGGCTGACAAACCCGGAGACGACCGGGAAAATGGCGACCCAGGTGACAATCGGCCCCGCACAGTTAAGTTGGACGGCGATAACATCACCGTCCAAGTGATCGACACCGGGGATGAATCGGATCATCCTATAGTCGTCCCCGACAACGAAGGTTCGTCCGGCCCCGACTCGCAGCCTGAACAGCGCGATCCAGTCACGCTCAGTGACACGGCAAGTGGATCGGAAAAGGGAGCGCGACCCAAAACGGCCCGGAACAAGCTGGCGCAACGAGGAGAGCGCCATACACCGAGCCCGACTCCGGATGATATCTTCAATATCGACCCCGAACGCTTCCGCCGACTCGAGGAGGGCGGAAGTATCGTCCAGCGTGCGATTGAGGCACGACAAGCGGCCCAAGAAGCTCAACGAGTCGCCACCGCGAGCCGCCAACCCGACCCAGCAAATCAGGTGATCGCCCCGATCGCTCCGGCCCCGACTTCACCCGCTTCCGGTTCAGCGGTAGCACGACCCGCGGCCTCCCGTTCTCCAAACAAGAGAACTTATACTTCTTTCAAGAAGAAGCATGGAGCGGGAGCCCGATCGACCTCCAGCAGTTCGTCACGCTCCAGCGGCGGATCTGCTATTACGGCCCCGACCTCGACTTTCCGTCGGCAAGTGGCGGAATTAATGGAATTGGTGCCACCTCCCGTGACACCCTACGGAACTCGGCCCATAGACTGGAACAAGGTTCCACTCAGTAAGCGAAATCGGAGCGCTGGATACGGCCACATCCATAACTTCGATGAGCAGTCGACCCTGTCGGAGGGAAACCTCCTCACATTGGCCCCGCTACAGCGTGGAGACGGTCGATTCGAGTGCCCCTTCTGCATCGGCGAAGAGGAGGGAGCAGGAGAACGACAGTGGTCCTCCGTGCCACGACGCGGACCTTTTCGGACGGCCCAGAGTCTTGATGCGCACGTGCTAGCGTATCATTTTCCGTTCCTGCGCTACTTCGTGTGTCCGGCCCGCGACGGCTTCCGGACATTGGCCCAGGAGGAGATGTTCCGGCATCTGTCTCAAGCGACCCCGCAACACGTGACGTCGTTCCCCTTCTACCAGGAAGGACGACTATCGGCATCCGGCCCCATGCTCGTCAGGTTCGCGCTACGCTGCAGAGTCGACATGCAGCCGAACCCGAATTATCGACCCCCAAGAGTTCCGGCCAACATCCCGATCTTCAGGAGGGATGTCAACACCGTCCTGACGTTCGGCATCTGGCACATGGCGCCAGAGCTCTTTGAGCAGTATCCGCCCAACTCGGCCCCGGAAGTGCAACAGGTACTCCGTCGACTGGAGTACAATCGTGCTTCGACCCCGGCAGACGAGATTCGGCTTACCCGCATGGTCAGTGACATCGAGACCATGAACACGCGGGTTCGAATTCGACGACCCAGTACGATCTTCTTCGTTCGGCCCATAAACTACCAGACGACATCAGTGAGCACGGCGGAGGAGGTCCCGACAACGACCACCGGTGTTTCGGCCTCGGCAGTCGTCACGACGGCTTCGTTCGCGACAGTGGTGTCGCCAGCGACAACTCGACCGGTCACCACGGTGACATCTTCGACCCCGTCCAGAGCTCGGCCGTCGGATATCATACCCCGGCGGATGGTTGTGGAACGACCCACGGCCTCTAACGTCACGGACTACCGAGTCCGTGAGGGATTGGTCCCTCCACCTGAGGAGTATCCGCCACTCCCAAGTCGACCCCTGAATACCACACCGGTATCATCATCAACCGGCAAGGAGACTCCCGAGCCGAAGAGTCCAGCTGAGGATCGGCCACCTCCACTCAGGGAGATTGCACCCGGATCTCCTGTACGTGCGACCCCGACACCGTTTTCGACCCCGGAATCTTCACCGGAGCCTTCACGACGGATGGTGGAACCCGTCCCGCTCCCGCCGTACCTCACGGAGGAAGTGGAACCTCTGCGTTCCGTTCCGACACGCGGCACCGATAGAGACCGGCCCCGACTCCAAGTGGACGACCCAGAGCAGCTCGAGTCACTCCACAGAGACCTCGACGAGCGTCTGCCGCTTCATGGATCCGGCGAGTTCGCGGCCGATTTCCAGTTCCTGCGGCAACACGGCAGACGTTTGGCGACCCGCTCGCTTCCCGGCCTGCAGGCACTACCCGGCCAGAATCCCGACCTCACAGACTTCCTACGGGATGAGGACGCCCAGCGGCTCCCGAACTACCTCGGATTTCACGAGGACTTTTGGACGGCTCGTCTCGAACAGGCCGCCCATAATGCCGACCCCTTGCTTCTGCCGTCAGAACCGGAGGAGCACCTTCCGACCCTGTCACTCGCCCGCGCTGACGATTTAGCGCACCAGTACTTGCGACTGATTCGTCGGGAGTACCTGTCGGCCCTGGATCACCACATCAGGCAGGCAGAATATAACGGCCTGTCTGTCGGCTTTGGGATGGGTGCTCTGCACGAGCGCCACCAGCCCACGTTCCCGGACGCCCTGTCCGAAGAAAATCTACGGCTTCGAGTCCGTGTGACTCAGTTGGAGGACCAAGTCGCCCACCAACGACAGGAAATCACTCGGCTTCGAGCGACTTCGACCCCGACGCCATCGGAGGCACAAGCTCCGTCGACCCCGACCACACCGACCATCCCGGGGGAGTTGTTGGCCACGATCGTGTCCATCCTGCCCAGACTACCCCCGGACGAACAGCTACAGCTGATGCGGCAGGCATCGCCAGCGGCCCCGCCTCCTCCCGCCAGCAGGCGTGAACGGGAGGACAAGTGAAACTCGTCCCTGAACTGTTCGGCCTCTTGAACGCGGCCCCACCGAGTGACCAAACAATTCTGGTCACGGCACATATATGTTGTAAATAGTTGTACATACACATTTAATATCCTAGTCATGGCTTTTTGTTTTTATACATGTAATTTAGTTAAATTTAATCTACATTTTATTTCAGTTTAATAGACTCTTAAAGTTATAGTTCCGTTTCGCTTTGAAACGTCGAGGAGTTTTGTTTATCATTCCATATTATACATTCCATTCTTCATCGGTCATTGTTGTGAATGTATTTGTATATGTATCATCGTAGAGACTGCTGACGGACTGACTGCTGACGTTTATTTTGACAGTTAGGAATTTTTATTGTATGCAGTGTTTTCGCATTTCGCGCGGCGTGTG
Organism: Terebella lapidaria; assembly: GCA_949152475.1. Lineage (NCBI taxonomy): Eukaryota > Metazoa > Annelida > Polychaeta > Terebellida > Terebellidae > Terebella > Terebella lapidaria. The sequence goes on from OX424560.1 coordinate 35,897,018, forward strand.
TGTGTGAGTGTTTTTGGGTTTGACCTTTAGGACTTCTTAGCTTTTTATTGTTTAGTTTTTGGCGACGGTAGGGTCCGGGGAGGGTAATTCCGAGGGCGTAGAATTAATGAAGGGGTGTTATGTAGTAATTTTAGCGACTGTTACTCCCGTCCCTCCCGCGCACTATACATTTCCACAACAAACATTCATTCTACATGACTTACATACAGGACAAGTACACACTATACGATCACAAGCATAAACTCCATGTAGTCATGGTTACATACACAGGTCAAACCACGCACCTGCGGCCCCGCTAGCCCAGTACACTCGGCCCCGTTTACTCGACCTTGACCTTCACATGCACTGACTTCTAAACATAGAACTTGACACACATACTCCATACATCACGTGCACACATACAGGCATTCCAAGTATTGACACGAGCCGGGGAAACCCACTTTCCCGGTGACATCAGCGCATTGCACCACACATTCAACCTATCACAACACCGCTTACACTTGGCGGGAAATTACACAGCCACATGGTCCCTCGGCCCCAGTATACTGCGCAGAAGTGTAGTGTAAATCCCAGTGGCAGGACGTATATACAAAAGTTCCTGTGAGACTGTCGATATTAATATATATAATCTATCGGATATATGTGCAAGTTGTATAAAGGACTATACTAGGAATATAGAAATATAGACTGGGATATCACCCGACGTAGGTGAGAGTGCGACCCTGATTGTGCGTGATTGATCATCAGTCTTATCACCACAATAAACAGTTAAATTGAAACTGCCGGCTTATTGTATCACACGACGACCCAGTTAAACCGGCTTGATATCGGCCGTGAACGATATTCGTCACATACATATACATAGAACAAGGCTATAAGCTCTTACAACCAGTAGTATTTACCGAGTACGTACATCGTAATTTGTTGACATATAGCTAGTTGGCGAGTTAAATCAGTCACAGGAACATGCATGAAAATTCAATATGACCTAATGTTGAAATAGTTTGGTAGGCCTAATCATGCATATCGACGCTTGGACATCGCCCGCATAAATGTGCAAAGACCATCAATATTAATTAGAATTTTAATCAATTTTGACCTTCAGGTTTTCACAGATGAACCATCCATGGCGAAACTATTTCATATCACCACTGTACTCAAACATTACTGTACTGGGCGAACAAAACTTTCATTTGTTCACTCTGTTTGCATGAATACTTCAATAATTGGCCATGAATATGCATGGCAACTGACGCACGTACTGTATACGTTTGACTGCACAAGTAGCAGTTAATTTGCACAGGTTTACATGCTTCCTTTTTCATGTATAATAGCAACATGCGTCATTCGTAAAAACTTGCTTTCGCTAAAAGCTCTGTAACATTATGGTAATTTTGGAGCCTTCATATCAAATCACAGTATGGGGCATGGCAACATGCATATCAGGGTAATAAATAATGTATAATGTCTATATCAAACAAGGTTTGTCTGAGCAGGGACGATATTTCTACAAGCCTATGATGGCCCGCTCGTTTTAAGTTATGGCGACATAATGATACGGTTCTTTTCCATTGAGTGAAGCGAATGTGCAAATAAATAAATCAAGGAAATATTTGCTATAATTTTTCATAGCCGAATGATGTTATCACATTCCCTCACACACAGGTGTGTACCAGCATGAAATATTTTTGTGTGAATAAATTAGGCCTATAGTGTTACACAGGTGTCAATATGGTGAAGATACAGTTTCACCCAACATGAAGCGCATCTGTTTGTTTTGAGACCAAGTCAATGATGCTGGTACAAACAGCTAATAAATGTGTTTCTAGTGTTGGCATGCAATACCTTTATATAAGAGCATTCTCTCGAATGTCTCTCAATGGGTACATTATCGAAAGGTGCAAAATTGTTTGTGTCTTCCTATATTTTGACCCACCTTGCCATATAGGGTAGAGGGGGGGGGGGGCAAAACGCCCATGCTTGGACTAGCACAGTGCCGTTCAGAATACAAACCAACTTCTGTAGATCACTGAGATTGTATAGTCTATCGATGGGCGTTTTACCCCACCCTTGAGGCATAACGCCCACCAGGTTGAGGCAAAACGCCCATGGTGGGCGTTTTACCACTTTGCAGATAAATACTTGTGATAGTATCAGAGTCGAATAGAAATACGGACAGAACACATGTGGTTACAATACTTTAGCGTAAATTTTCAAATGAATTTGAAATGTCATGTTCATACTTGTATATAGTGTTGTGACCACCAGTGAACATTAGAGAGACCCTTATAATAGCTTATCGACCCGAAATGTACAAACTTTTCTCACGGATAGGATTTGGAGACAGAACGCAAGTATATAGGCAGATTTATTGGTGACCCTGATATTGACCTTAAATCCCAAGGCCACTTCAAAATTGAGATATGGAAATTGGCCTCTACAGGCAAAACATTGTAGATATGGAGGTATAATTGTATGGTTAGCCTATAGGAAAACTTCTACAATGACAAAACTAGGTGAGTGTGTTTTCCAGCACGCGGGAAAGATCGAGTTTGAACCATTGACATAGACATGATAGAAGAGGTTTGAACTGGCGGAAGAATATACAAGAGAGCACGAGACCGAAGGTCGAGTGCATTCTGATGTTTTTTTTCCGCCAGTTCAAACGAGATCTTTCCAACGTGCTGGAAAACATACGAAACAGGTTTTGTTTTTATCATATGCTATGAATTTATGATTCTGAAATATTTGAAAACCCAACCCCTGTAAATTAAATTGAAATTTGTACCAACGATTACAAGAACTTCTTCGCTTGTACTAATTAGAGGACCCCTTCTACTCATGAGTAGAAGACCCGTGAACGCATTCACAGACTAGTGCATGTGAATATGTGAAATGTGAAGCAAAAATGTGAAGAAAAAATAGTGCAAACATGATGTTTCCGGCAAAGGTTATCGCACTGTCGGAAATCACTGTGTGTTCCTACTGTTTGTATTTCAAGATAAATTCATAGCATGTGATGAATAAAGATATTCCAGTTTTCACTGTTTAATCGTACATCACTAAAATTAATCGATATTCATATATGGTCGGTGCTGATCAGTAAGGCGACTGAAATTTGTCAACAATATTGACTTCGCTATGCATTGAAAGGTTTTATTTTCCCAGAAGAGGGTATGAAATGCAAGGTGGGTCTTTACCGAATGACTTCAATGAATTTGCAGTTGGCTCAGGTACCCCATTGAGTTAATTAAATTATCCGTCGATAATAATCAACAAACATGTAACCAAATGTTTTGTTAGCTGTTCACAGCGCGGATAAATTTATCGACAGAACTAAAATCGATAGTAGTATCGATAGATAAATAGTACTAGGAACATGAAAATATGATGTGAGCTCAGATTAAAGCACCATCTGAGCTTATCAGAACGGTTTTTACAGCATGTGAATATCTCGATTCCTTCAAAAGTTACAGTGCTTCAAAGTTCAAATTGCTCAAATTACAATTTGAAAAATCATATAGCTCATTAATATGCAAATTTGCATGCATGACGTCACAGGGGGGACATTTTTTAATTAGATGGTTTTAATGGCATATTAAAGTATTAAGAAATTGCAATTATTCAACAAAGCTTATTCCACATGCTCTACATAATTGATAGTCAATGATTTTCACATCCGGCTAGTTGCCAAGGTCACCAGTATTGATATAAGGCCCCTAGCAACCAGGGTTGCTATGGCCCAAATCCACAGTCGTATCGTTAAGCAAACAAAACCAAAGGTGAAAATGGATTGACTCCACATGCATGATTAATGTGCAATAATCAAATTCTGTCAAAACTCCTATTTCTGGCAGTTAGGACCCATAGTAACCAATGGTTGCTAGGGACTCCAGCAGGTGAATAGTAACCATAGCAACAGTAACACTTTGAAAAACACTGATTATTGACCATGCCTATCAATGTTTGAAGTTTAGGTTTGCAATAATTCTGACTAGATCAATTATATTAAGACTCAAACTTGCCTTATTAAAAATATTCCCCCTTCTACGTCACGAATACCTCATTTGCATACTAATTAGCTTCTCGTAAAATCCAGAAGTGTTCAATCTAGCATATGTCATAACCCGCCAAAATGTGAGATTCAAATGGCCATAACTTTTTAACCAATAGAGATATTGACATGCAGTAAACTGCATTTTACTCAGCAAAACCAGGTCTCTCATTTGAGTTCACATCATATTTTCATGTTCCTAGTACTTTAAACGTACCGACTTAATCAAGATCAGTGCGATTTACAGCTGTATATGAGTGTATGTAATATTGAATCTACACTGTGATGTAAAGAAAATGTGTCCAAATTGAAGTTCAGCAATAATATTCGTTCTATCAGCACCAATATGAAGCGTCAGTATGATTATAGGATATACAGGAACATTGGAACTTCCCTTGACTCATTACTTCCTATTGTAAATAGCTATTGTAAATTTCGCTTCACAATGTAATTATTTTCTTATCATGCATAGCGCTCTTTCTCAAGTATGCATATTGTTTGCATGTCATTGCTAATCATGCGTTCGTCACATTCTTTTTTTTGTAGTTTACCGGAGTAAATTTCACTTTACCAGATCAGTATTTTCTTATTATGCAGAGAGTTATTCTTCAAGTATGCTTAATCGTTGCCTGTCAACGATTATCAGGCGTTCATTGCATTACTTACAAATACAGTGCGGATACACCTATCGTATTTACCTTAATTTTTTGTCACCTAAATCCCTAAAATTTGAATATTTAGTCAATAGGCCTATCTCGTTCACCGATGAGTGATAATTCTACAGACCGGTTATTAATAATTCTTTGAGCAGGATTTAAAAAAAAAATCCCTGATGAAGGCGACATGTGTAAATTTTTACCCTCCTGGTATTCAGTGACGTTTTTCTACCACACATACAATTCAAGACTGAGTGTTGAACGTAGAGGCTACACACAATCTCATGGCGGTGAGCTTGAAATGAATTGATTTTGTTTCTGTAACAAACGGTTGCAATGACATAATTTGATTAGTATGATTCAGACAACATATGATGGCAGTTTAGAAATGCTACATCACTGAATACATTTCCATAACCAATATCTTGAACCATCTGTGTGTATTGATTGAAACACAAATACATTAAGGTTGTTCGATACACCGAACGCGTCATCAATGTGGCCCGTCTATGGTTGACCAAACGTGTCATAAACAGCGAATGTAACGGCGGGGTGAAATAGGGATCGGCGGATTATGAATGTTGCCGTGCAATGGGAGTACTGGAAAATCCGGCGGTCTGTAATCAGTACGGCGGAGTCTCGACTTGAACACACAAAGTACCGGAAGCATCACAGCATATGTCTAGTATCTTTCAGTGGGCCAGCCTCGGTTAAGAAGATAATACTACTAGAACTTCCATTCGTTACATAGTTTTAATATGTATGCAACCCTTATTTCGTCAACGGGCCGATCACAGTTCGTTCGTTGTGGGTTGTTAGTTGTAAATGGCCGATTTGCCTGGAAAACATGTAGTGTATGTATACATGTTGTGCGATGCAGCAACTCGGGTCGCATTTCAAACAAATGGCCATTTATTAACAATATGGATAAAATCATAAATCAATAACAAGATACCTAACAAGATTAAATTAGCTGTTTAGTAAAAACTCTACATTTCCAATCATGGACAAATAAATAAATCAATCAAAGTTACGTGCTCCATGAATGGCTGGACAATTTTACATACATGATAGTCATAAAACCTGATATATAACCCTTTCCTAACCAATTTAGACTGCCCACGTACCTGGAAAACATGTAGTGTATGTATACATGTTGTGCGATGCAGCAACTCGGGTCGCATTTCAAACAAATGGCGCCGATTGCTATGCGCGACCCCATAAATATTTGTTGACGGGACGCAGTCTCGCTTTAGTTGAATATTAATTATTACGCATAATTAATCGAGGCAAGGTACGGAAACTGTAAAGGGTCAACTGTCAAGTCCGGTCACATGTATATGAGTAAACGTTTGCACAACAAAACTAGTAGACCTAACAATTTCCAAATCTTCTGATTAACATAATCAAACAGATCGTAAAATTATTCAAAACACTGTTAAATAAATTGACAACACTTCTGTGGATCATGGCATAATTTTCAATACAACTCAAGCTTAGCGATAATAATATTTTGAAAGACTATTCATGGTATTGCAGATCTCGTAGGGCTAATAAGCATGAATGTACTAGTATGGCATAACACATGGAATTTGTTGCTACTTGACTTGAGTGGACCAAGGACAAAAGATACAACGAATGCAAGAGCAAATTTGAGGGGTGGGGGGGTGGGGGGGAGTTGCCGGCGCAAGTGGCGCTCATTACTTTGTATATGATATCTGTGTAAGACCAATAAAACAAGTGTGAGGGTTTCTTCCGTTTCTTACCACATCCTCCCATCCGTCGAATCCTGCATTTTGTGCCCCTGTGAAGTGTTTTCCTCACAATTCCAATCTCTTAGAACTTCAAAGTTCACCACAAAATATCCAGAGGTCGTCACACACTCTTTTATAATAGTTTGTCCTATGCGCCCCTAAGTTTGTCCAAACACGCATATGCATTTCCAGTTCCACTAAGCAACATTCCATTGACATACATCAATTCCTCTATAGCCTGTCCATTATATAGCCTGAATATACCAAATGTTCACTCTTTAAGAGGAATACATCATAAGAAGAGCTCAGCTTCATTGGGCCGCAACATTTACAGCCCACCAGGCTCGATTTCGCGGGGCTCCGTTTTCGTTACAGTTGTCATTTTTGACACGTTTCGTCTACCATACCCGTTCCGCTATGTAAGCCGAATGGGGCGAACTTTTTTGTTTCCGCAGCTTATCTGCCCAGAAATTTACACTATGTTAGGCGATTTTCTGCCAAAATTCATCGAGATGCATGAAATAGACCTATAGACGAAATAATCTCCAAAATTCACCGCGCACAGATCAGCGCTACCCTCTCAGTCAAATCCGTTATCAGCCATTTATATATAATAAGCTTTATCCTCACGTTGTCCGTATGTATAGGCCTACAAGTTATCGCAAAATCCTGTGCCAAATGTGGCGGTCATCTTGCTCAAGCTAATTGGGTGAAATTTATTCCTAAAGTTCTACTGACTTGTCAAATTTGATGGGGATATTTCAACTATTAGGCCTACTGAGTTGGCGACCGGAGAGAATCTCATCTGAGCCAATTGACCAGTCAACATCTAGTGGTTCATTCTAGCAGCCATACCGTTCATGCTAATGATCACATCTACCATGCCAGCCTTTTATACATTTCTGAGTCAAGTCAGAACATACAATATATGAAATATATGATTTTTTTTTCAATTCATACTCACAAAAACTTGAATAGTATGCACTCCAAATTCATGAAATTATTGATTTTTTGTTTCCATAAAATGACACTTTTCATGTTTTAACGCTTATATCGCGAAAAGTAACCTGGATAGGTATATTTTTTACATTATTTTTACAAACCCAAAATATCATTGAAGAAATATGTGTAAAAAAATTAGAAAAAAATACTGTATTACTGACCGAGCAGTGATACTCAACGTTGTATGGATTATCAGAAGTTACTCTTTTTCTGTAAAATTTCAGTACTGAAATATATACACATGTTCTTACTCTTGCCACGAAACATATCAAACTCAGTGCTAGCGAATTTTGTTTCATCAGTTTAATGAACCGTTGCATATACAACAGTACTGTACTGAAAAATCCTATAAATATATAGTTTTAGGCAAAAATATGCAGGTAGATTGCATGTCATGATGTAATGGATTGTGGCTATTGCTGAGGTACTTTCAAGACTGATAGGAGGTCAACAAAATGCATCATAGCAAAAAATATCATACGGTGACTTACTATTTTTTTCTGCTTTTTGTAACCATCACATATCTAGCTATCAAGAAATATAACTTTTTACTCAATAAAAACACCTTTCCGGGTGTTTCGAACAACCTTAAACTGAATATATTAACATAAGTATCGAACATAATGAGTTTTCTAAGAATATTATTTCGACAGCAATCATGTGGAATCCACAGAAGTGATTCCAAGATGATCAGATGAATGACAATGATGAATGCGTGCAATTTCTGCATAAATATCCCGTTGTTGACGCGCACACGAAATTACACCTCAACTGATATTTACCGGGACATAATATTGACGCGCTCACTGTAATGCAGTATTAAAACGTATTGATAAATTTTCTTTAAAATGCATTCTGATGTGTCTGTAAATCAAGTGCATTATCAAGCATTGTTCAGTAACAGTATTTGATTTGATTTGTTGTATTTGATTCATTTGGCATCTGACAACAATATACGGGCATTATGAACGGATTATAAGGTAAAAACACACATGGTGAAGAACAGATAATATCTTTGGAATAGCTGGACTATTACAAAGTTGGACTTCTACAAATCCTCTTCCATAGATTGTTGGATTGATATTCTGAGTATGTCGTATAAACTGTCTGGTGTACACCGTAATGGACTCCGGATGTTGGCCTATGATAGGTGTAGAGAATGCTAATGTTCAAAACCCCGCAAAGTCAGTATTGAAATGGGACATCTCATAGAGTAAGTGTTTAACAAATACATCACATCACAGTCAAGAACCAAACACCAGCAGTGTGCACAGTCTTTGACATATATGAACTTCCATTTTTTTTTCGTATGACGCCTGGTAAAAACTTTCCTTCTTTATTAGTATGATATTTACAGACAGCTTAGGAGGATATTTCTCGAAATGGAGAAATGGCAAAAGTACATGTAGCAATGTAAAGTTTAAACCGTGTCTGACATTTTTGTTTCACAATTTCTACCTGTGCTGAATTATACAGGCTGGCGATTTGTTCTGAAAGAAACATGCGATAAGTATTCGTCCTGTATCGATTGTTACCACTTAAGTGAATACTCCAATGATTCCACGTATGAAGTTAGACATTGATCAACTGGTTCTCAATTTATGATGATGTGTCAGCCAGAGACTGTCGCAAACTTATCTGCCATCTTCAAATGGCAACATCTTGGATCTATTTCACAGCGCCGCCTGGTTGTAAAAGCCATTTCCACCAATCAGTAACTGTAGACACTCCAAGAACTCAATCTCACCAGAGGGACATTGTCCGAGATAGTCAGCACTTCAGAGTATGCGGATGGTCGAAGACAATTGATTTTAAACAAATATAACGTACTTGTAGCATGCATGTTTTTATCATATTTGAATGTTCTATTTGCACAGGTGAAAAACATGGACATTGACTATACAAATCGACCACTTTGACCGGCACTGGACGTGTGGTGGCATATATTCTTCAATGGACGGTGTTCCACTCCCGGAGGAAATGAAACAAAATATTCAAGTCAGGAGAAAAAAAGGAAATGAATAGGCCTATGCCAGATGAATATTGAATTTCCCATCAACGAGAATAATAAACATTGTGGTAATTCCCTGCAATGACCTCGAGGAATTCTTGATTTTCCGTGGAAAATGAAGCAAACGGCAGCAGCGACTGGTATTTTCTTCGTGTGTGGCATTCTGGCCGGGACGCTGTTAAGCGCTTACTTCCTGGGGACGAACTCAGTTAGAAGCGGGACCCATGTGGCAGCAGTCGTTGCTTCACCCGCCTCTATCCAGGCAGATGTTGAAGCTGCCAGCGCCTACCGGGATGCGTCGACTAACAAATACCTGGCCAACCTGACAAGAGAACTGCTGCAGCTCCGGCAGACCGTCAAGAGGTTCAGCGCTGAGCGGAACGAGACAAAAATCGTGTACGTGGAGAGTAAACCGACGAGCCATGCCGAGGTGGAGAAACTAGACGCCCAGGGACCACAGAAGATGATCAACTTTGACGACCAACATGAACACAAGGGTGAGTTATCTACATGTAGGAAATATGATGGTCCTAAGAATATGTACGTATTCAATTATATCCTAACATCGGTTTCACATTTACATGTGTACTACCGATATCCCGCCAGACCGTCTTGAAGTATAGATTGGAATTGAAGTCACTCAGAATTGAACTCACTCTGTAGGTTTATAGTGTATCTATGCAACTGCAATTGGATTTTTTTATCACAAATATCGGCAGTAGAAAAGCGGAATAGATTGATTTTAATCTGTGTTAATTGTGTTCGTTCACTACGATTTTTCCACAGATGACGACAAAGTGGCGAAGGACTTGTACGGCAAAGTTCGCGTGTTGTGCTGGATCATGACGTCACCAGACAACCTCGCGAAGAAAGCTGTGCACGTAAAGAACACATGGGGCAAGCGGTGTAACAAGTTACTGTTTATGAGTGACGTCGAGGACAAAACATTCCCTGCTGTGGGACTCGGCACTGACTTGGGGCGTGATCACCTTACAGCGAAAACAATGCGAGCGTTCGACTATGTATACAAACATCACGCGAACGATGCTGATTGGTTCATGAAAGCTGATGACGACACTTACGTCATCGTGGAGAATCTTCGTTACCTGCTCAGTGCGCATGCGCCGAGTGAAAGCATCTATTTCGGTCACCATTTCAAGGTCATTGTGGAGCAGGGATATTTTAGTGGCGGTGCTGGCTACGTTTTAAGCAAAGAAGCTTTGACACGTTTCGCTAATAGAGAGCCGGGGAAATGCGCAAATGACCACGGGGCTGAGGATGTAGAAATTGGCAGGTGCATGCAGAAACTTGGCATAAAGACTGGCGACTCGCGAGATAAACTTGGACGGAGTCGATTCCATTGCTTCAACCCAGAGACTCACTTACACGGGGGGTATCCAGACTGGTATTTAGCATACGATAAATACGGCGCGAAAAAGGTAATGGAAAACTATTCGCGAACTACACATGTACTGCATACAATTGATAGATTATGTTTGTATTCTCCAGAATTAAGAAAGTAATAACTTTATGCTCTGTTTTTTTACGCCACAGGGTATTGAAAGTATAAGTGACAACCCGGTAAGTTTTCATTACGTCACTACGAATCAAATGTACGATTTGGAGTTCTTCGTATACCACATCAACGCGTACGGGATCATCAACGGACTGCAGGATCTGAACGGGCCCGTGGAGGAGAAACCAACGAATAAAATTGTCTTCACAACTCGGGCACCAACTACTGCCCCACCGCCAGCTGGTGATAAGAAAAGCTGATTAGAGATCTGATACTGTTGTCGAAATATTTTGAAAATTATGATATATCAGAAATATATTATGTGTTAGTGTGGTTATTGAGAAGAGAAGATTTAAGGTATGCTTCTACAGTGTGGAGGTTTTGTGCACAATGGTTGAATGATGGCGTATATTTGATTGTGTAAGTTTCTAAATGATTTGAATATAACAATTTTACTTTCGTTTTCTTCATTATACATGTATTGTGATATTGTGGTGTTCATATTGTGCCACTAAACACATGGGAAAACACAATCTGAATGTTTACGAACAAGTGTGGTGAGTTGCATGTGATAAGAAAATTCAATGTTACAAAATGAGTATGTGTCAACTCAAATGATCATCAAGTGAATGTCACATGAATAAAAAACAAACGAACAATGATTGGTATTCAGTTTTATTAGCATCATGCGTGGGTTGATGACATTTTTGCTGGATGAGTTTTTTGGCAAACTCTGACTGTTCCAACAAAACACTTCAGACTTAGCCAGTGTGATGTGCTATTCATGGGATTTTAGTGTTTCTTCATATTCACTCAAAGACGTAGAACATAGTTGTGTCAAAGTCGTCGTTATTTCACAATCAAGTTTTTATGATCTGCAACAGTAGAAAACTTTGTAGTAATACCACAAGTGGTGATGGAAAACACACAAGGACATAGAGAGGTCACTACGTATACCTGTAATAGGTCTACCTGCAACAATCTGATTATTGGACTTATGCACATTCAACAAGACCTTTTATATAACATGTTCCATTTACAGCCGACAAAGCCCCGAAATAACGAACAGTCCTGCATTAGGCAATGCTGACAACTCCTTCAGTGGCATTTCAAAACCTATGCACCGATTTGACTTTGGTACCACTGTCAGTCGGCCACTCGGTGGTAATGCGTGATCTTCGTGCTATCTGTCACATTCAGATTATGAAAAAAATATTCTTTGCATTATACTGTCATTGTCTCTCGCTATACCCACGAACCAACAAATACCACGTGGAGAACGCTGATTGGTCGAGCTTTTGACCACGAAAATGAAAATAAACACAAGACAACCATACATAGAGCGAACTCTAATAAAAAAGTTGAGAACTTCGGAAAAAACGTTGGAATAAGCCCAACCGAATATTTATGTCCTAAGCTATACATGTGTCATCGGGTGCAGAGAGTGTGTGAATTCAGTTGTTTCTACTGTATACTGCTCAATGTTTTTAGGAAGAGCAGGGCTCTTCCTCTATGATGTTAGTTTTTTTTGGATTTTTGAATTTTTTCTTTTGTTTACATTCTTGAAAGTGCCACTTGGAACCACAACAGGCTATTCAACTGTGGCTAATTGGGAGGGCCCGGGGCCCGTTGGGAGGAAAATGACGCCCGTTTACCTAATCATGGTTAATGTAATAAGTTATTAGCGATAATAATCCCAGGAGACGTGTGTTCCGACCGTTTGTTTTTTTGTATGTCACCGTTTCATACCCATCACCACTCCCGTTTTGATCTCCACTGGAACAGTGCTTTCTTGCAATCCTATGCACTCAAAGTTTGGATATACATTCCGCACAATATATAGATACAATATGGTATTGCAACAATGAAAAACAAGTTGATACGGCAACATAATAATTATGTGTTAGTGGTGGTATTCCATATTCCAGTGGGCAAATTCAATTCTCGTGTGGCCCCGATAAGCAGTCACGGCAGTCGGCCCGCCAGCCAGAGAGTCACTGAATTGTCCAATCGGGAAGCTGTCTTGGCGGACACACCCACATGTTTATGAAATACACGTGGATATAATGATATGCAAATGATCACGTGAGCGAGTCCCGCCAATTAGCGTACTGCCCCAAAAAATTGCTGCAGGGTCAAGGTCAAAATGCCAGCCGCCAAGAGATCGTCCAACTGAGTGCGGTATTTGTGGAAATACTTGTTACGACCCAAATAAATGGTCTTTTCTATGACTCTTTCCTACTTCACTGGTAATACTTCATAAAAATATCACCACCGAAAGCTTGTTTATGGGGGTATTTAATTAAAAATGCCATTAAAGTGAAGCGAGATTTCAACGAGATTTGACTAAAACTTAGGAACAGTCGGAAACAAACAAACAAAACTTGGCAGATTTGCGGAGCTTTTACACGGGAAAAAACTTAGTTGCCTCCTAAAATAAGCAGAAACAAATGGATACTAGATCTAGCACTTTTATCATGTTTATGATAGTTTCATATTGCCGACGAGAATTGTCAGTGCTGATTTTGATAGCAGTCACACGAGCGGCGATTCGGGGTGGGGGGTGTGCCTGGGCTACTTCAGTATTTGGCAGCTGACACTACACACTGCACACTGACACAACATGTACGCTGATCTTCAAACCAACATTTGGGCAAGGAGAAACATGATCGCATTGATGAAAAAAGCTTTCATGCATGTCATGAATTATTGGAAATGCAGACAAGTTACTGAAATGTCTCTGCAGTACAAATCAAAACACTGAAAAAAAAACCATAAAGAAATTTAAATCTAAGACTAAAGCTCAAAAAACATTGTGCCTCCTAAATCAGAAAAACATAATCAGAACCTTGAAAATCTTACACATTGGTCCCAAAAATAGTCGGGTGATTTTTAAACGTGTTCAACAAGGTAAAGCTTCTGACTTGTAGAGATTTCATGGCTGTAACGGAATAAGTAACATTAGTTTTATTGATTAAGTCTTATTGGCCACAATAAAAATAATTATTACAAGAAACATTTATTATTGGGTTCAACAATGTAAAGGTTCTGGGGCCCAGACGAGTCGACAGGTACCCAAATTCGGGGCGGGTCATACAATTACCTGGATCGGAATTTTGTTACTCGTATTTGAGAACAAATAAAGATATAGTTTTGAATATTTGTGATAAACACTAGTAAAATCACAAGAATGACAAGGAAATCATCAGGAAAAAAAACGATAGTTTTATGAGATCATGACATTGTGATCTTTCTCAAACTTGAAAATACCGGTAATTACTGACGAAACAAATAATATGTGTCAAAGATCAATGTCTGGCGTTTACGTGTTACAAATTGCTTCAGTGAGTATCATTCAAATTTTGCTATATATTTGGACGGGTCGGGTCAGACGACACAGGTACCCGGTTCGGAAATTTCCGACTCACTCGGGCCCTAAAAAGTTATATCCAGTCATGACTAACCGAATAGGTTATCATTAGTTTTACTAGTTAAGTCTATTATTGACCACAATAAAAATAGTTACATGACAAGAAAATAGTTACATGACAAATTTATTGGCCCAACAAGGTATAGATTCTGCCCAGTAGAGTTACAATATGGCCACAACATATATGTACCAAATCAAATACAATATTCAAGGGTTTTTAAATAGTTCTGTGCAAACATTTTCGAAGCTCTTCCTTTGAGGCCAGTGGCCCTTGTTTTTTTTAATTTCGAGATCCAAAACGAACCTGTGAAATAGGTAGGTGACAAATACAAGTGACTAGTCACAAGCTATTTTAGTTTATATCTGCCGTTTCCCAAAAACAAGCATCCTCAAATTTGAAACTTATTTTCTGTAAATGAGTTGAGCGTTCGCTGGTGAGAACACTCTATTAATGAGTGAGATGCTGGTGTAATACTGGTTCCATACAAACTTTGAGAGTCGCAGAATTGATCGGGTAGATTGTGTGGTAAAGTTTACAAAGAAAAAATGATATGGACGCAACAAATGTGTTCTGGGTATTCTCAAGGCGAATGACAATATAATGCTATTCTAAACAACAATTTGACATCTAAAGTTGAGGTAAACTCAATAACATACATGTGATAAGTGATTGTGAGCTACCAATTGGAAGAAGATGTACCATACCATGCTATCTGGTTGTCATGTAAGTTTACATGTATCGTATGGTTCATAACGGTTCGTTTGAGAAACTTTTTCTAGAAATTCTTGAAGTTCTTTCTTTAACACATTTCGGACAATGGAAATAACCTATTCACCGATTTCCAGCGGAATCCATTCAGAACTTGCAAAGCTGTTGTCTACATCTTACTACTTATAAGCTGATAATACATGAAGGCGTGCTGATAGTGTACCATCAAAGAGTGTAAAATCAATCCCACTGCCCTTTAATCGGTAGTAGTGAATCATGGGTTGTGTTTGGGGACTGTATGCTTGATTATATGGTTCGACTGTTTGTAGGTGTTGATACGTTATCAATAACTCCAGAAAACGATCACAAGCATATTCGGGCAAATTCGAGAAAGCACGCAAATGAAGTTCAGTTTTTTAATATCTAACAACCTTGTGATTTACTAAACAACATACTGAGCAATGAATTGTTCTAACAATTATTTTTGTAAGAGACTTGACATTAATTTATGTGGTGGCAGCAAAGACCGCCCCGTCTTTGGTGGCAGGCTATCCTTCGATCAAAAATGTGGTGCTAAAATAAGGTAAGACAGTGTTTTTGGAAATAAGTTTACCTTTGGATCATCTAATCATTTCCTGAAAGCATATATAACGACATAGTCTATATTCACAATCAGCTGATAGTGTAGCGGCTGATATTGATATAAATTTTAATTAATATAATATTGATATCCAATAAAATTGTCTCTGGTACGACACGTTACAGACTAGATGTTTCAAGACAATGTCCCTGTTGTAATTAGGATGTGTGTGTCTTCAAGTGATAGATGAAAAACTCCATCTCATACATGTCCTTTGGAGCCATGTAGTGGAAAGTGACGGGGTAATCACTGATGCTCTCTATTCCCTATGGAAAGAAAGAAAATCAGTCAATGAAGGGGGCAAGCAAATTATTACCTATTATTGACTCTCAAATTACGGATTAGTAGCTAATCGGTGTACATATCGGCAAATCGTCAATCACATAAAATCATTATGGTGTCGATAGAAAGCTTAAAGTGAATAATTATCAGATTATGTTAAAGCGTGACAAATCATTCACGTCTTGAGCAATATCGGTGTCATCAGGGGCAATCAATCAATCAATCAATCAATCAATCAATCAATTTTATATTTACGTATTGGGCACCGTATGTGTCGTAATCAGTGTACCATTCGGGAAAGGTGCCACGGATGTGAACATCAGGCTTGAAGCAATGGAACCTGCTCCTTCCCTGCAGATCATGAGAGTCGCCCACCCTGACACCCAGCTTTGCCAAACAGAGTCCCATTGCGACATCTTCCCCTAGGCCATCAAAGAGGCATTGCTGCGCACCCCTTTCACCAAAGCGCCTCAGTGCCTCCCTGAGGACACGTTACGTGGCGCAGTGGAGTGAGTGGCGCAGTGGATAAGGCGTCGGACTCGTAATCCAAAGATCATGGGTTCGAGTCTCGAGCTGGACTGCTGTGCCATTTCACTAGTGTCCTTAGGCAAGGCATTTACCACTAATGTGTCTATCTTCACCCAGGATTAAATGGGTACCGGTTGATAATGGGTGTTGTATAGAGCGCTTTGAGTGTGGCAGCTCCAAGTACAATCACTCAGACTGGGGTTAAAGTGTAAAGCGCCTTTGAAAGCGGATTTAGTTCGGCTGAAAAGAGCGCTATATCAAATATGATAACTTTAACTTTAACTTTACTCAAAACGTAGCCGGCACCTCCACTGACGAAGCCTTCGCCGGCTGGTGTCTCAAAAGGCTGTCCAAAGTATATGTTTTCAGTAGGCGCATGCGTACTGAGCAGGAAGCGGAGATTCTCTACGATGACGTAAGTATCGTCATCTGCTTTCAGGAACCAATCAGCGTCGTTCAAGTGGCGTTTGTAGACATAGTCGAAAGCTCGTTCTGTTTTGGTTGATATATATTCCCGACCAAGAGGCGTTCCCAGGCCGATCGCGGGGAATGTTTCGTTTTCGCTGTCACTCATGAAGAGAGTTTTGTCGCACCGTTTTCCCCACGTGTTCTTTACGTGATGAGCTTTCATGACCAATGTGTCTGACGACGTAAGAACCCAACAAAGCAATCGGACTCGGCCCAGGGCTTGGCCGTTTTGTTTTTCATTCCCTGTGCAGCGAAAAAAAATGTTTGTTAGGCCTATTCTTTAGAATATTATTGATCACAAATATTGGCATTCATAATTATTTTCTCTAATATATATGTCTATATATTATCGAATAGTCACATATACCTTTAGTATATAATCATACGAGGCAGACACTCATACGAGGCAGGCGCTCTTTCTAGGCCCAGTGCTCAGTCGAGGAAATACGGTGATATATTCTTCAGTTTTGATTTTCCTAATAATTACCATTATGTTGTTTACTTCCATCTCCGATGTATTCAATGTGTCTCTGCCGGTCGGACAAAATATGTCTATTACGATATGAAATCTGGCAATCGTTGAAAGTGACGCAATCTGACTGAAAAACGACCAGAAACATGCCAAGAATATCAAAGATTATGACAAAAAAAATGAGGCAAGCTATCATCAGGTATGACATTGTGAAAAATGCTTCTCTGCATGTGGCGTATCCGATGTTTATGGATGTTATTTCGCATTTTCGAACGATTCATTCTGCTGAAGCTAAATACAGCACACTGCACAAAATTAACAGTGACAAATTTATCCGATTCATGTACAAACGGTGATATAAAACAGATTACGGTTTGATTGATATTTTTCGTATGGTGAGTCTTCATTGAAACGCATTGATTTGATTTATTGGGGAAATATCCAACATCATTTCTGTTTTTGATGAATTCGTGAGATTTTCTTGGAACTTTTACATTAATTACAACTCTACATTGTACTCTTTTCGACCAGTCTGTATTTTTTTCTATTTGATTTATTTGGCAGCCAACATGATAAAAGTAACAATAAAACATGATATGTACATATACAAATATTACAATAATGAACTTAATGAATGTGATACAACCAGATATTGGACGGATTTTAGGTGACATGATGACTAGTATATATAGATATAGTGGTGGTAGATCTGGTAGAAATACAAGAAGTAATATATGCTGCTGAGGATAACGCAAAAAGCACCAATAAGCGCTTATTTACATTGCGGTCCTCGTTACGTTTACATTGACATTGACAGGCAAAAGTAGATGTGGAATGATCCTAAACGTAATGTGACTGAGATAATAAGATGATCCCGTTTGGGTAATACCACTTAGTAGTAAACAAAACTGTTATCTTCTGAACAAATGTTGCTAAACAAATGTTGAACTTCATAAAGTCAAACAGTTGCTATAAATATCTACATAACAGTTTTCATCCGATTTCGATGATATCTGAATAGAATACTGGAGCCTACCCCGGGTTACGGGGATACACTATTGTCCGGTAAATTGTGGTCGGTTAATTTCTCTAGAGGCTCTCCTGACAAAGATTCTGGACTATTGGCCAGCTAGCTAGTGCTGGTCTCCTAAGGTTGCAAAAGCAATACGAATTGTTGATTGGGAATTGTTAATTCTTGATTCAACAAAAATCACACAACATGTATCATATTTTATGACATGCATGTCTTGAGAACGAGCTTTCGACTATGTCTACAAACGCCACTTGAACGACGCTGATTGGTTCCTGAAATGTTGAACTTCATAAAGTCAAACAGTTGCTATAAATATCTACATAACAGTTTTCATCCGATTTCGATGATATCTGAATAGAATACTGGAGCCTACCCCGGGTTACGGGGATACACTATTGTCCGGTAAATTGTGGTCAGTTAATTTCTCTAGAGGCTCTCCTGACAAAGATTCTGGACTATTGGCCAGCTAGCTAGTGCTGGTCTCCTAAGGTTGCAAAAGCAGTAGGAATTGTTGATTGGGAATTGTTAATTCTTGATTCAACAAAAATCACACAACATGTATCATATTTTATGACATGCATGCCATGACATGCATGCCATGCACTGCTGATAAGCAGAGGTGTTGAGATGGACTGGAGCCAAGAACCACCAGTTTCGAAAGCTGTCATGGCAATACTTGTACAGTACAGCGGCACCTACTTTTCTGCGAATCTGTTCTGTTCCAATATTGATTAAGACCAATGCTGACGAATTTACTGGCGCCTCTCGTGAGTAAATGGTGCAAACAATCGTTTGTATCGGCCGATTTGAAAGGAAATTCAGTGCGAAATATCCGAGCAGGCACAGTTTTTACACGGAAATGTGTGGTGTCAAATCCAACAATTAACGCATAAAAAACTGGGGGTCAGGTTGTTCTGGAGGCTATTACGAATAAATGGATCAGACAATATTTGTGATTCTTTGCAAAATTGTTTAAGTAATTGCCAAAGTTCTGAAAAATTCCTTGGAACCTATCATTTTTGCATACATAATGTAAGCATCAATTTATTACCAACAATACAACCAAATTTTGATGATTCCAATAACAAACATAAAATACAACATTTTACAATGGAAACAAAGCCCGACCAATTACTTTATCAAAAGACACACTGGCGTCATCAGGGGCAGACAGTGTGGTAAATGTAGTTGTTTCTACTGTACACTTAATGGAATTAGTATACAACTGCCCAACAACCTATGAAGATTATTTAGAAATCCGAAGCAAACCCCATGGAATAGATATATGACAAGTACATAAGTACCTAATCACAACCCAAAAGGCTACTGAGTTGATGGTATCCTCGGGGACAGACTTAATGTCCACCAGCAGTGACACCGGCTCAGTGGTATGAATGTAAGTATCAATCTATTACCAACAATACAACCAATAAACTCATTTGTGTAGTAACGAGTACATATTACTAGGTTCAAGGTTCAAGGTTCATTTATTCAACAGCATGTACACAGTATACATTAAAAAAAAAGATTAATCAAAGTATGTTGCATGCTGTCCAGGTATTGCATAGCTTGCTTAGCTGTCTTCCTGCAATACCTGTAAATAAGTAAATAATATAATAAAACATACGGTGAGCAAGTAAGGGGAAAAGAACATACAAGTGGAGGAGATCCAACAATCATGATGTGACACCGGGACGGACGGAAGATGAGGTCAGGTCGGTAACCAGGGCCGGACCGAAAGAGGTATAGTATCGTGTCGAAAGTAAAATTATATAACTTCAAATTAATTTATTCGAGTATCGAAGCAGTCTCTGCAATGGATATTATCACAAAAAATTTGAGTTACGTATTGCTCGAGAAACCAATATTTCAGTTTAGTTTTTAATGCGTATTTCGATCTGCATGACATAATATTCAGGGTTGAAATCCGAGCATATTTGTTCCATATATTTGGATATGTGTAATTCGGTAGCTTGAGTGTGAAATTGGTTCTAGGTCTTCTTATATAGTATAAATCGTTCTGTCGTGTTATTCGAGTAGTTGTGTGTCCACCATGGAATATATTCTGAAATGATCGCGGAAGTTTATTTTCCTTATAATCAAACATAAATAATAGTATTTGCATCTCGTAAAGATCAGTTAGCTTCAATATTTCGTGATGTTTAAACAGTGGTTCAGTATGAGATCTATACGACTTTTTACTTATTATTCGAAGGGCACGTTTTTGTAAAGTTATCAGTTTATTGATATATGTAGAATTTCCCCATGCCAGTATGCCATATGAAAGGTAAGATTCAACTAACGTGTGATATATAGATTTAAGAATGTGACTTGGTAACATGTTTTTCACACGATTTATCATATATAGAGATTTTGAAACCTTTTTGCATATATAATTAATATGCGATTTCCAAGTTAAGTTTGGGTCAAGGCAAATACCAAGAAATTTATTGGAGTCTTCAGAAGTATTTTTTTGCATTTTATGTGAGTCGATTATAATAGGATGATCATCTAGTTTTATTTGGTTATTGTGAGGGGCAAACAGTGTATATTTGGTTTTTTCAGTATTCAGCTTTAGTTTGTTTGCTGATAACCAATCAGATATTTTGACTAATTCTTCATTAACAAAAGTTGATAATTCTTCAGCGTTATTGCTAGATGTAAATAGTGTAGTGTCGTCCGCAAATGACAATAAGTTTAATTTAGTACATGTATGTATATCATTAATATAGATTAAAAATAGAATAGGACCCAATATCGAACCTTGTGGTACACCATATGCTATTTGTTTCAGACTTGATTTTATATTATTTATATCACAATATTGTTGTCTATTTTCTAAATAGCTTCTAAACCAATCGTTACATTTTCCCCTGATACCATACATATGCAATTTATTTAGGAGTATATTGTGATTAATAGTGTCAAATGCTTTAGATAGATCGATGAATATGGATAAAGTTATGTCTTTATTTGGCCTGTCATACGCTTCCGAAACATGTTTAAGTAATTGTACTAAAGGGTGTATCGTTGACTGGTGTTTTCTGAAGCCATATTGATGTTCATAAAGGAGGTTGAAATTGTCGAGGAATTTAATCAGCCTTATACACATGATTTTTTCAAGGATTTTAGAAAAACTGGGCAATAAACTGATAGGTCTGTAGTTATTAAGCTGCTGTTGATCACCTGATTTTAAGATTGGAACTACTCTGGCAATTTTTAAATTATCGGGGACAACACCATGTTCTAATGACTTATTGAATATGTGTGTGAGTGGTATCAGTATTTCAGGTATAGACGATTTCATTATTTTATTAGATATTTCATCATAACCTGTACTTGTTTTATTTTTCAATTTATTGCATATCTCTATTATTTCAATCGGAGTGGTTGGTGTTCCGAACATTGTCTGGGTGTTAAATACTTTTAGATAATCCGAGTAGTTCTTGTTTGGTGATTGTATGGATACGTTTATGTTTCTACCTACGTTCACAAAATAATTATTAAAATATTCAGATAATAAGTTAGTAGAGTTAATTTCATTACCATTAATTTTCAAACTGTTTGGCAATATTGATTTTTTCTTATTTTTCTGCAAGACATTGTTGATGATTTCCCAGGTTTTCCTGATGTTATTTTTATTTTCCGTAAATAGATCTTCATAATAAGTATTTTTGCGTATTCGAGTTAGTTTGTTATATAAAGAAGAATATCTTTTGAATTTCATTATGTTGTATTCTGTTGGCTTCTTCAATTTCTTTTTCAATAGTTTATTTTTATTTAGCGAAGAAATTAAAAGACCATGTGTCATCCAGGGTTGTGGTTTGATATATTTGTTTGATAATTTTACTCTTTGCAGGGGGAAAATTCTTTCAAAAATAGATTTGTATTTACCTAGAAATGTATTATAAGCCTCATTAGGGTCATTTGTTTGGAGAACGTCATACTAGTACTCAAAGCTCAGGGGTGCTTTGTGGGGTGCATTGCGACGACATGAGCAACTGGTATCTTCTTATTATATTTGATGGAAACATATTTTATTATTCAAATAGGAAAGGAATACAGGGCATACAATACTTCAGCAACATATCCACGTTGATTCTCAAGATCCAACAGTGCAATGCTGGATAATTTCAAATTTTGGTCGCAAAAATCGGTAGCAACAAACTATCAAATTCTTGGAAGAGAACTATGGCAACAAAAATTTGGCGCAAAAAGTCAGCATTCGCCTTAAAATCATGACTTGAGGGCTTCGCTCTGCTGGTGGTTCCTAAAAAATCTGGAGATTGCAGTCAAATCTGGAGGTATTCAGGCAGCACATGGGTCTAAAATAAAAGTTCAAATCCAGTGTGTGCCCAGGTAACTGATGTCTTATGAACACAATCTTATCTTCACAAATCAACAATACATCTGTACTTTCGATTTATTCGAACATTGAATGACAAATACACATTGTGGACAAGACAATCTCTTTGAGAGCTACAAGACAGCAGTGGTCAAGACGTCCAGTCGAAAGACACTTCAGACAAAAGTGTTGAGCAATGTTCGTTGATGTCGTCGATCTGGTCAGGTCTTAGAACCTTCTTCCAGCGTAGCGAGATGGATTCCGAGTTACTGGCTCTCGGTCGGCTTCTGTTAGCCATATATCTGTTCTTGACGTACATCGAGGCATTTTTGTGGAAGAAATTGTACAACTCCAAGGTGTTGAGCAGTGGCTCCTGTGAGAAGCCGTCATAAATGAGCTGTCGAATCCTGTCCGCCAGATCTTTATCCTCTTCCATCTCCAGACGTCGTTGGACGTCATCCAAGACTTGGGAGCAGTAGAGGGTCGCCTCTCGGGCGAAGCTACCTTTGCTGTAGAAACCTTGTGACCATGGAGCTTCAATACGCGAACGCACGGCCCCTCTAGGGTCCCTGAATAAATGTATAAGATAGAGATTCTCGTGTTTCTCCATGAGACTCGTAGCTAATCGCATGTTAGCTCGTACGGTCTTGATCCCACGAAGCTTTTTCGAGCGACAAGGTTCATCGAAGTGCTCCACGGCGCATTTTGTTAGAACGGGATCCATTCTGGCGAGGCAACTGTAATATCGTTGAAAGTGGATTGGTAAATCTTTGTCGATTGTCCGTCGATTTTTGATGCATGGTGGGTCTGTCGTTGATAGAGGTTCGCTTCCCCACAAGCGTTCCTTGCATTCCCTTTGGTTTCGTTCTTTTTGTCGATAGCGAAACCCACAGAAGTCCTTGAGATACCTCTGGCATTTCTCGTGTGCAACAGAAGCGTCGATTCCACCAGCTCGCAGACATTTAACATAACCGTCCGTGTGAGTCATAGTGAAGTTAAACATATCCCAGAATGCATGCGCCAATATGGCCGGCGGAAGTGACGACATTTCGCAGTTGTAGACTTTCTCGAGGAGCCATTCGGAAGCCTCAAGTTCGTGTTTCGGAATGTCTCTGAAATAGTCAGAAGTGAAACATGGTCATTCAGAATTGTGAGATACACCTTTCTTGAGATTGAAAGTATGCGAACCCTGTAATACAATTGCTTGCTTTTGATATCTCTTTCGCAATTCATGATACTGATCGGCCGAAAATATATTATTTATCGTTGTTTCTTCTGTACATTCGTGTGGAAGTTAAAGCACAAAAATTAATGGAGAAATAACTTTGGCACATGCGACTTCAAACCATGTACATATTTTATTCATTATGAATTATTACTGATTGCTTATGTAGGATGTGATTGTGTATCATATGAACTCATCGATCCATTCGGACCGGTGTGAACAGCTGATTTATTTGATAGAAATTGATTTTTGTATGAGTTGAATGTCACTAAAGTGAGCACACGTTTAGCTATGACAGCTTAGATGGATCAATAATCGATAAAGTCGATGTATTCATTGGTGTGAATGACCATTGACAAATCATGGGGAATTCGGAAATTAACTTGATGCAAGTTTATCTACACCGGCAGTGTATTATATCGCTCTTGTCGACTTTCTATAGACATACTCCCCAGTATGAAGCGATTTTGTTTACATGAAATACCAACATTGTCAGAGGCCCACTTCTCAAATCATGTTTGATCATTTGTTTTATTCTGTACCTCAGTTTGCCGTCCTTGTTGTTGAAGACATCGCTCGGTATTGTCCAGCCATCCTCTATCCCATACATCGCAGCATAGAGCGGATCCAAAGGCTCGTACACATAGAATACCTCCTCGGGGTCATTGAATATCTCGCCGATGAACGAGGATCCGCTCCTCTGATAGGACAACAATAAAACCCACGTCACGTCCGGTTCCGGTGGCAATGGTGACGTCATAGGGCCTTCCGTTGACGAAATTCCTATGACGTCACCACTCAGAGGGTCGTTGACAAGCTCAGTCTAGTGGAAGAAGAACCAACGATAGCATTGATAGATTCACGGCCAGAGTGTTAGGATATATATTTACTTGCCATTTCTACATGAACGGTAATAAATATAAGATCATTTGCATGCATCAACCTATTAATGTAATTAAACGACGATGCTTATGTTCATGTTTAGCAATGCATAGTGAGTACATACCTGTTTTAGATCATGCTCAAGAATATTGTCTTTCTTTTCCGTTTTCCTGTGCACCAATATTTCCACGTCTGTACAAAACAATTTCGAAAACAATGGTTATTAGGTTAAACTACTTAAACTGATGCCTACTTCATTAATAGTGCGATGATACGAATAGAACTCTCTGAACTTTAAGTATTGATTACCTTTTTTGATATACATATTGACGATATATTCCACAGAGATCAAACATATTCCTGTCAGCAGCACGATGGCGGAGAATATTTTCCGTTTGGATGGCGACATGATTCAAATACAACACCCTATCCTATAGGTTTGACTACATACGTGTATGTGGTAGACATTTCAATATACTAAAACTTAAAATACAGACTGATTTGTTTATGAATAGTAAAATGCGCTCTCCCAAGTTTTATTGACTGCATGTGTCCCAT
Organism: Terebella lapidaria; assembly: GCA_949152475.1. Classification (NCBI taxonomy): domain Eukaryota; kingdom Metazoa; phylum Annelida; class Polychaeta; order Terebellida; family Terebellidae; genus Terebella; species Terebella lapidaria. Next base: position 35,922,583 of record OX424560.1, read on the forward strand.
CATTCTCACATTACCAGCTTCCTATATAAATCATCTTGGAAAACTATTTTCGCACTTTTCCAGTTTAATATGGGTTGTATACTACTTATGGTAGTCTTTTATAATCGTGTCATCCGTTGAAACTATTCCAATGTTGAAATATACTCCTAGACTCGCGAGGATCCTTCAATTGGTTCGCGCCAACATGACCTATACCAGCGGCAGTCGACAGCATGAAAAGGTCAGTGAGCAATCATGACGACATAACTGTATATTGATCTATTAGCAATAGCCTGATATTGTCATGAGCCTGATTAAATTAAAAAGGCTCAATTTTAATAATACATTTATATCCAAAGCCACATTAGCCTCATGAAGAGCAAACTTCAGTTGTTCAGCCTATATTATGCTTTACAACAATCTGCAATCCGAAACAAGACCTGTGAAATAGTTCCGATACAGTCTGATCAAAATCAAACACAGTTGGCGAAAATAAACAAAAGAGGGCTCGCAATATATACTGATAGGCTATACTGATCACTATCACTGATCGATGTCACAGATGGTGTCAATATACTAGCGGCTAATATATTGTTTGATTGAATACTCGCCTCATGGTGCCGCAATCTCATCAATACTGTCTGATATGAGTATTTCCCACGTTTGAACACTTAGTAAAAAGTCGCGTTTGAGAGTAATTCCAAAATGCAACACGACCAAACGTTCTCAATTGTTATCGATTTCACTGAAAAAAATAATGGCATTCTCAATACTACATTTTGTTGTGATTTATTGTGTTAAATTCACCGAAATATATACCCTGTGTAATAAACAATTAACGAGTAGAACAATTATAATGGCGGGTGTTGTTTCTGTGTGTCAGTGACAAGCTACGAGTAAAGCACCGTTCCGTTAGTCTAACATCAGCTGTTGACACACATAGCCTATTTTGATTCAATAAATCACCACAGTACAACACACTTCACTTTTCCTTGAATTTGAAAAAGTTTACTTTTTAGGACAGCGTTGCCTGTATTATCTCATATTTCACAGAAAAGCATGATTTCATTTCGTTTCTTTTCTCTTGAAGTGTTGCTATTTAACTGCTTCTTGTGTCTTGCGATATATGGATGGACCTATACATAAACTAACAGTACCAGATTTCGAGCACGTCAAGCATATCCTTATGGTTTTGTTAGATTCAGCAGTTGTTATTTCGTTGGTGGGTTCTTCATAGCATACAGCCATGACAGCAATCCATGTAAAACATCTCTTAAGGACGATAAATGTGAACTTAGACATAGGGTCTTTATTTCCTTTTTTCATCCATGTCTCGAAAATGGTGCATCGTAGAGCGAAACGTATATGACGTTATTATCAGACTCGTTGTCATACAAAAACTTCAAAGTACGGGCGCCTAAATCCATAGGAGCCTTAGTTTTTGAGTTTGTTGCACCCAAAAGGTGGAAAAGGTCTGACATATGTATCTGGTCTGGAAATGTATCAGGAACAAGAATATCCCGGGTGTCTGTTTCCACCATGTCAGCATCATATCTGAAATTTGCATTTTGTTAGGGTACCCCTTGTCGATTTTCGGTGCGTTTTTCGCACATCAAATTGGGGGGTATGGTAACCCTATGGCTTGTAACTTTTTTTTGGGTGATGGCATGAGCAAACCAATAATACCACTGCAGAGGAAATTGAAAATCCTATCAAAACATACCAGATAAAATTTTTTTGGCTGATTATTACACGACGTGCAACAGTCAGAACACCTGGTGATATAATTGCCTGAAGCAAAAGCACAATGCTTGAAATGAATTTGTTTAAATATTATGTTGTGACATGATATAATAAATTAGCGTGACTTCTGAATTGTATATTAGTGCATTAAAATCATGTCCAATGACGATTACTTTGCTTGGTGAGATTGAATCACAGCAAAACACTCCCCTTCGTTAGATATGAAATGCACCGTTAACACGCAAAACATGAATGTTTTTCATTTCACCTTAGTAAACTTTGATTACTAATGGTTTATGTTGTGTAATTCCGTGGCATTTTCATATTGATTTTACTTTATAAAGATTTTTCATCAAAATGGACTCTAACGAGATGAGAAATAACTGTTCCCATTTTTTTTGCATATTAATTGTGTGCAAATCCAAGATGGCCGCCAATTATCACCACAAATCTAATAATCGCCATATCTATGGCCCTAATTGACATAGAAACATCAAATTTGTGTCGTTTTATATGTTTTCAGGCACAATGAATCCAGTGAAAAGATTCTTTTAATGATACGTGTTTGTATTAACTTGTTAAAAAAGGTTACTCAGTCAGCTCAGTCTGAATGTGGGCCGACTTCTCACCAATGCAGTAGGTTTAGGGAGGTTGAATCCCCTACCTCGGCAGTGGTATGTGGTCGCCAAACCGTTCGAGTGTGTTCTCACCCGACTCTGTAGTTAGGTCTACTGTAGTTCTGTATTACATTAATAACTACCTTCGAACCAAGACCCGAGCCAATAAGATATATTGAAATAAGCATATACTTATTCATTAATTGTTGACACACCATATCATCATCATCATCGTCCTGGTCGTTTTCCGCATCCTTCAGGTTATCGAAAGTAGGTACATGTTCAGGCTTGCTTCAGTTGCATCAAACTTGCAAAGTTTTGTGCAAGTCACGTTGAACAGTTCTCCTGGCATTGCTGGTATACTCTCACATTTCACGAGTTTTTCAACTGCCTGGTGCTGGTGGTGTGTGCTCTCATGCCAGCCTAGGTCTACTGGATTCAAAACTGCAGGTTCAGACGCTGTGTCCTGAGACCATATTTTGCTTAATGCAATATTTGTAATATTTATATGAAACACTGGTGACATTGTCTGGAATGAATTGGATTCGGCCTGTTTGTCTTCACTTTTGGATGCCCAGTGACACTTGCACTCATAATGGCAAGAACTCTTAGTAGGCTGCAATCTTGGAACATTTTACATAGACCTGGATTTGATACACCATCTTTTGTCTCCAGTGCCTGTTATGACTGGTTGTTCATTTGATTCTATCAGTTCATCACCATATCCTTGATGAACCTTTAATATTGATAATATGTGTGCACCTGTGAAATTTGGCTTTCTACAGGCAACGGAGTATGATGCCGCCAATGTATGTATCCTGTTGCTCTCAGTTACTAAATGGCTCATACCCCAGTAACCTCAACATAATCGTGTTTTCCAAATCCATGGATGAAATTGTCAGCGATTTCAGGAAGCCTTTCGCTGGTTCTGACACTGTGGCTTCAAGTATGAAGCTGTGACAAGGTGATTTTCTACAGCAATAGTAAATTATCTATATAAAGAGGGTATCCACCCAGATTCACCTAAGCTCGAACCGATCAGAAACTAGGAATCCTTTACTAGATATGGGTCCCTCGTATTCTTGGATACCCAGGGTTTTATCCCCGATTCGTGTCCAATTATTGGACAAAGGATTGTGTAGGACAAAGATCGAAGTCGGGACACCATTAAAAGCTGAGACTGTTTATGTGTCATTCCGGACCGTTCTGTCTTCTCTGTAGTGTATGAGCAGACTCTGGCTCCAGTCAGGCTATCTGGAGTTTGACCTTGATTTGGTTCGTCATTGCGGATGGACCAGTATCCTAATCAAGTTGTTGTATTATGGAGGCCTTGCCATTGCCCCCGTATACCTCCACAATAGGTGACATGCATGTTCACTTCTAGCCATGCGTGATTATTGTCGGCCTATATAACAACCCACTAACCTGGCATCCAACGGCTGCGATCTGTCCCGCAGGCACCTGGAATACCCCGTCCTTCAAAAATCCAGCTGCTTCTGAATGTAAACCTCCGATATCCTCTGCTGTGGGTGTCTGTTTCTGTCCTAGTCACATGCCGAATAATAACATCTATGTACTGTTCACACGAACATCCAACGTCCTTGGCTGTGGAACTTGCTTGTCATTGGGGTCACTTCACCATCAATTGCCAACAGCGGAGGCTGTCTATGGAGCCTGTGTCCGTAAGGAAGGGCAGCAAATGACTTGAACTCTATTTGCTTTCCAAAGATCAAGAAGAATCCCACTATGCCATTCGAGAAAGCCCGTGCCTGAGACGTATTCAACTGTTGCAGGGTTCAGAAAAATCCACTTGCCCGAGAGGGGATTCCAGCCTAGGAACCGACCAACAGTAGTCCAACGGCTGACCAACAAATTGGGGGAACCCCAAATGTGCCCTGGCACATACTCCACCTCTTCGGAAATCTTGTCCTTGACATTTGGACACATCCCCCATCGGGCGCCAAAGCTGCAGGGTTTGGAAAAATCCACTTGCCCGAGAGGAGATTCGAACTCAGTACCCTATGAACGGTAGTTCAACACTCTACCAAGTGAACTAAAGGGATATCTCACTAGCGGAACTAGTAGAAATGCTGACTACCAAATTGGGCGAACCCCGAATGGACCCTGGCACAGAAACAAAGAAGTTGTATGTGGACAGTTCTGCCAGCCACCTTAGATCACTGCACGGAGATCAGCACTGGTGCATACATAACTGACTGGGTTATTTGCCTCCTCACGGTGAAAGTGTTGAACTGAAGACAATCGTGAAACTTCGATCTTTGTCCTAGACAATCTTTTGTCCAATAATTGGACACGAATCAGTGATAAAACCCTGGGTATCCAAGAATACGATGGATCCATATTTGGTAAAGGGTTCCTAGTGTCTGATTGGTTCGAGCTTAGGTGAATCGGGGTGGATACCTCCTTTATATAATAGATAATTTACTGTTGCTGTAGAAAATCACATCATCACAGCTTTATACTTGAAGCCACAGAGTCAGAACCAGTGAAAGGCTTCCTGAAGCTGCTAACAATTTCATCCATGGATTTGGAAAACAGGATTATGTTGAGGTTAATGGGGGTGTGAGCCATTTAGTAACTGAGAGCAACAGGATACATACAATGACGGCACCATACGCCTCTTGCCTGTAGAAAGCCAAATTTCACAGGTGCACACATATTATCGATGTTAAAGGTTCATCAGGATTATGGTGATAAACTGATAGAATCAAATAAACAACCAGTCATAAAACGCACTGGAGACAAAAGATGATGTATCAAATCCAGGTTTATGTATAATGTTCCAAGATTGCAGCCTAGTAAGTTTTCTTGCCATTATGCGTGCAAGTGTCACTGGGCATCCAAAAGTAAAGACAAACAGACCGAATCCAATTCATTCTAGACAATGTCACCGGTGTTTCATATAAATATAACAAGTATTGCATTACTAAGCAAAATATGGTCTCAGGACACAGCGTCTGAACCTGAAGTGTTGAATCCAGTAGACCTAGGTTGGCACGAGAGCACACACCACCAGCACCAGGCAGTTGAGGAACTCGTGGGATGTGACAGTATACCAGCAATGCCAGAAGAACTGTTCAACGTGACTTGCACAAAACTTTGCAAGTTTGATGCAACTGAAGCAAGCCTGAACATGTACCTACTTTCGATAAGCCGAAGGATGTGGAAAACGACCAGGACGATGATGGTGATATGGTGTGTCAACAATTGATGAATGAGTATATGCTTATTTCAATATCTCTTATTGGCTCGGGTCTTGGCTTGAAGGTGGTTATTAATGTAGTACAGAACTACAGAGTCGGGTGAAAAACACACTCGCACGGTTTGGCGACAACATACCACTGCAGACAGAGGTAGGGGATTCAACCTCCCTAATCCGACTGCATTGGTGAGAAGTCGGCCCACATTCGGACTGAGCTGACAGAGTAACCTCTGTTTAACAAGTTAATACAAACAAGTATCGTTAAAAGAATCGTTTTACTGGATTCCTTGTGCCTGAACACATATAAAACGACACAAATTTAATGTTTCTATGTCAATTAGGGCCATAGATATGTCGATTATTAGAATTGTGGTGATAATTGGCGGCCATCTTGGATTTGCACACAATTAATATGCAAAAAAAAATGGAAACCGTTATTTCTCATCTCATTAGCGTCCATTTTGATGAAAAATCTTCATAAAGCAAAATCAATATGAAAATGGCACGGAATTACACAACAGAAACCATTAGTGATCAAAGTTTACTAAGGTGGAATGAAAAACATTCTTGTTTTGCGTGTTAACGGTGCATTTCATATCTAACGAAGGGGAATGTTTTGCTGTGATTCAACCTCACCAAGCAGAGTAATCGTCATTGAACATGATTTTAATGCACTAATATACAATTCAGAAGTCACGCTAATTTATTATATCATGTCACAACATAATATTTAAACAAATTCATTTCAAGCATTGTGCTTTCGCTTCAGGCAATTATATCACCAGGTATATTTTGATAGGATTTTCAATTTCCTTTGCAGTGGTATTATTGGTTTGCTCATGCCATCACCCAAAAAAAAGTTACAAGCCATAGGGTTACCATACCCCCCAATTTGATGTGCGAAAAACGCACCGAAAATCGACAAGGGGTACCCTAACAAAATGCAAATTTCAGATATGATGCTGACATGCTGGAAACAGACACCCGGGCTATTCTTGTTCCTGATACATTTCTCTACAACATGCATAGGTCAGACCTTTTCCACCTTTCGGGTGCAACAAAGTGACATATTTCTGGATCTGGCTTCCGGACTATAGGGGTTAAAGGTATGACCTTGGTTCTATACTTACAAATTTGGTTCGATTGCTGTTAATCACTTATTTCTGTCGATATCGATGAATTAGCAAACTCCGTTGAGAGACACCTTACGACTCATCAACAGAACCAGATGTTAAAGGACAAACAGAATCGTGTCCCGACTCATCAATTACTCCAAATGACCGCTATTCCAGCCGTTCGACTGAGACCAGTCTACCGTTTTGAGATTCAATTCTAATGCTGCAGGATACATGTGAAATGTAACGTTATTAGCGACAGGATTTGAAAGGCTGAAACTGTCTACCCAAGGTTTGTTTGTTAATAAATGGCTGGCCAGGGAAGACATGCGGCTTCTTTCTGTGGTCACCCAGATCATTTCGGGTCGTGAAAAATACTGTTTTTGCTTTGGCCTTCTTAGATCTTCTAAAACAGGCACCACACACTATTTTCCCGATGTGAGTTAGTGTTGAGTATAAATAACATGTACGTTACATGTGTGTTCTTTGCTAAATACTATCTAGTTTTCTCTTGTGTGATTTACTTCCTGTTCCGGTTGGCGCCATTACTTGATACCCAGTAACCTGAAATGAATCCTGATGGAATAAATGTGTCAACAAAGTTTTACTGTTATCTTGTTTCATCAGATGAAGAATTGGACTAATAGGTGGGATAAATCCGTCGTCAAACATGGCTGCAAACGTAACAGTTAGACTCTTAGGAGGGTAGCATATCCTGTGCCATCTGGCCACCCATATATTGCTTTGGCAAACACATTGACTTATGATGACGCCACATTGATCTGTCAAACCAACATCACTGACCTCCCAAGTAAACAAAGGTCCTCATCAATGTACGTATCCATCTATTACCACCAATACAACTAGATTTTGATGATACCAATAACAAGTGTAAAACACAACATTCTTCAATAGAAACAAAGCCAGATCAAATAGTTTATCCAACGACACACTGGCGTCATCAGGGGGCAGACAGTGTGTGCGAAATAGTTGTTCCTACTCAACAACCTATAAAAATAATTTAGAATTCCGAAACGACCCCATGGAATAAATGTATGATAAGTACATGAGTAACTAATACAAGCCAAAAGGCTACTGAGATGACGGTATCCTCGGGGACAGATTCAACATCCACCAGCAGTGAAACCGGCTCAGTGGTATGACTATAAGTATCAAATTTTTGTCAACCAAACAACCAGATTTTGATGATGCGAATAACAAATGTAAAGTACTACGTTTTGGAATAGAAACTGTTCCACACTGACCACACATATTGCCATGTTTCTTCAAAGTGCCAATTCGGTACATATTTAAAAAAACAAAAAAAACACCTAATATAGTCCCATGATGTGCATCTTGTTGAGGATACTTGACATAGGGCTACACGCTTTAACGTCCTCAAGATGCATAATTCTCCACCTCTGGAACAGATAGACGCTCATGCGGTTAAATACGTCGTGCTTCATCTAAGATTAGAAGTGTTCGGCAACGAATACATCATGGGACCGCCAACTTGAACTCTATGTTCTTCAACCAGGTGGGACATGCTTCCACTGGGAACGCTAATCCAGACTGAGAGTTTAAAGCAACGGCCTCCTGATTACTACCACAGCTAAGATTTGATTCTTGGTCAGGTGTCATTCTTGGCCAAGTTTGGTAAGATTTAGCGGGAAAGTGTCGGAATTTCAGCTGAGATACTGGTGGTGAATGGTGAAACTGGTAGAAGTACTTGCAGCACATATCTCCTGCAGTTCAAACATACTTTCACATTATTATATAGGACCTATCTTTTCAGTTGGCTCATAAAAGTGTAGTTTCATATTGTTCATACTTCACTTAAAACTGATCAATTCCATATGTTAACTATAACGTGCTATTACTTCCAGGTCATTCTCTCTACTCAGGTCATTATGAAAACCATGAACCATCATGAACCATTGCATCCAATTTACCAGATATTATACTGATGGCGTTATGAGAATCACAATGATACACGTCTCTCATTTTGTGGATAAAATTTATTATTATTCCAGAGCATTTCAAAACGCCTCTAAACTGCTGCGACGAGAATATATTTTACTTTACTCCGATTCTTCTAACTCGTTTACACCGTTTTTTGCCGATATCTTTGCGATGATTAACGGTATCGTATTGTAACTTGGCATACTTCACCTGGAGATCAAACGGCATTTTTCTGCAAACTTTCAGACTTCTGCTCAGAGAACTGTGAGAGTTAACAATCTACTTCAATGATAGATTTTCCCTGAAATCCTGTTGTTTGCATGTCAACAAATATTGTTTTCCTTTGGCACGTGATGGGCGATTTTGTTCCGATAATTTGCATAGGGGCGAGGGTTAGGATTCGGGACCGCCCACGCAGGTAAACTGATTCGGAATTACTCGCACGTGCAGGCACCTTGACAACTGACAACCCGATCCCCCTATTATGACTAATTTGGACTTGTCCATTTGGATTCCGTCATCAGTTGTGGAGACCCAAGCAATATGTCGGTGCCCATGGTTCGAGCAAATCCTCGCTTAAATAAAACTTTTGTGTTTTGAAAGAAACAGATAGCATTCCGGAAGACAGGTTTGTATAAATTAATTGCCGTTTGTATCACATATATGCAATATTCAGTTGAATAGTTCGCTCGAAGTAACTTGACTGAACTAAAGGCAAAAAACGGTGTAAACGAGTTTTAAAAAATCAGAAAAGACGCCGATAGAAGAAAAAAAATCGATCCGTCGATTATACTGCCCTTTCTGACGATTTAACGGATTCATCCTTGAGATCCGGGAGGGCGTGGCTTAGTTCCGTGATTGCCGTGAAAAAAATCCCAATCCCACGATTATCAATCCCACGATTATTCTGTTGTCGTGTCGCTTGCGCGAATATATTACATATATACCGCGTGTATACGGCGTATACACGTCGGATATAGCCTACGACAGCTTTTTGTGAGTTCCACACCCTCAAGGTACTCATTTATTTCCCAGCAGCTTATCACGTTTACACGAAAGAGTTATCGTAGTAGTGCCGAGTATACGCTAGCACTGGCCGAGCATAATCGTGTGTTGTTGCCTATTCTCCTGCCAGCATCAGGACAAATCGTTGTAAGCTATGTGATATCGTGGTGTGCCTTGAGTTGTATGGACACGTGTACTGCATGCGCAGCTATAGTGTCATCTTTGTCATGCCTTCTTCGCGTTCTTTCTGCAACTTCACTATCTTAGGTTAACTTCCATACACTGAAATGATCTAGTAGATTCATTTCGAAACACCCAGGATCTGAAATTATAGCTGAGACGTGATGTAGCCAGAAATGATAACCAGGGGGCGTGGCTTTTACGTGGCTCTGCACGACCATACGTAGGGTCAGTACGAAATGTAGGTATTTTCTTAGTTGTCTTGCGTTTATACGCCTGATATATGTCTGCATATTCCGCTGTCGTGATCGGCAAGTCGGCGTCTGCTGGCGGTATTCGCGATATTCCTAGGACAATACGTGAGTAACTTCGCGAATCCGTGATACGTTAGCCCCGTTTTCAACGTTCTCCCGGCGTATCTATGTTGGTATTACCGCTGTCTTCCGCGACGTTCGTGAGATATGTCGGGACTTCATTTGCATAAAGGCCACGCCCAACAATTATGCAATGATCCAGCGATGTTATCTTACGGACTGCCGTGAGTTTCCTTTTCACGGACACCATGGACTTACCGGCTATGTGAGAAAGGGGCATTAGCCTAATAGTTGAGTTCAAGAAATTCTATGAACGTCACAATGATCTGGTTGATAATTACACAAATCTATGACAAATATGCAGCAAGACATGTTTGCGTTTTATCTAATTTTTTAATGGAATTCATGTCGGGTGCCACATAAAGGGCAGGAAGGGTTCACATTCCTGAACACCTTCCTATGGTAATATATGGGGGATGCATGAGAAGTTTTGAGTACAGTATACTGTGCCTGATACTAGATAATGGACTCGATTTTTTTCGCTCGGAATACTTGAACTTGGGTTATGTTCAAAATCTACTTTGAGTGTGTTGGATTTGCTATTCTGTACTGAATTTTGGAAGAATTATTATTGGAAAGCTATATTCACAGTAGGAACGAGTGTTGATGTGCTTCCAGAGTTTGCTCTAATTTTGCTGTTAATAAGGATGTAGACTTCATTTGGATCCACTCAGAGGGGCTGAAATTTGAAATTCATTTGATAATTTTCAGACTTTAAAACAATCATCAATATGATATTGTGTATTCAAAACATACATTTTTGATAGAATATTTTGTCATACTATTTATAATACATAATCCTTTGTCGGACTATTATCCTCAAACTTTGGCGGCTATTTTCCCAAAACTGTCTTATCAGTTTTGAAATTGATCTTGTTTTGAAGTTTCATTGTTGTTGAGATTTTTTGTTTCAAAATCTGCTGAATTGGTTCATTGATCTTGTTTAGAATATTCATTGCTGTTGAGATTTTTGTTTCAAAATATGCTGAAGTGGGTCATTGATCTTGTTTAGAAGTTTCATCGCTGTTGAATCGCCGATCTGCGTGTGGCGTTCATTTCGACTTTATAACGGGTCAGCTAAAAAAAGTTTTTTTTGTCTGAATGAAGTTACTATGTGTTTTGAGCTATATACAGCCTACCCCCCCCCCCCCCCCCCCCGCCAAAAAAAAAAACATTTTTTGCCTATGGACTATTTTCCTCAAATTGTTAAATGGGATGTAAGTATCAATCTATTACCACTAAGACAGTCAGATTTTTTAGCTGTACCTAGTGTTATCCTAGAATGTACGTATATTTTGTAAAATGAAAACGCCATAAATGGATGTATAGATTTCATGTTTATGAAATATGTATCTGTCTTGCAAAACTTGGATTCTCAAAAATTAAAGATGTTCGAACTGTCCTAAATGAATACACTATCCATCGAATATTGTATTTGTCAAAATAAAGAGGCATGGACCATGTACACAATACGGCATGATCCCTCATATTCTAGACACGACTCAGAGTTTGCTATTGATTACAATATAAATAAAGCTGACGACCTTTACATTTTCGACCTGAACAATAATCAGAGATTTCGGTCGTGCGACCATTGGTCTTATATCAAATGGTAGGGAATTGGCCACAGAAATATGCAAAAAAATAATGGGAAGAAATGATAATTGATAAACGTGGAGTTCTTGCGATTTTTCTATTTTGACCATATTCTCGACCACAAACTGAATTCTAGACACTGACCTCCCAAATTCCGCAGGCTCTCGCAGATATATACTGTATTGTTCATGTTTAATAATATGTTGAATATATTCAGTGGTTTTGGAATTACTGCTACTTGAAAGAATCTGTGATTTCAGCTGATGACCTTTACAATGACAATGACCCCCAAGCAAACCACGTTGTTCAGAGGGGCTGTATAGTTAAAATATGAGAGAAAAATAATACGTGTATAACTAAAAACAGTATGAATAAGACCAGTGTCATGAATGAATAGTTAGCTAAAAGCTTTGGAGAAGAGAATAGACTTGACTAGAGACTTGAATGAATTTAGAGTCTTTGATGATCTTGCTCTGTCTGGAAGGCCGTTCCAAAGCTGAGGTGCAGAACTTGAGAAAGTTCTGTCGCCAACCATCTTTAGTCGTGTTTTGGGTACAGTGAGGAGATTAGCTGAGGACGAACGGAGGGTTCTGCCTGGACAACGGAGTTGTAGCATGTCTCTGATGTAGGGTGGAGCCATATCATTGAGCGCTTTGTAAGTCAAGATCAACACCTTATATTGAATCCGGTATGATACAGGCAGCCAGTGGAGTTTCTTCAGGACAGGCTGGATGTGGTCGTACTTACGGGTACCAGTTATGATACGGGCAGCCTGATTTTGGATTAGCTGTAACTTGTTTAGGAGTCGATCCGGAAGGCCCACAAGCACAGAGTTACAGTAATCGAGGTGGGAAGTAACAAATGCATGGACAAGTCGTTCCATTGACACCAAAGATAAGACTGGTTTTAGAGATCTGATGCGGCGTAGCTGATAATATGAGATGCGGGTGATGTTATTAATATGGGTATCCATTGCAATTTCTGATCAAGGATGACGCCTAGATTGCGTACATGAGAAACAGGGGAGTGTTCATTATCACCAACGCTGATTGATAGGCCTGGGATGATGGATCGTTGAGAGCAAAGGACGATAAATTCAGTCTTACTGTCGTTCATTTTAAGTTTATTACGACACATCCACGTTCTGATATCCTGTATGCAGTTCTCGAGCTTGAGCGTGGAGTCCAGTCGGGATTTTTCATCATTCTGTTTGAATTCAACATACAGCTGAGTGTCATCAGCATATGAATGAAACCGTACTCCATGGCTCCTTGCGATATCACCCAGAGGAAGGACATACAGAACAAATAAGAGAGGGCCTAGAACGGATCCCTGTGGGACACCGAATAACAGTTCCACCACTTCAGAGAAGACATCCTCGATTGTGACTACCTGTACCCTTGACGTGATATAGCAACGAATCCACTGAAGCGTTTTTCCAGTCAGGTCTAGTTTATGTTCCATCTGTTTAACAAGATGACATAATCAACGGTATCGAAGGCTGCGGACAGATCAAGTAATGCTAGAATAACACCATTTTGTCTGTCCACAGCACACCGAATGTCCTCCACAACTTTAAGGATGGCAGTCTCTGTGCTGTGTTTTGCCTTATAAGCAGACTGAAGGACTTCATCTAGACCGTTGACTTGAACATGCTCCTTGATCTGAGAGGCAACTGCTTTCTCAATGAGTTTCGAGACATAACAGAGATTGGAAACAGGTCGGTAGTTACAAAGACTGTTGGCGTCCAAAGAAGGCTTTTTGAGTAATGGTCTGACTAAAGCTTTCTTCATTACATCAGGAAACTGGTCGGATGTGATGGACAGGTTAATTATCCGTGTAATGGTGGGTAGAAGCTGGTCACGACATTTCTTCAGAAGCCATGTGGGCAGTGCATCCAGCGAGCATGACGAGCCTGATGATGATTTGACAAGCTTGTCAACGTCATCAACGGTGACAGGTTGAAAATCATTGAGGGAACAGACACTGGGAGCGAGTGCTTCTTCGTAGCCATCATTTGTGCTAGCTTTACATTTTCGACCTTGGGCGATAATTGGGGAATTTTGATCGTACATCCATCCGTCATAAAGCAATTGATGGAAAATTGACTATAAAAAAATACAAAAATACTAGGGAAAATCAATCGCCGCCCCTAAAAAATCCTTTTCAAAATTTGAATAAAAAGTCCCAAAATCTCAAAATGCAACTTTTCGATTTTGACCTTTTCCATGACCTTGACCTTGTCGTTAGATATTGAATTGTACAATTCACAGTATTGTTCCTATTATCGACGCACATCTCCTGAACAAAAATGTTCTGAAAAGATCGAAAACTGTCTTCACAATGAGGTTTTGAACCTCAGAACACTCAAGTCATAAAATCGTGACCCCCAACTTTTCGACCGCGGGCGAGAATGGGGAGTTTTGGTCTCACGGTGATCGGTCGTAACCATACAATCGGCAATTGACCAAAGAAAAATACAAAAATTGTTGGAAAAAGTAATATTTATTAGAACCGGAGTTATAGCCAATTGTGTGATTTTCACCTTTTCGGTTGCCATGGCAAATATTTTATTCAATTTTGACAAAAACTTGGTAGGACCGAGCCACTGACATACCGCTTCATGTCATAAAAAGTTCAAGTCGATCAGAAAATATGTGTTTGAGTTACGCACGCAGACAGACAGACAGACAAACTCAAATGCAATACCCTCTCCCCCTATCGGAGCGAGGGTAATTACCTATCAATTACCATACTGGATGAAAATTCTACTCATAATATTCCCGACAGCCTATGTACAGATGGAAAATGTGGATAATACATTTTTGCATTACCGACTATTATACATCATTCTTCGTTCAAACAACATACTTAGCATGGATGAAAACTATGGCAAATGAGAAAATATAGTAAGCACTGGTGAACTGTCAAGGAATTACAATCTCTGACAAACATTGATGTAATTAGCATGGGTGAATACTGCGATGAAATATTGAAATTGAATAAATACCGAGCCCTATCTAATCAGTCAGCCCTATCCAGTTGTTGTAAGGATCGTTTTGAGGAATATATTGTTCATTTCGCCAGGCCGATGCAAGGAATGACCCGTTCCGTCTAAAACCCTCATAATAGACAGTAGTTCCCTCGTTCAGATACCCGACCCACCAAGTGAAGGTTCCTATGGTGATAATAACGTGGTCACATTGGGTCAATATGGACATATCTACAAGTCGGTTCTTCTTTGCTGAAAACACAAACCTTTCCTCCACATCAGCAAAAAAGTTTTGGGTCCAATGAATGTCATCGCTGGTCACAGCATACTGTACATGTTGATACTGACTCTTGAAGAAAGAAAATGCTTTCAGAAAGAAAGATTTGGGCGGGAACAGGTGGCCTCTTTCTATTGTTTGCTTCTTGACTAGATCAGTGCGTCTTACGTGAATTCCAACACGAGTAAATTCAATATTAGACCAGTCACTTGGGATTGTACTATTGAGAAATTCTGACGCCTCTGCGACGGTTTCGTCATGGAAGGTGAATTCTTCTCTTATGCTCTCGTTGATTGCATTGAAATACAGCGGTGATTGTAGATAACAACACACTTTAAGCATTCGCTCTTTAACCGATTTCATCTGTACTATTGTATCTGCAATGTGGTGACGATCTTCACCAACTCCACGAGTTGTGAAACTTGTATCGTTTCTGGCTGTTTCTATATGCATACCTTTGAAAACTCCGACCAAGTTTTTGGGTTGCCTTATGAGAACAGGTATCCTGTTTGTAATAGATGGGCTATTCCTTTGAGACTGGCGTACTCAAACATTTGATTGCCGAGACGTCCCCAGAACCGTGTTGTGACATATCGGGGAGGAGAATGCATCTCTTCGTGCACCTGAGTTTTCGGTTGTCAGTTTATTGTTAGGGGCTGCGTTGGTGACGGATGGCGTAGGATTGTCGTTCGATTGATATGTCGAAGTTGTCAGTTCATTACCCGGGGCTCCTGTGGTGGCGAGTAGAGCAGGTTTGTTCTCTCTTCCTCCAAAGTTTTGCTGAACGAGCATCGACACCTGAGACAATGGATATGCAGTGAAACTTCGCTCAATTTTCATGTACACTACGAGGGTCAGCAGAAACACAACGATTGTAGACTTTAGGAAACATTGACCTCCAGAACTATTCATCCAACTGCTTTTCACCTTGACTTGTTCCATTGCTGTGTATCTGGAAACATTTGATATTGACATGATTTTATTTGAATATGGCCTGAATCTAAGTCCACGCCAAACTATAAAGTTAATCAATAGAATCGCCACCCCTACAGAATTCTTTTCAAAATTTTCATTAAAAAATCTCCGCACCTATTTTGAGCTGACAAAAACCAAGGACACATTTTTTTGCACCTAAAATCAAGAAGGGCATTTCAACATCAAGACTTTCGGGGTCTTTTGTCATTCTGTGCAAACAAAGAATCAGCCGTGAGTGATCATAGCAGCTTTTTGGAACATCTCTACGCGAGTTTCATTTGCAAGAATACACAGATAATCCTCACCATTCTTTGCAATACTGACAGACCTGGTTTTGACAAAATATACATGTATGTATCTCAATTCCAAACAAATTACAAAAACTCATCTGCAACCTATACATGTATATAGGTCTACTATAATATATTAAATCTAAATATGGCACCACAGTCTGAAGTTTAGCTCTGCGGGACAATTCTGAACACTATGATAGCATTTGAATCACCTGCGTGTAGTTGGGTTACATAGAGTATGTAGCCATATATATACAAACATGTATAATTTGTCTCAGATTGTTGATTATCCAATAAAAGAGAGAAACATCCATAGTTGGAAAACAATCCTCTAGTATCAGTTTCGGAATACCAAATTCCATAGGCAGAAACTATCAGTGAAGAAATATATTGCTCGTACCATTTTTGAAGCAAAATGATCCGAAGACAAGTCATTCAGTATTAAGTTGGAAAAAAATCACTCCAGCGTATAATTTTTTTGAGAGGGGGGGGGGGGGGGGCAACAATCCATGGACCAGCTTCATTTTTCGGTGTTGACTAACTGTTGAATGAATAGATGAGTTGTACATATTCACATGACTCAAAATATAGCAGTTATTTTGTATTATTACTTACCTTAATTTGAGACTTGAGATCTTCAGAGATTGACCTAGTGATGACCAAGATGCGTTTACATAGATTCCATTCGATATGTATCGTTGCTTGATTGGATTTAAATAGTTACAATATCTTGAAGAACATTGCATGTCATAAAAACCAGCTGCTGCTGAAGATGAAGTATGCGACCAACGAGTATTGACTGGTGTCAAAATGCTCATAAAATCCTATTGATTCCTGAACGTGGTAAGTCCGTTTCAATGAAACATATGTTTAAAGCTATAATCACTTTTAGAATTGACAAATGTATTTATTCTGCAGTAACTTTGTTTTGTCTATAGAATGAGAAATCGTAATAATTTGGATCTAAAAGTGTGTATTACGTGCCTAAATTGAGTTGCCAAGTCAAGATTTAAACTCGGGCCAGTCAATCTCGCATCATTTTTTTCCTAAAAGCGGCCCGCCTTGAGGGCGAGTTCTACATACAGTCTCATGACGTCATTGGTATTTGTCTAGATACTGTAGCAACCGGCAATGTAGGCAGGCCGATCATTCTCTATCCACGATTAATGGCAATTTCCTAAGTATCTGTTGTCGAATTGTGCATATTTTCTACATATTCTCGACTATCTCGAGATGTACTTTCAAGTTTGCGTGACAAACAAGAATGCTAAATTTGGCTGATTTTAAATTGATTACATGTACAACTTTAATACCTATACCTTGTGTTTCTTGCCAAAGCTACAACAATTTATAAATCGTGCTTTATACTTGTTAGTTTGATCCATTTAATATGGAACTGGCTTTGCCGAACCATATTAGCCAGACAAATAAAACACCATGACATCAATAAGAGAAGACGAATCTAAGATGTTGAAATTAGAGCCACGAATACTAGTATTAGAATGGTCATGTCCACGATTGACAAGAATAGTTGAATAAATGGAGTAATTGAATATTTTTTTATTTTGCTAGTGTGTGACTCTCATAGGCCACGTTATACGAAAATGTGAACAATAAAGCAATTTCACCTGAAATAATGTAGGCTCTTCGAGCTACCTTCACCACATACAAAGGTCTACTGGAATTTCATTTCAAGTACCTATTTTCACTGAAAATCCAAGATCATAAAATGATGAGCAGAGCATAAAATATTGTATTAGTCATAATCAGATAACCAGACGATAGCATACGGCCTTGTATCGCATGAACGCTAAGCGTGGGTAATACATGGATGGGTGACCCTGTTTGTGCATTCCCTGTGCTGCTCTATGCTGTTTACTTATGTTGTTTACAGTACAGTGTAGGCCTATAATTAGGAACCTTGTTATAGACAGAGATGCCAAAGGGTCTGAACAGTCTGACTCCGCAGAACAATGGTTGCATATAGAGTTGTATACTAGTAGTCATTACTTTACTTTCCCCATCTTGGATCCGTTTCCTATGGAAGCCCATAGGTGACATGTGCGGGAAAAAAATTGGTGTTTTTTTCTAGTAAAAACCTTGCACGTTCGAACGTAGAAAGTTCAAAGCCACCACGTTCCCACGTGGAAGCATTTAGCGCTATCATGTTCGCACGTGGTAACTTTAAAACTTATCACGTTCGCACGTAGAAAGGTTTTAGGCTTCCACGTTCACACGTAGAAAGTCCAAAACTACCACGTTCACACGTGGAAACAATATATGCTTTCACGTTCGCACGTAGAAACTTTAAAACTTATCACGTTCGAACGTAGAAAGATGTAGGTTTCCACGTTCACACGTAGAAAGTTTCAAAGCTACCACGTTCACACGTGAAAGCATTTGATGCTACCATACCCAAATCTTTGAACGTGCGAACGTGGTAGCTTCTGAAGTTTCCACGTGCGAACGTGGAAGCGTTAAATGCTTCTACGTGTGAACGTGGTAACCTAGGACTTTCCACGTGTGAACGCAATAGCCTAAACTGTTTCCACGTGCGAACGTGATAGTGTTAAATGCTTCCACGTTCGAACGTGCTAGGTATTTGCTGGAAAAGACATAGAAATTTTTTACGCGCATGTCACCTATGGGCTTCCGTAGTTTCCTGTTATTGATGTCATAGTGTTTTCCTTGTCTGGCAAATATGACCAGTCCGAAACAGTCTACCGTGAGGTCGAGTATGTGTCGGAATGAACGGGTCTGTCGGGATAATAATTGTGCAGTCAGAGAGACCAGTCGGTGATCTTAGACTATAAAATGTTCATTATTACTTTTATTAAATCTCCAAACCAATGTCATTTTAATGACGTGTTAAAGGAGAATTATTATCAAAATTATACGTCAATGATACCCCGAACATTATGTGAGTCTCTCACACCAGGTACACCAGTATGATTGAAGATTGTATATTATATAACCCGTTTTCTACTATTCATTTATTTTCATTCCAGATCCGAGGCTGTGATCAGGTGAGGGCCTTTCCCAAAACAGATGTGGTGTGCTTAAACTGTATAGATCATTTCATTCAAGAAGGATGATTATTCCTGTGTTGGGCAGAAGGTCTCGCTTCAAATAATGAATTCACCCATAGACCCAATGAACATTACACATCAAACTCCATCCCAATTCGCAAAAGTCACACCAACACAAGACGATATGAGCAAATCGTTGACCGCCAAAATGTCAATGAAATTGGTCCTACTTCTTACAAACTGCGATCCAACACCACACCATTTTCTTTTGACACGGATTATTATTTCTATGGGATGCATGTTGACCAGGAGTAGGCCAGAAATGAGGCAATTTATAATAAAAAAATGTTTGTGATACTTCATATCTCCCCAAAAATCCCCTGTTGTGCACCTATTGGTCAAGAAATTATAATCTCCACGTGCCCAAGAGCATTGCTCTGTTCTCTGCAAGCTGGTTTTTGTGTAGCCTTGAATCGGGAATATGGACATCATGGCCTGGTCGAACTACCACGAGTTTTCATGCTTCATATTCAAATTCAACGCTCTTGAAATTGATGCTGTCGCTCATACTTTGCTGAACTGTGATTTTGAGCGGGTTTGTACATCTCAAACTGTACTTCATGGTACAAATACTTGTTGCTGTTTGCAATAAGAAGATGTTTTCCTTGCTACAAAGGGCGTTTATATGTATCGATGTTTGACAATGACCCCCGCCCTCCCCCCCCCCCTCAGCTCAGATGTCCTCGCTTCTATACTTATAAGTACATAGCCCATGACATCATCGCTATGTGTCACTGTGAGTAAACATGATACCTAGAACTGCATCACATCCACACTCGCCAGAACCACATTTCCGAGGTGAAGACGACTCTACCATCTAAGTACGCACTGCGCCTTCAGGGCGACGTTCGATTTCCTGTCACGTTTATATGATGACCATGGCGACCCCAGGACATCGTGGTCCAGGAATACGATCTCGAGGCGTTCCATGGCATCCTTGTCATGTCCTTGGCCATAGTATGTTACTGGGCCCTGGGTCCCAGTAAGTCACTGGGTCCCAGCAAGTCACTGGACCACAGTAAGTCACTGGGTCCCAGCAAGTCACTGGACCACAGTAAGTCACTGGGTCCCAGCAAGTCAATGGACCACAGTAAGTCACTGGGTCCCAGCAAGTCACTGGACCACAGTAAGTCACTGGGTCCCAGCAAGTCACTGGACCACAGTAAGTCACTGGGCCCCACGTGCCCAAGAGCATTGCTCTGTTCTCTGCAAGCTGGTTTTTGTGTAGCCTTGAATCGGGAATATGGACATCATGGCCTGGTCGAACTACCACGAGTTTTCATGCTTCATATTCAAATTCAACGCTCTTGAAATTGATGCTGTCGCTCATACTTTGCTGAACTGTGATTTTGAGCGGGTTTGTACATCTCAAACTGTACTTCATGGTACAAATACTTGTTGCTGTTTGCAATAAGAAGATGTTTTCCTTGCTACAAAGGGCGTTTATATGTATCAATGTTTGACAATGACCCCCGCCCTCCCCCCCCCCCCCCCCCCCTCAGCTCAGATGTCCTCGCTTCTATACTTATAAGTACATAGCCCATGACATCATCGCTATGTGTCACTGTGAGTAAACATGATACCTAGAACTGCATCACATCCACACTCGCCAGAACCACATTTCCGAGGTGAAGACGACTCTACCATCTAAGTACGCACTGCGCCTTCAGGGCGACGTTCGATTTCCTGTCACGTTTATATGATGACCATGGCGACCCCAGGACATCGTGGTCCAGGAATACGATCTCGAGGCGTTCCATGGCATCCTTGTCATGTCCTTGGCCATAGTATGTTACTGGGCCCTGGGTCCCAGTAAGTCACTGGGTCCCAGCAAGTCACTGGACCACAGTATGTCACTGGGTCCCAGCAAGTCACTGGACCACAGTAAGTCACTGGGTCCCAGCAAGTCAATGGACCACAGTAAGTCACTGGGTCCCAGCAAGTCACTGGACCACAGTAAGTCACTGGGTCCCAGCAAGTCACTGGACCACAGTAAGTCACTGGGTCCCAGCAAATCACTGGACCACAGTAAGTCACTGGGTCCCAGCAAGTCACTGGACCACAGTAAGTCACTGGACCACAGTAAGTCACAGGGTCCCATGTGACATTAAATCACTGGGTCCTGGGTCATACCATCGTAAGGACGCCTTGTCAGGTGTGACGACAATATAATCTAAATTCGAGTGGTACATGTATGTGTCCCTGATATTCTTCGCAACGGATAAAAAAAAAGCCTCACAAACACTTATCCCATGCAGCATTCACTGCGATCCATTTTAATCATTTACCTGCATCGTACATTAGCATAACACTGTATTATTACGTCCTCAAACATTTAGCTTCGACATCAATTCCATGTACGTTCAAATGGGCAATTATATGGCCAGAATCTTGATTGGATATGTATTTGAATCAACAAGTTGTTTGGGAATCTTTTACAGCGCCTGCTTATGAAATATCATACAAGTATAATACCTTTTTTTCACAAATTAATACAATATATTGTTTGGTTTAGCGTCTCAAATCAGGGATGTCAGCCCACAAATCGGGGAATTTCAGGTGTCACCTTGTAAACTAAACAATCTATCCCACTCTCAGTCATCAGTTAGACCTATCCAGTTGTTGTAAGCATCGTTTTGAGGAATATATTGTTCATTTCGCCAGGCCGATGCAAGGAATGACCCGTTCCGCCTGAAACCTTCATAGTAGACAGTAGTTCCCTGGTTCAGATACCCGACCCACCAAGTGAAGGTTCCTATGGTGATAATAACGTGGTCACATTGGGTCAATATGGACATATCTACAAGTCGGTTCTTCTTTGCTGAAAACACAAACCTTTCCTCCACATCAGCAAAAAAGTTTTGGGTCCAATGAATGTCATCGCTGGTCACAACATACTGTACATGTTGATACTGACTCTTGAAGAAAGAAAATGCTTTCAGAAAGAAAGATTTGGGCGGGAACAGGTGGCCTCTTTCTATTGTTTGCTTCTTGACTAGATCAGTGCGTCTTACGTGAATTCCAACACGAGTAAATTCAATATTAGACCAGTCACTTGGAATTGTACTATTGAGAAATTCTGACGCCTCTGCGACGGTTTCGTCATGGAAGGTGAATTCTTCTCTTATGCTCTCGTTGATTGCATTAAAATACAGTGGTGATTGTAGATAACAACACACTTTAAGCATTCGCTCTTTAACCGATTTCATCTGTACTATTGTATCTGCAATGTGGTGACGATCTTCACCAACTCCACGAGTTGTGAAACTTGTATCGTTTCTGGCTGTTTCTATATGCATACCTTTGAAAACTCCGACCAAGTTTTTGGGTTGCCTTATGAGAACAGGTATCCTGTTTGTAAGATGGGCTATTCCTTTGAGACTGGCGTACTCAAACATTTGATTGCCGAGACGTCCCCAGAACCGTGTTGTGACATATCGGGGAGGAGAATGCATCTCTTTCGAGGTTGTCGGTTTATTAATAGGGGCTGCGTTGGTGACGGATGGCGCAGGATTGTCGTTCGCCTGATATGTTGAAGTTGTCAGTTCATTACCCGGGGCTCCTGTGGTGGCGAGTAGAGCAGGTTTGTTCTCTCTTCCTCCAAAGTTTTGCTGAACGAGCATCGACACCTGAGACAATGGATATGCAGTGAAACTTCGCTCAATTTTCATGTACACGACGAGGGTCAGCAGAAACACAACGATTGTAGACTTTAGGAAACATTGACCTCCAGAACTATTCATCCAACTGCTTTTCACCTTGACTTGTTCCATTGCTGTGTGTCTGGAAACATTTGATATTGACATGATTTTATTTGAATATGGCCTGAATCTAAGTCCACGCCAAACTATAAAGTTAATCAATAGAATCGCCACCCCTACAGAATTCTTTTCAAAATTTTCATTAAAAAATCTCCGCACCTATTTTGAGCTGACAAAAACCAAGGACACATTTTTTTGCACCTAAAATCAAGAAGGGCATTTCAACATCAAGACTTTCGGGGTCTTTTGTCATTCTGTGCAAACAAAGAATCAGCCGTGAGTGATCATAGCAGCTTTTTGGAACATCTCTACGCGAGTTTCATTTGCGAGAATACACA
Source organism: Terebella lapidaria (assembly GCA_949152475.1). Taxonomy (NCBI): domain Eukaryota; kingdom Metazoa; phylum Annelida; class Polychaeta; order Terebellida; family Terebellidae; genus Terebella; species Terebella lapidaria. The sequence goes on from OX424560.1 coordinate 35,946,102, forward strand.
GATAATCCTCACCATTCTTTGCAATACTGACAGACCTGGTTTTGACAAAATATACATGTATGTATCTCAATTCCAAACAAATTACAAAAACTCATCTGCAACCTATACATGTATATAGGTCTACTATAATATATTAAATCTAAATATGGCACCACAGTCTGAAGTTTAGCTCTGTGGGACAATTCTGAACACTATGATAGCATTTGAATCACCTGCATGTAGTTGGGTTACATAGAGTATGTAGCCATATATATACAAACATGTATAATTTGTCTCAGGTTGTTGATTATCCAATAAAAGAGAGAAACATCCATAGTTGGAAAACAATCCTCTAGTATCAGTTTCGGAATACCAAATTCCATAGGCAGAAACTATCAGTGAAGAAATATATTGCTCGTACCATTTTTGAAGCAAAATGATCCGAAAACAAGTCATTCAGTATTAAGTTGGAAAAAAATCACTCCAGCGTATAATTTTTTTGAGAGGGGGGGGGGGGGGGGGGGGCAACAATCTATAGACCAGCTTCATTTTTCGGTGTTGACTAACTGTTGAATGAATAGATGAGTTGTACATATTCACATGACTCAAAATATAGCAGTTATTTTGTATTATTACTTACCTTAATTTGAGACTTGAGATCTTCAGAGATTGACCTATATAGTGATGACCAAGATGCGTTTACATAGATTCCATTCGATATGTATCGTTGCTTGATTGGATTTAAATAGTTACAATATCTTGAAGAACATTGAATGTCATAAAAACCAGCTGCTGCTGAATTGGATTTAAATAGTTACAATATCTTGAAGGACATTGCATGTCATAAAAACCAGCTGCTGCTGAAGATGAAGTATGCGTCCAACGAGTATTGACTGGTGTCAAAATGCTCATAAAATCCTATTGATTCCTGAACGTGGTAAGTCCGTTTCAATGAAACATATGTTTAAAGCTATAATCACTATTAGAATTGACAAATGTATTTATTCTGCAGTAGCTTTGTTTTGTCTATAGAATGAGAAATCGTAAAAATTTGGATCTAAAAGTGTGTATTACGTGCCTAAATTGAGTTGCCAAGTCAAGATTTAAACTCGGGCCAGTCAATCTCGCATCATTTTTTTTCCTAAAAGCGGCCCGCCTTGAGGGCGAGTTCTACATACAGTCTCATGACGTCATTGGTATTTGTCTAGATACTGTAGCAACCGGCAATGTAGGCAGGCCGATCATTCTCTATCCACGATTAATGGCAATTTCCTAAGTATCTGTTGTCGAATTGTGCATATTTTCTACATATTCTCGACTATCTCGAGATGTACTTTCAAGTTTGCGTGACAAACAAGAATGCTAAATTTGGCTGATTTTAAATTGATTACATGTACAACTTTAATACCTATACCTTGTGTTTCTTGCCAAAGCTACAACAATTTATAAATCGTGCTTTATACTTGTTAGTTTGATCCATTTAATATTGAACTGGCTTTGCCGAACCATATCAGCCAGACAAATAAAACACCATGACATCAATAAGAGAAGACGAATCTAAGATGTTGAAATTAGAGCCACGAATACTAGTATTAGAATGGTCATGTCCACGATTGACAAGAATAGTTGAATAAATGGAGTAATTGAATAATTTTTTATTTTGCTAGTGTGTGACTCTCATAGGCCAGGTTATACGAAAATGTGAACAACAAAGCAATTTCACCTGAAATAATGTAGGCTCTTCGAGCTACCTTCACCACATACAAAGGTCTACTGGAATTTCATTTCAAGTACCTATTTTCACTGAAAATCCAAGATCATAAAATGATGAGCAGAGCATAAAATATTGTATTAGTCATAATCAGATAACCAGACGATAGCATACGGCCTTGTATCGCATGAACGCTAAGCGTGGGTAATACATGGATGGGTGACCATGTTTGTGCATTCCCTGTGCTGCTCTATGCTGTTTACTTATGTTGTGTACAGTACATTGTAGGCCTATAATTAGGAACCTTGTTATAGACAGAGATGCCAAAGGGTCTGAACAGTCTGACTCCGCAGAACAATGGTTGCATACAGAGTTGTATACTAGTAGTCATGACTTTACTTTCCCCATCTTGGATCCGTTTCCTATGGAAGCCCATAGGTGACATGTGCGGGAAAAAAAATTGTTTTTTTCTAGTAAAAACCTTGCACGTTCGAATGTAGAAAGTTCAAAGCCACCACGTTCCCACGTGGAAGCATTTAGCGCTATCACGTTCGCACGTGGTAACTTTAAAACTTATCACGTTCGCACGTAGAAAGGTTTTAGGCTTCCACGTTCACACGTAGAAAGTCCAAAACTACCACGTTCACACGTGGAAACAATATATGCTTTCACGTTCGCACGTAGAAACTTTAAAACCTATCACGTTCGAACGTAGGAAGATGTAGGTTTCCACGTTCACACGTAGAAAGTTTCAAAGCTACCACGTTCACACGTGAAAGCATTTGATGCTACCATACCCAAATCTTTGCACGTGCGAACGTGGTAGCTTCTGAAGTTTCCACGTGCGAACGTGGAAGCGTTAAATGCTTCTACGTGTGAACGTGGTAACCTAGGACTTTCCATGTGTGAACGCAATAGCCTAAACTGTTTCCACGTGCGAACGTGATAGTGTTAAATGCTTCCATGTTCGAACGTGCTAGGTATTTGCTGGAAAAGACATAGAAATTTTTTACGCGCATGTCACCTATGGGCTTCCGTAGTTTCCTGTTATTGATGTCATAGTGTTTTCCTTGTCTGGCAGATATGACCAGTCCGAAACAGTCTACCCTGAGGTCGAGTATGTGTCGGAATGAACGGGTCTGTCGGGATAATAATTGTGCAGTCAGAGAGACCAGTCGGTGATCTTAGACTATAAAATGTTCATTATTACTTTTATTAAATCTCCAAACCAATGTCATTTTAATGACGTGTTAAAGGAGAATTATTATCAAAATTATACGTCAATGATACCCCGAACATTATGTGAGTCTCTCACACCAGGTACACCAGTATGATTGAAGATTGTATATTATATAACCCGTTTTCTACTATTCATTTATTTTCATTCCAGATCCGAGGCTGTGATCAGGTGAGGGCCTTTCCCAAAACAGATGTGGTGTGCTTAAACTGTATAGATCATTTCATTCAAGAAGGATGATTATTCCTGTGTTGGGCAGAAGGTCTCGCTTCAAATAATGAATTCACCCAGAGACCCAATGAACATTACACATCAAACTCCATCCCAATTCGCAAAAGTCACACCAACACAAGACGATATGAGCAAATCGTTGACCGCCAAAATGTCAATGAAATTGGTCCTACTTCTTACAAACTGCGATCCAACACCACACCATTTTCTTTTGACACGGATTATTATTTCTATGGGATGCATGTTGACCAGGAGTAGGCCAGAAATGAGGCAATTTATAATAAAAAATGTTTGTGATACTTCATATCTCCCCAAAAATCCCCTGTTGTGCACCTATTGGTCAAGAAATTATAATCTCCACGTGCCCAAGAGCATTGCTCTGTTCTCTGCAAGCTGGTTTTTGTGTAGCCTTGAATCGGGAATATGGACATCATGGCCTGGTCGAACTACCACGAGTTTTCATGCTTCATATTCAAATTCAACGCTCTTGAAATTGATGCTGTCGCTCATACTTTGCTGAACTGTGATTTTGAGCGGGTTTGTACATCTCAAACTGTACTTCATGGTACAAATACTTGTTGCTGTTTGCAATAAGAAGATGTTTTCCTTGCTACAAAGGGCGTTTATATGTATCGATGTTTGACAATGACCCCCGCCCTCCCCCCCCCCCCCCCCTCAGCTCAGATGTCCTCGCTTCTATACTTATAAGTACATAGCCCATGACATCATCGCTATGGTCACTGTGAGTAATGAGTAATGATTTTATTTGAATATGGCCTGAATCTAAGTCCACGCCAAACTATAAAGTTAATCAATAGAATCGCCACCCCTACAGAATTCTTTTCAAAATTTTCATTAAAAAATCTCCGCACCTATTTTGAGCTGACAAAAACCAAGGACACATTTTTTTTGCACCTAAAATCAAGAAGGGCATTTCAACATCAAGACTTTCGGGGTCTTTTGTCATTCTGTGCAAACAAAGAATCAGCCGTGAGTGATCATAGCAGCTTTTTGGAACATCTCTACGCGAGTTTCATTTGCGAGAATACACAGATAATCCTCACCATTCTTTGCAATACTGACAGACCTGGTTTTGACAAAATATACATGTATGTATCTCAATTCCAAACAAATTACAAAAACTCATCTGCAACCTATACATGTATATAGGTCTACTATAATATATTAAATCTAAATATGGCACCACAGTCTGAAGTTTAGCTCTGCGGGACAATTCTGAACACTATGATAGCATTTGAATCACCTGCATGTAGTTGGGTTACATAGAGTATGTAGCCATATATATACAAACATGTATAATTTGTCTCAGATTGTTGATTATCCAATAAAAGAGAGAAACATCCATAGTTGGGAAACAATCCTCTAGTATCAGTTTCGGAATACCAAATTCCATAGGCAGAAACTATCAGTGAAGAAATATATTGCTCGTACCATTTTTGAAGCAAAATGATCCGAAGACAAGTCATTCAGTATTAAGTTGGAAAAAAATCACTCCAGCGTATAATTTTTTTGAGAGGGGGGGGGGGGGGGGGCAACAATCTATAGACCAGCTTCATTTTTCGGTGTTGACTAACTGTTGAATGAATAGATGAGTTGTACATATTCACATGACTCAAAATATAGCAGTTATTTTGTATTATTACTTACCTTAATTTGAGACTTGAGATCTTCAGAGATTGACCTATATAGTGATGACCAAGATGCGTTTACATAGATTCCATTCGATATGTATCGTTGCTTGATTGGATTTAAATAGTTACAATATCTTGAAGAACATTGCATGTCATAAAAACCAGCTGCTGCTGAATTGGATTTAAATAGTTACAATATCTTGAAGGACATTGCATGTCATAAAAACCAGCTGCTGCTGAAGATGAAGTATGCGTCCAACGAGTATTGACTGGTGTCAAAATGCTCATAAAATCCTATTGATTCCTGAACGTGGTAAGTCCGTTTCAATGAAACATATGTTTAAAGCTATAATCACTATTAGAATTGACAAATGTATTTATTCTGCAGTAGCTTTGTTTTGTCTATAGAATGAGAAATCGTAAAAATTTGGATCTAAAAGTGTGTATTACGTGCCTAAATTGAGTTGCCAAGTCAAGATTTAAACTCGGGCCAGTCAATCTCGCATCATTTTTTTTCCTAAAAGCGGCCCGCCTTGAGGGCGAGTTCTACATACAGTCTCATGACGTCATTGGTATTTGTCTAGATACTGTAGCAACCGGCAATGTAGGCAGGCCGATCATTCTCTATCCACGATTAATGGCAATTTCCTAAGTATATGTTGTCGAATTGTGCATATTTTCTACATATTCTCGATTATCTCGAGATGTACTTTCAAGTTTGCGTGACAAACAAGAATGCTAAATTTGGCTGATTTTAAATTGATTACATGTACAACTTTAATACCTATACCTTGTGTTTCTTGCCAAAGCTACAACAATTTATAAATCGTGCTTTATACTTGTTAGTTTGATCCATTTAATATGGAACTGGCTTTGCCGAACCATATCAGCCAGACAAATAAAACACCATGACATCAATAAGAGAAGACGAATCTAAGATGTTGAAATTAGAGCCACGAATACTAGTATTAGAATGGTCATGTCCACGATTGACAAGAATAGTTGAATAAATGGAGTAATTGAATAATTTTTTATTTTGCTAGTGTGTGACTCTCATAGGCCAGGTTATACGAAAATGTGAACAACAAAGCAATTTCACCTGAAATAATGTAGGCTCTTCGAGCTACCTTCACCACATACAAAGGTCTACTGGAATTTCATTTCAAGTACCTATTTTCACTGAAAATCCAAGATCATAAAATGATGAGCAGAGCATAAAATATTGTATTAGTCATAATCAGATAACCAGACGATAGCATACGGCCTTGTATCGCATGAACGCTAAGCGTGGGTAATACATGGATGGGTGACCCTGTTTGTGCATTCCCTGTGCTGCTCTATGCTGTTTACTTATGTTGTTTACAGTACATTGTAGGCCTATAATTAGGAACCTTGTTATAGACAGAGATGCCAAAGGGTCTGAACAGTCGGACTCCGCAGAACAATGGTTGCATACAGAGTTGTATACTAGTAGTCATGGCTTTACTTTCCCCATCTTGGATCCGTTTCCTATGGAAGCCCATAGGTGACATGTGCGGGAAAAAAAATTGTTTTTTTCTAGTAAAAACCTTGCACGTTCGAACGTAGAAAGTTCAAAGCCACCACGTTCCCACGTGGAAGCATTTAGCGCTATCACGTTCGCACGTGGTAACTTTAAAACTTATCACGTTCGCACGTAGAAAGGTTTTAGGCTTCCACGTTCACACGTAGAAAGTCCAAAACTACCACGTTCACACGTGGAAACAATATATGCTTTCACGTTCGCACGTAGAAACTTTAAAACCTATCACGTTCGAACGTAGGAAGATGTAGGTTTCCACGTTCACACGTAGAAAGTTTCAAAGCTACCACGTTCACACGTGAAAGCATTTGATGCTACCATACCCAAATCTTTGCACGTGCGAACGTGGTAGCTTCTGAAGTTTCCACGTGCGAACGTGGAAGCGTTAAATGCTTCTACGTGTGAACGTGGTAACCTAGGACTTTCCACGTGTGAACGCAATAGCCTAAACTGTTTCCACGTGCGAACGTGATAGTGTTAAATGCTTCCATGTTCGAACGTGCTAGGTATTTGCTGGAAAAGACATAGAAATTTTTTACGCGCATGTCACCTATGGGCTTCCGTAGTTTCCTGTTATTGATGTCATAGTGTTTTCCTTGTCTGGCAGATATGACCAGTCCGAAACAGTCTACCCTGAGGTCGAGTATGTGTCGGAATGAACGGGTCTGTCGGGATAATAATTGTGCAGTCAGAGAGACCAGTCGGTGATCTTAGACTATAAAATGTTCATTATTACTTTTATTAAATCTCCAAACCAATGTCATTTTAATGACGTGTTAAAGGAGAATTATTATCAAAATTATACGTCAATGATACCCCGAACATTATGTGAGTCTCTCACACCAGGTACACCAGTATGATTGAAGATTGTATATTATATAACCCGTTTTCTACTGTTCATTTATTTTCATTCCAGATCCGAGGCTGTGATCAGGTGAGGGCCTTTCCCAAAACAGATGTGGTGTGCTTAAACTGTATAGATCATTTCATTCAAGAAGGATGATTATTCCTGTGTTGGGCAGAAGGTCTCGCTTCAAATAATGAATTCACCCAGAGACCCAATGAACATTACACATCAAACTCCATCCCAATTCGCAAAAGTCACACCAACACAAGACGATATGAGCAAATCGTTGACCGCCAAAATGTCAATGAAATTGGTCCTACTTCTTACAAACTGCGATCCAACACCACACCATTTTCTTTTGACACGGATTATTATTTCTATGGGATGCATGTTGACCAGGAGTAGGCCAGAAATGAGGCAATTTATAATAAAAAATGTTTGTGATACTTCATATCTCCCCAAAAATCCCCTGTTGTGCACCTATTGGTCAAGAAATTATAATCTCCACGTGCCCAAGAGCATTGCTCTGTTCTCTGCAAGCTGGTTTTTGTGTAGCCTTGAATCGGGAATATGGACATCATGGCCTGGTCGAACTACCACGAGTTTTCATGCTTCATATTCAAATTCAACGCTCTTGAAATTGATGCTGTCGCTCATACTTTGCTGAACTGTGATTTTGAGCGGGTTTGTACATCTCAAACTGTACTTCATGGTACAAATACTTGTTGCTGTTTGCAATAAGAAGATGTTTTCCTTGCTACAAAGGGCGTTTATATGTATCGATGTTTGACAATGACCCCCGCCCTCCCCCCCCCCCCTCAGCTCAGATGTCCTCGCTTCTATACTTATAAGTACATAGCCCATGACATCATCGCTATGGTCACTGTGAGTAATCACATCCACACTCGCCAGAACCACATTTCCGAGGTGAAGACGACTCTACCATCTAAGTACGCACTGCGCCTTCAGGGCGACGTTCGAGTTCCTGTCACGTTTATATGATGACCATGGCGACCCCAGGACATCGTGGTCCAGGAATACGATCTCGAGGCGTTCCATGGCATCCTTGTCATGTCCTTGGCCATAGTATGTTACTGGGCCCTGGGTCCCAGTAAGTCACTGGGTCCCAGCAAGTCACTGGACCACAGTAAGTCACTGGGTCCCAGCAAGTCACTGGACCACAGTAAGTCACTGGGTCCCAGCAAGTCAATGGACCACAGTAAGTCACTGGGTCCCAGCAAGTCACTGGACCACAGTAAGTCACTGGGTCCCAGCAAGTCACTGGACTACAGTAAGTCACTAGGTCCCAGCAAGTCAATGGACCACAGTAAGTCACTGGACCACAGTAAGTCACTGGGTCCCAGCAAGTCACTGGACCACAGTAAGTCACTGGACCACAGTAAGTCACTGGGTCCCAGCAAGTCAATGGACCACAGTAAGTCACTGGGTCCCAGCAAGTCACTGGGTCCCAGCAAGTCACTGGACCACAGTAAGTCACTGGGTCCCAGCAAGTCACTGAACCACAGTAAGTCACTGGGTCCCAGCAAGTCACTGGACTGCAGTAAGTCACTGGGTCTCAGCAAGTCACTGGACCACAGTAAGTCACAGGGTCCCATGTGACATTAAATCACTGGGTCCTGGATCATACCACCGTAAGGACGCCTTGTCAGGTGTGACGACAATATAATCTAAATTTGAGTGGTACATGTATGTGTCCCTGATAAAAAAAGCCTCACAAACACTTATCCCATGCTGCATTCACTGCGAACCGTTTTATTCATTTACCTGCATCGAACATAAGCATAACACTGTATTATGACGCCCTCAAACATTTAGCTTCGACATCAATTCCATGTACGGTCAAATGGTCAATTATGTGGACATAATCTTGGTTATATATGTGTTTGAATTAAAAACTAGTTGTTTGGGAATCTTTTACAGCGCCTGCTTATGAAATATCATACAAGTATAATACCTTTTTTTCCACAAATTAATACAATATATTGTTTGGTTTAGCGTCTCAAACCAGGGATGTCAGCCCACAAATCGGGAAATTCCAGGTGTCACCCTGAAAATTAAACACCTATCCCACTCTCAGTCATCAGTTAGACCTATCCAATTGTTGTAAGCATCCTTTTGTGGAATATATTGTTCATTTCGCCAGGCCGATGCAAGGAATGACCCATTCCGTCTAAAACCTTCATAGTAGACAGTAGTTCCCTGGTTCAGATACCCGACCCACCAAGTGAAGGTTCCTATGGTGATAATAACGTGGTCACATTGGGTCAGTATGGACATGTCTACATTTCTGTCCTTCTTTGGTGAGAAAACAAACCTTTCCTCTACATCAGCAAAATAGTTTTCAGCCCAAAGAATGTCATCGCTGGCCACAACATACTGTACATGTTGATACTGACTCTTAAAGTAGGAAAATGCTTTTAGAAAGAAAGACTTTGGAGGGAAAAGATGACCCCTTAATATGGTTCTCGCAATCACCAAATCCTTGCGTCTTACGTGAATTCCAACACGAGTAAACTCAATATTAGACCAGTCACTTGGGATTGTACTATTAAGGAATTCTGACGCCTCTGCGACGGTTTCGTCATGGAATGTGAATTCCTCTCTTATGCTCTCGTTGATAGCATTGAAATACAGCGGTGACTGTAGATAACAACACACTTTAAGCATTTCCTCTTCGACCGATTTCATCTTTACTATTGTATCTGCAACGTGGTGACGGTCTTCACCAACTCGATGTACTTCGAAGGTTGTATCGTTGCTGGCTGTTTCTATATGCATGCCTTTGAAAACTCCGACCAAGTTTTTGGGTTGCCTTATGAGAACAGGTATCCTGTTTGTAAGATGGGCTATTCCTTTGAGACTGGCGTACTCAAACATTTGATTACCGAGACGTCCCATGAAGCGTGTAGTAACATATCGGGGAGGAGCATCTACCTCTTCGTACATCGACGTTGTCGCTTTGAAAGCCGGGGCAGCCGTTGTAGCATGTAGCTTCGTTTTGTCGAACGACTGGTCTGTCGAGGTTGTCAGGGACTCATATACCTGTGCAGGAGCAGCTATGATGGCGTGTAGCGCAGGTTCATCGTACGTACGAGTTGTCGGTTCATTACCAGGGACTGCTGTCGCGTCCAGCAGCACAGGTTTGCTTATTTTTTCTCCAAAGTTTTGCTGAACAAACATCGACATCCGAGACAACGGATATGCCGTGAAACTCAGCTTGATGTTCATATACACGAGTAGGCCCAGCAGAAAAACAACGATTGAAGACCTGAGTAGCCATTGGTCTCGAGAACATTTCGTCCAACTGCTTCTCACTTTGGATTGCTCCATCGCTGTTCATCCATAAAACATTTATATGTACATGTATGTTTATATCACATGCTTTCTTTTGAAATTGACATTAGAATGGAATAAGTAATGTGATTATTTAAATTATTTAAATTATTCTATTTCATTATGTTTCAACTTACTTCAATGTATTATGAGGTTGACAAAATAATGTATAACACAAGGCTTTCACGGAAACTTTCAACTTGTGTTTCCGAGCATGAATGTAATGCTAATTAGTACCACATGATGCCAAGTAGCCACATTAAGTAAAGAAAAATCACGTACGGTAAACCATATGTTGCAAAAGATCATTAAGCTTGACGTGTGCGGTAACGATTATCGGCAGGGGTCAACTTGCTCTCGGCCTCCCATTGATTCAATACTATGCTAATTAAGTTTTGGTGGGACCTGATTAATGCGCCTTTCTCTGTAGTAGAGCCTTCCATGATACCCTCAAAAACTTACAACTTGTTGTGTTTCATATTTTCGAGATATATTTAGTTTTCATTGAATTTGGTTCTACCAAAGCAGACATGTACATGTAGAAGTGTGGATTTGTCTGTTTGTAGTCTATGGTCCTCTTGGAAAGGCATGTCTATCTGTATCGCGCTTTGCTTCCAAAGGCAGGCCCTCAGGTGCTGTGCAATAAAGTTGGAAATGACTAATAGATTTAAATAAAGGTAAATAAAAACACAAGGGAACAATATTAATTAGATTTTTTGATGTTAACCATGTAATTTAAGCAATAGCTCTTGTGATGAAATGTACCAGCTGCAGGGCACTGGGGGAACTTTGAAAAACATGGCGAAAAACCAGGGCTCCAAGACAGGTACACCAAACGCAAGGGTGATGACATTTGATAAAAAACACTGATTTCTGTTCTTCATATATATTATGTTATCAGAACCACGATAGCACAGAGCCATCTAAATTGTATGATTGTTTTAATAGCGCAATAAAATTGCATTATCCACAGTGTCGGGTACAGAGGAAAGTACGAGTGACACCAGCACGACTGCCTTCTAGTTCAATGACCATAACAACGTCATTCTTGACTCGGGGGCAATGCTGACTCAGTGCTGTGGCACCTAATGTATGCAGACTGTGAGTTTCATGTAGTGCACGGCATGACGGCACCGCCTCTGTGGCCGAGTGGATGGGATTGGTGGCTTTTGAAGCAACGACGCTCAGAGGCAGTAGGTGACGCGGGTTCGATCCCCATCACCGGCTCAAAGTAGGTGGAGTTTTCATCCTGCTGGCAATGCAAAGGTTTCTCCATTCGAATGTGCTTTCCAAATTCTAAATTGTTACCCGACGGGGGATGGGGAAGACAGGCAGAATTGCCTATCATCATGGACCGTCGTTAAATAAATCTGATTATGATGATGATGACAAGTATTCATCCAGTCGCCTAGATACTACACGATATATTGTTTTCGAACGAAACGACAGCTTTGAGCCTTGAGATCTGAGGATCTTGAAAACATTGGGATGTCGATGTCAAACATCGACATCCGAGACAACGGATATGCCGTGGAACTCAGCTTGATGTTCATATATACGAGTAGGCCCAGGAGAAATACAACGATTGAAGACCTGAGGAGCCATTGGTCTCGAGAACATTTCGTCCAACTGCTTCTCACTTTGGATTGCTCCATCGCTGTTTATCCATAAAACGTTTATATGTACATGTATGTTTACATCATATGCTTTCCTTTGAGAATGAAATAACTAATGTGATCATTTTACTAATTTACATTATTCTAATCCATTATCATGTTTCAACTTACTTCAATGTATTATGAGGTTGACAAAATAATGCATAACACAAGGCGTTCACAGAGACTTGTCTTTCGAGCATAAATGGAAAGCCAATTACTAACACTCGATGTCAAGTAGCCACACTAGGTATAGAACAATCACGTACGGTAAACCATAGGTTGCAAAAGATCATTGAGCTTGACGTGTGCAGATAACTTTGATCTGCAGGGGTCAACTTGCTCTCGGCCTCCCATTGATTCAATACTATGATAATGAAGTTTTGGGGAGACCTGATTATTGCGTCATTCTCTGTAGTAGAGCCTTCCATGACACCCTCAAAATCTTACAACTTGTTTTACTTCATAGTTTAGAGATATATTCAGTTTTCATTGAATTTGGTTCTACCAAAGCAGTTTTCAAATGTGCAGTTGTCAGCTTGTAGTGAGGAGAAAATTATGACACAAAAATTATCCCAAAGGCTAAGAAAGGTTACCGGACCAAAAAATCGCTTCTACAAATTTTCATAATTTCAAAAATTTGTTCATTATTATTTCACCACCGCCACTCGCATTTCATCTTGGATTGATAACGAGCAAAATATATTACTAAGCAAGTTTTTCAGGGAATTGTTCATGGTCATGGTATTAAATATGTGTCATCGTACTTTCTAATCCTAAAACATTTCCACATATTTAATAATACCAATACTTACACCTTTCGCGATGCAGTCAAGTACAATAATGTGATTGATCAAAATGTCTACAGTATATGATAATGGCCAGTTCAACAATATTTATCATTGCATTGCCATCATGTATGTTAACAGTCTGTTCTCTACCTGATTATATTAATTACATTCATTTTGATGCCTACAGAGTAGAGGCCATAATAAAGTGTGGATATCTCGCACAAATATATTTCATTATTTGTTTATATGAGTTGGCCAACTTGTGTGCTAAGGTATATATGTAAAGTTCATTGTATAATTTCTTATAGCACATGTGTTACCTATAATCACAATCTCAGTGGGAACATTTGACCAAAATACCCTCCGTATAGAAAAAATCAGTCGAAAGTCCAAAACGTTATTTGTAAAAAAACGTTTCCCACGTACAGAAAATTATTGTCAAAAATCCATACAAGAAATATTTATTTGTAAAAACAAATCTCCGTATACAAAATTTTGGTCAAAATTCCATAGAAAAAAAATCTCCACCTTATAGATAATTTTGGGAAAAATCCATAGACCTACTTTTCAATTTTGTTTGCCTTCATTGGTCAATTTAAAGTCACGAGAATATTGAGCATATATCATTTGTAGTATGTCCACAATTGATTCCTAAGCTGCAAAGTCGATAATAAGCGAGATATTAGCCATTTTGTGATCTGACCTTGAAAATGAGGACGAAGGTCATATTTAAGGTCATGACAACATTCAGCACATAACGTTTCATATTTGTTCATAATTATTTCCTAAGCTGCAAAGTCGATAATAAGCAAGATATTGGTAATTTTGTGCTCTGACCTTGAAAACAAGGTCAAAGGTTCATGAGAATATTCAGCATATAACAATACCTATAAAATTGTAGGTGCAAAATTGAATCCTGAGCTGCAAAGTCGACAACAAGCGAAATATTAGCCATTTTGTGCTCTATTCATGAAAATGAGATCAAAAGTGAAATTCAAGGTCACGAGAACATTCAGTGAAAATCACGTCCTATATATCAACAATTGATTCCTAAGCTTTAAAGTTGATAATGAGCGAGATATTTGCCATTTTGTGCTCTGATCCTGAAAGTAAGTATCATGAGTGAGAAAGTTTGAAAGTGAGATCAAAGGTTAAATTCAAGGTCATGACAATATTCAGCATATATCGTTTACTATATGTTCGCAATTGATCATTATGCTGTAAAGTTGATAATAACATATTAGCCATATTATGATCTGACCTTGAAAATTAGGTCAAAGGTCAAGTTCAAGGTCATGACAACATTCAGTATATATCATTTCCTATATGTGCTCAATTGCTTGCAAAGCCGTAAGGTCGATAATAAACTAGATATTAGCCATTGTGTGCTTTCACCTTCAAGATGAGGTCAAAGTCAATGTCATGACAATATCCAGCATATAACGTTTACTATATGTTCACAATTGATTCCTAAACTGTAGAGTTGATAACAAGTGAGATATTAGCCATTTTATGCTCTGACCTTTAAAAAAAGGTCAAAGGTCAAGTTCAAGGTTATGACAAGATTCAGTATATCACATTTCCTATATCTGCACAATTGATTCCTAAGCTGTAAAGTCGATAATCAGCGAGATATTAGCCATTTTATGCTCTGACCTTGAAAATGAGATCAAAGATCATGACAATATTCAGCATATACCACTTCCTATATGTTATTAAATTGATTCGTAAGCTGTAAAGTCGATAGTAAGTGATATTTTAGTCATTTTGTGCTCTGACCTTGAAAATGAGGTCAAAGGTCAATTTCAAGGTCACGAAAATATTCAGCATATATAATTTCCTATATGTCCACAATTGATTCCTAGTCTCTTATCGCAATATTAGGTGAGATATTAGCAATGATTATCCCATTATAAAGCATAGGATAATTTAACATGGGAAAGTCCTATTTGGGCCAAGTTTGGGGCAAAATTGCCCACTACGAGTGATTCAGGCGAGTGATTCACCCGAGTACATATTAGGAGTGTTATTTATATATATAAAAAAGTTACTGAATAGATTTTGAGAAAATGGCATCCAAAGTCCAAAATTCGTCGAAAACGGCCGCCATGTTTTTCCATCTAAACGCATACGAAAACTGACTAAATACTTTGAAATGTATGATTCCTGAGTACTTATTGTAGCCTTGACAGTCTACCAAGAATTGGTGGAACCTCATACACGAACATAGGAGACACTGCATGAAAACAATTGAGCCAACTAATCAAACAATAAATGTTTTGATTCTTGCATAACTTATATAATTTTTGTTCAATATTCAGGGACATCCCACCTGTTTTGACAATAATTCTCCCTAGAATCACGAAGCCTTGCGCCCAGAATCATGGAACCTGCCCCTAGAATCATAAAATACCCCTAGAATCACTGAACCGGTTGTGCCACCGGTTGTGAACCGGTTATCCACAGTGTCGGATGCAGAGGAAAGGACAAGTGACACCAGTACGACTGCCTTCTTGTTCAGTAATCATTACAATGTCATTCTTGACTCGGGGGCAATGCTGGCTCAGTGCTGTGGCACTTATTGTATGCAGACTGGGATATTTCATGTAGTGCACGGCATGACAAGTATTCAGCCAGTCCAGTCGCCTGGCTACTGCACGATCTATTGTTTTCGAACGAAATGACAGCTTCGAGACTGATATGAGGATCTTGAAAACATTAGGTTTCAGGTCTTGTTTGTTGATGAGACGGATTACCCCAGCTGTTTTGGGAGGTCTGGGTGTAGTACTTTGGACAAACGACAGGTTTACTATCCTTGTGATTTGAACGAACATGATATCCCGGCCATTTTGAGTTGCCACGTATGCAGTCACTGTGGGTCTACAGTCTCTCACAGAATGCATTGCAAGAAATATGCATCATTTTTTAATCGCCTGCGGGCGATTCATTTGGATCAGCTTTCGCCATCTTGGATATGACTTGGACGTGATTTGCGCGTTTGGTAATTTACGGACTGTGTGAGTTATCAGGTTATTGAACATAGAATGAACAGGTACTGTGAAAGGTCGCAGCGATATCTACCCGGCAAATCATAACGTTATATCATTGTCACGTAGGCCCCTGCACATATTACCGTCTTGAGTGCAAATCTAATCTTGACGATCCCCTTCACCTTTAGGGGAAGTACTTGTTTTAGTTTATCATAGTAAGGATTCGAACATATCCACGATCAAAGAAAATGGATTGTCATGTAGGAAAGCACTTATCATGGATGATTGGTTTATTTGTGTGGATCGTTGACGGGTTTTCAAAAAAGTAGTCGATGAAAGCTATAGCTATATTCCCATCTGAATTGAACGATGAAGGTGAAGACGATTGATTTCAATGAGATTATTGTTCACAATGCTGACGATGTATTTCTGGTCATCATGAGCTTCACGTCATTTGTTGCTGTAATAGATTTTGCATTTGAGAGCAAGTATCATGGAACGAGAGGGCGTACTACCAATTGTTTTAATCTTCGCAGGTGTATGTTTTTCGATGTGGTTGAGGATCGACGCTTTATACTGTTTCACCAGTATGGTGTTGAACGTTGTATCCTAAGAAACCTGGAATATATACGACACTACAGACTCTCCCAAATCATCCATTTAATTAGATCCGAATCAACTTGCTTAATTATTAAAAGACGAACGTGATGATATCCAATTTCCATAGTTAGTTCGCCTTTTTCAGGTAGCAACATGGACGTTTCGCCACGTATGGTGTCACAACTAATACGCTAGTTAGCAGCACATATGAAGCTTCACTTACCAGAGTATCCAGGATATCCCGACATTGCCTTGATAAGGATATGGCTTACAAAAAATAATAGTTGCTTTTGAAGTATAATGTAGACGTTATCCCGATCTGGTTGATTAGTACACCTAGTCTACATGTATGAGACTTGTTTGGAATTATTTTTCGGATTATAGACGGGTGACACAGTGTGAAATGCTCACTCTTTCCGGAATACATGATATGACTTCATTAGTGCAATTTATGGGGGGGGGGGGGGGGGGATTATGAGTTTTTATGACACCGAACATTTAGTCCGATTGAACCTATTTCCGTGGTGTTGTGTCCGTCGTCGTCAGTCTACATTTTCATCTTTAAAGTTCATGGTCGGAACTTAAAAATGCCTAAAAATAGTTCCAGAGGGAGACATTCCTTAGTTTTTAGGTTACCGGACCTTTGGTCCGCTAACCTATTGGCATGGCGTTGCGTCCGGCGTCGGCGTCGGCCACATTTTTATCTTTTTTGTTTACAGACCAATCTTTCTGAAATTTTGCACAAAAATGCACAAAAATAATTCAAGAAGGAGGTATTTTTTAGTTTTTTGATTTTCGCAATTTTTTCAAAATGGCGGCCGTTTTTGTCGAAAATCGGCCAATTTTCTAAAAATCTGTTCAGTAACTTTTTTTCTTTTTGATACATAACAAATAAATTGTCCTATGCTTTATAATGGGACACATTAAGCCTAATATCTCACTTAATATTGAGATTAGAGACTAGGAAACAATTGTGGACATATAGGAAATGATATATGTTGAATATATTGTGACCTTGAATTTGACCTTTGACCTCATTTTCAAGGTCACAGGACAAAATGGCTAATATCTCGCTTATTATCGACTTTACAGCTTAGAAATCAATTGTGGACATATAGGAAATGATATATGCTGAATATTCTCGTGACCTTGAATTGACCTTTGACCTCATTTTTTTCAAGGTCACAAGACAAAATGGCTAATATCTCGCTTATTATCGACTTTACAGCTTAGGAATCCATTGTGAACATATAGGAAATGATATATGCTGAATATTCTCGTGACCTTGAATTTGACCTTTGGCCTCATTTTCAAGGTCACAGGACAAAATGGCTAATATCTCGCTTATTATCGACTTTACAGCTTAGGAATCAATTGTGAACATATAGGAAATGATATATGCTGAATATTCTCATGACCTTGAATTTGACCTTTGACCTCATTTTCAAGGTCACAGGACAAAATTGCTAATATCTCGCTTATTATCGACTTTACGGCTTAGGAATCAATTGTGAACATATAGGAAATGATATATGCTGAATATTCTCGTGACCTTGAATTTGACATTTGACCTCATTTTCAAGGTCACAGGACAAAATGGCCAATATCTTGCTGATTAGCAACTTTGCAGCTTAGGAATCAATTGTGAACATATAGGAAATGATATATGCTGAATATTCTAGTGACCTTGAATTTGACCCTTGACCTAAATTTCAAGGTTAGGCATTTTATTTTCAAGGTCAGAATACAAAATGGCCAATATCTCGCTTATTATCAAATTTACAGCTTATGATGTTACAGCTTATGAGGAAATGATGTATGCTGATCATTTTGGTGATCTAGAATTTGACCTTTGATCTCATTTTCAAGGTCAGAGAACAAAATGGCTAATATGTCGCTTATTATCATCTTTACATCTGCCCCTGATGACGCTAGTGTGTCTTTGGATAAACTATTTGGTCGGGCTTTGTTTCTATTGCAAAATGTTGTAATTTACGTTTCTTATTGGCGTCATCAAAATTTGATTGTATTGGTGGTAATAGATTGATACTTACATTTATACCACTGAGTCGGTGTCACTGCTGGCGGACGTTAAATCTGTCCCCGAGGATACCATCAACTCAGTAGCCTTCGGGCTTGTGATTGGGTACTTTTGTACTTGTCATGTATCTATTCCATGGGGTTATATTCGGATTTCTAAATTATTTTCATAGGTTGTTGGGCAGTTGTATACTAATTCCATCTGGTGTACAGTAGAAACAACTACATTTAACACATTGTCTGCCCCTGAAGACGCCAGTGTGTCTTTGGATAAACTATTTGGTCGGGCTTTGTTTGTTTCTATTGCAAAATGTAGTATTTTACGTTTCTTATTGGCATCATCAAAATCTGATTGTATTGGTGGTAATAGATTGATACTTACATTTACAGCATAGGAATCAATTGCGAATATAGAGGAATGATATATACTGAATATTTTCATGACCTTGAACTCGACCTCATTTTCAAGGTCACATCACACAATGGCTAATGTCTCACTTTTTATCGACTTTACAGCTGAGGAATTTATTGTGGACATACTAGAAGTGATATATTTGTTGAAAATTTCATGGCCTTGAATTTATCAGTGACTTTATTTCAAGGTCACTGGACAAAAGGCTAATATCTAAAATGTATATTGTCCGGTAACCTTTCTTAGCCCTTGGGCTAATTTTTTAATTTGATTTGTTTTTCAAAATGGCGGTCATTTTTGATGAAAAAGGTCAATTTTGGACTTCGCCGGTGTTTTTTTTTTTTTTTTCAAAATCTGTTCAGTAACTTTTTGTTGTAATTGATGCATAAGTATCCTCATATGTACCCCTGTGATGTGTATAAGTTTGTTGCCTATTTCTGAACAAATCATATTCCCATGGATAATGCACAGCACGGGCTTGTACATTGGTATCTCGAACACTGCATCGAATCCCCGTTCTAAGGTAATATGATCAGTATTTTACAGAGAAATCCTGTTTCGTCATCAGCTTTCAAAACAGTTAGCCTTACAACGAAGACAACAACGTGATCTGACCTCTAAAACAAAACAATCAGATCGGTCAACGTTATGTGCCATTTGGCAGGGTGACTGCATGGTTCGTCGCTTCATTCTGTCGCTGATGCGGTGGCCCCTGAGGCCCTAGAGGATATGCCACATCGTGTTCAGCCCATTGCCATCTGGTCTGCGTCCCCAGTAGGGGTCGAGAGTGTTCTCGATGGTGGCTCTTCCACCGGTGACTTCGAGTTCCTCTTGGAATTCTGCGCAGGCCCTTTGTGTGAGTGCCGCTGTTTCACAGACGATGTCGATCTTGTGTTGGTTGCATCGCATGTCGTCGGGGTTTAGCCTCAAGGTACTGTTTGGCGATGGTGTGGACTGTTGGCATGTCCGCTACATCGTCTTGGTCATAGCTTCCTGTTGGAACGGTATGACTTGTTCAGAACAGTGGAAAATACGACCTGGAGCGGGGAATAAGTTCGATAGGACGTCGCGACTTCCTTTGGAGTACCTTGGCCCTGTCGGAGTGGGAGTGGAGACTGGAGTTTTTTCTGGTAGCCGAGTTGATGAAATAGCAATGGAAAAAGTCGGGATGGAAAACAAGTCTTCAATCGTTGTACTACTATTTCTTCTGGGCCTTCTCGTCCAAAAGCAGAACGAGTGGATTACCAGATCATATTCACAGGGCACAGCGTTTCCACAGTCTCAGATGTCGGTGTTTGTTCAGCAGAGTGAACAAATTTGCCTCGCTCGAAACCACAGCAGTCCCAGGTTATTAACTGACAACACCGACACCTCAGCCAAACGACAAACCTGTGCTTCTCGCTATCACAGCTGTGCCTAAAAAAATGTTACGTTCAGAGGTTTGTTCTGGAGGTAAAAAAAAATTTATGGAAACTGGAAATGGTTCAGAATGAACAGCAGCAAAATTTCAGACAGAATTTCAGGTTCTGTCGGAAACTCAGAATGACTACCACATGCAGAGTGGCGAATGAAGAGCAAGAAACCTATACAAGTCAAACATACGGACTCTTGGAACCTAGCTTCCAAAATCCAGAAAAGGTAGTTTCTGACGAAAATGACCGTTTTTATCTTCCAAACAATAGGGTTTCAAAATCAATGTCACCATTGAAATTGGTATTGGTATCGATTTGAATGTGTCAATACGTCAGCTGGGAATGTTTCAGGTGCTTATTCTACATAGCTCCCATTATGGACGAAGAAGTGGCTAAAAACAATGGCCAAAGATATCATCAACAATGTTTGACCTTCGAACCCAAATAATTTTTTCTCCAACCTCTCAAAAATGAAAACAGATAACAGACCGATGATTCATGGCCAACGAAACGTATACACATCACAAGTTAGATATAATGGGAAGTCACGCATCACTGACAAAAGGTACTGAACGACTGCTACTAAAACCGAAATAGTTTCTTTTAGATGACCACCATTTTGAAAAAAAAGGCATTGCATCACGTGCGTGTGACTTACTAGCAATTGATTCCGATTCTTCTTCCCTTCATGATATAAACCACTAAAATGACCATCAGCACTGTCTGCGAGAGTATGAATCCAAGGGCCAATTTACACATTTCATGTAGTCATAGTCTTGTATATAAATACTCAAGGTGGTTGGCGAGCAAATTCAGCACTTCAGATGCACAATAACAGAGGTCCTAAACCTAAGTTTTACATGGTACGTTCATGAGTTTTGTTTCTCAAAAACATTATCTTGAACTGAGTACACAGGGTCATCTAGGTAAAGTTCAAAGTCACCACGAGATACACAATATATGATAATATGCCCGTAATATAACCCTAAGAACGATCTGTAATTAGTTTGTCTGCAAAACAAATCTACATAGTTCACGTCAAATGTGATCTGGATATTATCACTCGAGGTGATCTGATGTCAAGTTGAAGACCACTAAAGATTCAGCACTCCCCACAAGCTCAAAATATAAACCAGATTTCAGAATATAAGTGTTTTGTCTGAAAACTGAAGAGGTCAATTTCAGAGCAAAAGCGACTTTCAGATATACCATTCAAGGCCATCTGTGATCAAATTCGATGTCATCAATCCTCCTATATGTTCATAATACAAACCTAAGCACTCTCCAAAAGTGTTTTGTCTGTAAAGGCCAATATACAGGGTTCAGGTCAGATATAAAGTTCAAAGACACCAATAAATACATCATCTATGATCTTTCATGCTCATGATACATTCCTGATATCTATTCACATGAGTAGTGACCGCACGGGCAAATTAACACAATTCAGGTCAGACTTGACTCTTGCAGTTTGCCACTCAAGGTCATATTGCATCAATTTTAAGGTCACCAAAAGATTCATCATATTCGACCGATGATGTTTATAATAAAAATCTAAGCGGTATTAACAAGCGTTCTGTCCGCAGAGACCAAGATAATAATTATCCTCTGGATGGCCACTGATTACCCGCTTCCCAATTTTGGAGTTACATCCAAAACCTCATTCCTTTTGCTGCTCTGGACTCGTGCAAAGCCGTGTGGTGTCATCTTGTGCTGATTTCGTTACCAATTTTGCCGATATTTTCATATCGTTTATTCATCGGATGAACATGACGCATGAGTTAAAAGCCTCACCTATGCGTTCGACTTCAGGCAATTAGAAATCCGAGATAGCACATTTTATAGTCGATAATGCATAATAAAAATATTAATGATTATATTTATTATCATCATTATTATTTAAGCATAAAAACATTCTCAATACATGTTTTGATGAAACTAAAAGTACATTGGACTAGATGATGACAAGCACACAAGCTGAACTATGCATTAACAGCAAGTGAAAATAAGTAAGTGACTTGAGACAACTTGTGAAAATAAGTAAGTAACTTGAGACAAGTATGCATGAAAACTGAACAAGAATTACCATGATACTTGTCTGGATCCCGTTAGGGGCATATCTTGCAGAGTTTAGGCATTGTGAGAAGCTCGGGGTCGACAGACATGTTATTGTTGGAATAGATGTGTGTAATTCTTGGATTCATTTCTTAATAACATGTGTGTCGTCCTCGAGCTTCTCACACCGCCCATACTGCACCACAAATTCCTGACAAGATCCAGAAATGTGTCCTGGATAATTCTTGCCTAGTTTTCACACAGGCATGTATCAAGAGCTGCCAGTGTGTCTGAAGGCCACCACCACCCAAACAAGGTGTTAGAATTTAAATGGAGCTCATATCTGGACTTTAAGCTGACCACTTAAGAGTCCAGATGCCTCTTAGATTTTGAACCTAAACTTTTGCTAAGTGTATGTGGGTTGACTTTGGATGCATCGTGTTTTATCCACTCAATCGAATCTCTCCTCTGGCTATAACCAAAAATGAAACAATACAAGGATTAATTGTCTTGATTCTAGTGAGTATAGTCACATTTTTGTTTGAGCAGAGATATGAAGTTAATCATGATAACACAGCAATATAGAGTCTCCAGACACCAAACGATATATTGGAGTTGCAAAAGGAGCCGTGATGTTATGTATACTCATATAAATATAATATAAATATAAATAATTAATGATAAAATAAAAATTATGAAGTGAAAATAATTTGATAAAATAAATGTACTTGTGAACAGCTAAGAAAGGATCAGTATTTTTTTCAGATTCTTTGCTTCCATTGATGAACCACCCATTTCCAAAAGGCGATTGCTGATTGCACAGATCCTTGGATGACGCTCAGATACAAATTTCTATGGCTGTATTGTGTCAATCTCGAAATTAATTGGAATATATAGATTTGAAGCCAAATATTAAGGTGAGTAATGATGTAACTTGAAAGAAACATGTCAAAGAAAAATTACACATGATTCAAACATACACATAGTACAACATGCCATATATTCACCTGTCCATATATATAGTGATTTGTGATGAAACAGCAATGGAGAGTTCTGGAAGCCAATGGTTCATGAGGTCTTCAATCCTTGTACTAGTATTTTTTCTGGGCATTCTCGTCTATGAGCAGAGTGAGCAAAATTCCACAGCATATCTGTGGTCGCCGGTGTCGATGTTTGTTCAACAAAAAGGACGAGTGAACAAATCTGCGCTACTCGCTACAACAGCTACCCCTGGTTATGAACCGACAACCTCGACGTACCACAAAAAGGATTCTCCAGCCCGCTATGTCACAACACGGTTTGCGGGACGTCTCGGCAATCAAATGTTTCAGTACGCCGGTCTCAAAGGCATAGCCCATCTCACACACAGGATACCTATTCTCATAATGCAACCCAAAAACTTGGTCGGAGTTTTCAAGGGCATGCATATAGAAACAGCCAGGAACGATACAAATTTCACAACTCGTGGAGTTGGTGAAGATCGTCACCACATTGCAGATACAATAGTAAAGATAAAAGCAGTCAAAGGGGAAATGCTTAAAGTGTGTTGTTATCTACAATCCCCACTGTATTTCAATGCAATCAACGAGAGCATAAGAAAAGAATTTACTTTCCACGACCGAACCATCACTGAGGCATCAGAGTTCTTGAATACCACAATCCCAAATGACTGGCAAAATCTTCAGTTTACTCGTGTGGGAATTCACGTAAGACGCACTGATTTAGTCACGCCAGGAAGCATAGAAAGGGGTTATATTTTCCCGCCCAAATCCTTCTTTTTGAAAGCATTTTCTTTCTTCAAGAGACAGTATAAACATGTACAGTATGTTGTGACCAGCGATGACATTTCTTGGGCCAAACAATATTTCGCTAATGCAAAGGAAAGATTTGTTTTCTCACCAAAGAAGGACGGACGTGTGGATATGGCTATCCTGACCAAGTGTGACCACGTCATAATTACCATAGGGACCTTCACTTGGTGGGTCGGGTGGCTGAACCAGGGAATTACTATCTATTATGAGGGTTTTAGACGGAATGGGTCATTTCTTGCGTCAGCCTGGCGAAATGAACAATATATTCCTCAAAACGATGCCTACAACAACTGGATAGGACTGTCTGATTAGATAGGGCTCGTTGTTCTATCTGTAACTTTGGTTGTGATTGAGGAAAATCACTTGGGTTTGATTTACCTGTTTATTTGATCCAGCGAATCTATAAATACAACCATGAATGGAACCATAATATTCCACCTGCATGGCTACTCCGGGACAAATGTCTCTTAGTAGTTATTCGATTCAGTTATGAGTGGATAGTTTGAGACTATGTACAAAGTTAGAACGATTCAAAGATATATTTAACATACGAAATCTACTACCAGGGACTACAAACAGCTATCAACAAAGTAGCTTGTTGCAACCATTGTATAGATAAGACTTGTAATGAATTTAGAATATTATAACATTAGATTGATGAAATGATAGATGAATGAGGTATGAACACATACCTAGATACAATCATGCATGACATCATAATATTCTACCAGGCGACTCCAGGACAAATGCGCTTTGCTTTCCAATTCGATTTATTCCAAACATTGAAATGAAAGTGAGGGTAAAACAAACAATATTTAACCAATGAGCTTATTAATAATTGCCGCCGTTAGCACGTGGAAGTGATATGATGTGATCGACGCATGTGAATGCACAACTGTTGGTAAATTTTAACAGCCTTCTTTAAGTACTACACTATATTGCACAAAGAAGCACACTTCTTTGAGAGGACTGTGTATACACAAAACCTATACATAGGTTTGTGTGACCAAACGTTTTTTGAAGAAGCTGAAAACACGCCTTGGAGGTCACATTAAAATATTATTATGTGTGAAATGACATATTGTTACTGAGGCGAGATACAAAATATCACAATGTTTTATTTGTCATACCGAATAAAACCTATTGTTTTTAATACCAATTCGACCATGATCTCGGCAAATAAAGTGGAATCGTCCTCATATCGCCCCTAGAGCGGGATATGAACAATGAACTCGCCCGTCGCGCCTGACTTCAGCCCTGTCTATACATGTGAGCATACATGTGGCGTCAATGTTATCTAGTATCGACACCATTTTTACGTTCTTTAACCTCGCTATAATAAGGGAATGAATTTCGCTCGCTTCAGTAAATTTTGGCCATGCCATACCATGCCATAAGCGTTAGATTCGTTGTGTACGTCCACACAGACAAGGTGAATTCATGACAGACTGTTCAGTGATCGCAGATCTTTCGAGTCACAACCAGTTCAAATCATCGTTGGAAATTATACGTATACCCTGTCCTCCTGTTGACTTGTTGCAGTGCCGGCAAATGAATGTGGGTCCAGTATGAACACCACAAACATATTGTGACATGGGATCTATATGAAACTGCCTCGACAGTGTATGAAGTTAAACAAATTAACTTCCGGCAAGGATGACATCGACTCAAGCAAACAAGCACGTATTGCTTTTTTAGCATATACGGTTTGTACACTTGTAGTTGTTATTGGCTGGTTTCGTGCATGTAGGAGCGATATCGCCTCATGGGCCTTTTCACATAACACACTCTCTCTAGGTATGTATATGGCTACAAATTACATTATCTTGTGAAATTTAAAGTATTTTTCACATCGTCAACATCGAGATGTGTTCCACAGTTGCTGGTCGTATTACACTCTGTAGTTATTGTGACAATCACGTGGGTCTTACGTCATTCCAGACCAATCAGAGTACAATGGGACGCTGGACCAATAAGCCAGTTCGGAAAAATTTCTGGGTCAGGTCAAGTGGTATAAATAAAAAGTTCGTATGTTCAAACGTGAGTGACGCGGTGAAGTCGAAGTAAACAAAGTATTTAGTATTGTACAGGCGAAATCGAGTAATGTGTTGGTGACAGTGACTCGACAATGGTAGCGTGACAGCATGGGTTGACCATGTTTATGCCACTTGACCCTGACCCAATTTCACTGACCTGACCTGAAGACATTTTCGAACTCATGTATAGTATTCATTTTTACAAAATAGTGTTCCGTAAATAATGGTTCTTTACATATTTTTCACGAGAACACGTTACAAAACTATACTAATATTCATGTAATGAACAACATTAGGTCAAGTACTAAACAAGGTTCATTACATAAGAAATGTACACTCAGCGCTACGAGATTTTGATGATATTATACACCAAAAACACCCAGATATTATTATTCCAAGTGTAGGTTTGAGCAACAATGTTGAGCTGACCAAGTCCAAAATGGTCGACATTTCTGGACGAAAAAAATACAAAGAAGTATTTCATGGGCGCTGTAAATGGTTCAAAACAAGCTGCAACTAAATGTCAGACAGAAAAAAATATGTTCACTAGAATGTCAGGACATCAGAATAGCCACCACATGCAGAGTGACAACTGAAATAGTAAGAATTCTATACAAATCAGAAAGTACATATGGGGAGTTCAAATCAAATCAGAATCAAACCAAATTGTCTGAACAATTTTTGGGGAAAATGTTTGCCAGAGCCCAGAGAAGGTATTTTTTGACGAAAATGACTGTTTTGACCTTTCAAGATCATAGGATATTAAAATCAATGTCGCCATCAAAATTGCTATATATTGATACTCTCGATTTGAATGTGCCATTTTGAATGAAGATGTGGCTGAAAATAGTCATCAACAATATTTGGCTCAAAACACCTTCGTACCTAAATATTTTTTTTCTCCAAACTCTCAAAAAATTAAGACAGATGACAGACCGATAATTGATAGCCAACTAAACGTATACACATCAACAAAGGTATACACAAGACCATCTGTGGTCAATTCAATGTTATCAAAATATCTAGCATATATGACTTCCTATATGCACGATATGTTCATAATACAAACCTAAGCACTCTCCAAAAGTTTTTTGTCTGCAAAGGCCAATTTACGGGTTTCGGGTCAGATGTAGCGTTGAGATCAAATTCAAAGACACCAATAAATACATCATCCATGACTTTTCAACCATAATCATAATATATTCCTGATATCTATTTATTACAAGAGTAGTGACTGCACAGGGAAATGGGGCGTGTACAAAGCTCATTCGATAGGCGGCAGCATTGTAATAGTGGTAATTTTGGCGTCAAATCACTAAGGAATATTGTTTATTGTGAAGCATACATGTGACATTTGCCTCGAAAAGTTCGTAGGTTTGGAGTGATATCATGGTATTGCCATAATAAATAACGTTATGACGTCATATAACCACTAAAACAGTGCTACCACCTGGCGATTATGCTCCATTAACACAGTTCAGGTCAGACCTGACCTTGCAGTTTGCCACTGACATCCGTTTTAAGGTCACCAAAACATTCGTCATATTTTACCTATATTGTTTATGATACAAATCTAAGCTGAATTAACAAGCGTTCTGTCCACAGAGACCAATTTGTCCATTTCAGCCACTTTGAGCCTATGTCATAATTACCATTGTGGTCTTCACTTGGTGGATCGGGTCGCTGAACCAGGGAGCAGTTACAACAACACACTAGCAATTATAGGAAAAATACCATATGTAGTGGACACCGTGAACGGTGAAACGTAAAACATAACTAACGAAACGTGCCAGTAATTTCAAGATAACAATTATCCTGGATGTCCACTGATATACCCTATTTTGGACTTACATCCAAAGTTTCATTCCTTTTGCTGCTCTTGACACGTGCATGGCATGTTGTGTCATCTTGCGCTCGTTTCGTTACCAATTATGTCGTTATGTTATATCGTTTATTCATCAGTTGAATTTGATACATTGCAAAATATTCAATGTAATTTACATTATGAAGAGAAGGCGTTAAGAGGCTTACCTACGCGTTTCGACTTCAGGCAATTATAAATCCAATACAGCACATTTTCTAGTCGATAATGCATGGTGTTTAATCCACTCTATCGAATCGCTCCTCTGGTTATATTTGAGCACAGATATGATAGTAACACAGCAATATAGAGTCTCCAGACATCAAACGATATATTGGTTTGTGCAAAGAAACCGTGGTGTTATGTATACTATCATGTATACATGATATGTATACATATGTTTTGTATACATACATATCTTGAAAATAATTCGATAAAATAAATGCACAAACAGCCGAGAAAAGGATCAGTGTTTTGTTTCATTGATGAACCACCCATTTCCAAAAGGCGATTGCTGATTGAACAGTTCCATGGATGAAGCTCAGATACAAATTTCTATGGATGTATCGTGTCAATCTCAAAATTAAATGGAATATTTAGATTTGAAGCAAAACATTAAGGTGGGTAATGATGTAATGATGTAAGGTGGGTAAAGATTCATGAAAAGTTAAAATCAGATAACTCCTACAACATGCCATATAATCACCTAACATTATGTTTTTTGATGAAACAGCAATGGAGAGTTCTGGAAGCCAATGGTTCATGAGGTCTTCAATCCTTGGACTAATATTTCTTCTGGGCATTCTCGTTTATGAACAGAGTCAGCAAAATTCCACAGCATATCTGTGGTCGCCGGTGTCGATGTTTGTTCAACAAAAACTTGGAGCACGAGTGAACAAATCTGCGCTACTCACTACAACAGCAGCCCCTGGTTATAAACCGACAACCTCGACGTACCACAAGAACGATTCTCGAGCCCGCTATGTCACAACTGGCTTCAAGGGACGTCTCGGCAATCAAATGTTTGAGTACGCCGGTCTCAAAGGCATAGCCCATCTCACACACAGGATACCTGTTGTCAAAAAGCGACAAGAAAACTTGATCGGAACTTTCAAAGGCATACATATAAAAACTGTCACGAATGATGCAAACTTCACAGTTTGTCAACTTAATGAAGACCGTCACCACATTTCAGCAACAATAGTAAAGATGAAAGCAATCCATGAAGACATGCTTAAAGTGTGTTGTTACCTACAGTCACCACTTTATTTCAATGCAATCAACGAGAGCATAAGAACAGAATTTACTTTCCACGACCGAACCATCACTGAGGCATCAGAGTTCTTGAATACCACAATCCCAAATGACTG
Source organism: Terebella lapidaria (assembly GCA_949152475.1). NCBI lineage: Eukaryota > Metazoa > Annelida > Polychaeta > Terebellida > Terebellidae > Terebella > Terebella lapidaria. The sequence goes on from OX424560.1 coordinate 35,975,704, forward strand.
GCAAAATCTTCAGTTTACTCGTGTTGGAATTCACGTAAGACGCACTGATTTAGTCACGCGAGGAACCATAGAAAGGGGTCATATTTTCCCGCCCAAATCCTTCTTTTTGAAAGCATTTTCTTTTTTCAAGAGACAGTATCAACATGTACAGTATGTTGTGACCAGCGATGACATTCCCTGGGCTAAACAATTTTTTGCTGATGCAAAGGAAAGATTTGTTTTCTCACAAAAGAAGGACGGACGTGTGGATATGGCTATCCTGACCAAGTGTGACCACGTCATAATTACCATAGGGACCTTCACTTGGTGGGTCGGGTGGCTGAACCAGGGAACTACTGTCTATTATGAGGGTTTTAGGCGGAATGGGTCATTTCTTGAGTCTGCCTGGCGAAATGAACAATATATTCCTCAAAACGATGCCTACAACAACTGGATAGGACTGACTGATTAGATAGGGCTTGGTCCTTCTATTTTTACCGAATGATGATTCAAATGAACTCATTTCCAATGCACCTTCAAGATGCGATGACCTTATCCTGTGCCAAGAATCAGAATGGAGCTCGGCTCCGTATGATAGCCCCAATCCATTTGCTTTTCAGAATGTCTTGCAGCCCATTTGATAATTTTCATCCATGTTCAATTTACGAATTTGTCACAATGTTGTTCCAGGGTAAATATATTGACATATATGTCATGTTTTCACTTATGGTTGAGTGTAAGTCGTCGCAGTTTTGTATACTGTACTAAGACATACATTTCTTCTAGATGTTGGTTTATCTATAGGCTTTTTGCCCAAAAGTTGGAATTATAATGCTCGCATGATGCAATATTTGGAAGGAGCTGAAAACACACCTAGGAGAATATATTATAATAATATTATAAGGATACAATACGGATATACTTGAATAAAGTGAATCATAGTTGAATCATAGGCATCTAGAGATGTGTTTCACAATTGCTGGTGGAATTGAACTCTGAGTTCAATGTGACAATCACGTAGGTCATACAACTCTGACCTTCGGATTTACCACTCAAGGTCATCTGTGGTCAAATTCAAGATCATCAAATAATCTAACATATATGTATTCCTATATGCCCATGATACCAACCCTCTCTACAAGTGTTTTGTATGCAAAAGCATTGATCAAGTTCAACGACAACACTAAATACATCCTACAGGACCTTCTTCATGCTCATAATACATGCATGATTTCTGTTAACAAGTGTAAAGACTGCAGAGGTCATTACTTAACACAATTCTGGTCAGAACTGATCTTGTGGTTTGCCAGTCAAAGTCATCTGAAGTCAATTTCAAGGTCACCAAAATATCCACCATAAATAACTTCTTATGTGTTTATAAGACAAGCTAAGTTCTGTTCACAAGCATTCTGTCCCCCAGAGATCAACTTGTCCATTTCTGCCCCTTTTTTTTTAGCCTTTTGGGCCTACAATTCAAGGTGCCATTCAAGGACATTTCAAGGTGCGATTCAAGGTCCACCATCTTCATACAGTAGCCTAAAATGTCATGAAGCTAACCTAAAAACCTGAGAAATACCTCCTGAAAGATGTACCTGAACATACTCTCCGGTAACTAATATGACCAAAATTCCGAAACTGATCTTCCCAGAAGAAGCGATGATGGATATATGCATATGAGTACATCCCAATAAAATTTATTGACATCGCATCCAATACTATGCCTCTGGAAGAGTACAAACTAGGATTCTACTGGTTCATGGAGATAATCGGTGTACCTCAGGGGTCACAAAGCCGATGCAAAAACCTACAGAGACAAGCTCCACTCCATCGAATGAATTTGACACCTTCTGAACAGAAAATCGACCCACACATTCCTATGGCCGAGAATATGATGAGCCAGAAGGAAAATCCTCCACTCAGACATCACAGAAGGTGGAACCAACAAAGTGACTTCAAGTACGTGCTGTATAAGTTGTAGAAGCTATTTGGGGAAAGTGGAATCCACCATGCTGCTCCCACTCAATGCACGCTACCACTCTGACTCAACCCCTACAAGATCGTCTATAGAAGGGATATCGACCGTACCTGATTCCAGTATTGTGTAGGGCCTAAGCTGGGGGATTGATCTGAGGTGATCTGATATTCTGCAAATCGTCCATGAGTTTAGGCAGAATCAGAGGAGTGACCAACCAGCGTCCCCAACCACCAAGGGAGCCAAACGCAATGACAGAATGACATCCTCCATGTGATCTGGGACCTCAGACTTCGAGGAGTTGAGGTAAGTAACCTGCTGTCACCGATCCACAGCCAGAGTGTATCGGGAGCCACCTTATCGAGGCCGAGGCTAATAAGAGAATGTTTTCTCCAAATCTTCTCTGTTTGAGGATTCTTCTGTACTTGGTCATCACAGGCAAGGAGAAAGGTTTTGCCAGCCATCCAGGCTACATCAGTAGTGTCAGTCAGGTGTACAAGTGCTGAGCCTCAGACATCATATCCCCACCGCAGACACTGACTTCAGCTCTAAAATTTGTTCGCCTCAACGTTCTAACCCTCGCTTTCGGCTTCTCCCACTCTTCTACAATCACTGAGCAAAAGAATGTCGCTCCTTCTCCATAGGATGATTGACAGAAAGTAATAGTCCAGATTCTAGGTATCATCATCCGGCAAAAGATGGATAGCCTCCTGATCGACAGTGCGAAACTTCTCATCTGAAGACGAGTCAGCCAGAGGGTCATTACAACGCTGTATCTGCCAAGGAGCTAGGACCAGACCTACAGCTGGAAACTGCAGCTGTGCATGATACTTTGCATGGTTCATATGAGAAATCACTATGACCAAAGACCATATTATGCCATTGTCCCAGCATCTTCCTCCTGAACCCTTCTAGCTTTCCCCTGAACCAGTTCTGAAAGGGGAAGAACGGGGAGCAGACTGAGGTGTGAGAGAAACACTCACAGCTGACGATGCCTCTGAGGCTACCACCAAGGGAGACATGGAAAAAGGGGATAGTCTGACCGCTAGAGCTGACAACATCAGACTGGAAGCCGGACCAGTAGCCAAGCAAACAGAAGGCTGAAGGTCAGAAGGCATATCACCAACAATCTCCGAGATATAACCGGGTGGCAACAGAAACAAAATTGAGCTTTCATGAGTTTCATGAGGTTGTATAAGCTTCATGAGTCTGCAGGAGCTTCATACGAAATCGGCAAGTTCATCAAATTTTCAAATTTGGGTTCCCGGCAAAACGGGGATTCTCAGCTTCTAAAGCCCAGACGCAGGTTCTGGGTCATGACTATGATCTTATTGCATTCCCTCGCATCACGTTCCCTCACGATCTAGTATCAAAACCTTCTAAAAAATTATCGGTGTCACCACAATCAAGGCCATCGCGAGGGAACACAATTTAGAATGTGAGGGAATGCAATAAGAATGTGCCACAAAATATTTCTTCATGTCCTCTCAGTATATCGGTACTATTCCATCTTCGTTGAATGCCAAGAGAATTTAACCTACATTGTTTATTATAGAGGGGAAGGTTTGGTAATAAATACTAGTTATTTGTGGAAAGGGCAACGGATGGACGATTAAACCACAACAATACTCAAAAGTCCATTTAGCAGCCAAAGGAATTTATGAACAATATTCGCTTGGTTCCTGCATACACTGAAAGAACAACTCTTGCTGTAGTTTGTTATACCGTCCTGTATGCATGTAAAATATATTGCATATGAATGTATAGCATGCGACCCTCATAATGAAGAAATCATAATGTACACCAAGTCATAAGTGAACAACTAGATACTACACGTATGGCATGGTATGACGAACCGAATACAGACATTCACTCAGTCTGCCTATATTTTTTCCAAACTTGGTTCAGGAAAATGCTAATATGCTAACGTCCGTTCATTTAGTATAATCGCCAATGTATTGGATCAGACCGAATAGAAAGAGACAACCTGTGCTTTCAAACGAATTATCTTCATACGGAAATAGAAATTATTTCATCTATAGAGGCAAATCTGGGCATTTTTTTACCCCAAAATGGCTGTTTTGACCTTTCAAGGTCATCGAAGGTCAAATTCAAGGTCACCACACAAGTCGCCATATCGATGGGTGAAAGCCAGAAGGTCGTAAGTGACATTCTGGTAATTTTACAGAAGACACTTTTTTGCTCCCAGACACCTACAATGCTATTCAGATTACTATAGCTGGTATATATTATGTAATTCGCGTCCCTTGTTCCACTGCAGTAGGTATTTTGACAAGATTTGATACGATTGGAGTTTAATTCAACAAAATGTCAGTTACGACCTTCTGGCGATATCAAGTGAAGTGGACAACAGGATTTTTATGCCCGGCAGAAGGTCGTAAGTGCAATCTAAAAATGTAATTTTATCTTAAGTATTTGCCTTAATGAACACTGTAAATGTAAAAAACGGTTGTTTACCGTAAGAATAAATGAATTATCAACGCCACGCTCAGAAATAATGTGTTTGTCACTTACGACATTCTGGCCGAACGAAACTGCCCGAATCAGGTAGCTGACGAGAAGCCAGAACGTCGTATCTGTTTTTCAAACGGCTTTTACTGAAATACTATTGCAGCTATGAAGTTAACCAGCATATGGTCAGTTCATTTCTTCCATATGAACGATGTTATTCAGATAATATGTTTATAACTGACACCGGGACGCAGCAATAGGCAAAATATCGTATCTGACATAACAAACAGCCAGAAGGTCGTAACTGCCGTGGATGTGTGGTTGATTGAATAGTGTTGTAGAAGTGTACTTAGTTTCCGATTTGTCAACTCAGCAACGGCATGGAATTTTTACTGACAAACATATATGCAGTGATTGGATTTGATCATAAACTGAAATTATAGGGTCAGTGTCGGTATTTCAACATTGGATAACGCTATGATGTGGTAGAATTCTACGCAAGGCACCATTGAAGCTGTCTTTCATTTACATGGCGACACGGGGTTTTCTGTATGAAAGTGTAGAATTTGTTTCAGAATAATCGATTCTGTTCAAGTTTATGCCTAAAACAGTCCAAACTGTGGATGGTTGCTTATTTACCTTCGGGATTTATCCAATGAAATCAATAATCTTATTTTGCATGGCACGTGAAAAAGAGAGGGGTGAGGTAACTGCCCCCCCCCCCCCAAAAAAAAATGCACTCAATCAGGAGATAAATAGAAAATTTAGAAGCCACTAGTTCAAGTATTCTATTATCACGAAATCATGAAAATGGCTTTTATCATGAAAATGATGAAAATTATCATGAAAATGGCTTATAAAACCCCATTACCCATACTTCAGTTATTTTGGTACCGATAGATATAAAAATTTGATTCTGTGGATGCGCCAGGTCATGATAATGATAGTTATGAGTTTTCGGAAAGGAATGGGTTTCAGTTCCTCATCTGGTAAAGATCTCTAGAGCCTTTCCCTAAAATTATACGTCTGACTCGGTTATTTCAACATTCTAAAAATTTATCTAATATACAAATATACAACTACATTAATTTGCTAGTATCGCAGTCCTATTGCTACTTTGTTTAACTTTCATAACATATTTGAAATAAATTCCAGACAAAATTATGGAACTGCCGGCAGCAGAATAATTCGTTCATGTACACTAATTTTTGTGGTTTTCACACCATCATTATACATGTATACCATACCTAGCTATACGCCAAAAATATTATTGTGCATTCTGTTCAATTCATCTGAATGAACAACCTCCATAACATGGAATACATATCTGACTGGTGACAAGGCTGTATCTCCGGACTTTCAACGCTAACTCCTTTGAAATGAACGGTGAATATAAATACCCGGTTCGAGTAATATGTTAGTCATAGATATGACAGTGACGGATATATCGCAAGTCAAACATTTAAGTAAATATACCCGTACTCTTTATATCACATATCCAAATTTGAGGCTTTTATACCAGAAAATTGCTGCTGGCCCTTATCAGGTAATCCAAGGTCACCACATCAATGGCAATATATGACTTCCCATAAGCAGGTCAAATTCAAGATAACATTTTTTCGAAGGCCATATTATGGCTTCCCATAAATGGCCACTACTATTAGGCTTCATTTTGAGGCGCCCCTGAGCAGCACTAAGCAGCACACAGTATAAGTATAAGGATAAATTATTAGGTTACTGGACCTTTGGTCCGATTACCTATTGGCATGGCGTTGCGTCCGTTGTCCGTCGTCGTCGTCATCGTCCGTCTACATTTTGATCTTTAAAGTTTACAGTCAAATCTTTCTGAAATTTTGATCAAAAATACCTAAAAATATTTTGAGGAGTTTTTTTTTCAGTTTTTTTTATTTTCCCATTTTTTTCAAAATGGCGGCCTTTTTGGACTTTGACGGTTTTTTTCTCAAAATCTGTTCAATAACCTTTTTTTCTTATTGATGCATAACACTATTTATAATGCACCTGAGACGTGTATAAGTTTCATTACCTTTTAATCGCTCGAAGTGGGCCATTTTGGCCCAAACTCGGCCCTAATGGGACTTTTCCATGCTGAATTCTCCTATGCTTTATAATGGGACACATTAAGCTTAATATCTTACTTAATATTGAGATTAGAGACTAGGAATCAATTGTGGACATAGAGGAAATGTTATGTGCTGAATAATCTCATGACCTTGAATTTGACTTTGATCTCAAGGTCACAGGACAAAATGGCTAATATCTCGCTGATTATTGACTTTGCAGCCTAGGAATCAATCGTGAACACATAGGACATGATATATTCTGAATAGTGCCATGACCTTGAATCTGACCTTTGACCTGATTTTCAAGGTCACGGGACAAAATGGCTAAAATCTCACTTATTATCGATTTTAGGAATCAATTATGAACATATATAGAAAATTATATATAGAGATTAATCTCATGACCTTGAATTTGACATTTGACCTAAATTTCAAGGACACAGGACAAAATGACTAATATCTCACTTATTATCGATTTTACAGCTTAGGAATCATTTGTGAACATATAGAAAATGATATAATGCTGAATATTGCCATGACATTGAATTCGACCGTTGACCTCATTCTCAAGGTCAAATGACAAAATGGCTAATATATTGCTCATTTATCGACCTTATAGCTTGGGAACCAATTGTAGAAATATAGAAAATGATATACACAGAATATTTTGATGATCGAGAATATGACCTTGAACTCATTTTCAAGGTCAGAGCACAAAATGGCTATCTCGCTTATTATATCTCGCTTATTATCGACTTTACAGCTTAGGAATCCAAGTGAACATATAGGAAATGATATATGTTGAATATTTTGGTGACCTTGAATTTGACCTTTGACCTCATTTTCCAGGTCAGAGAAGAAAATGGCTAATATCTCGCCTATTATCGACTTCACAGCTTAGAAATTAATTGTGAACATAGAGGAAATGATATATGCTGAATATGCTCATGATTTTGAACCTGACCTTTGCCTCATTTTCAAGGTCAGATCACAAAATGGCTAATATCCAACTTATTATCGACTTAAGAGCTTAGGAATCAATTGTGAACATACTAGAAATGATATACATATGCTGAACTTTCTCGTGACCTTCAATTGACCGATGACCTTATTTTCCAGGTCACGTACAAAAGGCTAATATCTTAAATATATATTGTCCAGTAACCTTTCTTAGCCCTTGGGCTAATTTAGTATTATTATTATTCATCTAAAAGCGGCAACTATATTGTTATTTTGGGGATTTGGACCAACAATGTTAACGGAAATATAGCGCGACTGACAAACCATATGCCGACATGCCCTCCCCCCTCCCCCCATGCCTGAACTCGCAATTTATGTGTGGCATTCCACTGTAAATAAAAAATGTCAATATACAACATTGCCTCAGCATTATTTATGTAGCATAATTGTATGACCTTCAGAAATGACCTTGAGATTCACTGCTCAAGTCATCTCGGGTCAAGTTCGAGGTCACCATAAGCTAAACCATATTTGGTTTCCTATATATGCCTGTAATGCATATAATACGAACATAATAAAAGCATTTGTTATACTTACAAGCATTTTGTTTTCAGAAGCCAATTTATAGGCCTACATTTGAAGTCATTCATACACATTCTTTAGATCAACCAATACATGTCTTTGGATGTCATGGTCAAGGTCACCAAAAGAGGTGTCGTATATGTACAAACCTTATTTCTATCTACGTGTGTAAGCATTTTCGTCTGCAGAGCCCAATTAACAAATCTTAGGCCAATGTGACCTCGAGTTCAGCTGAGGTCAAGTTCAGAGTCACACAATGTTGCGCCATTTGACTTCATATTACAAAACTAAGCTCTATGATCAAGCATTTTCCGTCCAGAGGACAGGTCGTTTGGATTCACTGTGGCGATACTGGATGCACTAACGATCGTTAGTGCATCCCGCAATGGCAAACACGGTCAGTTTGGTTTTTAACCGTATTTTATCAAATGACAGGTCCATTTGTGATAAATGGATACCCTGAAGGTAGCTTAGTGTTTGGTCAACGACATGCGTAGTTATTTCAAGCAGATCACGCTCCTTTGTTTAGATATGTTGAGGAAAAGAATAAGATTCACCAACGACAAAAGTGAGATTCCCTAACGATATAGGCCTAATACGTGTATATTGTAGTAGGTCCATATCATACACCATTGTGAATTTGTTGATTTATGCGACATAAAGTAGCTAATGTCACATTAAAACTCGGAAATATGTACTAAAAGATCATCTGTACACATCAATACATGTCAATTGGTACTTTATTTCACGTTTAACATTTAAATAACGTAAATTTTAATTAGATGAAGAAAAGGGAATCTTCACATGTTCGTTAGGGAAATATTCAATTTTATAAAAACAATCGTTGGGGAATCTTTCGTCTTTTTTTCAGACGAGTTTTTCATGCTCAAACCAACATAAATCGCCATGTATTTGCAACGAACGGTTGTTTCGTGCGCATAAGATTTAGCAGATGTATGTGTGTATCGATCACAATCGTAATTATCGGGAAAATGAAGAAAATTCAAACGAACCGCGAGTTGGTTCGCCATTGCGGGATGCACTAAGTCTCACCACAGTGGGATTGGTCGTTTTAATCTTTCAATGTCATCGAAGGTCAAATTCAAGGTCATCACTCAAATCGCCATATTCCCATTTGAATGTGCCTATAACTAAACTATATCTCCATTTTGAAAATTTTGAAAAAAAAATTCCTCCTGAATTTGTTTTTAGTATCATTGTGCTATGTACTCTGTAAATTACATTAAATAACATTCATTCATTGGGTGAGAAGGTCATATGCTTACTATGCCTGTATAATTTAGCATGTTCTGTGTGCCATACGTGCACACATGTCACGGATCATGCTTGCTTGATAGTCGAGGTTCGCTCACTTTTGCAATCAGCCTAATGAGTTAATCGTAATAGGCCTACAATTTGGAGACCCATCACTAGATGGGCATCACAGGATCTTATAGTATACCACCGCCACTGATCTCTTGCAAACATTCCCAAGGTCCGTGGTCCAAGGGTTGGGGGTGGGGAGTGGTGCGGGTGGATTATACCGGTAGTCTAGACCACTATAGTGTATTAGCTAGGCCTAGACTAGAGCGCCTACGGTAAATTACGAATCCGTCACTGTACTTTCCCTGACACCCACAAGTAACCTTTACCGTTTACTGTATATGCTTCGTATTTCAATCATTTCGATAGTAGGCCTATAATATAGACCACATGAGGGCCTTCACATTGCCGTTAACATTCTGTAGATCTAGCTTGTAATTTCGCTGACCACAATTCTCATCTATGCCTACTGGTTTTAACCACAGTCACATGTTACCAAAAATATACCGTTCGACTTTTTTTGCAACCTAACAGTGACTTTCCGAAAGTCACTGTTAGGTTGCAAAAATAAGTCAAACGGCGTATTCTTGTTAGGTTGCAAAAATAAGTCAAACTGGGTATTTTTGGTAACATATGACTGTGTTTTAACACTCGCCACGATGTGGGTCAGATGGCCGAGTCTGTGTTCACAATGTTATCTGTACATTCACTGCATTGCATGTTGGCTGGACGTAGGGCCTACATGTCTGTAGGCCTACATGGATCAAATACACTGTTACAAAATTATCTAAATTGACAGACAATAGGCCTGTAAGCGCGTATATTTCGTTTCAACTGCAGTCAGACGGGCTGCTCCAGACAATTCAAGCCGTGCCGCAAAACATCGTGGTAGTTACGACTTTCTGCCTGTCCCTGATGCGAGTTTGCGTGACCTGCACTTACGACGTTCTGGCGTTCTCCTCACATTACCATTGCAGATACGACATTCTGCCTTTAACCCATGTCAGTTACGACATTCTGGCAGTCATCAAATGGGCATATTGTCACTTACTACTTTATTCCTTTCTTCAAAATTTTGCTATTAATATTGTTCATTTCAGCTGAAAGTATGAACGAGCACATCGGAACGATGTTAAAGATAATGAAAAAAAACATAACTCATTTTGGCCGAAATTGTCACTTACGACCTTCTGCCTTTCACCCGTCGATATATGACTTCCCATTTGAAAATGCCAATTTCTAAGCTCTATCTTCAAGCGTTCTATGAGTACAGTCTTGACAGCTCCCATTATGAAGGAAAAAAGTGCGGAAAATTTTCTAAGTCCAAAATTTTTTTCAAAGGGTGAAATTTTTTTTTTGCCTAGAAATGGCCCAAAATGGATAGTAATGCGATTTGGGGCGAAAAAAAATTTTTTCGCCGACCCGCCAAAAATTCAAAATGACCGCCACACGGAAACCGGCGAATTTAGGGCAACCAAACTTATACATATCACAGAGGTATATGAGGGGAATCTTTTGAAACCAAAAACTCAAAACTGATCAGACAGTTTTTGAGAAAATGGCCGTCAAAGTCCAAAATTGAGCGTTTTTCGACAAAAACGGCCGCCATTTTGAAAAAAATGCGAAAATCAAAAAACAAAAAAATACCTCCTTCTCAAAATATTTATAGGCATTTTTGTGCAAAATTTCAGAAAGATTTGATTGTTAACTTTAAAGATAAAAATGTTAACGCCGGCCGGACGGACGGACGGACGACGGACGCAACGCCATGCCAATAGGTTATCGGACCAAAGGTCCGGCAACCTAACATTGAGTTCATTTAAAGAATATTGTTCTCCAAATCATTCAACCCATTAAATCTGTTTGGTTTTGATCCCACTTTTTACTTTAAATTTCATTTGACAGGACAACTTGTCTCATTTATCTTGGTATGATTCAATACATTGGCGAATTTCTAAATGAATTGACATTAAGTAAATATCACAAATCATATGTAACATATATTAAGTTTTATTCAAACAACATGTCGTACATTGATACTGATCATAGACTAGACTTGAACTAGAAACTCACAAAACAGAAAATTGTGTTGTATATCTATAATATTATACTGCAGAACAAAATGTATTGACAATCACTAAACAACAAGAAGCTGGTTATTCACATTAAAGTGTCATGAACTTGTGCTACACTTGAGCATATCAAAGATTTTATCTCAAACTTTTTTCCCCCCAAGTGTATGGTCTGGTTCGGCGTGCCTTAGAATTTGTTATTCCAAAATAGGCACAATAAAAGTATAGATAGATTTTACTACCATCTGCATATACTTGATTAGTAGTTGCCATAATAATGTAATTTTATGGATAATTGATGAGTATTTGTCATTATACATGTATATAATGTAATTTTATGGACACAAACAGATCATTCCCACTGTAATTCATCAAGCATTACATTCCCATCACTACAGTCAACACTATTAAATTATTCGCTGCTGTATTTGCATGTGTTGGCTATCTTGGTGTTGAAAATCTTTGATGATATGCAACAGGTATGACTCACATCCAAACACCAGTACATAGACCAGCTACTTATTCCTCACACTCGTAATGGGTTTTAAAGTCCTTGGAACAGTCATCAACAAGCAGACGAAATCACGTGACATTGTGTGGCACAGTGACGTCTTGTGGCACAGTTGTCAGGTAGAAGAGAGTGGTGGCCCCGGAGCTGGTCTGTACGAGAGTCGGCTGTAGTTGAACTTCGACCTTTTGATGATCGGCGTCCAGTCCCTGTACGATGTGGGCTACTTCCGAGGAACCTCCCTGCGAGACGGCGGAGTTCTCCAGGGACGATTCCACCGGGAGAACTCGTAGTTCTGTGATGACTTGATCAGCGGCTAGCGCTTGGTCTGAGAACGGCATTGGCTGAATGTGTACAATGTTGGAGCCAGTCAAATTTTCAGTATTAATTGTTGCTGACTCGTCGTCTGGTTTGATATTCATGTATGGCGGTGATATGGTCGTATCATGGCTCGTGTCGGCCATGTTGACTTCTCCCGATGCCAAGTCGCTATTTTTGTCTCGGAGTTGAGCAAGCTCATGTGTGCGGTGGTGTCGATGAAGTGCGAATTTGGTGTTGAAGTTCTTTTTGCAGGTGTCACAAGGGTAGGACTTGGGGTTCTTGTGAATGGTGAAGATGTGTCGTCGCTGGATACCTCTCGTCTTGAATGATGCTCCACAGATTTCACAGAGGTACTGTCGCTTGTTAGAATGCATGGACAAGTGCTCGTCTAGATGACCCTGTACAAGACAAGAAACAACAACGTTCATTTGTTTTCAAACTCATACCTACATGTAGTGATAGGGAGAACCATTGCAGTCATGCTAAAGTTTGAGGATTTCTATCAAAAATATCTAAATGGACACAATGTCAAGAATGACAATATGGCAGCACATAGCTGCAAGCCTGACCTTAGAGCGAAGTCCCTTGTTGCACTGTGGACAGTAATATTTGAAGGTCCGCTGGCCCTTGTCGAGGTGCACCAGCCTATGAGTTTTGAGCGTGTCCTTGCGCTTGAAGCCCGCCCCACACACATCACACAAGTAAGGTCGCACGTCCGAGTGAACATTCTCCATGTGACGAATGAAGCTCTCTTTCTTTCTCGTCCCATATGAGCAATGTGTGCACGAGTACGTGGGAATCATCATTCCCCGCACGCCAGATTTATTGCCGGACACGTGCGCATGGCACTGCTGATGTCGCTGGAAGAGATGCATTTTGTCCGTCTTGTAGGTGCAGTGATCGCATTTCATCTCCGTGGGCATCGTTAGGTTTGCAGAACGAATCTCGTGGTTTTTCAAGTGATGTTTGCGAAGTTGCTGCAGGGAGATCGTCTTGTAGCTACAAACGACACAGGTTAGAGCATTAGTGGTGTGGCTGACTTCATGATGACGGAGCCTGGACAGTGTCAGAGTCGAGTAATCGCATCGAGAACACCGCAATATCGGCAAGTTTTTCTCGCTGTGTAGCAAAGAGTGTTTGTGGAAGTGACCCTCCCGCTTTGTCTTGAAGGAGCACTTGGTGCAGAAGTACTTGAATGGAGTTAGTGCTTCGTAGTCTTTCTTCTTGGGCTTCGGCTTGTAGTTCTGCCTTTGCAGTGGCAACGGTTCTGCAATTTTGGCAAGGTACAAGATATAATATGTTACAAACTTAAGTCACTACATCTCTGCTAATACATGTAATACCTAAATTAAATGTGAAACCACTGGAATCAGAGGATAGTCCTTGATAGCCATTCCACTAACTGCTAATGTTATTGATTGACAGTGAACTGTACATTTTGACCACCAATACTTATATCAAAATAATCATTATCATGTGAATTTCGACACTTGCATATAACACGAACCTTGCACAGAGTTGACTATTTGGTCAACAGAGGTTGAAGGTTGCAGTGATGCCGCAGACACATCCATCGTGTGGTCATGAGTGGCCAGGAGATTCTCGTCCTCTGATTGGCCGTCTTGCCCGGTGATGATCGGCAGAAAACTGTCGACAGTTTGCGTTGTCATGGGATCAACATCCAATGACAGATTGTTTCTGGATTCCTCCTTGATTGCGTTGAGCATGTCCAACCCGTTCATCATCTCCGGCTGCTCAACGATGGGGTCCAGCTCCCCGAGACATGCTGTGGTTGCTGCATCAGTATCCGACTGGAGTTCTGTCTCACCTGGTGGCTTGGAGCTTGCTTGCACTTCCAAGTAGACGAGATTGACGCCTTCCGATGAGTCAGTTTGCATGACTTCTGGTTCTACATCAGTCTGATCATTTTGTTCTTGCATGCTACTTTCCTGATTATTTTCTTCCTGCTCTGGGGCAATGATGATGGCAGGTGTCTTTTCTGCTGATTCACATGCCGCAATCACAACATTTGCATCCTGCTCCCCAACCGTTTGCTCTTTTTCGCTGAATACTTCAACCTGTGACTCTTTTGTCACATCACTAGTAACTTTAGTCCGTCTGTATGGTTTTCGACCACGCTTCTTTTTCGGCGGGGAGACACTATCCTCCATTTTGACTGGTGGTTTGGAGACTCGATTGCTTTTCCTGCGTCCATTGATTTCGTCCTCTCTCGCTTGGAAGTCTATCAAGCGGCGGGAAGAGGTAAAACGTCCCTCCTGGTCAGAGGTGGCTGACTGTTCTTGGTCAGATGGTTGGTCTCTCAACAAGCCAACAGGAACTCGAGTGTACATGTCCTTTGTGTAGATCTTCTTGAGCTGCAATGTTCAAGCATTTCCATAAGCATCTTACGTCAATGGTGTACGATATACAATCACTTGATATCATGGTGTAACCTCGTAACAAATTTACGGATCTTATCAAATAATGTTAAAATGCCAGTATCCTAACTAAGAACTTGTTGAAATTTGAGGCTTGGGCATTGTTCACGAGAGAATTCGCATGTCATGGCATCACCATCTCCATGTAAACATGGTAAAGAGATCTTTGTAATATTTAGTATATTAATCATCATAATCAGGATAATGCGAATGATATGAAACATAAATCTATCAGTCACATTGCTAAATACATTCAATGCTTTTTCCATACCCCGACAGGTTTATCATACATGTGTACCTTTCGTCCAGAACGACCTGTGGTCTGGGGTACCCCATTGCACATGATGCCGACATCCCTGACGACGGCGGAGCAGGGCTGTAGTGGTTTGTGCTGGCACTTCTCTCGATCATTGACGTTTCCGAGGAGTACGTTGTGCACCTCCATGATGTCGATGAGATCTCCTGCCAGCTGTAACTCCGTCTCGTCTTCTCGGATCATCAGGTCCGTCACGTGGTGCTTGGTTACGAGAAGGTGTTCCAGCAGTGCGCAGTTGTCGGGGAACTCCCCCAGCGACATTGCAGATTGTAACGAGTGTAGCAGATCCAGGGAGATCGTGGCAAATACCGCATCGTACACCTGTAGTCATGACAACAGATAACCGATAATTGACCTTGAATCGTGACAGCTAATGTCAAAAATACATAATTTTCCTTCTGTATATGAAAGATTGTAAGCATAGGTAGAACTTTAAATTTTGTCACCAGTCTGGACAATATAGCAAAAGCGTATTTCTGCAGAAATACCATTTTTCGTAGTCCTGCAGAAATACGAAATATTGTATTCGAAATATAGAAATACATGAAACTGTATTCTTGTTGTCCGTACAAAATACACAATTATATCGTATTTGTAAACTCTGAAACCTGTAAATTCTTTTAACTTCATTACACATTGTCAACACCAGTAACCTACCCCACTTGGCAAGTTAGGTGTAATATCACTCGAAGAACCTCTTTTTCAGTCCGCATCAATCCGTATCCAACATTCATGTTGAAAAGCTCTTTTAAGTTTGTTCGCTCCTTTTGGACCCAAGCAGAGGGGCTAAAATTTGAAATTTGTTTAATGTATTTCAGACTTTCAAACAATCATCAATATGATATCGTGCATTCCAAAACAGCAAATTCGGGTTGAATATTTTGTTTAGTGTGGAATTATGGGTAATTTTACCCCCAAAATACCAGGAAAAAGGGTCATTTTTGGGCCATTTTCACTATATTCAATATTTAATGAAAACCTGAAAATAGATACATGTATCTCTGAGATTGTGTATGTTTATCAATGAACTTCTGTGCATGTTTTTGATAGAAAAAAATATGGGGGTCACCATGCTAATTTTCCCTCTACAGGCATCCATATGAGTCCAGAACAAAAAATTTCACCTAGATTTGTTGAAATTTTGATAAAATTCACTGACATTCACAAATATGACAACCTATAACAGAAAAATTAGCCCAAAGGCTAAGATAGGTTACCGGACAATTTTGGTTTGGCCATGGCAGCATTGGCAGGTAACAGACCTTGAGATTTACCAATCAAGGTTCGCAGTGTAAACATATGACCTTGAGATTTACCAATCAAGGTCATCTGTGTGAACTTCGTTGTAACCATTACATGTATGTGTGCGGTATTTGATATTCTATATGTTCATAATACAAAGATATATCTGGGTGGAATCGTTTAGGCCGCTCAGGTCAATTTACACATTCCAAGTCAGACATTTGGCACTCAAGGTCATCTGACGTCAAGTTCAAGGTCATCATTAGTTGTGCAATATTATGTCTTCCTATATGTTCATAATGCAAACATGAGCTCTATCTGCAAGCATTTCATTTATAGAGGCAAATCTGGGCATTTTTGACCCCAAAATGGCTGTTTTGACCTTTCAAGGTCATCAAAGGTCAAATTCAAGGTCACCACACAAGTCGCCATACATGACTTCCTATTTGAAAGTGCCAATTTCTAAGCTCTATCTTCAAGCGTTCTATGAGTACAGTCCTGACAGCTCCCATTATGAAGGAAAAAAGTGCCATAATTTTTTTCAAAGGGTGAAAATTTTTTTTTGCCTAGAAATGGCCCGAAATGGATAGTAATGCGATTTGGGACGAAAAAATTTTTTTTCGCCGACTCGTCAAAAATTCAAAAGGCCGCCACACGGAGATCGGCGATTCAAGGGCAACAAAACTTATACACGGCACAGAGGTATATAAGAGGAATCTTTTTAAACAAAAATCTCAAAACTGATCAGATAGTTTTTGAGAAAATACAAACCAGGTGTGAATTTGACCATTTTTCGACCCAAAAAGGAAGTTTTAACTTGTTTAAAACCAGTATTTATTACATACCTACCTCTATAATAAACTCTTTGGGTAATCTTACCTTGGCATTCAAAGAAGAGGAGAGAGAAATGAATGTCACAAGAATTTTCTTAAAATTCCTGACATCCATCTCGAACTCGAAATTGAAGGAAATTACTCTCACACATCTCAGATTCCCCGCGGTGTAGATGTGACGTCACACCGGTCATATGATTGACCTTAGCCGCCATTAATTTGCCCACCTGGTTAAGGCAGGGGAGGCGGGAGGGAGAATAATCGTGTTTATTATAGAGGTAGGTATGTAATAAATACTGGTTTTAAACAAGTTAAAACTTCCTATTTATTGCCATACCACTACCTCTATAATAAACTCTTTGGGTTATATCAGAATAACCAAAGGAGGTGGGTTTAACCCTCTCCCGGGAATTTCATCACCGATGTGTGAGAGTAGGAAATATCCATTGAAAGTAGTAAATATTGTGTTTTACTTTTAAATTATAATTTTAAGTCGAAAATACATATTTACAGGATATTTACAACTAAACCATAATACACGCCTGAATTACCTTCAGATGCATGGAGACGAGCAGGGGCTCTGCAGAGGTGACTTTCCTCTTGCAGAAGAACAAAAATTTCCCTCGCCAAAGAAGAGGAGCAACTCCCCTGGGAGTCGACCTCAGGTGCATCTGTACAGAGGCGTGTTGATCTATTTACAGGTATCTACAGCTGGACTACACGCTCCGCCGCCACCAGTCGTCCAAGCTGGAGGCCGGAGTCATCCTCCCAAGCTAACTCCCTGAGATAGAAAGAAGTGAATGTGTTATGAGATTTCCAGGTACAGGCAGACATGACATCATTCAGAGACACTTTATTTGTAAAGGCAAGTGAAGCCGCGAGAGCCCTCACATCATGCGCTTTGACTCTGAAACCTGTGGATTTTTTCGCCTGTGACTTTTCATAGCAAAATCTAACACACTTCTTGATCCAAGATGAGATCGTAGCAGGACGGATATCATTTGGAAAATCTTTAAGATAGGACACGAAAAGCAAACGCTTGCCGAGATGCAGCTCACGCGTACGATTAACGTAGATGCGGAGGGCTCGCACGGGACAAAGCTTCGCGTCTTCCTCCAGGCCCGGCCCCAGAGAAGGAGTCAGGGCGGGAATGGAAAAGCTCAATAATGGCGTACCTGCTAATTGAGTTTTGGCCAGAAAGGAGGGAATGACTCCGAGGAGAACCGAGGAGCCATCCGACTTCCACTTAACTTTGGAAAAGGACAGAGCGTGGAGCTCACTCCGTCGCTTCCCGGAAGCCAGAGCCAAAAGGAAGACCGTCTTAAACGTCAGAAACTTTAGTGAGGCCCGCTCAAGGGGTTCGAACGGATCTTTTCTTAAGACGTTGAGAACAAGCGATAGATCCCACCCAGGAACCGGGTTCCTAGCTTTCGGTCTTTCGATCTCGAAACTATTAATCAACGCAGTCAAACCTTGATCATGACCAAAATCGATCCCAAGTTTGGGTTTTAGAGTCTTCGCGATAGCCGTACGGTAACCCGCGATCGTGGATGGAGCTCGCCCTTCATTGAACTTTTCGAGAAGAAATTCGGAAATTAGGGGAGCATCGACTCTGAAAGGACTAACCTTCCGGCGACGACACCAAGCACAGAAGGAAGTCCACTTCGATTGGTAGACTGCCAAAGAAGATTTTCGATTTGATCGGGCGATCCTAGCGGACACCTCCCTTGAAAATCCCTTCTTTCGGAAACATCGCTCGACAATATCCAGGCATGAAGCTTCAGACTTGCGGGAGCCTGATGAAACATGCTGGAGCGAGGTTGTTTGAGGAGGTCTCACCGATCCGGAAGCTGACGAGGGAAGTCTACTATCAACTCCAGAAGGTCCGGGAACCACGACCTCTGCGGTAGACACGGAGCAATCAGCAGGAGGCGACACTGGTGAGTCCGAAACTTGGCGATCACCTTGTCCAACAACACCGCTGGGGGGTAAGCATACGCGTACATGCCCTCCCAGGACGTCGACATCGCATCCACTGACATGGCCGTGGGATCGGGAATGGGAGACACAAACGAAGGAAGTTTGTGGTTCCAACGGGTCGCAAACAAATCGACCATCGGCGTGCCCCATAGGCCGCAGAGAGATTGGAATACCCTGGGGGCAAGACTCCACTCCATGGCCTGGACCTGGCCCCTCCGGGAGAGGCGGTCCGCCCAAACATTCATATGACCAGGGATATGCCTCGCGAAAAGCGAAATACCCCGGTCGTGACACCAGAGCAGGAGGTCGATAGCGGCTTGGCACAGCGACTGGGACTTCGTACCGCCCTGCTTGTTGATGTAAGCGACAACGGTGGAGTTGTCGGTGGCCACCAACACAGCCTGATTGAGGAAATGTGTTTCCCAATGCCTGAGAGCCAAGAACACGGCCTCCAGTTCCAACAGGTTTATGTGCCATTCCTGCTGAGACGAAGACCAGGTGCCCGAGACCTCGCTGTCGTCCCAGTGAGCGCCCCAGCCGTCCATACTGGCATCCGTAAATACGTGCCTGGATGGAAGCGGCCAGCGGAATGACGACCCTCGGAGCAGATTGACGGGATCCAGCCACCATTGCAGATGGGAAACGACTTCCGGAGAGACCTGCACGAGCTGGGATCTGTCTCCCGTGACCTGGGACCATTGAGAGTGTAGATGCCGCTGAATAGGCCGCATGTGCAGGCGGCCCAACGGAACTAACTTTTCCGTGGACGCTAGCATCCCGAGAAGGGACTGCCAGCGTCTGGCCGTCTGTGGAATGCGACGAAGGAAGCCTTCTGACAGCACGGATAATTTTGACTGACGATCCAGCGTCGGCAAAACAGTCTCTGAGGTAGTCTGATAACGATACCCCAAGAAGACGAAGTCTCGACGCGGTGACAAGTCGGACTTTTTTTGGTTGATTTTGAACCCCATCCGTGAGCATAGATTTACCACAAACTGTGCTTGGACGATCAGCGTTTCGCGACAATGGTGCCGGATTAGCCAATCGTCGAGATATTGGTGGATAAAAATCCCCCGCTTGTGGGCGAGAATCTGGACTTCCCGAGCCACCATGGTGAAAATCCACGGCGCTGTCGATAATCCGAACGGGAGCGCCGAAACTGCCATACGCGGCCGAGATAGAGAAATCTCAGGTATTTGCGAACTGCAGGTTTCATTGGAATATGGAAATAGGCATCTTTGAGATCGATCGTTACCACCCACGAATCGCGAGGCATGACTGAACGAACTTGCTCCGGCGTTTCCATGGAAAACGTCGGCACGATTAAGAACTTGTTCAACGGAGAAAGATCTATCACTGGTCTCCAACCCCCCGACGCTTTGGGAACCACAAACAACACGCTGTAGAACCCGGGAGTGTCCCCGGGAGCAGGTTCTATCGCTTGTTTCTCGATCATCGCCGTTATCTCCTCGTGGAGAACACGGCGGCGTTCTGGATCGTTTGGAAGAGTGAAACCCCTTGGGACGGGCGATAACGGTGGCAATTTCTCGAATTTCAGGCCGAATCCTCGACGGAGCGTCGAGACGACCCAGGGGCAAGCCCCGAGCCGCTCCCACTCTTTCCAAAACAGAATTAAACGAGCTCCTACGGGCTCGTCTGAGGAAGGAATATCGACCGAAACGAGCTGACCATGCAGCTCTTCTCGACACTCGAGCAAAGGATCTGGCCCGGAATCCGAAGCTATACGTACCCGGTTTCTTTTCCCCTGCGGGCTTGGGAGCCTCTCCGCGTCCTCGGCCTCGGCCACGACCACGGTCTCCTCGGGTGCTGCCGGCAGGGGCGCCGCGAAAGGGCAACCCTGAGGCCCTGCCTCTAGCTCTACCACGGCCACGAGTCGGCTGTTGCTGAGGCTGAGACTGCTGAACTGCAGACTGGGGCTTCTTAAAGGCCGAAACCATCTGTTGCGTGAGGCGTTCCAGAGACTTCGACTGGCTCAGGAGGGCATTGGAAGTAGAGGACTTCGCGGCCTTCTCGTCGGCCTCCTTCTTCACCTCCCGCAACTCCGCAGAACGGTCAGGGAGTAGAAGTGAAGTAGGGGCTCCGGAAGAGGGGATAACGGGGTGGAGAACTCTCATGTCTGTCATGAGCTGGTCCGGAACCTCGAACTTGAGGGATGAGAGGAAGGCGTCACGCCGCCACAACTCGGACACCCAGAGAGAGTGGGAGTCCAGGGCCACCTTGTCACCCACACCTTTGCCAATGGAGGTGACCAATGAAGCGCAGCTCAATAAGGCTTCTGCCAAATCATCCCGGTCGACGTCAGGGTTGTCCAGGACCTGGTCACGGCACTGAAGAATGGCCCGTCTCGTAGCCATCGACAGCCAGTCCATGGCCGAATCCGTGGCCAGCCCCACTCGAAACGTGTGCTGCAGCTCCGCCAAGGCCGCCCATGGGATCTCCACGGCCTTAGGCTCCTTGAAAAAGGCGTAATGGGGGTGATGCCTCCTCAAAGCTGTAGGCTTGTCGTCCAACTCCGACGACGTATAGTAGTCGTTGACAGACGGGCGGGCAGGATACGCGCCAATCGCCGACTTGTTGGACCTGATGGTCTCGTCCATGCGCTCCTGCATGGAGCCGCGAACTCCCTGCGACAGAGGGAACCGTAAGGCGTCCTTCGACGGCCGGGGGTGCTCCATCTCAGAAGAAATCATCGAACGAGCCACCTTCTTGACTGGGGCCGGAGCATGCTCTTCGGGCCACAAACCCGGGAGGACCCTCTTCACAAAATCCAACTTCTCCCCCCAAGAGAGAGGGTCGTCGGACTCGGGCTGGTCCGCCTCCTGGTCCGGGTCCGCCTTACGCTTTCGCGGAAGCGTGAGGCCTGACGGGCCAGGTAACGGCTGGTCAGCCGACTGAGAGACCTGTAGGGAAGGTTCCTCATCTGAAGACGGCTCTTCCCTAGGCAGAGGGGAAGACGGGGGCGGTGGCGGCTGTGGAGGCGTGAACCTCGCCAGAAACTGCTGCCACTGGCCTAACATCTCTTCCCGAAAAGACTGAAGCTCGCCCCTAAGGCGCTGCTCTGACGTCGTGGAAGAGCTCCCCTGGACAGGAACACCGGACGGCTCTAAAGCATGGGAAGACCCTTGGTCCGCCAACTGGGCGAAGGACAACATACCCTGGCTGGAGGCGACGAAACCGGAGGGCAGGGCCGTAAGAGGGGAATCGTCCTTGATATCCTCGGCGATCTGAAACACACAGGGCGAATCAGAAAAAGGAAACTCTGGAAACCGTGGAGACATGGAAACTCCAGGAACCCATGGGTTTGGACGGCTCATGGCCCTTGGCTCCCGGCCCCTACTGGCCACGGCTCCGGTAGCCACGGCCTGGGGTCCAGTAACCGACGGGAAATCGGGTGCCGGCGGCCGTATCACTGGCGACACGGGCCCGGACCGAAATCCGCCCTGGCTATGGGGTTGAAACCCAGCTCCGGGGGCAGGTGCCCGACCCGGAGGGGGAAACAACACTCTCTGTCCAGAGGGATCCCGGGCGCAGGGAACCGTCGTGAGCCCGACGGAACCGGCAGACCCCGAAACCACACTCGGACACTGAAACCCAGGTCGTTCAGCCAGAGAAGCATGAGAACGAGGGGCCAGTAGAGAGGGAGCCAAAAGTGAGCCACACAAACCCGTAGGTTGTGGGGAAGTTAGGGTGCCGAGAGCCGAACGCGCGGCTCCCGGGACCCGTACCTGGCTGAAAGAAAATGACAATGATAAATCAAAACTTACAGCACAAACAGCATTGGATAACTGCAAATCTAAACGCCGCTTGCGTTCCTCAGACGCCTTGGGACGCGGCCTGGCGCTATCAGAATCTGACGGGGAAGGGGGAGTAGGGCAACCAGCAAACCTGCGGGCCTGAATCTCCCGTAAGCCTTGAAGACAAAGTTTCCACTCGTCGACGGACCAATCCGCGCATAACTCACAGGTGGCTGAAGGACGGCAATAAACAGTGTCCCTACACTGCCAGCAGGCGTTATGAGCCTCCCACTTAGGAAGGTAGTGTTTGCAAACGATGCACTTCATATCTGAAACATATCAAACATCGAAGTACAAACGGGCGATAATGGGGGAAGGAAAGGGGCCTGGGGAGGCTTTACCATTTCCTACCAAAAAAATCGCAAATCACTAACTCTAAGCTAGTCTAACAACGAAAGAACGATCTACTGAAGAAAAAGCTGTGCAAAGAACAGCCTAAAGACGATCGTAGACGTGAAGAAATTCGACTTTGAATGCCGAAAGCAAGACTTGCTGCACATCCAACAATGGAGGAGCAAATTAATGGCGGCTAAGGTCAATCATATGACCGGTGTGACGTCACATCTACACCGCGGGGAATCTGAGATGTGTGAGAGTAATTTCCTTCAATTTCAAGTTCGAGATGGATGTCAGGAATTTTAAGAAAATTCTTGTGACATTCATTTCTCTCTCCTCTTCTTTGAATGCCAAGGTAAGATTACCCAAAGAGTTTATTATAGAGGTAGTGGTATGGCAATAAATATGGCTGTTTTGACCTTTCAAGGTCATCCAAGGTCAAATTCAAGGTCACCACACAAGTCGTCATATATGACTTCCCATTTGAAAGTGCCAATTTCTAAGCTCTATCTTCATGATTCGTTCTATGAGTACAGTGCGGACAGCTCCCATTATCATGATTATGAAGGAAAAAAGTGCCAAAAATTTTTGTAAGTCCAAAATCTTTTTCAAAGGGTGAAAATATTTTTTTGCCTAGAAATGGCCCAAAATGGATAGTATTGCGATTTGGGGCGAAAAATTTTTTTTTTGCCGACCCGCCAAAAATTCAAAATGGCCGCCACACGGAGACCGGCGAATTTAGGGCAACCAAACTTAAACATATCACAAAGGTATATGAGGGGAATCTTTTGAAACCAAAAACTCAAAACTGATCAGACAGTTTTTGAGAAATTGGCCGTCAAAGTCCAAAATTGAGCGTTTTTCGACAAAAATGGCCGATATTTTGAAAAAAATGCGAAAATCAAAAAACAAAAAAATACCTCCTTCTCAAAATATTTTTAGGCATTTTTGTGCAAAATTTCAGAAAGATTTGATCGTTAACTTTAAAGATAAAAATGTTAACGCCGGACAGACGGACGGACGGACGACGGACGCAACGCCATGCCAATAGGTTATCGGACCAAAGGTAACCTAAAAATAGCATGGTGACCCCCATATTTTTTTCTATCAAAAACATGCATATCGGTTCGTTGATAAACAAGCAAAATTTTAGAGAAATCTATTGTCAGGTTTTCAATAAATATTGATTTTAGTGAAAACGGCCAAAAATGACTGGTATTTTGGGGGTAAAATTACCTATAATTCAACACTGAAGAGAATATTTGATCCGAATTTTCTGTTTTTTCGAATGCACAATATCATATTGATGATTGTTTAAAAGTATGAAAATCATCAATCGAATTTTAAATTTTAGCCCCTCTGCTTGGGTCCAAAAGGAGTGAACATCCTTAAGCACTTTTCAACATGAATTGTTATATAGGGATTGATATGGATTGAAAGAGAGGTTCTTGGAGTGATATTCCACCTAAATTGACATGTGTGATATCTCCCAAGTTGGGACAATGAGTATAAAGTTAAAAGAATTCACAGGTTTCAGTGTTTACAAATACGAAATTGTGTAATTTGTACTGACAACAGGAATACAGTTTCATGTAGTTCTATATTTTGAATACAATATTTCGTATTTCTGCAGGACTACGAAAAATGGTAGTTCTGCAGAAATACGCTTTTGCTATATTGTCCGGACTGGTCACGTAAAATAGCAATATCATGAATATGGATTGTACCTGGTAATTCCAATTGTGATAGCTTATTAAGGTAACTTTCATGCTATTTCTCATTCCATATTCACACAAGTCTTACGTTGCTAACCATGTTTACCAATAGGCACTCAACTATATGTTAGTCACGATCATATCATTCTCTTTTGGAAAGAAGATTACTGAGACTGTTAGCCAGATATAGTATCTATATATGCTACTAACCCTATACTGTATGTATACCAGCACTGACCTTGCATGTGAACTTGCTTGGTCTTCCACCAACAGAATCTCGGAACCATTTCCAGTTCCGCTTGCCCTCTCTCGATTCACCATCTGCACAGGAATTGTCCATATGATCCGGCCTAGATTCGTCTTTTGGTCCTTCAGCTTCACTACTGTTGTTGGATAGTTGTTCTGTACTCATTACATTGGAGGGAAGGTTTTTCTCGGTTGGAGGCAGGCTTGAGATTTCTTCGCTGTAGACAGGTGGATGCTCTTGAACTGCACCAACAGTGTCTGTTTGTGGTGTTAATTGTTCAACATGTTCAAAAGCACTGCATTCTGGTATGTGTTGAGATTCCTGTGCCTTCGCGAGAAGATGCTGAGGATTTTCTTCTGTCATCATTCCCAGGTGTCGACTGTGCGATTCCTGCTCCACATGTGGCACCTGATCGGCATTTGTGTTCAAGATGATCCTAGATCCAGATGTCAGGTCTGCCAAACCTTTGTATTGTGGATCCAGAACAATTTGTGACCCGGGGGGAAGGTCAGAAACAGTTGAAACATTTCCAGATTCATCGACTATTTCGAGTGTTGGTAATTGCTTCAGAAGACTTGATGCAACTGTGGATGAAGTGTTTGTGTTTGCTTGTATTGTGTTGTTCTTGACGCCAGGCGCTGCAGATATTGTGTAGGCTCTTTCCTGTTCTTGTACATCGTCGGTACTGTTGCTGACTGGTTCTTGGCTGTACTCAACAGTATCATCACCAATAGGATTTTCCTGATTATAGACCTGGATAACCTGGTTGTCTCCCGATGCAAATGGTTCACTGTCTTGACATGCTTGACTCAGCTGATTGTCGTAGACCATTAGTGTTGCTATCTCTTCACTTTCATCGGCTATCGTTGAGTATTCAATCTCCTGGTTGCCATGGCTGCCGATAACATGAACAGATGGATTTTCATCAGTGGATTCACGCTGCTTGATAACGTAATGACTGCCGTGGTCTTCTACACAATGGGTCCTTGGAGGGATGCGATCCGATCGTCGGAACTCATAGGGACTCTCTTCCCCACTGTCGGTGTTGCCATGGTAGCGGGAGTGTATGCGTGACCGGATCTGTTCTTCATCACCACTCGAAACAGTCACAATTTTGTGAATTTGGATCATCGAGGAATCTGCCGCATCCACGTGATCAGCTTCATCAGTACTGGACACTGTCGCTTGGTGCTCCATGATTTATTTGTGATGGCGTCACGAGTACATCTGTCCAAATTTGTAATACAAAACTTCCATAAAGGGAAATTACGAGTACATACATCAACACTGAATTGACTTGCAATCAACAATTAAACTGGATGTGAAAATGCAGGGTCCCCACGCTCGTTTCGTTTGTTTTCGAAGACAAATTTACATTGCGTTCTGAATTTGAGCAGAATTATGGCACTAAACTTGCCAAATACACGATTATTTATCTAATACACTGATAGTGAGCCATATACAGTTTTCTTTTACGAACCATTCGTCTTTGAATAGCACGCAAAGCGGCGAAAACCCACATTATTTGTACTGACCGATTTCCGCATATCCTGTCTGTTCTCCTACTGAAATTATGGGTAACCGTATAGATAAAAAGTCCTGACGATATTCAATATTACCCGATTGACCTGCTCGCTGAATTACTTTTTTCCCCTTCTCATTATGAATATTACCAACTGTACTAGGGCCTAGTATTCACGTCAAACCCTAATTTATTTGCACCTCCAATATGCAAGCCACGCATGCCTAAATTCGCTATGTTGATTGCTATCACGATACAAGGTATAGTGATACAGTATTGATAAATAATATTCATGAAAGGAAAAGCTAGAAACATAGCTCATTTAATTGCTCTTCCATACATTTAACCTATGGATGTGGAATAAAAAAGGACGAATCTACCATAAAAATTTATCCTAATCGGTTGAGATTTGCAATCTGTAGAGCGTTCACAAGAAAATCTCTACGGCGGCAGCTGCCATATGCGACAATAGCAAATCAATAGTATCTGCTGATCTTTGTTCGGGGGATACAATAACGATCTCACTTGTGTTCATTCGACCCATGCTGATTAAGACAGTGAGGCTGTGTTGTGGTAAGACTTTGTTCAGCGTCCCCAGATCTCGAAAAGGTATCGGGCAGCACGGAATAGTATCACACACACAAATTTCAACACAAACCAATATACAACAAACAACTCATTATTTTTGTGAAATTTCAAGTGGAAACCTCTTCTATGGACGCCATTCAGCAAAGGAGAAAAAAAACTGCACGATATATTCAGAGGAAAATATCGTTTTATTGCTCAATAATTATTCGACATTGAAGGCCAAAGTGTTTCGAAAAATACCTACCTAAAAATATCGTTTAAACGCTGTTACATGACCAAGATTTTCTGTGTGTGTTAGTGCAAAATTTCGTGGAAAAGCTACCCGCACGCAGACGCTAAACAAACTCTTAACGAAACTATCCTGTAGACACAAGTTTTGGTATACTTTTAACTGAGTAAACCTGTATGTACCGGGCAGCAATACCCAGATACATAAGATAAATCATCATAACAAGATATGTTTTTGTTGAGACAAATCAACGTTGACTCGCGTTGTTTGGTTAAAATGGAATGTCGTTGTGTCGTGCTTACATCGTTGCCTTTACATTCCTGCTCTATGACAGCATATATGACGCTACTAATAACAAATCTACATCTAAGTTAAAATGAGCTACTCCATGTTTCCCATTGGTTTTCCGCCAATAAATTGCTCTCGGAATATAGGTATACTGTATAAATTAAAAAAAAAACCTAGTTCCTAAAGATGTATTGGTACTACTTTATAACTCATTGATACTCACCCTATTTAGTTATGGCCTCCTGGCCTGGGGTAGCTCCCCTATAAGTCGCTTAAAATGTTTAATCAACTTACAAAAAAAGGTCATAATAAATAACAAAGTAAGTTTTCGTGATCACACATCTTTATTTAATTCCACTAAAATATTTAAACTTACTGACCTGTATGCATACCAAGCCTGTATTTTAGTATTTGACTTTCTCCAGGGTATATTGCTAACTTACTTCAAAAACACGTTCTCACTAAACAATTCATATCACACTCATAATACTAGACAATCTAATTTGTTACACTCATGTTATCATCGGTTATATATTTCTAGCTCCTCAATTAGATTCAAATTACTCCAGTTATGGAACTCGCTGTTTAAAACTAAACTAAAACAACACCTATTGAATCAGTATTAATTTGTGTTATTAATTTCAGTTCACCGTATATAATATTCTTGTGATAACAAATGTATTGAAAGTTTTCTGAAATAAATATGTTGTATTGTATTGTATTCAACTTTCACAGAGCCAGATTCCCTTTGGGTCAGATTGCACCAACATAGATCCAATGATGTCAATAATGTAATAAATTCTTTTCGTACTATACCTGTTACAATTAATCATTGTTAACTGATTTTTTCAGTACCTATTTTCTGAACATTTGGGGTGAAATAGATTCACGTTGCCTTTGCTGGTAATATGGGTGGTTTTGATTTTTATAGCGGTACATACATTTATTACAAGGTCAAGGTCATAATTGAAATAGGGAGCATGTAGTTTTTTTGTATTCAATATTGTTCAAAGCCAAACTCCATTGTTCAAATGTTTTGACGTTTGATTGTTTGGTCCATGTTCATGTATGTTGTCATGCTTGTTACATTACCATAACATTCTGATCAGATAGGCCTTGTAGAGAGACATTGACACGAGCAAACAACCAAGTTTATGTATCTTTACGATGTGAAGTGAGCGATAATATGGTGTTGGTCTACTCTATAGCACTCTATAGTATATTGCATATATGAGGAATTATCAACTCTAAACAGTCACGGTCTAACGCCTTTGTGTAAAAGGTTTGAGTGGTAGGCAACACCTAAATTCAATAATAATCTGGTAGGGAAAACAGGATTATGATGTCACAGCAATTTCTCGTATGTAATACAACAATGCCTACGTACAGTACGAGCCATCCGTCCTAAATTCGTCGCATCCCAAAATTCGCCAACTCAATATTATCAGAGCTCAGAAACTTGTTTTATGGAAAACAAACTGCTGGTACAAAGATTGAATATCAGAGTCTCGATTGATGATATAATTGGTTGGTTTCATTTGCATTACAAGGTCTGAAAACACTGTTGGCGAATTTGGGAATGTGGCGAATTTAGGACAGATGGCTCGTACAGGGTGCCTTCAAGTTCATCATAGTTCGATGACTGTGCTATATCGTAGAAAGTGATTATTGCAGAGGGTCGCAGGGACTTGACGGGAGGACAATATGAACTACAACTACACTGGGATGGGAGGGGAACCTCCCTACCAGCCAATGTCAACGATGCACGGCCCCATGAACGACACTCTCATGCACAACCCACAGGGCTCGTACAGCAATGCCATGGTGCACCATCACACACAAGGCTCTCACCAGACACATGAGGATATGCCCCACCAGATGCACGATCCCATGATGCATCACCAGCACGGTGGACTCAGCGAGGACATGCACATGACTGAAGGGATAACTGGGGAGTTTGGACAGCACGCCCCGGGTCTCATGGAGGGGTACCCAGAACAGGATCTCTATCCGCACGAGTTTATGGAGATAAAAAATCTCATGGTCGATGGAGGTGAATTGTTACTTGTATTGTGCATTCTCCTTGTACTTTTATGTTTGTGACCATGTGCAAGTTTACCAATGGTGAACCACTTTTTTAAACACTTTTCATTAATCAAGTTTATGTACTTTAGGTGACCGTTATGGTGTATCTGCCGTGGCCTTCGATGCACAGGAAGAGTTGCTCTGGATGGGAAATGCTGGGGTAAAATCCTACTACATGTATCATACAAAGAGCCCAGAATACAGAGATACAGGGCTTTAATTGTATCCCCCGAACAAAGTTAGGCGGATTCTATGGATTTGTCTCCGTCGCGCCGCTGCGTCCGCCGCGTCCGCCGTAGAGATTTTCTTGTGAATGCTCTACAGATTGCAAATCTTAACCGATTCTAATAATTTTGTATACAGACACATCTTATGGTAAGATCCCAACACCAATCGATTTTGGTTGCCATAGCAACCAAATTGGCCGATTGGCGACACATTTTGTGCTTAAATTAGTTAGCCTGTGTGACGGACCGTTTTGGTGGTTGTGTCTTGTTGTGATGGTGAAGTAGTGGGAGAGCTTAAATGTGGTGTAATATCCAAAATTATTGTCCGTCTTGATTTTACATTCTGGTCAGGTATAGAAAACTCCACTGTGATTCTGCTGTTTATTCTCTGAGCTTCTACACGGAACTGACTATAGAAAGGAATGGGTATCTAGTATAAGGGGCGAAAGTTAGCCTGGGGGCATTTGTATCAGTGCTAGGGTCAGAGTTCAAAGGTGTCTGGAATGAAGGGAAAGTCACATGCAAGGGTTCTGGAGTGTGATTTATCTTGTGTACAACAGGCATGGGGTCATGTGGATCTAACCATGGATCTAACGGGCTTAGCAAGTCTGTAAGGCTTGGGAACTACACATCTAGTGTTGAGAGATAATGACTATAGCAGGTGTAAGCATGCGGGAGGTCTATGGATATTTGATACTGTACATGCACATGTATACATGTATACACTCGTGGCTACAAGCCGCGAGAGCCTGTTTAACACACATGGCTTGTGAACGCTCTACAAGTGTGAGTTTTCGATGAATGATGACGAAATCGCACAGGCTCGATGAGAAAGACCGTCACATGAAACCTATTGTTTTTCAGATTGATTGAATAAGTATTAATTAGGTAATGGACTAACTTATTATGACCAGTAAAATAACCACTTTGACATCTGTGATCACTCCAATACCCTGTACTATGAAAGCAAATGGCACTGGATTCTTGTTCAGAATGGAGAACTGTTGTTTTTGGTGAAAACAGAACAATATTATCAAATAAGTTAACTTTAGTTTTACTAGTTAAGTTTATTATTGACCACAATAAAAATAGTTAAGATGAGAAACATTTATTATTAAGCTCAACAAGGTCAAGGTTTTGTCCAGTAAAGATTTCATTGGTGTAACCAAATAAGTTAGCATTATTTTTACTAGTTAAGTCTATTATTGACCTCAATAAAAATAGTTAACATGGTTAAAACGAGAAACATTTATTGTTGAGCTCAACAAAAAAAGTTAAAACGAGAAACATTTATTATTGAGCTCAACAAGGTAAAGATTTTGTCCAGTACAGATTTCATGGGTGTAACCGAATAAGTTAACATTATTTTTCCCAGTTAAGTCTATTATTGACCACAATAAAAATAGTTAAGACAAGAAGTCTTTATTATTGGGCTCAACAAGGTAAAGGTTCTGTCCAGTAGAGATTTTATGGGTGTAACCAAATAAGTTAACATTATTTTTTGCCAGTTAAGTCTATTATTGACCACAGTAAATATAATCAAGACGAAAAACATTTATTATTGAGCTCAACCAGGTAATTGGAAGTTCACATTCAACCCTAATTTGGAACATATTTGGGGTGAAAAAATAAAGCTTTTTGTGAAAACATTGATCTTGCTCGAATTTTGTCATCTTGAAATGCAGTTTTGGTCAACTTTTACTTGGAATTTCAACTTGAAATCATGTTTGGCACAAATAAAGAATTAAAATATAACTTATGGTGAAAAGTTCAATCTGGCTCCAATTACATCATCTTGAACTGCAGTTTTGGTCAACTTTTACTTTGAATTTCAACTTAGAACCATGTTAGGCACATATTATGAATTAAAATATAATTTATGGTGAAAAAGTCGATCTGGCTCCAATTTCGTCATCCTGAAATGCAGTTTTGGTCAACTTATACTTTGAATTTCAACTTGAAACCACGTTTGGTACATATTATCAGATTATGAGTTGAAATATAACTTATGGTGAACAGTTCGATTGGCTCCAATTTCGTTATCCTTAAATGCAGTTTGGTCAACTTTTACTTTAAATTTCAGCTTGAAACCAAGTTTGACACATATTATGAGTTAAAGTTTAACTTATGGTGAGAAGTTCGATCTGGCTCCAATTTCTTCATCCTGAAATGCAGTTTTGGTCAACTTTTACTTTGAATTAAGGCATTTCAGCAGAAATGCCTTTATGGTTTTTTTTTTTTTTTTTTCTTAAAAAGTATTATGGCAATGACTGTAAGACTTTGCACGGAGGTTCATATATCACCAGGTGAGAAGCCTATTGATTTTGAGGCTGATCCGTCAAACGACCTTTGACCTAGGGCTCGAAATAATTTTAGCTGAGTCATTCTGAGGCTCTCATGCATATCTCGGAAACGGTGCGTCGTAGAGCAAAATGGACGTTATTTTCGGACTCGTCATCCTAGACAAACATGTCTTAGGGGTATCATGGATGACCTTTGACCTTGACCTTAAATTTTTTCGCTGAGTCGTCATTTTTTGTTTTCGTCGATATCTCGGAAACGGTGCGTCGTAGAGCGAAACGGACGTTATTTTCGGACTCGGGGCCTTAGTCAAACATGTCTACTCGTCGCATTAGTCAAACATGTCTTAATGGTATTATGAATGACCTTTGACCTTGACCTTAAATTTTTTCGCTGAGTCGGCATTTTTCGTTTCGACGTCGATATCTCGGAAACGGTGCGTAGTACAGCGAAACGGACGTTATTTTCGAACTTTTCGCCCTAGACAAAGATGTTTTAAGGGTATTAGGGATGACCTTTGACCTTGACCTTAAATTTTTTCACTGAGTCTGCAATTTTCGTTTTCGTCGATATCTCAGAAACGGTGCGTCGTAGAGCGAAACGGACGTTATTTTCGGACTCGTCGCCTTAGTCAAACATGTTTAAGGGGTATTTTCAATGACCTTTGACCTTGACCGTAAATTTTTTCGCTGAGTCGACATTTTTCGTTTTCATCGATATCTCGGAAACGGTGTGTCGTAGAGCGAAACGGACGTTATTTTCGGACTCATCGATTCCTCGGAAACGGTGCGACTTAGAACAAAACAGACATTACACAGATAGTCTTAATGGTATGAAGTTTGTCCTTCACATACATGTAATTGCACAAATGTCTTATAGGTCTCATTGGGAGCTTATCATGTTTTTGCTGAATCAGCATTTTGTTTTTTTCATGCTTCACCCTGAAATGCCTCCAAGGCCTTTAGGCCTTGACGTCTAGTTTCAACTTGAAACCACGTTTGGTAATATTATGAGTCAAAATTTAACTTATGGTGAAAAGTTATATCTGGTTTCCATATCTTCATCTTGAATTGCAGTTTTGGTCAATTTTTACTTTGAATTTCAACTTAGAACCAAGTTTGTCAAATATTCTGAGTTGAAATATAACTTTAGGTGAAAAGTTTGATCTGGCTGCAATTTCGTTATTTTAACGATCATGTCGAAATGGAAATTCATATGCAGTGATTTCAGTGGTGATCTTGAATTCAACTTTCAATAACCTTGAAAGGTCAATGTAGCAATTTTGGTGGGCAAAAAAAGCAGTTGTGGCTTAAGATTTTACATTTCTCTGGTAATCTTTTTTAGCCCTTGCTCTAGTTTTTAGGTTACCGGACCTTTGGTCCGATAACCTATTGGCATGGCGTTGCGTCCGTCAGTCCGTCCGGCGTTAACATTTTTATCTTTAAAGTTAACGATCGAATCTTTCTGAAATTTTGCACAAAAATGCCTAAAAATATTTTGAGAAGGAGGTATTTTTTTGTTTTTTGATTTTCGCATTTTTTTCAAAATGGCGGCCGTTTTTGTCGAAAAACGCTCAAATTTGGACTTTGACGGCCATTTTCTCAAAAATTGTCTTATCAGTTTTGAGTTTCTGGTTTCAAAAGATTCCCCTCATATACCTCTGTGATGTATAAGTTTGGTTGCCCTAAATTCGCCGGTTTCCTCGTGGCGGACATTTTGAATTTTTGTCGGGTCCCAAATCGCATTACTATCCATTTTGGGCTATTTCTAGGGCAAAAAAAAATTTTCACCCTTTGAAAAAAATTTTGAACTTAGAAAATTTTTGGCACTTTTTTCCTTCATAATGGGAGCTGTCCGGACTGTACTCATAGAACGCTTGAAGATAGAGCTTAGAAATTGGCACTTTCAAATGAAGAGTCATATATGGCGACTTGTGTGGTGACCTTGAATTTGACCTTGGATGACCTTGAAAGGTCAAAACAGCCATTTTTGGGTTGAAAAATGCTCAAATTGGCACCTGGTCTGTATTTTCTCAAAAACTGTCTGATCAGTTTTGAGATTTTTGTTTAAAAAGATTCCTCTTATATACCTCTGTGACGTGTATAAGTTTTGTTGCCCTTGAATCGCCGATCTCCGTGTGGTGGCCATTTTGAATTTTTGACGAGTCGGCAAAAAAAAAATTGTATGTCCCAAATCGCATTACTATCCATTTTGGGCCATTTCTAGGCAAAAAAAAATTTTCACCCTTTGAAAAAAATTTTGGACTTAGAAAATTTTTGCCAATTTCTTCCTTCATAATGGGAGCTGTCAGGACTGTACTCATAGAACGCTTGAACATGTTGAAGATAGAGCTTAGAAATTGGCACTTTCAAATGGGAAGTCATATATGGCGACTTGTGTGGTGACCTCGAATTTGACCTTCGATGACCTTGAAAGGTCAAAACAGGCATTTTGGGGTCAAAAAATGCCCAGATTTGCCTCT
Source organism: Terebella lapidaria (assembly GCA_949152475.1). Taxonomy (NCBI): domain Eukaryota; kingdom Metazoa; phylum Annelida; class Polychaeta; order Terebellida; family Terebellidae; genus Terebella; species Terebella lapidaria. The sequence goes on from OX424560.1 coordinate 36,010,618, forward strand.
ATAGATGAAATGCTTGCAGATAGAGCTTATGTTTGCATTATGCACATATAGGAAGACATATATGGAACAACTAATGATGACCTTGAACTTGACGTCAGATGACCTTGAGTGCCAAATGTCTGACTCGGAATGTGTAAATTGACTTGAGCAGCCTAAACGATTCCACCCAGATATACCTTTGTATTATGAACATATAGAATATCAAATGCCGCACACATACATGTAGTGGTGACATCGAAGTTCACACAGATGATCTTGATTGGTAAATCTCAAGGTCATATGTTCACACTGCGAACCTTGATTGGTAAATCTCAAGGTCTGTTACCTGCCAATGCTGCCATGGCCAAACCAAAATTGTCCGGTAACCTATCTTAGCCTTTGGGCTAATTTTCACACTTATCAGTAATATATTTGCGGCAACAGGGATGATAGGGCTACGGGGGATACACCCAAGCAGTTGTAGGCGACCGGAAGCGTCTAGTTTTTAGTCTATTGCGAAATAGGTCGGCCTAACTTCCGAAGGAGAGACCTGCTCACATTCGCCCTAAGTTCTGTATGTTGGGATCATAAGCTGTGCTTGCTGAAACAACCATCTTGATGCCGAAGTGCACTCCATGTTTTTCAGGCTCTTTGCTAGTCTCATTCATGTGGGAATTTATTGGACAATATTTCTACTTCAATGAACAAATTGACTTGTATAACATGTGACTCTTTTGTCATTATGGCTTACCATATCATATATTATGTACATATTCTCATGGTTCCATCAAATTGATGATGCTCTGTTTCCAGGGACACATGACATCATACTATGGCCTCGAGCTACAAAAGTACACATCATTCCAAGCCCATGACACGGAAGAGGTCAGACACATTCTGACTGTTGACAAACTTGTGTTTGGCCTCACGAAGGATAGTCTGAGATGTATCTCCAAATATGGACGCCGTGTCCACAAGCATGAGTAAGCTGAAGCTACGTTCAAAACTGATTAGGAAGCTGTTTCATATTTACCTGAACATGGACATGTGTGATGGTTTATTATAGGCTTCTTGACCATTTTGACCAAGTCAGTTACAAAGTGACCTTAATATGACCAACGAAATGTAGTCATCAAGATCATCTCAATTGTGGTCCATAAATCTACATTATGTGCCATATTTATTCCACGCCATATTTACTCCATTTTGCTGTTTACATTGACCACATACTATGTATTTGTGTCGTTAACAGCAGTGAACAGATGGTGGACATGCAGTGTATGATCTGGACAGGACAGACTTCGCTTCTGATGGGAGGTCATCAGCCTGTAGTGGTCGAGTATGACTTCGAGACTCGCAAACAGATCAGACATGTGTGTATATTATATCCTTTGGTCATCTTGGTGTCCAGATGTGATGGGATCTAATTCACATAGATATTTGTGGTTTTAACCTGATTGGATAACATGCTAAAAAAATTAATACATAATAAACATGCTGAAGAAACGATGACCAGGATATTCAGTATTTTACACTTATTTCTTTTAGACATTTACGTGTATTTCTTTTTTTAAAAAGAAATTACATGTACAAAACAACTACATCTAAATCTGTTTATACACATTTTAAGGGCAGTTTGTTCCCGGGGATTGAAAATTACTTCGTTTTGTGCTTTGTTTGTTGATGACATCTATCATGTATTGTTAGGTGACCATAGAAGAGCCGGGCTGTGCTATCATGCGACCATCTAACAGCTACATATGTGCTGGAGACACAAGTGGCAAGGTATGAATAGGCCTTGTGGTATGCGTTGAATATCAACGGCACCCTTGTCATATTACATCTGCCATTATATAAATTTGTGGCTGTAGATGTAAGTCGTCGTCACATAAAAATGCATCATTTCAGACATCAAGGAAATGCGTGAATGTTTGTTGATGTTTCTAACTGTGTGTTGATTCAGGTGAAGCTTTATGACCCGATAAAGTTGACGAAGCAGCACGAGTTGAAGGCACACAGCGGTACTTTGTCAGACTTTGACGTACACGGGAACCAGCTCATCACGTGTGGCTTCTCAAATAGGTAACACACTCACTCTGACAGCTTGTGTGCTGATGTTCCTACTGTATACTCAATTATCAAATCTGTTCCTCGCTCACTCACTCACTTTGCCCAGTGTGAACTATTTCGATACTTTCATTGTGATGATTTCAGGATATGCAATCTATGCCGATTGATGTTTCTGTCTGTGTACTAGTACTGACATTTGACATACATGTACACATAGGATGGGCAGTCTGACCGTGGACCGGTACCTGATGGTCTTTGACCTGCGGATGATGAAGGCAATGGTGCCATTACAGATGACTCTAGAGCCGATGTTCCTCAAGTTTGTGCCGACGTATGCTGATCGAATCTGCGTGGTCTCTCAGGTCAGACATGTTTATGTCCATATGTTAATCCCGTGTTAATCTCTATGTTAAACACTGGGTAATGTTGCTCTGCCATTGAAACAACATCACCCCAATGTTTGTGATAAAAGTACAAATTAAATGTACATGTGTACTACTGAATAGGTCGAAACTCACTGTTCGCTACATGTATTACATTGTATTCGCTTCAACTATACATGCAAATGGAATACAGTCTAAAGAAATTTTTTGCGATCTCAATATCAGGGGCATAATGTTGATCGCATAGCAGCTATTGATCATAGTAATAATCATGTGCAAATCTACAGTGAAACACTGCTATTTCGTTGTGTATTGAGGTTGTGTTTCCATGGCAACCCTGTCTCAGGCGGGGCAGTTCCAGGTTTTGGAGCAGGGCGCACTCACTCCCGCGTCAATCATGATGTATCAAGTCCAGACAGAGGGCGCTGCGATCACAGGAATCGATGTTGGCCCATCCAATCAGGTTCTGGCTTTCGGTGATTCTGGAGGTGAAATATTACTCTGATATGTTTTAGCTCACTCAGATTATTTTCGTTTTAGTTTCATATTGAAGACAAATAACATTACTTTCATCGTGTTCATAAGTCAAAGAGTTGTCAAGTTTCATAACATTCATTTTGTTTGTTTATCAAAAGGAAGATAATTCTTTGTTTGTTGAAAAGAAAATCAGAAGATGCTTGCTAACTTATGGTCCACCCGAGATACAATTTCAAACTTGGCAGTGTTCTTCTCAGGTTTCCTCCATCTGTTCGGGTCGGGGGAGCATCCAGTGTTCAACCCTTACTCACAGGAGACTGAGTTCCCCACGGTGTGTATTCATGGTAATACTCCAGGAATGTGCATATAACATTCATGATAAAATAAACCACAAGCAATATTCTACTGAAATAGATCAATTGGGTCACCTCGAGGATAAATTGTGATACATGATTGAGCATTTCGAAATTACCAATAACAGCGAGTGGCTGATGAATATAACTGTGCCTCTATCAGCCTCTGATGAAGTCTGTGACATGTACGATGTACATGTGTTCACAATGCATCTGTTGTTCTGTTGTGATGAGGTTGAACACTGTGAGCAGTCGTTCGGTATTGATGATCCACAAGCTGTACTAGCCTCAGTGCCCATGTACTACCCCACCTCCGGGAAACTGCTGTCCGACTGGCCAGAACAACTCTGTCGTAGAGCTTACAGGTCTGTGCAAATCCATTGTCATTCCTAAAATGTTAAATATCTGTGTGATCACAAATCCAGACAGTAGTCAAATGGTAAATTTGGGTTGAATTGTCATTTTGAAGGTGTATTTTGCCTGTGGCCATCGAGAATTTCATATAGTTTGTTGTTGATAAAGAATTTTCGCATCTGGTTTCAGAGTTCCAGTCGGGATTGATCCAGAAATTCTCAGGACGATGAAAATGGTTCAAAACGTCGGCTATGCACCAAACCCTGGCAACAGACACCGTAACCAGATCCCGTACCAAATGTCCAACAACAACTCACAGAAGTCCAGTGTACCAGACTCCCCCATGGATCGAGGTGAGTTCTGGGGTCCATTTGGAACATGGTAAGAGAAGGCTGCATACTGATAGGATGATGAACAAGGGTTTTTGTGCTGACAAAACAGAGAACATATTATTGATCAGACAACACGGAACTGAGTATCAGCTTTTTATTCCGAGAAAAAATAACTATGATAACAAAATAGTCAAATAATGTTATAACAAACAAATGCTAGTAGTTTAACAATTGTAAAAAAATTATATACAAAATATCATTGCTATTTGGACTGTCTGTTGATTTATAACACTGCCAATGTTTGGACATCGATGCCTTCCAGTGTTTTCGACTTGGATGAGAAGTACTTGGTGATATTTTTCAGCTTGCGTGAGAGACACCTTCGCAGTTTTTGTTTACGTTTGGTGACTCCCCGTCGGGCAATTGGTATGTCCATGAAAACTGACGAGTCGGAACTGTTCGTGATGTCAGTCAGCATTGTGCTGTCGGTTCCCAAAAAGCTCCTGTTCAACTCGATGGTTTTCAGCTCGAAATCTAGCTCTGGATGGTCAGCAATAGAGCTGTCCAGATCCACATCACCGCCGGTGTGCCTGATGACTGTTGCTAGGGGTAGCGGTGTTGTTTCCTCTGTTAGGTAACGGCGGAAGTCACTCAGTGAGGAACAAGGTGAGGAATCTTGTCCTTCACACATGGGTCTCGGTCCGAGGTCAGCTTCAGGGGTCAGCTCAACAACACACGCTTTGGGGAAATTGTCCATAGCAGTGTTGAATCTGGGGGATCGTGGTACTGTATTACATGGAGTCTGTGAAAGCAGAAATTTATTGACGGTTGATGTGATTGCACTCTGCATCGTCGTTGAGAGGTCGATTGCTGATGCGGTGGTGTCACTTTCGTCCAGCTCTTGCCTTGATGACTCCAAACTTGAACCCGTGTCAAGTTCCAACTTACGATTAGCCCCTTCCCTGTAACTACCAGGAGACTGGGTTGGGGTCTGATATCCATCAAGCTGCCTGAAGGTGGTAGTCAGTGGACTGAGCTCTCCTTCCTGATGACACTCTGGTGTGATGATGCAAGGTTCCTCCAAGGACCCACAGGGACCCAGCCCGAGGGTTGCCATGGAGTCAGGTGACGCAAGCAGACAGGGTGAACCATCCCCACCCTGAGGTGAGTAGAACGTCTGGACAAGGCGTGACACTTGGAGGACTTCCGGGGTCAGATGGAAAGAATCCGTTGACGTGTTCATCATCCTGTGTCTTTCGGCCTTTGAAAATACAAGTTCTTTTTCGTAGAAGTGAAAATAGTCCAGTTGAAGTTCAAGTCAAGTTTGTAGTCAACTGTCTGCACTAGTGGTTTACAATGCTTTGATTCTACTGTGTTATACCCGATCTTATATATTTGTTGGTGAAAGTTATGTTTCCCACTGTTAGGTATTAATGTTATTCCTTTCTTCTGCTCTGATCAAGTCCCAAGCTTGTGAATGGTTAGGTTAGGGTTATGCCCCGTGTTTTATAACAGCTGCCTGCAGTATTCACATGATTTAAATATGTCCAAACATGCCATCTGCCAGATGATTGCAAACAAAACATTGTGAGCACTGTGTTTTGTTAAATAGTTTCTTGACAGCCCATACATTGTCAACATTATGCCTGCAATCACATAATTGGAGTTATTGTCAATTGCCTCCCCAGATAATTGCCCAAGATGTGATAACTGCAATTGTGTCCTGCCTCTGAACTGACTACCTGGTCATATTGATTGCAATTGGAGTGTCAATATTTAGTCTGAAACTTTGTTTATTTACTTGTTTTGGGTCAATGAGGGGATTAAATCAATGACATTGTTGAAGAATGAAGTCACATTGGGATATCAAAATTAAAAATATTGAAATACACATTATTAAAGTATCAATATTTTTCTAGACTGTCATATAATCAAGAAGTCCATTTCAATATGGTAATATTATAAATTACTAACAGCTCAAGTAAAACTAATGACAGGCATGGATGAGTTATCATGAATATAGAATATAAATGTAAATGCAGATTCACAAACTGAGAGAATTTTTCATACGAAAAATACATATATTATGTAGCTGAAAGCTTAAATATTATATAGTTAAAAGTTTAAATATGTTAATGACTGGTGAAGTGAACGTATTCTGTACTAACTATAGAAATTAATTTGTTTTCCTGATCTGGGGAGAGTGTCAGTGATTTTATTGCCATTCAGTGAAGATTTGGAGGTGATTTGCTTGCAGGAGAAGACCCATTCGTACAGATTCCCAAACACTACCGCAAGGTGCAGATCAAGTATTCCAAGCTGGGTGTTGAAGATTTTGACTTCCGTCACTACAACAAGACCAACTTTGCCGGCCTAGAGACACATATACCCAATGCTTACTGTAACGCCATGCTTCAGGTAAGTGCTGCGTCTCAGATCAAATGTTTATATTGGAGGTAAGTACTTTTTTTAGAGAGGTGAAATGCATTCATACGACATATATTGAAACACGTTGAACAATATCTTTGATAACTTAATTGTTTCAACTATGCCTAAATTCTTATTTTTTGCAAAAAAAAAAATAAAACAATCGAATGACAATGAAAAGAACATTTGAATTCCAGCTTGGAAGTCCAAAATTCTTCGTTCTTCTGCATTCTGGTAGACGTATATAATAATATCACATGTGATACTGCCCTCTCCCTGAAGGTTTTGTACTTCCTGGAGCCGCTGCGAGCGACGTTACTTAACCACCTATGTAACCGCGAGTTCTGTTTATCCTGTGAGCTGGCTTTCCTCTGCCACATGTTGGACCAGCAGAAGGGTAAAACATGCCAGGTGGGCTTAATGATGTGTGATTTACTTGTTCTTGTGTGGGTGGAAATCACTCATGCTTTTTCAGAGGAACAATGTTCATGATGTACTTGTAAAATTGGTAAATGGAATATACTTCATACAAGTATATTTAGAGTTATGATATAACATATTTTATGGGAAAGACATCCACCATGTGAACTAAAGTTGACAAAGTCCTGAACAAATACATTCGAGTTATATCAGAATGCCATGATTGTGTGTTTGTTCCAGGCCAGTAACTTCCTGCGAGCTTTTAGAACAATCCCCGAGGCCTCAGCCCTTGGTCTCGTCCTCAGTGACACAGAGGAATCCATGGGGAAGTTCAACCTCCCGAGACTCATCCAGAACTGGAATCGCTTCATCCTGCAGCAGATACACAGCGTTTGTACTCCTGCCTCTTAGCAATTGAAAGATTCTATTGGGAGTTCACATTTAGTGTGATTTGGCATTGTAAAAATTGGCATGTCTTGATCATGCCTTTGTCTTTGTAAAAAGTGAAAAATGTCATTTGTCGCTGTGACAGGGGATGGTATGAAATCTTCTACAGCATTTCCTTTTTGCCGATATTAATCATCCACACATTGAGGACAGGGGGAAGTCATCATAATACAGAGCTACAAAAAATTGTACAAAAAAGTGATCTGTTGCTATGTAGGAGTTACAAGACACAGACAAGTACCAAGACTCCGGCCCCCTGAGCCCACTGCCCCTGTCCCCCACCAACACCACCAAGTGGAACCTCTCCCCTGAGGGTAGCAACCGCTCCCCGGCAACCTCCCCAGGGTCCACGACAACAGGCAGTGAGGGCGAGTCAAAGGATGGAAGCAAAAACTCCAGTGAAGAATCAACAACTGAGGGGGCCAAGAAACAAAACAGTGCTTCAAAGTGAGGGTATATTTGCAGTGTGATTGCATCGAGAAGAATGAAAAAAAAAATGCATTTGAAAGCATGTAAGCATTCACTAGCTGAAAATATTTTGTGGTTTCTCAATCAAATTAACCATGTTGTTAGTTACCTTAAATGGTTTTAAATCGCATTAAAATCTGGACTCATGCATTGCATGAACAAGGCATTGAGAGGGTTAAGTCATCTCAAATTCCCATTACAATGTAAGAATTCATCTGTCCAATTGTAACACTCACTGTTTCATGCTCGCTGCAGCCACAACAAGGCGTCATTCGTGAAGTGTCTCTTCGGGTCGGAGATCGAAAATACGTTCACCTGCCGTTGCGGACAGAGTTTTGTACGCGAAATGACGGCATCGGTGATAGATCTCAGCTATCCGGATATCAAAGGCAAAGTCAAAGGTAAGGTGCAGGGTCATCATCAATGAACCTAGAAATTTAATACTTTAGGATTTTACCTGTAATTCACCCAGGTGTGTTCATATCCAATTTTTCCACCACCAATGTATGTAAATGTTGTGGCTTGGCATTCCGGATATCATCAGAAATTTGACCATTTATTTTGCCTTGTGATTTTCGTAGACCCGAGCGATCGCAAGCCTCGACAGGAGTACACTTTTGCTGAGGTTGTGGAGCAGAGTTTGTGTCTGGACCAGCCCACACAGGCCTGGTGTGTCAAATGTGAAAAGTACCAGCCTCACGTACGTCACATAGGGTATTGTGTGAATATTATAGGCTATGTGGGCGAGCAAAACTAAAACGTTTTTATCAATTGTATAGCCGTGATCCTTAAGCACTGTTAAAGAACAGCATTCCATTGTTTATACCTGTCGAAATATACTTTACCTTTCTGATGTTATGTACTGAAAACTGTTTAAAATCACTGCAAGTGGCCTCTGCCATGCATTAATGTTCTCCATACTTAGTACGAATTGTCCGACTTTGATAGTAACCAATGTGTCATTCTCCGACAGTTGCAGACGAAGGTGCTAAAGTGTCTGCCCGATGTTCTGTCACTAAACTGTCACCTGGAAAACAGTAGAGATTTCCACTTCTGGCAAACTCAGACTCAGGTAGTTGTTCTGATAAACATGTACTGTAGAAAGACTAATTTTGTCTTGGTATTTTTTAAAGGAATAAACCATCAAATTAAATTTTGCATTAAATTATGTTTGGAAAAGATATGTGGTTCTGAAAGCGCCAATATTGCCAAATTTGAAAGCCAACAATATCAATCATTTTACGGTACATGTATTCCTGTTGTGTGTTATTAGTGAAGTAGTGGTACAGTGTCTCACCATATATCATACATGTAACCTGTATCGCCCAGTTGCTGGAGGCTCGGAAGCAGAAGTCCTCCGAGGAAACGAGCAGCGCCACGTCGACCCCGCTCAGGTCAAAGATCAAGATGTGTCGCTATGGCATCAGCTGTAATCGACCGGGCTGCAAGTTCCGACACACTGAGGACGACAGAAGGTGAGTGGGTGTGACTGCCGCGGAAATGGTTCCAGCTCTGTCTCTTTCATCATGTGACGATGAGCATGTGTTGCAGTGCAGTAGGTAAACTTGGGTGTTTGTCTGTCTCCCACATCTAGAACTAAATTTAATAACATGATAATGTTGTATTTCTTTGACGCTTTGTTTGATATGATGGATATTGCTTCAATGGTTACCATGACTACCTGTTTTTTCCTCCTCCCCCCCCCCCCCCCCCCCAGTGACCGAGACAGTTCCCTGGAGCGAAGTCTTTATCTCGACGACAATATGACGGATGTATCATGGGTGCCCATTGGTCTACACCTACGTCTTCTACCGACAGGGAAAGTCGAGGCCTGCAACATTGACGATGAAGTCAGAACAAGTTTCTTTATTGACAGTCGAGAGATTCGAAGAGAAAATACAGGGAGAATTAATTCAGAAAAAATGATAATTTCATACAGCACTCGGTAATTGAAATCTCAAAGAAATCCATCAACAATGTTCACTCAAACACAATTGCTGATCTATAAAATTTGTGAATAGACGTAAATACTGCCCGATCACTATGTGAAATCTTGGGACTTGTCATGTTCTCAACCCCCTATACCCCTATTGATATGCTCAAACCTTTTCCCGCTGCAATACAGGAGAAGCTCCCATTGACTTGGGATGACAGCTCCTCAACATACTATGAGTTACTGGCGGCGGTGGCGCACATCAAGGACCAGAAAACAGGCGGCAACCTTGTCAGCAATATCAAGGTCGCAGAGAAATATCACCAGCGGAAAGAAAGGGTCACCTGTACACAGTGGTACCTCTTCAACGACTTTGCCATCACACCCATTGAAAAGGTACTTCGTTATACTTGGCTATATTTGCGAAATTGATTGATTATCCAAGATTAAAGGCCATTGATTAATGGACGTTGTGTTAAAGCCATGTACACAAATACAGTCATGCTGCATTTGGAATGTACCATGCAATACCAAATAGTACAATGTTTTACCACTACAGAAATATTTCACTTCCAGGAAGAAGCAATCAATTTCAACTTGAGCTGGAAAGTTCCATGTGTTCTTTATTTTGCCAGAAAAGACATAAACCAAAAGTACAACATCCCAGGTAACTATGGATACCATATCATCATTACATTTCCTGTTCAGTTCAAATGTTTTATATCTTTCAACTTTGTCTTGAGTCACGGCATACTTGTACTTTTTTTCAAAGGAACATTAAAAACTGCACATAAAAACATACCATTTCCTCTACAACAATTAAGACCAATTATAGTCATCAAACATGGATCCAAAACCAATAATTCTCGCTCCTGGACACTTATACAATGTAGTGACCATGTTGCCATGGCTACCTTTCCCTATCCAGTCGAGAGCCCGATCACGTCCAGTCTGCTTTTCATGAATGCGTCGCTTGTGACACCGCGGCGTAAACACGTCACGTTCATGCCTTTAGAGGAGAGTGAATTGCCGCAACATGATGACCTTGTGGGGCTGGACGCTGAATTTGTCACTCTAAATCAGGTAAAACTATAGAGAAAACCGACTATCAAACTCTTTTTCCTAGCAGTATACATAATAAATTATTAATTAAGAGGCAGATTTGTTTTTGCTACCAGTCATGTATGCAGGTGCATATGTTTATGTATGTTTCCATGGTTACGCCAGGAAGAGGCAGAGTTGCGAAGTGACGGGACTCGGTCTATGATCAAACCCTCCCAGATGTCCGTCGCAAGGGTAACTTGTGTTCGTGGGTAAGTAACTGTATTTTCAATATGAATAATTCACAAAATTCAGTTCATATGATTCGATTTATAATCTTCATGATTGATATGAACACAAAAATTTCAGAAGGAAGGGTCCACTTTTTGGAGAACCTTTCATCGATGACTACATTTCGACACAAGAACAGGTAAGAATCACCATTTCAATTTGGTGCTCGTTTTAAACAAATTTTGTTGTATTTGTGCCTTCACAAAAACACACATTTTTTACAAATGAAATGACAATTTAAATCATACCGATTTTGTCTATTCTACCCCCCCCCCCCCCCTCCCTCCACCAGGTGGTTGACTACCTGACTCAGTTCTCTGGCATACAGCCTGGTGACCTGGACGCAGCCATCTCCTCCAAACACCTCACCACGCTCAAGTGCACGTACTTGAAGCTGCGATATCTCGTCGACGTCGGCGTAATCTTCATCGGTCACGGTCTCAAGAAGGACTTCCGAGTCATCAATCTTGTTGTGAGTATAAGCAAAATTTGAGTCCTCATGCTGCCCAAATATACTGAAAAATTCTGAATTGCATAAGGGATGATACCATTTGCTGAAAGTTCATAAAGTTAAAAACAGTTGTATTGCTTTGCACGTTCATAGATATAAAACTTAGTTAAGTGCACTCAATTCATATAATGTCAATGACTACACTTGTCCGAGTAGCCCTGAAATCATGCCAATGTTTTATGAAGTTGATCAATTGCTGTTTGAAGTTTGAACATTCTTGACTCTTACCACTATCAGGTTCCTAAAGAGCAAGTTATCGACACGGTGGATCTGTTCCATTTGCCGCGACAGAGGATGATTTCCCTCAAGTTCTTGGCCTGGCATTTCCTACGTAGGTCCAATCGAATAATGAAGTCAAAATTCCTTCAAATAGTTTTCATACTGTGCTCATTGTCTTTCAAAATCAGTAATGTCTTTCAAATTCATTGTTCGATATGACCCATGATTTTTAAAGATGAAGTCAAATATAAACATTCTCTGACTAAATCAAACTTTCCTGCCGCAGAGATCAACATCCAGAGCGTGACGCATGACTCGACGGAGGACGCACGGACGGCGCTGCGTCTCTACCTGAAGTACCAGGAGCTGGCGGAGGCCGGTCCCGAGAACGTCCGTCAGCGGATCCGTGACATGTACGACAAGGGGCGCCGTCTACAGTGGAAGGTGGAGGAGCCAGGAACCGGCACAAGCGGGGAGGGTGATACCAGTCAGAGCGAAGAGGAGGGTGGACTCGGTAACATGCATTAGGGGAATGAACGGGGGTGCAATAAACTTGAGACCCTAGGGTGGTTCAAACAACACTCATTGAGTTTGGTGGTGTAGTTGATGTATTGTTTGTTGCGTAAGATCTGTGGGTTGTGGATTTTGTGGGAGGGTATATGGCTCGACATGACAGTATGTGGTACCTGTGGCTGTAAGAGATCTGTCATTTTGGCTGGATCTGTTAAATTTTGTTTAAATTGTCAAATTTCATGTACATGTAGCATGTTATTGATACATAGTGTTGATGAATATCCTGAAAAGATAAGGATATAAATTATTTGACGCTGATGTAGGTTGTGTGTCAAGCTATTGTATACATATATTTGTCAACTTTTGAAGTATTTTGTATCATGTTGATATCTTTTGTGTTCACATCATATTGTTAAGGTATTTATTATCTCCATGTCCAGTAAAAACATTCACATACCATACTTATTTGCATGAATATCTCCTGTTGTTTGTCTGTTTTTGTCTGAAATGTTCTGTTCTGTTGGCATATCAACGTAATACTCCTTCACTGTGCTGTATGTATACATGAAATACTTTCTACTGATTTGCTATTGGGAGGAATGCATTTATATACATGAAACTTATTATATTCATGATGGTGTCTTGCCTATTGATGACATTTCAGGGCATTGTCAGTATGTTCTTTGTGTCATTTTTGCAATAACATAGGAAATAAATAATATACATGTACTGCAAATCTTGCAGTCATTTGCACCCTAGGTCCCTCAATTCTTTTGTCTGTTGTGGAGATGTAAACTTCGATACTGAAGTTTGATCTCAAACGCATAATCTGTCAGTGAAGCTCGTTTTGTTTACTGGGTACATTGAGGACAGGTATGGCACCATTAATTTTATAGTGAGAATATTTCATGACTGTGAATGAATTATTGCTTTCTTCGATAAATTCAGGTGGTATTTATACATGTATGTGCTTTGTATAGATAGTCATGATAGTATGTGTCATAAATTTGTGTAAGAAATCATGTCCTTCATAAGGCAGCTATTATAAATAAGCATTTCTTGTGAAATTTGTTGAAACTATGTTTATATATTTAAACTGTTGTGTATGTTATTAGTATGGAATATGAAAATATGAAAGAAAAACCATAAAGTCAATAAAAAAAATCCTGAATACAAGATATCCGCCTCTTGGTTGTTTTGTGCCGGTAATCAGTTTTAATTGGCTTATACGTGTATCTGCTTTGCTTTCCTGTTCTGAAGAAGGGATTTGTGTGCTGTGGTATATATTATACTGACATTTGTTACAGTAGTGAGTAAAAAGCCAAGTTGGAGAAAAATCCTGCTGCATTACAGCAGATGGTACAATTTACACAATTTTCACAGGTGCTTACAGTGCCAAACCTCACTTGACTCGCTTGCTGAAGAAAGTCAGTGCCACCCTCCCCCCCCCCCCCCCTCCCCCCGTCGAGTTAGTGAAGTCCTGGATCTGCCCCCAGTGAAAAGGTTTGATCGTCATTGTGAGTTTTCAAAGAAATTTTAATGACAATCTCAAGCCAGAGAAGTGAGCAATGTCATATAATGATCATGTCATAGCGGTCTCAATCAAATGCAGTGAACATGATGATTGTGCAGTAGCTGTTTCTGTCGAGTGCAATGAGCATTATGATTACGTCATGGGGGCCTGAATCAAATGCAGTGAGCTTCATTATTGCGTCTAAGCGGTCTCAATCAAATGCAGTGAGCATTATGATCGCGTCATAGCGGTCTCAATCAAATACATTGAGCATTATGATTACTTCATAGCGGTCTCAATTAAATACAGTGAGCACCATGATCTCGTCCTAGCGGTCTGGATCGGTGCAGTGAACATTATGATATCGTCATAGCGGTCTAGATCGACTGCAGTGAACATTATGATCTTTCGCCTGACAATAGTTCTTGCAAAGATAATGACTGAGTACTTCCTGCATTTCCAATTTTCTCCTTTTTTGAGAAATAATTTTCAAAAGTTTCACCCTCGCCAAAACAAAAGTGTGCTCTCCCCCCCCCCCCATTTATGTATGAAACAAGAACAAGGTTGTGATGCACAATATAAGGAGTATTAAAATATGTGCGATATTCAAATACTATTTTTTACACCTTTTCGCCTTTTATTGAAACAATTTATAATATTAGTGCTGCAGGATGGGCCACCGAATGGGAGGGGACCCAACATGGCTGTACTACATTTGTCCACAGGGTTTTTCTTGCAGATGTATATATCTAGTTGATGAAACACGATGATGCCAAGCCAGTGATCAAGGGGAAAATAAGTTATGAGCTTTTGAAATAGGGTACCGTATACGAGACTTTGTGCGAACAATCGGTTAGCGATATTTAGGGTGTATGGTTACTCAACAGACTGCCGTTCCGTACTGACTCGCGGGACCCCCATATATGGTGTATCTATGGATAGGGATTGTAATTGCCTTTCTAATGACATCTGCTTTTCTTACTTGTATCGAAGATTTACCTCGTTATTTCCAGTATAACCTTATTGGTGACATGCGGCTTGATGCTATTTTCAGTCAAAAAAGCAATACTTTAGAGGGTATACTTCACATCATTTATTTTTTGCTGTCCAGGTCACCGCGATCAAATAAGATGACAATACTTTATCTAGATAGGAACAACAGTAATAAGGTGAGTCAATATATCAGAATCTATAATCGAGATAATGCTGGAAAGGTAATCACATACATACATAAATACGTACGTACGTGTTTATCCTACATAATCACTGCATTAGAGCTTCCACAGGACAGTCACTACTTTATAAATCATGTGTATTTGAATGGAAAAATCATCGAATATAGCATCAGAAAGCATACATGTGGGTAAAAGCAACTTGATATGATACAGATAGTTAAATATAGCAGTGAGATTTCATACAGGAAAGTCTATTTTACTTACAGCGTCACACTTCAAATACACACATGAAAATCACTACTTCACATGCACACACGAAAGTCACTACTTCATATACGTACAAGGAAGTCACTAGTTATTTTAACAAACATCGAAAACAAATAGCGACTTGCACGAGAAAGCAGATAACCGACTGGAATTACATATTTGATCAGATATAGCATTGCACGGCATAATAATGTGTATAAACAGTCTCATCATTCATGAACATTTGACATCAAAATCAGTCACGAGTAATCACATGAAGGTCAAACACGAAAAACACTACATCAAATACACACATGGAAGTCACTACATCAAATACACATGAAAGTCACTACATCAAATACACACATGGAAATCACTACCTCATGACAAACATGGCAGTCAGTACTTCAAATAAACACATGATGGACAGGTACAAACACGAATGCACAGGACAGTCTTGTGTAGGAGAGGGCAAGAACATGAAAAGGACAAGTCGGGTACATTTAGGAGAGGGAAGAAATACGAAGGGACAGGTCAAGAATATTTAGGATAAGGCACAAACACGAACAGACTGGTTGTGCACATGTATAACATTGGCATCAACGTGAAGGGAAAGGTCGGGCACATGTAGAAGAGGGCAGAGGTAGGAAGGGACAGGAGAGCACTGAAGCCAATCTAGAGGTATGGTAAACATGGTAAATATAAGAAACTGCATGAACATGAAGGGCAGGCTGGATAAATGTAGGAAAAGACGTGAACACAGGTTGGGTACATATGGGAGAGGGGCAGGAACATGCATGGACAGGTCGGGTATATGTAGGAGAAGGCATCAACTCAAAGAGACAGGTGAGGTAGCTGTAGGAGACGAAGGAGAGGGCAGGAACACAGAGATATGTCCTGGATACATGTAGGAGATGGAATCAACACAAAGGGACATCGAAACAAGGGAACAGGTCATCAAGTACATGTAGGATAGGGCAGGCATACGAAGGGACAGGTCGGGTAAATGTAAGAGGGCAGAAACACAGGGTCGGATAGATATAGGAGAGGATATCAAAAAGATGAGACAGGTCAGGTACATGTAGGTGAGGGCATCAACACAAAGGAACAGGTCGGGAACATGTATGAGAGGGCATTGACATGGAGGGCCAATTTGGCTGTATCGATGGTAATAGATTGATACTTACAGTCAGCTCAGCAACCTGAACGAGAGGGCAGGAACATCCAGGGACAGGTCGGGTAGATGTTGTAGAGGGCTTCAACAAGGATAGGTCGGCAACATGTATGAGCCCAGGACCACGAAGGGACAGGTTGGGAGATGTGAGAGAGGGCATCAACACAAATGGACAGGTTGGGTACATGTAGGAGAGGGCATCAGCACAAAGATACAGGGGCAGGGATCGACATTAGGCAAATGACACCAGTGGCCCCATGGGGCCAGTAACATCTGAAAGTTACTGGCCCCATCAATAATCTACTGGCCCCACTTTCAAAGTTCACTAACAATCAGTGCACACTTGAATATCAAACACTGATGCATTTTCATAAAGAAGCAACATGGAAAGGCTTTCAAAGGAAGTGAAATATTGTGAAGTAAAATTCAAAGAATGCAAGATTTTATACTGGCCCAGTGGGGCCAGTGACTTAGAGAATCTGGTGGTCTCTACTGGCCCCACAGGCTCAAAATATGGCGTGGGGCCAGTGGGCCAGTGTTAATGTCGATCACTGCAGGGGCCTCTAACTCAAAGCACTCTTATCCTTACGTTAATACTTTACGACAACCCTAAGATTTTCCCCCTCTAACTCGACACTGTCTTACCTGAGATCGTAATTTTAAGTCATAGATGTTTCGGCTCAACTTAAAGGAGCTTGGGAGATGGTGTAACGTGATCTTAGCTGAACTTGCAACGAGCTCTGCTTTCAAATGTTTCACATAATTGCAATGACGTGAAAATCGGCGGCGTTTTCCGGGAAAGGGACTTTCAACACACAATTTTTAGGTTTCCGGACCTATGGTCCGATAACCTATTGGCATGGCGTTGCGTCCGTCGTCGTCCGTCGTCGTCCGTCGTCGTCGTCGTCCACATTTTTATCTTTTTTGTTTACGGGTGAATTTTCCTGAAATTTTGCACAAAAATACAAAAATAATTCAAGAAGGAGGTATTTTTTAGTTTCTTTATTCTCGCATTTTTTCAAAATGGCGGCCGTTTTCGACGAAAAATGCCTGATTTTGGACTTTGGCAGTAAATCTCTCAAAATCTGTTCAGTAACTTTTTTTTTTTGGATAAATAACACTCCTCATATATACTCCTATGATGTCTATAATTTTCGTTACGCTTGAATCGCTCGAAGTAGGCAATTTTGGCTCAAACTCGGCCCAAATGGGACTTTAAATTCTCCTATGCTTTATAATGGGACACATTATGCCTAATATCTCACTTAATGTTGAGATTAGAGACTAGGAATCAATTGTGGACATATAGGAAATGATATATGATGAATATTCTCATGACCTTGAATTTGACCTCTCACCTCAGTTTCAAGGTCAGAGCACAAAATGGCTTATATCTCGCTTATTATCGACTTTACAGCTTAGGAATCAATTGTGGACATATAGGAAATGATATATGCTGAATATTCTGATGACCTTGAATTTGACCTTTGACCCCATTTTCAAGGTCATAGGACAAAATGGCTTATATCTCGCTTATTATCGACTCCACAGCTTAGGAATCAATTGTGGACATATAGGAAATGATATATGCTGAATATTCTGATGACCTTAAATTTGACCTTTGACCCCATTTTCAAGGTCATAGAACAAAATGGCTAATATCTCGCTTGTTATCGACTTTAAAGCTTACAAATCAGTTATGAACATATAGGAAATGATATATGCAAATTATTGTCATGACCTTGAATTTGATCTTTGACCTCATTTTCAAGGTCACAGGACAAAATGGCTAATATCTCACTCATTATCGATTTTACAGCTTAGGAATCAATTGTGGACATATAGGATATGATATATGCTGAATATTCTCGTGACCTTGAATTTGACCTCTGACCTCATTTTCAAGGTCCGAGGACAAACTGGCTCATATCTTGCTCCTCTATTGACTGTATGGCTTGGGATTGTGGACATATAGAAAATGATATACACTGAGTATTTTGATGACCTTGAATTTGACATTTGCCTTCATTTTCAAGACCACAGCACAAAATTGCTAATGTCTCTCTGATTATTGAATTTACAGCTTAGTAATCAACTGTGAACATTATATATGCTTAATATTATATATGCTGAATATTCTCTTGACCTTGAATTTAACCAGTGGCCTGGCTAACATCTAAAATATTAAACATTGTCCGGTAACCTATCTTTGGCCATTGGCCTAATTTTTAATTGATTTGTCCATAGCATTAATTTGGATCGTCAGTTCAATTTTAAATTCAATCTGAAATTATTTGACATACATTTTTTGAAGACTTTTATCTTCAAAACTGAAGAAAACTTGCAATCTACTCCAATGTTAAATGTCAGCCGCAAATGGGATCACCTGAATTCGAGCAAATTTAGGGAGTTCATGATGTTTGTTTGAGGCCATGAGCAATGTACAAATTGTGAGGTTTTTATGACAGAAAACAACAAGTGTATTCTGATCAAATATCTTCTTGCTAAAGCACTGTACAAATCAAACATCCATTAACTTGCCAAATTGTGCTCAGATTATCACAATTCATGGTTGAGGTGAAATTGAACAGTGTAGATTATTAACTTTTTTTCTTTCAGTTTTGAAGATAAAATGTGGTGGAAATAATTTATGTTCAAAAATGACTTGGAGAAGCTAACTGCTCGTTGTATTGCATTGTCCGAACCAATGCACGTTACAACAGTTATTGATCTCCACAGCTCAATGATGACAATCATACTTATCTGCATGGTATCAGCGCCACGTCTGTGTCTCGCTATGTGAACAGTGTAGCTGCTGCAATATGCAGGAGCAATAATAGATTTATATTCTTTCCACTTGAAGCTGCGGGTTGTTCAATACTTGTTCAATTAATTACAATTACTTGTTCAATTTAGTGGGCAATTTAATTCCCAGCTGATTCCATATACTTGAGTTCCAGAATGACGATTGGTTATGATGGAAAAATGTTTACTATGACACACCATTTCTTCTTTTTATCTGTGACTATCATTTTGTACAACTGTCGAACTCTTCATTATCATTGATTATCATGGAGGAACAAAATTGCCCACTAAATTGAACATGTGCTCCGATGCTGCGAGTCAAAAGCGAATCAAAGAAATATTTCATGACACTGCAACTTTCCTAACGTGATAGGTGCAACAGAGCAACATTTCCCGTATTTCTAAAGACAAGTCTTACCTAAGTTGGTCTTACCCAAGTGTGTATTACGAGTGCTTCGAGTTATGGACGTGGCTGAGCTAAGATTTCGGTGTAAGTATGTCTTAGATATAGTTACGTAAGACGTCATCGAGTTAGAGGCCACAGGGCGGCAACATGTAGGAGAGGGCATCAACATGGAGGGACAGGTCGGCAACATGTATGAGAGGGCAGACACACAAAAACACATGTCGTGCACAATGTCATGTAGGGGAGAGCGGGAACATGAAGGGACAAGTCATGTCGATGTATACGCGGATTTTTCTAACTCGTTTACACTGTTTTTCGCTAATATTTTTGTGATGCTAAATGCTATCGTTCTATAACTTGGCATACTTCACCTGGGAGTCAAACGGCAATTTTCTACCAAATTTCAGACAGCTATCGCGAAAATTGAAAAAGTTGGCAATCTACCTCAATGTTAAATTTCAGCCCAAAACTGGATCTCGAGAATCTGAGTATATTCGAGAAATTGGTCCTGTTTACATCCATCAGGATTCGAAATATTCTTGTACCTTTGTGAACCAGAAGATACACTGGGTGTATTCTACACAAACATGTTGATTTTGAAACATTACTCCGCTACAAAACCGAGCAAATGCACAAAATTGTGTGCGGGCCCAGAAATTAAATAATAGGGCTAAATTTAACATTGGGGTAGATTGCCAACTTTTACAATTTTCGCGATAGTTGTCTGAAATTTGGTAGAAAATTGCCGTTTGACTCCCATGTGAAGTATGCCAAGTTATAGAACGATAGCATTTAGCATCACAAAAATATTAGCGAAAAACAGTGTAAACGAGTTAGAAAAATTCGAGTATAGGAGGGGACAGGAACATGAAGGGTCAAGTCGTAACCATGTGGGAGAGGACAGGAACACGGAGGGACGATTCAACTACATGTAGGAGAGGGCACCAACTTGAAGAGACATGTTAGGGAGGGCAGTAACACAAAGGGATAGGTCAGGTACAAGTAGGAGAAGGCAGGATCACGAAGGACCAGCTCGGATACATAGAAGAGAGAACATGAAGGGACCGGTCGGGTACATGAGGGCAAGAACACGGAGGGACAGGTATGGTACATACAAGAAAGGGCAAGAACACGAAGGGACAGGTAGGGTACATACAAGAAAGGGCAAGAACACGAATGGACAGGTCGGGTACATATAAGAGAAGGCAAGAACCGAAGGGACAGGTCGGGTACATATTGGAGAGACCAGGAAAACAAAGGGACAGGTCGGATATATAGCAAAATGCAAGAACACGAAAAGGTCGAGTAAATGTTCGAGAGGGCAGGAAAACAACGGGACAGGTCATCAACATGTTGGATATGTAGGACATGAAGGGACAGGTCGGGTAGATTTAGGAAAGAGCAGGATCACGAAAGTACAGGTTGGCAACATGTAGGAGAGGGCAGGAGAGTTTGTTCCGTTCTGAGTATTTAAATTATCGTTATATGTTCTGGTCTATATAATGACTTGATTTAAACAGTAAGCCAAACTGTTCTGAAACATTGATTGCTAATCAGTTCTTCCGTTCTGAGAGATTAAATTATAGTATTTTTTTCGGTTCTGCGAGTTTATATGATTGCCAAGTATTGCTTAGAGAGTGTATATGCCAATCAGCATTCCTGCTTGAATAAAGAATACAGTACATGGTGTACCACGAGGGGCAATAGTCAATGACTATCCGACTAACTGTTATTTGCTAACTGACTGGTCTTCTGAATCTCATCTGGATAAAACCAGCAATAATAGGACAAATCATTATCAGCCTTGCACAACCATACATTGCTGGAAAGGTATTTCAATGCTGATTCCAATGGGGTATGACATGAATTGATTATAGTGTCCTGGACAGCAAAAGTACTTTGGTGTAAGTATACCATATATATTGTGACGTTTGGTAATGACTTGTTTTCGGTGTGGCCCAAAAAACCTGGTTTCTCTGATCGTATAGACTTTATGTAACTCCCGCTCGTTGTGATTCGAGAGCCGTCACTAAATTGGTGTCCCCCAACGCTGGTGTATCATCACTCCGTAGCTCACCGGCTTCACTTAGGCAAGAAGCAACTCAGATGTAAATAAATTGAAGATTTATATACATCAAATCAACTTACAATTGTATGGCTGGTCACCCACGTGACGTACAAATATGAAGTTCAGACATGGAGCACTGTATGATCACATTTCAAAAATAAATAGTGCACGAGGGCACAACTAAAAAGAGTTCTTAGCCGGCGGCGTCTCTCTGTCCCTTCCCGTTGAAGTTTCCCGTCCCGCTTAGTCGAATGGTTTCTCCAGGTAGTCGGTCTAAATCCCGGTTGACTCTAAGGCCCTGAAGAAGGAGTCGTCCGCACGGAGTTCGTCGAGTCCCTTGGCTGTGGCGGTGACGATCTCCCCACGGTCGATGTCGCTGTTGCAGTGCTCTCAGAGCGGCCGTCCGCTCTCCCTTATATAGCCAGGGTGGCTGCGCGCGCATCTTCGTCCGCGAACGTATCTTCCGCACTCTTCTCCACGTGGTGAAGACTGCGTCCGCGAACGGTTCTTCCGCGAAGGCTCCTCTTCCGCGAACGGTGCTTCCGCGACTGATGCTTCCGCTGACGATGCTTCCGCAATCGTGCTTCCGCGAACGGTTCTTCCGCGAACGATGCTTCCGCTGATGATGCTTCCGCAATCGTGCTTCCGCCAACGGTTCTTCCGCGAACGGTGTCTTCGCAAGTGGACTTTGTAGATCACGTGACCGTTCCTAACGAACGTTTCAGCGCGGCAGTTGCATGGTTTTGTTACAACTCCACCCTTTCTGGAGATCAACGTCCCCGTTGATCCTTTCTCTCTCTTCTTTTCTCTTCTTCCTCCTTCTTCGTCTTTTCCTGCCTGTCTGATGTTTACAGGGCTCTCTCCCTCCACTTCACTGGCGATCCACCTCGCTTTCGGACGTCTCCGCCAGCCTGTCCCGAGTGTCTGTATATGCTCGGAGCTGTTCCCGGAGCAGCTTGGTCTCTCGGACGTGGGCTCGCAGCTCCTTCCGGTGGCTCTTCTCTCGTTGAGAGGCCTCCCCTCGCAGCTGCAGCACCTCGGCCTCGAGCTGTCTCTGCTCCTCCTTGGCTTGGAGCCGAGCCTCCGCTTGGGTGAGGTGGCGTCGTCCCATGGCTATCGTGGATGCCAGGTCCTCCAGGGCCTTCTCTCCGGCAGTGACCGCTCTGCCCAGGCCCTCCACATACGGTCGCAGTTGGTCCTCCTCCTCCGGAACGGGCTTGAGGTACCAACTCAGGTCTAGGGGCTTGTAGGTAGGGGCCGAGTCTCTGGGAACGGGGGGTCCGTCGTCCTCGGGGGTGGGGGCCTCCGGGGATTCCGCCTCTCTCCGCTCCTGCTGAGACTCCGGTTCCTCTTCGCTATTCGGGGGGTCGTCCTCGGGGTCTGGGGCGTCCTCTGACCTGGGGGCGTCCTCCCGGGGGCTTGACGGCGTGGAGCTGGTCGTCCCGCTGGCCGCAAAGCTGACAGTCTTCAGCTCAGGGGCAGACACAGTAGTCGGACCATCTCGGGGGTCGGACACGGGCGTGTCGGTCGTCGTCCTCCTCCGTCCTGGCTTGAGGGTGTTGCCGCTGGCATGCGACGTCTCATGCCGGTCTCTGTCAGCTCGGCGGGCGAATCGCTGGCTGCACATCTTGCAGAGGTGCCGCCCCTCCTTCTGCGTGTGTTTGGTCGCCACGTGTCGGCTAAAGTTGGATGCCGTCACGTGGATCCGGCAGGGGCTGCACCAGCGTCGCCCTCTCTCGGTGGACAACTTCCGGGCAGGGGACCGTCGACCTCCTCGGGGCTCCTCACGACGCTCCCGGCTCCTCGAGCGCTCCCGCTTCCGGTCAGGCTTGGTAGGTGGGTCGCTCATCTTGTCGACTTCAAGGGGCAGAAAGTCAGCCAAGTCGAAATCTGGAACGTCCCCGAAATCTTCGTCTGCAAATGCGGGTATCTCAATGATCTGCAGAGTTGGTGTGTTCATGGTTGAAGTGATGACGGAATCGTAGGCCGGCCTGCTTATATAGAAAAGGCGCGGACCAGGGATCTGGGGGAAAAAGCATTGTCGTGGAACGAAATAACGTTTTTCGCTTGCTTCCGCGAACGGTTCTTCCGCGAACGCTGCTTCCGCGAACGTGCTTCCGCGAACGGTACTTCCGCGAACGCTGCTTCCGCGAACGCTGCTTCCGCGAACGGTTCTTCCGCGAACGCTCCCGTCATCGTTTACATCGTTTGGACTGCATTCCCGCTGTTTTCCACTCGTCCCTCGTCATCACTGGGGGTCCGGACTGGGGTCACATCGTCCGGATTGGGTATCCAGGCGTCGGTTTCAGGGGTGAACCAGCACCTTTTTATATTGTCAATGTGGACATCTTTAATCTTGCCACCGGGTCGATCTTGTATGGACACCATCCATCCGAGATGAGACTTCACAACGAGATAAGGTCCCGTCCACCCTAGTCCTAGTTTTGGTCTAGCCTTTGGAGGGTACCAATACATCACCCAGGTGCCCATCGGAAAATGTCGAGCGGCTGATTTTATGTCATGATGGCGCTTTTGTCGCACCGTAGCCGTCTTCAGGCACTCTCGGGCAGTCTCGTGAGCTTGTATGGTGGCTTCCTTCACCCATTCGACGTATTCGGACGCACACTCGGGGACTGGTCCTCCCAAATCGTCCGGTTTCGTCCGGTACCTCAGGTCCAATGGGGTGGTTGCCTCCCGTCCCATCATCATTCGAAATGGTGTACACCCGGTGCTTTCGTGTACTGATGTTCTATAAGTCGCCATCACGTAGGGCAGATGGTCGTCCCAGTCGTCATGGTTCTCGTCCACGACCACGGCCAGAAGGTTCAGCAGGGTCCGGTTGAATCGCTCGACCATCCCGTCTGATTTGGCGTGATAAGGGGTCGTCCGAGTCTTCTCCCCTCCTAGGATCTTGATCATCTCAAGGAAAAGCTTACTCTCGAACTCTCGTCCCTGGTCGGTGTGTATCTTGGCTGGCATTCCCAGGCGGCACACGAACTCAGTCACAAAGACGTCCGCCACCGTCTGAGCCTCATGGTTGGGTAGAGCGTAGGCCTCAGTCCACTTGGTGAAATAATCACCCACGACCAGTATATACCGGTTCCCAGAATTGGTGATCGTTCCAGGCTCCAAAATGTCCATGGCCACCCTTTCTAGCCGATCGCCTACCGGTAGATTTCCCATGGGGTGGTACTTGGGCCCCGGTCGCGGCTTTCTCCCACTACACTTCAGGCACTCCCGGCACCAACGCTCCACGTCCTTCGTCATACCCGGCCAGTACATTCTCGCTTTTAGTCGGTGGACTGTTTTGGTGATTCCCTGGTGGCTCATCAGCTTGCCGGTGTGGACCTCCTTCATGACGGCGCGTCTCAGGACCTGTGGAACGACCAGTTGATGGATTGGTGCGTTCTGGCAAGCCGCTTGGTACCGCCGGTACAGAAGCCCATCACGTAGCTCCAGCTGGTCCCACTGTTGCCACAGAGTCTTCATTTGCTGACTTTTTGTTCTGACTTCGGGCCATGCAGGTCTCTCAGTGAAAATATTCTTCCACCCGAGGATGCCTCCAACTTCAGGGTCGGCTCGTTGAAGGGTCACTAGGTCCTCCTGGGAATAACCATTCAGGACCTGGGCCTCCGGGGCTCCCTCCATCGGATTCCGGCGTCCTCCCGTAGCCATAGCCCGCGTGACAGCTAGCATTTGTTTGTCTGGATCTCGGAGCACAGGGTTGGGGCATGGGTCCAGGAAGGGCTCCTCTCGGCAGCGCATCCACACGTCGGCCGTCGCGCCGATCGCTGCTCCGGCCACAACCTCCGGTCCCAAACCATGCAGTGCGAGGAGCATCATCAGGAGAAACCAAACCCAGGCAGAGGGGCGGAGCTGATGCAGGGTTCTGCAGACGCTCCTGGCTCCTTCCTCCGTCTGTGGGGGGCTCCGGTCAGGCAGGCATTCCTCGGTCGGCTGGGTAGTCGTCCTCGGGTCCTCCTGGCAGCGCACCTCCCAGATCTGGAATATCCCGACTCCATCTCCGCAATAGTAGTCCTCCGTCCAGGGCTCCACAGGGACCTCCCGCAAGATGTTAACTTGAGGTCCTCCGGGGCTCCATCCTTCTCCGCTGATCGGTGGAAGCAGATCCTCGTCAGAGAGGTCCTCCAGGGGTAGGGGACACTCCTCCTGAGTCGGACAGGCCTCCTCTTCTCCTTCGGGTCTTGTGGTGTGGCGAGGGGCGGGACAATCCGGTCTCCGGCACTGTCGGCATCTGGACATCCCGTCTGCATTCCCGTGTTGTACTCCCGGTCGGACCTCACACCTGAAGGCGTAGCTGGCGATGCGAGCTGCCCATCTAGCGATCATTCCTTCCGCATCCCGAAAGTTCAGTAGCCACTTGAGAGAGGCGTGGTCGGTTCGTAGTAAGAACGCTCTCCCCCACAAGAAATGTCTGAAATGGTGTATCATACTGACGACGGCCAGGAGCTCCCGCTTGGTGGTGCAGTAATTCCGCTGGGTGTCCCTCAGGGTTCTGGAAGCATAGGCGATCACCCGCTCTCGTCCGTCCTGCACTTGGGATAAGACGCCTCCCACTCCGTAGCCGCTAGCATCAGTATCTAAAATAAATTCTTGGTCCATGTCAGGGTACACCAGCAGGGGGTGCTCGGTCAGGGGTTGACGCAGCGCCTCGAACGCCTGCTGATGAGCCTCGCTCCAATGGTAGTTGACTTCCTTCTTTAACAGGTGGTTGAGGGGTCCCGCTCGGGTGGCAAAGTCAGGGATGAATCTGCGGTAGTACCCCACGAACCCAAGGAAGCTCCTTAGTTCTGTCAAGGTGGTCGGAGGAACCATTTTTGTTACAGCTTCGACCTTGGCAGGGTCGCACTGGATGCCTCGGTCGGACACGACATGGCCCAGGAAGTTGACCTGTTGTCGAAACAGCTCACACTTGGCGGGTTTCAGCTTCAGCCCGGCAGCCTGCAGTCTCCGGAACACGTCCTCGAGGTTGTCCACGGCTTCTTGGAAAGTCTTTCCAAGACAGACGACATCGTCCAAATAAATTAGACAACGCTTCCATTGGAGTCCCCTCAGTGCCAGCTCCATTAGACGTTCAAAAGTAGCCGGGGCCGTCGCCAATCCAAACGGCATCACTTTAAATTGATAGAGTCCACTACGGGTAGTGAACGCCGTCTTCTCCTTGTCCCTGTCGTCCATCTCGACCTGCCAGTAACCACTAGCCAAGTCTAGCGTCGAAAAATATCGTCCTCCTGACAAGGTATCAAAACTCTCGTCGACTCGAGGCAGGGGGTACGCATCCTTCCGGGTGACATCATTTAGACGGCGGTAGTCGACGCAAAATCTCAGTGCACCATCCTTCTTTTTCACTAGCACGATGGGAGACGACCATGGACTGTCACTTGGCTCCACAACGTCAGCTTTCAACATCTTGTCGACCTCGTCCTCGATCAGCTCTTGTTGGTAGTACGGGGCTCTCCTCAGAGGCTGCTTGATCGGGGGGTGATCTCCCGTGTCGATGACGTGTTTCGCCAGGGACGTCCGGCCCAACCTCCCATCTGGTCCCATAAAGACCTGCTGGTGGCGTCGAAGGAGATCGCTGACGACCTCCACCTCCTTTTCCGTCAAGTTCGGATGCATTCCCTCCAGGAGCGGTTCTAAATGCTCCGGGCACTCTGGTGTCTTCGTCGACGATTCTGCGTGCATGGCGTGCACTCTGGTTTCGGGCTGCTCAGGCGTCCGGTTCCGCCACTTGGTGGAGTTTGGTGTAAGGGGCTCATGCTCCCTCCCGCTCTCCTCCCGGTACCACTGTTCCCTTTTAGGTTCATTCTGGGTTGTTTTCCCTCCATCGGGACGAAATCCCAGGTCGATCACGGCCTCTATTCCGTGAAGCTCGGCTAGGATGGTCCCCATCAGCACAGTGCAAGCTCCAGCGCCGGCGTTCAGAAGTACCACCGGTACCAGGCGTCCTCGGGGTCGTACCAGGGCTCGTCCCACTACGAGGGGGTCGTCCTCCAACGGCTCTCTTGCGGACTGCACGAGGCCGGCCTTCGGAACTCCTCCCTCACTTCCTGTCAGCTTGAGGTCCACCATCATCTCTGAAAAGGGTGGCAAGACGACCGTCTCCTCCGTCACCAGTGTGTAGACGGCGCCCTCGTGGCCCGAGCTCATCACTACGGTAGTGTCGCCCACCTGCCACTCGCCCTTACGCAGATCCAGCTGTCCCCCAATCTGTTGAAGTACATCAAGCCCCAACACTCCCGGGATCCCTAGTTTGGCTACCAGTACATCTGCCGACACGAGTCGTGTGCCCAGTAGAAGTTGAACTGTCATCTCTCCTTGAACCTGTAAGTAGTCTCCGGTTGCTGCCCGTAACCTTATTCTCGTCTGCCTTATCATTGCTTTATGTTCGTCATCCATTTGGTCGAAGAGACACTCGTCCAGAACGGTGGAAGAGGCACCCGTGTCCACCAACATACGAGTCGCCTTCCCCATAACGTGGCACGCCGCATACCACGCCAATGTGCCTCGGGCACCGGCTGACAGCGACACCACCTGGCCATTTCTGTCAATCTTAAGAGAGCTGCCACTCTCCTCAGGGACGCCGCCCTGGATAAGTACTGAGTCGTCCACCCACAGTGATGCACCACCCTGGTCCTCTCTGTCAGTCTTAAGGGAATCACTCCCCTCGGAACCGCCGCTCCGGATAAGTAATGAGTCGTCCACCAGCAATAGCTGCTGCGCTGGCCCCTTGGTCATTCCGCTCCACCGGCCCTCCGTCTCCTCTTTCACGGCCGCTTGTGGTTCAGTTGCATAGGGGGGTCCCTGCTGTTTCGCAGCCTCCAGCCTCAAGGTTGTAACCTGTTGGTTCTCCTTGCTGCTAGCAGAAACCTCGTTGATGTCTCCGTGGGTCCCCAGACGCTCCACGGCTCCATCGGTCTGCATTTCGTCGACGTCTCCGCGGGTCATTAGACGCTCCACGGCTCCATCGGTCTGCATTTCCTTGACGTCTCCGCGGGGCATTAGACGCTCCACGGCTCCATCGGTTTGCTGTACATTGGCACTCCCGTCTGTGTTGACAGGCTTGCCCTCCAAATAGTCGAGAATTCGATCCTCGAGCTCCTCCTGCGCCCATCCAGTTACTTCGGATGCACACCGGAAAAACCTATTAAAAATCTGTGAAACTAAAAATTCCCCCCTGGCAATGTGTTCTTCACGTCTTCGTCGAGCTTCTCGCCTGTGAAGCCGTGCACACACCTGCCAATGGCCCATACGGTTGGGGGCTGGTATGAGCCCTACTGGTTTTCCGACACCTCGTCTGTCAAACTGTTCCGCTCACCAATCTCCTCGATTAGTCGACTCAAGCGCTCCTCCTTGGTCCGAGGTGGCGGCCGATCTGGACACTGGTACTTCCGATGACCCGGCTTCCCACAGTACCAACAGTCATCTGGTCCCGGCCTAGCGCTTGGTCCCTTGTTCTCAGCAGTGGCGGCCCTCGGCTTGATGGATAGCACCTGCTCACACAGCTCGATTAGTCGATCCAGCTTCCTGTCTTGGCTCTCAAAGAGCCCCTTGAAGTAGGGAAGTCTGGGTAGACCCGCTACGTTCGGCTGGTTGCTCTGCTGCCCACTGGTGGTAATCTCGCCTCCCTGCTGGTTCTTTAATAGCTGTAGGACCCGTCCTAGAGCTGGCTCGGAGTCCTCCGACTCTATGGACATCACCGGCTTCCCAGGCTTGGGTTTGACACATTCGTACTGGGTCACGAACGCTATGGCCTCCTCCATGGTCTTCATCTTCCTCATGTCCCCATCTGGATGGCCCTTCCAGAAGTGGTCTAAGGCGATAGCCTCCTGAGCTGCGGAGTTCAGATCCGGATAACCACGGCCGGCCAGTCGCTGCAACTCATAGCCGTACTGCTGGGGTGTCTCTGCCTTCCTGCGGGTTCTTTGTCCCAAGGTCGCCTTGTAGGACTCCTCCTGACAGTCAGGGTCGAATCGTAGGGTCAGCTTGTCGGTCAGAACGTCGATGTCCCTCCGGTCTGCAGGACTCAGGCTGGTCAGCATTCGTCGCGCCTCTCCTGTCAAGCTCCCGGCTAAGTAGACGCCCTGTTCCCGCTTGCTCCATCCGTTGACCTCTGCGATGACGTCAAAGTGGGCCCGGTACACCGGCCACTCTATGGAAGTCCCATCGAACTTGTCAGGGGTCAGCATCTTCCGGTTCCTTCTGCCGTTCTGATTCCAGGCTGTGCTGTCCTCGGACGACGAGTCCTCCTGCCTCCGTCTCGGCCTAGGGCTTCGTCGGTGCAGTGGCGGTCCCCGCCTCGGTGGTCTCCTCCCCCGTCCTGGGTAACCATGGCTGCTCTCGGTCCCTCCATCAGATGAAGGCCCCTCATCGCCCGATGATGAGAAAGGGTGCTGTCTCCGGCCTCCCTGGGTGACTGAAATAGAAGCTGGATTTCTCCAGGAGGCTGGCTGTCTCGGTTGTCGACTGGGTGAAGACCTCCCTCTTCCGCGAACGCTGTCTTCCGCGAACCCTCCGCGAACACTGTCTTCCGCGAACCTTCCGCGAACGGACTCCTCCGCCAACAGCTCCCGAAGAAGTTCTTCCGCGAACAGGCCTCTTCCGCGAACGCCGTCTTCCGCGAGTCTTCCGCGAACGGGCTCGTCCGCCAAGATGTCTCGGAGACGTCCCTCCACAAAAGATGCACGTCCGCGAACGCCATCTTCCGCGAGTCTTCCGCGAACCGGCTCATCCGCGAATGGTCTTCCCCGTCTATTCTGAAAAACTGGAAAGGAAGATTGGTCGCCTGGATCACTCCTTTCGTCGAGCCGCCGTCTGGGTGAAGACTCCTCTCTTCCGCGAACACTCTCTTCCGCGAGTCGTCCTCGTCCGCGAACGTGGTCGTCCGCGAAGGGCCCTCCCCGGTCACAAGCGTCCTCGTCACCAAAGACTCCCCCTCGCCCACGAGCCCGTTCATCCACGAAGGATCCCCGGCTGCAAGCGTCCCTGTCGCCGAAGAATGCCTCTCGTCCGCGAATGTTCTCTTCCGCGAAAAGTCCTCTCCCTCTCGAGCTGCTCTCTTGGGTCGGAGCCCAAGTAACCCGTCCTCCAGTCACTCCCGTTTGTCGACTCGTCACACCCGACCGCTGCCCTGTTGCACCAGACTGCTGCTCTGTTGCACCAGACTGCTGCTGGGACTGGTCCCAAAGCCGTCTCAATGCTGCATTCTCTGGAGGTGCCACACTTGGACTCTGCTCCGGTAGCTGTAGCCGATCCCTCCTCGCCCAGATTTCGCCGTCCTCCCCGTCCAGATTGACGTACTCCGGTCCCAGCACTCGTCGGAACTCGGGGCCCCTCCTAACGCTCTCAAGGTAGGTTGACCTCTCCCTGTCTCGATCGTGCTGCCACCCAGAGTCGTGTCTGAAAAGAAAACGGTTGTCGGGTGTCTGGCTCCGGGGTCTCTGTTGACTCGTCGACTGGCCCATGGAAGGTCTCGACCTCCCGGGTTGCTCCTCACTCGTCGAAACGTCCCGTCTACCCCTGGCTGTGAAGCTGCTCTTCCGCGAACGGTCGTCTTCCGCGAACGTTGTCTTCCGCGAACGGTCGTCGGCCTCTTCCGCCAAGGTCGTCTTCCGCGAACGGTTGTCGTCCGCGAACGTCTTCCGCGAACGGTCGTCTTCCTCTTCCGCAAAGGTCGGCTTCCGCGAACCGCTGTCTTCCTCGTCCGCAAGTGAGGCCGTCCGCGAAGAGTCTTCCTCTTCACCTCCTGTCTTCCCTGGGGCAGTTTCGTCGTTTTCGCCGGACATGAGTGATGCTGAGGTTCGTTCCCTGGCAGTAGACCCTCGGGGATCCTGGTCACGTGCACCAAGTTGTGACGTTTGGTAATGACTTGTTTTCGGTGTGGCCCAAAAAACCTGGTTTCTCTGATCGTATAGACTTTATGTAACTCCCGCTCGTTGTGATTCGAGAGCCGTCACTAAATTGGTGTCCCCCAACGCTGGTGTATCATCACTCCGTAGCTCACCGGCTTCACTTAGGCAAGAAGCAACTCAGATGTAAATAAATTGAAGATTTATATACATCAAATCAACTTACAATTGTATGGCTGGTCACCCACGTGACGTACAAATATGAAGTTCAGACATGGAGCACTGTATGATCACATTTCAAAAATAAATAGTGCACGAGGGCACAACTAAAAAGAGTTCTTAGCCGGCGGCGTCTCTCTGTCCCTTCCCGTTGAAGTTTCCCGTCCCGCTTAGTCGAATGGTTTCTCCAGGTAGTCGGTCTAAATCCCGGTTGACTCTAAGGCCCTGAAGAAGGAGTCGTCCGCACGGAGTTCGTCGAGTCCCTTGGCTGTGGCGGTGACGATCTCCCCACGGTCGATGTCGCTGTTGCAGTGCTCTCAGAGCGGCCGTCCGCTCTCCCTTATATAGCCAGGGTGGCTGCGCGCGCATCTTCGTCCGCGAACGTATCTTCCGCACTCTTCTCCACGTGGTGAAGACTGCGTCCGCGAACGGTTCTTCCGCGAAGGCTCCTCTTCCGCGAACGGTGCTTCCGCGACTGATGCTTCCGCTGACGATGCTTCCGCAATCGTGCTTCCGCGAACGGTTCTTCCGCGAACGATGCTTCCGCTGATGATGCTTCCGCAATCGTGCTTCCGCCAACGGTTCTTCCGCGAACGGTGTCTTCGCAAGTGGACTTTGTAGATCACGTGACCGTTCCTAACGAACGTTTCAGCGCGGCAGTTGCATGGTTTTGTTACAATATTATATATGAAGTGTTGCTTTTTCGACTGAAAATAGCATCAAGCTGCATGTCTCCAATGAGGTTATAACGGGAATAACGAGGTAAATCTTTGACACAAATAAGAAAATCAGATGCCATTAGAAAGGAAAATACATTACCTATCCATAGATATACCATATGTGGGAATCCTTCCAGTCAGTATGGAACGGCAGCCTGTTGAGTAACCATACACCCTAAATATCGCTAACCGGTTTTTCGCACAAAGTCTCGTATACGGTACCCTGTTTCAAACGTTCATAACTTATTTTCCCCTTGATTGCTGGCTTGGCATCATCGTGTTTCATCAACTAGATATATACATCTGCGAGAAAAACCCTGAGGACAAATGTAGTACAGCCATGTTGGGTCACTTGAAAATTAGAGCCCTTTTAGAGTTGGCCCTGCAGCACTATATTTGCCATGCCTGTATCGACCCCATTTGTGTCCCATTCGTCCAACGCTCATCAAGACAGAAAGAGTAATCACTAGTCCATGAAAACTACCCCGTCCACGCAAGTTTCAGTACATTTTCACTTATATTGCGGTATGAACCGTCATTTTTAGGTTACTAGTACCGAACTTTTGGTCCGATTACCTGGCGGACGCATGGCGTTGCGACCATCATATGCCGTCCACATTTTTTATCTTTAAAGTTTATTGTCGGATTTTTTTCTGATTTCAAGTGGAGGTATTTTTAGTTTTTTTTTAAATTTTCGTCCTTTATTCAAAATGGCGGCCATTTTCGACAAGAAATGGTCAATATCTGACTTTGGCGGCCATTTTCTCATAAACTGTTCAAACAGTTTTGAGATTTTTGTTTAGAGAAATTCCCCTTATGTATCTTCGCAACATGTATTATAAGTTTCGTTGCCCTTGAATCGCCGGTCTGCAAGTGGCGGCCATTTTGATTTTTCAAATCAATTCACTCTTCGTTTTGAGCCATTTCCAGTCCAGAAAAAAATGTCCCCTTTGAATTGTTCCATCATAATGGGAGCTGTTATGAGTGAACTCCTAAAGCACCTCGAGTAGATCTTAATAAGTAAGACACATTTCAAATAGGAAATCATATTTTCAGTTTCAGAGATGACCTTGAATATTGACCTTCAATGACATTTGAAGGTAACGACGGCTTTTTGTGAAAAAATAAACGGCCAAGTTCTGACTTTTGCTGTCATTTTCTCAAAAGCTGTTCCATTCAAAAGCTTTTCCTTATGTACCTGTATGACATATATAAATTTCGTTGCTTTTGAATCTCCGGTGTGCTTGATTTTCTCAAATCAAGTTGCTTTCTGTTTGAGTCATTTTCAGCCCCCAAAAAATCCCCTTTGAAAAATTATTTGGACCTTGTGAAATTTCATAAGTAAACAAATTCTATAAGTAATCAGTAGTTTAATGGAAAAACAACTCGCAAGTCGTAAGTCACAAGTTGATGTCGTGACCTGTATTCCATAGGTATTCCATACTTAAGGTGATCTTTTCCCGGGCATCCTTTACATGAACTATGTGCATGCAAACAAAATTATTACGTATCTCATGGTTATGTTACGAGCATATAGGGATCATACAGTCATGGTGGGTCTGTTGGTAACTTTGAACTTGGTTTCGGACTAGCAGGAGTATCGAATCTTATTCTGTTTCTTTTCTATATCGAATTCGAACGATTCTATTTTGGATTGACTTTTTTCACCAATCTGTCACAAGTCAAAATGGTCACCTTAAAGGTAGGGTTTACCCTGCGGTTTTTTTGCAATAAAATGGGTGAATACATCCAGTTGAACATTCTGAAATTTTCTCATAATTTATGAGCACCTAATTAGTACATTGCAAGTTTTTTTTCAAAGACGGGGATTATGCAAGAAACCTTTATATTTTCGGTATGTAACCCGTTTTGATCTAAATTGCTGTGATGTCCAATCTTCTAATGTATAGGGATTCTGATATGGAATTTAAGATTAAATATATACATGAATATTATGTGCCTGATGGTTTCTATACCAAAACAGTACAATAGCACAGCATTTATTTGCTATGATGTGTGTCTGTTTGTACATGAGTTTAGCTCATTGTAAATGTTGAATATTTTCTTACTAATACTGGCTGCTACTCTTGGTTCATATCTTACGCTTTTTTTACCTGGGGAGTTACACTGTAACCAGGTTTTTTTAATGCAGAGTTATGAAAACCAAATGTTCCTAATGTAACTCGTTTCATTATAAATTGCTGTGCTTATCTTGTATATAGACTTCTAAGTCAGAATTAAAGTGTAAATGAATGCATGACTATGTTGTGCCTTGGGGTGTCTGGACACTGATTACTAGTACACTGTCGTAGTAACCAGGTAGCAAATTCTTGTTGCAGTGTTTGTTTGTGAAAAATATCAGTAAACATCATGATACACTAAAGCTTTCTCTCATTATTGTCACTCAAAAACAAATCAATTTTGAACCATCGAGATTTTTTGGAAATTGAATTCTTTAAAATTATTATCTACATAATTTTTAGAATATGTATACGATAAAATACATTTAAGCAGGGTGTTGGCCATTTATTTCAAGTAAACTTCGCTATCATACCTATTTTAATTTGGGAATTCGGCTTGCTCATAATATCACATTGATCACATGAATGAGCTGGGGATAAGTATATAATTTTGAGTTTGGCATGCACAAAGCCAATGAATTTTGATCACCAAATACACTAAACATTAATAAACAATATGATAATGGATAATCCTCGGCACCAAACTCAGGTTGAATATACCGGTAGATGTTATTCTTGGGCGAATAGCAATGAATGGGTTAATTGATGTCTGGGAAATGGAACGTGTAACTGCAACACAAGCAAGTAGGCCTACGTCAGTACGTGTCTCAGCATGGGCAGTGATATGAATGCTAATCTCAACCTGCAGAATATAGGTGCGCGCATGTTTTATAAAGGAAAATCAATGGATTTAGCACCTTCTTGAGTTTTTCCAATTATTTCATAACTCTGACTAATTGCATGTGTCAATTTTGTCAGGTGTCAAAACATAATTACGACTGCCTGGAATTCGGGGTCAATTCGTGCATGGCACGTCTCCTCACTTCCTGTTTTGTTTGCACGAGTTCGCGTCATCAAGATGGCGGCGCCCATGGTACATGTGCTCGCATTGGACAACGATATAAAATGTTCGATTTATTGATTATTCGTGGTCACAATCAGTCGGGACTTGGTAGATGTTGATATCAGGTTATATACTGCATATTTATTGCAAAAAACCGCAGGGTAAACCCTACCTTTTATGGTCCTATTCACAGAATTTCCCGCCACTGGTCACGAGAGTGCCGACCAATCACAGCTGCGCGCATTAACGGTAATAAACAAATCCGCAGTGTTCAGTTTATCGCACATTTTCTCATCATAGACGGCAATTCAGATAATATTTAACCTAGATGCCCCATTATCTGCAACAAGGCTGTATGGAAATAAAGGTTTCTTAGCCAGTTGATCACCAAAAACGGACGATGCGAGTTTGGTCAGAATGTCAACACAGTATTGAGGAAATCCCAGTGAGGGAAACACGTGCGAGTGACCATGGTGATCCTCGCGCTGTGTATGTTAACATATAGTTCTGGCTACTCAGTCAAATGATTTCACGGGCAAGGTTGGTCTCAACGGGGTAATGGATGGGTTTACGGGTATTTTTTCTCGATATATATGCGAATGTTACATAATGTCAGGTTTCTTTTTGGCCCGAACACTATATCATGCGTGTCACACGTCATTAGGAATGGTTTTGCTACACGTGGTCAAGCTGGGATTTCCCCCAGATTTCCGAAGATTGCGCGCAGCTGCGATTGGTCAGTTTGAACTACGGAGTTTGCCGACTTCTAGGAGGGGTCTGTGAATAGGACCATTGTACACACCAGGGATTTAATGTCAGCGAAACGCCAAGGTCCTAATAATGGTCGTTCCATTGGAATTTATAGTTGTTTTGACCTTTCGTATGGATTAA
The DNA here is from genome assembly GCA_949152475.1 of Terebella lapidaria. Classification (NCBI taxonomy): domain Eukaryota; kingdom Metazoa; phylum Annelida; class Polychaeta; order Terebellida; family Terebellidae; genus Terebella; species Terebella lapidaria. The sequence continues at coordinate 36,047,005 of OX424560.1, forward strand.
ATACCATAAACCAAGTAGCATTTTGACTTGTAACTTATCATATATCTATTCCATTGGGTTTATTTCGGATGTCTAAATTAGTCTCATATGTTGTTGGGCAGTTGTCAGGTGTACAGTAGAAACAACTACATTTCACACACTGTCTGCCCCTGATGACACCAGTGTGTGTTTGGATCGATTCATTGGTCGGGCTATTCAATACATGTTGTATTTTACGTTTGCTTTTGACATAATCAAATCTCGTTGCATTGATGGTAATAGATTGTTACTTACATTCAAGATCACCTTTGAAACCGCCATATCTCCCATTTGAATAAATTCCAATATTCAAGTTCTATCTTGATGTTCTCTAGGAGTGTACTGTTCAATTATGAAAGGAAAAATGGAAGAAACACTTATGTGGGGTTTTCCTTTGACTGGAAATGGTTCAACATACATGTACCTAGTGATTCGATATTGGACCCAAATCTTGATTGACCGACGCGTCGGAAGATCAAAATGGCCGCCATGCGAAGACCTGGGATCAGAGGCAATGAATTTTATACGCATTATACACAAACAAACATTGAATACAAACATTGAATGATTTAGAAATTGATGACTTGTTGAAAACCCACGCTCCCGCACTTGCACAAGTTCTCCAGACATACACAAAACAGTTGCACATCGTTTCGGGGGACCTAAATATAAAAGACAATAAATCGTATATTGTCCGAAGGTACCAAGTACCGGGAGCTTAAGTAATTTTCATGGAGATACAATTTCAAGTTAATCATGGATACAGTTGAAGAGCATACATGTACCAGGAAGTGGACAAGGCGAGAACAGGCATTTGTCAGAATGAGTGACACAAAATAGGTCATCATTAGTTAAACGCATTCGTGTTTCCTCGAAGTCAATCAGTACTAAATACGGCTCTGCCTTTGGTAATTCGGTGGTTGCTGATAGTTTGCTGAAACTTTCTCATTGTTCATGCTGATAAAGCATCTAATAACTGAGGTGTTGTGTGTGTTGTTTTATTGTTTTGATTGTTTGTGAATTGAAATGTACATGCGTACGAAATAAATCATATATATATATAATGATGCTTTTGTTTGTAAAGCATAATATATCCAGTGCCTATTAAGGAACTTGGTATTTCAAACATCAACAACACCAACAATTCCAACAGTACATACAAGGATATTACCATATCTAAAAAGGATATACTATCTAAGCACCTGTCTGTATTGGATTCTTTTGGTACCACTATATGCACTGTATTGCATTCTTGTTTGCACCACTACTTCATGTAAAGATTATAAAAAAATCCAGTTTATGCTAGATCCCAAATCTAGTATAATACAAAAATCCATACAGACAAAGGTATATTTCAGGCTCGGCATCATGTTCCACCGAAGTTCGCCATGAGCTGATTGTTGTATTGTCCTCGATTGGACACAGTCTCCAAAAGTACTGTGAAACTATCTATTCTAGAAGTGGATCAACCAAATGTGGATCTTCAATAATCCAAATCTTTGTTGGGATATCTACCTGCTCACACACTTTCTGAAGTGACATCTATCAGAACATCCGACTTTCTACTCTCTACACCACAATACCTCATTCAGAACTGAAGTTCAGCTTCAAAAAACTTAACTTCCTTTTCTCCAAAAAGGGCAACGTCATCATCAGTACATTGCAGTCAAATATAACACAACTTAATATATCCACATAAATATACAGAAACGGATGTTGTGAATATGGTTAACTTTCTGATTTATAATATAGTTGTGGACTTTTTCCTATGGGTACAAACTGTGCACCATTATTGGAACACCGGTATTGTACTCATATGAATCGGATAGGAGGATCTAAGAAGCAACTAGTAGTTTTATTTTCACTTTCCGATACATAGATGATGTATTGTCACTGCATAATCCTAAGCTTGGTGATTATTTGGATGCCATAGAACTTGAAGTTAACGATACTAGAGACTCCTATAACTATAATTTTTTAGATCTAAGGTTGGAGATTGATAAAGATTCTAACCTGTCAACTAGATTATGTGACAAGTGTGAATATTTCGAATTTTCCATAGTCAATTTCCCTCTTCTACGCAGCAACATTATGTCGCGAGCATAATATTATGTTGTTTTTGTTAGACAACTCGTAGGCTATTCCAGAGTTAGCTGCAGACATGAGGAATATGTTCACCAAAGCTCCTAGCTCGTATCTAAAGTGCTGAAACAAGGATATGTTTCACCAATACCAATAGCTGCTTTCAAGAATTCCATGGACGTAATCAGAATCTGGTTGATAAGTACACAAAAATTGTCACCAGTGTGCTACATGACCTACATACAATTTTATCGATTTTGCTTGGCACTGACACTGGATATTGGATAATGGACTCGGATTTGTTCCTTTTGAATACTTTGTGCTTGGGTAATGGTTTCTGGTTCCATGTTTATGGAGAGTTCTAGGCATGAATTAGATAAAGAAACATTTACTGAACATATTTTGATAAAATATGACTGAATATATATTTTGCACATTTCAGAGATGAACTTTAATTATGTCGATGAGCCAAAACCAACCACGATATATTTTTTTCGATTGAATTTGACTTAGAAGCACATGCACTTGTGCTCTTCTCCTCTTGCACTCCTTCAAACTAATATCAATACATCAAAGCTAAAGAAAATTAGCTCAATACAAAATGTCATTATGGTAATCAAATACGCTGCTCATTATATATACATCGATCTTCATTGATTAAAGCAGCTTTTAATGCAATTGCCATGTGCCGTATGTAACATATACTGATAAATTATTGGAAATGGGGAATGACTAATGAAGCAATTATCGTTAATGTACTAACTGGATTTGAACACAACTATCCCTCTGTGTATTGTATAGTTATGCTGGTTCGAAAAGATGTACACACTCTTAGCAAATTAGGGAACTGATAAACGAAGTTCACTGTCCCACTAATGTATGTTATTACAGAAGAGGCAAAATGCATTCAAGATATATTTGCACAAAGTTCCATTTTTCAGCTTTTGTTTTCCAGCGGTTTCTTCGGCTGTCAACCTGGAACTCAGATGAACGGTGTATGCTTCCTCTTTTAACACCTTCCAATATCTTTGATATTCAATCTCGCTTGGTTGGTCGAAACAATGACTTTTCACTACCACATGATTTATCATGTAAAATGCACTTCTGTCCAGAACTTTGATGCTATCATCATTCTTGAAGTTTTCTTCCCAAACGGCAGTGATCATGTCCGGACCAGGTTCTGCCCAGCGGCTGCCGGTATAGTTCCGAGCGAAATACTGCAATGTTCTAGCCACGAATGGGTGACCTTTCTCGAACTTCATGAACGCTCCGTTGATCTGAGTTCCACCTTGATAGGCGAATACGTTTGTTGGAAGGTCGTTCAGAGTGCGAACCACTATCATATCAGTGTCCATGTATATCCCTCCCCATTTGTTGAGTACCAGGAAGCGCAGTAGATCTGTCTGGTGGCTGTACCAGTGCTGACCATGGCTCGCCTTCTCCAGTTTATCTGTGAAAGCCCTCGCTGGAGAATCGAACGTCAACTCCGTCAGGTTGTATGGTTGGAGCTTGATATCATAACCAAGGTCGAGCAATGGAGCAAACTGGTGTTTTGGAAGAGTGTTACTATGGACGATTACTTGAGCATCTGGGTGGTGATAGAAGATAGCTTCGATACAGCGCCAGTGTGCCCAGTTGAACGACCCTGTCACACTTTTCTGCATGTGACGTCGAATAAATAAAGTAAAGTTGACCGAAGTTGTGAAGATGAGATGAAATAGTTGTTGATCTCGTGATGGTACAAATGTGGATGAAGGTATCAATCCAAACTTGCGTGAGGCATCAAGAACTTTCTTATTTTGTCGCATGACATTCCATATGGTTGCTTTATGTTGAAAATATTCAAGAGAGTTGTCTCTTTGATACAACTCCTTCAAATGTAGTTTTTCCAGGTACTCATTTATTGTTTCAGGTGTTTTCAAAGCCAATTTATGTTTTCCAACTCCGAATGTTCCATTCTCGTCGAATCTTGCATCATCAGCTATATATAGTGTAGGCACTTCTATCAACTGACTAACTTTGGCCACTGATTCAGATTCTGTTATAATCAAACTTGCCAGAGAATAAGCTTCGAACAGTTCTTCCATGTGTCTACTTTGCACGTATGAGCTATCGAATTTCCCATGAATCTCAATGACATGGATCTCTTTTGAATATATGGATGACAGTAACTCTTTGACAGCATCAGTCACATCAACGAAGCAGACCGTAGTGTGTTGGTTTGGGATTCGTGCACGAGGTAACATCGTCAGGATATCTCCAGATATGAAGGTACTCACACCAGATTTCTCCAGGGTATCTCTTGTTGAGATATCACAGCAACCAATCGGGGAGCTGCCTTGCACCCTGCGTGAGACTCGTCCAGCTTCATGTGCTTCAGCTGATCTCAAACAAGCGACTAGCATGATCGGGTTGACATTTTCTGGCAAATCTTTTTCAATATCTTCAATGTCAAGGAACATTGTAGCATTGTCAACCGCGCCTGTCGTGAGAGAGCCTGATTCGGTTCTATTGTACACTCGATCCACAAATGGCAAATAATGAAGTTCCACCAGTGTTCTCAATTCATGCACCAAAGCGTCACCAGAATCAGAACCATGGCCTAAGGATACACCGTAATGGTTTTTAGGGCCCTCTTGCTTGATAATTAACAAGTCGGTGTCGAACTCCATCAATCGGCACTCTGGACAGCGCTGATTCTGTTTGCAAAACTCTTTGTACAAATCTACCTCAGAAACCATTCTGGATGGAGGCTCACCACCAGTAGCTTCAGGATAATTGTCAATGAAGTCTCTGGCCATAAACTCGAGGAACGTGTGGTTTTTCGGTAGATTTGACACACCAAATACACTCAACTCGTTGGATAAATTCTGCGGTATCTGTAGAATCCACTCGTCATCACAAGCCTGAAACGAATAGTCAGACAGATTGATAAACGCGTTGATATGAGTGCCTCCAAACTTCCACAAAAGCCCAATTTGCACGGCAGTTTGTAAATGCTCTTCAAATTTGGGTCCTGTGAGCAGCTTGTGGTATGCTTGATTTCTGAACCAAGGAGCTAGAACGGTGCCTTCAAGTATATCACTGATCACCAGAAATGCCACTTCCATGTTCGTGATATCCAAATGTTGGAATGATTCAATACATTGTGTATTTCCGCAGTACACAAACACATGAAATGTCGGGTTTGCAGAACATATTTTCTTTATGTTGTCTATAACAGCATTTGGAATGTCTTCGCTATATACCCAAGCAATTAGTATTCTTTGATGGCAGAATTCTGAAGCTCCTGTTTGTTCTTCAGGCGTTTGCAAAATGCTGAATCCTTCTTCTCCACTATTGTTTCTTTGGTTCTTGCTCAGATCACTTCCGTCAAAGACATTCACGTTAGCGGTTGGGATTGGACTTTCTCGCGGTGATGGTTTCTTGGCGATTTCGTTGGAGCTAAGAGGAGAATAAGTATCAATGGAAAGTAGAATGCACATGGTCACTGCCAGAGCTATAACCTTCAGGTTGTTAGAAGCGGATGCTGGTGAGAGGGAGTATATGATGAGTGCGGCAAACATCAAGACGACACCACAGCTAACGGACAGCGACAGAGCTGGCATGAAGTAGATAACGTTAGCGGATACGAGTATCACTCTGCTGACAGCTAGAAGGACGGGCTGTTCGCTTACGTGTTGTATAGAGGAAGCGTATGATATGCTGCTAACCCAATAGAAACAAACGGAGACATATGTTCCAGGTGTGTTGGGGATGGTAATAGAACGTACTATGGATAGTTTCAGGAGTGCAAATGGCAAGAGAGTCATGAGACTCAGTGTTTCTAGCGATGCGAACACGATATGATTATCCACGTCAGTCTGTAGTCGCTTCAAAAAGAAATGACGCATCGAGCAGCCACACGTGGCCACCACCGCGGCAGCTACGCCCGCATAGGTGAACGACTTGTCAAATCCGAGATATGATGACGTGCTAAGGTACACACAGACAGCTGACAATGATGTAAAGCTCTTTGGGTAGTCTTGGGAAACAATCGCCACAATGACCAGAACCTGACAAGACTTGATCAGTTCTGTGCACTCGGAACTGAGCGTTGTGTAGGCTGCATTTGTTGCCAGGTTGGCCATCAGATTCCCCATTGTAGCCATGAGTAGGTCAGTTCTACCTAGAGTTTTGATGACAGTCACAGACTTCCGAAGAAACGTCAGGCAAAAAAGAAATGAAATCAGGTGTTGCGTCAGAGCCAGATCCAGCCAGCGAAAGTCTTCCAAGGTAGCACTACTTTCACTGGTCATAGCATTTTTGGATGCTATAGTTGTAATCGACTCTGCTACCCACCAAATCAGTGCGAATGGTAATTCACGCATCTTGGATCGATGACATGAAAGGTAGATAGATAGATTACTGTTTTGTAAAACGAAGGAGCGGTGCAAAGGAAAAATCCAGTTTCTTTTTCGTAGCTATTCCCTGTCACTAGTATATCAATGTCAAATGATCGCTGCAGCATATTACCTCATAACACATGCATATATATCTACTCCAGTGCGAGACAGTTGGGAAGTTTTTCCAATCAACTGATCAATATCACGGCTGTCAGTCGTAATAGATCACAATTAATCTCAGTAAAATGCAGTGATAGACATTAAGTGCCTCTATGTGAGCAGTATATGGGTGCGGGGAGAGTTTTGACCTGGGAAATATTTCTTTGACCAAAATGATGCTTTAGATATGTTTCGTTAGATGTGGCTTTGTTTTTTGAAGTTTCGTTTGAAGATTTTAATTGGCATATCCACATTTTGTCAAAATATGCATCATCAATAATGAGCATGCGTGAATGACATCACAAAGTTTATATTTAATTAAAAGTTTCGATCCATCTGACATATAAACGTCAAACTGTCGTAATGCTATGATATGATCTTACATGGTAAAAACTATTCCAAGCACATAACTTTTGAGTTTGCGCCAGCGCTAAGAGAAGGACTGACTCAATATGTGACGACAAATGTAATGACCAGATCCTGGCTGTTTCGGGTCACGCGTAAAAGCAGACATACTAAGGTCATCGAGTGTCATGATTCTAGCATGATTACTGCACAGTAAATGCGAGTTCAGACTAGCTGCCTAAAAAAGTAATTTATTCATACAATTCGCGAATTACAGTATATACACAACTTGCAAATGAGGACAAATACTGTAAACATATAGGCCTACACACATAATTAACAAACGCATTGCCCTATATACATGTACATCTGATACCTGATATATATGCAATCATCCAAAGGAAACATGGTCAGTTTGCTTTTTTGACGATCTGAAAATTTCTTTGATGCTTTCCTCTCAGACAGTCACCAGCTGACTTATCGGAACCTCGTTCTCCACACTCGCTCATTGCACGACATAGTCCATAAAATGCACCAATAATACTATGTATATATATATATATATTAAATTATATACATCGACACACTCAGTAAAACACACACGGACAGACACGTGACTAATAATAGAATCCAATGATGAAGCATGTGATTGCGATGGCTATGACGGCGTTGACGTCACAGACACGTGACCAGAATTTGTTCTCTGTGATGGAGGTCATTATCTCGAGTTGCTTCCGTTTCTCTGCTTTGGTCAGCTTGACTTGGGTCGTATCTCCACAGAACCAGACCTTCGCTTTGTGCCCACAGGTCTCTGCAGGTCAAACAAAAATATTGACCAACGCTCAATATTCGCCCAGATACTATGCCTTTAACAATAGTATGCATCACATCTAAAGAACGATTCGATTTTTTCTAAAAGCCAACCTCACTTGGGTCTCTTAGAGTGAGTAAAAAAGCTTCCAAACTTCACCATAGCAATGAGTTTCAAGCTATTTACGCTTCATATTTGGCATGAATGATTTATTTGGTTTCCAGCACCTTCTTCCTTTATTTTTTCCTCTCTCTCCTTCAGGATGAGGTCATCGTCCTCGCTATCGGAGTCCGAGTCATCCGAAAGCTCCGGGTGTTCTTTGTCGTGCCGGGTCCACCAGGTCACGCGGTGCAGCTGGGAACATATATAGACGTCAGTACAGTAGGACTTGCAGTGGAATACTGTCGCCGTTCCTCCTAACTGTTAGTTCATACATGCATTGGACGCTTGGACGCCAGCTCAGGTATTGATGTAAATTGTAAGTAATGTTATAAACCCTGTGTACATTCAGAGATTTTGGGATCAGCAGAGATCTGTTAGTCACGCACAGCATTAAAACTGTCCCAAACATTATACCGATTGATATGACTCATAAACATGTTTACAGCTTCACGTGTCGTACCGGGCACATATGTAGCCTATGATTGCCCTCACTTGAGTAGAATAAAAGATGTATCATTAACGCAGCGAAAAACAACAACAACAACAACACTAACCTGTCTAGGAGCTCGTGGTTTGGTGACAAATGTCAGAGCCACGGTGACTATTAGGACTACCCCGGCCAGGATAAGGGCGAAGTGCAGGTAGTGAACCTTGGTGAGGACCGGGGGCCGCTCGTCAGGCTCGCTACTGCCGCAGGATGGAGTCGCGTAGGCGAAGTGCACTCCCATCCTCGCCAAGCCCACAGCCAGGCCCACCATCAAACCCCAGAATGACGCCTGAGACAGACACAAGTGGTACATGTCAACTGGAAATTATGGTCACGGTAGATACATAGACACTGCTTAACATCTTGATAGGACTATATCAAGAGTTGCTTACTTTAGAAACAAAGGGGGAGAATTCGTGACACTAGAGGAACGCTGGTATGTACACAATTCCGGTATATACAAGAGCCGGTTTAAATGCAGATTACACAGTACATCTACTCGAATCGGCTTATATTCTTACGGATTCTGTGGCACGTTTCCAGAACATGCCGAGCATGAAGACGACGACCCAGGGTGGTGTGATGTAGGAGGAGATGGACTGGAGGTAGTCCCACAGCTGACCACCTTGGATCACCTGCCGATCGAGTGGTACATCACAGATAGGAATTTTGATGGAAAATCTGATTATCGAATTTCCGGTTTATCGGGTTTGCGGATAATCGAGTTGCTACTGTATCAATTATTCACGGATGGTACAAGCCGATGACTGCAATGCTGCTGACCTGTAAGATCGGCAGCCAGGCGAAGCTGACCCCGATCATGAAGAGGCCGAAGAGTCGACCCACGAGCACGACCTCGGCCTCGGTGGCGTGCGGTCTACACAGCTTCCAGATGTCGATGGTGAAGATGGAGCTGGCGCTGTTGAAGTTGGAGGTCAGAGAGCTCATCAGGGCGGCTAGGAGTCCGGCTAACATCAGACCTCGCAGACCTGTCGGGCGACAACGTAGCCATGGTACATATATTGTACAGATCCCTGAACGCTAGCTCAATGATTCACCGCTTCCAAATTAGTACATTCCGTGCAGAATTTACGTACACATTCTAATAATGTACAGATTTTAAGCTCTTCTTGGTTGGCGAATGAATGTAAGGCAGTTCGAACCTTCTTGTATTCCATGTTGAGACGAGTGTTGAGCGTTTACATGGACAGTACTGTACTGTATTGTACTGACCTGTAGGTAGCAATCTCAGCACTAGGAGCGGATAGGCGATGTTCGTACACCCAGCAGCATTGTTACAGATTTCCTTGCAGAGATCAGGGTCGGTACAGGCAATCTCCTCTGTTAGACAACGAAATTTTATAACGACAAATTCACCAAGGATTTCGTGAGAAGATCCTTCATCCAGAGGTATAGTTAAAATTGAGCAAGGAACAATTTATTAGAACAATTTAGGCGAACTCAGACAAAGTGACCACTTTTAGTGCTCTCCAACGACTACACTTATACGGTACCCTACTGAAGAGTTTACCGGGGTAGAGGATCCGACTGATCATGCCGGGCCACACGAACAGGAAGAACGGCAGGATCTTGAGGTAGCTGGCGATGACACAAGCCGCCTTGCTGTGGGACACGTCTTTGGCTGCAAGGTTTCTCTGGACAATCACCTGAAGACGGCATCGTGCGAGGTATGAAATGTGGTGATTATGTCATGGGGGACATTTTCACTGTTAGAGAACATATATTATGAGTATTCGCCTTCATCTAGCCCAGCCTAGGATTATAATTATATGAAAACAATTATGGTCGTGTACCTGGTTGGTGCAGAAGTAGTGAGTGGCAAGGATAGTAAGACCGAAGATGAGTCCGGGCCACGGGTAGTCGGAGTCGACGGCTCGGAAGATGTGGAAGGCGTCATCGGGCGGGAAGCCACAGGACTGGTTCCCATAGAGCGCCTCGTTCAGGTACGTCGTGTTGGCGGCCGCTCCCTCGTACTGGTGTAACATTGCCTCGTATCCACCTACCTCCTGCATACCTATACAACACAATCAATCAATTAATCAATCAAATCTTTCGTTCTTAATTTATTTTCATATTTTGACACGAATATTTTTTTAGTCTCCGAACCTATAATGCTGAGTGCCATGGAGCCTCCGACTAGGATGACCGTCTGTACGGCATCAGTGTATATCACAGCGGCCAAGCCACCTGAAACATGACACCATGATCATCACACATGTACTTGTGATATTGTAATAGCCTAGAGCTCACCCATCCATGCATCATAATGTTACTGGCGTACCCAAGATTCTCAGATAAAGGCGCACTAATTCACAGGTACTTAATAATTGCGACCTGTAATGTGTGTTTTTTTCATATGAACCATGAATACTCGGTTATCTTCGCATAGCTATATAGCTGCAAAGAACGCGTGCCCTCTGAGCATCATCTTGGCTACGAATTGATATATGAAAACCCTTATACTAGGTCGAAAAATACACGAGATGATGATGCTACACCTTTTTGCATTATGAAATTCACCCAACTACAGTATAAATTCAGCAAATGGTCCATCATATCAAGTGTATGAAGTGGTACAAACTGCTGTTACAGACCTCCAATTGTGTATATAGCGGTGATTGCGAGAATAACAGCACATGATGTGTAAGTGTTCCAGCCTAGGAGCTGTTGGACGAATAACGAGCCGGCGTACATCTCTGCCTGTCAGACAATGTAACCGTACACTTGTAGTGAGCATATTAGCATTGACTCCTTGATATTGCCAATTGTATTATGATTAAAATACTTGGTACAACTTTGATCAGCGAAAAATAGAAAACACGGAAAAAATACAACCGAAAACATAATTCAGGGTGAATATCTTTAGAACTACACTGAACGGACAGAGAAATAATTTAAGATATTTCGTATCATCGAAGCCCGTTATATCGAGTTTGTTCCGTACCGAGATTCCACTGAGCACGATGAGCACGAGGGAAATAATGGCGTAATATACCCTCAATCTCCTGCCACCGTACCGCTTTTGTAAGTAATCAGGCATGGTAAACGTCTGGAATAATAATAATAATAATAATAATAATAATAATAATAATAATAATAATAATAAACAAAATAAAAGAAGATGATGCCCAAAACTTACCCCACATGCTATGTAGATTGGCACGAAAACCCAGCCTAACAAAATGAGCATGTAAGTGGCCTGAAAAAAGGAAGATATCATAGACAACATTTTTAACCAAATGGGTTTAAATGTCAGAATCTGATCATTCGTAAAGTCTACGCACGTGCCACTCGAACATGACGGGGGCGAAGCCGGTAGCCGCGGCGGACCCGGCCAGCCCCACGAACATGGGCGCTCCTACATTGGTCGCGAATATAGAACCCGCGATCTGAAATGGAATGTACTGGAATGTAATAGGTTTTTCAGACAGCGTATTCTTGTAATTCGCCACCTAGCTTGGAAATAAAACTGCATTCACAAAGAGGGATATAATACAATAAATTTAACACAGCAATTTGCAATTTTAAGGGGATTGCATTCCTGTTTGGGGCATTCTATGGTGCCGAAAGTGAAGGTCAATATCACAGGAAATATCGAAAAGACCATAACCCCTGCTCTATGTTACTTAACAGCTGAGCACTAGGTGGCATTTATAGATTATTTGTTGGTGACCTTGACCTTGACCTCGACTGATCATGACCTTGATTCTCAAAACAAGACCAAATTTATGAGAAATACCGTCAACGCTAAGCGGATGGAAACCGTGTACCTAATACTACCTATGTGTAATGAGTTGTTGTAGGCCTAATTCTGGTTCTTTACTACATATAGAAAATAACGAGAGTCCTCTAATTAAACAGCTTGTGGTAGCGTTTACAGTGCCACCAAGTAGGGATGTTATTAATGAGGTTAGCAATCTTTTTTTTTGCCCCGTGTATTTTCACGGCGGATGACATAAAACAATAACTGTCATGCCAATTTGAACAAGAAATTTTGATGTAAACCTTAAATACGGCAGTAGATTATTGTTCTATGATGGGTAAGCTGTCTGTTTCTTATACAAGCTACATTTGATAGATGGTGTTAAACGGTTTGAATTAGTAAACTTATCGACTTTGTCTTCAATTTCCCAAATGAAGCAGCCTCGTGTTGTATAGAGCTCTATATCACACACCAATTTTAGCAGAATCCATCCCATACACGTACTTGAGGAGCCATGGACCAAATGAACTATGCTGGTAATCGGCTGATAAGTTCTGACTGATAAGCAACCTTAAGGATGTTAACCATGAATTTTCAAATCGACCTTAAGAAGATACTGAAGGCCATATTTTCCATAGAAACCAAATTCGGAAAGAAATGTACGTCTCGAGTGCCTTTCAGATATATATTACAACACCGAATTTTAATATTAGAGTCTACTTTGCTGCGTAGTAGGGACTAGAGTCTCATGACGATGCTTGGATGAACATTGGAAGACCAACAAAGAGCCTCCGCTCGATCTCGTTTTATATTTGTATGTCATTAAAAATGCTAGCTTATATAACTGAACATATTCTGGTTATGTATATCGTATACATGTATACAAATACTTGAGTTTATGACCAAGAATTCATCACTTACAGGTAGAAATGTCATAGATTTCTCCGCGAGAAAAAAACCTTTAGCGCTGCCCCTGTCAGCCCGTACTGTGGCCTGTTTTGTGGGAAATATGGAGAGGGTCTAGAATGTCTCAGCATTACAATCAGTACATTCAATACAATGGATTTTGTGTCTAAGAAATACTTTTATCTGTAAAATGCACAATTCATTTGAGGTAAGATATTTCGTAATCATCTGAGATAACTAAATACTGATCCACTAACGAAATCCACCATTGGAGAAAAAAAAACATCGTGATAATAGTAGACGCAAATTTTTTTTCTGTCCGTTCAATCCGAGAAACAGTGGAAATATCGGATCATAGAGCAAATAGTACTTACCACAATTCCAACAGCCATGATGATCACAAAATACAGAACTAGGATCACAATGTCCCATGCTTCCAAATCTTCTGCCATTTTTGGATTTTTGAGTCACGAGTTATTCAACTTAGAATGCACCTGATTTTCAAAAGTTCACGATCAACTTCACTTGAATATACGTGCTTTTCATCTATCCAACTGAACGGTGTAAATCACTCGCAAATAAATGGTATAGAATCAAGTTAATGTATACAAAACTGAGGATGTGCTGAACGCCATGACTTGGTTAAAGGCCCAAATGTTTCATTCATATAAATTATCCATATAATACATGTGCATGGTTTATATAATTAAAGATAAGACTACCTAAGCACATGTCTTAGATGTCGCTATGTGCATGCACATGAAATGTTAGAAGCCTGATGGCACACTCTCAACTATAGACTCATCCCAACGCGTGGACAGAGTGCTTTATGCGTTGATTATATAAAGAGCAGTCCATCAAATCATCGCCGACTGGTAACAAAAGAATCTATCAAAGTCCGTTGTTGTTAACCGATAAATGGATTAGCGAGTGCACATCAGATTAGTCCAGTTTTGTGATGTACCTTACCTGGATACGATAAACGAACGTTATCAAATGTAGCCATGCCCTATGTGCCGATGTGTGATGTGAAACAATTAATTAATGGTCCATGTGAGACCGGATCGTGTATGTAAGGTTGGGATGTACAATTTTTTTCCCATCCAAATTGAATGAATCAATCTTTTCAACATGTTTATTGTAAATTGTTCGACACTGTTTATTCATAATTTTTCTGTAAATGCAATCAACGGAGTTGAATCATATTCTCCTTCCTGAAATAATTTCCTCCATGATTTTGAAGCCCAAACTACATACATAAAGGAAATTTAAGTGCGTAACGTTTGCGTGATGATTTGTCCATATACATGTTGTATCGTCAGCGTGATCTCGAGTATTACCCTCGCCGCGGAAGGCGATGGATGTGTGTGTTCGGGTGTCGTGTCTTTTGTTTTTGATGCGTTATTCGTTTTTAATGTGGAATAAACAAGTATAGAATAGAACTGTGACTAAAAGAATGATGATATATTAAAATCACTTATGTCTAATTATGTCTAAGTTCATAAGATGCTACGGTAGACAATTGTGGTCACGACTTTAGCATAAAATACTTGAGATTTGACCAAAAAAAATAACGCTTAAGAGAATATTTCAGAAGCCGAAACACGGCAATGGTCAACGCAGGTTTCACGAATATGTTTATAAATCTTTATTCCAAGCACAGTGAACATCACAATTGGCAATACTTTTTACACCTGGTCCTCCAGAATTTGATGAACGTGGACGTGTGCATTCATCTTGAATTGTTTGCCTTTCTCACCTCATAAAACAATGTTGCGCATAATCTAGAGCATAACACACAATATATATCTTCCATTCTTCCATGTTACTGAGTTGTGGCGGAGTCATACATGGATAGCTTTCATAATACACTGGATCGCAACACATCATAACGCCATACAGCACGTCACATATAAAATCTCAAAAAATACGTCGATTCTCTCGGTAAAGAAATCATTCAGATCTCTTCGCTCCCTGTGACCACGTGACCTCCGGTGCCGGTAGAGGGTGTGCCACGGGCGGAGTTGTTCCGTGAACTGGCCGGGTCACGTGGTCCCTTTGGAACATCCGGGAGTGTACACACGTGTCCTAGGCTGGGGTCAATATCAAAGTATTGCGGCACATGCCCCACGGCCATTTTGCTATAGTCCACCGCGACTTTCTCGGGACTTGGATACTCATAAATGTGCTCGGACGTGGGGTAGTAGTCGGCTGAGCGGCTGCTACTGTGTCGTCGATAGCCCGAGTATTTATCCGAGCAATCTTCCGCTCTGAGCGTGTACAATTCGCCGGTGCCCCCGCCCTTGGAGACAGTGTCCGAGTCCGTGTACATGTTGTCCGCCTGCCCTCCCTTAATGGCCTGGTACTTGGACTTGTGTTCGGGCACCTGTCGCTCAGGATCAGGTGCTTGTCGCTGTCCAAGGGTCGCCGCTAGCTGGAGTTCATGCTGCCGTCGCTTGCGAGAGTTCCGCCTGCAAACGCAATCAAGACACTCGGCCGTCAATGAACAATCAGTACGCCAATCGGAACATTATTATGTAATACATGTCTATATGCTATTTTAGAATGATGGTCCGGCACTTATAAATGGAAAACATTTTTTTCCATTATTTCCCAAACATGCCGAGTACAACATGTAATAGTTCAACAATCCCATATTACATAGATTTCTGATAAAAAAAATAGCCATGCCTTACCTGGTGATGACGCAGATCCCGATGAGAAGAATCAGACAGCTGACAACGAAGGCGATAGCCACGACCAGAGCCACGGACAGACCTGTGAGATATGCAATATACATTGTCAAAGACCTCCATAGGTTGGAAACCGTCCCCATTTTAACAGCTTTGTTCTGGCGGAGATATTGAGCAAAAAGTCGCACTATATAAGGTAAACATACCGAAAGGCAATCCGTGTACAGAGTTGACAAACTGCTCCAGGAAAGCTGTTTCCGCTACCACGATGAAGAGGAAATAAAACTGGGTTAATTAAAACGAATTCTATGACCAGTTTACTCAAATGCACACGAAAATCAAAACCCATTCGTGGATGTAGAGTCTATATTTGTCTATTGTGAACGCCTAGTCATTGAAATGAACATTCTGTAATCCATTAACTTACCATCTCCCGTACAGTTGTCATGGTTACCCCTCCACGTGTTGATGTCACAGGTCAGTGTCCAGCGACCGGTGTCCGGGTCTGAGTCGCACCCTAGCAACGCCCTATCGTCTCCTACGCGACGGTTCCACCCGTTCAGAGGCTTTGGGGGGTCGGGACAGCCCACAACTGCAACAGAGGGCATATCAATCATCAGGAAACTTGCGAGTTGTCGGAGAATTGGGCAAGGCCTTTAATTAGTTTTTTGATGTATTGGTTCCGAGAGCATGTTGATTATTTTTATCAGTAATGAATGTGGTCGAATTAACAACAGCAAGCCTAATTTGGTCTTACTGTAGGCCTATATATATTCTATACGTACCTTGATACATGATAAGGAATCTCGGCGGTTTGTTGACCTCAATATCCGGAGATCTGGTGTCCGCCTGCATGATCCGGATTTGTATCTGGCTGTTGGTTGACGTGAACTGATGGCGCATGCGCGGTTGTAGGTGACCGCAGATCGTGGACGTCCGTCTATGAGGCTGAGCATGCTCCGAGCCGTCGCGTACACTGAAGTACACCTTACAAACACCCGTATCGATCGGCGTCCGTACGGCATCAGCAGTTAGTGCCGTCGTGCCATTTAGAGAAAAGTCCACCATGGATAACGCGATTCTCTGCGCACCTGGCGCGCGCAGGATCCAGGGACTCATGGTGGAGCCACATCCGGTCGTCCGCGTGACGTCACTGGAGATGTAGCGAGGAGCGGAAGTGACGTCAGGGAGAGTGATAGTGCGCAGCCGCGTGGAATCGACACTGGGGAAGGATCCTCGACAAGAGCGCTCTGGCACGTGAACTATAATACAGACAGAGAAGAGCTGTAAGTGACCAGTAAATTATCATTAGGCTATAGCTACCAAATGATGTCAATTGATTTTGGTCCATTAAAAACAAATGAACCTATCATCTTTTGATATATTTGTAAATTAGTACGAGAGTTTTCATGTACGTGGCCTACATGTACATGATCCTGATGATTTCATCCTCGTCAAGTTTTATAATCACGTGGTCAGATAACGTTACCTGGCACACACATGTAGGCGACAGTGAGATGTGACTTGAAGTCTGCTGGACATCCCGGGTGATAGGACGCGAAGGTATCATCGTCGATCTCGAAGTGGCAGGCTTGGAGGCCGGAGCACAAGGCGTCCACGGCTAGGAGCACGTCCACCTTGCAGTGAGCGCTGCCGTAGTCGTACGTGATACAGCGCTGGCGGGTGTGCCGTCCGTACTCCGCCTCCGTGATGACGACCACCTCGTCCGCCCGGCACTCAGCCCGGAAGGTCTCGGAGTCACAATACTCTACAACGGAGAGGAGACAGTGAATGCTGTTGTCATTTCACGCGCGATTTTTGTAAATGCTTGTTATATTGCAGGCTATGGGATGAATGCAATATATGCATACCTGGTTTGTATACCTGGTTTGAGCGCGATTCCATAAAAAATACCCAGTGATATAAACTGACCTCATGGGTTTTCATCAAACCTTACATGTATATGGAGGACAATGGACAACTGACTTTGACGGGAGTTCGACTAAAAGTTGTTGAGTTGTTGAATATGTGAGGTTTCATTGATCAGAAGCAGTAGGCGTATACCTCGCCATATTCCAGTCCTCTTTGTAATAACTAGCTTACAACATGATCTTGAAAGGACTAAGTGCTGTATTCACGCTATTCTCATAAAGATCCGCTATGTTTTCGATCATTCTGTCCCCCATTTACACGGCTGTATAAAAACATACCGCACGCCCAGTTTGTGAATAATTTAGTGACCACTCCACGCACAGAAATGTTTTCTGACAATCGAATGATAACGAAAAATGCTTTCACCGACGACCGACTGATAACATATCTTGTTCCTTAACTCAGCAATGCAACTGACAAGATTCCGACAGCACCAATTATCATGTTTATATTTGAATTATTATTCAACATATGAATTAGATACGTGGATTTCATCTTGTCAACATTCTGGAGAGGTCCGTGAACGTCAGGTACTTAGGGGGACTACACCCCCCCCCCCCCAACCCTAAAGTGGTAGATCCAAACAAACGCCGCATCGTAGCGTCATAGCGTATAACGACCACATAAACAGCATTAGCGCCAAGATTCCAATAGATTCCAATTTGGCCAACTCGTATATCCATAATTAATACCCGCTAACGTGCAATGGACAAGTACATGTGACAAATGTAAAGGCTCTTTGCTTTCCCTCGATGGCCATTAGACTGAATGCTCATCTCGCCACATAATGTTATACCTGCATAATTGGGGATTACTGGATCACTCGGGAGAACGGATTGTGATAAACGAATAGATTGTTACCGATGGTCCGCACTTTTCCGACAGTAAAACGTGTTGCGTGGCTTGAAGAATAGAAATGTTG
This sequence comes from Terebella lapidaria, assembly GCA_949152475.1. Classification (NCBI taxonomy): domain Eukaryota; kingdom Metazoa; phylum Annelida; class Polychaeta; order Terebellida; family Terebellidae; genus Terebella; species Terebella lapidaria. Next base: position 36,065,631 of record OX424560.1, read on the forward strand.
TAGTTTGAAAGTGGTTGGTTTCTGCGCGATACACCTAGATATAATCGCAGACTGCGAAGAAGCCCTGCAGTAAAATCCACTGCACCCACTCCCCCTTCCCACACAGACACATGGATAGGCCCCCACGCCACCCCAGGGAAGCCATCTCATGCATTCCACCCCCTCCACACAATCCCGACCCCCAGGGGAAGCAAAGCGCGGGCAGCAGACACCGCGGTCATGGATAGGGATTCTCCACCATTTATTCCCCTCACACAGATACCAGGCAGATACGATCCACGGCTTCACGGCCACGGCTCCACTCGGATTTCAACCGCTGCCAAGCTGTGACACTTTGTTTTCTTATCCCCCCTCTCGTCAATTTATTCGGAAGGTCTTCTGTTTGCGAGGCTGTCGCCTTCAGCGTGGATTGTATGGAAGTCCTCGCAAAACATCCGGCTTGAGAGCCCTCGATAGGAGATAAAACAATGCAAAGAGCTGGCTTATTTGGCTGATTCGTCACAGGCCAAATCCCTCACTGTAATGTAAGACGATGAGAGTCGCTAATAATACTGACAATTAGTGTTGATTGGGCTATTTGAGGAGTCAATGAAATTCAAAACTAGTATTTTGTTGTGATTTCTGGAGAGTATTTAACTTAAAGGTAAATTGGTTGATTCCCTATAGTCAAAATCATGTACTACTACATATAGTACTCTACCGATTCTGTGTTTGAATCATGACCTGCGTTTAGGGTGTATACATTATGATATTGGTCTCCGTAAATACACATCCACTACTTCCTAGATTCCTAGAAATCCCAATTCCGACTGATCCACATGGTTGACTGACCCCCCCTGACCTCGCTCTCTCACCTACACGGACCACCCCGTGGACAACTGTACTCCCCTCTGAGTTCCATCCTCCAATTCTATCTAATTGTTTCCGTCACGTAATCACAACTTCTATAACGCAAACAATCACAGGATAAGGGGGAGAAATCATCACTTTTCTCTGCCCGTTCAAGAGAAAACACAAGATGCAAGAAAAACGTCTTGAACCTTATTACCAAAGTCATCAATTCATCATTCTAAGACATGTGATGAACACCAAGAAATTACAGCTAGAGACACCACGAGGGTTTTTATTTGTCTTCCCGGATCTCCACGCTAAAACTAGCCAAGCTTGTTTATTCAGAAGGGAGCTTCTCCAAGTATGGAGAGACTTAGCGTGGCCAAACACCGCACAGTTATAGATATTCCAGGCAGATGTTTGGACGTTGACGGCTGATTTAGCGGACTGTCAGCGCCAGTGGAGCTTGATTGATGAGTGCCGAGGGTAGGTCTCGCTTTCCCGGACGATGGAGGTCACTCCAGAGCCGCCTCACCCCTCCCCGTCCCCCACGCGAAGCCCCTCTCCTATGCTGGCGGCGGTAGGGCCCCAGGACGTTGACAGTCATAAATGCAAGGCAAACAATCCCAGGCGTCTTCAAGCAATAACTCTGTCAGAACTACGTCTGATAGATGACGGGTCTCCGCGGCCACTTCAGGGAACTAGCTAGCACAATGCTGCGACAATACGCGGGGAGAAAAACGACCAAATGTATCTAGAAATGTGACACGGCATAGCTATGTTATTTATGCCTTTCCCGCGAGTCTCTTCATAACTTTTCTGTCACGTTTTTGGGGAACATGTTCTCCCCTTCCGTCCAATCCGTCAGACCGGGCGGCGCAAGAGGGGTGAGTGGTCAGCTACCAAGTCCGAATGCAACGTACGGTTCTATTGTGATTGTGTGGCGTGAGGGAGGGGACCGGCTCATGGACGCACCAAGGATCGGGTTCACCCGGACAATACTTTAATACATGTATGGAACATGACCCAGGGCACTCACTGCTACCTGTCTATGTATTGTCACCATTGCCTTATTCACGGCATCAATAACCCCATGTAATTGATCCCGCTATCAGATATAGTGTGATCTGCCTCTCTCTATTCACATCATTGACATCTGCTGATCATAAATTTCATTGCGAATTCTTTCAATCAGATCGGATTTCATTTCGAAATTAACAGACAGAAACCGATCCGGCAGGCTAGCTAGGATGTATCTTTATTAAGGAGTTCAATTAATTTCGATAATGGATAATGTGCATGGATAGGATGTAAACTTGGTTTGTTATTATATGTCCAGCTCTGATGAATAGGGTCCAGCTACATATCATGTATTTCCATCTAATTTTGAGACGGCTACCTTTCATTTTTCAACTGTAAATAGGTATTGAATTACACACCCAATTCGACATTGGACTACACCTGTCAGATCCATTGTCATGCGGAATTAATTTCTTGGCTGTTAGACTCAGGAGTGGTCAGAATGTAGGCGTATGTGTGAACATTTAAGGTCCGGATAACAGACTAATCGAGTCAGCAGTATGCTATATATTTAGACTCTATACGTGAAAGATTAGATATTCATACAGACTAGAGTTCGTTTTATGTAGGATATATAACTTGTAGTACCAGTCAACAAAATGCTTCCTTGATCGATACACGTGTAGGGCCAACGTAAGTGCGATTCAGCTACAAGTAGAGTCTACAAAATGTGTAGCGGCTTACCTTGTAAGGGAAAGTGACGTCCATGGAGGGCTGGGCTGTCCCCGCCTACACCGACCCCACAGAGGTACAGGGCCGTCCACAGCACTCTCAGGGTAATCCAGGGCGCGGTCAGGGTCATCCAGGGCTTGGTCAGGTCTAACCAGGGCGTGTCACACATCTTCGTTCTCCGGTGTATCTCCAGCTCTAGATCCTGTCACAAGTCACGAGTATTAAATGGTCATCCAGGTGATTAAAAATCCTATTTTTGTGGCGTTTTGGTTCCTTCACTCGCACGTAGGCTTACATGTACTACTAGCACCTGTTTTTGGTTCTTGTTCTAAAGTTGTATCCAGATATATACAAGTGGTAATACTTGTTCAGTTTACAACCGAACAAGACCCGTCTTGTTCCATCAGCGTCAACACCGGTCTCTTGTATGCTGTGTTCTGAGCGTGTGCTTTTGTCTCCCTACGGACTAAATGATGTGTAACCGATTTCCCTACCTGGGGAATACTCTGTTCGGAAATTCGACGCCGAAATAACAAACCGTTCAGATACCTCATATAACAAGTGGCGTTTGCCTGTTGAAAGGCGGTTTTCATTGTCTCCGATAGCGATCGTCCTCCCGCTATAACCTCAGCGCATCACGCAGCAATCCGTGCGCATAGCCAGTGGTGCGAACGCGTATCCAAACAGTAACACAAAGCCAACGCGTACTGAATAAAACACAGATATACGCACAATGAATTACAGATACAAACGGTTCCATGCCACATAACAAAACCATTAAGTATCTGTTCGCAGTAATAGCCTCATAATGCCCATGTATCGACGCGCTAATGGACTGAGAGTGTTTGTAAGAACGAATGCGTTTTGTTAAATTCGCATTGTCCGAGTCCGTCTCGCTGTTGCACTGTTCCTGCGCTGTTCCCTGTTTTCTCCGACTGAACCAGTTTGTCGCCGCGATGCGTGGAAACAAATAAATTATGAATAATGATCAATTATCCGTGATTGCATTTCGCGACGATTTCTGTCTGATCATTAAGTTCATTCTATTTTGGACAAGGAGACAATCAAACAGCTCTGGTATTGCCGCCAGAGCCCACTATGGACTTCTCACATCTAACCTCCAGATGTAACATCTGCGCAGACACTTCTCGCTCAGGGAACTGCGCGCCACAATCAAATCTTCTCCATATCGGGAAACGTTAAAGGCAAATAAGGCGATTTATTGTTTCGTTATTTTCCGTTACTGGATTTTGCATAATATCTCGAAGACTACACTAGACGAAGTCCAGGCAATCTGTCATAAACAGCTGCTGGTGAGGGCAGGTTGAGTCGTGATCGCTGTGTGAGATAGAAGCCATCCCTCGCCATCAAAGAAGACAGATTTCTCTGACGACGGTTTCAGTTCGATATAGTCATGAGCGGCTCACGCGCGCAAAGCTGCTTTAATTGAAAACGCCGGATGGTGCAAGATGGAGATAGTTTTAAGGGTTTTCTTTGCTGTTCTTTAGTGGATCTAAATGTCTTTGACTGTTTTGCTTAGTTGGTTTCACGGTGCTGGACTTGTGAGGGAGGGTGGAAGTGAATCTTGGTACAGCCGGACAAATTTGCCGCATTCAGAAAGTATAGTGATTTGCTTCCCTTCATTTCGGTTTTTGGCATGTGGTAATAGAAACTGAATTATAATCGATAATATCTAATCACTCCACGGGAACAAAAATCAAGCGGATCGATACTTTCAACAGCGGAAGACACCAGATGGTGAAGAGTTTTCTCAGACTCCTGACACATGTTAGAATTCAAAAGACATTACCGTTAAAAGGAATTGGATTTCTTGAATAAATTCTCAGCGAACATGCCGGTAATTATCGAAATGAGATTCTGCCCTCACAAAACAAATTACTGTCCGAAATTAGCTTGTCGTAATGAAATATGACATGAACACTCATTATGTTTTCATCATTCCCGACGGTGAAGCATGCCGCTTTAATTAGGTTGTGTGCTGTGTCAATGATCAGCATTCTCAAACATAGTTACAAATCCATTTATAAGCTACAAATTGTGCAATTTCTACATGTGGACGAAATGTAGCCACCAATGAACACACTCATTTTGTTGAAATGAAGCTCGAGTATTCTGACATATATATGCATTTGTGGCGTAACAATATACGTTTTTGGTAATGCTATTTTACATTTTGTATATTTATAAATACTGTATATCTCCTTTTGGAGGCTTAAAGAATAAATAAAACAAAAATAGTCATAAAAAACTAGACAATCTCGGTGGTCGACGACCGCGTTAGTGTATCCCCTAGCCCCCTTTCTCCCCATCCACTCAGCCCCCCCCCCCTCCCCCCCCCCCCCCGATGCCATCTCTGTCGCTCAAAATACATGTATGTTGTTACAGTGAAGTATTACATTACTGCCCAGCCAGAGTTTTTGTTTCTCAAAGTGATATTGGCACAAACTTATGCATTTGCCATACATTTCCACCGAACGTAGAAAACATAATCTGCACTTGTATGCCAAAATAAATGCTTCTTCCTCATTGATTTTATTGCGAGTTTCGGCCCAAGTATCATACACTGCGCCTTAATACTACTCGTCCACTAAATTAATGCCATTTAATCCGTCTGTCACCTTTGTAATCCTTATTGAATATGGAGGAAGGCGCAGGATATGATACTTGGGCCCGAGTTTCTGTTGGAGATAGTTTGAGTTTGTTGACGTTACCGCCATTCTCAATGCTTTGTATCCCTTGATGCAATTCGAGTCCAGCTTACTCATATGCTCAACTCAATCGAGCGTAAACTAGGTCAGGTCAGAGGTAACTTTCATAATGCTTGATTTATCCATCTGATCAAGCATAGTTTGTTTTGTAACCTATTTTTTTCTGAGACCACAGGCATATTCGTAGTTGATTTCGAACGAATAGGTTTTCTGCCAATATCACTTTAAAATCACATTCAAACAAGGTCAATTTGTTTTATATTCACCGATCGGTCCATTTGATATATACCTATGGCCAAAAAGCAAATCAAGTGTTTTTTTCCTATTTTTTTTTCGGTTCCACATATCTAATGATATTGTGACCTGAATAGACTTGTTTCAGAAATCATTCCTCGTTTGTTCAAGTGTTTCTGAAATATTTGCTTCGAATTGGAATTACAAGTGTCACTGATGTACTATTCAAATTAAAAAACATATGTGGAAGTGTAGTTTTAGATGCATTATGTTAATACATAAACATTGCTTCAGTATTGATGAACTTCCAAACTTTTTACACTTATATAATAAAACAAAAAATTAACTTTTGGTTCCGGTGAATACGTGAAAATATGTACCTCACAAGCTCAGTGAATGGGTACATATTTTCACGTAGTCGTCTCACCAAAAGTCAATATTTGTATATTATCACATCTCTATAAATAATTATTCCAGTGCCATTTATTTTCAAATAACAACCTACTGAAATGGGCACTGACCTAAAACTGGAAAATTCACATAGTTGTAATATTTTGGTGTGGAAATAATCATATACTATGAAAAAACAATATGTTTCGGCCATGGGTAGGCCTGTTGGCCAAACATGCCTGATCGATATATCAAACAATTCCTGCAAATTTACCGTTCACAAGCCATGTGTGTCAAAAGGACTGATTTCATCACAAAACGTATCACATATCGGCAATTTTGGTTGATGTGGCAACTAAATTCGACAGGTGCCGCATCCTTACCATTTTATATGTGTTCATGCGATAGTTATAGGAAAAGAAATGTGACCTGTTGAATAGTCACGAGAAATTGTCTGCGGCGGCGGCGCGAAGATCGCAAAAGCATAGTATCGGCCTGACTTTGTTCATGGGATACAATAATGTTTCTGAAGTCTGAACGATTCCGAGTTTGATCGTTACACTTACATCGAAACTCGAAAGCTACACAAAACTGCATTTTAGAGCGATTGAATCGAGGAGATTGAAAATAGTCGTTATGTATATGATTGATGAAAACTTATCATCAGTATTTACTTTTTATCACATTTTTACAAGATTAAAGAAAGAATGCGGAGAATATAGCAATACATCGGTAAACTTATTCTGACTCCATATGATAAACATTCGTAAGAGAGAAACATGGATTTTGGTAAATGTGATTACCTTTATCTATGTCTTTTTTAAATACTGCATGGTTTTTGTCTATTATGGAGCATATCAAATTACATATTTATATAGAATGCTCTACAAACAACATGCAGCATTAGGAGTCTACCTTAAGGTGTAATTTCCCTCTTTGCATTTCAGCCAAAGTAAACCACATATCCTTCAAACATGTACATGTAGAACTCTCTTTAATTCATCTCCGGAAACAGAATAGCTTCCCAAATATTGAGTAATGTCCATCTACATACGTTACTCCTCAGAAGTCCAGGCGGCTGTCGCGTAGCCCGCTGATGACAGTGCTAGCTCGAGATGGAGCCCATGGAGCCGAGAATGTCGAGGTGTCACCGTGAGCCGCCGTCCCTCGACGGGGAGAGAGGGAGAGAGGGAGTCATCGCTACTTGTTCTGCGCCGCGCGTTTCGGGTTTCCCGACGCTTCCGGCCACGCAATTTGTAGCGCGGAGTGCGTTTCGCGTCCGGAATAACAAGTGGACGCTCACCGCGCACAGTCGCGGCGTGATAGACGTAAAAACTGTCGTCGACGGCTATGATCGAATGTCAGAATGACACCACGGGCCCACAATGTGCCGTAGTTTTTTACTTGCCAGGCGCGTGGCATGAAAGGTAAAGAAGAAACCGTGCATTGCGGCTCCATTTTCCCCGGAGAAAAGGAAACCCAAAGCTTTGTTATTTATCACACAAAGCTTAATCAGCCTCTGGGAAGTATCCACGTAGCCACCGTTATTATTCCGTTTATTGGCATCATTTACAGCGCCCGTGGCCACTGTGTGTAAGGACGATACGCGGATGGACAGTTTTCCCGCTATTCACGGAGCCTTTCAGCCGGGCATCATTAGGGGTATCGCATTGAATTTCACGGCAGAAAGGTGCCACATATTGACGATATTTTCCAATGTTGCACCTATCTATATAGTTAATATGATATCTCATCTACCCAATTAGTTTTATGATTTTCGGATAGAGTACGTATATGGTACGTGGCAATATATGCGTCACAACTACGCAGAAAAGCGTAGTTTTTCCAATTTTAGACGTAACGTTACGACCACTAAATTTATTCATAAATACCATCTGATGTGCCTCTAGGCCACACGCATGCAATATTACATGGTTCACTAGCAAAGATTGCAATATGCTTGATGGGCTGAAGAACAAACCTGCAACGGAATAATTTATGACGACTAGCTAGACTATTCTAGTATTGCCATCGAGATATTTGCATGAGAAGTCACTACTTTGAATGCACCTAACGTGTCCAGTTTCCTACTATTTCCATGCCTCCCAATTTGTTGCAAGGCCCCCTGAATAACTTGGGTGGCATGGCAATGAGATACGAGTGGCCAGAATACGGTGGCTTATAACCTCCCTCAGTCCATACTTTACAAAATAGATTAGCCCAGATTTTTAGGTTACCGAACCTGGTCCGATAAGTTATTGGCATAGCGTTGTATCCGTCGTCCGTCGTCCGTCGTCTGCGTCGTCGGCGTCAGCGTCGTCCGTCCACATTTTTATCTTTAGAGTTTACAGGTGAATCTTTCTGAAATTTTGCACAAAAATGCCTAAAAATATTTTGAAAAGGGGGTATTTTTTTTGTTTTTTGATTTTCGTTTTTTTTTTCAAAATGGCGGCCATTTTCTACGAAAAACGGCCGATTTCTGATTTTGGCGGCCATTTTCTCAAAAACTGTTCAGACAGTTTTGAGATTTTTGTTTCAAAAGATTGCTCTCATATACCACAATGTTTATAAGTTTGACTGCGTTTGAATCGCCGGTCTGCGTGTGGCGGCCATTTTCATTTTCTCGACTGGTCCCAAATGGGACTTCCCCATGTTAAATTCTCCTCTGCTTTATAATGGGGCACATTTTCCCCAATATCTCACTTAATATTAAAATTAGAGATTAGTAATCAATTATGGACCTATAGGAACTGATATATGCTGAATATTCTCATGACCTTGAATTTGACCTTTGACCTCATTTTCAAGGTCACAGGACAAAATGGCTAATATCTCGCTTATTATCGACTTTACAGCTTAGGAATACATTGTGAACATATCGAAAATGGTATATGCTGAATATTCTCATGACCTTGCATTTGACCTTTGACCTCATTTTCAAGGTCACAGGACAACATGGCTAATATCTCGCTTGTTATCGACTTTATAGCTTAGGAATGCATTGTGGACATATAAAAATGATATATGCTGAATATTCTCGTGACCTTGAATTTGACTTTTGACCTCATTTTCAAGGTCACAGGACAAAATGGCTCATATCTCGCTTATTATCGACTTTACAGCTTAGGAATCCATTGCGAACATATAGGAAATGATATATTCTGAATATTGTCGTGACCTTGAATTTGACCTTTGACCTAAATCTCAAGGTCAGAGCACAAAATGGCTAATATCTCGCTTATGATCGATTTTACAGCTTGGGAATCAATTGTGAACATAAAGGAAACGATATATACAGAAAGTTCTCTTGACCTTGAAATTGACCTTTGACCTAAATTTCAAGATCAAAGGACAAAATGACTAACATCTCGCTTATTATTGACTTTATAGCGTGGGAACCAATTGTGGACATGTAGAAAATGATATACACTGAATATTTTGATTACCTTGAATTTGACCTTAACCTTATTCTCAAGGTCAGAACACAAAATAGCCAATGTCTCGCTTATTATCGACTTTACAGCTTAGGAATCAATCGTGAACATGTAGAAAATGATATATTGTCCGGTAACCTTTCCCTTGGGCTAATTTTTAGGTTACCGATCCTATGGTCCATAACTATGTCGCCGCCATTCGTCGGCGTCGTCGTTCGGCGTCAGCGTCGTCTGTCCACATTTTTATCTTTGATGTTTACTGTCGGATTTTTCTGAAATTTTACACAAAAATGCCTAAAAATATTTTTTTTTCCCCCTTTTTTTTTCCAAATGGCGGCCGTTATAGACGAAAAACGGTCAATTTCTGACTTTAACGGCCATTTTCTCGTTCAGACAGTTTTGAGAGCTTTGTTTCTACGTAGATTCTACGTACATACCTTTGTGAAGTGTACAAGTTTTGTTGCCCTTAAATCGCCGGTCAGCCTGTGGCGGCCATTTTGAAATTTCGACGGGTCGGCGAAAACATTTTTTCTTCGCCCAAAATCGAATCACTTTTTCGTTTTGAGTCATTTCCAGGCGGAAAACAAATTTTTTTCCCCTTTGAATTTTTTTTGGAATTTCACCCAATATTTCCTTCATAATAGGAGCTGTATGCAGTAAACTCTTAGAACACTGTCAGATATAGCTTGAATATTGGCACATTCAAATGGGGAATCATATATTGCGATTTCAGTGATGACCTTGAATTTGACCTTCAATGACCTTGAAAGGTCAAAGCGACTTTTTTTTGTCCAAAAACGATGATTTTGGACTTTGGCGATCATTGTGAGCTGTCTGATCAGATTTAAGATTTTTGTTTCAAAAGATTACTCTTTTGTGCCGTGTCCTTGTATCACCGATCTGCTTGATTTTTCGACGGGTCGGCTTGCCCAAATCAAGTCACTATTCGTTTTTTTAGCCATTTCCAGCCAAAACGAAATTTTGTTTTTCCGCCCTTGAAATATTTTTTCATCCAATTTTTCCTTCATAATTACACTCGTAGAACACTTCAAGATAGAGCTTAAACATTGACACATTCAATTGGGAAGTCATATATGACAAATTAACAGAAGACGGTGCCCCTAATAAGAAATGAGAAAATTATTTTGGAGCAAATTTTTCTCGTGTCCTATTAGGGGCACCGTACATTTATCATGAATTGCCCCTACTAAAGAAGATTTGGCAATGTATCCATCAAATTGTCGCGTCAAATCGCAAGAAACACCGCATCTACATACGTATAAACTACTACCGGTGAGAATTGACGTCACAATACTGTTAATTATCAATTTCAATAATTCAAAGGAGTACATGAACCAAATTATAAACATGTTAAATAGATGTTGATCTATAAATGAATAATGAACTCTCACCGCTAAACCGCGTCATTGTGCGGCGTTAGCCGTACTATATCTGTTAGTGTAATTTTGACCCCATGGTACTACTGGTGAGGAGCTTGTCCATGCGTGGACTTATTGCTACCGAATTAAGTCAGCGATGACATTATCCATATTTTATGTCATAATCTCAGATTACAACAAATTTAAGTAGCAAATATTGAACAAAGAAAACACACACCTTGGTCATTTGTGGAAAGTGCAACTAAAACACATTTTGGCAAGAATAATGGACGAGTCGACAAACAAATGCGAGTAACAATCAATTTTCGCATGGACAAGCTCGGCACCAGTATTGGAGGTACTATGGTAGTGTAAGACCATCTACGAGAATTGTTCTCTGTGAGAGGGAAGTAGAGAGTTATTACAATACGAGTTCGAGTTACAATACGATTCGAGTTCATTGTTTCATATTGTTATCAAAGCGGACATCTTTGTTGTTATCAAACTAATCAATAGGCTTTAAGTTGATTTCCAAATATTGAGCAAGGGAAACACACACCATAGTCCTTTGTGGAAAGTTCAACCAAAACACATTTGGGCAAGAATAATGGGCAACTCAACAAAAGAGCAGGTGAGAATCAATTTACGCATGGACATCAAAATATTCGACAAGTTGTCATAACGTTCAGGTTCACAATTAGAATTTTCATATCACATAGAAACAAGACCCACAATATTTTGTTTGGTTGTTTAACCAAGAAATGGGTTTCGTGTCTACTTATCCTTGATTTTTTTTGTGTTCACTCAGCCTCGAGTACTGGTTCTACTCTCCTTTGTCCCTGTGGCCGCACACGTAACCTCAAGTTCTGCTGTTGTGATGCTTGTTAATACACTGTCAGTTTTCTAATTATGTTAAATGCTTCGCTAGGACTATTTCCCTCTTCACCTAGAGGTGTGTACCAGATAAAATACTTAACGAAATTCATCAATTAGATATATAGACATTTTCCCTAACGAAGATTGGTATATACATGTATCAAAAGATCATAACTTTGATAATGTTCGCTCCCGCAGGTCGACACAAACTTGATCCAATATTCAGATTTTCGTGCAATGGTTTGTCACAACATTTTCACAAACTTGTAGATGTCTTTTAGAGGTCGATGACAGCTGCTATAAACGTGAAGATTTAAATTGTATACAATGATGAATTCACATCGTTTCTACACATATTCAAATGGTTCATGTTTATTATTCATGTATTTTTGTGTGTGCGTACTGCGAACAAATCCATTTGGCAGTCCAAACAAGGATCCTTGGTCCAAATATAAAATATTGCATTATGTCTGCTATTTTTTTTCCAATATTATTCAATTGTTATATATTAGCTGTACCGGTAGGTTCGAATTTAAATATTAGATAATATTTAAATGATTTAAACAGGTATACCACTAGGAAAATTGGATCCTTACTCTCGGTAAGGAAATTTATTGACGAATGTGGGTATAGGTCAAAATTTCAACAACTATACGTACATTTGTACCCTCACCAATTTAGTTGTTATCATTTGCGCCATCATGATGTGGGAAGACCGGGTGCATCATAACGTGCTAAAATATTACAATTCTAGAGCGCAAACGGTCTCAGCGACACAGGATGGAACACTTGGGACATCTTCGCAGTTCATGCATTTAAAAAAAACTTATGTAGTATAGAGGAACACGCAAGAGCCAGCTCCTTGCCGATAGGCCTCGATTGTTATATCCTACAAAAACAATGGTAAAACAACAATATAGCCTGTATCCATTACTTCAAAAAGATTTTTAGCCATCAAATTTTTTTAGCCATCATACCAAAAATGTGCCAAGAATTTAGCGATTTTATTTTAAAAGAAAAAACAAGCCTAGTTATTTGTTTCAGATTCACAAAATCGAATACATTAGTAGTGTGTCATCTTTAAGTATCATACAGTTGTGTGATGTAAATTAGCCTACATGAAGATCACATTACTACGGAAGCCCAAAACGTTCAGCTAATATCTTTTAGAATTAGGTTTTTGCACAGTTATTTTTTTCCAAAATCCTGAGAAATATTTTCGACATTTTTATTTTTCGTTTTCTTTTAAATTTTCGATTTTTTTTCAACTTGTTGACTTTTCTTTTTCAAAATTTTCACTTTTTTGAAGAATTTTCCTTTCTTCGACTTTTTTTATTTTTCGAATTTTCGATTTTTGAATTTTAACCGTGATAGCTTGTTCCAAAGAAGTAGGCTGTGTGTTGTATAAGTATATATGCATATCTACACTCACAATAGTTGACAGACAAATGCTAACTAATACAACTATGTATCTACATTGATAATTAAGTGACCAATTATGTATATTTATGACATAGGTTATACACTCGGATACAAAAGTAGAAAAAAGTCGAAGGTCGAAAAAAAAATGCAAAAAAAAAAACGAAAGAAAAAAAAAAAACACGAAAGTTCGGAACTTAAAAAGTCGAGAAAAACAACGATTGAATTCGTAAAAAAAAAGTAAAAACTTCGAAAAATAAAGAAGTAAAAGAGTCGAAAAAATCCCCGAAAATTAAAAATTGAAAAATCTGAATTTGAAAATATTTCTCAGGATTTTGACAAAAAAATGAACGAAAAACAAATCTAAAAAGAAAAACTAGGTCGCCGTCCATAGTCCTGTATTGGAATGTTGTGTATTTTGCTGATAAGAGTTGGCTCTGCCCAAAATTGGACAGACAAAAAGTATGGCCACGATTCGATTGCCCGGAATATCAGAACTATATTAAAGCGTTATCCCGCGATTTAGTTTCTAGCAAATCGTCCTAGATGCAAGTTTCCCCAGACAACAAAACGTGTCATAAGTGTGATTGAAAATACCAGTATTTAAGTATTTATTGGGATAATGATTCCTTTCATAGTGACGTTCCTTTTATAGTGACTTGACCTGATATGTGTGCTGAAACATAACGACGCCTCATTCAGCGATAGAACACTGGAAGGTGGGAATTAGATCTATCTAATAATGACCTTGAGCTTGGCCGCATGCGATACTGATATAATAAGGAAACTCCATGCATTTTGACATACAACTGTAAACTGGTCTATCGACACGAAATGGTTGAAGATTGAGCTTAGGTTTTGTCATGTATATGGAGTCGTATATTGTGTATATGATAGTAACCAGGAACTTGAATTGTTATTACCTTGAATGTCCAAACTCAATGGAACTTAATGTGAAGAATATCGTTCGATGGCCGATATTAGGCCGAATGTCTGTGATCGTTGTGTAAATCACAAGGCCGGCAGCTACAGTTCAATAATTTATTCGGTCGACAATGTCCAATGACTCAGACAGTCACATCTAAGGCCGCAAACACACCTACGTCCGGTGATTTCCCTGTCGACAACACTATATCCTAGATACTTAGTCCTTCGAACAATTCAACAAATATATAACACAGTTCGATCAACTATAGTCCTCGTGTCAGGCCTTCGCTTTACAATCACGGCCACATTTTGCAACACGTCTACTCCTGAGGACATTCACTTCTCAACTCCCAGAGATACTGCAGGGCCGGCAACATGTGATGTAGACTTTCCCGCCAAATGCATGCGGTGTTGTGATTGGATAGATGTGTGGTGGTATGAGCTGATGTCACCGGGAAAGTGGGTTTCCCCGGCGCGTGTCAAGACTTGTTATGCTTGTATCTGTGCACGTGATGTGAGCGGTGGGTGTGTCATGTTCTATGTTTAGAAGTAGGTGCTTGTAAAGGTCAAGGCCGAAACTAACTGGGTCGCATGTACTGTATACTGGGCCGAAAGTGCGCGTGAACTGACCTGTGTTTGTCGATATGGTTCTGGGGTTATTTATGCTTGTGATCGTATAGTCTGTACCTGTCCTGTATGTAAGTCATGTAGAATGTATATGTTGTGATAGGAATGTGTAGTGCGCGGGAGGGCGGGCGTCACTGTCGCTAAAATTACTACATTACACCCCTTCATTAATTCTACGCCCTCGGAATTACCCTCCCCGACCCTACCGTCGCGAAAACTAAACAATAAAAAGCTAAGAAGTCCTAAAAGGTCAAACCCCAACATTCACACACACACACCGCGCGAAAATGTGAAAACACTGCATACAATAAAAATTCCTAACCGTCAACATAAACGTCATCAGTCAGTCCGTCAATAGTCACTACGATGATACATTTACACATACATGCACTACAACGAATGATGAGATATGAATGGAATGTATTGAACAAAACTCCTCGACGTTTCATAGTGAAACGGAAACTAATTTAAAGTCTATAAAACTGAAAAAGAAATGTCTGGATTAACCTTAACTAAATTACATGAATAACAACGTGATCAGGATGATATTATTATTTACAACTATTTACATATATATGCTATTTATGGCCGACATAATAAGAGGCCGACATGTCAATAGGCCATCGTGACCAGGATTTTCCCAGTCACTTCTTCCTAGCGGGCCGACACAATCAGGGCCGACAGTTCTCCCTTGAACAAATTCTGGGCCGAAAACACTCACTCCCTCTGACCACGCTTGCTGGGAGGAGGAGGTGGTGGTGCCGGCGACGCCTGCCGCATAAGTTGCTGTTGTTCGTCCGGCGGCAGGCGGGGCAGGATTGAGACGATGGTGGCGAGCAGATCGCCCGGGATGGTGGGGCCCGAGTCGCTCTGCGTCGCGGCCGAAACGGTTGAAGTCGAAACTGGGGCCGACTGCTCTAAGTGTGTTACTTGTGCACGAAGCCGCTCGGTCTCTTGCCGTAACTCTCCGTTCTCGGTTTCCAACCGCTGTAGACGCCGACGCAGGTGGTCGGTTTCTTCCTCAAGCCGATCAGGGAAGGTCGGTAGATGCCGCTCGTGGAGGACACCCATTCCAAAACCGACTAAGAGGCCGTTAAACTCTGCCTGCCGAATGTGTTGATCCATGGCCTCCAGATAATACCGGCGGATCTCACAGAAATGCTGGCTCGCCATGTCGTCGGCACGGGCCAGGAACAGAGTGGGAAGATGGTCGCTCTTCCGGGCCGGAAGGATCAGTGGATCCGCATTGTGGGCTGCCTGGCCGATATGGGACGTCCAATACTCCTCATGAAGACGGGGGTTGTGGGGAAGCTGGTTTGCCTCCCGACTCCTAAGAGGGTTAACTAAGTCCGGGTTCTGCCCCGGGAGGGCTTGTAGGCCGGGTAACATCCTGGTTAGAAGCCGAGTCCCATGCTGCCGAACAAATTGTAAATCGGCCGAAAACTCTCCTGATCCGTGTAGCGGAAATCGCTCATCCACGTCTCTGTGGAGGGGTTCTAGCGACTCAGGCTGGTCGTACTGAAGTCGCGGCCGATCCGCGGCCGAATCTTTGGTGATAACTGTCCGTGTTACCTCCATACTGCCGTCAAGATACGGAGGTTCGTCCGTCTGTAGGACCATCTGTCCTGACGGTGGAGGCGAATCCTCGCGGTCACTGACCGAAGCCGAAACTAAGTCCTGTGGGACTTCCTCTTCGGCTAGCTGTAAAGGTGGAGGTGAGTCCTGCGACTGGGCCGCTACTTCCTTCCTATCAGTTTCCTGATCCTCGGAATGTTGGGCCGACAAAGGAGGAAATTCCTCCGGTGGAGGAACCAAGCCCTCCCTCACCCGATAATCAGTCACATTAGTTGCAGTAGGCCGTTCTACCACAATTTTCCGGGGAATAATGTCCGAAGGCCGTGTCTGCGCCTGGGTCGTCACAGGAGTGGACGGAGCCGACGATTTCGAAACTACCGGGCCGGTAGACTTGATCGCGTCCGTCTGGTATGCGATGGGCCGGGTGAAAAAGATGGTGCTGGGCCGACGTACATTCACCCAGCGGTTCATAGCCTGGATGTCGTTGGTCATCCTGGCTAGCCGATCCTCCTCTGCTCGAGTCGTAGGCCGAATGTATTCGATGCGCCGGAGCACTTGCCAAACCTCCGGAGCCAAATTTGGCGGGTATTGTTCAAACAGCTCGGGAGCCATATGCCATATTCCATAAGTCAATACCCGGTCGACATCCCTCTGGAATATGGGAATGTTTGCTGGAACACGGGGTGGCCGATAATTCGGGCTGGGCTGAATGTCTACGCGACACCGTAGCGCAAACCGTTGCAGCATAGAGCCGGAAGCGTTCAGTCGTCCTTTGTCGAAAAGCGGAAGAGTGCCGATATGAGTTCGAGTCGCCTCACACAGATGTCGAACCATATCCTCAGATGTGAGGGTGAAGTAATGGTCCTTGGCCGGACAGACGAAGTACCGCAACAGCGGAAAGTGGTAGGCCAGGATGTGGCCGTCCAGGTCCGAGGCCGAACGAAAAGGACCACGGCGTGGTACCGTGGGCCATGCCCTACTCTCCTCATCGTCCTCCTCGCCGATACAAAAAGGGCACAAGTACCGGCCGTCCTCCCGTAGTGGCGACAGGGTCACCAAGTTCCCTTCTGTTAACCGAGAAGGTGCGCCGAAGTTGTGTTCGTGCGCGTAGCCGTCATATCGATTTCTATGCCGAAAAGGGATATCACTCCAGCAGATCGGCTGAGCGCCGTATGGAGTGATTGGGGCCGGAACGAGGGACATCAGTTCCTCTATCTGTCGCCGATAAGCTGATGCGCGTGTCACAGGGCCGGAACTGGTGCGTCGCGAACTCCTCGCGGACGAGTGTGGACTCCTGCCAGACGAGGAACTTACTGACGATGCCGAAGAATGTGCCGATGATGTCACAACACGGGGCCGAACTACTGGTGTTGATGGGGCCGGAGATGCTGGAGCAGGCTCGATTGGCGTCATCACCTGCTGAGCGGGAGCCGACTTTGCCGAACTGGCAGCTTCCGCCGCGCGTTGAGCCTCCAAGGCTCGACGGACGATTTCTCCGCCTTCCTCCAACTGCCGAAAACGTTCCGGGTCGTCCTCTGAGGTCGGACTCGGGGTGTGCCGGGCGCCGCGTTGTGCTAATCTCGCCATGATTTCATAGCGTGGCTGTTTGTTACTGCCGGAAGCCGAACTTGTCTGTTCCGAGCTGGGTTCGGGGCCGATAGCGGACATTTCATCGTCCGTCAACACGATGGGGTTGTCTTGTTCATCACCTCGTTCGACAACCTCGACCGTCAATTTAGTCCCGTCAAATTTGATGGAACGAGGCCGATTATCAGCAGAGCCGTCACTGTCTTTTCCATCACTTGGCTTATCCGCCATGGCGGAAGCCACAACACAAATGTCACTTCAAAACAGCTAGGCCGACCGTGATTTTTATTATCCCCAATATCCGACAACTATTCACAAACTTCACCAGTTCAATGTCATTGAATGCCACGTAAGTATCCGATAAGTGTTCCGAATCAGTACAAAGTTTTTCTCCGTATTAATCGAGCTCCTGCTGCTTCAGAAGCTCAGACGCAAATGACCTACTTGCCGTTAATTTCCACTGCCGTACACTGAGATGCTTATCTGTATCCCAATTCCACGAATCGGGCCGGGGGGCGCTCTCTGCCGATATACAAAAACGTCTTTACGCTATATATCATTGTTCCAAGCGTATCTGCAGCAAGGCGGGCCGTTGTCAGGGAAACGCAGGTCGATCTCTCTCTGACCTATTTGGGTCAGTCCATTACGACAGTAGGGGGGTCCTCACACTGTCCATTTTTCCGAATATCCAGCAGCCGTCCCCTGGATTACACGTTCCGATACATTGTTTATCTGTGCTAACGACTGTTCAAATTACTGGGCTCTTTTTGCCCGACGACTCACTATTGTTTATCAGGGAAGATTTCATGAGGGTGCTGTAAACAGCTTAAATGTTTATTTGCGCTCGTGCGTTCCTTGTGACCTGTTACTTTGATCGTTCCTTTTCTCCATAAGTTAGCGCACAATAAACTAACGGCCGAATTGCTGTCTAGCAGACGACACACAGTTATTAAAGGCTGAGACATTAATGTCAATCACTCACAGGGGCGGACTTCGTTCCATTCATTTTCAGCCAGTTCACAAGACAACGGGGCCGCTAATATTGTCGGGGTCGAAATTGCAATGAGCTGGGTCGGTCACACCGTGGCGCTTTGAGTATTTACATGATGAATTTGATGACAGACCGCATCTTGGTATGATAGCTATTTAGTGACTGGTTCCTGTACCACTGGGCCGTTCCTCCGAATGTTTCATGGAGTGAGTAGAGGCTCTTTCGACGCATACTCCGGAACGAATCACACTACCACCTCTTCGACAACTAAATGGCCTTACTCACGGCATGACTGGAATTATTATCCTCTTCGGCTGGCACATGGATTGAATCTGACATGATAACTTTAGTTAGTGCGTAACACACGCGGAACAATGGCATATATTATACGGGGTCGAAACACATATCATAATGCAAACAATTTTTCACCGATATCTTAATTATAATATCATATCAAGTATGTATATATCAAATTTGCCTCACTGACATCTGTACATATTAAATACATATATTGTTATTGTAATATATTATATTATTATGGGAAAGACATGATATCATAGTCCATTAGACATGCATTATTTCATCATCAATGGCATCAATCAGATAACAAGGCCGGGGTTATCTGTAGCGGGCCGGTCTGCGTGCGTTGCGTTTGGGTCGACTTGGTCGTGCAGGCGGGGGCGTAGCCTCGCTTGTCTCGGGGTCGGATGATATCACAGACTTTTGCCTGCGTGTCTTGCGTGCCGGTTTTGGTGTGTCGGAACTTGATCTGCGTGATCTTTTCCGTTGCCGATGACGACTTGAGCCGGATGAAGTTGGAGATCGCGATTTACGATCTTGGGCCCCTGTAGAGTCAGACTCAGCTGTTTGGTCTGAATCAGTATGCCGATCTTGTACTGTGACCTCCCAGGGGTAGTAAAACTCCTTGAGAAGTCCCATGGGGTCGGGCGACTGTTCTGAGCCGGACTTGCTTGACGACGTCGAAGGTCGTACAGGGTCGGAATAGATGTGGGCCGCTTGGTTGTCACCTTCGTATGGCTTGAGCACATCCAGATGAACAACACGAGTGTTCCGAGGGTTGGAGACCAGGGCTATGCGATAGTCCACCTCGGTCACACGTTCGATGATCTTCCAGGGACCAGTCCAAGGCCGAGCGAACTTATTATTCTGCGTGAGGGGCAGATAATAATATCGGACCAGTTCTCCTGGTTGGAACTGGGGTCGAGGCTTGGCGTGGGCGTCATAACCCATCTTCTGCCGAATTGCCGCTTTCTCAAGATGGTCTTGAGCAAAACCGTGGGCCGTCCTGATCGCTTGCCGCAAATACTCCACATACTCCGGGCCGCATGGGGGTAGAGGCTCAGGGTCGACACATTGCGAACAGCGGGCACACCAGCGGGCGACATCCAGTGCCAGGCCGGGCCAGTAGAATCGGCGCCTGACTCTCTCGATGGTTCGCTGAATGCCGAGATGTCCGACAATCTTCAGGTCGTGAAGTTGGTGCAAAACCTGCGTTCTGAGTGCTACGGGGAGCACGGTTTGCACCACAGGCCGTCCAGCGGGGTCGGGTTTTACGTGCCGAACTAGTACCCCGTCTTGTAGCGCCAGGAGGCTCCATCTGGAAACAAGTGTTTTTACCTCCTCCCCATGGCGCGCTACCTCCTTAGAGTCTGGTTTAGTGCCGATCAACATCCACTGTCGCACTTTTCCGACGCTCGGGTCGGCTTGCTGTGCCGCGACAATGTCCTGAGTCGAATAGTCCGAAAGCCACTTTTGCCCATCAAGTGTGGCGTCCAAAGCACGGACTCGAACAACTTGGCGTGCCGAAACTAGTTGGGGCAAGACCGGTGATGTAATGGAATCACTGTCCAGGAGGTCTGCCCTTGTCTTAGCCGGAACAACAGTGACCCGACGAACTGGAAGTTCTCCGGAACTTGTCTCTAGGTCGGTTGGAGGTGTGACGAGTCGTCCGGGACAGTCTTGGTGTTTGCAACTGTGACACCGTGACAAGCCGTCTGCGTTGCCGTGAAGTTTGCCGGGCCGATGCTCTATCTTGAAGTCGTATTGCTGCAACTTAGCGAGCCACCTGGCGAGCATGCCGTCCGCGTCGCTGTAGTTCTTGAGCCACCTCAAGGAGCTGTGGTCGGTCCGGAGGAGGAACTTCCTACCCCAAAGATAATGCCGATAATGTTGAACCATTTCTACCACTGCCAGCAGTTCTCGGTATGTGGTACAATAGTTCCGTTGGGTCCGGGATAGGGTTTTGCTGGCAAACCCGATGGGGATTTCTTTCCCGTTGACCCTCTGTGAGAGCGCGCCTCCCACAGCATAGCCGCTAGCGTCTGTGTCGAGGATGAAGTAATCATCCGGACTCTGGGTCGGATGCGCGAGCTTAGGCGCCTGGATGAGAGCGTCGCGGAGCCGCCGAAAAGCGCGTCGCTGAGCCGGTCCCCAAGTGAAATGACATTCACCTCGGGTGAGTGCTACGAGAGGTTCGGCGATCTCAGCATAGTCCTTGATGAATCGCCTGTGGTAATTGGCGAAACCAAGGAAAGATCTGACATCGGAGATCTCGCACGGGGTCGGCCATTCTCTGATGGCTTTAACCTTGTTGGGGTCGACACGAATTCCTTGGCCGCTCACTATAAACCCCAAGTACAGAATTTCCCTCTGGAACAGTTCGCACTTCTTGGGTTGAAGCCTCAGGCCTGCCGATCTAATCCGATCCAGGACCGCCTCCAGGTTTGCGAGTGCCTGGTCGAATGTTCTGCCGTAAGCGATGACGTCATCCAGGTAACACATACACCGTGTCCATAAGTACCCACGGAGTATGGTTTCCATTAGCCGTTCAAATGTTGCCGGTGCATTGCTGAGGCCGAATGGCATAACCTTAAGCTGATACAGTCCTTTCCTTGTCGCAAAGGCAGTTTTCGGTCTGTCTGTAGGGTCGACTTCGACTTGCCAGTAGCCGGAAGCCAAGTCCAGGGCCGAAAAGTATGTAGCGCCCGCCAGGGCGTCATGAGTGTCCTGAATATTAGGCAAAGGATATGAATCCTTGCGAGTGACGTCATTCAGGAGCCGATAATCGACGCAAAATCTTACTTGGCCGTTTTTCTTCCGCACGAGCACTACCTGTGCGCTCCAGGGCGAATCTGACGGCTCAATGCACCCCAAGCGAAGCATCTTGTCGACCTCCTCATCTATGATGCTCTGTTGCGCCTGAGGGACGCGTCGTTGACGTTGCCGAATCGGGGCCGAATTGCCGGTGTCGATCTTGTGTTGGACGACTTGGGTCCGTCCCAACTGTCCATCTGGGTGCATGAAGGTGTCCTGATATTGATGGATCAGGTTAGCGCAACGCCGGTGTTGTTCTGGCGCTAGTCCGGCGCGATCCACCATCTCTTGTAGATGTGGCGGCAGGTCGCGGTAGTGACTGGCGTCGGCCGTGGACAGGTCGGGCTCCTCTCCGGGTCTTGGTAGAGCTCCGACGACACTCTCGATCGGACTGGCTATGGCGACAGGGTCGGATCGAGTGAGTGTAATACCGGTATCTGCCGTATTGACTACAGACACCTTTACACATTGCCGGTCCAAGGTCGTTAATGTTCTTCTCATGAGGAGGTCGGTGTCCTCGGGAAAGGCCGTCAGTGGTTGGATCATCCGTGGATGCTGCCGAACTCGAACTCTGGAGGTCGGAATTAGCTCTACGATTGCCTCGCTACGTGCGGGGACGGTGACGGCTCGGCGCACGGCCATTCTAACAACATTGGCTTCAATGTCCTTGTGCGCGAACAGGATTTCTTTGTGTACCTGTATTGTTCCTTCGCCGTAATTCACCACAGCGTGAGCTTGCCGGAAAAAGTTCATGCCGAGTATCATGCCGTCGTGGATGTCAGCTACGCAAAATGTCACAATCATATGGTTGGTTCCGACCTGGATTGGGATGTCGATCAATCCATCGATTGGGCTTGACTGTCCGTTGACGTCACGAATCGTGGCCGAAGTGTGTCGTAACTGTCGTTGGTCGGCAGGGACATGTCGTAGCTGATCCCGTCTGAGCAGGGAGATCTGTGCCCCGGAATCGAGTACGGCTTTCATTGTTTTGTCTCCGACACGTACCGACAATTTCCAACATCCGTGTGCCGCTCGCGAGTTGTCTATGACGGCCGGAACTGCGGGGTCGTCTGGCGGTGGCTTGAAGAGTGTGTGCAGCGGCGGCAATTTGGATTCCGGTCCGAATGGGAACGCGTAGAACCCTCCGTCATCGGAGATCCACTCCACCTCGGACATACTATCTGTTCCGGTGCCGTTGGCGGTCGGGGGCGACACCCCTTCAGAACGACGATTTTCCCGTGGAGGCCGTTGTGGAAGTGGCGCGGACACCCCTTCATGAGGGAGAGCCGGGTTTGGGGTTGGAGCTCGACACTTGGTACACACCCCTTCAAGCAGCTGAGGTGTGAGCCGGGCCGGCTGTGGAGTCGTAACTGTCGGCACTGTCGGTTTGGTAGTTTCGACAGCCGCAGGTGTGGAGCACGAAATATTGTTCTGTTGCCCGGAAGGCCCTTGCTCCACAGCACCTTCCTCTACTGGTTTAACGACTGAGCCGTTGGCACTGTCGGGGCCGACTTGGTTTGGTTGCCGGCTTGGTTTGGTACTGACAACACTTGATCTGTCCTTCGGTCAGTACCAACACCTTCAGGTCGAAAAGTTAGTGGCTTCATGCCATTGCGCACTAAGACGTCTTTAAGCCGGAAACACCGCATCCAGCGATGGCCGGGCTTCTAGCAGAAGAAGCACACGGCTGGTCGTCCGGGCTGTGGAGGCCGATCACCTTTAGTCGGGGCCGTAGTTCGTAGGACGGAATAGATAGCTGTCTCCTCACAGAGTCCATTCTCGTCGCTGAGGACGCTCTGGAAAGCTTCCGCCACCCATTCGCGTGAACAGGCTGGCACGGAATGTTCTTCACATCCTTGAAGGCCGGTCGTGTCACTGTCGGCAGGGTCGTAATAAGCCGCAACTTGTTCAGGGGTCGGCGTTTCTCCCTGATTGATCTGTCCCATAGCACAAGACAGTTCTTGGTCGACACAATCATCATCCGTGTATCCGTTCACGGAGATGTCGGCACGTCGCATGCCCTTATGACGGTCTCTGTTTGTCCGTTGCTGATGGCTCTCAGCTTTGAGGACGGCCGTAAGCGCCTCACTGTAACTATTGAAAGTGAGCACGCATAGTCTGTCGGCAATATGGTCGGGTTGGCCGTTGACGAACTGAGAGATCACTGTCCGTTGCCGGGACTCTGGCGTCACATCATCAAACACTTGCTCAGCCAGAGCTTGAAGCCGTTCCAAGTAATGTTCCGCATTCTCTTTCCGCTCTCTTTTTAGAAACGGAAAGTCGTCCCTTTTGGACTGCCGACGAGGTGTAGGTTCCCAGCCCTCCAAGAGCTGACAACGGAACTCCTCCCAAGGAGTTTCGACCGGAATGTTCAGAGCTAACGCTTCGGCCCGGCCGCGCAGCATACTCCGGAAGGTCGTTGTTTTATTCAGGTCGGAATATGTGAAGGCCGCAGTAAATTGTTCGAAACTCCGGATGTATTGGGTGAGATTGCCCTCCTTGAAGGTCGCACGCCATTGAGCCGTTTTAGCCGTAGCCAACGTTTGGGGCTCAGACGTGAGTCTCTGAGGCGTGTGCGTATCAACACTCACCACAGTCGGCGTGGTCGTAGCCGGATCCGCTGAAGTCGCGATGGCCGGAACAGTTGGAGTTGTAGTGGTCGGAACTGGCGGAGTCGCACTCGCTGGGACAACCGGCGCGGTCGTCGCGGAGACGGCGAGCGAAGCGGCGGGTGGTGCCGGAGCGTAGCCAGAGTCATACGGTGCTTGCGTGGCTGGGTCCGGTTGACCATACGGTGGCGTCACCCACGGCACTCCGGTGGAGGGTGGAAAGATGGCCGGTGGTGGACATCGGTATACCGATCCGTTCGGGGCCACACCATGGTACGCTACTCCACTTTGCGCACCATGATAGCCGATATCTGTCGGAATACCACCATATCCAGTTGGTGGATTCACGTAGCCGACATGGGGGTGATAATATCCGACTGGCGGTACACCGTATCCAGTGGTGTAGCCGATTGGCTGAGAGATCGGAGGTCCGATCATGGGCACAACACTTTCTGCCGGAGCAGACACAACTGGGTCTTGCGGCGGGGCGAAGCGCGGCTGTTCTCCGTCGGTCGGCGATGGTCGGGAAGCGGTCGGCGCGAGGGGGCGCGAGTCGGAGGCCGGCATGTCGGAGTCGTGAGGTCGGCGACTTGATGTCGACGGCGATCGTCGCGGTCGCGCTGGTCGCGTGTGGTCGCGGGATTCCGTTGCCGCGTCGCTGGGTTGTCGCAGTTGCGGAGATGTCGCGGTCGGGGCAGCAGCTGACGCCGGAACGCTCCTCGGGGTCGATCTCGCCTGGCTGGGTCGAACGTACTCTACGACCGTTGGCTCGGTCGGTATGCGCGAGTACATCTCTGGCGCGGGGTCGTACCGTCTTGCCGATATCGATTGTACCGGAGGTCGGGATGCCGAATATGCGCTCGGCGGTACCAGTTCTGTAACATTGTCAGTGTCACAAACCCACTGCCGTATCCGAGAGTCACTTGGCGGGTGCGTATCCATGGACGTTTCTATGGTTACAGGCCGAACATTCACCGTAGGGGATTCTGGGTCGACACCATCATACACATTCGCTCTTTGACGTGAGCGTGTATAGTCTCTGCCGATAAAGTCACTTTTCCAGGCTGCTCTAGCCGGCGTGGCCGAATACGCCCTTGCATGCGCACTTATAATGTCACTAACCGTGTGCAGGGGCGCTAGCGGGTCTTCACCGAGGTACTCCTCAATCAGATCGACAGGCGGCGAAGCCGATCTCAGGGTCGAATGGTCGCCAAGGGAGTCAAAAAGGCCGGTCGGTTGTTGCTCCTGTGACAACGGTACTGTGTCGCTCATGGCAACTGAGCGAGGGCCGGAAGGTCGGAAGGTCGGGTTCGGGTTGAACGTGACCTCTTCATCTGTCTGGTTGGGCGGCTTACCTCGAGCCGATGCCATCACTGCCGGTAATTCTGGGTTAGTAATCCGAGACTAGCTCAGATCCTGGTCGAACGGCGCCAATGTGAAGAATATCGTTCGATGGCCGATATTAGGCCGAATGTCTGTGATCGTTGTGTAAATCACAAGGCCGGCAGCTACAGTTCAATAATTTATTCGGTCGACAATGTCCAATGACTCAGACAGTCACATCTAAGGCCGCAAACACACCTACGTCCGGTGATTTCCCTGTCGACAACACTATATCCTAGATACTTAGTCCTTCGAACAATTCAACAAATATATAACACAGTTCGATCAACTATAGTTCTCGTGTCAGGCCTTCGCTTTACAATCACGGCCACATTTTGCAACACGTCTACTCCTGAGGACATTCACTTCTCAACTCCCAGAGATACTGCAGGGCCGGCAACATGTGTTGTAGACTTTCCCGCCAAATGCATGCGGTGTTGTGATTGGATAGATGTGTGGTGGTATGAGCTGATGTCACCGGGAAAGTGGGTTTCCCCGGCGCGTGTCAAGACTTGTTATGCTTGTATCTGTGCACGTGATGTGAGCGGTGGGTGTGTCATGTTCTATGTTTAGAAGTAGGTGCTTGTAAAGGTCAAGGCCGAAACTAACTGGGTCGCATGTACTGTATACTGGGCCGAAAGTGCGCGTGAACTGACCTGTGTTTGTCGATATGGTTCTGGGGTTATTTATGCTTGTGATCGTATAGTCTGTACCTGTCCTGTATGTAAGTCATGTAGAATGTATATGTTGTGATAGGAATGTGTAGTGCGCGGGAGGGCGGGCGTCACTGTCGCTAAAATTACTACATTAATATGCCTAAACGAGGCTGTGTAATTAAGTCAAGGAGACAGAGCACTCGAATAGAAGGTAGAGTTTAGGATCATATTTCATAGGACATCGCACATATATATATATATTGGTGACCTCGAATCTGACCCAGGATGGCATTGCACGCATCTTCCCAAGGTTATGTCATTGAGAGATAACCCCCCTAAAATAGACATGATGTTTAGCATCATTTGGGGCATCTAGGCAAAGGAGCTTAGGGTGATTGTGATAGTATATACTATAAGTGAACGATACTCTCAGCACATTACCAGACCAGTAAGCCAAAAAAAAAAACATCGCCGTCGGTGCTATGTTATTCCGATATAACATGGCGCTTGACAGGCGTGGCAATGCCGTATAGCCAAAATCATAATGTGACCTTGACTTGGCTGCTTATGACCTTCAGTACAGTAGACATATGCATATGATGCGATCACATGATCTCGTTTGGAAAACTACCTGATTAGACCATTGACCGTGGATGATTCACGAGACATCTGGACCTATAATTTGAAATTGATTTGGTCAATGCCATGAAAATCAAATGTTCGACCCACGAATTCCAGCTATTCCAGCAATGATTTGGGAATGCATTGCAATGTGAGATGTTTTCGTATGCGAGGGTCATGAGCATGGTCGACAATACTCGCATTGATTTTGTGGATGCAGACGCAGTCCAGAAACTTTTTATTTCATACGAATGAAACATATATATATATACTCTTTTTATACGAATGTAACGAATAATGTATACAATTACTTGTAAATTACTTTATTGTGCCAGGTCGCTTCTTGATATCAAAATATATCTGTAATTTAAATTCCAAAGTGTAAACCGGTACAAAACTCTAATCCTCCTTCTGTGAAAGAACACCTGTTTTTCAGGACCATATTTGGGAATGTGTTGGTCGGTATGACGAAACCTTCCACACTTCATGCACACGTTCATTGTATTTGATTCCCTTTTGATCGGTTTGGGTACAAACAATAGTGTCGTTCAGACGATAGCACAATTGAAATTCATTGAACAGAAACCTGTTTTCAGACGATTATAGGTCGAGTTTCGCGTGAGAGAGCCTGGTCCAGCTCATCATCTTCTCCTTCCAACACGCTGGGTCCGGTCTCCGTGACGTCTTGGATGAGGAGGCGCTCGGTCAGTGAGTCACCCTCATGGCGCCCGCATGTCGTCCCGGACAGCGCCCCCAGGACTACGGCTTGGTCCGCTGTGTCCGTCTGGCCGAGTGGAGCGTAGTGGTCAGCACCGGGTGTGGGCAGGACGGCGACCAGTCGTGTCGTGGATGGGCGTTCACGGCTCGTGTCCGCAGACGGCGTAGTGGAGGTCGGTCTAGTGGAGTCGGTGGTGAAAGTCACGCCCGCTGGCGGCGGTGGCCCGTCATCGTCCGGCTTTCGCCACTCACAAACGCGCGCCAACCAGCCCAAGTTTGTCTCTCTGATGGACAATCTCGACTTGTGGAACACGAAATAATAGATGCACATGACGAGAAGTCCCACTGTGGAGCCTAGAAGAACAAACAACATCATCACAAAGTAGTAGTGCGAGGTAGGAGCGAACAATCGGTCAATGACACCTACGGGTGAGGCCTTGAACGGGAGCGCTACCATGATAATGTTCTCAACCATGTAGAGCACATAAAACAGGACGATTTCCCCCTCAGGTCTATACTCGCTGTGGATGGGGAAGTAGGCGAAGATTGAGTAGAGACTGTGTTGACAGATGACGTAATACTGTACTTTCCATACTTGACGGTAGAGGTACAAAAAGAAACTCAGCATTATACCAGTGTGTGGGATGAGCACTGCGGCGAGCCAGCCTTTGAAGTAGTACATGAAGTAAACTAACGCTACAATCCTTGTAGCGATCACCAAGGTTTTATAAACAAAGATGCATACGAGTTTTCCCGCGCCCATCATTGCTCCAGATAGCTGTTCCTTACGTGCCTTCTCTTGTAGAACAACGCCGAGTATCAACGACAGAAACGACGTCGCCGCTGAGACAATTTGAACGACTGATACATCTCGATAAACGAGCATGTGTAGCAGGTTGCCCATGAGTTGAGGCGTGCATTGTACCACACTTTGGAAGAGCTTCAAATTCGCGAGTTTCCAGTCAATGTTACTAGCTTTACCACGCGGTCCATGAGCTCCAGCTCTCGACGGACAACACATGCGACACTTGTCAAACCCCCGCACTGCTCTCTCATAGATGACCCCCAGCTGGAATGGGATATTGAGGCAGAGGTAGAGATAGGTGTTGTTGTCGCCTTGCTCACTATCCAGCCTGGCTTGGTGCGCGTACGCGATAGCCACCAGCAACCCGGCGGCGATGAAGAGGAAGGTCAAGACGCTCATGTAGGCCGTGTGATGCTGCTGCCCGTACAAGACAAGGACCCACACATCGAGCGCCAGGTCGACGAGGAGCAGCACCGTAACTAGAGCAAAGACGAGGGCGTCACAGCAGTGCTTGAGAGTGACGCTGACACTGAGCCTTTCCAGCAGAGACGTGTCCTCAGGGGCCGAGTCCTCTAGGCCTCCCGTGTCACAGACAGCGTCACAGCCAGCCATCTCCTCCTAACCTGCGAAACACAGCCGCACATGTAAAACAAAGATATATAATGCTATAATTCCACCCGAGTGTCTCGATATACTAGTAGCCATTGTACCTACATTGTAACTTTCTTCGTTGCATCATTCTTCATCAATTAAAATTAAATTTACGCCTATTTCATACGATTATATATTCATATTCCCCTGTCAAATTGTGGCAATTAAATATTACCAGGAAGTTACAAGGACCAAAGCAACGAGAAGCATAACGTGTAATTGAAAATGTATATAATATATACAATGTATTTGATGTAATTGATGCAGGCAGTTTCAACTCCAAGCCATGGCTAATATTAACATTTCAACGTTGGAATTATAATACTAGAACCGGTTATTGTGACATTAGTTATTGGCATTACCTGGATATGCAGCAGTCCCTTGTTATGCCACTTCACAAACTCTCCGTAACAATGTGAAACAACCGGCAGAAACTATCTTCTAACGACACATCGGATTCCAGAATCGCTGCACCACTCACCACACCTCCATTGCCGAAAGAAAAAGAAATCATTTTCACTACATAATGCCCCTCGGGCGTCTCGTGCGTGTGATTTCTCTGCAAAATGAGCATTTGCCCGCTCGACTGCGATTTTGTCGATACAGTGAAAGCGAATTTAAGACATTAGGCGTTCCCCTTAGAGACTAGGGATTTGGACCTCGCCGGGAAGAGGCTACGGGTCTATGGCCACAAAGCCTGCTGCCTTAATATCATTTGGCGGCCTGCCATTGGGATAACATTCTTATCCCCATTCGCTTGATGTTCTACTACCCCCAAAAATCCACTCCCTCTTCGTTCCCCTCCCCATGCACCCTGTCTCACCCCGACCCCTTGCCTCCCGCGGACGCAGCCCCCCCCCCCTCTCCTGTGTCACCATTGCGGCGGCTTCGGGATGAGATTTGTCACAGTACAGGCGTGTAATGGGAAGCGGTGTTAGGATTGATGAGCAAGGAATGTGCCGGGTATGTCCAGGGCCATCTCATAGCAATTTCTGAAACAATGACAATGTTAACAAGAGCCAATTTCGGGTATCTCTCTGTGGAAGGGAAATCACCGGCTCAAGTTCACTGTGTAAACTAATCAAGCGTTTTAGAGAAAAGGATCACTGTGGCTATTATTTCCTTTCGGGGATTTTAGCGTTTTGAATCCTTAAAAACATTCAAGTTAATTTGGTAAGAAAACAAGGGTCCTGTAGCTTACCAGCAGACTGAGATCGCACTGATTGAGTTTCACTACTCAAGATCATTTGAGATCAAGAACAAGGTCGCCAAGGCAGTTTTCCAAGGCAGGTCAAGTGACCTTGACATTTACCACTCATGGTCATCTGAGGCCAACTTCAAGGTCGTAAAAAGATCCAACATATAGGACTTCCTAGATGCCAATATTGTAAACCTAAACACTACATGTAGTCTATCTACAATCGTGTTGTCTGCAGAGCCCAATGTACACATTTCAGGTTAGACGAAACCTTGAGGTCAAGGTACCTTTATGTTTTTTTTTCAAGTTTTTTTTTTCAAAGTCACCACCAACAGATCTATCACAAATGATAAATGACTTCATGTATGCTCATGATATATTTCCATGCTCTATCTACAAGAGTATTGTTTGCAAGGGCATATACCACTAAACGTCATCTGAGGTCAACTTCGAGGTCACATAAAGATCCACAATAAATGACCTATATGCCGATAATGCAATCCTGAGCTACATGCATTGACCAATTGACACATTCCAGATAGACATGACGTTGAGATTTACATGTACCATTTGTACCACACAAAGTCGTCTGAAGTCATTTTCAAGGCCACCAAACGATCACCATATATGACCACATGTAGGCCTAGAATATAAGCCTAAGCTCTATTTACATGCACAATACAAATGGCCTTAAAAGTGATGCTTGTACAGAATTAGAAGATTGTACAGAATTAGAAGAGAAGTTTTCATGTGGATTTTGAAAAAAAAACAATGTATTCCTAAACTTTGTGTAAAGTTATTGACTACCGTCCGCTCTTCGGGATCCTCGAGGATAGTCCTCTCTCATCCGAGTCCTTGCGGACGCGCATCCGCTATTCCGGATCCTTGCGGCGGGGCCGCTCACCGGAGGTCGCTGCGGACACGGTAACTACTTCAGCATTAACGGTAACCAGGTAACAGCCCACCCGACACTCCCAGGCCTACGGACACCGTTCAGAAACTAGTTCATCCCTACGGTGTTAACTGGCGGGGCCTGGCGAGCCGCGGTCTGCCTCGGGGACGGAACCCCGTACAGTCCGACATGCTGGCCAGAGCCTATGTCACACGTCCCGGGAAGGGAGAGAACTGGCGATCCACAGGGCGTACGCCCCCGAGTCAGCAACTTGTCTCTCCCAGCCCAGGCCTCCCCATGGAAATCGTCCCCAGGGCTCTAGGAGCCCTCTACTCAGAACCAGGGAACACAAAGCTCATGGCGAGCCTCGTGTGCATCCTAGTCACTCTCTCTCGGACAATCTCCTCGATCGAGTCGCTTCCAGTGTATATATAATACACCACAAGCTGTAGGGCGCACGCGAGGTCTAATCGATCCATTGTTATAGTTTACTGGAGCGTAAATTACAATGCGTCGCCGTGGCAACGCACGCTCGAACGGAGCGTGTCAAAACAAGGCCAAGTACGAAAAGGCCACATAAATGGCATTTATGTTTACAATCACCTGCCGCGTGCTTAGGGCAAAATCGCCACATTTGGCCTTGTGACAAATTGGCCAGTCTCGGCACTAGATTGATCAAAAAACAATTCAATCAACAGAAACAAAATTATGATTGGCCAAATGTATTATGGCCAATTTATGTGTAAATTCATCACGTCAAAAAAAATACACCACCAGAATACAGACCAGAACGGACAATGGACGGACGAAAAACCACGAATAGCTTATCGGCCGATAACGTAAAAATTCATTGGGACAACATTTTCAGGGTTTATATTTTAATTCACTCGATATATTTTAACTTGGAAAACTTGTAGAGCCCTCAAACTTCCAGAACACAAAATCACCAGAAATATCAATAAATATATCCTTACTTTTTTCCAAATATATCTCACCCAATTCATTGTTTATCTCAATATATGCAATGTATCAGGTAAAATAGAGCGAGCGACAATGTTGCAATGTGGATCATATTCACATGCATAACACCCAAAATTGAGGGTTATATTAGAATTTATTATACGTGCCATTAAAATATACAAATATGTGAAATATCAAAATACGAATAATATGCATTATGTAGAAATAACCATTCTTTTCCCACTACATCAAGAATATATACATGTAGACCTGTATTTCTGGATTTAGTTGCTTGAGCAATATTAGTAATGTATTACAAAACTGTAATATCACAGAAACCCTGGAACCATTTTCACAAATACATCAGGTTGCAGACAAGTTGGAGAAGTTAAGTTATACAAGTTCACATTTGTTCAAATAATCTCCAGTTTCACTGTGAGCACTACATCGGCAAACAACACTATACTCTATACCTATGGAAAGAAAAAATTCACTGCCTGATTATAAAAATTAGCCCAAAGGCTAAGACAGGTTACCGGACAATTTTGGTTTGGCCATGGCAGCATTGGCAGGTAACAGACCTTGAGATTTACCAATCAAGGTTCGCAGTGTGAACAAATGACCTTGAGATTTACCAATCAATGTCATCCGTGTGAACTTCGATGTCACCATTACATGTTCATAATACAAAGATATATCTGGGTGGAATCGTTTAGGCCGCTCAGGTCAATTTACACATTACGAGTCAGACATTTGGCACTCAAGGTCATCTGACGTCAAGATCAAGGTCATCATTAGTTGTGCCATATATGTCTTGCTATATGTTCATAATGCAAACATGAGTTCTATCTGCAAGCATTTCATCTATGGAGGCAAATCTGGGCATTTTTTGACCCCAAAATGGCTGTTCTGACCTTTCAAGGTCATCGAAGGTCAAATTCAAGGTCACCACTCAAATCGCCATATATGACTTCCCATTTGAAAGTACCAATTTCTAAGCTGTATCTTCAAGTGTTCTATGAGAACAGTCTTGACAGCTCCCATTATGAAGGAAAAAAGTGCCGAAAATTTTCCAAGTCCAAAATTTTTTTCAAAGGGTGAAATTTTTTTTTCATCTTTGTAGATCTTTTTTTCGCCGACTTGTCAAAAATTCAAAATGGCCGCCACACGGAGATCGGCGATTCAAGGGCAACAAAACTTATACACATCATAAAGGTACATAAGGGGAATCTTTTGAAAAAAAAATCTCAAAACTGATCAGACAGTTTTCGAGATAAGCCAGACAAGGTGCAAATTTGGGCATTTTTAGACCCAAAAATGGCTGTTTTGACCTTTCAAGGTCATCCAAGGTCAAATTCATGGTCACCACTCAAATCGCCATATATGACTTCCCATTTGAAAGTACCAATTTCTAAGCTGTATCTTCAAGTGTTCTATGAGAACAGTCCTGACAGCTCCCATTATGAAGGAAAAAAGTGCCGAAAATTTTCCAAGTCCAAAATTTTTTTCAAAGGGTGAAAAAAATTTTTTTGTCTAGGAATGGCCTAAAATGGATAGTAATGCGATTTGGGCCGAAAATATTTTTTTTTTCGACAAGTCGAAAATTCAAAATGGCCGCCATACGCAGACCGGCGATTCAAGGGCAACCAAACTTATACACATCACAGAGGTACATAAGGAGAATCTTTTGAAACAAAAATCTCAAATCTGATCAGACAGTTTTTGAGAAAACGACCGTCAAAGTCCAAAATTAGCTGTTTTTCATCAAAAATGGCCACCATTTTGAAAATAATTCGAAAATCAAAAAACTAAAAAATACCTCCTTCTCGAAATATTTTTAAGCATTTTTGTGCAAAATTTCAGGAAGATTCAATCGTAAACTTTAAAGATATGAATGTTGACGGACGACGGACGACGACGGACGACGACGGACGACGACGACGACGGACGCAACGCCACGGCAATAGGTTATCGAACCAAAGGTCCGGTAACCTAAAAACTGTTGGGTTTTGTTTTGGATATGAGGGAGCAGATTCTCTATGGTATAGGATTTTCTTTGGTGGAAGATGGTATGCTATATCATCATATGCCAATGTTACATGCCTCTTAGCTTTATTAGTAAATAAAGTCTCCTCCCCAAACTCAGAATACAATTATTCATAAGAAATCTCTTTGCTTAGCTCATACAGTGGATCCTGTGTTTTAAGACCACCCAAGGGCCCCCAAAATGGTGGTCTTAAATGACAGGTGATCTCTCATGGCAGGCCATTTGAGACCAAGGAGAGCGGTCTCTCAAACCAGGGTGGTCATTCACGACAGGTGATCTTTAACACAGGATCCACTGTAGTTGTATACAGAATAACACATACTGTTTGCATGGAATTACTACTGGTAAAAAATATCTCGGTAGATCTTAATAACTTTCTCAAAAGTTTTCTTGCAACTCTATCGATCACAACCCAGTCAAATTTTCAGTGCATTGTGTTGTGGAGTAAGGTCACATGACTACAGTGTGTTGGTCAGGAATCGGTGGATCATGTCGTAGGACCGCAGAGGTTGATCGTATGGAAGAATGTGACCTCCACCGCGCACCAACACCTGTCGGAATAAAGTAGACAATACAGGTATGACACCAGAAATGAAAGCTTCCATTCAAAACAAAACATAAAACAAACAAATTGCGGCTGACCAGTTTACGAGAAATATCTGGGTAGGTGCAATGAAATTGCGAAATGGTATTGAAAACTTTAAAGTTTTCTAGCGCAAAAGGTCAGTTTTCTACTGAATATTTGATGTCCGCCAACTGACCTGATAGAAGTCATCGACTTGCCGAACATATCCCGCAACCTCCGTGTCACTCGGGCGGACCTTCCAGATCCGGCGATCTGCAGATTTGTACTGGTCGAGGCCGCCCCACGGTACGGTCTGTAACATTGCCTCCGTCAAGGGCAGGGCCACAATGATGTCCAGCTGGCCCGTATAAATCAGCACCTGGGGGGAGGGGGGGGGGGAGGAGCATGCATGAAACGTACACACACAGGTTACTGCATGAGAGACTGTCAGAGGTTATTCATTCTAAAAGAGTGTTAAGTACAATAGCTTTGTTAGTCAGAATTGACAATTTTTCAGGAGTATGAAAATATACTATACCGAGATGTGGAAAATAATGTACCTGTATCTATCACACAGTGACAGAACAAATACTATTTAAGGACATCTTTTACACTTATGTTATCATCAGTTAAGAATTATTATAATTCAGTAAGAAAGTGGAGCGTGTATTTACAAAATAGACGGCTGGATCTTACCCTGTAGTTGTCCATGAGTTCCGCGAGCCAGGGTTTGACGGATCGAAGCATGTCGGAAAGGAGGTGTTTCTCCACTGCGGAGCCCGAGTTATAGGTAAGATTGCCCACGTGTATCGCACGGCGCACGTCCGGACGGGCGAGGTAGCTGTTGTAGTACTGAAACTCTACAGGCGACTGTATGGGGGTGCAGACAAAATTGTGGCAGTGTCAAAAGATAGGCATGATATCTCAAGTGTATAAAATTTGGCAAGTTAAGTTGAGAATTCAGTGTTCAAAATTATAATTTTCTAACAGATTGTGCCAATGTTACTACATGTACATGGAAACTAAGCTCTGCACAAGGGGATTAACGTTTTCGAAAGGAGATATTCAGAGTGAAACCTGGAGAGTCGAATATTACCTGACACTGGAGAAAATTGTAGTAATTGTTGCAGCCAGTCACATTTTGGAAATAGGAAGGGTACGGAGTCTCATCCGCATTTAGAAGATTGTCCCAAACCTGCATGCCGAAAATATGGATCCATCATACACAAATTCAACATGTTTTACACATGTTACATGGAATCCATTTCTCCCCAGTTGTGACAGAGTATCGTGTCTGGAACCTGTATAGTGGTGGAATCTGATAACATTTTCAGAAGAATAATCAAAATAATGTCATCTGATAAGTTCCGATAATGTTAGCATATTATTGTAGTTGTAGCAGTATTGAAGCTACGAAGGCTATAGTCACATGCAGAAAAGTTATATGCCAATTCTGAATTTTCGAGACTGATGCGGACAGTATGCTGATGCCTTTTTAAACTGGAATGGAACCATGTATTTTACACATATTGAACTATTTCAGCGAGTCATTGCTACACTTCAAAGTGTGGACTTTGTTGCCATGGGTCAAGGCGAGCATTTCCTTGGGCAAAACTCTAATGCAGATGTATCTGTATCAATCAAAATTATGTGACTGGACTGCATTTAGAAAGGAAGTTTTAAGTTATTAAAACTAGTATTTATTACACACTTACCTCTATAATAAACACTTTGGGTAATCTTACTTGGCTTTCAAATAAGAGGGAAAATCGTGCCATTAAATTTTTTAATGGCAAACTCTCTTAAACTGGTCGTTCTATGCCCCTCAGTCAACAGTCATTCATAAAAGTTTCTTGACGAAACTTGACTGTGTCAGTGGTCACTGAGAAATCTTTCTTGACGAAGCTGTTCCACCGGAACCGCCATTACTTTGTCCCCCAAAGGTTAGGCAGGGGAGGCGGGAGGGAACATGACCGTGTTTATTTTAGAGGTAAGTGTGTAATAAATACTAGTTTTAATAACTTAAAACTTCCTATTTATGTCCACACTTTGACCTCTATAATAAACACTTTGGGTTATTTCAGAATAACCACAGGAGGTGGGCTAACCCCTCTCCCTCAAAAAGATCATCATTGAGGCATAGAACGCACTTATTCCGTTGAATATGGAATTACCATTTAAATGAGTTTAATATCGCCCACGAGTAATTAGATGAGGGTTTTTTAACCCCGACTAGTATTTATATAATCGGCTTAATAAAGTGGGCGAGTAAATTTCATAGACAACAAAGAAATGTACCTGGGTAAGAGAGTGCTTGACGTTGAGGAGGTTCCCCCGCAGTTGTCTTGCTGGCGGCGGGACAACTCAAATTTTCTTCCACCCAAATAAGAGGGACAAACGAACCTCCGAAAACGAATCGTCCACCAGAGATGTGCGTATCTACAAGTGCAGTTCCTATGTACAGGATTTACAGGTGGACCTTATGCTGCGCGGCTACCACCGGTCCAAGGCGGTAACCGGAGTCGTCCTGCCACGTCAGTTCCCTGCAGTAGAAGGAAACAAAAGTATTGTTAGAGGCCCATGTACAGGCCTGCATGACATCGGACAAGGCAACATTATTCATGAACGCGAGAGACGAGGCGAGCGCTCGCACATCATGAGCCTTCACGCGGAAGGAGCCCGAGGTCTTAGCTTTAGCTCTTTCGTAGCAGAAAAGGACGCATTTCTTTACCCAGGAAGAAATCGTTGCGGCTCTGATATCCTTCGAAAAATTCTTCTTAAAGGCAACGAAAAGCAAACGTTTCCCGACACGGAGCTCCTTCGTGCGATCAACGTAGATGCGCAAGGCTCTGACGGGACATAACTTAGCATCTTCCTCCAGGCCCGGACCCAAGGAAGAGGTAAGGGACGGGATTGAGAAGGACATAGACGGGGTGTGAGCTAGCTGAGTCTTAGCCAGGAACGAAGGGATAACACCGAGGCTAACCGCGGAGCCATCTTCCTTCCAATGCACTTTGGAAAAGTCAAGAGCATGCAGCTCACTTCTCCTCTTCCCCGAAGCTAGGGCCAGGAGGAACACCGTCTTAAACGTAAGGAACTTAAGCGACGCTCTCTCCAAAGGCTCAAACGGATCAGACAAAAGACAATTTAGCACGAGCGATAGATCCCAGGCCGGAACCGGATTCCTGGACTTGGGTCTCTCAACGGCGAAACTATTCAACAAAGCCGACAAACTAGCATCCTGACCGAAATCCACTCCAGTCTTGAGCTTAATAGTCTTGGCAATCGCAGTTCTGTAACCTGCGAGCGTAGAAGGGGCTTTCCCCTCCTTGAACTTCTCGAGGAGAAACTCGGAAATCATAGGAGCAGTGACCTTGAAAGGACTAACCTTCCGGCCACGGCACCAAGCACAGAATCTTGTCCATTTAGATTGGTAGACTGCCAAAGAAGATCGTCGATTAGTTCGGGCGATCCTGGCTGACACCTCTCTTGAAAAGCCCTTCTTTCGGTAACATCGCTCGACAAGAGCCACGCGTGAAGCTTGAGCGAGGCCGGGGCTTGATGGAACCGATCGGACCGTGGCTGCTTTAGCAGGTCCGCCCGATCTGGAAGCGGGACAGGACTGTCCACTAGCAACTCCAGAAGATCCGGGAACCACGACTTCTGAGGGAGAAGTGGAGCAATGAGGATCATTCTGACGCGATGAGACTTGAACTTGACCAGAACTTTGTCCAAAAGGACCGCCGGCGGAAAAGCATAGACGAACATTCCCTCCCAATCCAGAGACATCGCATCGACCCCCCAGGCTCGATCGTCCGGGATCGGAGACACGAAAGTCGGGAGCTTGGTGTTCCACCTTGTGGCGAAAAGATCGACTGCTGGCCTGTCCCACAAATCGCAGATCGCCTGAAACACCACCGGGGATAAAGACCACTCCGTGGCCTGCACCTGACCCCGACGGGACAGACGGTCGGCCCACACATTCATATGACCAGGAATGTGACGGGCCCTGAGCGTGATCCGGTGACGGAAACACCAAGTTAACATTTCCACTGTCAACAGACATAGGGACATAGACTTGGTTCCGCCCTGCTTGTTCACGTAAGCCACGACCGTAGAATTGTCCGTGGCGAGCAAAACAACTTGATCTGAGAACTGGCGTTCCCAATGCCGAAGAGCCAGAAACACGGCCCTCATTTCTAGGACATTGATATGGTCGTCCTGTTGTGACAGAGACCACTGACCTGAAATCTCGTTGTCGTCCCAATGAGCTCCCCATCCCTCCATACTCGCATCCGTAAAGAGATGCCTGGAGGGAGGCAGCGGACAGAACGGAGCACCCCGAAACAAATTCACTGGGTCCAGCCACCACTGCAGGTCCCGCACCACCTGGTCTGATACCGGAACCAACTGTGACATCTCTCCAGTCGCCTGAGACCAATTGGCATGAAGCTGCAACTGGAGAGACCGCATATGCAGGCGCCCCAGTGGCACCATCTTCTCCGTCGCCGCCAGGGTGCCGATCAGAGACTGCCACCGCGAGGCCGGCTGAGGAGCCCGGCTTAAGAATCCGCGGGACTGCTCTGATAACTTTAACCGACGCTCCTCGGTTGGGATAACACATCCGGAGATAGTCCGAAATCGATATCCCAAGAAAACGAAGTCTTGACGTGGAGATAAATCGGACTTTTTTTGATTGATTTTGAAGCCCATGGACTGACATAAATCCACAACCCACTGGGCTTGACGAAGCAAGGTTCGAGGACACTGATGCCTGATTAACCAATCGTCGAG
Source organism: Terebella lapidaria (assembly GCA_949152475.1). Lineage (NCBI taxonomy): Eukaryota > Metazoa > Annelida > Polychaeta > Terebellida > Terebellidae > Terebella > Terebella lapidaria. Next base: position 36,105,394 of record OX424560.1, read on the forward strand.
ATACTGATAGATCACAATCCCGTTGCGATGAGCTAACACCTGCAGCTCCCGAACGCACATTGTGAAGATCCAAGGGGCGGTGGACAGACCGAATGGCAACGCTCGAAACTGCCACACCTGGCCCTGATAGAAGAACCTGAGGTATTTCCTGACTGACCTCCTCATGGGCACGTGAAAATAAGCATCCTTGAGATCGATCGTCACGACCCATGCCCCCAAGGGCATAGCCGACCTTACCACCTCCGCCGTCTCCATGGTGAAGGTGGGAATAAGCAGAAAACGGTTGAGGGCGGAAAGATCTATCACAGGCCTCCAACCGCCCGAAGCCTTCGGAACCACAAACAGGATACTGTAAAACCCCGGGGAACTGCCGGAAACCGGTTCTACCGCTCGCTTTTGAATCATGGCCGAAATCTCGTCTACCAAAGCCTGACGCCTTTCTGGGTCGTGAGGCAGCGAAAAAACCCTTGGAGTGAGCGTCAACGGTGGAAACTGCTCGAACTTTAGACCGAACCCCCGACGTAAGGTGGAAACAATCCAAGGACTGGCTCCGAGGTCTCGCCAACGAGGCCAGAAACTGCTTAGTCGCGCGCCGACAGGCTCGTCTATATCTAAGATATTTACTGGAACGAGTGGACTTGGAAACTCGACCAGACGTGGGGGTTCCATGAGAGAGGAAGAGGGTATTACCTGACTTCTTCGCCCCTGCAGGCTTTGCCGGGCTGGCTGGACGTCCTCGGCCTCGACCACCACGTCCACGCTGGCCCCCTCGCTGACTGCCGGCAGGGGCCCCTCGAAAGGGACGATCGAGGGCCCTGCCCCTACCGCGACCTGCCGCAGAGGACCCAGCACCAGAGGAAGCTGTCTGCTGCTGCTGCTGAGGGCGCTTGCGCTGCTGCTGCTGCTGCTGGAGAAGCATACGGGACCATCTCTCCATGGCCTTGGACTGCATAAGGGAAGCATCCGTGGATGCCTTGGCCCGCTCCCGCTCCTCCTGACGCGACTTCAACGCATCCACCTCCAGGTGAGCGTCCACAGGAAACAGGAACGGCGAAACAGGCCCAGACTCCGGGAGCACCGGGTGACATCGGAGCTTAGACAACAGCTGCTCGGGAATCTTCAGATCCAAACGCTGGATAACAGAATCCCTACGCCATAGCTCTGACGTCCACCACGCCGCGCAATCCAGAGAAACCTTGTCCGCTACCGCCTTGCCCAGCGACTGCAAGAGCCCAACAGATCCGTGAAGCACATCAGCCAGCTCCGACCGATCGAGATTTTCATTGTCCATGACCTGATCGTAGCACGAGGTCGTAGCCAGTGTGAGCGCATGAACCAACCAGTCCATAGAAGAATCCACAGCCACGCCCAAGCGCAAGGCAGCCTGGAAATCCGACAGCTGATTCCACGGCAGTGAAACGGTCTTGGGCACCGAGAAAATCTCCTGTTCTTGCAACTTGGAAGGCTCCGAATCCAGAACAGAGGACGTGTAAAAATCCTGGATCTTGGGCCTCACGGGCAAGACTCCGAGCTGGGCACGGCCACGCTTGACCGTGTCGTCCACCCTAGCTGCCAAAGTGTTGCGAACTCCAGGCGCTACTGGGAAACGAAGAGAGTCACGCGGAACCTTGGGCTGTTGGAGATCCCGCTCCGTAAAGGAACGAGCCCGCTTCGCTGGAGGTGGTGACACAGATGCCAGCTCTGGCCACTCCTCACCGGTAAGCCTGCGGACATAATCCAGTTTATCAGCCCACGGCCTCTTAAATGGATTATTAGGCTCATCCTCGTCCTGGGAGCCAAGATCCTCCTCCCGAAGCCGCTTAGGACGAACCAAACCCGACGGGCCTGGTAAGGGCACAATGCCTTCTTCCCGAGATCGGTAGGGTACATCCATAGAGGACTCCACGGAGGGAGACACCGCCGGAGGCTGAAGGCGCTGAACATCCGGAACCTGACGTGCCAGGAAAGTATCCAGCCTGCCCAAAAACTCCGACCTCATGGCCTGCATCTCGGCTTGAAACTCACCCCGAGACAAGAAATGAGAGGAGACCCCCGGAATCGTGCTCAAGGGAGTGCGGAAAGGAGCCGTAGCTGCCGACAAACCGGAGACGGAGGCCGAAGGAGACGACGACGTAACCGCCACAGAGGTAGTAGCCGGCGTAGCCTGCACGGAAACCACCGGCAGAGTAGACGCAGACCCCTGAGAGTCCAGCTGAGCTGACGTAGCAGGAAGGTCAGAAACATCAGGAAGGAGAGGAGACGACGGCACCTCAGCACCCTCGAAATCTTCCGCAATCAGCGGGAAAAAACTCACATTAGAATCAAAAGATACAGACTTCCGACGAGACAATTTCACGGAAGTAGTAACGTGAGTCTGAAACTGACTCCGCGAATGCCGTTGGTTAACTACAACCCTGGGAGACAGAGGATAGCCAGGTCTAAAACCTGAATCCGTCAGTGAGCCCCGTTGGGAAGACGGCCCTTGGAATCCACACCCCCACTGAGGCGAGAATTCAGGCCTACACAGGTTCCCGGGAACCGTATTACGGCTCCCGGGAACCGGCTCCCGGGACCCGGGAACCGTGGCCACTGGACCAATCAAGGTGGTGACAGCCGAAACTCCCACACCCGGATTGGATTGTGGCACACCCATGGCAGGAAACTGGCCCCCGGGGTCCTCGGAACCCGGGGCGCCTGAGGCCTGCAGTTCACAAATTGAGACGTTAACGGAATTGAACCAACGGGTAGTGGACACCGAAGGCCGCATCCGAACGGAGCTCAATGCCAGATAACCGGGGTCTATGGGCATGTTTCGGCCCCTCGCCCGGCTACCCTCAGGCGGAACAGGGTTAGAGTTAACCAATGTCATACGCGCAGTATGAACTGAAGAACTCGCGGTACTACCAAGATAGTACTGGTTCCCGGGATCCAGCAAGCTGGGTCCCGGGAACCCAGGAAGACTGAAAGAAGAACATAAATCATTACTCACAGCAGAAATCAACCGCAGTAAAGACAAATCCTGCTCCTCACGCTTCTGTACGGCTTGCTTGTGTCTAGACCTAGCGCTAGAGCTAGCCGAGGGACTAGGATGGGGCGGGAGAGGTTTACTCAACCTTTCTTGTTGAACAGCTCTAAGTCCGCGTAGATACTCAGACCAGTCGTCAACAGACCAACTCCCACACAAACCACAACAAGCTGTCGGACGACACATCGATCTGCACATCCAGCAGCTAACGTGCAGCTCCCATTTGGGCAGGAACTGCTTGCAACCCGCGCACTTCATCTGGAAAAATTCCATAATGAACAAAGGGGGCGGGCGATAATGGAGGAAACTAAGTAACACTCGAGGAAATTACCAGTTCCTCGCCAAAAACTGAACTAAACTACTCTAAATCTACAGTAGCTGAATGAAGTACACTAGTTAGTGACGAAATCCGTAGGAAAAACGATCGTATTCCAACGAGATTGAGTGAAAACTCCAAATTGAAAGCCTTAGTAAGATCCTTTGAACTGGCGCCAAAACCAGGGACAAAGGTAATGGCGGTTCCGGTGGAACAGCTTCGTCAAGAAAGATTTCTCAGTGACCACTGACACAGTCAAGTTTCGTCAAGAAACTTTTATGAATGACTGTTGACTGAGGGGCATAGAACGACCAGTTTAAGAGAGTTTGCCATTAAAAAATTTAATGGCACGATTTTCCCTCTTATTTGAAAGCTAAGTAAGATTACCCAAAGTGTTTATTATAGAGGTCAAAGTGTGGACATAAATACATAATTTCGTACTTTTTGTGTCAAACATTTTGTGCTAATTATCCGCCCTTTTGCAAGCTTAGCTACACATGTCCATGTAGGTATACCAGACAACTGATCTCAGGAATACCTGTGTTCGTAAATAGTTATACATGTCTTCAATTCCTGAGAAATTCGTGAAAGATGCATATGCTGCATTCAAGTTCTGGAAAATTCAGTCAACCATAGCAAATGCAACACAGAACATAAAATACCAAACATAAACTATTCATCCTGCTTTGAGGTGAAAATCAAAGGTTTTAAATGTTGTTCTGGCATTTCATCCATATCACAAAATCAGTCATTTCTTCAACAACTTCACAATGATTTTGCTCACAGATATGTTAAGTACCAAGCGATGTTAAAGCGATAAAGTGATACCTTCAGCGCTGCCACATAGTTTCCCTCACTGATCAGCTCTCGGCTTTTGTCCGTCTGCTTCTTGAAATACGTCGCTTGGTTCTCATCGAGTAGACCGATTTGGAAGAGAAAATCAGCGTACGCGTCGATCATCTGTGCAAAAGGAATCGTTTGTGGGTGGTAGTTATTATTCTATGCTATGCATATTGATATGTTAATAAATTAGAGATGAAATCATACTCTTGTTGTTCATAAGTCCCTTTGAAAATATTTAAAAACTTGCCTGTCGCTCCTTTAAAGATATTCCTACATGCAAGAATTACCTCAACACATGATCAATGTCTCTTTTTTAAGCCTTCCCTTTGGACTAAGACATGAATCATAAAAATCCGACCAACGAACACATATCTGAAGCCAATGTGACGTACCACAGGTGGGTCGGAGAATCCATCACCTATTGCCGCTCCCCGCAGCTGTATCTTGTTAGCCGGGTCGCTATGGATACGGTGTGCCAGGGCTGGGATGTACTTGCCCGCGTATGACTGTGTCGAAACACAAATTAAAAGCTCTAGTCTAGTTCAATCTGCTGGTTGAGATTACTACTTGAATAGGGATAAACTGTTCCATTTTGAATTTACGAATATTGTCTGAGCATCGTATTTACACTATATTTGGCTTTATGGTGACTAGTTTGACAAATTGAACAAAATGTTGTTCTTTGGACACTTTTATCGTGCCAACCTCGCCAGTGATATAGAAGTCTACATTTTGATACTCCGGAAACAGCTGTAGAATCTGATTCATACACCTACAAAATAAAAGAACAGAATATGATCAATTCACAAAATAAATCTGAATACATATCAATCAGATCTTTAGTGTTGCTATGGGTACACATATGTTGTGTGTGTTACCGTGGTTACCTGTAGAGGTTCTCTCCGACATCTACTTCATTGTTCGCCAATCCGCGGTCATCCTCCGTAAAACTGAAACCCGTCTCCACCTGCAAACAGAAATAAAGTGATGCAGAAGACAATCATGTGTCAGAATAATTATTGAGAAAAGCAATTCGGTTTCAAATACAAGTAAGTACCATTGAAAATTGAGATAATATGAGCAATTTCATCATATTCACTCACAGGATTATCTATGTAAACCATGTTGTAGTTATCAGCCCAAGTGTACTTCTGAGGGAACACTGAAAAATACGAGCAGCAATTTTTTGTAGCGATCGAAGTCCTGTTGTATGGTGCTAAACTTGAAGTACAGGTTGTCAATTTAAATCTAGTCAATTTGAAATGATATTTCACTCACGTTTGATGTCCTTATCAACTCCAAAAGGTCCATTTTCAACGAACAATCCAAACAGAGAGGAACCTCCCGGACCTCCTTGTAACCATAGCAACAGAGGCGCATCCTTCACTGGTTTCTGTTACCAAGTCAATCAACATATTAAGTGAAAAGTTATGTCAATTGCAGGTAGAATTGATTGATTGTATCCTTTATATTTTTGTACTTAATCCTAATTCAGTATGTGTTAATGGCTAAATGCATAAGAAATTTCATGTGAAGGTATTACAGAAAGCCTCACACAAATATTGATCTGTTTAAATCAGAATATAAATACAAACCTACCTCATTCCTACCTACATACTAACCTCTATAATAAACACAATCTGCTTATTGAGTGTTTATTTTAGAGGTAAGAGGAAATAAATATCCTGTACAACACTGACCTGTGCAGGGAACAGCCAGAAGAACATGTTGCTGTTGTATGTTTTGTTGACTGTGATGAAACCGGAATAACTGATCACTGATGTCCCGGGCAAACCCTGCACTCTGGCCATTCGTCTTCCTACATAAAGCATGCATTAGCATTTACTTATACATGTAGTATTGCAATGCAGAAAATGATGAATACAACATGGAGGTTAAAAATGAGGCAAGGTATGAAATGCCGTATCTAAAAGTCGAATGGCACAAGGTCAAGCAATGAGAAACCATGCTAACATTATCGGAACTTATCAGATGACATTATTTTGATTATTCTTCTGAAATTGTTATCAGATTCCACCAGTATACAGGTTCCAGAAATGTTCCAAAACGTATGGATATTTGTGAGGTTTTGAACGAGCAAAAGTGCCTGACCAGTTTTGATGTCTCCGGTCTCGATGTACGGTGTAAGGAAGAGCGGATCTCCCGGATCTTCCCCTGTGGGTGACACATGGCCGTCCTCCTTCGGAAACTGTTGACTCAGCGGACCCCTGCAAAGGTCAGTATGTAGTAACCAAGGTTGCTGCCAGGACATGACCAGTGCTGGATAATTTTACGAACATCTTTTGATTGCAAAAATTGTGATAGCCAGTGGCCAGACAGGGCTTGCTCCTCAGATATTAACCACATTAACCGGGTTAACCCTGGCCCAGTTTCAATAAGTCAAGGGCTATGAAGGTTTTTTTTCTCCATTATTCGAAGAATACATGTACATCAATTGTAAAGTACTGTTTATGTATAAAACGGCATGCAAAATTTTCTCATGTCTGCCACCACACCTGTTCAACTACACACTGGATATATGGATATACTTGGATTGAAAGTTGTGATATTTCTGAGTGTTACATTGGGTATGCGGGGTTTAAATAGAAAGCTTACCTTCCCAGACATACTGGCAGGAGAGCCAACAGCATCCAGAGTGTCTGCTTGTCAATCACGATGCTCATCAGGGACGACATGATCAATGTTGGATAGTTATATCTAAAAATTAGAACATATGAACATATGTATTGTAAACCACGGGGGAGATCTTGAGCATGTTGATCTCCACTAGTATGCCACGTGATTCATCAACATAAACAGTAATTCATAAAGATATCTTGAGGTGTAGAGAGTTTGGGTTTACTTGCATAATATAGTTGCAGTCCACAATGAAAATACTGCCTATTTGGTTAGCATCCCCTACTGATGGGCCGATGATCGATTATTTTTGAGAGTCAGTTGGTTTGTCGAAACCAATTATGAACCAATGATCGATTGTGAAATTCAAACCAACTCCCATGACTAGCACCCCCCCCCCCCCCCCTTCTGGGGTTAGCCCTGAAAACAACACAAATCGGGTGTTTTTAAAGATTTTATTTTAAACATACCCCGCTTTGCCTTCTTTTCAGGGCTACATTTGGTATACTATCTACTATGATAACAATTCATAACACAAATGGTTTAAATCGTGGTCCTAGCTTTTATCAGATAATCACATATATTGCTAATATTGTAGTCTAAAAACCAAGGGCTGAGATATAAGTGCCTGTGATTGCAAGTGGTGGGGTCCTGGAAATAGGGTTGTGATGCAAATAGAGTCTTTTGATTTGATTTATCTGGGTAAAAATTAAACAAGTACATGTGTATGTATAACTATCACCGAGGCTAGCACATAAAAGCATTAGTGAAAACACTTATTTCCAATGTTTCCAACACAAATTTGCGCAACCCAGCACTGGACAGGCAATAACTTTGGCAAGCGTGGAGCAGGGTTGGGCTGGCACTGGGTGATGAAAAATGATATTAATCTAGTATTCTTAGCCGACGTTGCTGCCTCTTGAACTTGTCTATTATAGGGGTTAACAGTTCAACTGTCATGACTGTTAAAGATAGGGCTTCAACGAGTACTCGGTTAACCGGTACGGTTCGGTTACTGAATGTAACCGGTAGCGGTTACAGATTTTGTGACTGTTTAATCGTGAACGTATTTTGCACCCTCGTAATTCAGCCTAAAACACTTCACATCAGTTAAATTTCAGCCCAAACCATGCAAACGGCAAACGCGCTGAATTGAAGTGAATCATCACTCTCCGATCCAAATAAAATGTTTATTCATCATAACATTGCATATTTTCACCTGAAAATGACGTCTAATGTCAAGTTTTTAGGCGGGATTTCGACCGTTTTTTGACACAGAGATTTGATAAAATGTGAACTGCGAAAAAAAATTGGCGTTACTTCGGACAATATTTAGCTCTATATATTTGGACGAGTAACCGGTTACAGTAACCGGTCATGAAATTTTGTACTCGTTGTCAGAAGCCCTAGTCGAGCTGTCGTAGCGTAGTAGAGCCTAAGTCTGGGTGACACAGTCGCTTGCTGCCCCCTCCTCCCGGTACCAAGCGACTGGATGAGTAGATTAATAAAACCACATGTTTTGACTGTGTAACAATGCTAGATCTAGATCTAATGACAGTAACTTAGGAACTCATCACGGCAATGTCAGCCTTACACTACTAGAGGGTCTACATCGATTTCTTGAATGTTAAAAGTTTGGGTGAAAAATTACGAAACAATAATTTCCCGATCACTCACTTGGAAAATCCCACGTGGGAATTCCCGCATGTCGTTTCCGCGAACTGTCATTCACCCGCTGTAAATTGCCGATCATAACGTTCCAATGATTTCATTCGATCCAAAGAAAAATTTCTTAATTTTAACAAGAATAACATATCTAATACTTTTGAAACATAGTTGAGCTTAATCATTGTGTGATTATTTTGTACAGCCTTTGTCAGTTATTGACAATAAAAATACATAGACTTACTCGATTATCTGATTTTTTCAGTCGTTTACATCGTTTTTGTAAATATTATTATCGCGGTGCGAATCTGCTATTTTCTAATAAATTTCAGCCTTCAATCGTCAGAATTGGTAATCTACGCCTATGTTAAATTTCAGCCTAAAACTTTTAGGAATCCTCATATTCTGGGATTTGCATGGTTGTATTTACGCGGAAGTATTTTTTTTTATTTTTGACCAGGAGACACATTATTTCACCCAAACATTTTGACATCAAAAGATTGTGCTGCTAAAACGCAAGCCAAAGTGCAGAAAAATGTGTTGCGACGTCACCCAGAGATTCTATATGATGGGGGTAATTTTACATATTGATATTTGGATATATTAGCTTACTTCTTATGTTTTGAAGTATAAAACTTTGTAGAAAGTTACAAGTCATATAGCTTTCAGTATCGCTGAACAATGGATAAAACTTATGTAAACAGGATACAAAAATCATAGAATAAGCCTACTGTCTATCAAAATTGTCACTATCAAGAAAAATTTGATAACTGTTGAAATCTATTCAATCCCCTTCCCATTATTATGTCATTTATAATACAAATATTAAGCTGAATGAACACGTTTAGGTGTTTTGATTTTCTCATCCAAATATTTGCCTCACAGTTGCAACAATAAATTCATGTTTTATGAGTGAACAATCCCCGAATTTATATCCCATTATTATAACGGGTGTTTTGGCCCGATAATGTTCCGATTTCGATTTGGCTATTTGAAGTGTATTTTAATTGTGATTGGGTAGTTAAATTTAGCACTGATCGAACTATGGCTCCTCCTGCATGGGACGCCCGCTCCCCGTAGATCCGCCACAAGGGATCCGCACCTGGGCTTGCTGCATGATAAAACCGAATATTGTGAAAACCCCGACATGGTCGGCTTTTTCATGTGATAAAAGTGACCATGTCGCTTTTTTCACGTGAAATATCCGACCATGTCGCTTTTTTCACGGTTGGTATTTCCGCCGTGAAAAAAGCGACATGCCCGTGAAATACCCGACATTAACTGCGGAGCTATTGAAATAGCTTTTGTTCGTGAAATTCACGACATGCATGACCATATTATCGTCCAATTCATGGACAACGCAATATTGAATCAGGACACAGCGCTGAAATCGAGTGGTAGTGGACGATCTGGCACAACAGGGAGGGGGGGGGGTTATGGTGCGATATATGACCAATACATCGAACGATGGTGGGTGCGTTATGTGCTGCGTTCCATTTAAGTCGTGCAAATGGTGATCATGAGTGAGAAGATACGGTAGTAGGCCTACGAGTTCAAAGCATTCCATTGGCAAAACACACAAATTGACATCAAGTGTGTCTGTTTACATTTCCTATTGCAACAATGATTAAATTGGAACGTATTTAGAAGCCAAATAATCCATGATGTGGATATTGCAAGCAGATTAGAATAAAATATTATCCACCAATCACATCAGGCGTGAAAAATGCGACATGGGCGATAATAAGCATTCGACCGTGAGAAACGCGACATACATGGTGTTCGATTTTCTCACATGTCGCGTTTGTCATGCTACAGGCTCGAAGGAAGAGAGTGCTGCCACCTGGTGAATACTGCAGTTATGGCGCGTTCTTGGTGACAGGAAAGTTTGACGATTAATGCTGAATCAGTGCAAATTAACGAGGAATATTCGCATGTCGTGATATCTGTTTCATAACTGATTACACTTCGATGTTTTGGTTGGTTCTGAGGAGTGGAGGCATAATCGTGATATAAGCCCCAGCGGGGAGGGGTATTTGTAACTGACAGAAACGTTACTGTGTACAGCGCTGTATGGACTCAATACATCGCTGTGCCGACTCGACTGTCTGCGGCTGGCCGGGGAAAGTGAGAAATTTGATCTGAGTATTTGGGGCATATTTACCATGCAGCGCACTCCGAAAACTGCACAGTCCTTCTCAGTTAGCTTGCAGCGACATCGCTGCAGTCTTAGTTGGGCGATTTCTACCGAAAATTCCAAACAAAATTCACTCTTTATTTCCGCACGATTTCGTGAAGTTTTTGTTGACATCTGCCGCCATATTCTGGGCTGTTTTGTGTACGCATGTCAGAGGTCAACTGAATATTTGCATACTAGGTCGAGGTCACATTATCTGCGCATGTTCGTGCGCATGGGCAGATGATGTGACCTCGACCTAGTATGCAAATATTTAGCTGACCTCTGACCTGCACATGCGCACAATGGCATATGGCGACCTGAGATATCAACGGAAACTCGATAAATGTGTGCTGAAATAAATGGACATTTGCATTGTATTTTTTCATAGAAATCGCCCAACTAAGACTGCAGCGATGTCGCTGCACGCTAGCTGGAACAGTCCGCACAGTTTTTGGAATGCACTGCACGATAATTATGCCTCAAATACTTTGATCAAATTTCTCACTTTCCCCGGCCAGCCGCAGACAGTCGAGTCGGCACAGCGATGTATTGAGTCCATACAGCTCTGTACACAGTAAACAGAAACGTTGTTTTCCCAAAATGTCCCGAAAGTTATTATGAGAACATGAGAAAACACCGACGTCAATAATTTTGTGGGCCCTATATATACTCGTGAAATAGTCCCCGGTCATTACATATACAACACTTTTAACCTTGGTGCGGGGACTATATCACGAGTATATATAAGGGGCTAACTCCGTTTTACAAGCTGAAGAGGGTGACGGATATGATGGGGTTAGAGTAAAAAAAATGGGGAGTTGTTTTTGGGGGGGAATATCTACGTCGGATTGGTCGTGTGTGTAATTTGAAGGGCTGTGGAAATAGTCCCCGGGGACTGTTTCTACACTATGTATATTGTAGGTATTACAGTATTGCGGGGACTATATCACGAGTATATATAAGGGGCTAACTCCACTTTAGAAGCTGAAGAGGGCGACGGATATGATGGGGTTAGAGTAAAAAAATGGGGAGATGTTTTTGGGGGGGAATATCTACGTCGGATTGGTCGTGTGTGTAATTTGAAGGGCTGTGGAAATAGTCCCCGGGGACTGTTTCTACACTATATATAGTGTAGGTATTACAGTATTGCGGGGACTATATCACGAGTATATATAAGGGGCTAACTCCACTTTAGAAGCTGAAGAGGGCGACGGATATGATGGGGTTAGAGTAAAAAATGGAGAGATGTTTTTTTGGGGGAATATCTACGTCGGATTGATCGTGTGTGTAATTTGAAGGCCTGTGGAATTAGTCTCCGGGGACTGTTTCTACACTATGTATATTGTAGGTATTACAATATTGCAGGGACTAATTTCCCCGGGGACTGTTTCTACACTATGTATATTGTAGGTATTACAATATTGCAGGGACTATATCACGAGTATATATAAGGGGCTAACTCCACTTTAGAAGCTGAAGAGGGCGACGGATATGATGTGGTTAGAGTAAGAAATGGGGAGATGTTTTTTCTGGGGAATATCTACGTCGGATTGGTCGTGTGTGTAATTTGAAGGGCTGTGGAAATAGTCCCCGGGGACTGTTTCCACACTATGTATATTGTAGGTATTACAGTATTGCGGGGACTATATCAAGAGTATATATAAGGAGCTAACTCCACTTTAGAAGCTGAAGAGGGCGACGGATATGATGGGGTTAGAGTAAAAAATAGCGAGATGTTTTTTGGGGGGAATATCTACGTCGGATTGGTCGTGTGTGTAATTTGAAGGGCTGTGGAAATAGTCCCCGGGGACTGTTTCCACACTATATATATTGTAGGTATTACAGTATTGCGGGGACTATATCACGAGTATATATAAGGGGCTAAGTTCACTTTACAAGCTGAAGAGGGCGACAATATATTGTGCTTTATTCAGTAAAAAAATCAAACGGAATAAGCAGCAAGTTTACATATAATGGTTTATATTGGTTTATATAAATGAATTGCATAGAATCAATATATCAATATATTGTGCGCTTTATTGCGTAAAGAAATCAAACGGAATAAGCAGCATGTATACATATATTGGTTATAAATGAACTACGTATATATGTAGAGTCGGTGTTTAGGTGCAAATCCGCCATATTAGGCCTACAGGGGACGTAAATGATCGTAAATGCAATTTGCGGTTGGTGAATGGACTTGGAAGTTATTGTAATGAAAACAAAGGAAATTGCCTAACAAGAAGTGTATGGCAAATAGTCCCCGGCGGGACTGAAAACAAAGGAGAATTGCATAAAAAAAAGTGTATGGGAAATAGTCCCCGGCGGGGACTATATCACGATATCACGATAAACTGGCACTCTTTTCACATGTACATTTGAAGAGGTTTGTTTCCACACATTTTTATATTATCGCCCACTTCATCCTTGCTGCATCCTTGCACTACACTCACTGACTCAGGTCGGCGACCTATTACTGCAGCGACCTATATACCAGTATCTGGCTTACATTTTGTATAGAATCTAAAGGTCTTTTATGAGTTATGCATTACATGTAGAATAATCATAATTTGGCAATGCGGGATACGGAGCCGCTTAGGTTGCAACAGTCAAATCTGGTGGGCAATGTTTTTGATCCTAGATCTAGATAATATGGCCTTATCGTGAAATAGGTCCCGCTAATTTTGTACGTTGTTTTAGTGTGTACCTCCGTCCACCCCCACCACCAACCTCCAGGATTCTCCAAGATATAGAAGTTGACTGAAAACATTAAACTGGTACGTGTTACTGTTTTACCTGAAAAAGCCTTGTCATAATGTAGCGGGACCTATTTCATGAGAATGCCGATAATGTCGATGACTAGGCTTAGTTCATGAGTAACACAAGCTAATAAATATATAGATGTGCCAACTGGTACTCAATAATATTGGCTTTTGGGGCACCTGTCAAATGTCATGAGCAACAGTAAACCATCCTTCTCAATGATTCATGACTGTGTGCTTTCTTAATCAGCTGTAGCCAAGTGCAAGATGTCGGAGCCGGGCGTCATTCGTAAGCTGGACGAAGTCGTCGTCAACAGGATAGCGGCCGGGGAGGTGATCCAGCGACCCGCTAATGCTCTCAAGGAGATGATAGAAAACTGGTCAGCGCAACAAGTCATTTTTATTTCTATTTGCATAAAAAATGCAAGAGAAAAGTAATTATTTGGATGTATGGAACGGATGGTAGTATGGTAATAGTGTGAGAGTCAGTGAATGAATTGTTATTGAAAACATTTGTTGGAACATTATGATGAGAGCATTATGATGATGACAACCACCGCAATTATTTCATAGTAGCATGTTAAATAGATCGAGTGTAAACATACTGTATTCCTGATGTATGAAGATTGTATACGTGATGTTTCAGCTTGGATGCAAGGTCTACCAGCATCCAAGTTACCGTGAAGCAGGGTGGACTGAAACTACTACAGATCCAGGACAATGGATGTGGTATACGGGTGAGTGGTCAGGGGGTTGGCATGACAATTTAGCGAATTAATTCTGATTTGAAATTGTGCTCAGGTAGCCCTATTTCTCTACTTGTAAGTAAGTTCACATAGCTGTGCCTCAAATTATTATTTGCACACTTGTGAACTGTCTGCAATGGATAATTACTACCAGTATATCAATCTCGAATCAACTAGTGAACAATAAGAGGTGAGATTTGTATTAAATTGTATAAATACTTATGTGCATTAAAAATTTTTGTGCACTAGAAATTTATCTGCGTACAGAAAGAAGACATGGAGATAGTTTGTGAGAGATTCACGACCAGCAAGCTACAGAAGTTTGAGGACTTGAATGCGATCGCGACTTACGGTTTCCGTGGTGAAGCTCTAGCTAGTATCAGTCATGTCGCTCATGTTACCATAACAACTAGGACACAAGATTCAAAGTGTGCCTACAGGTAAACTGTCATATTGTGATTCTTGTCTGGCTCAGAACATCTTGAAAATTGTAATAAGATATTTAAAACTTAATTGTACTCGTGGTTTGATTGTCATGATATCAATAAGTTGTTCAAATTTAGTGTGATCCAAAAAATTGTCGACAAGGTGGATAACCAATAACTATTATGGATTATTATTCATGTGTGAGTAAATGTCCGAAGTCTTGTACATACAGTGGATAAGTTTTTATCTGCACAGAGGATCGTACTCTGATGGTAAACTGAAGGCTCCTGTCAAACCGTGTGCGGGCAATGTCGGCACACAGATAACGGTTCGTATGGGCGGTTAGTCAGCTTGTTGGGTAGATGGTATAGATTTGCATCTCGTTTGTAGAAATTTCTTTTTCATTGATTGTGCATCACATTTATTGGAACTCACTTTGTTGAAACTGATTTAATGCCAGTGGGCAGGTTCATTATAATCAGAACATTGATTAGAATAAAATATGAATATCATGATTATACTGAAAGTACAAGAGCTTCGAACATCACAATCTAATTGGCATAGCTTAATCATGTTTGATGAAGATGATTGGTGACAATCTGAAATGGCGGGGCATGCCTCGAAAAATAATCCTCTTTTCATAGAAAGTCTTGTCATAATGCAAACAAACTCTCTGTTAATATTTCCAACCAAATCCATGGAAATTACCTCGAATGAGTCTGCATGGTTACATTATGATTGCACTTGGCAATTGGACAATTACCTTGCCTATCATTGACAAGCGCAATGGAATTCATTGTTTTATCGCTACCCATTATTAACAGGTGGAAGATTTGTTCTACAATGTTCCGACACGGAGAAAAGTCCTGAAAAGTGCGGCAGAAGAACATGCCAAGATCATGGAGGTCGTTAGCAGGTAATATCAATGTTTACTGTTTATGCATGAAGGTGCATAACACATTTAGTTTATGCTGCTATGCATATTTTTATGTGCTAAAAAGTTAAAAACATATATATGCATCACATTCCCCTGAAAATATCCCATGCTACAGCTGCAATAAACACAGATTGTTGTTTCTTTCGAGTTATTGCCATACTTTATTGCACTGTGGATATTTCATAAATATGAAATTTCTGTATTTGATTAGGTACTCGGTGCACAATGCAAGTGTCAGCTTCACGCTGAAAAAGGTGTGTAATTAACAGCATTTACTGAGTTGGAAAATAACTGTAAATGAATGTTACAATGGACAAAAAATCCTTCATTTATCACCCATTAATTGGATATTTACTGAGGTAATTGAACTCGTGGACTGTTGTCTGTTCCTAGCACGGCGACACTATGGCGGACGTGAGAACTCCTGTCAATTCCACGACTCGGGACAACATTCGTACAATCTACGGCGCGTCTGTAGCTAGGTATGACCTTCATCTCTCATTGAGGGGGGGGGGGCGGGGGGGGGGGAAGGAGTTGGGGGGTGTCCTACCTGACGGGAATCTTGTGCGACTTGCTGATGTTTTTGGGGTGGGGGAAGGAGTTGTGGGGTGTCCTACCTGACGGGAATCTTGTGCGACTTGCTGATGTTTTTTTGGGGCCATTTATATCGGGCGTAAACTGTCATTCACTGTTGCCCTGTTGGTCATTAATTGAGCTAGTTGAATCCAGAAGAGTATTGCTTACATGTAGTCCTGAAATCTCTGTTTCCACAATACTTTCGTAATTTGTTATTCTCGGCAATGTAGAGTTATATAGAACACCTTCAAACATAACAATAATATTTATTGCCATACAGTTACCACTGTAATAAACACTGGGTAATATTATGAGTTTAATCCCCGGAGACATGATAAGCTGTCTGAGGCGGAAAATGTTCGTTTTTGAAATATGCTCAAACTGATTTCCCTGTTGACAAGAGGAATGTTAGGTACAAGTTTAGAAAGATTGAAATTAATACAAGCTACATGTATGTAAAGTATGATGACAAGGATATATGGGAGTTCATTAATTATCAATTTGTGCTATTTACAGAACTGCTTCAGGTACATATATTGTATTAATCTGTGTCAGCATTGATTTGGCTGGTCAGGATGTCACGCATCTCCTGTCGAATCCAGCACAGACGTTGAATAATTTATTGTCAATTTGCGTTTTGCTGAAGATTTCTTGATCTATGCCTTGTCCGAGCCAACAACTGTTAGCTCATGCAAGCAAATAAAAAGCCAAGAAGACCAAGAAGTCGTTTATTCCAAGGTCACGCCGACTAAGCTTGCAATGCCTCGTCTCCCAGTCAATGCCTGTTCACCTGTCGTGGCTGTCGGGTGGCCAACTCACAAAAACAACTTGTATGACTTCGGACAGCAATTGACTTGAAGCGAGAGATTTTATCTGAACTTCTCGACAAAATCCAGATTTTATTTACATTGAGAA
The DNA here is from genome assembly GCA_949152475.1 of Terebella lapidaria. Classification (NCBI taxonomy): domain Eukaryota; kingdom Metazoa; phylum Annelida; class Polychaeta; order Terebellida; family Terebellidae; genus Terebella; species Terebella lapidaria. Next base: position 36,122,421 of record OX424560.1, read on the forward strand.
ACTGTGCTTGACCTTTGCATGAATATATATCATTGACTGTAAAGCAATAAGCGTTATTTTAGTGTGTGGAGAATTGTCACTGTTATGAGATGCAGATCAAAAGTTCTTGGTACTTTACAAATGTGTACTTGTCTCCAATTTCGAAATTGCTAAGACTACCCATAATTGTACTTGGTCTTATATTCTGTGGTTTAGCAGCGCAATGTAAGAGGTATGCGATAGAATGGTCCCACACTGACTCAATCTGTAGTCTCTAATAACGATGGGATTTTATCTTTCACAGAGTCAGTACAAAACATCCATGACCAAACATGTTCTCTGTTACTATTTTCAGAATTTATGTGCATTATGTAATGTTTGAAATCAGAAAATATTAGTTGGACCTACTTTGACCGAGACATTCATCCCTGTGAAGTAGAAGTTGTCAAGTACTGCTCTGTTTATGATTGATGATTCAGGGATTTTATCGATCACAGAAATTTCAAATCTACTCTGCGCCAGCCATCAATCTTATAATGCTTCATCTAGAATCTTTGGAGACAAGAAACTGAAACAATAGACATCAAACTACATGACCCCTTCGTAACGTTGCTCATCGATCTAAGTGCCAATTTAAATTTTTGTAAGGAGGAAGGCTGGATGCCAATAATAAAGTTTTCATGCAAATCAAGGGATGTGGACCTGAAATAGCAGATAATATTGATGAAGTTTGGTGGAGATATGGATGCTGTTCAGGAGCAAGTTATCGAAAAATAGTGACACTGTAGAACTACAACCAGTTTTCCTTTCCTGGACATTTCTTTAGTGCTGACTTTCATAAAAAGCTTTTTTTTGCCTTAATTGCACCAGAAATAGAAGCAAAAATACAGTAAAAACGATTCTGTAGATTTGCAGCCGGGCAGTTTTTTCTTTTCGAAGATATACACAGCTAACCGTCACACACTAACTCCACGGCTCATTGCCCAACTGATGGACTAATCACAGACCATCAGCGACCAAACCACCGGGGGAAACCTCGGTAATGGATCAGCTCAATTGTAGAGCACTTCACATCCCGCGAGGGCAGTGATTATAGGGATACTCTGCTACAATTAGACCCAGTGGGTGGAAGGGTGAACGGTATGGGTCCCCTTGAGTGGGCCCTGATCTGGAACTCTAGACCACCGTAGTATTTGTAGTGTAGCTTTGTTGGCGGCAGTAATGGAACTGTCGTAAAAGTCAATAACCTGGTCATTGTCACCATGTCATTCATCGGCCGGCTTCGAGTGAGTCAATCTTCATGTGGATATTTAGAAGGTTATTGGAGCTTCAAAGATGTGGGTTTGTCTAGCTGTAGGATCGGGAGTGGGATTGAACATGGGAAATGGGATGAGTTTGGGGGGTTCTCATGGTGGGCATAAGTGGTGTATGGATAAATTATGACAAAACGCAAGAATTTGTGTGGTCTGTGTGGTATTCGAAAAGTTTGATGCTATTAACCATGTTAACCTGGCAATATTAGGTCATATAGAAAGATGTAAAACATGAATGTCAAAAACAATCAGTACTGCATTCTCTGTAGGCTGTAGTATGTTGACATCAATTGTTCCATTGAAAATATCTATGATTCCTTTATAAGTATCATCTGTATGACATGTGTATATCTTTGAGATTTCATATCCCTCAGAGAGCTGTTGGAGGTGACACACGAAGACTCCAAGCTCAGTTTCAAGTTCTCCGGTCTCGTCACCAATGCCAACTACAGCCAGCCTAAGAAAGGCGTCTTTCTCCTCTTCATCAACCGTGAGTGTGCATGTGTACAAGGCTTGTGTGATGTTAACACGTGCATCGCTAATATATATACATATATATATACATGGAAGTTAGCATCATGATCAGTGTTTTGTAAACAAAAAATCTTCCAAATTTTATGCAGATATTTGTTAGATCAGTAGGTGTCGTCACTAGTGGTAGACTATCCTCGTTTGTTGCCTTTAGATCGACTGGTAGACTCAACAGCTCTACGCAAGGCCATAGACACCGTGTACAGTGCGTACCTGCCTAAAAACTCCCACCCGTTCATCTACCTCAGGTTAGTATCTTTGAAACCGGAACATAGCCAGGCTTGCATTTCAGTTTCAATTTTAATATAAGGTTACTGGACCTCTGGTTTGATAACGTATTGTCATTTTTATCTTCAAAGTTTACGATTGAATTCCTCTCAAATTTTGCACAAAAATAGGGCAATTAAAATATTTCAAGATGGAGATACAAGATGTATCTTTTACTTTTTTTATTTATGCTACTTGTATTTTGAAAAAAATTACTTACATATAAATGCAAAGATCTCACCATGGGCCAATTCTTAGCTTGTTAACTTCATTATGGAATAAGTTAGGGCATTGTCATTTGAACTTCAATGATCTCTAACATAAGATCTCTACTTCTATCACACAGTCTTGAGATTGCGCCACAGAATATAGATGTTAATGTACACCCGACTAAACATGAGGTACACTTCCTACACGAGGACGCAATCATTGAAGCTGTCCAGAGAATCATTGAGACGTCACTTCTCGGCTCCAACACGTCACGGACCTACTTCACACAGGTCAGCGACTGACAGTAATACCAAATATGGAATTTGTCATCGGATTATCTGACAACACTTACCGGTAACGCAATAGATTTCTGTTTAAGGACATTTTTCTATCAACTTCGTATATATCTTAGCCTGAATATCTTAGCCTTATGAAATCAATCAGCTAAGTGTTAAGATATCCAAGCTAACAGTCGGCAGCGGAGCTGTATATATGTAACCATGGCAACTTGGCGCATCTGGAAGGCAGGAACCAATTTGACTGAATTGGTCTGTTGAATCTCGTTCCTAAATTTGGAAATGCTTTGCCTTAAACGGGAAAACGTTTCCTGATTATTCCGACCTTATGGCATGGATGTTATACATCATTGTGACAAGCGGTAACCAATTTAGCTGATGGAGCCAAAATCCATGAACAAATTTAGATAATGAGTCTCTGTGTTCGGAAGCTGGAATAACATCTATGTATATCAAAGGCTACTGTGACCAAGACTGCTCCATAAACATGATAAACTAATACCAATAACATTACCTCAGGCGCTGCTACCAGGGGCCCAAGTTATACCAGAACTCAGTACTACCACGACAGAGAAAGATAAATCCTCAGGTATTTACTTATTAGGGCATTTCGGCCCGAAATGCCCTTATGGTTTTGTCTGGTTTTTTTTTTTTTTTTTCTTTTTTTTTTACTTTCCGCCGTTTTGGTTTCCGATCAATAACTCGGGAACGCCTGAACGGATCTTGTCCAAATTTACACCACTGGTCAAAAATATTACATGGAAGACCCCTATTGTTTTGGAGGCGGCTCCGGGGTCCGTGAGGTCCGTGAGGATGAAATCAAGGTTGATTTCGAGACTTGGTTTCCGATCGATAACTCAAAAAGTATTCATGCAATGGCAAGTACTCTCTGCATGGGAGTTCATATACCACCAAGGAAGAACCCTATTGATTTTGGGATCACTCCGTCGTACGACCTTTGACCTAGAGCTCGGAAGAATTTTTGCTGATTCATCCTTGAGGCTTTCATGCATATCTCGGAAATGGTGCGTCGTAGAGCGAAATGGAGCTCAATTTCGGCCTCCTGGCACTAGACAAACTAGTCTAGGGGGTATCTTGGGTCGAAACGACCCCTGGTGTCGATTTTTTTTTTCGCCGACTCGGCACTTCCTGTTTGGCCGTATCTCGGAAACGGTATGTCGTAGAGCGAAACGGAGCTCAATTTCGGCCTCCTGGCACTAGACAAACTAGTCTAGTGTGTATCTTCGTTCGAGACGACCCCTGGTGTCGAATTTTTTTTTCGCCGACTTGGCACTTCCTGTTTGGCCGTATCTCGGAAACGGTGCGTCGTAGAGCGAAACGGAGCTGAATTTCGGCCACCTGGCACTAGACAAACTAGTCTAGAGGGTATCTTGGGTCGAAACGACCCCTGGTGTCGATTTTTTTTTTCGCCGACTCGGCACTTCCTGTTTGGCCGTATCTCAAAAACGGTGCGTCGTAGAGCGAAACGGAGCTCAATTTCGGCCTTCTGGCACTAGACAAACTAGTCTAGAGGGTATCTTGGGTCGAAACGACCCCTGGTGTCGATTTTTTTCTTCGCCGACTCGGCACTTCCTGTTTGGCCGTATCTCGGAAACGGTGCGTCGTAGAGCGAAACGGAGCTCAATTTCGGCCTCCTGGCACTAGACAAACTAATAGTGTGTATCTTCGTTCGAGACGACCCCTGGTGTCGAATTTTTCTTTCGCCGACTCGGCACTTCCTGTTTGGCCGTATCTCGGAAACGGTGCGTCGTAGAGCGAAACGGAGCTGAATTTCGGCCTCATGGCACTAGACAAACTAGTCTAGAGGGTATCTTGGGTCGAAACGACCCCTGGTGTCGATTTTTTTTTTCGCCGACTCGGCACTTCCTGTTTGGCCGTATCTCGAAAACGGTGCGTCGTAGAGCGAAACGGAGCTGAATTTCGGCCTTCTGTCACTAGACAAACTAGTCTAGAGGGTATCTTGGGTCGAAACGACCCCTGGTGTCGATTTTTTTTTTCGCCGACTCGGCACTTCCTGTTTGGCCGTATCTCGGAAACGGTATGTCGTAGAGCGAAACGGAACTCAATTTCGGCCTCCTGGCTCTAGACAAACTAGTCTAGTGTGTATCTTCGGTCGAGACGTCCCCTGGTGTCGAATTTTTTTTTCGCCGACTCGGCACTTCCTGTTTGGCCGTATCTCGGAAACGGTGCGTCGTAGAGCGAAACGGAGCTCAATTCCGGCCTCCTGGCACTAGACAAACTAGTCTAGTGGGTATTTTGAGTCGAGACGACCCCTAGTGTCAAATTTATTTTCGCCGACTCGGCACTTCCTGTTTGGCCGTATCTCGGAAATGGTGCATCGTAGAGCGAAACGGAGCTCAATTTCGGCCTGTATCTTTGTTCGAGACGACCCCTGGTGTCGAATTTTTTTTTCACCGACTCGGCACTTCCTGTTTGGCCGTATCTCGGAAACGGTGCGTCGTAGAGCGAAACGGAGCTGAATTTCGGCCTCCTGGCACTAGACAAACTAGTCGAGAGGGTATCTTGGGTCGAAACGACCCCTGGTGTCGATTTTTTTTTCGCCGACTCGGCACTTCCTGTTTGGCCGTATCTCGGAAACGGTATGTCGTAGAGCGAAACGAAACTCAATTTCGGGCTCCTGGGTCTAGACAAACTAGTATAGTGTGTATCTTCGGTCGAGACGTCCCCTGGTGTCGAATTTTTTTTTCGACGACTCGGCACTTCCTGTTTGGCCGTATCTCGGAAACTGTGCATCATACAGGGATACGGAGCTCAATTCTGGCCTTCTGGCACTAGACAAACTAGTCTAGGGGGTATCTTGGGTCGAAACGACCCCTGGTGTCGATTTAGTTTTTCGCCGACTCGGCACTTCCTGTTTGGCCGTATCTCGGAAACGGTGCGTCGTAGAGCGAAACGGAGCTCAATTTCGGCCTTCTGGCACTAGACAAACTAGTCTAGTGTGTATCTTGGGTCGAGACGACCCCTGGTGTCGAATTTTTTTCTCGCGGACTCGGCACTTTCTGTTTGGCCGTATCTCGGAAACGGTGCGTCGTAGAGAGAAAAGGAGCTCAATTCCGGCCTCCTGGCACTAGACAAACTAGTCTAGTGTGTATCTTGGGTCGAGACGACCCTGGTGTCAATTTTTTTTTCGCCGACTCGGCACTTCCTGTTTGGCCGTATCTCGGAAACGGTGCGTCGTAGAGCGAAACGGAGCTCAATTCCGGCCTCCTGGCACTAGACAAACTAGTCTAGTGGGTATTTTGAGTCGAGACGACCCCTAGTGTCAAATTTATTTTCGCCGACTCGGCACTTCCTGTTTGGCCGTATCTCGGAAATGGTGCGTCGTAGAGCGAAACGGAGCTCAATTCCGGCCTTCTGGCACTAGACAAACTAGGCTTATGGTTATTTTGGGTTGAGACAACCCCTGGTGTCAATTTTTTTTTCGCTGAATCGGCACCCTCTGTTTGGCCGCATCTCGGAAACTGTGCTTCATACAGGGATACGGAGCTCAATTCCGGCCTTCTGGCACTAGACAAACTAGTCTAGTGGGTATTTTGGGTCGAGACCACCCCTGGTGTCGAATTTATTTTCTCCGACTCGGCACTTCCTGTTTGGCCGTATCTCGGAAATGGTGAGTCGTAGAGCGAAACGGAGCTCAATTTCAGCCTCCTGGCATTAGACAAACTAGTCTAGGGGTATCTTGGGTCGAAACGACCCCTGGTGTCGATTTTTTTTTTTTGCCGACTCGGCACTTCCTGTTTGGCCGTATCTCGGAAACGGTGCGTCGTAGAGCGAAACGGAGCTCAATTTCGGCCTCCTGCTAGACAAACTAGTCTAGTGTGTATCTTCGTTCGAGAGGACCCCTGGTGTCAATTTTTTTTTCGCCGACTCGGCACTTCCTGTTTGGCCGTATCTCGAAAACGGTGCGTCGTAGAGCGAAACGGAGCTCAATTCCGGCCTTATGGCACTAGACAAACTAGTCTAGTGGGTATTTTCGGTCGAGACGACCCTAGTGTCGAATTTATTTTCGCCGACTCGGCACTTCCTGTTTGGCCGTATCTCGGAAATGGTGCGTCGTAGAGCGAAACGGAGCTCAATTCCGACCTCCTGGCACTAGAATAACTAGCCTAGAGGGTATCTTGCATCGAGACGACTTCTGGTGTCGAATTTTTTTTTGCCGACTCGGCACTTCCTGTTTGCCATATCTCAGAAACGGTCCGTCGTAGAGCGAAACGCAAAGATGCCTAAGGACGGGGTATGGAATAGAACTCACACGAAATGCCCCAAGGCATCTTCAGGCCTTGACGTCTAGTTGGACTTCTTGACTTGGCATTCACCGCTGATATTCCAATTGTGACATTGACATTTTCCCTGAATTCATAACCTTGATCATGTACAATCGAGTAAACATTGAAAGTATAATTATAAAATCAGTACATTATATCAAACATGTCAAGATTTGGCACAGTTCGTCAGTGTGTGAATTATTCCGAGGTATTTATTTGTGTTGCATATTCACAAATAAATAATCCCATGGCTGCAGATACAGGCCATGTGTATGATCACCACATGGTTCGCACGGACAGCCGCGAGCAGAAACTGGACGCTTTCCTGCAGAAATCTACCACAGTCCCGTCCACTACAGACCTGACACCTGGTGTGAACGTCGGGAACCAGCCCTCTACCAGCACAGCAGACAAACGCGGGTCTGTTAATAAAACCCAATTGATTACAGTACAGTGGTCCCCTCCAATAAGATCCCCTTCTATAAAGAACCCCCCCCCCCCCTCCCCTGTTAAAGACTATGAGACTATGCATGTACGTTGATCAAGACTGACTGCATGCAAAGTGCCTATTTTCTCGACTCAGCATGAAGCGAAAGTCATCAGAGAGTCCGCAGGCACCTCGCGGCGACACGGAGAGACGGGAGATCAAACTGACAAGTGTCCTCGCTCTCCGCCGGGAGATTTCCGACAGCGGGCACAGCGGTAAGTTGAGAGCGGGTTTTATACTTCATATGTTCTCTTGTAATGGTAGAGATTTTCCTAGAGAAAGCACTTAATATGTCATTTAATCATGTCATTTCATATTCAGTGGTAGACAGATGTGGAACCTGATCTATTCCATTACATGAGCTGCATTATACTGTAGAGGATTTATATATTCTGCATCCAATATACATGATTATTGGCCACAAATACATTCCCTTCAAATTGTACCTGCTTTAACCAAGATCATGTCAAATTAAATGTTTGCAAGAATGCGCCAATAATTTGCAATAATGCAAAATCAATGAGAAAGCTATGAAATATTTGTTAGACATACCGGTAATTTTCATGCCTTTAGAATGAGTTATGTGACATTGTGTATATTTTGTCAGGTTTGCGAGAACTGTTCCAAAACCACACGTTTGTGGGCTGCGTCACTCCTGAACATGCATTGCTCCAACACCAGACCAAACTCTTCCTGGTCAACACAACCAAACTCAGGTAAGTTGTGGAGTTTTTTTTCAATCTAGATATAAAACAGCAAGTGTACTTACAAAATGTGCTTGTCCAAATGTATTTTGGTTGGAAGCACTGGCCATTTCAATGAAGAAAAAATGCAGTAAATTTGCACTGACCATGGTTGTTTGTGTGTAAATGCACAGTTTTGCCTAGTTGCTAATACTCGAATAGAGAGAGATTCATACATATCTCATCACTTTCAGCAAGATGTTGTTCTACCAGTTATGTCTCCAGGACTTTGGCAACTTTGGCTTGCTCAGGCTTTCAGTGAGTATACATGTTGAATAATTGATTTAAGCATTAGTATACTGTAAAAAGAAAAATGTTTTCAAGAATTGAATGAAATTGGCAAATTTCATGGTCACAAATATGGTTTCGACATGTTTAGGAGAATAATTGATAGGAAAATGCTAAGATGAAGTTCTGCAAAAGTATGACCTGACCCCTCCCCCAGGAACCGGCGCCGATCTATGAGCTAGCGATGCTGGCCCTGGACAGTGATCTGAGCGGCTGGACCGAGGCGGACGGTCCAAAAGGCGATCTCGCCAAATACATTGTCAACTTCCTGCGCTCCAAGGCTGAGATGTTGGATGACTACTTCTCTCTGCAGATAGACCAGGTCAGCTAGCCATTGTGTTGATGCCTGATGGAATCCATCTTAATAGTATGTTTAGATATTCTAAAACAAGATATATTTACTGCTACAAATGTTTACAGTTCTAGTGTTCATATCAATTTACAGAGATTCAACTTCACGGTTTTGATGTTAATTGATCATCATTTGACAAATATTCAGGGAACATTTATCATATGGAACAACCGTACTCAATTTTCTATGACTATGTTTTTCACGACCGTCCAGAAAAAACAGTGAAATAAATTGAGCACAAATATTTGTCGGTATATCCTATATAGAGTTATGTCATTGTGGATGATAACCTTATTATGCTTGCAGGATGGTAACCTTTGCTCCTTGCCAATGCTCCTAGACAATTATGTTCCTGCGATGGAAGGGCTTCCGATGTTTGTTCTACGGCTGGCTACAGAGGTTTGTCAAATCACTTAATGACGATACAAGAATGAAGTATGAAAATGCTTCAGTACATTCACTACATACAAAACTGACCCCGATTTGCTGAGTGGGCATTTAATATTATGAAATACTTTCCAAGGTTGACTGGAATGCGGAGAAGCCATGTTTTCAGTCGTTGGCTGTAGAGATCAGTGACTTTTACGCGGTGAAGAAGGATTTTCTCTCCGTAGAGAATCTGTCGCCCGGTGACAAGGTACATGCTGAAATTATCTGTATGTCTGTTACATCTGTGTCCAAATTGAATTCAAGGGATCTCTTTTATGATTTGAAAGTCAATAAGGACGTGTCTGTAGATGTGTCACATCCATGTCACAGGTTGTGAACTTTTAAATTTTTGCACTGCAAAATAATATGCTAATAATGAAGCTCATTCATTTTAAACATATTCATGAAATTATTGATCAAACAAGACATTAAAAAATGTGACACAATGGAAATTATTCAATGTTTTACTACTGTCAGGATTCAGAAGGACACCATTCTTGGAAATGGCTGACAGAACATGTCATATACCCGGCCATCCGAACATCGCTCACACCACAGAAATCTGCCGCCGAGGACGCGAGTCTCCTACAGATTGCTAACCTACCAGACTTGTACAAAGTGTTTGAACGATGTTAACACTATACCATTTTGAGGCAACCCAGGGGCTGGCCCCCAGTCATTCCCACTCTGTTCAAAATTGATCTATCTAAACTCTTACAGGCTCGTAGATAGTAGGAATATCGACCCAACCGAACTGACTGAAATCTGACAAGTGTTTGAACGATCTTGATGCTTCACCACTGTGTATTGGTATCTGTACATGTATGGTTAACCAAATATCCGAAGATCAAGTATCTCTAACAGCTAATACTGAATGTGTAGAACATCACTGGCTTGGATATAGGAAGAGTGTTCATGGAGGATATAATATGTGTTGACTTTGTAAGTATGTCATTTATTGTTTGCCTGAAGTGCTGACATAGAAAGTATGCCATTTATTTTGTTACCCGAATTGTTGACTTTGAAAGTATGCCATTTATTTTTATTTGCCCAAAGTGTTAACTTCGAAAGTATGCCGCTTAATGTGTTAGGGAAGTGTTGACTTCGAAAGTATTCCATTTATTGTGTGTGCGAGGTGTTGATATTGAAAGTATGCCATTTGTTGTTTGCCCGAAGTGTTGACTTGAAAGTATGCCATTTGTTGTTTGCCTGAAGTGTTGGTTTAGAAAGTATGCCATTTATTGTTTGCCTGAAGTGTTGATTTAGAAAGTATGCCATTTATTGTTTGCCTGAAGTGTTGATTTAGAAAGTATGCCATTTATTGTTTGCCTGAAGTGATGAATTTTAAAGTATGCCATTTATTGTTTGCCTGAAGTGATGAATTTTAAAGTATGCCATTTATTGTGTTGCCTGAAGTGTTTACTTCAAAAGTATTCCATTTATTGTTTACCTTAAGTGTTGACTATGAAAGTATGGCATTTTTTACCTGCCCGATGTGTTCACTGAATGACCTTGAAACCAAACTTTGTGAAAAGTTCCTCAGTCGATAAAATATTCAGGTAATCTGCCACAGCAGACAATACAGTAGTGATATTATAAACTGGCAAATCAAAAATGGAATAAAATTACTTTAGAATCAGTTCAGAGGCTGTGCCCAAATTGTTCTAAGTCATTCTGCTCAACGTATCTGAGTTTGCTCGTCGTGCACGATGTACTACCTTATGCCATGTGAATGCCTGTATAAAATATTTTGATGCCTCAACGCTGTCTTTAAGTTCCTGTGGAATGAGAACTAGTCCTTAGGCCATTTTCCAGGAGACCTCTAAAATAGGTTTTCGTTGCCAAATTGAGCATATTAGGTTTCTTGGTGTCATTCTGTAGGTTTTCATGTCAGGAAAAATATTAGACTGGGTAACCTTCTCAAAAAGTGTCCAAACAATGGAAAAAATGACTTTTTCCAAGATGGCCTCCGTGTCCGATCAAAAAGTTTGTTTTTGTTATTTCCCTGCTTCTAGACAAGCTAGAAGTGTAATCTTGGTGTCCTTTCTTAGCTTTTGAAGGTTGAGGAATCCAATGAAATGCATTTCAAGAACATTTATGCGTTATTTCAATTGAAAAACTACACTTTGACTGGTATTTGAATGTCAGAAATAGCGATTTGTGGAGGAAGTCTGTTTAAAATGTAACTGCGTTATTCATTACCAGGTATTACCATTTTGAACAAAACAATTCCATCAATAAATCATCAACATATCAGTTTATGCACATCCAAATTATATAAAGAAAAGTGGAACAATGGCCATATAGATTATATGCTATCTACTTGCTCAACATTCGTTTCTGAGGTTGTCTTGTTTTTTAGGTTACCGGACCTATGGTCCGATAACCTATTGGCATGGCGTTGCGTCCGTCGTCCGTCCGTCCGTCCGTCGTCCGTTCACATTTTTATCTTTAAAGTATATGATCGAATCTTTCTGAAATTTTGCACAAAAATACCTAAAAATATTTCAAGGAAAGGTTTTTTTTTGTTTTTCGATTTTCGCTTTTTTTTCACAATGGCGGCCGTTTTCGACGAAAAATGCCTGATTTTGGACTTTGGCGGCCATTTTCTCAAAAACTGTTCAGTAACTTTTTTTCTTTTTGATACACAACACTCCTCATATGTACTCCTGTGATGTGTATAAGTTTCGTTGCGCTTGAATCGCTCGAAGTGGGCCATTTTGGGCCAAACTTGGCCCAAATGGGACTTTCCCATGTTAAATTTTCCTATGCTTTATAATGGGACACATTATGCCTTATATCTCACTTAATATTGAGATTAGAGACTAGGAATCAATTGTGGACATATAGGAAATGATATATGCTGAATATTCTCGTGACCTTGAATTTGACGTTTGACCTCATTTTCAAGGTCAAAGAACAAAATGGCTAATATCTCGCTTATTATCGACTTTACAGCTTAGAAATCAATTGTGGACATATAAGAAATGATATATACCGAATATTCTGATGACCTTGAATTTGACCTTTGACCTCATTTTCAAGGTCACAGGACAAAATGGCTAATATCTCGCTTATTATCGACTTTACGGCTTAGGAATCAATTGTGAACATATAGGATATGATATATGCAGAATATTCACGTGACCTTGAATTTGACCTTTGACCTCATTTTCAAGGTCACGGGACAAAATGGCTAATATCTGCTTATTATCGACTTTACAGCTTAGGAATCAATTGTGAACATATAGGAAATGATATATGCTGAATATTCTCGTGACCTTGAATTTCACCTTTGACCTCATTTTCAAGGTCAAAGGACAAAATGGCCAATATCTTGCTTATGAGCCACTTTGCAGCTTAGGAATCAATTGTGAACATATAGGAAATGATATATGCTGAATATTCTAGTGACCTTGAATTTGACCCTTGACCTAAATTTCAAGATTAGTCATTTTATTTTCAAGGTCAGAATACAAAATGGCTTATATCTCGCTTATTATCAAATTTACAGCTTAGGGGTCCATAGTGAACATATAGGAAATGATGTATGCTGAATATTTTGGTGATCTAGAATTTGACCTTTGATCTCATTTTCAAGGTCAGAGAACAAAATGGCTAATATGTCGCTTATTATCATCTTTACATCTGCCCCTGATGACGCCAGTGTGTCTTTGGATAAACTATTTGGTCGGGCTTTGTTTCGATTGCAAAATGTTGTATTTTACCTTTCTTATTGGCATCATCAAAATTTGATTGTATTGGTGGTAATAGATTGATACTTACATTTGTACCACTGAGTCGGTGTCACTGCTAGCGGACGTTAAATCTGTCCCCGAGGATACCATCAACTCAGTAGCCTTCGGGCTTGTGATTGGGTACTTTTGTACTTGTCATGTATCTATTCCATGGGGTTAGATTCGGATTTCTAAATTATTTTCATAGGTTGTTGGGCAGTTGTATACTAATTCCATCTGGTGTACAGTAGAAACAACTACATTTAACACATTGTCTGCCCCTGAAGACGCCAGTGTGTCTTTGGATAAACTATTTGGTCGGGCTTTGTTTGTTTCTATTGCAAAATGTAGTATTTTACGTTTCTTATTGACATCATCAAAATCTGATTGTATTGGTGGTGATAGATTGATACTTAAATTTACAGCATAGGAATCAATTGCGAATATAGAGGAATGATATATACTGAATATTTTCATAACCTTGAACTTGAACTTTGACCTCATTTTCAAGGTCACATCACAGAATGGCTAATGTCTCACATATTATCGACTTTACAGCTTAGGAATTTATTGTGGACATACTAGAAGTGATATATTTGTTGAAAATTTCATGACCTTGAATTTATCAGTGACTTTATTTTCAAGGTCACTGGACAAAAGGGTAATATCTAAAATGTATATTGTCCGGTAACCTTTCTTAGCCCTTGGGCTAATTTTTTTCTACTTCATATTTAATACTGTATATGTGAAACAAATAAATTTGGCAATTGTTGTACAAAATGCTAACTGATAAGTTATTAAAGCAGGGCTATTTGAGACCTAGATTGCAGTCGACCTTTAAGAAGTTTTATGGTCGTCATCAGGAATTATTAGACCATTTCGGTCTTTCTGTAACTCAGATGATGGGAGATATTATCACATCATGTTGATTGGTACTTGTAAAGTCGTTATTATAACCTAACTATGTCCTTCATCTCGATGGCATTTATTTTGGATATCACAGTGGGTGTCGCATGCGAGGCAAGAGAAGCTTACTCTTACTGGTACACCTGATCTCACATTTGGCTTCGCCGGATGTCTGTGATATTCAAATTGCTCGGACCTTGATCACCAATTTTGAATTTTGTCCAACCTTAACATACTATACCGATTCTGTAAGTTTTGTCCATGGATTTTGAGTCTAGTCTTGCGGATTGTTTGGTGTTTGGTATCATACTTGTCTATATAACACATGTGGTTGAGTTCAATCATAGGCAACTTCCTCTCTAGATGTATCTGCAACAATTTCATCCCAATGTGTGATTCGTCAAGAAACCTTGAAATCCAGCCGAGAGTTGATCTTTGAGTCGACTCCGTGTTCGGGTAAACAGACGGAATGAAACCGAACTTAGAGAATTTCAAGAAGTCAACCAAAGTTGAACGTAGAATTGATTGAAAGACCAGTTGGGTAAAATAAAGCTAATAACGACAGAGATAGCTCAGAAGCCAAGCTATCAACTGAACAATCAAACAAAGAGGAAGAGCTCGATGAGGAAAGCGGACCAAAACCCGAATGATTGGCGATCGTTACTTGACGCAGGCGAGGAGTGACTGCAGACCAAACCCGCTACCACCCGAGACGGCATGCAGCCAGGGAACCGATGTCACCCGAAACAACCGAAAGCAAGAGTGCCGAAGTCATTCGAGACAAACTGCAGCCGGACTACAGCGGAAGAACAAGAGTCTGCCGAGTGAGCATTCCAGCTGGAGAATCAGAGTCAGACGAGTGAGCATTCCAGCTGGAGAGCCAGAGTCAGCCAAACGACCCCTACAGCCAGAGAACCAGAGTCGGCCAAGTGACTATTCCAGATCTGACGGAGAACTAGGGTCAGCCGAGTGACCCCTGCACCCGGAGAACCAGAATCAGCCAAGCCACCCCTGCATCTGGAGAACTATAGTCAGCCGAGCAACCATTCCAGCCGGAAAACCAGAGTAAGCTGAACGACCCCTGCAGCCAGAGAACCAGAGTCAACCGAGTGACCATTCCAGATGTAGAACCAGAGTCAGTCGAGCGGCCGAATGACCCTTGCACCCGGAGAACCAGAGTCAGCCGAGTGACCATTCCAGATGGAGAACCAGAGTCAGCCGAGCGGCCATTCCAGAAGGAGAACCAGAGTCAGCCAAGCAGCCATTCCAGCCTGAGAACCAGAGTCAACCGAGCGACCCCTGCAGTCTGAGATGAGGCAAAGAGCCAAACTCATAGACAATATATGTATTTGATGTTCATAAAACTGGACGCTTTCCAGTTGCCTACGACCACATGGGTGTATCCCCGTGATGCCTTGTCATTTCTGTTGCCCAAAATATATTATGTTAATTCAAACAAAATATCTTTTATCAAAATAGCACTGCTGCCCCAGTGTCTTTCGTCAATGTCAGCAATAAAAGTTCCAAGCCTTAACTAATTTTATGCCATGCAGTAATACTTTCAACTACTGAAATATTCCCCAAATTATTTCTTACCAGGTAATTTAGCTTATCTAATTCCCAACAATACAAGTGATTTCTTCATCTACATTCACTGAAAATGAATATGATTCAACTGTTGTAATAAGTGATATTAACTAATTAATATTATTACTGCAGATATAAAATATATACTGGAAAAAAGACTTACTACATTTAGTCATATAATAAAATGTTCTCATCTTCACTATTTTTAGGTTACCGGACCTTTGGTCCGATAACCTATTGCCATGGCGTTGCGTCCATCGTCCGTCCGTCCGTTCACATTTTTATCTTTAAAGTTTATGATGGAATATTTCTGAAATTTTGCCCAAAAATACCTAAAAATATTTCCAGGAAAGGTTTTTTTTAGTTTTCTGATTTTCGAATTTTTTTCAAAATGGCGGCCGCTTTCGTCGAAAAATGGCCAATTTTGGACTTTGACGGTCGTTTTCTCAAAATCTGTTCAGTAACTTTTTTTCTTATCGATGCATAACACTCCTCATAGGTACCCCTGTGACATGTATGAATTTCGTTGCCCTTGAATAGCTCGAAATGGGCCCAAACTCGGCCCAAATGGGACTTTCCCATGTTAAATTCTATGCTTTATAATGGGACACATTAAGCCTAATATCTCACTTAATATTGAGATTAGAGACTAGGGGTCAATTGTGGAGATATAGGAAATGATATATTCTGGTGACCTTGAATTTGACCTCTGACCTCGGTTTCAAGGTCAGAGGGCCATTTTCGTCGAAAAATGGCCAATTTTGCACTTCGACGGTCGTTTTCTCAGAATCTGTTCAGTAACTTTTTTTCTTATCAATGCATAACACTCCTCATATGTACCCCTGTGACACGTTTAAATTTCGTTGCCCTTGAATCGCTCGAAGTGGGCCATTTTGGGCCCAAACTCGGCCCAGATGGGACTTTCCCATGTTAAATTCTCCTATGGTTTATAATGGGACACATTAAGCCTAATATCTCACTTAATATTGAGATTAGAGACTAGGAATCAATTGTGGACATATAGGAAATGATACATGCTGAATATTCTCAGGGTCTTGAATTTAACCTCTGACCTCGGTTTCAAGGTCAGAGCACAAAATGTCTAATATCTTGCTTATTATCGACTTTACAGCTTAGGAATCAATTGTGGACATATAGGAAATGATATATGCTGAATATTCTGATGACCTTGAATTTGACCTTTGACCTCATTTTCAAGGTCACACCACAAAATAGCTAATATCTCACTTATTATCGATTTTACAGCTTAGGGATCAATTGTGGACATATAGGAAATGATATATGCTGAATATTCTCGTGACCTTGAATTTGACTTCTGACCTCAGTTTCAAGGTCAGAGCACCAAATGGCTAATATCTCGCTTATTATTGACTTTACAGTGTAGGAATCAATTATGAACTTATAGGAAACGATATATGCAGATTATTGTCATGACCTTGAATTTGACCTTCGACCTTATTTTCAAGGTCAGATCACAAAATGGCTAATATCTCACTTAATATCGACTTTACAGCTTAGGATTCAATTGTGGACATGCTAGAAATGATATGGGCAGAATATTCTCGTGACCTCGAATTGACCAACTACCTTAATTTCAAGGTCATGGGACAAAAGGCTAATATCTAAAATATACATTGTCCGGTAACCTTCCTTAGCCCTTGGGCTAATTTTATTGTGGGCAATAATAGACCCAACTGATGAAAGTCAAATTAATGTATTCGATAATAGTATATATTTTTGAACTAATCCATCAGCTCTATACTTGTACACACACTCAGTGTGATATGTTTCCTAATTGCAACCAAAATGAATGATCGCTGACTTCGAGCTGGATAATAACTTTGTTTTAATGAGTCTTCTCATTAACTATAATTATAATTATTTAATATTTCTGTGTCTGGTCACTGTTCAATATGCCTCTTCAATATTTTAGTGATACCTGTAAAAGTACCACCCCTGGAGCCTTCACAAGCCATGTTTGTCGAAACAGCTAATTTTGTCATGAAATGTGTCGCCAATCGACCATCTTGGTCGCCATGGCCACCAAAATCTATAGGTTTTGGGTTGTTACTTTAAGCAGAAACCCATAAGAGGATCTCTTATGGGTTTCTGCTATATAAGATATATCATACATATGGAATATTGTCAGAAACAGTTCAGATTTGCACCTTGTGGAGCGTTCACAAGGAAGTCTGTACGGCACTTGTAGCGGCGCGATGATCGCAAATCCATAGTATCTGCTTGACTTTGTTCAGGGGATACAATAAACTGTTCAGGGGATACAATAAAATGTTGTATTCATGGGATTGTTTTGTCCAAAATGGTAATATGTGGTAATGAATAGCGCAACTATATTTGAAAACAGATTTCCTTCGCAAATAGCTAGTTCTGACGTTCAAATACCACGTGAAGTGCATTTTTGCAATTGAAATAATGCATAATTGTTATTGGAATGTGTTTTATTGGATTCCTCAACCCTCAAAACCCAAGAAAGGACACTAAGATTACACTTCTAGCACGTCTAGAAGCAGAGAAAAAACAAAAACAAACTATTTGATCGGACTCGGCGGCCATCTTGGAAAAAGTCATTTTTGACATTAGAGCGTTGGGGGCGAAGCCCCCAACTCTCTACATGTCTTCGCCCCCAACGCTCTACATGTCTATGTGCTGACTTTTTCATGGAGGTTTCATACCAACCTATCGACGCCCGTTTTGGCATGTAAACGTTTGTACACCTACTTCAAATAAGGATTTTCTTCGTCCTTGACATAAAATCTCTCGATTTGATGGCAAGCTTTGAATATTCCACAGATATAATGCATGAATCGATGTGATAGGTTTGAGAAAATTACGCAGAATGGTCAGCTCGTCTGAAAAACGTCAAAATGGCGGAGCCGATGGAAATTCACGTTCCCAGAATGCAAAGCAAATTTTACCGCAATGAAGCGTACTTTGGAACGCACAATTTTCCGTGCAGCATTTTGTGCATGCATGTACATGTAACTTTGCATGTGGCCTTTTTTTGACGTACACAACGATTCGTCTGCGGTACCACGACTACATTTACCGTAATTTGACATTTTTTATTACATGAGCAGGTGTTCCTTGCTGGGTTGTGAAACCTTTTTATTTTCAATTTTCAATTTCAATTTATTTCAGCATAATGACAAAAGTTTACAGTGAAACTTGTATGTCGCTGCAACATATTTACAAGACATCACTTAAATTGTTACTACAAAGACATATTTAAACGGCACAAATGTACAATGTAATCCCTGTGAGAACACGTAATCATATTACATGTATATCTATTGGAATTCTAAATAGGTAGACATGTTTTCCAATATCGTTGCATTATATTATTACGAGATTTTGCGTGAAGTCTGAATCAGCGCTCACTGAGATATTTTTTCAATAACCTTTTGAATGTAAATAATGATTTGGCCATCTTGCATTGTTGTGGGAGTGAATTCCATATTCTGGGGCCAACAGTTTTTATGGAAAATTGAGCAAACTTTTTTCTTTGGAAAACGGATCTAAGATTGTAATTAGTTCTGTGATTAATATTCCTGTGGAAAAGACATCTGAAAAATATTGGCACTGGTTGATAAAGACTCTTGTGAATAAATATTCCAACGAATAAAGCGTGTAAATCAAATATTGACAGTATCTTATATCGATTAAACAAAGGTTCAGTATGTGCATTATATTCGGAGAAGCTGATGATACGAATCACACGTTTCTGTAGGATAGTTAACCTGTGGAGACTTTTTTTATGAGTGTTACCCCATAAGGTTATACCATATATAAAGTGTGGTTTAACAAGTGCATTATACAACATGGATAAAGTATGTCCATATAGCATATGACGTGCTCTTAATAATATGCCAATGGTTTTAGAAACCCGTTTACACACATAATTGATATGATGATGCCAAGACATGCATTCGTCTATCCTCAGACCAAGAAATTTGATATTTTGTATACGAGTAATAGAACAGTGATTCATTATTATGTTACATGCGTCACGGTCTAACTTTTTTCTAGGATGCGATAATACAATATAGTTGGTTTTTTCTATGTTCAGACAAAGTCTATTGCACTGAAGCCATTCATTAACAATTACTAGTTCATTATTTAGTGATTCAGCCATGTCAGCCAAATCATTACCGGTGATATGTATGCTTGTATCATCAGCAAATAATATAAAAGATAAAATTTTCGATGTGTTACACAAATCATTAATATATATTAAGAACAAAAGCGGTCCCAATATAGAACCCTGTGGCACACCAAATTTGATGTCACCGAGTTCTGATGATGAGCCGTTATATGAAACATACTGCTTGCGATTATTCAAGTAATCGCGGAACCAATTATTGGGTATTCCACGAATGCCATACACATGTAATTTACGAATAAGTATTTGATGAGAAATAGTATCGAAAGCTTTGCTAAGGTCAAGAAATAAACCTATCATAATTTCATTATTTTCAATGCAATCATAGTACTTTTCTACAAATTTATGAACAGCCATATCTGTCGATCGTTCTTTCCTGAAGCCAAATTGATTATCAGATAAAACATCATTTTTCTGAAGGAATTCTATTAAGCGATTGTAAACTAAACGCTCCACAATTTTTGAGAAGACAGGCAAAATAGATATAGGACGATAGTTAGAGAATTTAGACTTTTCGCCATTTTTATGAATGGGAATAATTTTAGCAATCTTTAAATTATCAGGTACCATTCCTTGATTGAATGATAGGTTAATTATATATGCTAATGGAGAAATGATACCCTGCTTAATCTGTTTAATAAACTTTGTACTTGTACCGTCATAACCAGCAGCGGAGTTTTTTAAACTGGATATAATATTTGATATCACCTCTTCATTGGTTGGTTGCATATAAAAAGAAGTAGGCACATATTTTACATTTGCAATAGGGTCAAGTGAACTACTGGACAAACTGGCTTGCACATTTTTAGCAACATTCAAGAAATATTTGTTGAAATGATTGGCTATTTCTTTGTCATTTATAACTTCATTATTGTTATGCATAAACACAATTTTCCTCTTGCATTGTTTTTTTTCGAGAAATGACATGATTCAGTGTTTTCCAAAGTTGCGAGAGATTATTTTTGTTCTGATCAAGTGTTTTTTTATAATAATTTTTCTCGGCCAATCTTAACATATTAGTTAAATTATTTTTCTTTCTTTTATACTCCTTTTCAAGTTCTTTATTACCTGACATTTTGAGCTTTTTATACAAGTTATTTTTCTCGTTAATCAAAAATAATAATTCATCATTTACCCAGGGTTTAGATGGAACTTCCTTTCTCTTCTTAACGCATTTCAATGGAATATTTTCATCCACGATTTTGGTATAGTGTTTAATAAATTTATTATAAGCGTCATTCACATTATTTATACTGTAAATATCGTCCCATCCTGTTGTTTGAAGATGATATAAACATTGTTCAATTGTACTGTCGTTGACAACTCTGTATGTTATAGTGTCGCGTTTCATTTCGGAATAGAAGGAATTTTTCAGCATTATAAAAAATGGAAAATGATCAGTGACATCCATTGGTAGAATACCGGAAACAAGATCTGCATGAAGATCATTCGAATAACAGTTATCAATTATAGTTGCAGTCATATCCGTGACCCTGGTTGGTCGATTGATGAGTGGTATAAACGATGATGAAAACATACAATCAATAAATTCTGAAGTCAGGCTGTGAGACTGATATTTTAGGAGATCAATATTAAAGTCACCTAATAAATAAATGGGTCGGTTACATTTTGCAAAATATGAAGCAAGCTTTTCAAAGTCATTTATAAACTCTCTTATGTCAGAGCCAGGCGGTCTATATATGCAACCAACGATGACAGGGTTTGGTATACTGAGTTCAATAAAAACACATTCTATAGAATCAAGCAACGGTATGTCCGTCAACTCTTGATAGTCAAGTCCGGTTTTAATTAGAATAGAAACCCCCCCCGCCAGTTTTATGTTCTCGATATTTATATACGTGATCGTAGTTTGGAAAACCGACAATGCCGGTGTTGTTTTCATTCAACCAAGTTTCTGATAATGCAATAATATCAAAATTACTATTTAATGCAGCTAAGTTATACGGCGGCTCATTACTGCGAAACAAAAAAAAAGTTACCCACCACGTTCACTTTCTGCCACGTTCACTTTCCGCCTGGGCGATAACCTTTGTGCCTAGGCGATAACCTTTGTGCCTAGGCGAAAACCTTCCCGCCTGGGCGAAAACTTTTGTGCCTAGGCGAAAACCTTCCCCCCTGGGCGAAAACCTTCCCGCCTGGGAGAAAACCTTCCCGCCTGGGCGATAATTTTCCCGCCTGGGCAAAAACCTTCCCGCCTGGGAGAAAACCTTCCCGCCTGGGCGAAAACCTTCACGCCTGGACGATAAGCTTTGTGCCTAGGCGAAAACCTTCCCGCCTGGGCGAAAACCTTTGTGCCTAGGCGAAAACCTTCCAGCCTGGGCGAAAACTTTTGTGCCTAGGCGAAAACCTTCCCCCCTGGGCGAAAACCTTCACGCCTGGGCGAAAACCTTCCCGCCTGGGAGAAAACCTTCCCGCCTGGGCGATAATTTTCCCGCCTGGGCAAAAACCTTCCCGCCTGGGAGAAAACCTTCCCGCCTGGGCGAAAACCTTCACGCCTGGACGATAAGCTTTGTGCCTAGGCGAAAACCTTCCCGCCTGGGCGAAAACCTTTGTGCCTAGGCGAAAAACCTTCCCGCCTGGGCGATAACCTTTGTACCTAGGCAAAAACCTTCCCGCCTAGGCGAAAACCTTCCCGCCTGGGCGAAAACCTTCACGCCTGGACGATAAACTTTGTGCCTAGGCGAAAACCTTCCCGCCTGGGCGAAAACCTTTGTGCCTAGGCGAAAACCTTCCCGCCTGGGCGAAAACCTTTGTGCCTAGGCGAAAACCTTCCCGCCTGGGCGAAAACCTTCCCGCCTGGACGAAAACCTTCCCGCCTGGGCGATAACCTTTGTGCCTAGGCGAAATGCATATCTGGTCAATGCATATTTGACACAGGGTGCATACCTGAAGTGCATCAATGCACAATTGCTCTGTGGGGGAGGGGTGGGACCTGTGACCGAGTGCATAAATGCATCAGTGCATAAATGCACAAATGCATATCTGGTCAATGCACGTTTGACACAGGGTGCATACATGGAGTGCATAAATGCACATTTGCTCTCTGGACGAGGGGCTGTGGTAGGGTACATAAATGCATAGGTGCATAAATGCACAAATGCATACATGGTCAATGCACGTTTGACACAGGGTGCATACATGAAGTGCATATATGCACATTTGCTCTCTGGGGGAGGGGTTCGGGCTGTGACCGAGTGCATCAATGCATAAGTGCATCAATGCACAAATGCATACATGGTCAATGCACGTTTGACACAGGGTGCATACATGAAGTGCATAAATGCAGGAAGGTTTTCGCCTAGGCACAAAGTTTATCGCCCAGGCGTGAAGGTTTTCGCCCAGGCGGGAAGGTTTTCGCCCAGGCGGGAAGGTTTTCGCCCAGGCGGGAAAATTATCGCCCAGGCGGGAAGGTTTTCGCCTAGGCACAAAGGTTTTCGCCCAGGCGGGAAGGTTTTCGCCCAGGCGGGAAAATTATCGCCCAGGCGGGAAGGTTTTCGCCTAGGCGGGAAGGTTTTCGCCTAGGTACAAAGGTTATCGCCCAGGCGGGAAGGTTTTCGCCTAGGCACAAAGGTTTTCGCCCAGGCGGGAAGGTTTTCGCCTAGGCACAAAGCTTATCGTCCAGGCGTGAAGGTTTTCGCCTAGGCACAAAGGTTTTCGCCCAGGCGGGAAGGTTTTCGCCCAGGCGGGAAGGTTTTCGCCTAGGCGGGAAGGTTTTTGCCTAGGTACAAAGGTTATCGCCCAGGCGGGAAGGTTTTCGCCTAGGCACAAAGGTTTTCGCCCAGGCGGGAAGGTTTTCGCCTAGGCACAAAGTTTATCGTCCAGGCGTGAAGGTTTTCGCCCAGGCGGGAAGGTTTTCGTCCAGGCGTGAAGGTTTTCGCCCAGGCGGGAAGGTTTTCTCCCAGGCGGGAAGGTTTTCGCCTAGGCACAAAGCTTATCGTCCAGGCGTGAAGGTTTCCGCCCAGGCGGGAAGGTTTTCTCCCAGGCGGGAAGGTTTTCGCCCAGGCGGGAAAATTATCGCCCAGGCGGGAAGGTTTTCTCCCAGGCGGGAAGGTTTTCGCCCAGGCGGGAAGGTTTTCGCCTAGGCACAAAGGTTTTCGCCCAGGCGGGAAGGTTTTCGCCCAGGCGGGAAGGTTTTCGCCTAGGCACAAAGGTTTTCGCCCAGGCGGGAAGGTTTTCGCCTAGGCACAAAGTTTATCGTCCAGGCGTGAAGGTTTTCGCCCAGGCGGGAAGGTTTTCGCCCAGGCGGGAAGGTTTTCGCCCAGGCGGGAAGGTTTCCGCCCAGGCGGGAAGGTTTTTGCCTAGGCACAAAGGTTATCGCCTAGGCACAAAGGTTATCGCCCAGGCGGAAAGTGAAAGTGGCGGAAAGTGAACGTGGTGGGAAACTTTTTTTTTGTTTGGCAGTAATGAGCCGCCGTAAAGTTATGACTTAGATTATTACTATTTTTGTTAGCACTCCGTATGTTGCAGTGCAGCAGGGAGAGTCTGTTATTATGAACCGGTAGTGAGTTAAATTCTTCAAATGTGTAATATTTGGAATAATTGCCTGGATCTCGAAAATAATTGAGATCGGGATTGTACTCATCAGTGGGTAAACATTTATCCATATCGGCGTCAAACGGATTGAACAGATACTGATCACTATAAAAAAATGTGTGTGTTGGTGTCACACCCGGGCAAAGCTTCGAGATATAATGTGTCGTCTACAATGTGATTGAAAGGGAATGAATTAGCACAACCGGTACATAGCCAATTAAGCTTGTCTTGATATCGCATGCATTTGAATATATTGTTAGACATGCCAGCACATGATGGATGATACATGCTCTCACAGAGACTACAACAAATTTTATAAACCGATTCTAATTTGATATAACAAGAACAAATTTCACATGGGAAGGTCATAATTGTAGCACAGGGATATAGTTTTCGTGAATTATTTGAAGTAAATCAGCAGGTTTCTCCACCCAAGAGGAATCTGTACAAAATGCACTGGTGAGCAAACACCCTGATACATCATGATATAAATATACTGGTGATTTTTATATTCATACTTATTTTCATACTGTTGAAGTTACTAATTATATAATACATTGGTGATATCTTATATAGTATATACTGGTGATTCTCATAACAGTTCCAACAAAATTACCAATTATGGAATGCGTTGGTGGTTGTCACAACATTATCACATTTGGAAAATATTGATGACTTTGATTATACATCATAATATTGAAGAGCATGGAATTCTTTAGATGTGGCATGCATTATACAGCGAAATATACATGACACTATAACTTCAACAATTGCATGTAATCATATACATGTACATCATAATTGTAAGGCATGGAATTCAGATGTGGCATGCATTATCAGTGAAATATTTACATGACATTACAGATTCAACAATTGCGTGTACGTAGCACTAAATACCCGGTATATATGGAACATATTAGTGTGTTTTTTTTGTTTTGTTTTGTACATCACAATATTACAAAGAATGAAATTCAGTAGATGTGGCATGCATTATTCATTGTAATATTCACAAACTTTATACGTTCAAACAATTGCGTGTACATACAAAGTACATGTACCAATGGATCACTAACAATAATTCGTTTAGTCCGATAGCAGAACTTAATAACGATAAGGTCCGCTCGGGATTTTATTCCATGCATTTGGTTTTCTATTGTCGAGATTTTCACGGATTATCCAACGAATGTTGGCAGCCAACAGACTGCTGCCTTTACGATTGAGATGAACACCATCTTCAGTGTGATGGTCACCTTCCGGTCGGATGTTGTGGTTAGGGTACACTAATACATTTCGAGAGTTCTGGTAATGTAGTTCAAGAGCTGCATTTACGTCTTGAATCCGTGCGTTCATAGCTCTATTCCGTTGATATGGAGCCAATGAGATTGCGACCTTACAGTCTGGCTGGCTGGCCAAGATTTTTGACACCAGCTCTTTCATGTCTCTAAGAACTGTCATTGGACTGTTCACTTTCAGGTCGTTGGTTGTGAGCTGAAGGATGAACAAGTTTGCATACATATCTGCAAAGTTCAGTTTCATTGCATCAGCGATGGTGTAGGCTGTGTTTTTTGCGACTGTTGCTACGTGTGATAGTCTGTTTTCGTCAACACCTTGGATGATACTACTGCCAATTAACCGTACAGACGTTCCTTTTTTTGTCGAGTGCTTGGGTTGTGGTGTGACTTCTGGTACATACTGACGAGTTGAAGGGAAATCCTGCTGTTGCAGTATGTCGCGGACCTCCATAAGAAGTACGCCTGTGATGTTGAATCCCTTGATAGCAGTTTGCTCGATAGGATGACGAATGTTGCAGGTTGCAACTCCTATGCCCCACTTCTTGTCTTCAACAGTGTGATAGATGGTACTGTTGCCAGTGATGGTAAGTTTATCCCGGAGTGCTTTGGACATTTTTGCTTTTTCCATCATCAGATCCTTCATTGTTTGGTACTCAACCTTGTGCCATTCCGCAATCCTTGGGTGATCGTTTAGAGACTCGCCAAGTTGTTTAGCTCGGAGTGGATTGGCCGTTTCCATGATTAAAGTTGAAACTGACTGTGAATGTCCATGTGGTCTGTCGGTCACCAAGAAGCGTGCTTTAGCATGCTGAAACGCCTGCTCCAATGATTGATAGTGGTAAGTTTTTCCATTGACAGTTCTTTCTAATTTGCAGGCGTAGAAATTAGAGAGTGGATCCCGTGGACCTTGGGTTAGATAATACCGATCGCTTGGCTTATCATCACAGGTAGAGTCTTCTTTGGACATTCGGTATCTGGACATGTTTGGAGTTGGAGCCATGGCTTTGTTGTTTGGAGCCATTGTGTCGTTGTTGCTGTTGAGAGTCACCTTGTTGTTGTTTGGCATTGGATCCAAGGTGGTTTTGTGTGGCACTTGTGTTGGTGATGTTTGGCATGAAACTGTCTTATGAGCCACAGGTGTTTTGATAAGACTGTCAATGAGCTTGTTCTGTGACTGGATGTGAGCATGAAGAACGTCAAGTTCACGTTCAAGATGTTCCCGTAGTCGTTTCTCATACAACAGTTCATTCATTTGAAGCCTAATTTCATACTCCTGTTGCTGGATTTTGAAGATACCTAAATTAGCTTGTTGAGAGGATTCATTTCGAGGAACAAACAACGGATCTGTGTTTGCAGGTCTCGAACTAGAGTGGCCAGAAGAGAAAGTCGGTACATCAGATGTATCACTGGTGTTTGTGGCAACTGAACAGTGAGAAACTGTGGTTTGATTGTGGGAGACACTTGTTGGTTGTGAATCCAGATTTCTTTCCTCTAGATTGCCAGCATGGGCAGAATCGATCTCCAACTCACACTGAATGGGTTTGTCAAGAATGTCACTGTTTGGAGAACTATGTACACATATATCTGGTGATTTTTTATGATTAGGATGTTCATCGCTTGGGATGATTTTCAGGTGCTGATTGGGATCATCCTGTATTTGACTTCCATGGAGGGCATTTTCTTCAGTCGGGGGACAGAGAGTTATGCTGGTGTTGAAGCTTGTATCCAGTGAGACTTCTGATATTGACACAATTGGACTTTTACATTCCATGACTCTGGTCTGAGAGCTCCGCTGTGGAGTGTTCTGGTGACTTTTCATGTTAAGGGCGTTGCTAATTTGTTTGTTCAGAGCTATCCAGTCAACCGGTTCCCCGTCAACCGTGACTGAATCTAGATTGCCCAGAATGCATGGCCAGTCAATAGAAACAAAGCGAGTGACGAGTGAAGATCCGTTGATTAATACTGATGAGTTTGTGTGATATAAGTTGACAGTGTATGCTTTCTGTCCAGATAGAAACACCAAGTATGTGGTTTGGACTTGTAGGCCAGCTTGATCAAAACTGTTATCCACACTGTAAGACAAGTCAGTTGTGGCAGAGAGATATTGATGCAGTACTGCTCTAAATCCCTCGAAGTAGGCGGCAGATAACTTCAAAACCAAACCGCCCCCAGTCACCTTACAAGACAGCTGGTCCCGTGCAGTGGCTTTTAGTTTCTTTTGGGTGGCTTTGGCAATGTTCAGTGTATAGCGTTTGTCAGTGATTGATTGTGCACTTCCTGTTTTATTGGCATCGATGTTTTTTGCATCAGATGCAGCCATACGGCGTGTGATGATACTGGTGGTTGAAACCAGTGTGTTGTTTGCATTAATTTGTTCAATGCCCATGTTGAACACTGAGAAGCACTTTGCCGGCAAGTTCCGAGATTTATGATATTGACAACTAGAAGATCCAAGTTAATCTAGAGTCAGTAATCCAAATCTAGTAATCCAAGTCAAATTTTAGTAGTGAATATAGAAGTGAATAAATTCTCTATTAAACATAATTCAAATATAATTCCTCTTGGGTGAGACGAACTTGAAGCTCGGGTTAGTTCATATTTCGATATAGCTTTAACTTAATATCCACCGAAGCACAAGTACTGTTTTTCTATGGTGAAGACGTCATTCTGACGTCACTGTTACTATGGTGGCACGCGCACGTGTGCATGGGCGATAAATACAGAATGTAAATCTTTCATCGCAAAATAACAAAACCAAACCCAAAAACAAGTATCACTGGTGAATTCTATCCTGTACTGTGAAGTTTGATAGTCCACTCCGCATGAAGAAAAAAAATTACAACTCCTCAGATAAATCAACATTGAAAATAAACAGTCACTCTCCAAGCCCGGAGAAACATCCACACTGTAGGAAAACAATTTGTAGGAAAACTATTTTAAACTGGTCTTTCAATTTGCTCAGTATGCATGTGTTATCTATATCATGATATCGGATACAGATATTCCTCATAGTTCCCAATATTTTAATGAAATTTTATTGAGCTTCAATATCATTCAATCAGGCGTATCTGTTTTATTGAGTTCAAAATAAATGGAATATGATTGAAGTACGATTATGTGTTTCATCATAATATAGGGAATGAATTGGAATCATGTGGGGCATGTTATGGTTCAGTTTTCATTTTTTTGCAAGTGGGGGGGGGGACGTTGTGTAAGATACAGTCAGCTGTCGTGGTGCTGATGATGTGCACAAGCTCTAATGTCATCTCCCGCAGTTAGCTGCATTTTCTTGTTTCCATTGTTTGGACACTTTTAGAGAAGGTTACCCGGTCTAATATCTTTCCTGATATAAAAACCTACAGAATGACACCAAGAAACCTAATATGCCCGATATGGCGACGAATTTTTTTTTTTGAGAATGGCCCACAGACTAAACATGGCATGGTCATAGTTACATCACGAATACATACAAAGGTCATGTTCATGTACAGGATCATTTCTCTTATATGATCTGACTGGTCAATCGTGATATATTTACTACAACATCATAGGGCCTGTAAGTCACGTGCCGTTACGGTGTGATTCTGGTGGCAAACAAACATACACCTGAGGGGTTTGAGTTTTGAATGGAGTTCTACTCATATTAAACAAAAGGTGTATGTTTGTTTGCCACCGGAAATCACACCATGGCATCACGTGACTTACAGGCCCTATTGGGTTGAAGGTGTAATAACATCCATTTGGGAGAATCAGTTTTGAGACATCTAGGCTTTTTTCAATCTTGCTTTTGCTTCTTCGTCATGCTTATTTGTATTAACATTGTTATTATACACAACTTTATCAGTTATCAGATTTGTTCTAGAATAAACACATGCGCTCAATTAACGTAGTCCGCTACAAACATGGAGGTAACGGAGAGACAAAATTTAAAAGTCATTTCTTGAATATTATCTCTTCAAAATGACATTATTTTATAGAGTAAATGATCAGCATCCTAGTACTGAAAAGAGAATAGGGGGTCACCGTGCTCGTTTCTTCTACATATTGGATCAAAATCACACATATTTACCTAAAATGACATAAATTCTGGCATATTTGCACATTTTTTTTGTCCATTTTCACATTTTGCATCGTGTTTTCCATGCGAACGGATACGGTGACCCCGTATTTTCTTTTCAGTTTTAGGATGCTGAACAGTTACTATATAAAATATATCATTTTGAAGCTCTAGATTATGTTGACACAGGTATTTATTTTAAATAACCCTTTTACCTCCTTCCCTCACTGTTTGGAGCGGACTACCTTAATACCCGGACTTGACATAACAGCAACACAATCGGGGATGGATTTAGTTTTTTTTCTCACGGTCAATTTCATTATTTCTTGTATTTTTAGAAGACAATGCCTCACTTCTTACGGCCGTGTCCGGATGAAAACGATGTCAAAGATCTATGGTTTCGACATGTTTCGCAAACGGTGTCTTGGTTTTGTATGGGCATACTGTGGGGATAGTTTTGATCACTTATTGATTTTCATGGCAATCCGTTTCTCACATTTTTGTCAGTTATTATGAGAGAATAAAATATAGTCTTTGACTTTAAAGCATTAATTTTATTCTTTCTGATGGAACCTATATCAATATTAAAGATATTAAAGGAGGGGCATATGGGCTTCAAGTTTTGACTTTGATTTTGGATGGGATGAATGGAGTTTCAAGCCCCTTTTCTGTTTGCACTGTTTAGGCTATCAGAATTCGAACTCGGGACATTGAGTTCTGGAGCTCAGCACGTTTCAACTGAGTTGATTGGTTGATTGTCTACTCTGTGGCATATTTGACTGCAATTTATTTTAGCCCTTTGGGTCGATAAGCTATTATCGTGGTATTTTGTCCGTCGTCCGTCCGGGTCTGTAACTTTTTTGACATGATGAATTTCCCCATAAATTTGTCAGAACATACCTTGGACCAGTACCTATGGTCCGATAACCTATTGGCATGGCGTTGCGTCCGTCGTCCGTCCGTCCGTCCGTCCGTCTAGCCGTCCGTCCGTCCGTCGTCCGTCCGTTCACATTTTTATCTTTAAAGTATACGGTCCGATCTCTCTGAAATTTTGTACAAAAATACCTAAAAATATTACCAGGAAAGGTTTTTTTAGTTTTCTGATTTCCGCATTTTTTTCAAAATGGCGGCCATTTTCGACGAAAAATGCCTGATTTTGGACTTTGGCGGCCATTTTCTCAAAATCTGTTCAGTAACTTTTTTTTTTTTTGATACATAACACTCCTCATATGTACTCCTGTGATGTGTATCAGTTTCGTTGCGCTTGAATCGCTCGAAATGGGCCATTTTGGCCCAAACTTGGCCCAGATGGGACTTTCCCATGTTAAACTCTCCTATGCTTCGTAATGGGACACATTAAGCCTAATATCTCATATTCTCGTGATCTGAATTTGACCTCTGACCTCGGTTTCAAGGTCAGAACGGCCGTTTTCGTCGAAAAATGGCCAATTTTGGACTTTGACGATCGTTTTCTCAAAATCTGTTCAGTAACTTTTTTCTGTTATTGATGCATAACACTCCTCATATGTACCCCTGTGACATGTATAAATTTCGTTGCCCTTGAATCGTTCGAAGTGCGCCATTTTGGGCCCAAACTCGGCCCAAATGGGACTTTCCCATGTTAAATTCTCCTATGCTTTATAATGAGACAAATTAAGCCTAATATCTCACTTAATATTGAGATTAGAGACTAGGAATCAATTGTGGACATATAGAAAATGATAAATGCCGAATATTCTGATGACCTTGAATTTGACCTTCGACCTCATTTTCAAGGTCACAGGATAAAATGTCTAACATCTCACTTATTATCGACTTTACAGCTTAGGGATCAATTATGGACATATAGGAAATGAAATATGCTGAATATTCTGATGACCTTGAATTTGACCTTTGACCTTATTTTCAAGGTCATAGTACAAAATGGCCAATATCTCTCTTATTATCGATTTAGCAGCTTAGGAATCAATTGTGGACATATAGGAAATGATATTCGCCAAATATCTGATGCCTTGAATTTGACCTTTGACCTTATTTTCAAGGTCATACTACAAAATGGCCAATATCTCGCTTATTATCAACTTTACAGCTTAGGAATCAATTGTGGACATATAGGAAATGATATACTCCGAATATTCTGATGACTTTGAATTTGACCTTTGACCTTATTTTCAAGGTCATAGTACAAAATGGCCAATATCTCACTTATTATTGACTTTACAGATTAGGAATCAATTGTGCACATATAGGAAATATTCTCATGATCTTGAATTTGACCTCTGACCTCATTTTCAAGGTCAGAGCACAAAATGGCTAATATCTCGCTTATTATTGACTTTACAGCTTAGGAATCAATTGTGGACCCATAGGAAATGATATAATGTTGAATATTCTGGTGACCTTGTATTTGACCTTGGACCTTATTTTCAAGGTCAGAGAACAAAATTGGTAATATCTCGCTCATTTTCGACTCTACAGCTTAGGAATCCATAGTGGACATATGGGGAATGATATATGCTGAATATTTTGGTGACCTTGAATTTGACCTTGACCTCATTTTCAAGGGCAGAGAACAAAAAAGTTAATATCTCACTTGTTAGGGACTTTACAGCTTAGGATTCAATTGCGTACATATTAGAAATGATATATGCTGAATATTCTCATGACCTTGAACATGACCTTTGACCTCATTTTCAAGGTCAAAACACAAAATGGCTAATATCTCACTTAATATCGACTTTACAGCTTAGGAATCATTTGTGGACATGCTAGAAATGATATGGCAGAATGTTCTTATGACCTCGAATTGACCAACTACCTTATTTCCAAGGTCATGGGACAACAGGCCAATATCTAAAATATACATTGTCCGGTAACCTTTCTTAGCCCTTGGGCTAATTTTTTAATTGAATCGTTTTTGCCTATTTGGCGGCCATTTTTGACGAAAAATTGCCAATTTTGGACTTTGGAGGCCATTTTCTCAAAAACTGTCTGATCATGTACCTTTATGACGTGTATAAGTTTCGTTGCCCTTGAATCGCCGGTCTGCGTGTAGCGGCCATTTTGATTTTTTGACGGGTCGGCGAAAAAAAAATTTTTTGTCCCAAATCAAGTCACTATTCGTTTTGAGCCATTTCCAGCAAAGAAAAAAAATTATTATTTGGACAGAAAATTTCACCAAATAGAGCCTAAGTATTGGCACATTCAAATGGGAAATCATATATTGCGGTTTGAGTGATGACCTTGAATTTGACCTTCAATGACCTTGGAAGGTCAAAACGACCTTTTTTGTTGAAAAATGGCCAATTTTGGACTTTGATGGCCATTTTCTCAATAACTGTCTGATCAGTTTTGAGATTTTTGTTTTAAAACATTCCCCTCATGTACCTCTATGATGTGTATAAGTTTCGTTGCCCTTTATTGGCTGATCTGCGTGTGGCGGCCATTTTGATTTTTTGACAGGTCCAAAATCAAGTCTTTGTCCAAAATCAAGTCACTATTCGTTCTGAACCATTTCCAGCAAAAACAATTTGAAAAATTCACCCAATTTTTCCTTCATAATGGGAGCTGTGCGGAGTAAACTCATAGAAGACTTCAAAATAGAGCCTAAGTATTGGCACATTCAAATGGGAAATCATTTATTGCGGGTTGATTGTTGACCTTGAATTTGACCTTCAATGACCTTGAAAGGTAAAAAACGATGAATCTTGTCTTTGGTGGCCATTTTTTCTAAATCTATTCATACAGTACAGTCAAATGTGTATCATGTGTACAGTCCATACAGAAAATGTGTTTCCAGCAACATTTACGAACATGTTTTGACAATAGAGTTTAAGATCAGTGTAACAATTTATGTTGGAAAATCAATACTGTGTTTCTCATGATTGCCGGTAAGCTACAGCACCCTTGGTGCTATGTTTTTTATTAACAAATATTAGCTTTTGACATTTTTCATCGGTCATATCTTTGAGGGATGATACCTAAAACTAGCATATCAAATTCTATTGTACTCTTTATTTTTTTTCTAATCGAAAAGTATTTTGATTTGTTTTGACGTACAGAGTGGTTGCTGAGTAGTAAATGTAATTCCAACTCATATAACACTTATGCCCCCAGAATGTTGATATAATATTATGTCACAAATCGCTAGTAGTTAGGGATGGATTTGAATGGATCAGATGTTGCTATCACCTCACACTAGAGCCAGGTTAATGACATTCTTGTGTACTCTATCAACGTATAGAACGTATCGCATGCAAGGTGAAATCCTAATTTATATCCAATCAGGTAATAAGGTACTCCTATTGTAATTGTTTCCCCTGTTGTCAAAATGTCAATGAGTAAAAGTGTAGAAAGCTTGGAATAATACAATAATGAATAATAATAAATACAAGCATTTCAAAGTATTGTTACCAGAATATGTGGAAGTATATGTACATTGATCAACATTATGAGATATTTGCAGGGCTAGTTTAGGTATATCAGTGCAGTAAGTTATGTCAGAATTGAACAATAAAAATGTCACATCGAATCCTGCACAGACAACAATTTATTGTCAGTTGTTGCTAAAATAAAAAAAAAATCATGTCAATCAGAACCTTGCCCAATCAAACAATTTTTAGCTAATTCAAGCACACGGAAAATGCAAAGAAACCAGTTTATATCAAGGTCACATCGACAAGACTTACAATGCCTTGGGTCTGAATCAATACAATTCAGACAGTAACCACTGGTATCACTATGGACAGCAATGGACTTGAATTGTGAAACGTCATACTCGTCAAAGCTAGCTTATATTTCACCGAGAAGCTGCCAAAGCCATGATACACATGGCCTTCACCTGTAAAGTTTCTTTATTGTAAGGCAATACGTGTTATTCGAGTGACATGAGAATTGTCACTATATGAGTGGAAGATCGAAACTCCAGTGGAACATGTCCCTGGTGCGTTTTGTAAAAGTACTCATTGATTTCATCGTGGGTTGTTATTCAATAAAATGCATTTGGGAGAAGGGAACGTTAGTGGGTTTCTTGAATGCTGGCTTGAAATGGTCACCGATGAACAGGAGAGATTCTTCTCATAGTGTTGACGTGGCTCTTTGAAGCAATTTCGATTCAGGTTAGAGAGTCAGAGAGGTTTAATTTGAAATTTCTGGTAAAGTCGAGGAAATATTCGTCAAGACAATTTCATAGTCCATTGAAATGGTGATTAAGCTACTTGGTAGTTGGAAATTTGAAGACGGGACATACTCATTGACAAAGCTGTGAGCAGCATTTATTGAACTGCCTACTCCCTCATAAGAAAAAGCATCGGAATAAATGTGAATCATGCAGTAGTTATTTTGTGTTGGTCCTATATCCAGAGCCGCATTCTTACTACTCCTAATTGCTTTTGCACTTCAATACAAAAGCAGACAATTTGACTCCACAGTAACTCAATTTGTGATCTCAAATAGGCAGTGTAATTTGACATTCTAAATATCGTATAAGAATATTCATGACCAAACATGTTCTTCGTTATTCAATATTTGGAACACTTGTTAGTATATCCACGTCTAATTGTGATGCAGTTGATGTTTTTTTAGCCGCATTGAAAAGTTGCAACGTCGTCGTCTTCAGAGTGTTCATGTCAAAGTTGTGGGATAGTTGAGGGCAGAAGATGGACTAGTTGGAGAGGATGGATTTGAAAGACAAGTACTGATTGATTTCAGGATTGTTGTTTGTAGTGGCTCGAGATCTGATTGCAAAATTCCAAGTGCTACTGTATTCTTGTAGATTAGTTCATTCAAACAAAGAACTACACCCAAACACTTCGCGGAATTGATCCAATGGTACATTTTTAGTTACCGCACCTTTGGTCCGATAACTTATTGGCATGGCGTTGTGTCCGTCGTCGTCCGTCGTAGTCTACATTTTTATCTTTAAAGTTTACAGGCGAATCTTACTAAAATTTTGCACGAAAATGCCAAAAAATATTTTAAGAGGGAGGTATTTTTTAGTTTTTGGATTTTGGATTTTTTTTTTTGAAATGCCGGCCGTTTTTGTGTGGTAAACTATTATGCTAAATTTTGGACATTGGCGGTCATTTGCTTAGAAACTGTCTGATCAGTTTTGAAATTTTTATTTCAGAAGATTGCCTTCTGTGAGATGCATAACTTTAGTAACTCTTGAATCGCCGGTCTGCATGTGATGGCCATTTTGATTTTTTCAAAGGGTCCCAAATGGCACCTTCCCACGTTAAATTCTCCTATGATTTATAGTGGGACACATTATTATTATTATCTCACTTAATATTGAGATTAGAGGTTGGGGAGCAATTGTGGACATATAGGAAATGATATACGCCGAATATTTTCATGACCTTGAACTTGACCTTTGATCGTAATTTCAAGGTCACAGCACAAGATGGGTAATATATCGCTTATTATCGACTTTTGCATCAATTGTGGACACAGGAAATGTTATATGATGAATGTTGTCATGAATTTGATCTTTGACCTTATTTTCAGAGTCAAAGCACAAAATGTCTATTTTGCTGATTATCAACTTTACAGCTTAGGAATCAATTGTGAACATATAGGCAATATTATCTGCTGAATATTTTCCAGGTCAAAGCACAAAATGGGTAATATCTCGCTTATTATTGACTGTACAGATTAGGAATCAATTGTGCACATATAGGAAATAATAATGATAATGAGCATTTTATAGTCTAGGATCACCAACTCAATTCGGGCCCTCTGACTGCACAATTATTATCCCCGGAAGACCTATTCATTCCGGCACATACTCAACCTCCCAGGAGGCATACAGCTCCATGTGTGTTTGGTGCAGGGAAACTGTGCATACACAATTGCCATCTCTGTCTATAGCCAGGTGCCCATTTATACTGTTCGGGTGAACAGCATACAGCAGCACAGGTGAATGCACAAACAGGGTCACCCATCCATGTATTACCCACGCCTAGCGTTGTTTACCGTCGGTGATCTTACGGGTCATGATATATACTGAATATTCTCATGACCATGAACTTGGACCTCATTTTCAAGGTCAAATCACAAATGGCTAATATCTCACTTATTATCGAGTCTACAGCTTGGGACTAAATTGTGGACGTATAGGAAATGATGTATGCCGGATATTTTGATGGCCTTGAATTTGATCTTTGACCTCATTTTCAAGGTCACAGGCGAAATGGCTAATATCTCGCTTTGGTGTTTGGTATCATACTTGTCTTTACAAGGACAGAGCACAAAATTTCTAATATATAGCTTATTATCGACTTTACAGCTTAGGAATCATTAGTGAATACGTAGGAAATAATATATGCTGATTATTGTCATGACCTTGAATTTGACCTTTGACCATATTTTTCAGGTCACCAGACAAAATGGCTGATCTCCCTTATTATCAACTTTACAACTTGTGAATAAATTGTGGTTGTATATGAAATGATGTATGCCGAATATTGTCATGACCTTGAGTTTGACCTTTGACCTCATTTTCAAGGTCACAGGACGAAATGGCTAATATGTCCCATATTATCGACTTGTCGACAACTTGACAACTTGACAATCAATTTTGGACATAAAGGAATGAAATTTGGACATACAGCAGTGATATATGCCGAATATCCTGATGATCACTAATTTTACCTTTTACGTCATTTTCAAGGAAAAAGGAAAAACTGTTAATAGCTCTCTCAATATTGAATTTACAGCTCAGCAATCAATTGTGGACATATAGGAAGTGAACAATGCTGACGATTCTCCTGACTTAGAATTTGAATACATGTGTATAAACATATATTATCCTTTCTTACCCCATGGCTATTTTTTTCTGTATAAAAGTGTATAAATATCCGTTAAGGTAGGAAATGGTTTTGAGTTATCTGACACATAATAATCTGAGGGAAGGACCAGACAGGTTTCGCTAGTTCTGACAGCTCCTGAGGTATGTAGACGTAGCTGGGATCATTATTTTGATATTGTGTTGTTCACATTGGGAAGCCAGAAATATCTGCACTACTTTGCTGTAATAATAAAACGATTATTTGGATGTCTTGCAGATTTCCTGTTGCATAACATACTTCGAGCTGGATTATCTTTGCGTAAACTAATGTGTTGGGCTTTGTTTCTATTACAAAATGTTTTATTTCACATTTGCTGGCATCATAGAAATCTAGTTGTATTCGTGGTAATGGATGGATACTTTCATGTACCAAAAAACATATGCGATATTTCCGCTGTTTCATAATTTAGAAGATTGTCTGCCAGACGAGATTAATCCGTGACATTTAGGTGTGTGACCTGATGATTTCCCCCAGACAACACGCTTCCAGTGACATTAAACAATGGAAATAAAACGGCAGCAAGCACATAACAATATATAATAGACCAAGAACATTCATGGAGTATGACGGGTACACGAGTCGAAGAGAGATGAGTAGGTAAAAGTATAGTATAGCGGGCCAGATTCAATTCATTATTGGGACCACATTTTCCCCTATATAGGGCGAAAATGTGGTCCCAAATGAAAGAAAACATTCTTGTCTTCAATTTGGATATGTTTTTGGTCTTATATGAGGACCAAAAAATTAAATTCAATGCCTTTTTTCACTCGATGTTCAATGAAAAGTTTACAAGTCTTTTTGCAGACATTTTTGTGTGTGCACGCACATTGATGACGTCACATTTGTGTTGACTGTCCAGATCGCTCCCTGGCGGCAAAATTAGGAAAAAAGGGATACCCCAGAGATTTCCCCTCACGAGAATGTGGCTTGAAACTATAATTTGGACCACATTTTTGGGGATATGAAAAATGTGGTCCAAGAGCAATTGTCTTTTGGAGATTACCTTCACTCAGTATTGAAATTAATTACTGGGACCACATTTTTTCCCTCTATCTAAAAAATGTGGTCCCATTACTTTCTTCCAATAAAATTAATGGGACCACATTTTGAATATATGCAAAAATGTGGTCCAACAGCTATTGTTTTTTAGAGATAACATGTATGTTCATTCAGTATTGGGATTGATTACTGGGACCACATTTTCCCCTATAACTAAAAATGTATAGATCTAGTCCCATTACTTTTTATTTCAAATTAATGGGACCACAATTTTAGCATTAAATAGGTGAAAAATGTGGGCCAAACGCAATTTTCAACATCACATTTCTAGCCTAAAATAGGCAAAAAATGTTGTACAACTGAATAATATTATATTCATTCAGTATCGAAAAAACAATGGGACCACATTTTTTGCCTATTGCCAAAAATGTGGTCCCAATAATATATATTCCAATATAAGTTTACAATGGGACCACATTTTTGCCTATAGCCAAAAATGTGGTCCAACATCAATTGTCTTTATATATTACTTTCATTCAGTATTGAAAAAAAATAATGGGACCACATTTTTTGCCTATAGTAAAAAATGTGGTCCCAATACATTAAATTCCAATAACAGTTTTCAATGGGACCACATTTTTGCCTAAAGCCAAAAATGTGGTCCAACATAAAACATAATCTTTCTCGACAACATTATTGCTTATAGACAAAAATGTGGTCCCATTAATTTTTATTCAAATAAAATAAATGGGACCACATTTTTTTCCTATAACTGAAAATGTGGTCCAAGATAAAAATAAACTAGAACACATATTTTAGGCGGAATAAAAGGCTGGGAATTGTCTCAATTTTGGCAGATACACAGAATGAATAACATTTATTATCCTACATTGGACATAAAACAATTGTCTTGAATATTGTGTTCATTCCTTTCCTTCACATGTATAGACTCTATTTCTGAATGTGGTCCAGTTCAAAGCAGATACACGGAATGAATCACATCAAAGAAATTAAAACTAATGTCTTATAAATATTAGATTCATTCCGTTTTATTTCATGTCACAACAATCAATATAAAGAATCCAGGGGCATCCCCTGTGACGTCATATGAATGATGTCATGATATGCCTCTGTTTGAAATAATTCTGCACAAGTTTTGATGACGTCACATCAAAATGGAGGGAAGTTTGGACTCAGAACAGTTGATGGAAATGCTTGCAGAAAACGGAGTGAATTGCATACTTATAATAAATCCTCATTGATGTATGCCTGTTTTTATGGTAGAAGAGACTCTTCTTATTCAGTGGGACCATATTTTTGCCTTATATAGCAAAAAATGTGGTCCCATTAAAGAATTGAATCTGGCCCGCTATACTATACTTTTACCGATGAGTAATATATGCATGGTGTATCATAATGAATAATATATGCTATTGTGACAACTGCAGTTTTCATTATAATGATATGGTTGTAATTGTAATTCGAAATTGAAAATGTCTTCAGTAAATGCCCCATTCAACACAATTGTTGGCATATCATCTATCATCTGTTCATTATTCTGTCAACACTGAACTTCATGGGTGTCAATTGCGGACATTCATTACTCTCGCACTAAGCATGACACGGAGAAAAATGCTATGTCACTCACCATCGCTGATACGATTACGTTGATTCGGTAATCGACACCAATCACGGAACAGAAATCTTTCAAGTTTGTCTTGTGATGGGCGCAAATCGTTTGGGAATATCTTGAACAATCTGATCTTTTGTACAATGATCAAGGTCATAATTAGTTGAACGATTTAGGGATTCCGTCTGGATTCCCTGACGAATCCTGAAAATAACTTCGAATTGTTTACAAGTCAACAAACGCAAACGAGTGTGGCTACTTGATTACCATTGAGCCTTAGTCTAATTTCACGCCAGTGTGTCTTTGGATAAACTATTTGGTCGGGCTTTGTTTCTATTGCAAAATGTTGTATTTTACGTTTCTTATTGGCATCATCAAAATCTTATTGTATTGGTGGTAATAGATTGATACTTACATGCATGCCCTATTATACAGATTTTCAGGTGCCCAATTATACTGTTTGGCTGAACAGCATATAGCATCGCAGGTGAATGCACAAACAGGTTATCCCATCCATGTATTACCCACGCCTAGCGTTGTTTACCGTCGGTGATCTTACGGGTCATGATATATACTGAATATTCTCATGACCTTGGACCTGATTTTCAAGGTCAAAGCACAAATGGCTAATAGCTCGCTTATTATCGAGATTACAGCTTGGGACTAAATTGTGGACGTATAGGAAATGATGTATGCCGGGTATTTTGATGACCTTGAATTTGACCTTTGACCTCATTTTCAAGGTCACAGGACGAAAGTTCTAATATATAGCTTATGAATCATTTGTGAATACATAGGAAATAATATATGCTGAATATTGTCATGACCTTGAATTTGACCTATGACCTTATTTTTCAGGTCACAAACTGAACTTGGCAATTAATTTTGGACATAAAGGAATGAAATTTGGACATACAGGAGTGATATATGCCGAATATTCTGATGACCCCTAATTTTACCTTTGACGTAATTTCCAAGGTCACAGGAAAAACTCTTAATACCTCTCTCAATATTGAATTTACAGCTTAGCAATCAATTGTGGACATATAGGAAGTGATTAATGCTGACTATTCTCCTGATCTTGAATTTAAAACTTGTGTATAAACATATATTATCCGGTAACCTTTCTTACCCCATGGCTATATTTTTCTGTATAACAATGTATATATGTCCGTTAAGGTGGGTGATGGTTTTGGGTTAACTGAAACATAATGATCTGAGGGAAGGACCAGACAGGTTTCGCTAGTTCTGACACCTTCTGATGTATGTAGAGGTAGCTGGGATCATTATTTTCATATCGTGTTGTTCACTTTGGGAAGCCAGAAATATCTGCACTACCTTACTGTGAAAATAAAACGATTATTTGGATGACTTGCAGATTTCCTGTTGCATAACATACTTTGGGCTGGATTATCTTTGCGTAAACTAATTGATCGGGCTTTGTTTCTATTACAAAATGTTTTGTTTCACATTTGCGTTTGGCATCATAGAAATCTAGTATTGGTGTTAATGGATGGATACTTTCATGTACCAAAAACATATGCGATAGTTTCGCTGTTTCATAACTTAGAAGATTGTCTGCGAGACGAGATTAACCCGTGACATTTAGGTGTGTGACCTGATGATTTCCCCCAGACAACACGCTTCCAGTTCTTCTGTTTACCTTAACATTCATTGCCATCTTCATAATGGTCACTGCACCTAGAACTTCCAAGCGTTCATATTTCTAGTGACAAAATGTAAGGGTACAAGAAGCAGACTAAAGTTGATATTGGTTGATCACAAGTCGGGAGATTTATTTACACTTGGTTAATGAGTACAGCAAGGTTTCTTGGTCTGGGTTTCTTTGAAAACGGAAGTACAGAGACACATTTCACACAAAGGTGGTAGATGTGCGTGGACCACCACATACAAACATTTATTTACTCAGCTGAGGATTATTCTTCGACAGCATGCATCACAAACAGTGACATTAAACAATGGAAATAAAAAGGAAGCAAGCACATAACAATATATGATAGACCAAGAACATTCATGGAGTATGACGGGTACACGAGTCGAAGAGGGATGAGTAATATATGCATGGTGTATCATAATGAATAATATATGCTCTTGTGACAACTGCAGTTCTTATTATATGATATGGTTGTAATTATAATTTAAAATGTATTCAGTAAATGGACCCTTTAACACGATTGTTGGCATATCACCTATCATCTGTTCATTATTCTCCCAACACTAATTTTCATGGGTGTCAGTTGCGGACATTCATTGCACTCGCAACAAGCATGCCACCCGGAAAGGTGCTTCACGTCACTCACCATACGATTACGTTGATTCGGTAATCGACACCAATCAGGGAACAGAAATCTTTCAAGTGCGTCTTGTGATGGGCGCAAATCGTTTGGGGATTTCTTCAACAATCTACCTCTTCGTGCAGTTGGGGAACTACGACAGCGCATTGGGGCCATGTTGTAAAACAAAAAAATATGGAGCTTGAGTCGTGATCTCGAATTACAAAGTCGTGATCACGAAGTCGTTATCTCGAATTATGTTCTACTGTAGTCAGTGATATTTGAAATTATTGTGCGTATTAGGGCTATGTTATATGTAAAGTAAATCGTGATCTCTAATTACAAATTCGAATTTATACCAATAACTTAAAGTACAATTAATAAGAAAATATAATGTGCGTTCGATAATTTCAATAGTTAAATACACTTAAATGCACTATTGCAATGGTTACAAGTCAATTTAGTCCTCCCAAAGAACCCTGATTACCAACAGTTGTCATGCCCACTAATTTGAAAATCAGACA
Source organism: Terebella lapidaria (assembly GCA_949152475.1). Taxonomy (NCBI): domain Eukaryota; kingdom Metazoa; phylum Annelida; class Polychaeta; order Terebellida; family Terebellidae; genus Terebella; species Terebella lapidaria. The sequence goes on from OX424560.1 coordinate 36,165,254, forward strand.
ATAATGTTATGCATGATATATTTTGATATTTTATAATTGAATTATGCAAGTTGTTATTCACGGTTTCAAATCGTTTTAAGTTCGATAGAAGATATTGATACAAAATTGAACAATTTTACTTTGTTCCACTTTACTCGTACTTTAATACCATTTACAGTTCGAGATGAAAACTTAGTAATTCGAGATCACGACTTTGTAATTCGAGATCACGACTTCTTAATTAGAGATCTCGACTTTATAATTAGAGATCTCGACTTTATAATTCGAGATCACGACTTTGTAATTCTAGTTCTGGAGTTTATAATTCGAGATCTCGACTTTGTAATTCGAGATCACGACTTTGTAATTCGAGATCACGACTTTGTAATTCGAGATGACGAATTAGACACCTTAAATTTTTGACATACAACCTGGCCCTAATACGCTTTCGTAGTAAGTAAACAGATCAAGGTCAAAAAATATTTTCATAACGGAATTAGTTGGACGATATTTAGCGATTCGGCCTGCATTTCCTGGCGAATTCTGAAAATAACTTTGAATCGTTTACAAGTCAACATGATGATATAGAAAGTATAAAAAACGACATTAAATTGTAAACGGCCTAGAGGATTACAATACTCCAATTATCAATGTCAAATCTTATAAAATAATTCAAACCAGGTTGACAGAAGAAGAATGTAAAGTCAATTATTTTATTTATTGCAGCGGACAGACAGATGTCTGACACATGAAATATACCATCACAATATTGATACGGACACCATGAAAATAACACAACCACTGTTCGTCATGTACAATCAAACCATAATTCCTGCAGAGTTGGCACTCAGAAATAAAGCAATTGTGGCAATATTGCAGTTCGATAATGAATACTGAAATATAGTGTACATGCTACCCATTCACGTTTCATATTGTGAACCTTTGGCACAAATTATGACTAGATTTATTGGTCAAAAATATCTTCAAGAATAGTCCATTTACAATGAGTGGGTTACACCCAAGAATGAACATACATCCATTTATTTATATACAACATCCTATACACCAGATGCCTTGTGATTAATTGGAGTTGCTGCAGACAATACACATGATTAGCCCCGATTGTGCATGAATATCCAACATAACATCACTAAATAAGTGCACATTTTCATAACTGGTTGTCACGTATTTCGAGAGTAGAATGAAAATTGCATTTTGATCTTGCTAATGAACAGTCTGAACAAAGGAGAAGCATTACTTGTTAACTCATATTAGTGGCACATGTATGACTAATACTGCTCTTTTCTCTGCATTATAATGAGAGAGAAAGAAAATCTATAGGATATTGTAAAAACACAGGAAGAAGCAATTAGATACAGTACATATTTCAGTTCAAAATCTATCACCTACATATGGTTCCAAACATATGATAGTTCACAATGATATTGTACTAGTTTTGAACATTAAGATGTAATCATTAAACATATAAAAACATCATTTTCAGTGTAGGAAAAAAGTTTTGAATACATCGAAATTTTTCACATTCTAATTAGTTAGTCGACCAGTGAATTGGGTTTATGACATCCAGTCATTCGTAACATATACTATGCTGTTCTAAACACTCCTCTGAGTTTTCTCAGACGATATTGTAGTACAATAGTTTGTTACACGGGCAATCCCTTTCTAACACCGATGGGTATAAAAGTAAATGACTGACATCTATCTGTTGGCCTGGAACTCTGTTAGCTGTACAAGCGGTGATTGTCTGACCATGTAGCGTCAGCTGAGTGCTGATTTGTGCAACAGAATGGTTGGAATGCGGCAAGCGCGATCCAGTCAGAACGAAATTGCCCGGACGTTCCGGATCACCCAAGGAGCTGTTTCTAAAATCCTGAAACGGTATCGTGAGATCGGGTTAGCCTCACCAAGGCCTAGGTCAGGTCGACCGACCCAAGAAAACAACAGTGAGGCAGGACCGCTATCTGCTGAGACTGTGCCGTTATGGCTGGACGAAACCATCCTCCCAGCTCCGAGTCGAGTGGATGCATTTCACCAACGTTCCTGTGACCAATCTTTTGGTGAACTACCGACTTCTGAACGCTGGGTATTTCGCCAGACGACCCTTGAGGAAGCCTCTGCTACAAAGACGATACCGACAGGCACGGTTTGTATGGGCACGTAACAACCTGAACTGGCTTGTTGGTCACTGGGAACACGTCGTTTTCAGTGACGAATCCAGATTCCTGCTTCAACGAAAAGATGGCCATGTCCGAGTCCGCAGACTGAACCATGAGGCCCTCCAGGATGTGCTTCCTAGGGTGCAAGCTGGCGGTGGGGCGCCTTCCATATTGGTGACAAGTCGGACCTACACGTGCTGGAGGGGAACATGGATCAGCACTAGTACATTCGCGTCTTGGAAACCAAAATGCTTCCATTTGCAAGCGGACACTTCCAGGCAAATTGTGTCTTCCAAGACGACAACGCTCCAGCCCATCGAGCACGACGAGTGACCGAATTTCTCCAGAACGCGGACCCGGAGAACATGGCATGGCCTGCGATGTCACCGGATATGAACCTGATCGAGAACCTGTGGTCGGAAATCTCTCTAGCGCTGAACAACACCACAACAAATATAGCTGAATGACCCAGACAATACTTCGACTGTAACAGTTGGCGAGATACTCCTGCTCTAGTTTTTTATGCCTCGTCGTACCCGTGTCTTATACATCGCTAGAGGGGGTCATACAAAGTACTAAGGTGACTTTGTGTATTCTGTTGTATCACTGAAACCATACTGGATAAAATGAAATAATTTATAGCTAGTATACTGATGGGAGAAAGAAGTAAAATTTTGAATTGCACAAAGTATGATTTTCATATATTTTCGTCATGGTTTGACAATAAAGCCAATAATTCACATTGGTGATTGAAATACTGATAGAAATTGCTATCAGTTGATTGGACTTTTTGTGGGTAAATAAAAAAATGGCCACACATAATGGAAATAATGCAAAAAAAATTTACAGAAAAATTCGCCAGACGACCCTTGAGGAAGCCTCTGCTACAAAGACGATACCGACAGGCACGGTTTGTATGGGCACGTAACAACCTGAACTGGCTTGTTGGTCACTGGGAACACGTCGTTTTCAGTGACGAATCCAGATTCCTGCTTCAACGAAAAGATGGCCATGTCCGAGTCCGCAGACTGAACCATGAGGCCCTCCAGGATGTGCTTCCTAGGGTGCAAGCTGGCGGTGGGGCGCCTTCCATATTGGTGACAAGTCGGACCTACACGTGCTGGAGGGGAACATGGATCAGCACTAGTACATTCGCGTCTTGGAAACCAAAATGCTTCCATTTGCAAGCAGACACTTCCAGGCAAATTGTGTCTTCCAAGACGACAACGCTCCAGCCCATCGAGCACGACGAGTGACCGAATTTCTCCAGAACGCGGACCCGGAGAACATGGCATGGCCTGCGATGTCACCGGATATGAACCTGATCGAGAACCTGTGGTCGGAAATCTCTCTAGCGCTGAACAACACCACAACAAATATAGCTGAATGACCCAGACAATACTTCGACTGTAACAGTTGGCGAGATACTCCTGCTCTAGTTTTTTATGCCTCGTCGTACCCGTGTCTTATACATCGCTAGAGGGGGTCATACAAAGTACTAAGGTGACTTTGTGTATTCTGTTGTATCACTGAAACCATACTGGATAAAATGAAATAATTTATAGCTAGTATACTGATGGGAGAAAGAAGTAAAATTTTGAATTGCACAAAGTATGATTTTCATATATTTTCGTCATGGTTTGACAATAAAGCCAATAATTCACATTGGTGATTGAAATACTGATAGAAATTGCTATCAGTTGATTGGACTTTTTGTGGGTAAATAAAAAAATGGCCACACATAATGGAAATAATGCAAAAAAAATTTACAGAAAAATTCCAAAAGTTAAAACTAAAAATAATTGTGATATATTTCAAACTTTTTTCGTACACTGTACGACTGCTACATAAACTGTGTACATTACACATGTATGTACATCTCACATTTCATGATATTACTATTAAAGAGAGCTAACAGCTGCACAGTTGAACACATCTTTTATACAAGGTGAATTTTGGAAGGAAATCTGACCTGATGACATTCGTGTTGTCCAGTACAGATGTTTTTTTCTGGCGACATATGGCACAAATTGATGGCACACATCATAAATCACAGTATCGTGCTGCACTGAAGCTAGAACACTACACGTGCTGAGATAAACTGTAACGAGGCTGTTGGGATTTATGGAGCATTGAAGAAGCGGAGGTCAGAACTTGATTATTTACATGCACCAATGGTTTAGTTTTGACCTGGTCATTATCAATATCATTATAATGATGGTCAATGTTTTGTATCTTTCACCTCGAACAATCACAAAAATGATACTGAACCCTCCCTAATTTTGCACTGATCAGCAGTTATTATTCAAACTTCTAGATACTTAATCTAGAAGTTAATTAGCATGAAACAATATTATGCCATATGCCAGCATTATGGCATAAAAACATTGCTCATTGGTAAAGACATATTATGTTAAATGTTATCGGTCACCAAACTGTACCATGAAGTTTGTTACTGTTACTGGCTTCAACGCATTTCAACTTCATATGCGAAGACATACGAATATCAGCAACATTCGTAGAGTAGTTGTGAAGCCAGAAATATGCATGTATGACAGTTTGTTCGTTTCCTAATATACAATGTACCTTTAACCTTTGAATTCCTCAGAAGGTATGCCTGGTGTTCATACACTATCTGGTGTAAACATACCCTATGGACATGTCATCATTGTAACTGGTAAAAGTTGCCTGGTAAACAATACAGTGTTTGCACTTCATTGACATCACAGGGCAGCTATATTAACACAGACATCTTCAAATACAAATAACAACAATATCGATTTTTCTGACATGGACAGTATATATGGCCTTAATGAAGATGACGTCTAAACAATGTCGAAGCGACACACAATCCAAATTTTCACGTGTAATCTATTTACCTTTTTTCACACCTGGTTGCCGTGATTTTTAAATATCCCCAAGAATATTGCTGTCATTCCGGTGAAATGATGCTGATGTCGCCTGGCCGGAGCATGGGTGCACTACTTTGGTGCCCAGCATACTTGGAGAAAATGTCAGTGTTGGACACTCGAGATGCCTTCCGTGGTAGGTCTGTGAAAGTCGTGAACTGACTGGCCTCGTAGCTAGCGCTGCTACGGCGACGTCGCAGCATCTTTCGTCGACAGCAGAGTCGGCGATAACCGAACTGGACCTCCCTGACGCGAAGGGCGTATATTATTGGGTCCGCAATTGAATTAACTTGCAGTAGAACAAAGAGGTACAAGTCGACGTTGTAGAGGACCTCCATATTTTGACGTAAAATATCAGGATTGACATAGACGAGGATTATGCAAACAACCGAAAAAACATACATCGGCATCCAGCAGACAATGAACGTGCCAAGGATGAGAAGTGTGGTGATTACGGCTTTCTTGCTGCGTACCAGGTCTTGTGATGCCTGCGGCGTTCGAGCTCGGTGCTTGCGGACCTCTATGTAAATCCTGATGTAAATAAAGAGCATGCTGATGAGACAGAGCAACGCCACGACAAACAGCGGGTACTCCTCGTTATACTTGGTCAAATAGATGAATTCACAGAAATTCAGGCTATCCTTAAAGAGTGAATATTTTGGATATGCCGAGAGAAAGTCTGAGAACCCGAATAGAAAGGCTAAGGTCCATAAGATGCCAATCATGCCCATCGACCTTTCTCGGCTCAGCATCATCCCATAGTGTAATGGACGCATAATAGCGATGTAGTGGTCAATCGCCATGGCCATCAAGTTGAGCAGTGTTATTGCAAACCCTGTGGAGTTGAGAGCTTTTGAGAAGCAGAACAGACAGCGCGAGGTTAGTCGTTTGTGGTCGGGGATTGAGTCATCGCCTGGGACTGTTTGCTCAGTGAAAGCGTTGATGAAGATGAAGAAAATCAGGCTGACTCCAATTAGAACGTCAGAGATTGCCAGGTTGAGTATCAGCCGGAAATGTGACGTGAGCTGGGAGTGACAGAGCTTGGAGATGGCGAGGATTGAGATGATGTTGAGGGCTATAGCGATAGCTCCAAGTATCAATACCAAAATGTGTTGAGGCATGGAGAGTATTGTCCGTGCACGGTACGACATGTCATACACATACGTCTTGTGGTAGTACACTTCATTGCCGTACTTGGTATAGTTGCTGTTGACATCTTCAGGAGGCAGCAATGCTGTCATGTTGGTCTCGTTGCTAGAGCGATAATATTCTTCCATCCTGATTGGTGGCAACAAATCCAGAATCATTGCAGGAATTTATCTAAAATAACCCAGGACATTGCCTGTATTGCTTTTTGTAGTTTTTTTTCTTGAATTCTCTTTCACTGAATAATCCACAGGTATTCCAGGAAAGATAACAAATAATTCGTCCACTTGAGCAATCGGCAGCTACTCACAAATGTTGTTGACTGAGTGTCTTTTCAGAAATATTGTTATTATTCCCTTCATCGATAGTCCTCGGCCACTTGCATCACGAGCTCAAGTATGTTCGACACATACACATGGCACAACACGGTATGAATAGCTGAGCGTCTATTACGTGCCAATCAATGTGAGGAGCACCTTATCCTCTCCAAATTGAATCATGGACCTCCGAGCGAGATTTGGACACGTAATAGTTGCTTATGTGACCTGTTGCACGATGGCTATCCACTCAAAACAGGAGCGTTGTATCAAAGCACTGGGGTTCCCGGTATTGTTTCCGCAGTAACTTTGCTTTGTGCTGAGAGCAGCAGCTAGTGGGTTGACGGTTTTATATCGACAATGACATTGTATCTGTTTATGGAAATCTCTATTGATTGAGGCAGTGAGCGTGAAGAGTCACCGATAGTTAAGCAGTTGACTGATTGTTGTTGCGGATGCCTTGGGAAAGCCTAGCGATCATCAAGCAGAGTTCACCGCATGTCAAGCATTGAAAAATCGATGGGTTGTGTCTGAAAATCAAGTCCTTGTCCTTCCAACGCCAAAGTGCATTACTACTTGTTGATTTTACACTTTCTGATATTTCCTTCCGAGTTGTATCACATACATGTGCATGGAACACAAATATCCGGTATCCTAACGATAATTATCCTTCTTTGATAGATTCTTCCCATGAAGAACTATCACCTTTTCACTGATTTATCGCGGTCTTCAATAACTCCAGTCAGTGCAAGTATCCACACAACAAGTCATTGCTCCCGTATTATATTCGTCATTTTCAGAAGTAGACTGTCTAATATCTGAATTATCCCACTTCATTGCCAAATTGACAACAATTCTCCCACGAGAGTGAAAATATTACAGACAGTAACAGAATTGCATATCAATGTAACAGATGTCCGATGGGTTGTCTAGCGAATGTATATATTGTATATGAACCCCAAATTGTCACCTCACACTGGAGTTCGTATTCTTTTGATCAGGTGATAGGGTTGTTTTTTCACCTTCCAGCATGTTGACAGAGTTTAAGTTATTTTTCTCACTCATCGTCTGAATAAGAGAAATTCTCGATGAGAGTTACCTGGAGATGAAGAGTTACCTGGAGATGAACAGTTACATCAGTTCTGGTCTCTTTCCACAATTTTCCCCGAGGCGTCTATTTCTATTTATCCATCTCCTTGGGCAGTCTACGTCAGGATACAATTTGTATACAAACAACTAATCAAATTGATTAATTACGAGACAACTTTGCTCTTGAAATGTCGTTTGGTAGCACTTTCTGCTGGACAGTGGCCATCACCTTCGCCATCACTCCTAGTCCTCTCTCGGCTTTTATTATTGGTTATGGGAGGCGTAGTCTTTTGCTCCATTGATGCATCTCTCCAAGCGGACATTCGCGGGAAACTAGCGAGCAGGCAGGCAGCATGGCAGACTTGCCCCACACACACAGTGCCCAGTCACCAGGAACATTCCACCCGTTACCAAGAGGATGTCCACAGGACGGCGAGCATGGCAGGTGTGAGGCGGTCGTGTGGAGACTCTGATTCGGCTGGTGATCGCGTGTAATCACCCGGGCGATCGGGCCCTTGCTGAGGACGGTTTGTCGCTGGGCTGTCTGGAGAGCTCTCTGGGGCTCCCCTGAGGGGCCTGAGGGTGGTTGGAGAACTGACGTCTGCCCGGCAGTAATGGCAAGAAACAACTGCAAACAATGAGACAAGATGTAACGTTACATTCACTTACTGCTTGTGTCTTGTTGTGGTGAATTTGATCAGCCAGAAAAATAGGTGTACATCCGACCATAAAAATTATCTATGCATTATATCATGTATGTCAAAATGCATGGAAGTAGAAATGGATACCGAAAAACAGACGAATTCATATCCGAGACCGAATCCACAGACGAATTTGACAAAATCAAATGGTCAAATCCCAGTGACACTGATTTTCAAATCAAAAGCATGCGAGCATCACACTTTTTAATTCACATAGACTTTTAAAGTGATATTGGCAGGAAAACTATTTTTTCCAATACAATTACATATATGCCTGTGGTCTCAGAAAAATAGGTTACAAAACAAATTTTGCTTGATCAAATGGATAAATCGAGCATATGACAGTTCTAGCAGTCACTTTTCTTTTGTTTTGTGCGCCACTCAGAGTTACCTCTGACTTAACCTATTTCACGCTCGATTGGCTCGAACATATACGAGTAAGCTGGAATCGCACCGCATCATGGGATACAAAGCACCGAGGATGGTGGTAATGTAAACAAACTCAAAATGTCTCCACAGAAATTCGCAACGAAATCTATTAGAAAGGGGCGTCTGTTTGGGCATACAAGTGCAGATATATAACCGTTCTGTTTTCTTCGTTCGATCAGAAAGATATGGAAAAATCCATAACTTACTGCCAATATCACTTTAAAACATGTTCAGAATGCATCGCATTACCCCGATTGGGAATTGGTCGTTTGAAAAACCTTCAAGTATGGTCTTTTTAAAAGATTCACTTGAAATATATGTGTTTCACACTTGAAAGTGTGGAAAAATCCCACCCATGTACATGTATATCAATCGTCCTGGAGTCACAAATTATTGATTTGATCTGCCAATAGCATACAGTGAAACGCCTCTAAAGGTCACCCTCGGGTCCTGTCCGTTCTGGCCTTAATAGAGGATTGGCCTTAATACAAGACATCGGTCAGTGTGACTCAGGTGCATGCACTCAAGTCCTTGTTCATTATATGTATATCAAATTTACTATTGAGGTTATAAAGATCTCGTGACATTGGTATTGATTTGATGATATGTACAGTGCCATCCATTAGTTCGGAGCACATAGTGACACATTTCAAACTGTTGTGCAACCAATGGGATATTGATGTATGATATACTTGTTTCTTATTTTTTCAACATCCTGAGATTCTTTACCACTAATTAATTAGACAATATAAATTCTGAAGTGCCATATGACCATACAGGTGATCCGGACTTGCGCATCTGGATCTAGGACTTTTATTCCTGATCTGTGGGCGAGCACGGACCTCAAATTCTCATTATGGATGTTTTTTTATTCAATATCCTCATCCACCTTGAAAGATTCTGAGCAGTAAATGTTTTGAAAATGAATATAATCCCCCCAAAAAAGGGATTCAACGAACGTATGTTCCCCCGAGATTACGTGATATATGATCCAGAACAAGTGGAGGTTCCAGTCAAATCGCTACGGCTATCACTCTTATTGTAACCCAAATTTGGCCTGTGGGTTTTGTCACTGGGTTTGTTGAGAATGTACACTCATACTCGTGTGACTGCAATATCAAATCGTGGTAATCAAGACCTCACCAAAGTGGCTCCAAATTAATGGATGGCACTGTACATCTATTGACATTGAATTTTTGAGAAATTGTATGTAATAAAAGATGTTTTCCATTCTTATTCACATGTTAGTTAAAATTGATAACATTGTTTTGTCGTTCATCATTTTATCCTCTTTTATTATTGGAGTATACGATCATGTACATGTACTAGCGCAAGTGTATATTTGAAAGTTGAAGCTTGACCAGAAAACTTGTTCAAGTGAAATAATATGATAGAATTGAGATATAGGTTTCTTTGCCTTCTCGGGAATATCAGTAACTGTTTAGAGCCTATATAAAAACTACAATCATTTAGATCGAATGCATTGAGAAAGTATGCAGACAGGGTATGTAATCCACATTGACATTGATTTGAACAAGGTATGTTCTCAAATACTATGAGTAACAGAAACAACCTCAACAAAAACAATCATCTGTCTGTTGCAGTCAATGTAGGGATTACAAAATGTGAATGCAAAATTGTCAAGGAAGATTATGTTTGTCCGGTCTATTTCGAGAGGTACCCATCACCTCACTGCTCTAGATGGCTTGAATTGCGGCATTTTTTGAAAGTGCCGTAATATTCCAGACCACAACGACCTTGGGTGTTGTGAAGCTGAGCAATGTAGCGTTGTATATGGATGTTTTTCTTTGCAGAATATCCACTCTTCCATCGCACTTTTTTTTTGTTACACACCATTTTTTGCAGTTATTGTTTGTTCGCATGGTTATTAATTTTCAGAAATGCTCTTTGGTGTCGGATTGAACAAGCCTGTTTTCCATTAAGAGGCGCTGTTATTGCTACTTTTATGTATCCAGTGATGATGGTAATTGCCCGTGATATGAGAATACTGTTTCATGCGAATTGAACCTTCGGCGCCAATACCTGCCAAGGACAAGGCGTGGGTAAAAACCAATGGTAGCCTTACTTTTATTGGTAATTCTCCTTCCAGTGTTTGCAAATTGTAATGATGTTGTGATATTATGATGTGTGCACAACATGATTGAGTGGCCAAACTTTGAGATAGAGAATCAAGGAGAGGAATATCGAACGGTAAATAGCTCGTTGATTCCCAGCAAGGCCATGAATCCTGAAAAAAACATCATTCATTCATTTATCATGTTCTTGTAGTCGATGTCCATGATGCTTGGTTTGCCCCATTACAGTGTGCATGTAATGGTAGAGGGTGTACTGATTTCACAGTATTTTTACTTCTGGACATGTGAACAGTGTTATGTACACCCAACAGAATTCTTCTTCTAAATGACTTCATTATGCTCTGAACTACCATTATCAATCGAGTGTGTCTAGTGTAAAAAAACTAGTGATTGCTAAATAAAATGAGATTACAAATATTTTATTTTGGGTCATTGATATTTTCACTTTTTTGCCGATTGTTAAATGATAGGCAAATTGTGGTGAGTACTGTTAATCACAATTATGAATTCCCAATATGTTATCAATCAAATTCAACCTTGGAAAATGACAGATCATATTTACAGATCATGTATATGTCCTTGCTGTAATGTATAGGTGGTGCGGTGTGAATTAAATCAAGTCCTCATTTTTTCCTTGGCAGTTTCTAATGAATTTACCAGATATACGCACTATATCGATATAGTTGATGCAGCTCACCAAGTGCATAAACTGCAGACTGTATTTGTATATATTATTGTATTGATTCTTTGAAGCGCAAACTCAAAACTGGGGTTCACCTGTTCGCGTACATGATAAAAACGATACAAAATATTAACATAAACATATTGTAAATAGATGATAAAAGAGCTATATAAACAATTAAAATTTAGTGAATGTTCACAAATATATGCGCCATAGGAATGTTTTTAGTCTGTTTCGTATCTCCACATCAGTCTCTCCGTGTATCTTCCCATCTATCCATTACCATCCGCTTAGTTCCATTGTGTTATCCCATGTTCTCTGTCTGATTTACATTTTGAATTTTCATGTCTTACTAAGTAATAACAGCTTGTATCTGCAACTGAGATGTAGAATACCACAAAGACAAGGTGCTTTGAAATAGATACACTGAATACAAATCCTCGATAAACTTCACCTTAGAGAAAATCTCCCTTTTCCGATCTTTCCTTTTCATGATTTATATCTGGAATGTGAATTGTACAAGGTGTGTAAGTCCACGTGTCAGTTGATTTTACTGCGTGCACAATAAAGAGGCGGTTACGCTAGTCTACGGGCCAAAGTTTAGCATTTTGTCAAAGTAATTTGCACAAATTTATGTGAAAATTGCAATTTAAAAATCGTGTCATTGCATGTAAGTGTTCAGAAAACCCAAAAGATCTGTAAATGGGACATTCAAGTTTGTTTCCATCATGGCAGCCTCAGCCTAGGGCTTTTCAGTTGACATTCCACTTTAACCAAAGCCATAGCCACACAATGCAATACACTAAGAAATGGTTCCCGGGATGTAAGCTATGATATAATCCCAGCTAATCAATCTCTCTCTCAGAAATGCTGCATATTGCGATGTGTAACGAGCAGAAACTATTTGCACTTGTAGACCAAATTATGCCATGGCACTGGGGGGAGTCTTATTATTGTTGTGGAGTAATCCAGGTGGTCCGTAGGTATCCAGACACGATTGCATTTCAACAATCCAGATATTTGCGTACTATATATGCAATGGCACCATTCGAGACTTGAGGGAACGCCTATTGATTTGACTGATTGATCAAATTGATCAATTACTATTGTTTTATGCACCATCTCCCAACATTTTAACCGATATTTATACATTTTTTCAATATTCACAAATATATGCGCCAGGAATGTTTTAAGTCTCTTTCATATCTCTCCATCTCTCTATCTCTCCGTGTATCCTCCCATCTATCCTTTACCATCCGCTTAGTCCCATTGTGTTATACCATGTTCTCTGTCTGATTTTCTTATTCAGAGATGACAGCTTGTATCTGGAACTGAGATGTAGAATACCACAAAGACAAGGTGCTGTGAAATATATATACTGAATACAATTCATCACAGCAAGACAAGATCATTTATATCGATAAGCTTCATCTTAGAGAAAATTTCCCTTTTCAGATCTCTCCATTTCATGATTCATAACTGGAATGTGAATTGTACAAGATGTGTAAGTCCACATGTCAGTCGATTCTACTGCGTGCACAATAAAGAGGCGGTTACGCTAGTCGACAAGCCAAAGTTTAGCATTTTGTCAAAGTAATTTGCACGAATTAATGTGAAAATTGCAATTTCAAAATTGTGTCATTGCATGTAAGTGTTCAGAAAATCAAAAAGATATGTAAATGGGAAATTCAAGCTTGTTTCCATCATGGCAGGCTCAGACTAGGACTTTATCAGATGCCATCCCACTTTAACCAAAGCCATAGCCGTATAGTGCAATACACTACGAAATGGTTCCCGGGATGTAAGCAATGATATAACCACAACTACTCAATCACTCTTCCCCATGGTATGGTGGATAGTGCGAGATGCAATCGGAAGAATGTATCCCAACATATGCAGATCCAATTTGCCGTTTTACCAGAGAAAGTCTTGCTGCTGTTGTGAGGTAATCCAGGTGGTCCGGGTAAATTGACCTGATTGGAATCCGACGTTCGTTCTTCAATATCCTCACTTGCATTCCTCCCCTGCTAAATACTGATTGAACTGTGTGCATAGTGCCGTATACTTTGTTTACAAAATCAATGTTATTGGTTAAATCCGAGTGACACTGATTTTCAAATCAAAAGCATGCGAGCATCACACTTTTTACTTTACATAGACTTTTAAAAGATGTTCAGAATGCATCGCATTACCCCGATTGGGAATTGATCGTCTGAAAAACCTTCAAGTATGGTCTTTTTAAAAGATTTACTTGAAATATATGTGTTTCACACTTGAAAGTGTGGAAAAATCACACCCAGGTACATGTATACCAATCGTCATGGAGTCACACATTATTGATTTGCTCTGCCAATAGCATACAGTGAAACGCCTCTAAAGGTCACCCTCGGGTCCTGGCCGTTCTGGCCTTAATAGAGGATTGGCCTTAATACAAGGCTTCGGTCAGTGTGAGTCAGGTGCATGCATTCAAGTCCATGTTCAATATATGTATATAAAATTTACTATTGAGGTCATCAAGATCTCGTGACATTGGTATTGATTTGGTGATATGTACATGCATTGACATTGAATTTTTGAGAAATTGTATGTCATAAAAGATGTTTTCCATTCTTATTCCCATGTTAGTTAATATCGATAACATTATTTTGTCGTTTATCATTCTATCCTCTTTTAACATTAGAATATACAATCATGTACATCTACTGGTTCATCATTTTATCTTCTCTTATCATTGAAATATACAATCATGTACTAGGGCAAGTGTATATTTGAAAGTTGATGCTTGACCTGAAGACTTGTTCAAGTGAAATAATATGATGGAATTGAGATATAGGTTTCTTTGCCTTCTCGGGAATATCAGTAACTGTTCAGAGCCTATATAAAAACTACAATCATTTAGATCGAATGCATTGAGAAAGTATGCAGACAGGGTATGTAGTCCACATGTGATCCAACCGCTAAGGTGGATTGACATTGATTTGAACAAGGTATGTTCTCAAATACTATGAGTAACAGAAACAACCTCAACAAAAACACTCATCTGTCTGTTGCAGTCAATGTAGGGATTACAAAATGTGAATGCAAAATTGTCAAGGAAGATTATGTTTGTCCGGTCTATTTCGAGAGGTACCCATCACCTCACTGCTCTAGATGGCTTGAATTGCGGCATTTTTTGAAAGTGCCGTAATATTCTAGACCACAACGACCTTGGGTTTTGTGAAGCTGAGCAATGTAGCGTTGTATATGGATATTTTTCTTTGCAGAACATCCACTCTTCCATCGCACTTTTTGTTTGTTACACACCATTTTCGCAGTTATTGTTTGTTCGCATGGTTATCAATTTTCAGTAATGCTCTTTGGTGTCGGACTGAACAAGCCTGTTTTCCATTAGGTGGCGCTGTTATTGCTGCCTTTATGTGTCGAGTTATTATGGTAATTGCCCGTGATATGAGAATACTGTTTCATGTGGAGTGAACCTTAGGTGCCAATACCTGCCAAGGACAAGGCGTGGGTAAAAACCAATGGTAGCCTTACTTTTGTTGGTAATTCTCCTTCCAGTGTTTGCAAATTGTAATGATGTTGTGATATTATGATGTGTGCACAACATGATCGAGTGGCCAAACTTTGAGATAGAGAATCAAGGAAAGGAATATCGAACGGTAAATAGCTCGTTGAATCCCAGCAAGGCCATGAATCCTGAAAAAACATCATTCATTCATTTATCATGTTCTTGTAGTCGATGTCCATGATGTTTAGTTTGCCCCATTACAGTGTGAATGTATTGGTGGAGGGTGTACTGATTTCACAGTATTTTTACTTCTGGACATGTGAACAGTGTTATGTACATCCAACAGACTTCTTCTTCTAAATGACTTTATTATGCTTTGAACTACCATTCTCAATTGAGTGTGTCTAGTGTAAAAAACTAGTGATTGCTAAATAAAATGAGATTACAAATATTTTATTTTGGGTCATTGATATTTTC
Organism: Terebella lapidaria; assembly: GCA_949152475.1. NCBI lineage: Eukaryota > Metazoa > Annelida > Polychaeta > Terebellida > Terebellidae > Terebella > Terebella lapidaria. Next base: position 36,180,764 of record OX424560.1, read on the forward strand.
GCCGATTGTTAAATGATAGACAAATTGTGGTGAGTACTGTTAATCACAATTATAAATTCCCAATATGTTATCAATCAAATTCAGCCTTGGAAAATGACAGATCATTTTTACAGATCATGTCTATGTCCTTGCTGTAATGTATTGGTGGTGCGGTGTAAATTAAATCATGTCCTCATTTTTTCCTTGGCAGTTTCTAATGAACTTACCAGATATTCACATGTACTATATCGATAGAGTTGATGCAGCAGACAAAGTGTAGAATGTCATTCTGATACTCATATAACCGATAAGAAAACTGTAAAAATATCGACTACATAAACTGCAGACTGTATTTGTATATATTATTATTATATTGATTCTTTGAAACGCAAACTCAAATTTTGGTTGTATCTGTGCTCGTACATGATAAAAACAATACAAAATATTAACGTAAACACATTGTAAATAGATGATAAAAGAGACAAGATATAAACAATTAAAATTTGGTGAATGTTCACAAATATATGCGCCAGGAATGTTTTTAGTCTCTTTCGTATCTCCACATCTATCTATCTCTCCGTGTATCTTCCCATCTATCCTTCACCATCCGCTTAGTCCCGTTGTGTTATCCCATGTTCTCTGTCTGATTTTCTTATTCAGAGATGTCACCTTGTATCTGGAACTGAGATGTAGAATACCACAAAAACAAGGTGCTGTGAAATATATATACTGAATACAATTCATCACAGCAAGACAAGATCATTCATATCGATAAGCGTCATCTTAGAGAAAATCTCCCTTTTCCGATCTTTCCATTTCATGATTCATAACTGGAATGTGAATTGTACAAGATGTGTAAGTCCACATGTCAGTCGATTCAACTGCGTGCACAACAAAGAAGCGGTTACGCTAGTCTACAAGCCAAAGTTTAGCATTTTGTCAAAGTAATTTGCACAAATTTATGTGAAAATTGCAATTTCAAAATTGTGTCATTGCATGTAAGTGTTCAGAAAAACCCAAGAGATCTGTAAATGGGAAATTCAAGCTTGTTTCCATCATGGCAGGCTCAGCCTAGGGCTTTTTCAGTTGACATTCCACTTTAACCAAAGCCATAGCCACACAATACAATACACTAAGGAATGGTTCCCGGGATGTAAGCAATGATATAACCCCAGCTAATCAATCTCTCTCCCAAGGTATGCTGCATATTGCGATGTGTAACGAGCAGAAAATATTTGCACTTGCAGGCCAAGATATGCCATGGCACTGGGGGGAGTCTTGTTATTGTTGTGGAGTAATCCAGGTGGTTCGTAGGTATCCAGACACGATTGCATTTCAACAATCCAGATACTTGCATACTATACATGCAATGGCATCATTCTAGACTTAAGGGAACGCCTATTGATTTGACTGATTGATCAAATTGATCAATTACTAATGTTTTATGCACCATCTCCCAACATTATAACCGATATTTATACATTTTTTAATATTCACAAATATATGCGCCAGGAATGTTTTTAGTCTCTTTCGTATCTCCACATATATCTATCTCTCCGTGTATCCTCCCATCTATCCAGCCCCATTGTGTTATCCCATGTTCTCTGTCTGATTTTTTTATTCAGAGATGACATCTGGAAATGAGATGTAGAATAAATACCACAAAGACGAGGTGCTGTGAAATATATATACTGAATACAATTCATCACAGCAAGACAAGATCATTCAGATCGACAAGCTTCATCTTAGAGAAAATCTCCCTTTCCCGATCTTTCCGTTCCATGATTTATATGACTGATACTTACAATATAACTGGAATGTGAATTGTACAAGGTGTGTAAGTCCACATGTCAGTTGATTCTACTGCGTTCACAATAAAGAGACGGTTACGCTAGTTTACAGGCCAAAGTTTAGCATTTTGTCAAAGTAATTTGCACAAATTTATGTGAAAATTGCAATTTCAAAATTGTGTCATTGCATGTAAGTGTCAAGAGAACCCAAAAAATCTGTAAATGGGAAATTCAAGCTTGTTTCCATCATGGCAGCCTCAGATCAGGACTTTATCAGATACCATCCCACTTTAACCAAAGCCATAGCCGTATAGTGCAACACACTACGAAATGGTTCCCGGGATGTAAGCAATGATATAACCACAACAACTCAATCACTCTTCCGCATGGTATGGTGGATAGTGCGAGATGCAATCGGAAGAATGTATTCCAACATATGCAGATCCAATTTGCCGTTTTACCAGAGAAAGTCTTGCTGCTGTTGTGAGGTAATCCAGGTGGTCCGGGTAAATTGACCTGCTTGGAATCCGACGTTCATTCTTCAATATCTTCACTTGCATTCCTCCCCTGCTAGCTACTGATTGAACTGTGTTCATGATACTGTATACTTTGTTTACAATGTCAATGTTTTTCAAACAGATTAGTTGACGTGTATAGTACAAGTACTTGGTTATTACGTGTTTGCACCAGCGAATATTTCTGTGCATTTCCAGACTATTTGGTTCATACTTTGAGCGAGAAACTCAACAATGAAAAAGGAGACGTTGTCAAGCAGAACATAACGCACCGGCCTGTTTTTGATTGATGATTTGGAGATTTCATTGGTCACAGAATTTCAAATTGTTATCTTTCCTGCAATAGGCCAGTGTAGTTATCAATCTTATAACACTTCATCCAGAAACATTGGCGACAAGAAACAATAGACATCAAACTACATGACCTCTCGAAACGCTGCTCATCGATCAAAGTACAAATATTTATGTTTTGTTTGGAGATTGGATGTTGGATGCGACTAATACAGTTGTCATGCAAAACAAAGGACGTGGACCAGAAATAGCAGGTATTATTGATAGAAGTTTCTGGCAATGTGTGATTATTTGAGTTGGGATCGAAATTTATAAATGGAGTTTGGAGAAGAGATACACTGCGAACCTATTTTTATTGAGCTATTTTATTTCATTGATTTTATTTTATTAGCTGCTTTCAAGAAATTCTATGGACGTCATCACAATCTGGTTGAGAAGTACGCCAAATCTGTCACCAGTATGCAGCAAGACCTGTTTGTATGTTAATGTTTTGGAATTTTATCACGGGCGCCACATGTTGGGCAGGAATTGCTCACTCTTTCCGGAACACCTGATTTCCCCCCTTTATGGCCATATATGGGGGTTCATGAAGTCAGTTTTGTGTGCTAGGATACTATATACTTGGGTATTGTTTCCAATCTTTTTCTTATTGGAAATCAATTCCTCGGCTCTGACCTTCATGAAAAGCTTTTTTCACCTTTATAGCAACAGAAATTCACATACAACAAAAATGCAATTACAACAATTGTAAAGCTCCGTGGGTGTGCAGTTTCTTTTAACTTTTAACTCACTGCCCCAACAATGGACTAATAACAGGCCATCAGCAATCAAAGATGCAAAATAAACCAGGTAATGGAGTTGTCCAATTCTATAGCACTTGAGATCCCGCGTGGACAGTGAATATAGAGATACTTTGTTACAATATGCCTGGTTTGTGGATGGCATGGAATAACCTTGGCCTCGAATTTCGAGAGACCATAGTGATCGTAGAATTTCCCCGTTGGCAGCAGTTATGGAACCATGGTAGAAGTCAATAACTGGATCTCTGACAACCCTTCATCGATCGCTAGACCTAATTTTTATGCGGTGTCAAGGTTGATATTCATGAGGTGGTTTTGGCACCAGGTGAAGGGGTGAGGGGGAGCATATTATGGCAGACGCTCCTTTGATTGTCACGCTGTATAACTGAGGGCAGTTGCAGATGGGGAGAATTTGGTAGGTAGGTAGGTAGGTAGGTAGGTAGTTTATTTTCGAAAGGTACAAAATAATTTTACATTAGTGTAACAGGATGTGTTATTTTACGGTATGTGTTATTGAGGAATTGTACGATTCGAGGTTGGCACCAAAAGCATGAGCCTGTAGCTTGTGAAACAAGCTGGTGCCAACCTTCATATTTGTAGAAGATTGTTTAAACTCACTAGAAACACATAATTTAGCCTACGGAAGCGAAATGCAAGCAAATATTAATATAGAGGAATGGAAAATGGAAACACAGAGAGGTAACACAGGAGAGGTATGCATATAAAAATAGATAGCTTACCACATATATTAATATACAGTAGTTAGGATTATGCATACAAATTGATTATGCGTATATTGATAATCATGCACTATATTTGGAGATTGGGGAAAAAAACCAATCGCTTAATATAGTTTTTATGGTATGTGCAAGTAGTGAATTAGGTGGGTTGGCAAGATTGCTCCTGATATGAGTGGTATTCACGAGATCAATGCTGAAAACCAAGCAAACAATATTTCGACATCAACGGCCTATGTAAAGAACCGTCAGTCCAAATCTTTTCTGCTTGGGGTGGAGAAGAAACAACACGTATATCAGCCAATTCCTAGCATCAGTGAAATGTAGTTCACGGCAATTTTCCATTTACGTAAAAACTTAGTAAAATAAATGGAAGTGACAATCAAATAGCTTGACAAAGTGTGCTTGTAGGAAATCTATTTAGATGTCAAGGAGAAAACGGAAGTGAAAAAAGGGAAGATGTTCGTGTTATGAATTCATAATAAATCTATGATCAAACACCTATAATACTGTGAAATCATGACTTGTGGTAACTGTTGGCATCATACCTCAAGTCTGGTTAAGAGGTCTCGTCTTGTTTCTCAGAATACCTCATACCTCAGACTATGTCGAATTAACATTGTTGTTATTCATGATGTCAGATCAGGTGGGCCTTAACATGTTGTCCTAGAATGGAACATGCACTCAAGTAACATCTACTTGTGACAGCAGCAATGTAATCAATGGTGATGGACTCAACTTTTTTCTCTCAAACAATTTATTATCTATCGTGCTTCTAGAAATCAGTGCCTCGTTTCTTGCGTTGGTGTCATGTTTGGAACATCTATATCTTTGACGTGTTGTTTCAGAATTTGTTTCGCATGGGCATTGTCGGTCGCCTTTCAGGGCAATCAGTATTTTCACATTTTGTTTGTTAGTTATCGCTAAAGAATGAAAATAGGTGTATACTGTCGAGAGTTACGTCTTCCAGATAGAGTCAATGTCAACAATAAACAAATACATGTATAGAGGGTCATGTATCGGGTTCAAATTGTGACGTTTAAGTTTGAATTTGGATGGGATGAAATGATTTTCAGGCCACGAAGACCTTTAGTCCTGCAGCCCGGCACGTCACAACTCCTTAGCGCCCACCCTTTAGTGGTCTGAACGGTTGTATACATATACTGTCTACTCTGAGGGATATTTATCAGCTACATATTTGGCAGCAATTTCTCTGTTTTTTATTGACCGTTATTAGCTTTTAAAGCAACTGCCTTCGAAAACAGACACTTTTTAAAAACAAAAAATATATTTCATATTAAACATGTGGAACTACTTGAATGAGGTGTACTCATATCAAATTCAAAACCATTTTAGCTCCAGATAAGATAATTTCGCTGCAGCTAAACTATTTTTGCCCCGGCTCAAATATTTTCGCTGCAGGTATAGCTTTTTTCGCTCCAGATAAAATATTTTCGCCCAAGCTAAATATTTCTGCTCCAGCTGAAACTATTTTAGCTGCAGCCAAAATAGTTTCTAGCTGCAGCGAAATTGTTTCCGTTGCTTGATCATTTGGAACTTATTCTGTAAATATGGCACAAATAAGCCACCGTAATATTTGGAACACTTGCTACTACAAGTTGTTAGTATATATCCGATTATATCCAATTTTAATTGTGTGATACAGCAAATGTTTTGTTTAGCCTCATTGAAAAGTTACAGCGACGTACTCAGAGTGTTCATGTCAAAGTAGTGGGATAGAGGGCAGTGGACTGACTTGCTGGAGAGGATGTATTTGACAGACAAGTACTGATTGATTTCAGGTCTGGTTGTCTGTAGTGGCTCGACGTCTGATTTCACATTTCCAAGTGCCACTATATTCTTATTGTCAAGTTTATTCAAACAAAGAACTACACCAAAACACTTGGCGGAGTTGATCGAATGATACATGTACATTTATCTGTATAAAAGTGTATAAATATCCGTTAAGTTGGGGGTGGTTTTACCTAACCTAACACAAAAAGATCGGAGGGAAGGATCAGACAGGTTTCACTAGTTCTGACAGCTTCTGATGTATGTAGAAGTAACTAGGATTTGTGTTTGATTGTTCACTCTGGTAAGCCAGAAATATCTGCACTACCTTGCTGTAAAAATAAAACGATTTTTTGGATGACTCCTGTTGCATAACATACTGGTTTCGGGCTGGATTATCTTTCGATAAACTAATTGGTCGGTTTTTTTTATCCTGTTGCAAAATGTTTTATTTCACATTTGCTATTGGCATCATCAAAATATTATTGTTTCAGTGGTGATATATTGATACTTACATTGACTAAAAAATATATGTAATAGTCTCGCTGTTTCATAAATTGGATGATCGTTTGTGGGACGAGATTAACCCCTGACATTCAAGTACATGACTAGATGATTTCCTGCAGACAACACGCTTCCATTACCTTGACATTTATTGTTTGGTCATCTTCAGAATGGGCCCTACACCTGGAATTTCCCAGTGTATATATTTTCAGTGACAAATTGTGAAGGTACAAGAAGCAGGCCGAATTCAATTGTGGCTGATCAAACATCATGGAAATTATCCACACTGGGTTAATGAGTACAGCAAGGTTTCTTAGTCTGAGTGTCAATGAAAATAGAAATACATAGCCATATCTCACACAAAGGTGGTAGATGTGTGTGGAACACCGCATACAAACATTTATTCATTCAGGTGAGGATCAATTTTCGACAGCAAACATAGAGTGACGTGAAACAATGGGAAAAAGGTATAGAATAGATCAAGAACAATGGTGTATGTTGGGTACACGAATCGAAGAGTGATGAGACATATATGCATGGTATATCATAGTGAATAATAGGAATTATTTTATATATTACAATATATTTTATTGTTACAACTCTAGTTATCACGATATGATATGAAGTCAAAAATATCTTCAGGAAATGCTCCCTTCAGCAGGATTGTACGAAATGGCTGTTTTGTAGTAAATCATAATGCCACACTCAGTAACACTTCCACGTGATATCCGCAGCAAATATGTCAGAAATGCCATAGTAGTTAGGGACAGACTTGAATGGATCAGGTATCGCTATCACTTCACACTACAGCTGGGTCAATGTCATTCTAGTGTATTCTATAATTATGATACGCTCTGCGAGGTGAAAATACTCGAATCGCTATGGTTAATGGTGAAGATGCTCACATGAAGATGCTGTGGACATGCTCGTATCGCAGGTCAAATCGTAGTTTTTGTTCAATCATGTAACAAGGTACTGATCTTGCAATTGATTTCCATGTTATCAAATATAATGTCAATGAAATCAACTTTAGAAAGCTTTTATATTTCTATCCTATCTTTTTAAGCTTTAATTAAAGCTTTCATTAAAGTTTAGAAAGCTATTATTATTACGATAAGCTCGGCTATGTAAAGATGCACGGATCACATGGGAGAAAAAATCCAAATTTATGTCCATGAATTATGTCAATGAATTGAAGTTCAGAAAGCTTGTAAAAAATACATGTACAAGCTGCTAAAACTATGATTGTCAGAATAGGTGGAAGCAAGTGTCCACTGATCAGCATGGTGTGCTATTTGCTTGCTGATCCAGGTATATACAGTTTGTGCCAGTGATGAACTGGATAATCAGGATGTTCACGTCCTATCGAATCCACGCAAATATTTATTCATTTTTGTCTGTTTGCTTGTTGCTAAAACATTCATCTCAATCAGGACCTTGTCCAACCCAACAACTGTTAACTAATTCAACCAGATGCAAAAAGGTAAGGTAATATCGACAAGACTTACATACAATACTTTGGATCTGAATCAATACCATTACCTGTAGCGAGAAGCCCACATTAACCACTTGTATCATCACTTCTATGGACAACAATGAATTTGATCAGCAAAATAAGATAAAAACTCCTCGTCAAAATTCAGATTATATTTTCACCGATTTGCCAAAGCCATAATTCACATGGCCTTCACATATAGAGAATATGGTTAATTGTAAGGAAATATGTGTTATTCGAGTTACAGGAGAATCGTTATTGTTCTGAGGGGCATATCAAAATTATGCTGTAACAAGTCTTTGGTACTTGTTGCACAAGTACTCATTGATTTCGTCGTGGGTTGCCAATCAATAAAATGCATTTGGGAGAAGGTCACTTTTGTATATTTGTGCATTGCTGAATTTTTAAGGACTGGGATTCACACCGATGAACAGTAGATAATTTGGTCCTAATGATGAGGTGGTTCGGATGGAAATATGTCATCAGCTGTTTGAAGGTCAGTTCACAGACTGGACATATCAATGTGAACTCCTAGTCATTGTCGCCAAGTAGACGGACAACGAAACACACACTAAAGCACGAAGAACGTGTTCGATGATATTCAACTTTTTCTATGTGTTTATCACATGAAATTTGTATCGAGGAATAGGCAATGGAAATTGTCAATCAGCTATCATACAATAGTTTTCGAAGGTTCAGAGATTTTTTCTCAAATTCCTTGCAATATACTAATAAACGATATTAATATATACTCTAATGGGGTTCCTGTTTGCCACCAGGATCGCCACCATGTAATTCGGGTATAGACAAACCATAGAAACAGTCTACTGTGCCATATACATACAAAAACGTAATAATGTTGCATTAAAATTTTGTCATGTTTATTTTTGCATAATACAGACAATGGACATGACGTTTTTTGTACTTTTTGGGCATAATAGACTGTTTCATAGCCCCAAAAGCACATGGCATCAGCAGGTACCCCATTACGAAATATGAGAAACACTGTACAAAACTGTGAAGGAAAAAAATGTGGGTAGGTAGGAATCAAGAAATACAATTTTTCATTGATTTGCTGACAAATAATTGTCTTTGCTTGTACATGTAGATAAGATGTAGACCATTGAGTCCCACGTGGACCCAATTTCTAATCTCAAGTAGACAGTGTGGTTAAACCTTCTAAAGATGAAGCAGAAACATTCATGACCGAACATGTTTTCCGTTGTTCAATATTTGGAACACTTGTGCTTGTTGTAATCAGAGGGCTCATGTCAAAATTGCCAGGAAATAGATGATGTTACTCAATAGATAAGCACTGATTGATTTCTTGACTTGTTGTCTGTAGTGGGTGGGGTCTGATTTCTCAGTTTTAAGACCCTCTGTATTTATGGGGATTAGTTCATTCAAGCGAAGAGCCATACCAAAAATCTTGGCGGAATTGATCCAATGATACAATTTTTCTATGTAAAAAGTGGTTCATAATGGTGGGAGATGTTTTTACCTATCACAAAAATTCAGACAAGTGTCTTTAGTTTTGACAGCCTCCGATGTACCTTGATGTAGCTGAAATCATTAGATTGAAGCCAGAAGTGCCTGCACTAACTGCTTTTGTTGTCTTAAAATAATTTTTAAACAATGAAAAACCTCTGAAGGACTTGCATATTTCATGTTGCATAACACAATACATGTTTCAGAGAATATATCTTATAGTTTCATGATTTAGAAGATTGTCTGCGAGCAGAGATCAATCCGTGACATTTTGGTGCGTGAATTCATGATTTCCTCCAGACACTCCCAGTTCTTCTGTATACTTGGATATTTTTGTTTGGCCATTTCAAGAGTGGTCACTTCACCTGGAATCTCCAAGTGTGAGGGACAGATTGCAAAGTTACAAAAAGCACATCAAACTTGTTAGTGACTGATCACAAATCACGAGATTTATTTGTTCTCTGCACAATTCCAGATCACTGGAATAATATGTACAGTATTCAGGCGTCTTGTTTTGGTGTCATTGAAAACGATAGTACGTAGCCACAGTTCACCGAAAGGTATTACATGTGTATATACCACCACATGCGTGCATTTATTTATTTAGATGAACATTATTTTTCGACAGCAAGCTAATATTAAATTGTCCATTTATTTAGATGGACATTATTTTTCGACAGCAAGCTAATATTAAATTGCTTTTACAGTTGGGGTCTGTCACTACACTGATTTCCTTGGATGCACGTCACTCACTATCGCTGATACGATTACGTTGATTCGGTAATCGACACCAATCACGGAACGGAAATCTCTCAAGTGCGTCTTGTGATGGGCCCAATTCGTTTAGTAATTTCTTCAACAATCTATGTACAATTGGGAAATGGGTCAAGGCAAAAATATATTCTCATAACAGAATTAGTTGGATGATTTTTCTGGGATTGAGACTGGAATTCCCAACTAGTGAGAATAAATTTGAGCCCTTTACATGTGGGCAAATACGCACGAATGTGGAAATGTGATTACCCTTTAACCTGAGCCTAATTTCTTGCCCTACTAAACAGATATTTAGCCATTCGACATTGCTACATGTTATTTCACAGGAAAAATGTAGTTAATCTGATTTGGATTTTGTTACTAATATGATGTAGAAGTTATTTCGAACTTAGAAAAAAGCAATATTCCCAGAGGAATATACTGTACTTTGATTATCATCTTCGTAGCGTATAAAATAATTCAAACCAGGTTAAAAGAAGATTGAATTTTCAATTATCTTATTTATTACATCAGACAGACAGATGTTTGGCACATAAATTATACCACACAATAATTATATTGAGACCATGAAATACACAAAGCCAATGTTTTCCATGCACCAATGAACCAGAACAGCTACAGCGTTGGCACTCAAAAAACAACAACAAAGTTTTATCGTATTAGAATCGCAATTCAATAATTGGAATTATGATGTACTTGCTACCCAGTCAAATAATTATATAGTAAACCTATGTCACAAATAATTGCTACTTTTTTGTCAAGCATATCTTCTATAATGACAACATAGTAAAATTACAATCAATTACGTACACCCTTACAAAAACTAGCACACATTATTTATAATACAACATACAGTAGACGAAATATAATTGACTGGAGTTTATGCAGACAACACACGGAACAGCCTCGTTTGTGCACAAATCATCCAACACATATTCACTGAATAAGTGCACACATGGTGGGCAACTGGTGACCAGTACCTACCAGTTATACATGTTTGGCACCTACAGGTAGTATGATACCATCTTGCAAACAAGATCGTTGAAACTTACACGCATGTACATGTATGGGTAGTTTCATTTGTCAGTACCTGTATTTTACCAATCATCATGTATTTCGAGACTAGAATGAAAATTTCGTTTTGGTCTTCCTAATCAACAGTCTCAACAAAAGAGAACCAGTGCTGCTTGCTGTATGCATATGTGAGAGTTCATTCGTTTCTTGATATACAATGTGCCTTTAACCTCTGAATTCCTCAGAAGGATATACCTGGTGTTCATCCACAACCAGGTGCACATACCCTTTGGACATGTCATCAATGTAACTAAAAATGCAGTATTTGCAGTTCATTGACATCACATGACAGCTATATTAACACAGACATCTTCAAATAGAACTTTGAATACAAATAACAACAATATTGATTTTTCTGGACATGGGCAGATATCAGGTCTCAATGAAAATAATGTCTGAACAATGTTGAAACCACACACAATTTAAATGTTTATTTATTTTCTTACCCTGATTGCCATGATGTTTAAATATCCATTGAGTATTTCTGTCACTCTGGTGATATGATGCTGATGTCGCCTGGCCGAAGCATGGGTGCACTACTTTGATGCCCAGCATACTTGGAGAAGATGTCCGTATTGGACACTCGAGATGCCTTCCGTGGCAGGTCTGTGAGAGTCGTGAACTGACTGGCTTCGTAGCTAGCACTGCTACGGCGACGTCTCTGCATCTTTCGTCGACAGCAGAGTCGGCGATAACCGAACTGGACCTCCCTGACACGCAGGGCATATATTATTGGGTCCGCAATGGAATTAACTTGCAGTAGAACAAAGAGGTACAAGTCGACGTTGTAGAGGACCTCCATGTTTCGACGTAAAATATCAGGATTGACATAGACGAGGATTATGCAAACAACCGAAAAAACATACATCGGCATCCAGCAGATGATGAAAGTGCCAAGGATGAGAAGTGTGGTGATGACGGCTTTCTTGCTGCGTACCAGGTCTTGTGACGCCTGTGGCGTACGAGCTCTGTGTTTACGGACTTCAATGTAGATCCTGATGTAGATAAAGAGCATGCTGATGAGACAGAGCAACGCCACGACAAACAGCGGGTACTCCTCATTATACTTGGTCAAGTAGATAAACTCACAAAAATTCAAATGCTCCTTAAAGAGCGAATACTTTGGGTACGCTGAGAAAAAGTCTGAGAACCCGAATAAAATGGCTAAGGTCCATAAGATGCCAATCATGCCCATCGACCTTTCTCGGCTTAGCATCATCCCATAATGTAATGGCCGCATAATAGCAACGTAGTGGTCAATCGCCATGGCCATCAGGTTGAGCAGTGTTATTGCAAAACCAGTGGAGTTGAGAGCCTTCGAGAAGCAGAACAGGCAGCGTGAGGTAAGGCGTTTGTAATCGGAACTTGAATCATCGCCCGGGACTGTTTGCTCAATGAAAGCGTTGATGAAGATGAAGAAAATCAGGCTGACTCCAATTAGAACGTCGGAGATCGCCAGGTTGAGAATCAAACGGAAATGTGAATTGAGTTGGGAGTGACAGAGTCTAGAGATGGCGAGAATTGAGATGATGTTGAGGGCTATAGCGATAGCTCCAAGTATCAAAATCAAAATGTGTTGAGGCATGGAGAGTATCGTCCGTGCACGGTACGACATGTCGTACACATACGTCTTGTGGTAGTACACTTCATTACCGTACTTGGTATAGTTGTTGTCGACATTTCCAGGGGGCAGCACTGCTGTCATGTTGGTCTCATTGCTATAGCGATAATATTCTTCCATCCTGATTGGTGGCAACAAATCCGGAATCATTGCAGAAGTTTCTTTCGAATAATCCAGGACATTGCCTGTATTGCTTATTGTAGTTCCAAGTGAGTTTTATTTCTTGAATTTTCTCACTGAGCAATCCACAGGTATTCTAGGAAAGATACCGAACAATTTGTCCACTTAAGCTATGGGCAGCTACACATACATGGATGTGTAAGTAATGTTGATTGACCCAGTGTCTCAATTACATAGAATCTTTTCAGAGATATTATTATTTCTCTTCATCGACAGTCCTCGACCACCTACATCACCAGCTCAAGTATGTTTAGCTGACACATGGCACACTGTAGTATGAACAGCTGAGGGTCTTTAACGCATTGATCAATGGGAAATGCTGCTGATCCTCTCCAAATTGAATCACGGAACTCCGAGTGGAAATGGCACACGTAATAGTTGTTTGGATTACTTCTCGTACGATGGTTCTCCACACAAAAACAAGAGCGTTACATCAGAGTGCGTTTGGTTCCCTCATTGTCTCCACGCTAAGTTTGATTTGTGGTGAGAGTAGCATCCAGGGAGTAGAGGTTAACAATCGACAAATGGCAGTGTGTATGTTTATGGAAATCCTTATTGATTGAGGCAGTGAGCGTGAAGAGTTTGGTCATCAGTAGTCACGTCGTTGACTGTCTGCTGTTTTTGATGCCTTGGGAAAGCTCAGCGACCATCAAGCAGAGTTCACCGCATGTCAAGCATTGAGAAATCAATGGGTTTTGCATGAAGAATCAAGCCCTTGTCCACCCAAACCATACGTTGTCAATACTTGTTGACATTACACTCTCTGATATTTCCTTCCGAGTTGTATCACATGTGAATGGGACAGACATAACATGTATTATAACACTATTCATGCCGAGTTTTTTTTTTACAGAGATCCATTAGAGTCTTCAGTAACTGCAGTCAGGTTAAATATCCACACAACAAGTCATTGCTCCCGTGATGTTCATCATCGTTGAAAATTAGCCAATCTGATCTCTGAATGTCCCCACGTCATTGCCAAGAAGACGGCAAAATTGCAAAGACAGTAGCAGCCTTGCATGCCAAGGTAACAGATGTCTCATGAGTCGTCCAGCATATTTATTTTACATATACTCCAATTTGTCACTTTACAATGCCGCATTAATCCTTTTCATAAGGTGATTGGGTAGATTTTCCACTGTCCAGCGTGTTGACAGAATTTACTTTATGATACAATTCGTTTATATTTACAAACGAGGATATCAGTCTAATTAATTACGAGACAACTTTGGGCACGAAAAGTCGTTTGGTAGCGCTCTTTCCTCGACAACGGCCATCACCTTCGTCATAACTCCTAGCTCGCCTCAGTGGCTTCTATCCTTGGCTATGGGATGCGTAGTCTTTCGCTGCATTGATGTATCTCCCCAAGCAGACAGTTGCGGTAATCTATCGAATGGGCAGGCACCAGGGCAGACTCACTCCACACACACAGTGCCCCAGTCAGTGGGAACACTCATCACACCCGTCACTGAGGTGGTTGCCTGCAGGAGTGTGGCAGGCGAGCGTGGCGGGCGTGAGGCAGCCGTGTGGAGACTCGCTGATTGGAATAGTGCTGCGGCTGGTGGTCGCGTGTAATCACCCGCGCGATGGGCCCTTGTCGGGTATGATTCGTAGCTGGGCTGTCTGGAGAGCTCTCTGTGGCTCCCTGAGGATGAGTGAAGAAGGGAAGAAGGTCTACCCGGGGTCCTGGCAGGAAACAACGGGAAACAATGAGACAATATATACATTCAATTACTGCTTGTGTCTTGTTGTGGTACATCCAATCACTCGGAGACATACGTGTCTTTGATGCCTTTCGGGTACAGATCAGGCTGAATTATTATTGTCATTGATTGTTGACAAAAATAGTGTGTTTTATTTGGTTGATGTAAATATTTATCATGTTTATAATTAACCATGCTCACCTTGCCCAAGAGCCTGGTTGAAAACATGGTTAGCAAAACTTTTGTTGTTGATTTTTCATTTAGTATTGTAGTGCAAATTGTTGAGAGGGTGATGGCATTCTACGGTGTTCATGAGATTTAATTTTACCTCTTTTCCCACATTCAATTCTATGGAACAGGTGTCTTTTTTCAAGATTGAATAAAGTATCCATTTATCTATCCAATCAATGCAATAAGAAAGAAAAACAAGAGATGCTAAATGGTGAATGGTTTCATAAAATCCCACCCATCATAAATGTACATGTACGATGGACAAAGCGGCACATACAGGCTTCAACGATCGTTTTTGATTATTATTCTTACCACTCTGTTACAATGTATCATTATTCCAGTGTTAAACACTGGAAATTATAACTACGATAAGATTACAAAGGGTTTTTTTTTACTCGTGGACACTTACACACATCGTCCAATCTTGGAATGGTGTCGAGAGTATCATTAATTACAATAATAAATTTTCAATATTTGTCATCAATCAAAATTCATCCTTGGAAAATGATGCCTCCGATCTTTCCCATGACCTTGGTGTCAGATATATGTGGCGTTGTGTGAGTTTAATCACGTTCTCTCTTCCAGTGAAGCTAATAATATCGATATTTGCATACACGATATTGATAAAATTCATGTAGTTTACAATGTGTAGGGTGCAACTCTGTTACCACCCCCCGTATCTGTGAGAACACGTACCAAAGAAACTTGATTTTATTCTGTGAAAAAAAATCGTTAACTGCATATAGATATCGCAGATATGCCTGATAGCTTATGAGGGATATTCATGTCTAAAACATGTTTCACCTTCTCGTTTAGAATGGCAGATAGTCAGTAATATTTTTTTTACCATTCTCACTTGTGACTTAAAAAATATGAACAACCATGAAAACAGTAGGGAAATAACACACCAACCTTATTTCTGTTGGTGTTATTATGTTGCCTTATTTCTGTTGTAATTATTATATTAACACAACAACTGCATCCTCCCTATTGCCTGTTTGCAGGGAAACATAAAGCCAATGTCCTCGATTATTCTACGCATGCTTCCCAGCATTTAATGTAATACAGGATTATCCTCCGAACATCAGTGTTGCCCGATATCATGACCAGCTCTGATTGAATCTGCATCTTATTACTAATACAGCTGATTGCGAATTAATACAACATGCTCACCAACAATGTGTGATAGTGTGGCTCATTCATGAATAATATGATCATGTAATATAAGATGTAATCATGCTTATATACATACAAACATTATGCTGTACTCTGTCTTTACGAAAAGCCGAACATCGGTGATATCTAATGGAAGCATAGGTTAAATTCTTGTATACACTTGATCAGCTGAGTGTATATCTTTTCACTAGTCTAAGAATCTCGAGTAAAAACTGAAAATAATCTATTCTAAGACAGCCTTCGAAAATCTGGACGTTTAAAATATTTATCATTCAGTATGCTGTTTTATAAAAACGTATTATTGGCTAGTTTTGCCAGCTAAATATCGACCTCGTCAGATTTGTTACTTATATCGGCAAACCGAAATCGGCAAACTCTCTGTTTGAAATGAAGAATTTAACATTTATCACCATTAGTTGACCCTCGTACATGTGGCATCCTATGTTTCCAAGCCATCTACATTATTTACAGTTGCAATTTTCATGTCCTACTGAGCGATGACAGCTCATGCCCAAGATTGAGTCGTAGAGTACCACAAAGACAAGATGCCATGAAATATTGATTGCTATTCATCACAGCGAGACAATCTTTCCGTCTCATAGATGTGGTTCCTACATGATGTGTGAGCAGCATCATGTAATATACTAAAAACCACGAATCGGTCCACTTTGCAGGTTCGATGGAAACTTAACGAACAACTGCAGGATAATATTTAGCACTTCTCACCGAAACAATGTCAATATGCACCCAAGGTACATATTGGGAGGTGCAAACAGCAGAAAATGGTCGGGCTTCTGCGGACCTGTCAAAAATTTACATCCATGGATCCAATTTGCCATTCCACTAGAAAGAGAGTCTTGTTGTTGTGTAGTGGTCAAGGTAGTTCATAGGTGAATCGTCAGGATTGAAGTTGTACGTTGTAAAAACCGTAATAAAATGCCGTTCAATATAAATGTGATTTATTGTGTCCCCCGAACGAAGTTCGGCGGATACTATGGATTTGTCTCCGTCGCGCCGCGTCCACTGTATATATTTTCTTGTGAACGCTCTACAGGTTGCAAATCTACGGAGCCCCTAAGGGGACACAACCAAAAGTTAAGAAAAAAAAATTTTTTTTCGCGTTCTCTCGCGATCTTTTTGCGTTCGAACGCGATCTTGTAGCAAAACCTTCTCAGAAGTCATGGGCGTCAGCACAATCAAGTTTTCGCGTTCGCACAATCAAGTTTTCGTGCTCCAATTTTGTCATCTTGAAATGCAGTTTTGGTCAACTGTTACCAAAATTTCAACTTGAAACCAAGTTTGGCACATATTAAGAGTTAAAATATAACTCATGGCAAAACGTTCGATCTGACTCCAATTTCGTCATCTTGAAATGCAGTTTTGGTCAACTTTTAGTTTGAATTTCAACTTGAACCAAGCTTGGCACATAGTATGAGTTGAAATATAAATTTAGGTGAAAAGTTTGATTTGGTTGTAATTTCGTTTTTTTTTATCGAACATGTCAAAATGGAAAATCATATGCAGTGATTTCGGTGGTGATCTTGAATTCGACCTTCAATAACCTTGAAAGCTCTTAAGTTGTGGCTTAAGATTTTACAGTTCTCTGGTAAACTTTTTTTAGCCCTTGCTCTAGTTTTTTCACCCTTATCATAAATATATTTGGGGCAACAGGGATGATATGGCTACGGGGGACACACCCAAGCGGTCGTAAGCGACCGGAAGCGTCTAGTCTTTACTTGTATTCCTCCCGGCCCATCCAGGAAAATGGCTACTGGGTCGACAGTTTGCACAATGATCTATACCTGGCTACTGGGTCGACAGTTTGCACAATGATCTATACCTGGCTACTGGGTCGACATGATTCAAGTTATCAGTGTGCATATTTATACTGTACTGTATTGTGATGGATCAGTACTGTATTCGCACAGGATGATATGTCTCATGATTATCGATATGTTCAATTTTATACTTCATACTACATAATTGTGCATATTTAGTATGCATGAGCATGAGACTGGCTTCCCAACAAAGATATCAAATATTGAAATAATTTGTTTCAGTGAATAAGTGAGCACTGTATCAGGTGTTTAAACAATAGTGAGTTCTTTACAATAGTGAGTTCTTTTACAATAGTGAGGCTAATACCATCTCTGTTTCTGTTACAGTCTTGAGATTATTCCAACAGAACATAGATGTAAACGTACACCTGACTGAACAAGAGGTACACTTCCTTCACGATGACGCGACCAGCGGAGCCGTGCGCCTTCACGTCATTTCTCGGCTCCAACATGTAACGGACTTACTTCACACAGGTCAGTGACTGGCAGTAGTACCAAATTTGGAATTTTTCATGGGAAAAACTGACAACATCTCAAAGCACTCATTTCTGTTCGTGGCAAGGTTGTTCTTTCAACCTGGTATATATTTTTAGAATATATATTTTTTGCTGATACAGCTACCAGTATTCAACTGCTCCGTGCAGACAGCTAATCAATTACCTAAGTGTTGACGTCTTGTTTGTTAGCTATAAGCCTGTGAACATGGGAACATGACGGTCATTATGAACCAGCGACCAGTTTTTTTTTAACCAAGAAGCAGGGTCTCTTAAAACTTATTGTTAAATGTGGGAAAGGTTTGTCTTCCATGAGAAAATGTTTCCTGATTTCTTAATGTTTCATGGAATGTGGGCTATACATTACTGTGCTAAGCATACTCAATTTAGCTGATGGAGCCAAAATCCATGAATGAATTTAGATGAGTCTTTCTGTGCCCAAAGACTGTAAGAGGCAATTGTGACCATGGCTGCTCCATAAACTAATAACAAGTAAGATATCGTGTAATACTCTCAGGCGTTGATCCCAGAGGCCCAAGTGATACCAGAGTTCAGATCTAGCTCCACAGGGAAAGATAAATACACGTATATTCACTTATCGAACTTGATTCAGAATGTACGTGTTTACAGCACTTCCAAATTTAACAGCTAACATGAGAGTATTAACCTGTAGTCGAACAAATATATCGAAGAAATATATTTAGAAGAGAATGTATTACAATACATTATACTACTGAACATGCATTATATCTACTGAAACGAAAATAAACCTGGTTCGCATGGTGCGCTCGAACTGTTGTGAGCAGTAAATGGACGCAATTTTGCTGACGCAGTCCCCACCACGACAGACCTGACACCTTGTGTGAACGACGCTAGAAACCACCCTCCGCCACCACAGACGGAGGTAGGTAATGTATATTACCATGTATACATAAATGCAAGAAGACATGAGATATTACGAATGTATATTTTCTGTACTTCAATAAAGAACAATACTAAGTAGATTGCTAATTCGTATCAAATCTTTGGTAGAGAAGTCCAATAGTTGGTAGGAACTTACATATTTACAGCCAGATGTCTTATGAGATTTTTTGTGAAATATATTTCAACGTCATTGAACTGTGGGCAGAAGCAATTGTGAACAAGTTCAATAACCCAATGTGGAGCATAGAGACCAATACATCTAGGAAAGTAAAGAGCTTCTCGGATATGCCATGATCTGATCATATTGTGAAAGTCTGTCTAATACAGAATTGATACAACTCTATTCTTGTTTTCATTGTGAAGAAAGTTCAGAACCTAAGTCTGAAATCAACATGATCACATGAAATGCCATTGTTGAAGGTAGATGTGAAAAATTTTTGAGAAATGAACTTCTTCACAAATTGGACAGATAGGCTTTGTTGGTGATTCTCAAGTAATTGAATGCTTACATAGGATTTGAATGAAGACATCAAGGTAGAATAGACCATGGATTGTAATTGCAGATGTGTGTGACCGTGTGATATATTGCAATGCTGAAAAATCGAATTGTTGGTTATTGAGCATATAAGGAATGATGTAAATTTATATTCCAATGCATAATGCATCATCAAACGTTATTTTACAGAAGGGCATAAACGAAAGATATTATGCTATCGGAATGATCAGTTGTCAATTGCCAGTAAATTTCAAACTGTTTACTGTTTTGTTCATATTTTGACGAAAAAAAAATGAAATTACTGATTTATGAAAAAAATAGTGTCTCCATGAATGTCTGCAATGTGACTGTATTACCATGAATATTTGGGATTTCATTAAGTTTAGGCGAGCACGTTGTTATGGTCTACTCCGAAATTCAATTCTGATGTTTATGCAAATCCGCTCAATACAGAGGCATGAATCTTTGCGAAATATCTCTAAATATTGTGTAGAAGATTATTTTGCACCAGGGGCCGGGTCTCGTGGAGGGGACTGCAGCAGTTTTTGCAAGAATGCGTCTAGTTACTGCCCATGGCTGTCTGAGCGAACCATGTGGTGGTTACACACACAGCCTAGCTATGTATGCAGTCAGGTTTTTGGGTTCATTTCAGTATATACAGTTCAGTATGCAATGTATAGTAATACCATGTTTTTCACTAATATCTCCTTGATTCATTTGCTTGACTAAAGGTCAATAATTTCCATGTTATATATTAACTTAGGAAGTACAAAAATGATGTAAACATGTTACATTCTGAATCAAATTCTCTCTCCCTGTGGAGCTGGAGCTGAACCGAAATTAGTGTAGGAAGTTAGTGTTAGTTTAGGAAGTGTTAGTGTAGGAAGTGTACCTCGTGTTAGTGTACCTCGTATAAACCAAAATGTGGATATTAAAAAATTACAAATCTTTTTTGGAATATCTACATGCTCACACATTTTCAAAAGTAACGTCTATCAAAACATTTGATTTCTCCACTTTGTACACAACTATACATCATTCTGAACTGAAGCTTAAAAAACTAATCAATAATTAATTTTTCTCTAAAAAGGGACAACGTCGGTACCACTATATTATAGTTAAATATCATACCGCTTATATTGTTAAAGGCGACTCTGATGCCCCATACAAATATACTGAAATAGATGTGGTAAATATGGTTAATTTTCTCATTGATAATATTTTTGTGAAATTTGGTGGTCGAATATTTAAAAAAACTATTGGTATTCCCATGGGTACAAACTGTGCACCATTATTGGCAGACCTGTTTTTATACTCATATGAATCAGATTTTATGCAACATTTACACCGAGGAGGTTCTAACAAACCAACATGTAATTTGAATTTCACTTTCCGATACATAGATAATGTATTGTCACTAAATAATCCCAAGTTTGGTGAGTATTTGGATGTCATATATCCTAAGGGACTTGAAATTAAGGATACTACAGACTCCGCTAATTTTTCCAACTATCTAGACCTGAGGTTGGAGATTGATAATGATTCTAACCTGTCAACTAGATTATATGACAAACGTGATGATTTCAATTTTTCCATAGTAAATTTCCCTTTTCTAAGCAGCAACATTCCTATGTCACCGGCATATTCCAGAGCTAGTTGCAAATATGAGGACTTTGTCTATCGAAGTGCCCAGCTAGTCTCTAAACTGCTGCGACGTGGATATGTTATACCAAGACTTATAGCTGCGTTTAAGACATTTTATGGACGTCATCATGATCTGGTTGATAAATACACCAAATTAATTTTAAATGTGGATGTGTTAATTTTGGGGAATTCATGACGGGTGCCACTAGTGGGGCAGGAAATGCTCACTATTTCCGGAACACCTGATTTCACCTCCTAATGGCCATTTTGGGGGGTTCTTGAGTTTCCCTGTCAATTTTATTTTCTCTCACTTCGTATGCCTGATACGACTTTCTGTCCCCGGACTATGAGATTGGATAACGGACCCTGTTTTGTTCGCTCGGAATACTTAATACTGGGTATTGATTTCACGTCTGTTATATCACTTGGGCCATGGGTTTTACATAAAATGTTACTTGATATTAGTATATGGAGCAGTCATGGTCACAATAGCCTCTGATGGTCTTTTTGGGTTCAGAAACACCCATTTCTAAATTTGTTCAAGGATTTTGGCTCCATCAGCTAAATTGATTACGCTTAGCAAAATAATGTATGGCATACATGCCATAAAGATGGAGATACCAGGAAACATTTTCTGATTGAAGGCAAACATTTTTCAAATTAACATAAGCAATGGGATTTAAAAGACCCTGCTTCTTGGTTCAGTAAATATGGTAACTGGTTCGCGAATAATGTAATTCTCTCATGGTAACTGGCTTATAGCTAACAACTAAGCCGTCAATACTTAGGTAATTGATCAGCTGTCTGCACGGCGGTATCATCTTTGAGGGTAAAGAAATATATATATACAGGTTGAGAGAACCTCGCTCGTAAAGAACAGAAATGAGTGATTTAAAGTGTTGCCAAGTTTTCCACAAGAAAAAAATCAAGATTTGGTATAACTGTCAGTGGCTGACCTGTGTGAAGAAGGTCCGTGACGTGTTGGATCCGAGAAGTGACACGTCAATGACTCTCTGCGTGGCTTCGCTGATTGCGTCCTCGTGTAGGAAGTGTACTTCGTGTTAGGTCGGGTGTACATAACGTCTATGTTTTGTGGGGTAATCTCAAGACTGTAACATAAACATATATTCTATAGTTACATGAACTCATTATTGTTGTAAACATCTGATATAGTGCTTACTTAATAACTGGAACAGACTATCCCAATATTAGATATCTTTGTTGGGAGTCCGTCTCATGCTCATGTATGATCAATTATGTTGATTTATTAGTAAAGGATATAGGGAGCTTTATAATTGGGCATCTGCATTACCAATCTGTGTCCCAGCGTTCCGCTGAATGATTACCGATAGCGTGTGGTTAGTCCATCAGTGAGGCGCCGAGCCTTAATGTTGGTGTACAATGGCTAGCTGTGCATGTTATTGTAGAGAGAAACTGTATGTCTTCAGTTCTACGCAAATGTGGTAACTGCACTTTTGCTCATTGCCTGGTGAAATAAATCTGAAAGAAATAGAAGGGATGGAGAAACCCAAAATATAATATCACTGGAATGTGGAAAGTTTGGTAGTGTATTTCTTCGCTAGACTCCACAAGCAATTCGTTTTTGTTATCGAACCATATCTACATCCATATCCCCACACTTTTTTTTAACCGAACTTCTATCAATACTACCCGCTATTTCTAAACCAGTTTTCCTGCTTTGCAAGAAATTTGGAGATAGGCTTCCATTCTATCTCCAAACAAAAACTTTCACTTGCAGTTTGATTGATGAGCAGTGGTATATAAGTTCATACGGTTTGGTGTCTATTGTTTCAGTTTCTTGTCTTCAACGATTTTAGATGAGGTATCATAAGATTGATAGGTGATGTAGGGTAGATACAAATTTGAGATTTCTGTGATCAATGAAGTATTCACATCATCAATCATAAACAGGCCAGTGAGTTATACCGTGCTTGACAATCTCTAATTTTTCAGTTAATTTCTCGGTCAAAGTATGAAGTTTAATAGCCTGATAATGCATAGGAATGATGCGAACACAATACTGATCGAGCACAATAAAGTACAACGTAACTATGCAGACTGATAGCTTTATATCAGCGAAACTGTTATCGAATGATCATTGTTCAGCCAGAAACGCCTTCAAATATTCTGTGAATAAAACATTGGTATTGATCAGTTTGATCAGTTCAATCGAATGAATAGCCGCTTCCCGGGCAATAGAAGAATGTAATTGCAAATATAGTATAGCAAGTTTCTGGATTGTTGAATTTCAGTCAAGTCTATTTACCAGGTCAGGCCACCTGCATTACCTCACAACAACAAGACTGTATCCGGTGAAATGGCGAATTCAATCGGCAGATGCAAATATTTCCTGCTGGTTGCACCTCGCAATATGCAGCATACCTTGGGGAGAAAGATTAGGTAGCTCGTGCTACATGTATATCATTGCAAGCATCAAGGATAACAGGTCGTAGTGTATTGCATTGTGCTATGGCTTTAGGTGAAGTGGGATGTTATCTGATAAAGTCCTAGACTGAGGCTGCCATGATGGAAACAGGCTTGATTTCCATTTACAGATCTTCTGGTTTTTTCTCAATATTTTATTACGAATGACACAATTTCGAAATTGCAATTTTCACATGGCTTTGTGCAAGCAGTTTTGACAAAATGAAGAATGTTGCTGAACTTTGGCCTTTAGTCTAGTATAAGTACTTAGTTGTCAGTAATAACTGTTGAACTCATCAGCTTACTTACACACCATGTACAATTCACATTCCAGTTGGATATCATGAAATGGAAAGATTGGGAGAGGGAGATATTCTACAGGGAAGCTTATCGAATCGAATGATCTTGTCTCGCTGTGATAAAAATTGCAATCAATATTTCATAGCATCTTGTCTTTCATGATATTTCACATCTCAGTTCGGACGCGAGCTCGCATCGCTCTGTAGGATAAGAAATTTGAAGCTGTAAATCATTTGGATGTCTGGAGATCATGTGGATAACTCAATGGAGATATCAATGGATACATCTGCTTAATCAGTAAGTTGTGACTTCCCCTTAAAACAATTTTTTTTGTGTGATTCTTGTATAGTTGCCTTTCATGTTACAGAAATAACTCCAATAATGAATTTTCACCATGATCACAAAACAACACCACTTATTGCCTGCCATTCGAAAATCGTCAAAGCTGTTTTTCAAAGCAATCATTTTCCAGTATCGTTAAAGATACCTCGAGCAAATCAATACAACTGTAACTCAGTCGATTGAGCATAATCAGAACTTTCACCTCACTCCATGCTCGGCTTTCCGTAATGATACAATACACCATAAGACCATTAACCCGGCTCTAGTATGAAGTGATAGTGACACTTGAACCCCTCGAATCCCTCAATAACTACCAGCCAAATGTGACATACATCAGTGGGTCCGGAGAGTGATCTGGCTCAGGGTCTGGTGGATTACCATTTATTGCACATAAATAATTGCAAATTGTGACATTTTGTCTGTAACAGACTTTGACTGAGACATGGATGATGCTACCAATTCCAGAGAGCTACTTTTAGCCACAAACGTAAACATACTTTTATCTGAATCGTAATACTACACTACAGTATATGAACATTTCAGGACCGATGTGGTGTTGCTCAGATGAGCCACAATATCACTATAGTGCATTTCATTTTGATTATACAAATCAATTCATTCCATCAATTCACACACCTCATTTATGTTGTATGCGAAATATGCTCCCGATCAAATGAACAGGTGAGCACATGCTGGATTAATTTGCAATCAGCATTATTAGAATTCAGACATGCTGATGCAATCAGAACTGATCGTGGTATCTGAAAAAACGTGTACATGGGAGGAAAAGCGTGTGTTGCATAAATATGAAGGATAATAATAGGAATTAATGAGAGCGCAGACTTGTTATTTTTCCCGACACAAATTTGATAGGCACAAGTGCATGTATCAAAGGTGTTAGCCAAAACATGTAACATTGACAAGGGAACAAGGTTATTCACATTTTTATGTTTTTTTAGATTTTTTAAACCGATAAAAAGATACCTATTCATCACGCTGAAAAAGACCATCTCTCTGAAAAGAGTATCCATCATTTCATCGATAGAGTCTGTGTTCGAATTTTTCTGAAATTTTGCACAAAAATACCTGGAAATATTTCCAGAAGAGGCTTTTTAGTTATTTTCGTACATTTTTTTTCTTTTCAAAATGATGGCATTTTTGTTGAGGAATACTCAATTTTGGATTTGGCGGCCATTTTCTCAAAAAATGTCTGATCATGTTTGAGATTCTTATTTCAAAAGATTCCCTTCATGTACCATTGTGACGTGTATGAGTTTCGTTGCCAATGAAAAGCCGGTTTGCACCTGGCGTCCATTTTGATTTTTCGACGGGGCAGTAGATTATTTTTGTTTCATCCCAAATCGTGTCACTGTCCATTTTGGGTCATACACCATAAGACCATTAACCCGGCTCTAGTATGAAGTGATAGTGACACTTGAACCCCTCGAATCCCTCAATAACTACCAGCCAAATGTGACATACATCAGTGGGTCCGGAGAGTGATCTGGCTCAGGGTCTGGTGGATTACCATTTATTGCACATAAATAATTGCAAATTGTGACATTTTGTCTGTAACAGACTTTGACTGAGACATGGATGATGCTACCAATTCCAGAGAGCTACTTTTAGCCACAAACGTAAACATACTTTTATCTGAATCGTAATACTACACTACAGTATATGAACATTTCAGGACCGATGTGGTGTTGCTCAGATGAGCCACAATATCACTATAGTGCATTTCATTTTGATTATACAAATCAATTCATTCCATCAATTCACACACCTCATTTATGTTGTATGCGAAATATGCTCCCGATCAAATGAACAGGTGAGCACATGCTGGATTAATTTGCAATCAGCATTATTAGAATTCAGACATGCTGATGCAATCAGAACTGATCGTGGTATCTGAAAAAACGTGTACATGGGAGGAAAAGCGTGTGTTGCATAAATATGAAGGATAATAATAGGAATTAATGAGAGCGCAGACTTGTTATTTTTCCCGACACAAATTTGATAGGCACAAGTGCATGTATCAAAGGTGTTAGCCAAAACATGTAACATTGACAAGGGAACAAGGTTATTCACATTTTTATGTTTTTTTAGATTTTTTAAACCGATAAAAAGATACCTATTCATCACGCTGAAAAAGACCATCTCTCTGAAAAGAGTATCCATCATTTCATCGATAGAGTCTGTGTTCGAATTTTTCTGAAATTTTGCACAAAAATACCTGGAAATATTTCCAGAAGAGGCTTTTTAGTTATTTTCGTACATTTTTTTTCTTTTCAAAATGATGGCATTTTTGTTGAGGAATACTCAATTTTGGATTTGGCGGCCATTTTCTCAAAAAATGTCTGATCATGTTTGAGATTCTTATTTCAAAAGATTCCCTTCATGTACCATTGTGACGTGTATGAGTTTCGTTGCCAATGAAAAGCCGGTTTGCACCTGGCGTCCATTTTGATTTTTCGACGGGGCAGTAGATTATTTTTGTTTCATCCCAAATCGTGTCACTGTCCATTTTGGGTCATGTCAATGCAAGAAGATTCACTCTTTGAAAAAAGTTGGGATTTTTAGTGATTTTTTTTCCCTGGGACGCCTGAAGATTTAAAGCTCAAATATTGTCACTTTCAAATGGATAGGAATGTATGGGGATTTCTGTGGTGATCGGAACTTGCAATTCGAACTAAAAAGCAAAAAACAGCCATTTTTTGGCTTTGACAAAAAGAGCATATAGGCACACGAGGTGATCCTTTCGGTGACCTTCAATTTGACCTTAGTGAATTTGATATATCAAAGCAATTTTACAGAAAAAAAGTTTCGAGTCTAAAACATAATACATTTTTCCGGTGTCCTTTCTCAGTCTATGGGATATTTTGTTTTTCGGTTAAGATTTCCAGCATCGATTTTGCAAATATCAAAAAAGCACATTGCACTGCATCAATCATATCAATATCGTGCACGTGAATATCTGATGAATTCATTAAAAACTTTTAGAGGAAATTGAAAACGTGGAATGAATCACACTGCACCACAAACATCTGGCAACGAAGTCATAGAAATGATCTGTAGTATCCTTTTTTTCCAGAATTGATTTGATGACAATTATTGAAATAAATTTCATGGTGATTGCCAGCACTCAATATAACTTGTCCATCAGTTCACAAGCGGCAGAAATGCAACAATAACACAATAAAGAGTACAACAACAACATTCATAATCTCCTTTTATTTATAAATCTATATAGTTTCACATTGATACAATCAAATGAAAATGTTTTTTCAAAGTATAATGGAGTCCTGTGGAAAAGGGAATCTGCTGAAGTTACCGAATACTTGTCTCAGGTTCGGATGTCAAAATACTGTGAATTTAGCACACTAACCACTATAGTATTGCATGTACATGTACACTGTAGTGGGACAGATAAAATATCATGAAGAATGATTGAAGACCGATCACAAAAAAAATGATATTTCCTTCCTGATGTATGAGGTATAGTGGGTTTAATATTCCTTGCCAAGTTGGCCAATTATGTTGTGCACACATTATAATACTACACCATCACTACAATTTGCAAACACTGGAAAACATTACCAATAAAAGTAGAATTAACGTTTTCTACCCACGCCTTGTCCTTGGCAGGTAATGGCGCCCAAGTTTTACTTCACGCGATGAACACGCATCATATCATGGGCAATTACCACCATAACTCGACACATGTAAGCAGCAGTGCCAGCACTTACTAAATGGACAACAGGCTTGTTCAGTGCGACATCAAAGAGCCTTTCTGAAACTTGAGAAGCACACAAGCAAACAATAACTGCGGCGAACGATGTGCAACAGAAAATGATGTGCGCCCACATTTCCATATGGCAAGATTGCTCAGCATCACGACACCCAAGGCCGTCGCGTTTTATGCCAAATTTGCTTGGCCCAGAGTTTATTACAGCACGTCCAATATATGGCACAATTCAAACCACCTAGAGCAGCACTCACACAGTCACAGCATTGCGTATTTCTAAAAGTAGACAGGACGTACACACCAGACAACTTCTCCAATTTATTACTCACTTTTCTACTGGAATATATGGTGATCAATACCCCTACCACTACTAATAGAAAACTACTATTTATTTTGAGAAAATAAGACTCCGTTGAATTAGACATAAACATTTCCCAAAATGACAACAGGTCAAGCCAAGTGGCATGGCTCATATATTTTTTCTCACCACTGTAGAGCTCATGGATGAACTTAATAAACGTTTTCATTTTGTCTGACGAATTCTGAACAATGCTTTCATTCCGAACACTACAATTCACATTGTTCATGCTGATTTACTAGGTCTATCAGTATATACAAAACATGATTAGCTACTGACTCTAGCTTCGCGGCTCGATTTATAATTTTGACATGCACCTCGCACTCAGTAGATAACTATTACTTATAAACTGATACATATATTTACATTAACCAAACAAAACTTTAACAAGCCATTGTTTCTTCCAATCAATGACATCAATGATTCACGTTGATCTGTACCCGAAGAGCATCAACAGCACCAATTTCCCAGAATGATTGGATGTACCACAACAAGACACAAACAGTAATTCAATGTACAACCTGTCTCATTTATTCCCGTTGCTTCGTGCCAGGACCCTTGGGCAGACGTGAAGAGTTTCTCACCCACCCTCAGGGAGGTTCAGACACACCAGTGACAAATCTTCCCTGACAAGGGCCCCGTCGCTTCCCGGGTGATTGAAAGCGACCACCAGCTGCAGCCCGAGTCAAATCAGTGAGTCTTTTCACGGGCCCGCCACGCTCGTGATCCTGCAATACTACCCACTTTGCAAGAAATGGCTTCCAACCTATCTCCAAAAAAAACTTTCACTTTCACTTTGGTTAATGAGCAGCAGTACCAGAGGTCATACGGTTTGGTGTCTATTGTTTCAGTTCCTTGTTTTCAAAGGTTTTAGTTGAGGTATTTATAAGATTGATAGGTGATATAGGGTAGATACAAATTTGATATTTCTGTGATCAATGAAGTATCCAAATCTTCAATCATAACCAGGGCACTGAGTTATACTGTGCTTGATAATCTTCACTTTCTCAATTAATTTCTCGGTCAAAGTATGAAATTTGATAGTTTGATAATGCATAGGAATGATGCGAACACAGTACTGATTCAGCCCAATAAAGTACAAGGTAACTATGCAGACTGATAGCTTTATACCATCCAAACTTATATGGAATGACCATTGCGCAGCCACAAACGCCTTCAAATATTCTGTGAATAAAACATTGGTATTGATCAATTTAATCAGTCGAATCAATAGCCGCTTCCCGCGTGACAGAGGGATGCAAGTATAGTATGGCAAGTTTCTGGATTGGTGAATTGCATTCAAGTCTATTTACCAGGTCAGGCCACCTGGAATACATTACAACAACAAGACTGCCTCCAGACAAATGGCGAATTCGATCGGCAGATGCCGAAATATTTCCTGCTGGTTGCACCTCGCAAATGCAGCATACCTTGGGGAGAAAGATTAGGTAGCTGGTGCTACATGTGTCATTGCTTACATCCCGGAAAACATTTCGTAGTGTATTGCAGTATGTAGCTATGGCTTTGGTTAAAGTGGGATGGTATCTGATAAAGTCCTAGACTGAGGCTGCCATGATGGAAACAGGCTTAATTTCCCATTTACAGATCTTTTGGGTTTTTCTCAATACTCCATTATGCAATGACAAAATTTCGAAATTGCAATTCTTACATGGGTTTGTGCAAGCGGTTTTGACAAGATGATAAATGTTCCTGAACTCTGGCTTGTAGACTAGTATAAGTACTTATTTGTTGTGCACGCAGTAATATCAAATAACTTTTGAATTCATCAGCTTACCATGTACAAATCACATTCCAGTTGGATATCATGAAAAGGAAAGATTGGGAGAGGGAGATATTATACAGAGAAGCTTGTCGAGACGAATGATCTTGTCTCTCGCTGTGATGAATTGCAATCAATATTTTATAGCATCTTGTCTCTAGTGAAATTTCACATCTCAGTTGGACGCTAGCTCGCATCACTCTGTAGGACAAGAAAATTGAAGCTGTAAGTCATTCGGATGTCTGGTGATCATGGGGATAACTCAATGGAGCTTAGCACACGGCAATGGATAGATACATCTGCTCAGTAAGTTGTGACTTCCCCTAAAACAATTTTTTTGGTGATTTTTGTAACAAATAAGATAATGTATAGCTGCCTTACATATTACAGAAAAAACTCCAATAATGAATTTTCACCATGTTCACAAAACAACACCACTTATTCCCTGCCATTCGAAAATCGTCAAAGCTGTTTTTAAATTGATTATTTTCCAATATCGTTAAAGATACCTCGGGAAAATCAATACAATAGACGTGGAATCAATACCCAGTATTAAGTATTGCGAGCAAACAAAACAGGGTCCGTTATCCAATCTCATAGTCCGGGGACAGAAAGTCATATCAGGCATACGAAGTGAGAGAAAACAAAAATGACAGGGAAACTCATGAACCCCCCAAAATGGCCATTAGGAGATGAAATCATG
This sequence comes from Terebella lapidaria, assembly GCA_949152475.1. NCBI lineage: Eukaryota > Metazoa > Annelida > Polychaeta > Terebellida > Terebellidae > Terebella > Terebella lapidaria. The sequence continues at coordinate 36,211,985 of OX424560.1, forward strand.
TGTTCCGGAAAGAGTGAGCATTTCCTGCCCCACTAGTGGCACCCGTCATGAATTCCCCAAAATTAACATGAAAATAGATCTAGTTGCATGGCAGACATGGATTTGCTGTATTTATCAACCAGATCATGATGACGTCCATAGAATTTCTTAAACGCAGCTATGTCTTGGTAAAACATTTCCTTGTCGCAGCAGTTTAGAGACTAGCTGGGCACTTCGATAAACAAAGTCTTCATATTTGCAACTAGCTCTAGTAGTTACAATATACAATTACATCTAATTGTATATGTTGTAATATATACAATTACAATTACATCTAATTGTATATATTGTATAATATACAATATACATAACATCTAATATAATAGAAAATATACAATTGTCAGTCCATAGAGCACAATCAGAACTTTCACCTCACTCGACGCTCGACTTTCCGTAATGATACATGTACACCATAAGGCCATTAAACCGGCTCTAGTGTGAAGTGATAGTGATTGAATCCCTCAATAACTAACCAGCCAACTGTGACATACATCAGTAGGTCCGGAGAGTGATCTGGCTCTGGGTCTGGTAGATTACCATTTTGTCTGTACCAGACTTTGACTGAGACATGGATGATGCTACCAATTTCAGAGAGCTAATTTTAGCCACAAACGTGAACGTACATTAATCTGAATCATAATACTATAGTACAGTATATGAACATTCAGGACCGACATGGTATTGTTCAGATGAGCCACAATATCACTATAGTACATTGCATTTTGATTTAGTGTGTGAATTGATGGATTGAATTGATTTGTATATTATGCAAATCAATTCAATCCATCAATTCACACACCTCATTTATGTTGTATGTGAAATATGCTCCCGATCAAATGAACTGCTGAGCACATGCTGGATTGATTTGCAATCAGCATTATCGGAATACAGACATGTTCATTTAATTAGAATTGACCGTGATATCTGACGATTCGTGTACAGGGAAGGAAAAACGTGTGTTGTACCATCTCTGTTTCTGGTATAGTCTTGGGATGCCCCCACAGTACATAGATGTGAACGTACACCTGACTCAACAACAGGTACTATTTCTTCACGATGACGCGAACGCCGATCAGCGCAACTGTGCATCATTACGTCATTTCTCGACTCCATCGTGTAACGGACTTACTTTATACAGGTCAGTGACTGCCACTAATACCAAATTTGGAATTTTTCATGGAAAAAACTGGCAACATCTTAAAGCACTCATTTCTGTTCATGGCCAGGCTGTTCTTTCAACCTGGTATATATATTTAGCCTCACTGCTGATATAGTTACCAGTATCCACCTGCTCCCTGTAGACAGCTAATCAATTACCTAAGTGTTGACGTCTTGTTTGTTAGCTATAAACCTGTGAACATGTCAACATGACGGTCATTTTTTTAGAAACCAGCGACCAATCTGTCTGAACCATTAAGCAGGGTCTTTCAAATCCAATTGCTGAATTTGGGAAAGGTTTGCCTTCCATGAGTAAATGTTTCCTGCTTTCTTCATTTATATGAGATGAATGACATACAACATTGTGCTAAGCATAACCAATTAAGCTGATGGAGTCAAAATCCTTGAACAAATTCAGATAATGAGCCTTTCTGCATGTTCCGTGCCGAAATTAAATCAGAGGCAGATGTGACCAAGGCTTCGCCATAAACTAATGCCAAGTAATTTTTTGTGTAATACTCCCAGGCGCTGCTACCCAGGGCCCGAGTGATACCAGAGCAAGCTCAACTCTAGCTCCACAGAGAAAGATAAATCCATAGATATTGACTTATTGAACTTGCTTCAGAATCTAACGTGTTTACAACACTTTTTTATACATCCGAAGTTAAAATGAAGATATTGACCTTTAGTCAAGCAAACAAATCGAAGAAATATAATTTAAAAATACAGTATTATTATACAATGTAATAATGAACATGCGTTGTATCTTCTTGAACAGAAAAACAACCGGTGGCAAACGGTGACCACGACATCGTCCACTGTAACTCGTGAGCAGTGACTGGTCACATTTTTGCCTAAAAAAAACTGCCACAGTCCCCTCCACGACAGACCCGACACCTGGTGTGAACGCCGGCTGGAAACCACCCTCCACCACCACAGACAGAGGTAGGTACATTATCTAGATACATACATGCAAAAAGACACGAGATATTACCAATGCATGTTTTTTTTTGCTCTTTAATATAATAAATAATAATTAGATTGCCAATCCGTTTCAAATTTTTGGTAGAGAAGTCCAATAGTTGGTAAGAAATTACCATTTGACACCCAGATTTCGTATGTGGTTTTATATGAAATATCTTCCAGCATCATTGAACTGTGGGCAGAAGCAAATGTGAGCAAGTTCAATAACCCAATGTGGAGCATAGAGACCAATACATCTTGGAAAGTAGAGAGCTTCAGGAATGTGTCATGATTTGATCTTATTGTGAAAGTCTGTCAAATATAGAATTGATACAGTTCCATTCTTGGTTTTCATTATGAAGAATTTCAGAAGTCTGAAATGAAAATGATCACATGTAACTCTATTGTTGAAGGTAGATATGAAAGATGTTTGAGGAATGAACCTCTTCACAAATTGGACAGATAGGCTTTGTTGGTGATTCTCAAGTAATTGAATGCTTACATAGGATTTGAATGAAGACATCAAGGTAGAATAGACCATGGATTGTAATTGCAGATTTGTGTGACTGTGTGATATTTTGCAATGCTGAAAAACAAATTGTTGGGAAATGAGCATTATCGGAAATTGTGTAAATTATATCCCAATGCATAATCCATCATCCCCATCATATCTCTAAATGAGGCATGAATCTTTGCAAAATATCTCTAAATGTCGTGTAGAAGATTATTTTGCGCCAGGCGTCGGGTCTGTCATGGAGTGGATTGCGGCATTTTTGCAATAATGCGTCTAGTTACTGCTCATGGCTGTCTGAGCAAACCATGTGGTAGTCACACACATGGACTGTGTCTGCAATCAAGGATTTTTTTGTTTATTTCAGTATATACAACGCATGTTCAGTGTCGCACTGTATAGTAATACCATGTGTTCTGCTAATATTTATTCAATTCATTTGCTTGACTAAAGGTCAATAATTTTCACGTGATATATTAACTTCGGAAGTACAAAAAAAGCTGTATACATGTTACATTCTGAATCAAATTCAATAAGTGAATACCTAGGGATTTATCTCTCTCTGTGGAGCTAGAGTTGAACTCTTGTATCACTTGGGCCATGGGTTCTAGATAAAATGTTACTTGATATTAATAAATGGAGCAGTCATGGTCACAATAGCCTCTGATAGTCATTTTTGGTACAGAAACACCCATTTCTAAGTTTGTTCATGGATTTTGGCTCCATCAGCTAAATTGATTACGCTTAGCAAAACAATGTATGGCATACATGCCATAAGCATGGAGAAACCAGGAAACATTTTCTGATTGAAGGCAAACGTTTTCCAAATTAACATAAGCAATGAGATTCAAAAGACCCTGCTTCTTTGTTCAGTGAAATTGGTCACTGGTTCACAAATAATGTCATTTTCCCATGGTCTGCACCGAGTAGTGGGAATGTGGTAAGTCCAGCAGCAGTGAGGTTAAGTAATTTATATACATGTTGAAAGAACCTCACAAAGAACAGAAATGAGTGATTTAAGTTGTTGCCAGGTTTTCCTGGAAATAAAATCAAAAAGACTGTAACAGAAACATATCTTTTATTAGTCATGTGAACTCGATATTGTTATAAACACCTGATATAGTGCTTACTTATTAACTGGAACAGAATATCTCAATATTTAATATCTTTGTTGGGATTCCGTCTCATGCTCATGTATGATAAATTATGTTGATTTATTAGTAAAGGATATCGGGTGCTTTATAATTGGGCATCTGCATTACCAATCTGTGTCCCAGCGTTCCGCTGAATGATTACTGTTAGCGTGTGGTTAGTCCATCAGTGAGGCACCGAGCCTTAATGTTGGTGTACAATGGCTAGCTGTGCATGTTAATTTGTATTCAATTCTACGCAAATGTTGTAACTGCACTTTTGCTCATTGCCTGGTGAAATACATCTGAAAGAAATAGAAGGGATGGAGAAACCCAAAATATAATATCACTGGAACGTGGAAAGTTTGGTAGTGTATTTCTTCGCTAGACTCCACAAGCAATTCGTTTTTGTTATCGAACCATATCTACATCCATATCCCCACACTCTTTTTTAACCGAACTTCTATCAATACTACCCGCTATTTCTAAACCAGTTTTCCTGCTTTGCAAGAAATTTGGAGATAGGCTTCCATTCTATCTCCAAACAAAAACTTTCACTTGCAACTTGATTGATGAGCAGCAGTACCAGAGGTCATACGGTTTGGTGTCTATTGTTTCAGTTTCTTGTCTTCAACGATTTTAGATGAGGTATCATAAGATTGATAGGTGATGTAGGGTAGATACAAATTTGAGATTTCTGTGATCAATGAAGTATTCACATCATCAATCATAAACAGGCCAGTGAGTTATACCGTGCTTGACAATCTCTACTTTTTCAGTTAATTTCGCGGTCAAAGTATGAAGTTTAATAGCCTGATAATGCATAGGAATGATGCGAACACAATACTGATTAAGCACAATAAAGTACAACGTAACTATGCAGACTGATAGCTTTATATCAGCGAAACTGTTATCGAATGATCATTGTTCAGCCACAAACGCCTTCAAATATTCTGTGAATAAAACATTGGTATTGATCAGTTTAATCAATCAGTCGAATGAATAGCCGCTTCCCGGGCAATAGAAGAATCTAATTGCAAATATAGTATAGCAAGTTTCTGGATTGTTGAATTTCAGTCAAGTCTATTTACCAGGTCAGGCCACCTGCATTACCTCACAACAACAAGACTGTATCCGGTGAAATGGCGAATTCAATCGGCAGATGCAAATATTTCCTGCTGGTTGCACCTCGCAATTATGCAGCATACCTTGGGGAGAAAGATTAGGTAGCTGGTGCTACATGTATATCATTGCAAGCATCAAAAATAACAGGTCGTAGTGTATTGCATTGTGCTATGGCTTTAGGTGAGGTGGGATGTTATCTGATAAAGTTCTAGACTGAGGCTGCCATGATGGAAACAGGCTTGATTTCCATTTACAGATCTTTTAGGTTTTTCTCAATATTTTATTACGAATGACACAATTTCGAAATTGCAACTTTCACATGGGTTTGTGCAAGCGGTTTTGACAAGATGATAAATGTTGCTGAACTTTGGCTAATGAGTACTAATGAGTACTTATTTGTTGTGCACGCAGTAAAATCAAATAAATTTTGAATTCATCAGCTTACTCACACACCATGTACAATTCACATTCACATGGATATCATGAAAAGATGGAAAGATTGGTTTGGACGCGAGCTCGCATCGCTCTGTAGGGTGTCTTGAGATCATGGGGATAACTCAATGGAGCTTAGCGGATGGCATTGGATACATCTGCTTAATCAGTAAACTGTGACTTCCTCCTAAAGCAATCTGTTTTTTGTGTTTTATGTGACAAATAAGATAATGTATATGCCATATATGTTACAGAAAGAACTCCGATAATAAATGTTCATCATGATTACAAAACAACACCAACATAACTTGTTCCCTGCCATTCGAAAATCGTTAAAGCTGTTTTTAAATTGATTATTTTCCAGTATCGTTAAAGATATTTGAGCAAATAAATACAATTGTCACTCAGTCGATTGAGCATAATCTGGACTTTCACCTCACACCATGCTCGGCTCTCCGTAATGATACAATACACCATAAAGACAGTAACCTGGCTCTAGTGTGAAGTGATTGTGACACTTGAACCCCTCGAATTTATTGCACATAAATAATTGCAAATTGTGACATATTGTCTGTACCAGACTTTGACTGAGACATGGATGATGCTACCAATTTCAGAGAGCTAATTTTAGCCACAAACCTAAACATACATTTATCTGAATCATAATACTATTCTACAGTATATGAACATTTCAGTACCGATGTGGTATTGTTCAGATGAGTCACAATATCACTATAGTGCATTTCATTTTGATTATACAAATCAATTCAATCCATCATTTCACACACCTCATTTATGTTGTATGTGAAATAAATTATGCTCTCGATCAAATGAACCGGTGAGTACATGCTGGATTAATTTGCAATCAGCATTATTAGAATTCAGACATGCTGATTCAATCAGAACTGATCGTGGTATCTGACAACACGTGTACAGGGAAGGAAAAGCGTGTGTTGCATCAATATGAAGGATAATAATAGGAATTAATGACAGCGCAGACTTGTTATTTTCCCGACACAAATTTGATAGGCACAAGTGCAAGTATCAAAGCTGTTAGCTAAAACATGTAACATTGACAAGGGAACAGAGGTAAGGTTATTCACATTTTTATGTTTTTTTAGATTTTTGAAACCGATGAAAAGATACCTATTCATCACGCTGAAAAAGACCATTTCTCTGAAAAGAGTATCCATCATTTTATCAATGGAGTCTATGTTCGAATTTTTCTGAAATTTTGCACAAAAATACCTGGAAATATTTCCAGAAGAGGCTTTTTAGTTTTTTTCGTACATTTTTTTTCTTTTCAAAATGATGGCATTTTTTGTTGAGGAATGCTCAATTTTGGATTTGGCAGCCATTTTCTCAAAAAATGTCTGATCATGCTTGAGATTTTTATTTCAAAAGATTCCCTTCATGTACCATTGTGACGTGTATAAGTTTCGTTGCCCATGAAAAGCCGGTTTGCACCTGGCGTCCATTTTGATTTTTCGACGGGGTAGTAAATTATTTTTGTTTCATCCCAAATCGTGTCACTGTTTATTTTGGGTTATGTCAATGCAAAAAAATTCACTCTTTGAAAAAAGTTGGGATTTTTAGTTAATAATGACTGGGACGCTTGAAATTTAAAGCTCAAATATTGTCACTTTCAAATGGAAAGCAATGTATGGCGATTTCTGTGGTGATCGGAACTTGACATTCGAACTAAAAAGCAAAAAACAGCCATTTTTTGGCTTTGACAAAAAGAGCATATAGGCACACGAGATGGTTCTTTCGGTGACCTTCAATTTGACCTTAGTGAATTTGATATATCAAAGCAATTTTACAGAGAAAAGTTTCAAGTCTAAAACATAATACATTTTTCCGGTAACCTTTCTCAGTTCTTTCATTTTGTTTTCGGTTATGATTTCCAGCATCGATTTTGCAAATATCAAAATAGCACATTGCACTGCATCAATCATATCAATATCGTGCACGTGAATATCTGATGAATTCATTAGAAACTTGAGAAGCACGCAAGCAAACAATAACTGCAGCGAACGATGTGCAACAGAAAATGATGTGCGCCCACATTTCCATATGGCAAGATTGCTCAGCATCACGACACCCAAGGCCGTCGCGTTTTATACCAAATTTGCTTGGCTCAGAGTTTATTACAGCACGTCCAATATATGGCACAATTCAATCCACCTAGAGCAGCACTCACACAGTCACAGCATTGTGTATTTCTAATAGTAGACAGGATGTACACACCAGACAACTTCTCTTCAATTTTTTACTCACTTTTCTACTGGAATATATGGTGATCAATACCACTACCACTACTAATAGGAAACTACTATTTGTTTTGAGAAAATAAGACTCCATTGAATTAGACATAAACATTTCCCAAAATGACAACAGGTCGAGCCAAGTGGCATGGCTCATATATTTTTTCTCACCACTGTAGAGCTCATGGATGAACTTAATAAACGTTTTCATTTTGTCTGACGAATTCTGAACAATGCTTTCATTCCGAACACTACAATTCACATTGTTCATACTGATTTACTAGGTCTATCAGTATATACAAAACATGATTAGCTACTGACTCTAGCTTCGTGGCTCCGTTTATAATTTTGACATGCACCTCGCACTCAGTAGATAACTATTACTTAAAAACAGATACATATATTTACATTAACCAAACAAAACTTTAACAAGCCATTGTTTCTTCCAATCAATGACAACAATGATTCACATTGATCTGTACCCGAAGAGCATCAAAGACAACAGTACCAATTTCCCAGAATGATTGGATGTACCACAACAAGACACAAACAGTGATTCAATGTACAACCTGTCTCATTCATTCCCGATGCTTCCTGCCAGGACGCTTGGGCAGACGTGAAGAGTTTCTCACCCACCCTCAGGGAGGTTCAGACACACCAGTGACAAATCGTCACCGACAAGGGCCCCGTCGCCTCCCGGGTGATTGAAAGCGACCACCAGCTGCAGCCCAAGTCAAATCAGTGAGTCTTTTCACGGGCCCGCCACGCTCGTGATCCTGCAATACTACCCACTTTGCAAGAAATAGCTTCCAACCTATCTCCAAACAAAAACTTTCACTTTCACTTTGATCGATGAGCAGCAGTACCAGAGGTTATACGCTTTGATGTCTATTGTTTCAGTTCCTTGTCTTCAAATATTTTAGTTGAGGTATTATAAAATTGATAGGTGATATATGGTAGATACAAATTTGAGATTTCTGTGATCAATGAAGTATCCAAATCGTCAATCATAACCAGAGCACTGAGTTATAATGTGCTTGATAATCTTCACTTTCTCAAATAATTTCTCAGTCGAAGTATGGAGTTCGATAGTTTGATAATGCATGGGAATGACGCGAACACAGTACTGATTGAGCCCAATAAAGTACAACGTAACTATACAGACTGATAGCTTTATATCAGCGAAACTGATATGGAATGACCATTGTTCAGCCACAAACACATTCAAGTATTCTGTGAATAAAACATTGGTATTGATCAATTTAATCAATCAGTCCAATCAATAGCTGCTTCCTGGGCAACAGAGGGATGCAAGTTCAGTATGGCAAGTTTCTGGATTGTTGAATTTCAATCAAGTCTATTTACCAGGTCAGGCCACCTGCATTACCTCACAACAACAAGACTGTATCCGGTGAAATGGCGAATTCGATCGATAGATGCCGAAATATTTCCTGCTGGTTGCACCTCGCAAATGCAGCATACCTTGGGGAGAAAGATTAGGTAGCTGGTGCTACATGTATATCATTGCTTGCATCAAGAATAACAGATCGTAGTGTATTGCACTATGTGGCTATGGCTTTGGTTGAAGTGGAATGTTATCTGATAAAGTCCTAGACTGAGATTGCCATGATCTCAGATCTTCTGGGGTTTTCTCAATACTTTATTATACAATGACACAATTTCGAAATTGCAATTTTCACATAGGTTTGTGCAAACGGTTTCGACAAGATGATGAATGTTGCTGGCCTTTAGTCTAGCATAAGTACTTAGTTGTTGTGCACGCAGTAAAATCAAATAACTGTTGAACTCTTCAGCTTACTTACACACCATGTACAATTCACATTCCAGTTGGATATCATGAAATGGAAAGATTGGGAGAGGGAGATATTCTACAGGGAAGCTAATCAAGATGAATGATCTTGTCTTGCTGTGATGAATTGCAATCAATATTTCGCAGCATCTAGTCTTTCATGATATTTTACATCTCAGTTTGGACGCGAGCTCTCATCGTTCTGTAGGACAAGAAAATTGAAGCTGTAAATCATTCGGATGTCTGAAGATCATGTGGATAACTCAATGGAGCTTAGCAGATGGCAATGGATACATCTGCTGAATCAGTAAGTTGTGACTGAAGCTAATATATATACACTTCTTTCCAGAACGAATAAAGTTATTAAAAAAAAAAAAAAATGTTGTCACTTCCCCCTAAAACAATTTGTTTTGTTTTTTATTTGTAATTGATGCAACAAATTTATAAGATCATTTATAGCTGCCTTTCATGTTACAGAAAAAACTCCAATAATGAGTTTTCGTTAAAGTATCGTTAAAGATACCTCGATCAAATCAATACAAATTTTAACTCAGTCGATTGAGCATAACCAGAACTTTGACCTCACTCCATGCTCGGCTTTCCGTAATGATACAATACACCATAAGACCATTAAGCCGGCTCTAGTGTGAAGTGATAGTGACACTTGAACCTCTCGAATCCCTCAATAACTACCAGCCAAATGTGACATACATCAGTGGGTCCGGAGAGTGATCTGGCTCAGGGTCTGGTGGATTACCGTTTATTGCACATAAATAATTGCAAATTGTGACATTTTGTCTGTAACAGACTTTGACTGAGACATGGATGATGCTACCAATTTCAGAGAACTGGTTTTAGCCACAAACACAAACATACATTTATCTGAATCATAATACTATACTACAGTATATGAACATTCAGGACCGATGTGGTATTGCTCAGATGAGCCACCATATCACTATAGTGCCTTGCATTTTGAGTATACAAATCAATTCAAGCCATCAATTCACACACTGCATTTATGTTGTATGTGAAATATGCTCCCGATCAAATGAACCGGTGAGCACATGCTGGATTAATTTGCAATCAGCATACTTAGAATTCAGACATGCTGGTTCAATTAGAACTGACCGTGATATCTGACAAAACGTGTACAGGGAAGGAAAAGCGTGTGTTGCGTAAATATGGAGGATAATAATAGGAATTAATGAGAATGCAGACTTGTTATTTTCCCGACACAAATTTGATAGAGACAAGTGCAAGTATCAAAGGTGTTAGCTGATACATGTATCAAAGGTGTTAGCCGATACATGTAACATTGACAAGGGAACAGAGGTAAGTTTATTCTTATTTTATGGGCTTTTTTTTGGATTTTTGAAACCGATGAAGATACGATTTCATGACGCTTAAAAAGACCATCTCTCTGAAAAGCGTATCCATCATTTTATCAATAGAGTCTATGGTCGAATTTTCCTGAAATTTTGCACAAAAATACCCGGAAATATTTTCAGAAAAGCCTTTTTAGTTTTTTTTCATGCATTTTTGTCTTTTCAAAATGACTCATTTTTTTAATTCTGACGGCCATTTTCTCAAACAATGTCTGATCATCTTTGAGATTCTTATTTCAAAAGATTCCCCTCATGTACCATGGTGACATGTATAAGTTTCGTTGCCCATGAAAAGCCGGTCTGCACCTGGCGTCCATTTTGATTTTTCAACGGGGCAGTAAATTGTTTTTGTTTCATCCCAAATCGTATCACTGTCCATTTTGGCTCATGTCAATGCAAGAAAATCCACTCTTTAAAAAAAGTTGAGACTTTTAGTGAATTTTTTTTTCCCTGGGACGCTCAAAGATTTAAAGCTCAAATATTGACACTTTCAAATGGAAAGCAATGTATGGCGATTGCTGTGGTGATCGGAACTTGACATTCGAACTAGAAAGCAAAAAACAGCCATTTTTCGGTAACAAATAGAACATATAGGCACACGATGTGGTTCTTTCGGTGACCTTGAATTTGACCATAGTGAATTTGATATATCAAAGCAATCTCAGTTCTTGGGATATTTTGTTTTCGGTTAAGATTTCCAGCATCGATTTTGCAAATATCAAAATAACACATTACACTGCGTCAATCATATCAATATCGTGCATGTGAATATTTGATGAATTCATTAAAAACTTCCAAAGGAAATTGAAAACGTGAAATGAAATCACATTTCACCACAAACATCTGACAAGGAAGTCATAGAAATGATCTGTAGTATCCTTTTTCCAGAATGAATTTGATGACAAATATTGAAAAATTCTCATGGTGATTACCAGCACTCAATATAATTTGTCCATAAGTCCATATATGGCAGATATGTAACAATAACACAATGGAGAGTAAAACAACAACATTCATAATCTCCTTTTATTTATCAATCTATATAGTTTCACATTGACACAATCAACTGAAAATGTTATTTCAAAGCATAATGGAGTCCTGTGGAAAAAGAAATCTGTTGAATTTATAGAATACTTGTCTCAGGTTCGGATGTCAAAATACTGTGAAATTAGCACACTCATCACTATACTATTGCATGTACATGTACACTGTAGTGGGAAAAATAAAATATCATGAAGAATGATTGAAGATCGATCACAAAACAATGATATTCCTTCCTGATGTGTGAGGTATAGTGGGATTTTACAAGCTATTTACCGTTAATATTCCTAGGCAAGTTTGGCAATTATGTTGTGCACACACTATAATACTACACCATCACTACAATTTGCAAACACTGGAAAACATTACCAATAAAAGTAGAACTAACGTTTTCTACCCACGCCTTGTCCATGGCAGGTAATGGCGCCCAAGTTTCACTTCACGCGATGAACACGCCTCAAATCCTGGGCAATTACCACCATAACTCGACACATGTAAGCAGCAGCGACAACACCTCCTAAATGGACAGCAGGCTTGTTCAGTGCGACATCAAAGAGCATTTCTGAAACTTGAGAAGCACGCAAGCAAACAATAACTGCGGCGAACGACGTGCAACAGAAAATGATGTGCGCCCACATTTCCATATGGCAAGATTGCTCAGCATCACGTCACCCAAGGCCGTCGCGTTTTATGCCAAATTTGCTTGGCCCAGAGTTTATCACAGCACGTCCAATATATGGCACAATTCAAACCACCTAGAGCAGCACCCACACAGTCACAGCATTGCGTATTTCTAAAAGTAGACAGGATGTACACACCAGACAACTTCTCTTCAATTTTTTACTCACTTTTCTACTGTAATATATGGTGATCAATACCACTACCACTACTGATAGGAAACTACTATTTATTTTGAGAAAATAAGACTCCGTTGAATTAGACATATATTATTTCTCACCACTGTAGAGCTCATGGATGAACTTAATAAACGTTTTCATTTTGTCTGACGAATTCTGAACAATGCTTTCATTCCGAACACTACAATTCACATTGTTCATACTGATTTACTAGGTCTATCAGTATATACAAAACATGATTAGCTACTGACTCTAGCTTCGCGGCTCGGTTTATAATTTTGACATGCACCTCGCACTCAGTAGATAACTATTACTTGTAAACTGATACATATATTTACATTAACCAAACAAAACTTTAACAAGCCATTGTTTCTTCCAATCAATGACAACAATGATTCACGTTGATCTGTACCCGAAGAGCATCAAAGACAACAGCACCAATTTCCCAGAATGATTGGATGTACCACAACAAGACACAAACAGTAATTCAATGTACAACCTGTCTCATTTATTCCCGTTGCTTCGTGCCAGGACCCTTGGGCAGACGTGAAGAGTTTCTCACCCACCCTCAGGGAGGTTCAGACATACCAGTGACAAATCTTCCCCGACAAGGGCCCCGTCACCTCCCGGGTGATTAATAGCGACCACCAGCTGCAGCCCGAGTCAAATCAGTGAGTCTTCCCACGGGCCTGCCACGCTCGTGATCCTGCAATACTACCCACTTTGCAAGAAATAGCTTCCAACCTATCTCCAAACAAAAACTTTCACTTTCACTTTGATCGATGAGCAGCAGTACCAGAGGTTATACGCTTTGGTGTCTATTGTTTCAGTTCCTTGTCTTCAAAGATTTTAGTCAAAGAGGTATTATAAAATTGATAGGTGATATAGGGTAGATACAAATTTGAGATTTCTGTGATCAATGAAGTATCCAAATCATCAATCATAACCAGGGCACTGAGTTATACTGTGCTTGACAATCTTCACTTTCTCAATTAATTTCTCGGTCAAAGTATGAAGTTCGATGGTTTGATAATGCACAGGAATGATGCGAACACAATACTGATTGAGCCCATTGAAGTACAACGTAACTATGCAGACTGATAGCTTTATATCAGGGAAACTGTTATCGAATGATCATTGTTCAGCCACAAACACCTTCAAATATTCTGTGAATAAAACATTGGTATTGATCAGTTTAATCAATCAGTTGAATCAATAGCCGCTTCCCGGGCAATAGAGGAATGTAAGTGCAAGTATAGTATGACAAGTTTCTGGATTGTTGAATTTCAATCAAGTCTATTTACCAGGTCAGGCTACCTGCATTACCTCACAAAAACAAGACTGTATCCGGTAAAATGGCGAATGGGATCGGCAGATGCCGAAATATTTCCTTCTGGTTGCACCTCGCAATATGCAGCATAGCTTGGGGAGAAAGATTAGGTAGCTGGTGCTACATGTATATCATTGCAAGCATCAAGGATAACAGGTCGTAATGTATTGCACTATGTGTTGTGGCTTTTGTTGGAGTGGAATGTTATCTGATAAAGTCCTAGACTGAGACTGTCATGATGGAAACAGCGCTAATTTCCCATTTACAGATCTGGGTTTTTTCTGAATACTCCATTATGCAATGACACAATTTCGAAATTGCAATTCTCACATGGGTTTGTGCAAGCGGTTTTGACAAGATGATAAATGTTGCTGAACTCTGGCCTGTAGACTAGTATAAGTACTTATTTGTTGTGCATGCAGTAAAATCAAATGACTTTTGAATTCATCAGCTTACAATGTACAATTCACATTCCAGCTGGAATGTGAAATGGGAAGATTGGGAGAGGGAGATATTCTACAGGGAAGCTTATCGAGACAAATGATCTTGTCTCGCTGTGATGAATTGCAATCAATATTTCATAGCATCTTTTCTTTCATGATATTTTACATCTCAGTTTGGCCGCGAGCTCGCATCGCTCTGTAGGACAAGAAAATTGAAGTTGTAAATCATTCAGATGTCGGGAGATCATGGTGATAACTCAATGGAGCTTAGCACATGGCAATGGATACATCTACTTAATCAGTAGGTTGTGACTTTCCGCTAAAACAGTCTGTTTTTTTGTCATTTATGTAACAAATAAAATAATGTATAGCTGCCTTACATGTTACAGAAAAAACTCCAATAATGAATTTTCACAATGATCATAAAACAACACCACTTGTTCCCTGCCATTCGAAAATCCTCAAAGCTGTTTTCAATCGATTATTTTCCAGTATCGTTAAAGATACCTCGAGCAAATCATTACAACTGTCAGTCAGTCAGTTGAGTATAATCAGAACTTTCACCTCACTCGACGCTCGACTTTCAGTAATGATACAATACACCATAAGGCCATTAACCCGGCTCTAGTGTGAAGTGATTGTGACACTTGAACCCCTCGAACCCCTCCATAACTACCAGCCAAATGTGACATACATCAGCAGGTCCGGAGAGTGATCTGGCTCAGGGTCTGGTGGATTACCATTTATTGCACATAAATAATTGCAAATTGTGAAATTTTTTTTGTCTGTTCCAGACTTTGACTGAGACATGGATG
The DNA here is from genome assembly GCA_949152475.1 of Terebella lapidaria. Classification (NCBI taxonomy): domain Eukaryota; kingdom Metazoa; phylum Annelida; class Polychaeta; order Terebellida; family Terebellidae; genus Terebella; species Terebella lapidaria. The sequence goes on from OX424560.1 coordinate 36,227,294, forward strand.
ATGCTACCAATTTCAGAGAGCTAATTTTAGCCACAAAACGTGAACATAAATTTATCTGAATCATAATACTATACTACATTATATGGACATTCAGAACTGATGTGGTATTCTTCAGATGAGCCACGATATCACTGTAGTGCATTGCATTTTGAGTATACAAATCAATTCAATCCATCAATTCACACACCTCATTTATGTTGTATGTGACATATGCTCCCGATCAAATGAACTGGTGAGCACATGCTGGATTAATTTGCAATCAGCATACTTAGAATTCAGACATGTTGAATCAATCAGCACTGACCGTGATATCTGACCAAACGTGTACAGGGAAGGAAAAGCGTGTGTTGCATAAATATGAAGGAGAATAATAGGAATTAATGAGAATGCAGACTTGTTATTTTCCCGACACGAATTTGATAGGCACAAGTGCAATATCAAAAGGTGTTAGCCAAAATAGGTAACATTGACAAGGGAACAGAGGTAAGCTTATTCCCATTTTTATGTTTTTTCAGATTTTGAAACCAATGAAGAGACATCTATTCATCACGCTGAAAAAGACAATCTCTCTGAAAAGAGTATCCATCATTTTATCAATGAAGTCTATGGTCGATTTTTCTGAAGTTTCGCACAAAAATACATGGAAATATTTCCAGAAAAGGCGTTTTAGTTTTTTTCGTGCATTTTTTTTCTTTTCAAAATGACGGCATTTTTGTTGAGAAATGCTCAATTCTGGATTTTGACGGCTATTCTCTCAAGAAATGTCTGATTGTGTTTGAGATTCTTATTTCGAAAGATTCCCCTCATGTGCCATTATGACGTGCATAAGTTTCGTTGCCCTTGGAAAGCACATGGCGTCCATTTTGAATTTCCGACAGGGCGGTAAATTATTTTTGTTTCATCCCAAATCGTGTTACTGTCCATTTTGGTCATGTATATGCAAGAAAATCCACCCTTTAAAAAAAGTTGGGACTTCTAGTGAAGCTCGTTTTCCTGGGATTCTTTAAAATTTAAAGCACAAATATTGACACTTTCAAATGGAGAGCAATGTATTGCGATTTATTTTTGTGGTGATCGGAACTTGATATTCGAACTAGAAAGCGAAAAACAGCCATTTTTAGGTAACAAAAAGAGCATATAGGCACATGAGGTGGTTTTTTTGGTGACCTTGAATTTGATCTTAGTGAATTTGATATATCAAAGCAATTTTACAGAAAAAAAGTTCAAGTCTAAAACATAAAATACATTTTTCCGGTGACCTTTCTCAGTCTATGGGATATTTTGTTTTTCGGTTAAGATTTCCAGCATCGATTTTGCAAATATCAAAATAGCACATTGCACTGCATCAATCATATCAATATCGTGCACGTGAATATCTGATGAATTCATTAGAAACTTTCAGAGGAAATTGAAAACGTGGAATGAATCACACTGCACCACAAACATCTGACAACGAAGTCATAGAAATGATCTGTAGTATCCTTTTTTCCAGAACTAATTTGATGAAAAATTCTCAGCACTCAATATAATTTGTCCATCAGTTCACAAGCGGCAAATATGTAACAATAACACAATAAAGAGTACAACAACAACATTCATAATCTCCTTTTATTTATAAATCTATATAGTTTCACATTGATACAATCAAATGAAAATGTTTTTTCAAAGTATAATGGAGTCCTGTGGAAAAGGGAATCTGCTGAATTTACCGAATACTTGTCTCAGGTTCGGACGTCAAAATACTGTGAAATTAGCATGCTCACCACTATACTAGCCTTTTGGCTTGTGATTAGGTACTTATGTACTTGTAATATATCTATTCCATGGGTTTGTTTCGGATTTCTAAATTATTTTCATAGGTTGTTGGGCAGTTGTATACTAATTCCATCAAGTGTACAGTAGAAACAACTGAACTCACCACACTGTCTGCCCCTGATGACGCCAGTGTGTCTTTTGATAAAGTATTTGGTCGGGCTTTGTTTCTATTGCAAAATATTGTTTATTGAAATCATCAAAATTTGGCTGTATTGGTGGTAATAGATTGATTCTTACATTGCATGTACAAGTACACTGTAATGGGACGAATAAAATATCATGAAGAACGATTGAAGATCGATCACAAAAAAATGATATTTGCTTCCTGATGTGTGAGGTATAGTGGGATTTTACAAGCTATTTGCGTTAATATTCCTTGCTAAGTTTGCCAATTATGTTGTGCACACATTATAATACTACATAATCACTACAATTTGCAAACACTGGAAAACAATACCAATAAAAGTAGAACTAACGTTTTCTACCCACGCCTTGTCCTTGGCAGGTATCGGCGCCCAAGTTTCACTTCACGCGATGAACAAGCCTCATATCATGGGCAATTACCACCATAACTCGACACATGTAAGCAGCAGTGCCAGCACTTACTAAATGGACAACAGGCTTGTTCAGTTCGACATCAAAGAGCATTTCTGAAACTTGAGAAGCACGCAAGCAAACAATAACTGCTGCGAACGACGTCCAACAGAAAATGATGTGCGCCCACATTTCCATATGGCAAGATTGCTCAGCATCACGACACCCAAGGCCGTCGCGTTTTATGCCAAATTTGCTTGGCCCAGAGTTTATTACAGCACGTCCAATATATGGCACAATTCAAACCACCTAGAGCAGCATTCACACAGTCACAGCATTGCGTATTTCTAAAAGTAGACAGGACGTACACACCAGACAACTTCTCTTCAAGTTTTTACTCACTTTTCTACTGGAATATATGATGATCAATACCACTACCACTACTAATAGAAAACTACTATTTATTTTGAGAAAATAAGACTCCATTGAATTAGACATAAACATTTCCCAAAATGACAACAGGTCGAGCCAAGTGGCATGGCTCATATATTTTTTCTCACCACTGTAGAGCTCAGGGATGAACTTAATGAACGTTTTCATTTTGTCTGACGAATTCTGAACAATGCTTTCATTCCGAACACTACAATTCACATTGTTCATACTGATTTACTAGGTCTATCAGTATATACAAAACATGATTAGCTACTGACTCTAGCTTCGCAGCTGGGATTATAATTTTGACATGCACCTCGCACTCAGTAGATAACTATTACTTATAAACTGATACATATATTTACATTAACCAAACAAAACTTTAACAAGCCATTGTTTCTTCCAATCAATGACAACAATGATTCACGTTGATCTGTACCCGAAGAGCATCAAAGACAACATCACCAATTTCCCAGAATGATTGGATGTACCACAACAAGACACAAACAGTAATTCAATGTACAACTTGTCTCATTGTTTCCCGTTGTTTCCTGCCAGGACCATTGGGCAGACGTGAAGAGTTTCTCATCCAACCTCAGGGAGGTTCAGACACACCAGTGACAAATCTTCCCCGACAAGGGCCCCGTCGCCTCCCGGGTGATTGAAAGCGACCACCAGCTGCAGCCCGAGTCAAATCAGTGAGTCTTCCCACGGGCCTGCCACGCTCGTGATCCTGCAATACTACCCACTTTGCAAGAAATAGCTTCCAACCTATCTCCAAACAAAAACTTTCACTTTCACTTTGATCGATGAGCAGCAGTACCAGAGGCTATACACTTTGGTGTCTATTGTTTCAGTTCCTTGTCTTCAAAGATTTTAGTTGAGGTATTATAAAATTGATAGGTGATATAGGGTAGATACAAATTTGAGATTTCTGTGATCAATGAAGTATCCAAATCATCAATCATAACCAGGGCACTGAGTTATACTGTGCTTGACAATCTTCACTTTCTCAATTAATTTCTCGGTCAAAGTATGAAGTTCGATAGTTTGATAATGCATAGGAATGATGCGAACACAATACTGATTGAGCCCAATAAAGTACAACGTAACTATGCAGACTGATAGCTTTATATCAGGGAAACTGTTATCGAATGATCATTGTTCAGCCACAAACACCTTCAAATATTCTGTGAATAAAACATTGGTATTGATCAGTTTAATCAATCAATTGAATCAATAGCCGATTCCCGGGCAATAGAGGAATGCAATTGCAAGTATTGTATGACAAGTTTCTGGATTGTTGAATTTCAATCAAGTCTATTTACCAGGTCAGGCCACCTGCATTACCTCACAAAAACAAGACTGTATCCGGTAAAATGGCGAATTCGATCAGCAGATGCCGAAATATTTCCTTCTGGTTGCACCTCGCAATATGCAACATACCTTGGGGAGAAAGATTAGGTAGCTGGTGCTACATGTATATCATTGCAAGCATCAAGGATAACAGGTCGTAATGTATTGCACTATGTGTTGTGGCTTTTGTTGAAGTGGAATGTTATCTGATAAAGTCCTAGACTGAGACTGTCATGATGGAAACAGGGTTAATTTCCCATTTACAGATCTGGGTTTTTTCTGAATACTCCATTATGCAATGACACAATTTCGAAATTGCAATTCTCACATGGGTTTGTGCAAGCGGTTTTGACAAGATGATAAATGTTGCTGAACTCTGGCCTGTAGACTAGTATAAGTACTTATTTGTTGTGCATGCAGTAAAATCAAATGTCTTTTTTTGAATTCATCAGCTTACAATGTACAATTCACATTCCAGTTGGAATGTGAAATGGGAAGATTGGGAGAAGGAGATATTCTACAGGGAAGCTTATCAAGACAAATGATCTTGTCTCGCTGTGATGAATTGCAATCAATATTTCATAGCATCTTTTCTTTCATGATATTTTACATCTCAGTTTGGCCGCGAGCTCCCATCGCTCTGTAGGACAAGAAAATTGAAGTTGTAAATCATTCGGATGTCGGGAGATCATGGTGATAACTCAATGGAGCTTAGCACATGGCAATGGATACATCTACTTAATCAGTAAGTTGTGACTTTCCGCTAAAACAGTCTGGTTTTTTGTCATTTATGTAACAAATAAAATAATGTATAGCTGCCTTACATGTTACAGAAAAAACTCCAATAATGAATTTTCACAATGATCATAAAACAACACCACTTGTTCCCTGCCATTCGAAAATCCTCAAAGCTGTTTTCAATCGATTATTTTCCAGTATCGTTAAAGATATCTCGAGCAAATCAATACAACTGTCAGTCAGTCAGTTGAGTATAATCAGAACTTTCACCTCACTCGACGCTCGACTTTCAGTAATGATACAATACACCATAAGGCCATTAACCCGGCTCTAGTGTGAAGTGATTGTGACACTTGAACCCCTCGAACCCCTCCATAACTACCAGCCAAATGTGACATACATCAGTAGGTCCGGAGAGTGATCTGGCTCAGGGTCTGGTGGATTACCATTTATTGCACATAAATAATTGCAAATTGTGAAATTTTGTCTGTACCAGACTTTGACTGAGACATGGATGATGCTACCAATTTCAGAAAGCTAATTTTAGCCACAAAACGTGAACATAAATTTATCTGAATCATAATACTATACTACATTATATGGACATTCAGAACTGATGTGGTATTGTTCAGATGAGCCACGATATCACTGTAGTGCATTGTATTTTGAGTATACAAATCAATTCAATCCATCAATTCACACACCTCATTTATGTTGTATGTGACATATGCTCCCGATCAAATGAACTGGTGAGCACATGCTGGATTAATTTGCAATCAGCATACTTAGAATTCAGACATGTTGAATCAATCAGCACTGACCGTGATATCTGACCAAACGTGTACAGGGAAGGAAAAGCGTGTGTTGCATAAATATGAAGGAGAATAATAGGAATTAATGAGAATGCAGACTTGTTATTTTCCCGACACGAATTTGATAGGCACAAGTGCAAGTATCAAAAGGTGTTAGCCAAAATAGGTAACATTGACAAGGGAACAGAGGTAAGCTTATTCCCATTTTTATGTTTTTTCAGATTTTGAAACCAATGAAGAGACACCTATTCATCACGCTGAAAAAGACAATCTCTCTGAAAAGAGTATCCATCATTTTATCAATGAAGTCTATGGTCGATTTTTTCTGAAATTTCGCACAAAAATACATGGAAATATTTCCAGAAAAGGCGTTTTAGTTTTTTTCGTGCATTTTTTTTCTTTTCAAAATGACGGCATTTTTGTTGAGAAATGCTCAATTCTGGATTTTGACGGCCATTCTCTCAAGAAATGTCCGATTGTGTTTGAGATTCTTATTTCAAAAGATTCCCCTCATGTGCCATTATGACGTGCATAAGTTTCGTTGCCCTTGGAAAGCCGGTCTGCACATGGCGTCCATTTTGAATTTCCGACGGGGCGGTAAATTATTTTTGTTTCATCCCAAATCGTGTTACTGTCCATTTTGGTCATGTATATGCAAGAAAATCCATCCTTTAAAAAAAGTTGGGACTTCTAGTGAAGCTCGTTTTCCTGGGGTTCTTTAAAATTTAAAGCGCAAATATTGACACTTTCAAATGGAAAGCAATGTATTGCGATTTATTTTTGTGTTGATCGGAACTTGATATTCGAACTAGAAAGCGAAAAACAGCCATTTTTAGGTAACAAAAAGAGCATATAGGCACATGAGGTGGTTTTTTTGGTGACCTTGAATTTGACCTTAGTGAATTTGATATATCAAAGCAATTTTACAGAAAAAAAGTTCAAGTCTAAAACATAAAATACATTTTTCCGGTGACCTTTCTCAGTCTATGGGATATTTTGTTTTTCGGTTAAGATTTCCAGCATCGATTTTGCAAATATCAAAATAGCACATTGCACTGCATCAATCATATCAATATCGTGCACGTGAATATTTGATGAATTCATTAGAAACTTTCAGAGGAAATTGAAAACGTGGAATGAATCACACTGCACCACAAACATCTGACAACGAAGTCATAGAAATGATCTGTAGTATCCTTTTTTCCAGAATTAATTTGATGAAAAATTCTCAGCACTCAATATAATTTGTCCATGAGTTCACAAGCGGCAAATATGTAAAAATAACACAATAAAGAGTACAACAACAACATTCATAATCTCCTTTTATTTATAAATCTATATAGTTTCACATTGATACAATCAAATGAAAATGTTTTTTCAAAGTATAATGGAGTCCTGTGGAAAAGCGAATCTGCTGAATTTACCGAATACTTGTCTCAGGTTCGGACGTCAAAATACTGTGAAATTAGCATGCTCACCACTATACTAGCCTTTTGGCTTGTGATTAGGTACTTATGTACTTGTAATATATCTATTCCATGGGTTTGTTTCGGATTTCTAAATTATTGTCATAGGTTGTTGGGCAGTTGTATACTAATTCCATCAGGTGTACAGTAGAAACAACTGAACTCACCACACTGTCTGCCCCTGATGACGCCAGTGTGTCTTTTGATAAAGTATTTGGTCGGGCTTTGTTTCTATTGCAAAATATTGTTTATTGAAATCATCAAAATTTGGCTGTATTGGTGGTAATAGATTGATTCTTACATTGCATGTACAAGTACACTGTAATGGGACGAATAAAATATCATGAAGAACGATTGAAGATCGATCACAAAAAAATGATATTTGCTTCCTGATGTGTGAGGTATAGTGGGATTTTACAAGCTATTTGCGTTAATATTCCTTGCTAAGTTTGCCAATTATGTTGTGCACACATTATAATACTACACAATCACTACAATTTGCAAACACTGGAAAACATTACCAATAAAAGTAGGACTAACGTTTTCTACCCACGTCTTGTCCTTGGCAGGTAATGGCGCCCAAGTTTTACTTCACGCGATGAACACGCCTCATATCATGGGCAATTACCACCATAACTCGACACATGTAAGCAGCAGTGACAGCACCTCCTAAATGGACAACAGGCTTGTTCAGTGCGACATCAAAGAGCATTTCTGAAACTTGAGAAGCACGCAAGCAAACAATAACTGGGGGGAACGATGTGCAACAGAAAATGATGTGCGCCCACATTTCCATATGGCAACACAGCATCACGACACCCAAGGTCGTCGCGCTTTATGCCAAATTTGCTTGGCCCAGAGTTTATTACAGCCCGTCCAATATATGGCAGAATTCAAATTATCTAGAGCAGCAGTCACATAGTCAGAGCATTGAGTATTTATTTCTAAAAGTAGACTGGGTGTACAAACTAGATAACTTCTCTTAAATTTTTTACTCACGTTTTTACTGGAATATATGGTGATCAATACCACTACTTTATGAGGAAACTACTATTTATTTTGAAAAAAATACAGCACGACTCCGTTGATCTTCACGAACATTTTCCCAAATGACAACAGGTCGAACCAAGTGGCCTGGCTATATTTTTCCCCCACCACTATAGAGCAGTTTCATGGATGAACTCAATAAACGTTTTTATTCTGTCTGACGACTTCTGAACAGTGCTTTCTTTCCGAACACTACAATTCACATTGATCATGCTGATTTACTAGGTCTATCAGTATATACGTTAAATATGATTATACTCTGATACATATTTACATTAACCAAACAAAACAAGCCATTGTTTCTTCCAATCAATGACAACAACGATTTACGTTGATCTGCAACCGAAGAGCATCAAAGACAACAACACCTATTTCCCCGAATGATTGGATGTACCCCAACAAGGCACAAGTAGTAATTGAATGTACACTTTGTCTCATTGTTTCCCTTTGTTTCCTGCCGGGACCCTTGGGGAGACGTGAAGAGTTTTTCCACCCACCCTCAGGGAGCTTCAGACACACCAGTGACAAATCGTCACCGACAAGGGCCCCGTCGCCTCCCGGGTGATTAAAAGCGACCACCAGCTGCAGCCCGAGTCCAATCAGCGAGTCTTTACACGGGCCTGCAACGCTCGTGATCCTGCAGGCATCCACTCCCGTGACCGGTGGAGTGTTCCTCGTGGCTGGGGCACTGTGCGTGTGGAGTAAGTCTGCTCTGCAGCCTGTCCGTATGCTGCTCTCGCGAGCGTGGGAGCTACATCCATCGCCGCTCACAGCCAAGGATAAAAGCCTATCGGGCAAGCGTTGAGTAACGACGGAGGGGACAGATAGACAGCGCTGCCGAACACTATACTTCAAACCTCTCATAATTAATTACCTTGTTGTCCTGGTTTTGCAAATGTCTACAAGTTCGTTCTCAACATAGCCCAGACAAAAAGATATATACTGACCAAAAAAATAAACGCAACTTTTCAATATTATTGTATAATTTCATTAAAATAAATAGTAATGTCATGCATTTTGTAATACATGAACAGTAAAGCATCTAAACAATGACAATCATTCGCAATATTGAGGAATCATCACACCCGTTAAGTTTCACGGAGCACACAAAGTAACATCTGGCAAAAGTGAGAATGACATAGTCAGTCATTGCTGCTATCTGGTGTGGCTATGTATCCCAGGAAGACCAATTTCGTACAGTTGTGGCTGTCTTCGGCGAACTGAGGTCATGTCCTATAAGAAACACTTATTTCTACCCCCATACAATAACGTGGGGCCACCATATCTCGCAGTACGCATGCGTGAGCATACCGGTCACCTTTACGACGTCATTCGTGTTCTTCCATTGGCGGTGTACATAGCAAGTCTGGATCTGTTCGTAAATGCGCATGTTCGACCAGTTTGATATTTTCCACCAAATCAGGTTCCCATTCAATGCCGAAAAGCCTTTTTCCTTGGCTCCGTTGGCATCACAACTCGGTGGGGGTTACGTGTGTGGAGGTCACCCTCTTGCAGACTGTTACAACCTGTCTTTTCGCTAATCCTGGATAAATTCCAGTCCTGATTCCCGGCTGGCGTCCTTGTTGCTGATCGGAGGTGGTCACGAAGGTGTAATCAGCTTCATACGACGTTCAACCCCTGCAATCGCTCCATCAGGTGATGCAGATTTTGGGCATTTTGTTGCATTTCCATTGGCTTCAGTATTGCTTCTTAGACACCAAACGATGGCTCTATGGACGATAAAATCGGAGGCCCAATCTGTGATGACACATTTTTGCTCAGATCATTCTGTACGCACAATTATTGCACCAAACTGGTAAGGTTTGGTAGCGTTTGCATCGACAATTTGCCTAAAGTTGTGCATGCCTTTTATATACCCCAGTGAGTACTAAAATATCACACCATAATTGGGAGTGGTTGAGTAGTGAAATGCTCAAAGACGACCATCTACGTAACTTTTGTCGCGTCGTAATTTGTCGCCAATGGAGCGCGTAAATGAGTCGCGACTATTTCTTTGCACTATATGGGCAGTCACAAGGCTCGGATATTTTGAAAAACCATTTACAATAATGCAAAAAAAGGAAAGCCCAATTTCCAAATTGCGTTTCTTTTTTGGTCACTATATAAATAAGGCTGTTGTTGCCTTGGGAATAAAATGTGAGGAAAAGAATCAGAATGGAAATAGCCACACACAGACATGGCTACTGGTGACCGGATACAAACGTGGACCAGAAAGCAAAGTGATGTTGATCTTCACGCTCATTGCCTCAATCAATACGTGTTTCCACAAACAGATCCACTGTCATTGTCAATATAAAACCGTGTGCTAGTTGCTGCTGCTCTCAAAACAGAGCGAAGTAGGCCTAACCGCGAAAACAATACGGGAAACCTCACGTGTTTCGACGTAACGCTATTTTCTTTGCTTGGATAGCCATCGTGCGGCCGATAATGAAAACACCTATTGCATGTTCTATCCCCAATCTATGGTGGCTGATAGCGCCCATTCGTCAATCTCGCTCCCTCGCGGCGAGAGAGCGAAGCGAGGCAGCGAAAGAGCGATGCGAGGGAACGAGGAAGCGATGCGAGGGAACGAGAGAGCGATGCGAGAGAACGAGTGAGCGATACGATATTCACATAGATCAACCTCGCTTCCTCGCATTGCTCTCTCGCTCTCTCGCTCCCTCGCTCCCTCGTTCTCTCGCTCCCTCGTTCTCTCGCTCTCTCGTTCTCTCGTTCTCTCGCTCCCTCGTTCTCTCGCTCTCTCGTTCTCTCGCTCTCTCGCTCCCTCGTTCTCTCGCTGTCTCGTATGCAGAAACTAATTTTCATGTACCAGGTATGCAGTATCAGAAACTAACTGAAGATTTCAGCATACAGATAAAACGCACTTTTTTTTTTGTTCTAATATAATCATACATACGACCATGTATGTACATGTAGATTCATCTACGAAGCTAACTTTTATATGTATATTTTAATGATATTGATAAAAAATTTTCGACATGGTCAGTGCTATTACAATGCTCATGGGCAAGTACAGAAATAATGGAAGGGAAGGAGCACGTACGGACTGTACCCACCCTTCCCTGGACACGCCCCTGTCATACCAGTTCCTTGTAGGACATATAAAAATAGGGCATATAAAATAGATGATATTGATCTGAAATTTACATCATAGTTTCTACTTGACAGTGTATTCTTTGAAAACCAATGTATGCATAGGCGATTAAGTTGTAAAGTTATGCAATATGAGTCCCATATTGTTTCGAAAATTACAATTCCATACCGTGCTCTATTATGATATAATATCACAATAAACGGTGATGATTATCGTGTTATTTGAAGTACGTGTATTGTATGCTCATCCGTGAACCATCACCTCCCACCTAGCCGCCTTACTCTCACCCCCTCCACCCAGTCTACACCTTCATCCGCTGCAAGTCACCTCATTGGTTATATCACTGTCACGTGGTAGCGAGCCTTATCCACTCACCAGGCTCTCTTACGCAATCTTCTGGGCTGTAGGATCGGAGCATGTGCAAATTATATGTATGTGTTGTAGATGCCGTTAGCGAAATCTAGATGCTTGAACCATGTACAAATATGATATATAGGGCCTGTAAAATACACATGTAATCCGACGAAATTATAATATTAATACATAAGAATTAACCATAAAATCTTCACATATTTAATTCAGATTGAGAATATTCATTAAATATCAGTAGTTACAGAAATATCATGTAAGTTCCGATATCAGAATCTTATTTGAACGGAAATATATTCTTTCACTTCAATTACAACTTTGTTTTTGTCACAATTGACACAAAATTGTTGTAAGATTAACGTTCAATAGATAATTTGAATCATAATTTGTTGACATCGGTTATTGTGTGCGTTGTTCGAAAGGAAGGGGCGGGGTATATAGGTAAATAGATGGTGAAAAACAACAACATCTATTCATGTTAATTTATATAAATTTATATAAATCGTTATTTCGGTATTGAACGTCATATGTTTTGCGCTTGAATATGTACAGGGAGATTAGTTTTGCCGTAAAAGAATTAACTGATCATATTTGACCATATGCAATAAATAATATTTGAACATATTCACTGGTAGGTATACATGTATAAATATTAATGCAGCAGAGTGGACGTGATTATTTTTCGTGTGCGCGAAAAATATCGTGGTAACGAATAAAAAAAATAACATCTGAACAATAGAAAAAAACCCCGTGACAACGAGAAATTTATCGTTAGAACGGATTAATTTATTGTGACCTGTCATATGAGCGAGAGAACGAGGAAACGAAGGAACGAGTGAGTGAGAGAACGAGAGAGCGATGCGAGGTAGCGAGAGAACGAGATTGCGAGAGAACGAGTGAGCGAGAGAACGAGGGAGCGAGAGAGCGAGAGAGCGATGCGAGGTAGCGAGATTGCGAGAAAGCGAGGGAGCGAGAGAGCGAGAGAATGAGGTAGCGAGAGAACGAGTGAGCGAGAGAGCGAGAGAACGAGAGAACGAGAGAGCGAGAAAGCGAGAGAGCGATGCGAGGTAGCGAGAGAACGAGATTGCGAGAGAGCGAAAGAACGAGTGAGCGAAAGAACGAGTGAGCGAGAGAACGAGAGAACGATGCGAGATAGCGAGATAGCGATGCAATAGAGCGAGAGAGCGATGCGAGATAGCGAGAGTGCGAGGGAGCGAGAGAACGATGCGAGGAAGCGAGGTGGATTTATGTCACTATCTTATCGCTCACTCGCTCCCTCGCATCGCTCCCTCGCATCGCTCTCTCGCTCCCTCGCATCGCTGTCTCGAGCGCTCGTATCGCTCTTTCGCTACCTCGCTTCGCTCTCTCGCCGCGAGGGAGCGAGATTGTCAGATGGACGCTATCAGCCACCATACCAATCGGAGTTCCGCCATTCAATTGGGCCATGATAAGTTGCTTCTTGTATTGATTGGTGTGATAGAGACCCTCAATTGTTCTTACTTCAGTGTGCCACTCATAAGTCAAACAAACTAAAGCACCTCATGCGAGTGGTCCTCGACTGTCGATGAAAAGAATAGTAACAATATTTTTAAGAAGACTCAATAATTGAAACACTGAGTCAATAAACATTACTGGTACAACTACTTATGTGTAGCTGCCCATTGCCCAAATGGACGAATTATTTGTTAGCTTTTTATGAATACATGGTGGAAAAATTTGAAGCAATAATTTGGACTGATTATTCAAGGAATAAAACTCATCAGGAACTACAGTAAACAACATGTGCAATGTCCTGGATTATTTGAGATGAACTTCTGCAATGACTCTGGACCTGTGGCCGCCAATCAGGATGGAAGAATACTATCGCTATAGCAATGAGACCAACATGACAGCAGTGCTGCCCCCTGGAGATGTCGACAACAACTATACCACGTACGACAATGAAGTGTACTACCACAAGACGTATGTGTATGACATGTCGTACTGTGTACGGGCGATACTCTCCATGCCTCAACACATTTTGATATTGATACTTGGAGCTATCGCTATAGCCCTCAACATTATCTCAATCCTCGCCATCTCCAAGCTATGTCACTCCCAGCTCACGTCACATTTCCGTATGATACTCAACCTGGCAATCTCTGACATTTTAATCGGGGTCAGTCTCATTTTCCTCATCTTCATCAACGCTTACATTGAACAAACAATCCCGGGCGATGACTCAATCCCCGACCACAAACGACAAACCTCATGCTGTCTATTCTGCTTCTCGAAGGCTCGCAACTCCATAGGGTTTGCAATAACACTGCTCAACTTGCTGGCCATGGCGACTGACCACTACGTCGCCATAATGCGGCCGTTACACTATGGGATGATGCTAAGTCGAGAAAGGTCTTTGGGCATGATTGCCATTTTGTGGATCTTGGCCATTCTCTTCAGGTCTCGGACTTTCTCTCGGCATATCCAAAGTATTCTCTCTTTACGGATGGCCTGAATTTCTGTGAGTTCATCTATTTGACCAAGTATAACGAGGAGTACCCACCCTTCGTCGTGGCATTGCTCTGTCTCATCAGCATGCTCTTCATCTACATCAGGATCTACATAGAGGTTCGCAAGCACAGAGCTCGTACGCCGCATGCATCACAAGACCTGGTACGCAGCAAGAAAGCCGTCATCACCACACTTCTCATCCTTGGCACGTTCATTGTCTGCTGGATGCCGATGTATGTTTTCTCAGTTGTTTGCATAATTTTCGTCTATGTCAATTCTGAGGTCATACTTCAAAACATGGAGTTCCTCTACAATGTCGATCTGTACCTCTTTGTTCTGCTGCAAGTTAATTCAATTGCGGACCCAATAATATACGCCCTTCGCCCCAGGGAGGTCCAGTTCGGTTATCGCCGACTCTGCTGTCGACGAAAGATGCTGCGTTGTCGCCGTAGCAGCGCTAGCTACGAGGCCAGTCAGTTCACGACTTTCACAGACCTACCACGGAAGGCATCTCGAGTGTCCAACACTGACATTTTCTCCAAGTATGCTGGGCACCAAAGTAGTGCACCCATGCTCCGGCCAGGCGACGTCAGCATCATCGTACCAGAATGACAGAAATATTGTATGGGGTATTTAACAATCATGGCAGTCAGGGGTAGAAGGAGATAATTTGAGTGGACTTGAGCTTTCGGATTTCGTGTGGTTTCATTATTGTTTAGGCGTCATCTTCATTGATACCATATATCTGTTCATGTCATAGAAAAACCGATCTTGTTGTTATTTGTATTTAAAGTTCTATTTGAAGATGTCCGTGTTGATCAAGCTGTCCTATGATGTCAATGAACTGCAAACATTGCCTTGTTTACCAGGCTACATGTCCACAGGGTATGTACACCAAGTGGTCGATGAACACCAGGCTTATCCTTCTGAGGAATTCAAAGGTTAAAGGCAGGAAACGAACGAACTGTCACACATACATATTTCTGGCTTCAAAAACTCTACGAATGTTGCAGATATTTTTATGTCTTCGCATATGAATATGAAGTTGAAGTGCGCTGAAGACATAAACAGTAACAAACTTCATGGTACAGCATGGTTGACAATAACATCTCACAGAATACTGTCTTTACCTATGAACAATGTCTCTATGGTTATATGGCATAATACTGTTTCTTGCTGATTAAGTTTGAATACTAATTGCTGATTAGTGCGAAGTCAGGGAGGGTTCAGTATCATTTTGTGATTTGAAAGACCGAGTCAATACTGGTGCTGGTGCATATAAATGTATCAGTTTTTGACTCGGTTACTTCAATGCTCTATGAATCCCAACAACCTCATTACAAATTATCTCAGCACGCGTGGTGTTCTAGCTTCAGTGCAAGACGATACTGTGACTTGTGATGTCTGCCACCATTTTGCGCTATATTTCGCCAGTAAATAATCAGTACTGGACAAAGCTAAAATGCCGTCAGGTTTTCTCAGAGTTCCTTTGAGAAATGTTCCATGTGTAAGTGGTGTGTTTTATCAGGCAACTATTAATTCTCTTGTGCCAGAGATGGGCATGTATGTGTATTGTATACTTATGCTGTAGCAGCCGGAAATGGTGTTTTTAGGTTACCGGACCTATGGTCCGATAACCTATTGGCATGGCGTTGCGTCCGTCGTCCGTCGTCGTCCGTCGTCGTCGTCCACATTTTTATCTTTTTTGTTTACAGGCGAATTTTTCTGAAATTTTGCACAAAAATACTTAAAAATAATTCAAGAAGGAGGTATTTTTTATTTTTTTGATTTTCGCATTTTTTTCAAAATGGCGGCCGTTTTCGACGAAAATTGCCTGATTTTGGACTTTGGCGGCCATTTTCTCAAAATCTGTTCAGTAACTTTTTTTCTTTTTGATAAATAACACTCCTCATATGTACTCCTATGATGTCTATAAATTTCGTTGCGCTTGAATCGCTCGAAGTGGGCCATTTTGGCCCAAACTCGGCTCAAATGGGACTTTCCCATGTTAAATTCTCCTATGCTTTATAATGGGACACATCATGCCTAATATCTCACTTGATATTGAGATTAGAGACTAGGAATTAATTGTGGACCTATAGGAAATGATATATGCTGAATATTCTCGTGACCTTGAATTTGAACTCTGACCTCACTTTCAAGGTCAGAGCACAAAATGGCTTATATCTCGCTTATTATCGACTCTACAGCTTAGGAATCAATTGTGGACATATAGGAAATGATATATTCTGAATATTCTCGTGACCTTGAATTTGACTTTTGATCTCATTTTCAAGGTCACAGGACAAAATGGCTAATATCTCGCTTATTATCGACTTTACAGCTTAGGAATCAGTTGTGAACATATAGGAAATGATATATGCTGAATATTCTTGTGACCTTGAATTTGACCTTTGACCTCATTTTCAAGGTCACATGACAAAATGGCTAATATCTCGCTTATTATCGACTTTACAGTTTAGGAATCAATTGTGAACATATAGGAAATGATATATGCTGAATATTTTCGTGACCTTGAATTTGACCTTTGACCTCATTTCCAAGGTCGCTGGACAAAATTGCTAATATCTCGCTTATTATCGACTTTACAGCTTAGGAATCAATTGTGAATATATAGGAAATGATATATGCTGAATATTCTCGTGGCCTTGAATTTGAGCTTTGACCTCATTTTCAAGGTCACAGGACAAAATGGCCAATATCTTGCTTATTAGCGACTTTACAGCTTAGGAATCGATTGTGAACATATAGGAAATGATATATGCTGAAAATTCTCGTGACCTTGAATTTGACCTTTGACCTCATTTTCAAGGTCACAGGACAAAACGGCCAATATCTTGCTTATTAGCGACTTTACAGCTTAGGAATCAATTGTGAACATATAGGAAATGATATATGCTGAAAATTCTCATGACCTTGAATTTGACCTTTGACCTCATTTTCAAGGTCACATGACAAAATGGCTAATATCTCGCTTATTATCGACTTTACAGCTTAGGAATCAATTGTGAACATATAGGAAATGATATATGCTGAATATTCTAATGACCTTGAATTTGACCTTTGACCTCATTTCCAAGGTCACAGGACAAAATTGCTAATATCTCGCTTATTATCGACTTTACAGCTTAGGAATCAATTGTGAACATATAGGAAATGATATATGCTGAATATTCTCATGACCTTGAATTTGACCTTTGACCTCATTTTCAAGGTCACAGGACAAAGTGGCCAATATCTTGCTTATTAGCGCCTTTACAGCTTAGAAATCAATTGTGAACATATAGGAAATGATATATGCTGAATATTCTAGTGACCTTGAATTTGACTTTTGACCTCATTTTCAAGGTCAACAGGACAAAATGGCTAATATCTCGCTTATTATCGACTTTACAGCTTAGGAATCAATTGTGAACATATAGGAAATGATATATTCTGAATATTTCAATGATATTGAATTTGACCTTTGACCTAAATTTCAAGGTCAGTCATTTTATTTTCAAAGTCAGATTACAAAATGGCTTATATCTCGCTTATTATCAAATTTACAGCTTAGGGGTCCATAGTGAACATATAGGAAATGATGTATGCTGAATAGTTTGGTGATCTAGAATTTAACCTTTGATCCCATTTTCAAGGTTAGAGATATGGCGATTTCAGTGGTCACCTTGAATTTGACCTTCATCTTTCTCGGCTTAACTCTGTATATTTCTCCGGTAACCTTTCTAGCCCATTGGGCTAATTTTTATATCTCAAATGATGTCCATCCAGCTGAAGTTAGACTTCTACATCCGAATGGCAAAACTGGCACAATAGCATTGTACACTATCATTTGTTTGGTAGCATCTATATGCATTTGACATTAAACACATAAGTATAATGTGCCTCATTTCATGTTTAATATCCTATAGATTCTCCTTCCCTCTTCATGTTGTGAAGAAATTAGTCATATGAACTAAACATGATTGTACCCATATGTGACTGGCATGACTTGACAAGTCAGACATAAAAGTTGTACTATTTCTCTTTTGTTTAGACTGGCCACTCATAGACCAAATTCAAATTTTTATGCTAGACTCAAAATACACAAACTCTAAATAGTGTAAAAATACAGGTATCAAATGCAGCCGTCCATACATGTACATGCGTGTAAGTTTCAAAGATCCCGCTGGTAAGATGGAATCATACTACCTGTAGGTGCCAAGCATGCGTTACCGGTAGTTGCCACTGATCAGATGCCTGACAGTGAAGAAGTGTGCACTTATCAGGTGAGTTTGTGTGGTATATTTATTCATAATCGGGGCTAATCATGTGTGTTCTCTGCAGAAACTCCAGCTAATCATAATGCATCTGGTGTATGTTGTATATGAATAAATGGATGTATTTGTAATGAGGGTCTATGTCACTGATTGTATTTGGACTATGTTGTCATTCTGTTAGATATTTTTGACAATCTAGTCATGATTTGTGCCATAGGTTTGCAATAAAATTATGATATGTGAACGGGTAGTACGTAGATTATATTTCCGTCGTTATTATTGAATTACAATGGTAATAATGACATTGACGTGAAAATTTGACATAAAACTGTGCTTTATTTTCGAGTGCCAATTCTGCATTTGTTCTGGTTTCATTAAGCATGGAGAACAAACACTGGTCTAGTGTATTTAATGGGGCCCGTATCAACATTGTGATGATGTATTGCATGTAGGAAAAACATAATTGGTAATACTTTCTTCTTTCAACTTGTTTTATAAGATTTGAAGATGATAAATAATGTACAATGCATTCCTCCAAATTGTTTCGTTTTATTTGTTTGGCCTGTGAGAAATCATAGATATATAATAATACAAATCTGAATAACTACAATCTCCCAGTGAAATTACGTGGAACAGTGTGAATTTGGATTGGGAAAAATATGTTTAATGGGGCAAGGAATTAGAGAAGTTGTATATTAATCAAGGTTTAATATTAATCACATAGTCACGTTCTGTCACGTTTGTTGACTTGTAAACAGCTCAAATTTATTCTCAGAAGTCGTCAGGAAATCAAGTCTGAATCCCTAAGAAATCGTCCAACTAATTCCGTTATGAAAATATTTTTTGACCTTGATCTGTTTCCCAATTGTACGAAGAGGTAGATTGTTGAAGAACTCCCCAAACGAGTTGCGCCCATCACAAGACGCACTTGAAAGATTTCTGTTCCCTGATTGGTGTCGATTACCGAATCAACGTAATCGTATCAGCGATGGTGAGTGACGTGAAAGCACTTTTCCCCGTGTCATGCTTAGTGCGAGAGTAATGAAAGTCCGCAACTGACACCCATGAAAATCAGTGTGCTGACAGAGTGCAGCTGCTCGAGGTGATGCGGAACGGCGCGTTTTCCTGAAGACAGTTTCAATGTTTTGACATACAAACACACCTGCATCCTATCATGATAATAGCATTTGTCACAACAGACTATAATTCATAATACTATGAAAGTCAATACGGTATACCGCTGTTGGCGATGCTTGCTGTCGAAGAATCTGTTAGTGATGGTTGCTGTTCAAGAATATATCCTCAACTAAATGGTGGTCCACACACATGTATTACATATGTGTTAAATGTGGCTCTGTATTATGACACCTAAAACAAGACACCTGAAAAACTTGCCGTACTCATCAACCCAGTGCCCCGTCATTGTGACGAAAACGAAAATATCTCATGACTTGTGATCAGTCGCTAATGAGATTGGTCTGCTTGTGTGATCTTACAATTTGTCGCTAAGAAGTAATAACACTTGGAAATTCCAGAAGCAGTGGCCATTCTAAAGATGGTCAAACAATGAATGTCAAGTAAACAGAAGAACTGAAAGCGTGTGGTCTCGAGGAAATCACCAGGTCACACACCTGAATGTCATCTCACAGACATTCGTCTAAAGTACGAAACAACGAGACTATTACAAATGTGTCATGTTAGATGCAACAGTAAATCTCCAAGTCATCTAAAAACGTCAGGCTTCCCAATGTAAACAACACGATATCGAACTAACGATCTCAGGTACATCTG
Source organism: Terebella lapidaria (assembly GCA_949152475.1). Taxonomy (NCBI): domain Eukaryota; kingdom Metazoa; phylum Annelida; class Polychaeta; order Terebellida; family Terebellidae; genus Terebella; species Terebella lapidaria. The sequence goes on from OX424560.1 coordinate 36,247,539, forward strand.
GATAACAATAGAGTCCGTCAGAACTAACGACTAACGACGACCTTCCTGATCCTTCCTCCAGGTCTCCCAGCCAGGTACGCGAAACCGTCTCCCACCAAGACGGAAAAAGCCACTTTTTTATTTTTAAAAAGTGTATCATTTAATCAATTTCACCAAGTGTTTTGGTGTAAGCTCTTTGTTTGATAGAAATAATCTACACGAATACACGAAGCACTCAAAATTGTGAAATCAGACCTCCACATACTACAGACAACATGTTCTGAAATCAATCGGTGCTTGTCTGTTAAGTGACATCATCTACTACCTGGCAATTTTGACACGAACGCTCTGATTACGACAAGTGTTCCAAGTATTGAATAACGAAGAACATGTTCGGTCATGAATGTTTAATTTCTGCCTACTAGTAATCTTTAGAATATTGGATTATTCTGTCGACCTGGGATTACAAACTGAGTCACTTTGGGACTCAATGTTCTACAGCGTATCTATTAGCAAAATTAACTATGAGCAAATCACTCCATATTACCAATATTAAAATTGGAGAAAATGCATCCCTCGGTTTCTAAGCACCCAACTTTCCTAAGGGCTTTTCATATATCGGAATAAGAGTATACAATAAGACTGGATGATTCACAATCATTCTAATGTTTCTTTTTAAGAGGGGTAGCCAGTTCGACAAATAATGTGCACAGGTCTGTCAATGACCAGGCCCAGTGTTCAATTCCATAACTACAAGTACCGAGTAGTTGAATGACAATTTCCAATGCCCAAGATTTTTCATCGATACAAGCTATATGTAATAGACACTACTGGTATTGACGAACATTTCTTCAAGTTGTACCAGTCATTTCCAATTTACCCTCTCTTACCTCCCGTTTGACCAGTCTCAAAATACTGACATTCAAACAGTTGAGGGCGCATTTCCATTTCAGCCACACCAATACTATGACCAAAAGCTCTTCTGTTCATTGGTGTACATTTCGAGTCCATAAACAGCCACCATTTAAAAAATCCATGTTCCCCTCTCCCAAGCACATCTTATTCAGTAACAACCCACGATGAAATCAATGAATTCATGTGCAACAAATACAAGACTTGATCCCGCAGAATTTTGTTCTGCCCCTCAGAACAATGACAATTCTCCTGTCCCTCGAAAAACATATTGCCTTGCAATCAACGATATTCTATAGGTAAAGGTCATGCGAATCATTGCTTTGGCAACTTCTCTAGACTCGATAGAATGTAGCATTCTGATCATCAAATAAGTATGATTTATATACCTGAAGCAGTTCTGCAATTCTCTCGTAATACTAATATTTATTTCCACTTATTCTGGTAATCATAGTGTTCAAAACTTGTTTTTAATAAATATTTCGAAACTTGTTTATATTGGCATTATTTTTGTCAAAAGGGGAATCAATTGCACAATCGGTTCCTCGTCAGCTAATTGGGAATAAAACTAGGATTCAACCCTACTCTAGTGTGAAGTGATAGCGACATCCGATATATGTCTAGCAATGTGTGACATATGTCAAAAGGGGTATCATGTGTTACTGAAGCTGGAATTACTATTTATTGCTAAGCAACCATTCTCGACGTCAAAATAAACAAAAATATACTCCAATAATAGAAAGTAAGGAGGACCCTGTAGCAAGTGGTTAAGCTGCAGGACTCAAAGCCGGGAGGCTGTGAGATGGTCGATCGGTGGCCGAGGATTTCATCATGGCCGATCCCCACCCAGGATGAGTATGCTGTGGGCTCAAAGGGTAACTGTCCGCTCAACTACGAGTACAATATTGGAGAACCTCCTCTTGTTTTGAATGAAAAACGAGGATGATTACACCAGAAGGTCAGAAGGTGCTATGTTAACCGGACCTGAGTGACACCAGGATAGCTTCATCGTCTGGTAGGGACACCCACATGCCAGGTCCATGAATGATATGATAGTGTGTAGTCCTCTCATTGTCCTGTCATGCAGTCCCAAACCGAAATGGAACTCCACAGTTGCACATGTATCACACCCTATAATTAACCTGCACAGAATATACACAATAATGGGTTCGCCCAACAAATATATTTTTACAATAGATAATATTCGGTTATGGTACTCGCCACATCAGTTATGCAAGGAATGAGGCACATTCACTAATCTGATGCATTTCTATAAGTTTAGTGAAGATAATTATGTTATTCTGAGACACACATGTTCCACCTGATCTGACGTCAATGGAGATTAACAATGTCGTCAAGACTAAGCACAGAATACCTGTGCGCTTGACGATCTGCCAGTCCCACAATTACAGAGGTCGTCCTTGAAAGGATACAAGCCGTTGTTCATTGTTCAACATAACTCATAATACATGTAGTGAAATAAAAATAATGAAGACGGAAATAGAACATGTATCAATGGGCACTTGGTACCTCTAACCAGATCCGAGGTCTAAGTACTGAGTGTCTGCGAAATGGATATTATTACTATGTAGGTATGACACGGAAATTTAACGCAATTCAGGATTTTGTAGTATTAAAGATGTTTGATATATGAATCTATCATAAAGTCATGATAATAACATCATCTTCTGTTTATACCCATACTTCCTTTTCCCCTTCATTTGAATAGATTTCCCATAAACACACTAAGTATCACTTCTATTTATTTTATTCTATACCCGAAGCAGGAAGGGATTTTACAGACGGTTGAGACAGTAATAACATCTCCAACAATATTGCCACCAATATTGCCATACAACACATTACCCAAGAGGCCTGCTTAAGCAAGTTATTTCTGATATATAGGACCCAGCATAATGCAGAATGTCCAATAAAGACAACAAATTAATTCACTAAGTGTCGCAATGAATAATTTTCCTCAACCTCATCGTTGATGAAATGCATGAGCAATACAGAAAAGTAAGCAGCGTGAACAGTATCTAGTGAACATCATGTTTGAAAATAAACATAACAAGATGGGTGCAAGATGCAAAACAACAACTAAACGTCAATGCCTAAAGATGCCTTGGAGGCATTTCGGTGTTGAGACTAAATTATAATATTTTTACATGTTTACCATGGGCTCTACGACACACTGTTTCCAAGATTTCGCGAAAAATGAAAAATGTCGACTCAGCAAAAAAATTTCGGGTCAAAGTTCATCCATAATACCCCGAGAAATGTTTGTCTAGGGCGACGAGTCCAAAAATAACGTCCGTTTCGCTCTACGACGCACCGTTTCCGAGACATCGACGAAAAAGAAAACTGCCGACTCGGCAAAAAAATTTCGGGTCAAAGTTCATCCATAATACCCCGAGAAATGTTTGTCTAGGGCGACGAGTCCGAAAATAACGTCCGTTTCACTCTATGACGTACCGTTTCCGAGATATGCAGGAAGCTTCAAGGATGACTCGGCAAAAAAATATTTCGACCACTAGGTCAAAGGTCGTTTGACGTATCGATCCCAAAATCAATAGGGTTCTTCCCTGGTGGTATATAAGCCTCCATGTAAAGTTCTGTAACAATTGTCTGAATATTTTTCGAGTTATCAGCCGGAAACAAAGTCTCAAAATCAGCCTTGATTTAATCCTCACGGACCACATGGACCTCGGAGCCGGATAAAAAAAAAAACCCTTAGACATGTGTGTCTAGGGCGACGAGTCCGAAAATTACGTCCGTTTCGCTCTACGACGCACCGTTTCTGAGATAGGCAGGAAGCCTCAAGGATGAATCAGCAAAGAATTATTTTGACCTCTAGGTCAAAGGTGGTTTGACGGATTGATCTCAAAATCAATAGGGTTCTTCCCTGGTAGTATATGAATCTCCATGTAGAGTTCTGCATCTATTGGTTGGATATTTTTCGAGTTATCGTCCGGAAACCAAAAACCTTGATTTCATCCTCACGGACCTCACGGACCTTGGAGCCGGCTGAAAAAGAATAGGATTCTTCCAAATATCATTTCGGACTAGTGGTGAAAATTTGGCAAGGATCCATCAAGGCAATCTAACGTTATCGTCCGAAAACCAAAACTGGCGGAAGAAGAAAAAAAAACCAAAAAAGCTTACCAGCCTTGTTTCAACCAGACTTGCATCAAACATGCTATTGATCTTCAATATTGAAACTCAACTTCAAGGTCAGCAACAGTTCCCACTGAGCCGGTGTCTCTACTGGTGGACGTGAAGTCTGTCCCCGAGGATACCATCAACTCAGTAGCCTTCTGTTTCGCATTTCTAAATTAGTTTCATAATTGTTGGGCAGTTCTATGCTAATTCCATCAGGTGTACAGAAGAAACAACTACATTTCAGGCACTGTCTTCCCCCGATGTCGCCACTGTGCCTTTGTATATGCAAAAATGTCGGGCTTTGTTTTTATTGTGAAATGTTGTATTTTACGTTTGTTACTGGCATCATCAAAATCTAGTTGTATTGGTGGTAACAGATTGATACTTCCATAAGTATAAAATGGTGTACAACATGCCTGTCAATATATATATAATGACTATTGTATACATTGTTTTGTGGAATAGTAATGACGATTGTTACATCTCTGCCTTGGAGTGCATGGACGTTGGCGAGATCGTCTTTTGGACCATCTGCCTTGTTTCAGCCACACAGCTCAATGTCCAGAGCCAACATCGATAGCTCATAGATTGATGTCGGCTCCTTGGGAGGTGTAATTTTTGCATTTTCCTATTATTATTGTTCTACAAAACAGATAGCAAAGACATTGCAAGTGGTGGAATATAAAACAAATTTTTATTTATTTGCAGCAATCCTCATTACTATTTCACAAAACCATGAAAACAATGTATACATTAGTCATTATATATATTGACAGGCATGTTGTACACCCTACTTAGGTCACTGGCGTCCAGATATTGCTTGTTTAGTTTTCAGATCAGCAGAATTCTCGCCAACCCACGTAGTTCATTCAGACACTATTTGTGCACACCACGAAATCCCCAAATTATCCCCATTTACAACTTTCCTCAATACTACAGCGTGACAACTATTGCAACATCTAGCATCTTATGCTCCCCTACCCCTCCCCCTCCCTCGCCCTTTCACCTTGTGCCAAAACCAACTTAATATTATTAATCTTGACACCATGTGAAAATGAGGCCTGACCAATCAATGAAGGGATGTCAATGACCAGGATATTGACCTTTACCATGGTTCTATTACTGCTAACGAGGATACGCTATAATCACTACGGTCTCCTGAAGGTCGAGGCCAAGGGCGTCACATGCCATCCACCCACCAGCCAAACTGTAACAAAATATCCATATCATTGTCCACGCTGGATGTGAAGGGCTCTAGAATTGGGCATTAAAGGTTATTTTTGCATCTGTGATTGCTGATAGCCTGTGATTAGTCCATTAGTGGCATGATGAGACGTGAAATCAGTGCTTTGCATCTTTTTGATGAAAAAATGCACTTCCACGGATCTACTATTTCTATTGAATTCTACTATTCTATAGCACTATTTCTGGTGCTATACAGGTGAAAGAGAAATTTGATGAAGGTCTGAGCTAAGGAACACCCTGAAGTTAGTTTCAAGAAAAATAGGTTGTTATTTCACATTCTATCTCTTTTCCAGATTCCACTAATAAATCTCGATCTTGAGGCAAATATATATCTCTACATTTCCAGAATTTCCTATCAATAAAACCTGCTATTTCTGGTTCACGTCCCTTGTTTTACGTGACAACTGTAATAATCACATCCAACCTATCTCCAAACAAAAAGTTATATTTGCACTTTGATCGATGAGCAGCCTTACCAGATGTCGGGTGGTTTGACGTCTATGGTTTCATGTCCTTTTCTCCAGAGTTTCTAGATGGAAGGTTATGAGAATGTTGGCTGACGCAGGGTAGATAACAACTTGATATTTCTGTGATCGATGAAATCTCAAAAACATTAATCATACACATGCCAGTGAATTATACTCTCCTGAACAACGTCAACTTATCCATCATTGAATTTCTCGGTCAATTGATCAAGTGGAGTGGTTTGGTAATGCACAGAGGCATTCATTTGTGCGAGTACTCTACTGATTCAGCAGTACAAAAAAATATGCAGACTGATAGTTTGATTTCAGCAAAAATCTGATCACATTACCATGATTCAGCCGTGAATGTCCTATACATGTCAAATAATGTGTGGAAAAAACATTGAATGGTACCCAGCACTATGCAAACAGTTTAATCAGTAGCTAGCTGAGGAGGAATGTGTACGATCATATTGAAGAACAAAAGTCGGATTCCAAACAAGTCAATTTACCTGGAACACCAGGATTACCTCACAACAGTAGCAAAGACTCTCCAGTGAACTGGCAAATTGGATTTGCAGATGTCGGAAGACTTTCTACCGGTTGCACCTCACAACATGCACCATATCTCAGGGAGAGCTATTGAGCAGCTAGGGTTATATCATTCCTTATGTCCAGGAGAACATTTCGTATTGTATTGCACTATGTGGCTATGGATTCGGTTGAAGTGGAATAGTAACTAATAAAGCAGAGCGTGAGGCTGTCATGATGGGAACGTGCTTGAATTTCCCGTTTACATATATTCTGGGTTTCTCTCAACACATGTGCAATGACACCAATTCGAAATTTCATTTTTCACAAAAATTTGTGCAAGCTATTTTGAAAAGAAGCTGTATGATGCTGAATTTGGCCTGCAGACTGGCATAACCACTTTTTTATTGTGTACGTAGTAGCATCACCCAACGTGTGAACATAACAGATTACTTACACACCATGTACCATTCACATTCCAGTTGAAAATTTCGAAATGGTGAGACTGGAAGAGACAAATATTATACAGCGACAATTATCGAAAGAAATGATCTTATCTCACTGTGATGAATTGCAATCAAAATTTTACAGTATCTTGTCTTTTGTGGATTTTCACATCTTAGTTTGGGGAATGAGCTGTCATCATTCTGTGGAACATGGAAATTGAAGCTGTAAATCATTTGGCTGCCTTTAAATCATAGGGTAAAACAAGCTTAGCAATGAATACACTTGATTGACCTGTGGAGTGTGGGGTTTTCCCCTGAACATTTTGGGTGTTTTGTGGATTATATAATATATGAGACAATTCATAGCTGCCGTACCTAATACAGAAAAAAAACTACAATAATGTAACCTATTCCCAGCCATTCGCATATCTTCAAACACTGTCTATAAATTGATCATTGGGCAGTATCGGTAAAAAGACCTCGGGAAAATCAATACAGTTGTCACTGAGCCGATTGATGCTACTACATAATCTCCATTCCCTGCTTGACGTAATGATATAGAACACCATAAGGCCATTAACCCGGCCCTAGTGTAAGGTGATAGTGACATGTGAACTCTTCAAATCCATCCATAACTACCAACCACCTGTGACATACATCAGCATGTTGGGACAGTAATCTGGTTCAGGGTCTGGTGGATTTCAATTTATTGTGCAGAACTATTTGCATTTTGTGACATATTTCTGCGACAGATTTTGAATGAGACAACAATTTCATGGACAATTTTTAACTTCAAACATGTATAAACATTCATCAGTTTTCATAGTTATTATAGTATAGGGATATTCATGATTATAGTGGTATTGATCATAAAGATAAGGCAGAGTGTCACTGTATTGTTATATTTTGGTAGTACAAATAAATTTAATCAATCAATTCATCACAGCTCATACATGTTGTATGTGACCTGTGCTACCATACAGTATCAATTCGCAATCATCATTATTATTAAACAGATGTAGATGCAATCCAAGCTGATCGTGATGACTGACAATATAGGGGAGGCGTATAATTATTGCATACTATACAGAGAAGAATGGTAATAGTAAAGGAAACACTGACTATTGACATTGCTTCGATGAGGACTGATCAATTTTGCCCTGCAGTTATTCATTAGGTGTCCATCGAACCAGCAAAATTAAGTTTAAGTTATGGTCTTAATTTATCAGGTTACTCACACATATGTACGATTCACATAGTTATCTATAAACCGAAATATTAATTAGAAATGGTTCTGTCTTGCTGTGATTAATTACAATCAATATATCTCAACATCGTGTCTTCTATGCCTGAGTTTTGGTCACGAGCTGTCATCGCTTTGTACGACATGACCTGGGAGCATTGAATAATGCTGTGGCTCGAAAGAAAGTTTGGGATGCCGGGACCAAAGAGAGATACTACAGTTTGCCATTTAAGTCACAAATAACCAATCTAGATGTATAGCTGGCATATCCAACCAAAAATAATTTTTCACAAAACAGCATATACAATACATGTACATCCATTAAATGTCCTTGGCATATTTTCCAAAGTCTTTGAATCGATCAAAAGTTTTGATAGAGGTGCTTAGAATAGAGGACAGATATACAGTGAGCTGGTCAGACATATACTGAAAATTTCACTCCACGAAAAAAAATACAAAAATAGTTATAACATCAGAGCTGGCCATAATATCTGACAACACTGATGCTTGGAAAATGAAACACCCTGTATGGCTTTAAATGCCAGGAAAATGCATATAATTAATGAATACACTGGTTATATATTTCCCGCAAACAGGTGAGAGAGGATGCAGCACAACTGCGGGTATATCAACGTGAGAACGGAAGTAAGGTTGATGTCATTTTCCTACCGTATGTGTGGTTGTTCCTGTTTGTCTTTGGACATAAGTATTCGTTATATGTTATCCTGCATATCTGTAATATCTTTAGATACAGTTAAAAATGAGTTTCTCCAAATAGTGAAGTTTCATTGGGTTTTTTTTCCTCACAGAAAACGGGAGTAGGTAATTAGGTTGCACCCTCCACAAAGCCAATTGCTTAAACTATATCAATATCTTGTGTGTAAATATCAATATCAGCTTGATTTGTTGACGAGTTCGAAGAAAACTTAGAACGTGATTAAACTCGCATGGCACAAAATGCCAGTTTATATGTCATATCCCATATGAAGGTGTCATATCCCAAGGATTAAATTGATTGATGACAAATATCGAAAATGTATTACTGAAATTTATGGCCCTTTGGCATATTTGCCTTCCATTTCACAATTGGCAGATGTGTAAAAATGCCACCGAGACAAACACATTTATAATCATTTTACATTGGGCTCAATCGGTTGAGAATTATATTTTGTAACGGAGTCCTGTAGTTAGGGTAACCGTCAAAGAACATTGCTCAATTCACAGAACCCTGGTCCCGATCCTTCCATTGTACATGCACATTTGTGGTGGGTTGAAATTTGCACACTATTCATCTTTTAATCTTTGCTTCTATTTCTTCTTACATTGATTATCAATCTCTTGTATACCTTAGAATGCTATCAGCATCACTTCAATTTGCACTACAGCACTGGAGGAAGAGTCAATAAAATTATGGCTGGCAATGTTTCTCACCCACGCACGATAAGCCTGGTTATGCATAAACAGGATAAATATTTACATCAACCAAACAAAACAAACATTGTTGTCAACAATCAATGACAAGAATAATTCAACCTGAGCTGTACTCGAGCGACTGATTGGATGTTCCAATATTTCCCCGACTGATTGGATGTACCATAAGTATTAATTGAAAGTGCATCTTGTCATAATGTTCTCCCGTTATTTCCTACCATAACCCCCGATCCGACGTGAGTTCTCCACCCACCCTCACGCAACCACAGAGAGTTCTCATAACACCCCAGTGCCGAACCGTCCCCGCCAAGGTCCCCGTCGAACGGGTGATTACAGGCGACCAACTGGCGGAGCCATATTCCAGTCAGTGAGTCTTTTCTTGACTGCTTCACGCCTTCAACACTCGTCGTTCTGCAGGACTCAACTCCAACGGCGGGTGGGGTGTTCCCGGCAACTGGGGCACAGAGTGTCGGGGATATCCATTTGATAGAATAACGCAACTGTCTACTCTGGGAAATTTACGGAAGAGTATTAGAGCCAGATGAGTTTTTTTAAACTCAATTTGTCGATTTATTTTCTCGATAAATCGAGAAATTATCTCGATAAATCGAGTTATTTATCTCGATAAATCGAGTTAATTATCTCGATAAATCGACTTAATATCTCGATACATCGAGATATTATCATGATAAATCGACTTATTATCTCGATAAATCGAGTTAGTTATCTCGATAAATCGAGTTATTATCTCGATAAATCGACTTAATTATCACGATTTATCGACATATTATCTCGATAAATCGACTTATTATCTTGATAAATCGAGTTAATTATATCGATAAATCGACTTATGTCTTGGGCATTTAAAGTTCATGTAAAATGGAAATATGTTTCGAGTCACATTATTCATATTGGCTCATATGATGGACCATTATAACGTTAAATATCGAATAATACAGACCATACTACCGAATTAAAAACTATAGTGAAGTTACTATATCACTATCTCTTAGAAAGATGCAACATGTTCATGAATGAAAATGATATAATTGTTTTGTTTTTTAAAAGATATTTAGCTATTAAACATGGAATGAGGTATATTCGTAAAGTTATAAATCTGTACGGCTTCTTCAATTCGATAGTTTGGTATTATTTCAGAGATTAATGACTGTTAATCATATACTCTATATAGTTTTCAATATGAGTGATCAGTATATTTTGTTTGTCCTATTGTTGCCAATTAATGATGGTTAATCATATACTCCATATAGTTTTCAAGATGAGTGGTCAGTATATTTTCTTTGTGCTATTGTTGCCAAGGTAACCAATGAAATGGTATGGCTCGATGCATATTCATTTTACTTGTACTTTCAATGTCTGAGTCTTATAAGTCAATTTATCGAGATACTATCTCGATTTTTATCGTGATAATTAACTTGATTTATCGAGATAATGAACTCGATTTATCAATGGAGCATCAATGGAACATCAATGGAGCGAAAGACTACGAAAGACTACCTGCCATAGCCAAGGATAAAAACCGCTCGGGCGAGCTGTGAGCGATGGCGAAGGTGATGGCCACGGCCAAACAGAGAGCGCTACCAAACGAGATTTCAATCGCAAAGTTTTCACGTAATTAATCAGTTTGATAACCTCGTTTGCCAATGTCAACAAATTGTATCATGAGGTAATCTGCCCAAGGAGTTGGATAAATAATATTAGCTGCTTCTGGGTAAATTGTGGAAAAACGATCAGAATGGCTATAGATCTAAGATAACTCTCATCGAGGATTTCTCCTATTCAGACGATGAGTGACACGAATGAATTAAACTCTTTCAACACATGGATAGTAAAAAAAACTGCCCAATCACCTTATAAAAACTACATTTGTGAAGTGACAGATTGGAAACACATACAATCCATTCACTAGACCCATTAGACATCCGTTATTTTGATATACAATTTTGTTACTGTCCGGCACTTATGTCAAATTCCCGCCCTAGCCTGAGTATTGTTGTCTACAATTGAAATGGGATATTTCAAACATTAAACAGTCTATTTCTGACCGTCACGAACATAATACGGGAGCAATGACTTGTTGTGAGGATGGTTGTTCTAATTAGAGGTACTGAGAACTATGATGAATCAGCAAATAGGTGATATTTCCCTGGGAGACGAATCTATCAAAGAAGGATAAATATCGTTAGGATACCGGATATTTGTGATCCATGCACATGCGATACAACTCGGAAGGAAATATCAGAAAGTGTAACGTCAACAAGTATTGATGCATCTGGGCGGTGGATGGACAAGGACTTGATATTCAGACACAACCCATCGATTTCCCAATGATTGACATGCGGTGAACTCTGCTTGATGATCGGTGAGCTTTCCCATGGTATCAAAAACTTCCCGCAGTCAAGTATTTAACTATCGGTGACCGGACTCTTCACGCTCTCTGCCTCAATCAATAGAGATTTCCATAAACAGATACACTGTCATTGTCGATATAAAACCGTCAACCCACTAGCTGCTGTCAGCACAAAGCAAAGTTACTGCGGAAACAATACAAGGAACCTCACGTGCTTTGATACAACGCTCCTGTTTTAAGTGGATAGCCACATAAGCAACTATTACGTGTCCAAATTCCGCTGAGGTCCATGATTCAATTTGAAGAGGATAAAGTGTTCCGCGCATTGATCGATGCGTTGAAGACCCTCAGGTGTTCATACTACAGTGTGCCACGTGCTAGCGAAACATACTTAAGCACGTGATGCAAGTGGTCGAGGACTGTCGATGAAGAGAGTAATAACAATATTTCTGAAAAGACACTCAATAATTGAAACCATATGTCAATAAACATCACTGGCACATCCATTTACGTGCAACTGCCCATTGCTCGAGTGGACGAATTATTTAATAATAATTGTGGATTATTTCAGCGAAACTTCCATAATTTCTGCAATGATTCTGGATTTGTTGCCACCAATCAGGATGGAAGAATATTTTCGCTATAGCTACGAGACCAACATGACAGCAGTGCTGCCCCCCTGGAGATACCGACATACTACCGCATATGTGTACGACATGTCGTACCGTGCACGGACAATACTCTCCATGCCTCAACACATTTTGATATTGATACTTGGAGCTATCGCTATAGCCCTCAACATCATCTCAATCCTCGCCATCTCCAAGCTCTGTCACTCCCAGCTCACGTCACATTTCCGTCTGATACTCAACCTGGCAATCTCTGACATTTTAATCGGGCCAGTCTCATTTTCTTCATCTTCATCAACGCTTTCATAGAGCAGACAGTTCCGGGCGATGACTCAATCCCCGACCACAAACGACTAACCTCGCGCTGTCTGTTCTGCTTCTCGAAGGCTCTCAACTCAACAGGGTTTGCAATAAACAATGCTGAACTTGATGGCCATGGCGATTGACCACTGTGTTCAACTGTGCAGTTGTTAGGTCTCTTTAATAGTGCTTCCATGAAATGTGCTTTAAATGTGCATGCTCTAACAGCCATAAATAATGTTTTTATATGTTTAGTGATTTCTATCCAGCTGCAGGTAGACAATTACGTCTGAATGATCAAAGCTAGTACAATATCACTGTAAGATATGATCTGTCTGGAACCATATGTGAGTAATTGATATTGAACTCAAAAGTGTCATGTATCTAATTGATCCTTCATGTGTTTTTTTAAATATCCTATAAATTTCCCTTTTGTCATCATAATGTGAATACAAGAGCGGTATTGGTCAAATGAACTTAATATCCTGTTGTACGTGTGCTACTAGTATGAGTTAACAAGTCAGGCATTAAAGATACACTGTTTCTCATTTGTTGAGACTGGTCATTAGGAAGACCAAATTGAAATTTCATTCTAGTTTCGAAATGCATGGTAAGAGATATTGAATTACAGGTACGGACTGATACATTTGTACACACATGTACATGCATGTGAGTTAAAGACCCGCTGGTGGCCTATCTATTTGTCCGCTTTAATAAATAGCATAATTGACAATGCATTGTTCTTTTAACCTGGTTTAAAATATTTTATAAGATTTGAAGATGATAATTGAAGTATATTGTAATCCTTTAGGCTGTTTACAATTTAATGATTAGGAACTCTCTAAATCCTAAATATAAGATCCAGATTTTTTTAACTGCCACCTTCCAGTGAAAGTAGCAGTGTGAATTTTGATTAACGTAGTCCGCTACAAACAGGGAGGTAATGAAGAAAGTTATATCTTGAATATTATCTCTTCAAAATAACATATTTCATAGAGCAACTGATCAGCATTCTACTACTGAGAAGAAAATAGGGGGTCACCGTGTTGGTTTCTTCGACATGTTCGATCAAAAATCACAAACATTTACTAAAATGACTTTTTTAATGGTATTTTTATGCCCATATTCACATCTTGCATCTTGGTTTCCAAGAGAACGGATACGATGACCCCGTATTTTCTTTTCAGTTTTAGGATGCTGATCAGTTACTCTATAAAATATGTCATTTTGAAACTCTAGAATTTGTTAATACAGTCATTTATTTTTAAAAACTCTTTGACCCCCTCCCCTCACTGTTTGGAGCGGACTACCTTAATAAAAATCTCTTAAATAGGGCACGAAATTAGGTTAAGGTTTAATGGTATTCACATAGCCACACTCGTTTGCATTTATGGACTTGTAAACGGCTCAAATTTTATTCTCAGAAGTCGTCAGAAAATCCAGCCCGAATCCTTAACAAATCATTCAACGAATTCTGTAATGAGATATTTCTTGACCTCGACCTATTTTCCAAGTAGGTACAAAAGAATAGATTGTTGAAGAAATCCCCAAACGATTTGCGCCCATCACAAGACGCACTCGAAAGATTTCTGTTGCCTGATTGGTGTCGATTACCGAATCAACGTAATCGCATCAGCGATGGTGAGTGACGTGAAGCACCTTTCCGGGTGGCATGCTTGTTGCAAGAATAAGAAAAGAATTTTCACAATCGGCACCCATGAACATCAGTGTGCAGACAGAGCCTCACAAGGTGATATGCCAAAAATCGTGCTGAAGGGAGCATGCTAATATACCATCATATATATGACTTAACACTCTAAACCCCTCAACTCGTTTATCCGTCATATTCTGGGGCTGTTCTTTGTCTAGAGTCTAAACTTGTGGTCTACCTGCAGCTGCCATATAAATTTCACTGTTTGAAGTTTTAATTGCTGTTAATGATGTTTGCTTTCGAAAAATAATCCTCCCTAAATTAATAAATGTTAAAATGTGGTAGTCCACATATCTGCAACACCTGTGTATGAAGGGTGGCTCTATACTTCGGATGACAATGACTCATGAAATAAGACAGCTGCAAATTGTGCTGTACATATTAAGCCAGTGCTCCGTAATTATTCAGAAGACTCAAATAAATCTCATGACTTGTGTTCGTTCACTAATAAGCTCGGTCTGCTTATTGAAACCTTACAATTTGTCACCCAGAGGAGGAAATTCCAGGTGCAGCGACCTCTCAAAATGACCAACCAATGAAAGCCGAAGGAAACAGAAAGACTGGGAGCGTGTTGTCTGGAGGGAATTACGGTTAACACGAATGAGTTTCATGTGTTTATCTCGCTAATCTCGTCTCTTCTGAATTATGAAAAAACGAGACTATAACAGATTATTACAGTGGCTGATAAGTGACATTGTGAAAAAAATTATTTATTTCTCGAAGTAATACTGGCTGATACATAATCAACATAATCTCCGCGTAAATAATGTTATTTCTGCGTACATAAAGTTATTTACACGTAAAATAAAGTTATTTACGCGTAAATAAAGTTTTTTATGCAGAAATAACGTTATTTACGCGGAATACTTACCATACTACTTTAGAACGACTTTTTGATGCAGTGTGAGAGATACTAATGTACAACTACGTGCTGTCTAATTATCCATTGGAGTCTGGTTTGTTAAGAAATAGGCCCTCACCCACAGGTGTGGCCCACAAATAGTGTCCAAAGATTGATCACAATGTATTCGATACTTACGGCCCACCTACAGCATCACTGTATTAAAATGGAGGTTTCAAACACTCTAAACTTCAATTGTAAGCAATATCAAGGCACAACGTCATCTAAATAGGGCTCTAATAAATCATAATTGTAATGCAAATATTTTACTCATCATGTGTTGTAATAGTTCAGAAAAAGTTAGCCATACAGCGTTGACAATAACATTCCCGCTAATAATGAGCGGGAAAGCAGACAGTCTACGGTGGCTCATATTCGCCAGATGGAGGAATGCACTTTTTTCTTTACAGCGTTTTAACGCTGTAATACAGCGTAATAACGCTCTAATTTACAGCGTAATAACGCTGTAATTTACAGCGTAATTACGCTCTAATACAGCGTTATAACACTGTAATACAGCGTATTAACGCTGTAAATTAAGGCGTAATTACGCTGTAAATTAGAGCATTATTACGCTCTATTACAGCATTATAACGCTCTATTACAGCGTTATAACGCTCTAATTTATAGCGTAATTTATAGCGGTAAAACGCTCTAGTACAGTGTAATAACGCTCTAAATTACAGCGTAATAACGCTCTAATTTACACTGCCAGAGACATCATCGGACCTGCTGGTTCACCAGCTCAATCATATGTAGGGAAATCTCAAAATTACTCTGATCTAGATATGTTTATTACAAATCACGACAATGAAAATATTATAGGAAGATGAACGGTTTAATTTAGATCGTGATAACGATGTGAATTAGAGCGTTATAACGCTGTATTACAGCGTTATTACACTGTAAGTAGAGCGTTTTAACGCTCTAAAAAAAGTTGCGTTCCTCTATGTGGCGAATATGAGCTTCCGTACAAAACAGTGGTGAACACCAATGCAACACAGAAAGAAAAATAATTGGTCTGACCAAAAGTAACATGTGATGGCGTTATGCTGTTCAAAAACTGATATGTCAGACCGAATAGGACAAAAATGTATGTCAGACCGAATAGGACAAAAATAATATATGATTGCAGTACATTGCTATCGCTAAACAAACGAACACGTTCCATGTTCATCAATATCTGAATTGAGGATTTCGGGCGTCTAATTTTTGACCAACTTTGTATCGTACCTGGCTATGCTCACATTGCTCTGGCCTCTGAGTTCAATTATATAGCTCTGCCCAGATTTGACTGTGTCAAAGATGCGATGGAACAAATTTCAGGAAAATAACAAAATATTTGTGCTGGATTGCGCTGTTGATCAACCAAACAACATATTGTTCATAATAATATATTTCAACATGCCGCACGTGGTAGGCCTATATTCCTTGACACATGAACCAAAATACCTATGCCCTAATACATACATGTATACAAATAATATCTATGAGAGTAACATGAAGTTGTCGTTCAAACTCATCGACGAGATCCACATTCGGTCGTCATACATCTAGGACAATCCAGCAGTTCAGATTCGGACTGCAGAACTCCCGTGGATATTGTGTGATTGTGATTTCTTAAAATATTCATTTGTGATCATTGTATTTTCTTTGAGAGAGCCACTATTCAAACCGGCTATTCCATTGATTTGACTCAATCTCATACAGCATCAAAATAGCAAGCTAATATTCCCATTTTAAAATCCAGTAAGGATATATAATTCCCAGATATACCGACGAGAAACGCACACTACAGAAAGAGCCATTGTTGCATTATGGTCATCATGGTCATAGTGCCGTTTTATTTGAATTTCAATAATACAACTGAATAAGTTCTGAGATATGACGAGATATGTTCGCGCCAATAAATTATGCGCTGACTACAGGAATACAAAAGGACTTGAAATTGTGAAATCAGACTCCCACCCACTACAAACAACAAGTCCAGAAATCAATCGGTGCTTATCTGTTCACTGACACCGTCTACTACCCTCTACTATACGTCAAGTTTGACATGAACACTCTGACTACAACAGTGTACATTTCAATGGGATAATGAAATATGTGCTGCGTAGCAATTAAAGTAGATTCTGACTTATAACGAATATCAGAGAAGTGTTTGGTCTGACATGAATGTTTATACCAACTCTTTAGAATGTAAACTCCCACTAACCATGGTTCACGGTTAGTTTAGGGATTAACATACACGTTTATTGTTATTATTGTGAACACATTCTTTTCATTCACTACTATAACGCATGGAATTCGTGAATTAGCCCAAGGGCTAAGATAGGTTACCGGACAATTTTGGTTTCAAGCATTGTAGGTGACATATGACTTTGAGATTCACCAGTCAAGGTCATCTTTGTGAATTTCAATGTCTCGATTAGGTATGCTGCATATGACTATAATATGTTCATAATACAAACATATTTATCAACAAGCATTTCGTCTGTAGAGGCCAATTTACACATGCCAGGTCAGACAATATTTTGATATTTGGACTTCATGGTCGTTTAAGGTCAAGTTCAAGGTCACCAAAACATGTGCCATAATTTATACATGACTTTCTATAGGCTTATACACAATCCTAACCTGTATGTGCAAGTGTTTGAGCCTCACAGCCACTTTACAGATTTCACGTCAGACATTTAGCATTCAAGGTTTTCCGAGGTCAAGATCAAGGTCATCAACAGTGACATATACGACTTCCTATATGTTCATAATGCAAACTCAAGCTCTATCTAAATGCATTCTAATTTGGGCATTCGTCGACCCCGAAATGGCTGTTTTGACCTTTCAAGGTCATCAAAGGTCAAATTCAAGGTCACCTCACAAATCGCCATATATGACTTTTTATATTCAAAAGTGTTAATGTCTAAGCTCTATCTTCAAGCGTTCTATGAGTACAGTCCCGGCAGCTCCCATTATGAAGGAAAAAAGTGCCGAAAAGTCCAAAAATGTTTTCAACGGGTGTAAAAAATGTTTGGGCTAGAAATGGCCCAAAATGGATAGTAATGCGATTTGAGGCATTTTTTTTTTTCGCCTACTCTTCAGAATGGCCGCCACAGGGAAACCGGCGATTCAAGGGCAACAAAATACCTCTACAAAATACTTCTACACATCATAGAGGTATGTGAGGGGAGTCTTATGCATGAATTAGAAAAAAAATTACTGAACAGTTTTTGAGAAAATGGCCGTTGAAGTCCAGAAATGACCATTTTCCGTCAAAAACGGCCGTCATTTTGAGAAAAATGCGAATATCAAAGATTCGACCATAAACTTTAAAAATAAAATTGTAAACGGACGACGTACGACCGACGGACGCAACGCCATGCCAATAGGTTATCAGACCTAAGGTACGGTAACCTAAAAACATTACCCATACATGTATGTTGAATGGCGATTTGAGACAAAACCCATAAAACACATTGATTTTTCTACTTTTCTTCTTGTTGGAAGCGATAGCCAGTTCAATGTAAACTGCTGACAGCTCTGAATATCTTCAGGCCTCAATTTCGCATTTTTGGCATTTTTTTTATTATCCATGCTCTTCTTTATATACACGCTGCATGTTATAGATAGTATTGGGGTATTGACAGCGTTGAAAAACATATCCCCAATCCTGCATGTTGAACCTGCCTAAACAATTGCAGACTAAGTTGCCTTGAAAGGCCAATTTCAAAATATTGGCATTTGACGCATTTTCAATCGACAAGCCACATCGATTTTATGACAAAAGATGTCCTGTTCATAGGTGTACATTTCCAGTCTGTGAAAAACCAGCCTTCAACAAACGAACAAACGTTCTCCTCTCCCACATGCATTTTATTGAGTAACAACCAACGTTGAAATCAATGAGTACTTGTGCATCAAGTACCGAGAGCTTGTTTCCACAGAATTTGTATCTTCCCTCTAGAAAAATGACAATTCTCGTCTCACTCGAATAACACGAACTGAATTACAATTAATGATATATATATATAGACGCAGGATAAGGACAAAATGGCTTCATCAACTTCTGGGTCGAAATATTTATGGATTTTGACTACCATTTCGGATGATGTTTCCCGGTACGAGCAAATTGATGTCCGAAGTCATACAAGTGGTTACTGTGAGTTGGTCGCGACTTATGGGAGGCATTGATTTGGGAGCATTACAAGCTTATTGACGTGACCTTGGAATGGATGGCAAAGTTTCTTCGTTCGTTCTCTTGCTTGGATGAAATAACAGTAGTTGGTTGGAATACCACTGAACGAAATGGTCTTTACAGAAGAGGCATGACAATTTGATAATCCAATTGATCGGTGACACAAATTACTCAAATGTAGGTACATAGAAGCAGCTCTGCACATAACGCTGATCAATGCTCATGCCATTCCATATATCCTTGCCTTCATATACTAAAACGTTGGTTTACATTTAAAGCTTTTCTAAAAACAACATTTTAATATAATATTCGGCAACAAGGAAAGGGACTGGAAAATCGATGCAATACCTCTTCATCTGATTGGGCATGAATTAGGATTTCCCATCTCAGGTTGATTCATGCATATAGCGTGTTTATTGTGATGATATAGTGCACCACGTGATAGTGATATCCGATTTTTTTTCCAAATTCCTCTCTAAGTAGAGCGATGTGTGACATACAATGTCACAATGTGTTCTAGGAGTTTACTATAGCTCCCATTATGATATATATTTGACGGATCGGTATCAATTTGCGATGTATGGCGGAGAGCGTTCTGCCGATCGTGGCATCTCCTGTGGCGTACCGCAGGGTTCTGTTCTGGGTCCCCTCCTTTTCGTTTTATACACAAATGATCTTCCCAATATTCTGAGATATTCTCGTTATATACTTTTCGCTGATGATACGACGCTATATTATACATCGACTAATATCACTCATCTCTGCCCTAGTGTGGAAAAAGATCTATCGGCTCTTGCTTAATGGTTTGCTGCAAATAAATTATCGCTTAACGTGCAGAAAACTAAGTTTATTGTAATTCAGAACAAAATGTCGAACGATGAAACAAGTTATATAAAACAGCGAAGATTAGGCTCACAAATAATTAACAGAGTGACTTGTACTAAGTTTCTAGGAATTTATATTGACGAATCGTTCGATTAGAACGAGTAAATTAATTATATATGCCGCAAAATATGTAGCGGATCATATGCACTCACTGCTTCAAAACATATCTTATCCTCGAAAAACCTTCGACTTCTATACTTCTCACTTGTACATCCACATTTGCTGTATGGTTTAATACTATGGGGATCTGCAACTAAATCCAAGCTACATAGAGTAGAGACATTACAAAAAGGTGTGTCCGAAATATCATGAAGACACCATACAATTCTCATGCAACTCATTTATTTAAAAAACTGAATATACCTAAGGTCTCCGCACTGCGCGAAAAGTGGAATTTACGTATTCACTAAACGCCCGTATTATTCGAATTAAACCTGAAGTTTAGTATAGTATGATGTCTATTAAATCCACACTAAACTCGGAGTTTAATGACGGTTAAATTCTGATTTAATTTTGCACAAAACACGCAACTTTTGTTGATGTTTTGGGCAGTTAAATTTACCATTAAATGTCACCTTTAGTGACACGTTACTCGAAGGTTTTGGGGAATATAATTTGAATTTACTGAAAAATCTAACTCAATTAAATTGACGTAAACGCCCAGCTTTTCAATAGTTTAATTCGAATTAAGTTACTATGAACATACGGCCCATCTATACAATATTCAACTAGGAAAACTGGTGTTTCGTTTTCATAGCCAAAGCCTGCCACCACCCCTACCACTATGTTCACGGCAAATGATTGTGTACATGGACACAACACCCGTCACCGAAGTGATCCGCATATCAAATCACATAATACAGCCAGAGCGTATAAATGTTTTAGTC
The DNA here is from genome assembly GCA_949152475.1 of Terebella lapidaria. Taxonomy (NCBI): domain Eukaryota; kingdom Metazoa; phylum Annelida; class Polychaeta; order Terebellida; family Terebellidae; genus Terebella; species Terebella lapidaria. The sequence continues at coordinate 36,268,828 of OX424560.1, forward strand.
TTCAAGGCCCAAAACTGTGGCTTACTCTCCCATTATCAATACGAACTTCGAAATCTATGGCAAGTTTTGAATACGTACTGAATAAACATCAATCTCTTCATTAATTATTACGAAAATAACCCTAAGCAGGGTAATAATTACACTAGTATATCTATGCTGCAACGCAAATGCTGAGTATATCAACGTTTGTATGTACATATATTTGTAGTATACTAACGTACTCCGTCAACTGATCAATGGTTCATGGTAACTTCTCAATAGTTATAATAGTTAATTAATGTGTATGGGGTACAACGATTACAGGTAATGAATTACCTTGTCGTATCCCCAAAACCTTTCTGCACCAAATATTTGTTATATGTATCGAAATATGTATGCCTTGCATGTACAGGTTTTGACATAAATATTACATTAAATCACAATACATTATGATGGAATAATTGAGTGAATCATTCGAAGTCGAATTTTTTTCAATGGTGAAATTGTTTTCAGACGGAAATGGCTCAAAATGAATAATATTTTGATTCGGAGCATATAACTTATCACGACTCGTCGAAATATCAAAATGGCCGCCACACACAGACCGACGAGTCCATGCAAGGGCTTCAAAACTTATACATGAGAATAAAAAAAATACCTTCGTCTTGAAATATTTTGTGCAAAATTTCAGAAAGATTTGAAAGTAAACTTTAAAGATAAAAATGTAGATGATGACGATGGATGATGGATGCAACACCATGCCAATATGTTTTCAAACCTTTGATCCGGTTACCAGAAAATGACAACTGATCCTGATTATTAATAACTGATAATAGTTATAAAACCAAACAATCTGAGATTAACCAGTGATTGACATCCAAATGTTTCCGAGTTTTATTGATGTTTTGTGATCTTGAGTTTGATCAACTGACATAATATTTTCCGACATTCTCATTTCCTAACTCCATAAACATTATCTCTAAATATAGCACTCTAAATATAGCACTAAATAAAGCACTAAATATCAAACAGTCTCAAATACAAAACCCCCAGTTCCATCATACTTTAATGTCTCTATCTAATGCCTATGTACATTCGATACCTATGGCAAATCAATAACAAATACTGATTGTCTAATCCTTGAAGAAGTTCATTTCTTGAACATCATTTTAACATCTAACAAATATAGCATTTTTGGTCATCATGTTCATGGCCCTAGATTTTCAAGACAATGAGATAAATAAAGCGCTATATAAGAACCGGTTATTATTATTATTATTAACATGTGGCTTGGTATTAGTTTATGGAGTAGTCTTCATCACAATAGGCTCTGTTATGTGTTATTAGTCGTTGCCCATGTCTCGTCATCCAAATATGATCATGGATTTTGGCTCCATTAGATAAATTGGTTACATCTTGTCACAAAGACGTATACCAATTGTACCGCAAGAACGGAAAAATCAGGAAACGTTTTCCCATTGAAAGCAACTCTATTTCAAATTTACCAGCGAGATTCAGGAGACCATTCAGCCAGATTGGTCGCTGTTTCCTGGATAATGATTGTCATGTTGCCATGACGACAGACATAGAGCTAACAATGAACAGCCTGTAAAACTCGATACATAGGTAATTTCATGTCTTGGCTGACGAAAAATGATGGGTGTTTCAAATGCAAAGCTAAGATATTTTCACCTATATACCAATTTGTGAAAAAAAAAACATTTACAACAACAGAACTAAGTGACGACATTAACCTGAGTGAAGTAGGTCGGTGACGTGTTTGAGTCGAGAAGTGATGTCTCGATGCCTGCGTGGCTTCGCTGATCGCGTCCTCTGGTAAGAAGTGTACCACTGTTTTGGTAGACTGTACGCTCACGTCTATGTTCTGTGGGCAATCTCGAAACTGTGTGATAGCAACATAGCGCTTGTGCCATCCTCGTCGTGAAAATAATATATTGTTTTCAACACGTGCTACAGTGCACATTGATACACTGGTCTGGAGTAGACTCTCCCAATATCTGATATCATCGTTTGAATATCAGTTTCATGATTATTCACGTTAGACATGAAAATAAAATATTAATCTGGTTGTTGACCTGAGGTAAAGGAGTATTTTTGGAAAGTATGCATTGTACACAGTGCCTATAGTCTTGCCTAAGGCTGTCTAGTCTTGCCTAAGCCATCCGATCTGAAGGTAAGATACGCCAAAATCATATCCCAAAATGCTGATCAGGCTGCTAACTTCCATGTATATACTGTATGCCATGCACATATAGACGTCACGTATATTCACAGGCCTTGGTCAAATGTGACAGCTCATACATGCACCAGACTTCAGTTTTATATCTACCTTACTCTTCTACAGAACAATGTACACGTACGCATAGCCAATGAAAAGACACGGTATTGCTGTGAAACCAGTCATTACAAATGTCTTGACATTCATGTTGTACATCACTCATTGGCCAGTTCATCGAAGTGGGGTTTTGCTTGCCCGGTTTTTAGGTTACCGGACCTATGGTCCGTAACCTATTGGCATGGCGATGCGTCCGGCGTCGTCGTCGTCGTCCGTCGTCCGTCGTCGTCGTCGTCGTCGTCCGTCAACAATTTTATCTTTAAAGTTTACAATCGAATTTTTCTGAAATTTTGCACAAAAATGCCTAAAAATATTTTGAGAGGGAGGTATTTTTTAGTTTTTTGATTTTCGCATTTTTTTCCAAAATGGCGGCCGTTTTCGTCGAAAAATGGCCAATTTTGGACTTTGGCGGTCGTTTTCTCAAAATCTGTTCAGTAACTTTTAATTTTTGATGCATAACACTCCTCATATGTACCCCTGTGACATGTATAAATTTCGTTGCCCTTGAATCGCTCGAAGTGGGCCATTTTGGGCCCAAACGGGACTTTCCCATGTTAAATTCTCCTATGCTTTATAATGGGACACATTAAAGCCTAATATCTCACTTAATATTGAGATTAGAGACCTGGAATCAATTGTGGACATATAGGAAATGATATATGCTGAATATTGTCGTGACCTTGAATTTGACCTCTGACCTTGGTTTCAAGGTCAGAGCGGCCGTTTTCGTCGAAAAATGACCAATTTTGGACTTTGACGGTCGTTTTCTCAAAATCTGTTCAGTAACTTTTTTTTCTTATTGATGAAAAACACTCCTCATATGTACCCCTGTCACATGTATAAATTTCGTTGCCCTTGAATCGCTTGAAGTGGGCCATTTTGGGCCCAAACTCGGCCCAAATGTGACTTTCCCATGTAAAATTTTCCTATGCTTTATAATGGGACACTATTATAAGCCTAATATCTCACTTAATATTGAAATTAGAGACTAGGAATGAATTGTGGACATATAGGAAATGATATATGCTGAATATTCTCGTGACCTTGAATTTGACCTTTGACCTCATTTTCAAGGTCACATAACAAAATGGCTAATATCTCGCTTATTATCGACTTTACAGTTTAGGAATCAATTGTGAACATATAGGAAAGGATATATGCTGAATATTTTCGTGACCTTGAATTTGACCTTTGACCTCATTTTCAAGGTCACAGGACAAAATGGCCAATATCTTGCTTATTAGCGACTTTACAGCTTAGGAATCAATTGTGAACATATAGGAAATGATATATGCTGAAAATTCTCATGACCTTGAATTTGATCTTTGACCTCATTTTCAAGGTCACAGGACAAAATGACTAATATCTCGCTTATTATCGACTTTACAGCTTAGGAATCAATTGTGAACATATAGGAAATGATATATGCTGAATATTCTCGTGACCTTGAATTTGACCTTTGACCTCATTTTCAAGGTCACATAACAAAATGGCTAATATCTCGCTTATTATCGACTTTACAGCTTAGGAATCAATTGTGAACATATAGGAAAGGATATATGCTGAATATTTTCGTGACCTTGAATTTGACCTTTGACCTCATTTCCAAGGTCACAGGACAAAATTGCTAATATCTCGCTTATTATTGACTTTACAGCTTAGGAATCAATTGTGAACATATAGGAAATGATATTTGCTGAATATTCTCGTGACCTTGAATTTGACCTTTGACCTCATTTTCAAGGTCACAGGACAAAATGGCCAATATCTTGCTTATTAGCGACTTTACAGCTTAGGAATCAATTGTGAACATATAGGAAATGATATATGCTGAAAATTCTCATGACCTTGAATTTGACCTTTGACCTCATTTTCAAGGTCACAGGATAAAATTGCCAATATCTTGCTTATTTGCTACTTTACAGCTTAGGAATCAATTGTGAACATATAGGAAATGATATATGCTGAAAATTCTCATGACCTTGAATTTGTCTTTTGACCTCATTTTCAAGGTCACATGACAAAATGGCTAATATCTCGCTTATTATCGACTTTACAGCTTAGGAATCAATTGTGAACATATAGGAAATGATATATGCTGAAAATTCTCATGACCCTGAATTTGACCTTTGACATCATTTTCAAGGTCACATGACAAAATGGCTAATATTTTGCTTATCGACTTTACAGCTTAGGAATCAATTGTGAACATATAGGAAATGATATATGCTGAATATTCTCATGACCTTGAATTTGACGTTTGACCTCATTTCCAAGGTCACAGGACAAAATTGCTAATATCTCGTTTATTATCGACTTTACAGCTTAGGAATCAATTGTGAACATATAGGAAATGATATATGCTGAATATTCTAGTGACCTTGAATTTGACCTTTGACCTCATTTTCAAAGTCACAGGACAAAATGGCCAATATCTTGCTTATTAGCGACTTTACAGCTTAGGAATCAATTGTGAACATATAGGAAATGATATATGCTGAATATTCTAGTGACCTTGAATTTGACTTTTGACCTCATTTTCAAGGTCAACAGGACAAAATGGCCAATATCTTGCTTATTAGCGACTTTACAGCTTAGGAATCAATTGTGAACATATAGGAAATGATAGATGCTGAAAATTCTCATGACCTTGAATTTGACCTTTGACCTCATTTTCAAGGTCATATGACAAAATGGCTAATATCTCGCTTATTATCGACTTTACAGCTTTGGAATCAAATGTGAACATATAGGAATTGATATATGCGGAATATTCTCATGACCTTGAATTTGACCTTTGACCTCATTTCCAAGGTCACAGGACAAAATTGCTAATATCTCGCTTATTATCGACTTTACAGCTTAGGAATCAATTGTGAACATATAAGAAATGATATATGCTGAATATTCTCGTGACCTTGAATTTGACCTTTGACCTCATTTCCAAGGTCACAGGACAAAATTGCTAATATCTCGCTTATTATCGACTTTACAGCTTAGGAATCAATTGTGAACATATAGGAAATGATATATGCTGAATATTCTCGTGACCTTGAATTTGACCTTTGACCTCATTTTCAAGGTCACAGGACAAAATGGCCAATATCTTGCTTCTTAGCGACTTTACAGCTTAGGAATCAATTGTGAACATATAGGAAATGATATATGCTGAATATTCTAGTGACCTTGAATTTGACTTTTGACCTCATTTTCAAGCTCAACAGGACAAAATGGCTAATATCTTGCTTATTATCGACTTTACAGCTTAGGAATCAATTGTGAACATATAGGAAACGAGATATTCTGAATATTTTAATGATATTGAGTTTGACCTTTGACCTAAATTTCAAGGTCAGTCATTTTATTTTCAAAGTCAGATTACAAAATGGCTTATATCTCGCTTATTATCAAATTTACAGCTTAGGGGTCCATAGTGAACATATAGGAAATGATGTATGCTGAATAGTTTGGTGATCTATAATTTAACCTTTGATCCCATTTTCAAGGTTAGAGATATGGCGATTTCAGTGGTCACCTTGAATTTGACCTTCAACTTTCTCGGCTTAACTCTGTATATTTCTCCGGTAACCTTTCTAGCCCATTGGGCTAATTTTTTTGTATCGAACGTAATACCACACAGACCGGGAGTAGTCTCGCCAACCCACCTGATTTATCGAGCTACAACTTTTGCACTTGAAACCCCCAAATCCTTCTCATTCACAACTTTTCTCAAACATACAGCATGACAATCATTGACCATCTCCTGCACTACCCCCCCCCCCTCGCCTCCTCAGCTGCTGCTAAAACGACCTTTTAAATATTCATCTTGACACACCTTGAAAATTTAGCCACTCAGACTCTGACAATGAATGAAGTGATGACAATGACCAGGGTATTGACTTTTACGTCAGTTCCATTACTGCCGCTTTCATGGTTACGCTACGCTAACTGCGGTGGTCTAAAGTTCGAGTCGAAGGGCTGCCGATACCCTCTCTTGTCCACCCACCGCTGTTGATTGTAGTGGACTAGCCCTATAATCATCGCCTGCACGAGATGTGAAGTGCTCTAGATTTGGGCGGCTCCATTACCGGTTTTGTTTTGCGCAGCCGCTGGTGATCGCTGATGGCCTGTAATTAGTCCCTTGGTGGGGCAGTGAGCCGTGCAGTCAGTGTGCTATGGTGGATTGTGCAAGGAATCTAATGAGAAAAAAAAAGTCTGTAAGACTACGTAGTCTTTGCCGTTCCAGCTGCATATTTACTTCTGTTTTAGGTGCAATACATGTTTTCTATGAAGGTCATAGCTAGAGAAACATCTGAAAGAGATTTTAGATGAAAATGGGTTGTACTGTAGTTTGGCAGTCTACTGATTCGTATTCCAGATTCCATCAATAATTCTGACCGATGAACTGCATATACTGTACATCTCCACATTTCCACCAAACTTGATCAATATTTTCCATTATTTCTAGTCAAATGGTAACGGCTTCCAAACAAAAATTATATTTGCACTTTGATCAATTGGCAGTAGTACAAGAGCTCATACAGTTTGATGTCTATTGTGTCAGTTTTTCATGTCTAAGATTCTAGGTGACGTTCAAGATTAATGTTAGATGTAGATCAGATAACAAATTGAAATTTATATTTAATAGTGAGAAAGCCATATACTCGATCAAAAACAAACCAGAGAACTAGTATTACTAGAATTTAGTATTACATTAAGTAGCCTGGTCATGAAATTTTTTGTTGGTGAATAAATAATCTATTATTTTAAAATCACAGTTTGATATCAACAAACTTTGTCCATTTGTGTGAAATAATGGAATAAATAATTTATTATTTCAAACTCATATTTAGTTATCAACAAAAGTTTTGTCCATTTTTGTAAAATAATGTAAGTATCAATCTATTACCACCAATACAATCAGATTTTGATGATGCCAATAAGAAACGTAAAATACAACATTTTGCAATAGAAACGAAGCCCGACCAAATAGTTTATCCAAAGACACACTGGCGTCATCAGGGGCAGACAGTGTGTTAAATGTAGTTGTTTCTACTGTACACCTGATGGAATTAGTATACAACTGCCCAACAACCTATGAAAGCAATTTAAAAATCCGAAACTAACCCCATGGAATAGATACATGACAAGTACAAAAGTACCCAATCACAAGCCAGAAGGCTACTGAGTTGATGGTATCCTCGGGGACAGATTTAACGTCCGCCAGCAGTGACACCGACCCAGTGGTATGAATGTAAGTATCAATCTATTATCACCAATACAATCAGATTTTGATGATGCCAATAAGAAACGTAAAATACAACATTTTGCAATAGAAACGAAGCCCGACCAAATAGTTTATCCAAAGACACACTGGCGTCATCAGTATGTGGAAAACACATTCACAGATATGGAGCAAAATACAAACAGTCAAATCTTCACAAGTTTCTCTGGATGGGGAAGGATACACATAAAAATAGCAAATGGCATGCTGTGGAATGTTAGCTCCCAATCAGGTCGATTTACGTACAGGCCACCTAGATTACCTCACAACAACAACACGACTCCCTCCGGTGAAATGGCAAATTTGATCAGCAGATGTCGGAATGTTTGCTGCCGGTTGCATCGCGCAATATTCACCGCCCTTTTAGCATCCTCCTTGGGAAAGGGATTAAGTGGCTGGGTCCATATCATTGCTTGCATTCCGAAAAACAGGTCGTGGCGTATTGCACTATGCTACTAAAGGTTTGAATCAATCATATCACGCTTCGACTCAAACAGGTCTGATAAAGTCGAAGCCAGGATCAATCATATCACGCTTCGACTCAAACAGGTCTGATAAAGTCGAAGCCAGGAACTGACACAGTTTTTATTATCACGAGGCTCTGCGGAAACTGTTGCCACATTAACAACAAACATGTTCACATCGTGGAAAATGAAAAAAGAAGCTGTAAATCATACAGATGTCTTGAAAACATGAGGTAACATATATCATGCTCATCCAATGGCAAAGGATAAATATGCTTGATCTGGCATTGGAAAACACCCAGGTGAGTGACACTACAAAACCTTCATACAAACACTTCGATAACCCGGTGTTCATGGTATAAATATTGGAACATAGCCTATTCATCATGTCACTGTTGCTTGCTGATTTTCAAAAACTTCCAACAATATTTGGCATATATCAGTAGGTTGGGGAGTGATTTGGCTTATAGGAGACTAGATTACATTGGATTACAACTTATTGCACAGGGTTTAAACGCATGCATTGTAAATATACATGTATTTAAGAATGAAATGTCGATGATACAATTAATATAAAAAACCATATTTTTAGCCGCAGACGAATATATACCATGAACGTTTCTGTATATCAACTAGAACACACAAATAGTCATGAAAACTTATAATGATATTGCTCAGGGATGAGACACAATATCAAACATCAGGCTCCACATGAGGTGCGTTAGAGAGCACGTTTCATTAATCTGTAATCAGCAGATCAGCAAAATTAATTATCATATGTAGATTCAATCAGAGCTGACCATGATATCTGACAACACTGTGGGAAGGAAAGTAGAAGAGAATGCAATGAATTATTGAGGATACTGGCTTGTTATTTTCCAGCAAAAAACTGACAGGCAACACAACTGCAGGTATCAACGGTGATTACAGTTTTGTTTTTCTTGTTTTCCATGGTTCATGTGAAGGTTGCAGTTTTGTAAAGATTCGAAGTAGACGAAAATATATAAGTGAATATCCATCAGTTATCAGGCATACCAAATATGATTCATATCAGCCTACAATCTGGTTTCAAGTATGAGTCGATTTTTTTCAGTTGGGCTGTTTTCTCGTAGATTATGGACGTATCTGAATGACATTCTATATGTGAATATCAAGTCAATCCAAAGATATCAGCCAAAGAATTAGTTCTATTTGGTCGGGCTTTGTTTCTATTGCAAAAAATATTGTACTTTACGTTTGTTGTTGGCATCATCAAAATTTGGTGTTATTAGTGGTAATAGATTGATACTTACATTGGATTTACAGATTAATATTCTCAGTTGCTGATGTCAAAATAAACCATGCCTCTTCCATGTAGTAGGGCAAACCAAATATAACGAACGTCGCCTAAATGAATTAAATGAAATATTTTTTTTCAGATTTATGGCTATGGATTGGACAAACCATTCGCCATTGAATTCTGTGAAGATACTTCGCTTTCGTTTTATGTCACCTTGCTTACCAATTCAATTATGTTCTGTGCACGTCATCACAAATATGTTATGTTTTCAAAATGCTACCAACATCACTGCGCTTTGAAAATGCTGGAGGAAAAATGACTAATAAAACTAACGACAACACTGTTTTCTGCCCACGTCTCGTCCTTGGAAGGTGCTGGACACATGACACATAACCCTCATATCAGGGGCCATTAGCCTCATAACTCGCCTCTTAAAATCAGCGATACCAGCGCCTCATCAGTGAGAAACAGGCTCATTCAGTGGTACATCAAAGATGAGCATTTTTTGAAAATTGAGAACAACACAAACAAATATTAAATGGTGGATGTTTCTGCAAAGAAAAGATATACCATAGAGAAACATTCCTTAAAATCAAGACACCTGAGGCCCTCGGAATAATAAACACTTTATGTGGGTGGTCTGGAAAATTACAGCATGTCCAATAAATGCGGCAATTAGAGCCACCTTGGCATTAGTTGAAGAGTGACAATTAAGGCAAGGAGTTTTTCTAAAAGTAGATCGATTATACAAACAGAGAAACATATCGTGACAATTTCGAACTTGAATGTGTTTTTTTGTGCAACTCTGTGGTAACATAGGCAATTATTTATGAAGAGATTTTGTTCATATGAGAACGAATCAATGTATCAGTAACTGATTCTCTCTGCCACGGAAAAACTCCATACACAGATACAGAATATACTATACACAGATATTTACATCGACCAAATGAAACAAATGAAATATTGTTTCTTCCAATCAATGACAACAATGATTCACGTTGATCTGCACCCGAAGGCCATCAAAGACAAAAATACATGTGTCCCCGACTGATTGGATGTGCCACAACAAGACACGAACAGTTATTGAATGTACATCTTGTCTCATTGTTTCTCATTGTTGCACACCAGGACCCCGGGACAGATGTAAGGAGTTCACCACCCGCCCTCGGGGAACCACAGAGAGCTCTCCAGCCTCCGTGCGACAAATCGTATGGGACAAGGGCCCTATCGCCCGGGTGATTACACGCGACCACCAGCCGCAGCACTCTTCCAATCAGTGAGTCTCCACACGGCTGCCTCACGCCTGCCACGCTCGCCTGCCACCCTCGCCGTCCTGGAGGAATCCAGTCCCGTGATACTTGGAGTGTTCCGGTGACTGCGGCTCTGTATGTGTGGAGTGAATATATGCTGTCTCCAAGCCGCATGCTAGTTTCCCATCCATCAGGCGAAAGATATCTTGGCTCAAAGACAAGGATAAAAGCTTCCCGGCGAGCTTGAGGCGACGACGGAGGGACAGTCGGGGACTGGCAAACAACACTTCAAGCGCGGAGTCCTGGCGTAATTTGTTAGTGTGATACGCTCGTGTGGCGAGCGTCTATAATTGTATCCTGTAGTACCTTGGCCAGAGAGACACATACATAAAACTAAGCGCTACTGGTGCCTCTGGAAAAAAAACGTGAAAAGGGGAATTTGAAGGATGTAGTTGTTCTTTTTCTTCACATCAAGGTTCTCATCAAGGACTTTTCATTGAGATGAGTGAAAATAATAGAGTAGATTTTGTCAACACGTTGAAAAGTGTAAAGCAACCGAATCACCTAATGAAATGGATGTAAAAATGGATTGTACAGTGATAAATTGGATTCCATGCAAAATACGTTTACCAGACGACTTTTCAGACATCTGCTACAATACGTTGGTATGCAAATTTGGTAGTCTGTAAAATTCTTGCCCTCGCCTGAGAATTTGCCGTCTACATGGCAAGGATATAAACATATTCAGACGGCCAATTTCTAATGATGACGAACCTTACAGGCGGGAACAATGACTTGTGTGGATAGTTTCTCTTCAGTGAATAGTAGGTCTTTTCCTGCAGAAAGAATACGTACTGAATAAAGGATTGATAGTGTTGGAAGACTTTTTTTGTGTCCTGTGTACATGTATTAATACTTTGTGTCCTGTGTACATGTGATACATTTTGGAAGGAAGATTCAGGAAGGCGTAAGTCAACAAGTATTGACATAGTTTGGTGGTATATGAACAAGCTTGACCGGCAAAACACATCGATCACTCAATGCTTGACATGCGTTGAACTCTTCTCCACGATCGCTCAGCTTCCATGGCATCAAAAACAGCCAGCAGTCAACGACATGACTACTGGTGACCGGACCCAAACAAAGTGATGCTGATCTTCACACTCACAGCTTCAATCACTAAGGATTTTCACAAACAGATACAATGTCGGTGTGGATATAAAATCATCTAGTAGCTGCTGCTCTCGACACAATGCAAATTTACCGCACAAGCCGTCGTGCGGCAGTTAACACAAACAACTACATGTTTTACTTGTTCTATTTCCAGTGAGTTCCTAGATTCAATTTGTAGAGGATAAGGTACTTCTCGCATTGATTGGCGCGTCATAGACCATCAGCTGTGCATACGGTGGTGTGCCACGTGTTAATCAAACGTACTTGAGCTCGTGATGCAAGTGGTCGAGGACTGTCGATGAAGGGAATAATAACAATATGTTTGTCCAAGTGCACTTTCCATTGTTCAAATGGACAGATTATTTGTCACCTTCCCTGGAATACTTGTGGATTATCCAATGAAAACAATTTGAGACAAGAAAAACACATCAGAAACTACAATAAGCAAGACATGCATGTAATGTCCTGGAGTATTTGAGGGAACCCACAGTTTCCACAATGATTCTGGATTTGTTGCCACAACTCAGGATGGAAGACTATCACTATGACAACGAAACCAATTTGACAGGAGTGCTGCCCCCGAGAAATGCTGACAGCAACTATACCATGTACGGCAATGAAGTGTACTACCACAAGACGTATGTGTATGACATGTCGTACCGTGCACGGACGATACTCTCTATGCCTCAACACATTTTGATATTGCTACTTGGAGCTATCGCTATAGCTCTCAACATCATCTCAATCCTCGCCATCTCCAAGCTCTGTCACTCCACGCTCACGTCACACTTCCGGCTGATACTCAACCTGGCAATCTCTGACGTTTTAATTGGAGTCAGCCTGATTTTCTTCATCTTCATCAACGCTTTCATAGAGCAGACAGTTCCGGGCGATGACTCAATCCCCGACCACAAACGACTAACCTCGCGCTGTCTATTCTGCTTCTCGAAGGCTCTCAACTCCACAGGGTTTGCAATAACATTGCTCAACTTGATGGCCATGGCGATTGACCATTATGTCGCCATCATGCGGCCATTACACTATGGCGTAATACTGAGTCAGGAAAAGTCGATGGGGATAATCGGCATCATGTGGATCCTTGCCATTCTTTTTGGGTTCTCAGACTTTTTCTCGGCATATCCAAAGTACTCACTCTTTAAGGAGCACCTGAACTTCTGTGAGTTCATTTACTTGACCAAGTATAATGAGGAGTACCCGCTCTTTGTCGTGGCATTGCTCTGTCTCATCAGCATGCTCTTCATCTACATCAAGATATACACAGAGGTCCGCAAACACAAAGCTCGAACGCGGCAGGAATCTCAAGACCTGGTACGCAGCAAGAAAGCCGTCATCACCACACTTCTCATCCTCGGCACGTTCATTGTCTGCTGGATGCCGATGTATGTTTTCTCTGTTGTTTGCATAATCCTCGTGTATGTCAATCCTGAGATCATACGTCAAAACATGGAGGTCCTCTACAACGTCGACTTGTACCTCTTTGTTCTACTCCAAGTTAATGCCATCGCGGACCCAATAATATATGCTCTTCGTGTCAAGGAGGTCAAGTACGGTTATCGTCGTCTCTGGTGTCGACGGAAGATTGTGCGACGTAGTCGTAGCAATGCCAGTTGCGAGGCTAGTCAGTTCCCGACGTTCATCGACATGCATCAGAAAGCATATCGAGTCTCCAACACGGATATCTTTTCTAAATATGGCAGGCACCAAAGTAGTGCACCTATGCTCCATCTGGGAGACAACAATATTATGTTACCAGAATGATAGAAGTCTCCCAGACGATTGGTAAAAAATCATGGCAGTTGAGGGTAAGAAAGACAATTTTATTGCAACATTTGGACCTAATGTCTCCAACTTCGTCGTGAAGTGATTTTCGTTCAGCACGTATATCTGTCCATGCCATACAACAGTGATGTTGTCATTTGTGTGTAATGTTCTTGAAGGTGTCTGTGTAAAGATGGCTGTCCTGTGATGTTAATCAACTGAAACTTTTTCGTGAAATTTCAGCCACAATGACTACAGTCTTTGTGTTTCAATAATTTTTATGTACTTTAAAAATCCTTCAGCACGTACATTTTGTAAAGCACAACATCTGCACGAATTTCATTAAATTCAACAACAAAGAACTTCGAGACACTGTTAGTTGCAACATATTTGTGAGTTATATGTTGATTTACTTCTGAAAATTTCACAGGAAGTAATGGTGCAAAAAATACTGTAAATCTTTCAGAAATCTAAAGGGTAAAGGCTCAAGTACCATAATACAGCAAGAAACCATGGAATCGTGCAAAAATCGACCTGCCACATGTGCACATTCCTGGCTTCACGACTAGTATTGTTGTGTTCATGCAGAGTGTGAAATGTGCTGAGAGCTTGACGAAACCAGAAACTCTAAAATCATTGTGATACTCAGGCTTAACGGTTTTGTTGTGCAAATTGTAAGTGATAACGCAAATTGTATTACAGCGTATTACTGGTTCATTATGCTTGCTATCGTTTTGCGATAGTTGCAGTGTAGAAAATAATTACAACAAGCATAGTTAGAATGCTGTGGATAATGACCAAATCAATACTTAATGATTGATGTGTGTAATTCATTAGGTTTTGACCTCGATTCCCTCAATGTCCCTACAAATTGAAGCATGATTCAAATCTCATCTCAGCAAGTGAATGCTACACGATGCCTAGATTTGTGAAGTATACCATCAATTTGTGCCATATGTTGCCAGGAAATACATATGTAGGTGACAACACTGAAATGTCATCACATTTCCTCAGAGTTCACCGGGTGTGTTCAGGTTAGAGACCTTTGAAAATTCACCATGTGTAAGTGCTCAAGTATAGACGGGTACAACAAATACAACCAGTCTCACCAGATCATACTAGATGTTAATCACAGACAAGTGTCCTCTGTGCATTAACGATAGTTACTAGTGATCAGTTGTCGGCAAGTGATGAAGTGTGTACTCTTTGAGTAAATATGTAAATATATGGGGCTCATTCCGTGTAATGTCTGCAGAAACTCAAGTCAATCAAAATGTAATTGATTTTGTAAGAATATTGTTTGTGTGACAACAAACACTAGTCATAATCTGTGCCAAAGGTTTACATTGCAGTTACTAAATAACCAATTGCATTTTCAACACGTTTTGAAGTCTGCAGTATTATTATTACCAACGCTGTGTAGAATACTTAGTTATAATATTTTGTAACTTTCCTGGTTTTATTGTGCATGAAGAACAATGGTGTTGTATGCTTTGATATGTCCATATCACTATTGTTAGTGTATTGTTTGTGTGGACATATGTCGTAATAAACAATAATGAAAATATATCTTTATTTGTGTTGTTTGAACAGATGTATTTTTAAACATTAATCTAAGGGCTTGGCAAATATACTGCAGGAACGTAGAGTGTTACATTGACGGTCTGTCTTTATGATTTTGAATTCCATGATTTTGACCATGCCAATCTTGAGCTTTTTATATTACTGTTGTCACAGTGCTGATAATATACCTCTCAATTTTGTTCAACATGCAATGATACACATTTCTTCAGAGCAAGCACAAAGCTCTCACTATACACTTACCCATCTCACTTTCAATGCGGCTACATTTAATCGATGAATAGAACATGACAATTTGAATCATCCTTTCGTAGTATTTTTGATATCTTGAAAATCGACACCAAAAACATTGAACTGAAGACAACACATGTGAAACATAAACAAAACTGGTAACGCAAAGCAAGATAATCAATTCTTTTTGTTTGTTCATGTTCATTATAGGGTAATCAGATCACGGAAACAACTAGATGCAGGAAAAATACTGCTTTCAATGTAAAAAATTCCTATGGCAATTAAAAGATATGGAGCAACAGCATCAATGGTTAAATACAAATTTATAATTGCGATCATTATGTTCACTACATTATCATTTAAATTTTATCGAATAATTATAATTAAAAAAAAATATCTGTGCATTCAAATAAATCAGATAGTTGCAGTTTGTGTAAAATGTGTAAAATATCAATGTTGGAAAGTACAGATTTTATTAGAGAGAGGGATAATGGACAGCATATATTGAATCCAGTCGCTTGCGACACGGGAAATCCAATGCAGACTCATGTAGTATTTCAAAACAAAAATCGATGTAGATGAAAATGTTTTTCAAGCAATGTCACTCCATTTATCTTACATATTTATGGTGCCCTTCCAGCCCATGGTTCTTACATGTGCCCTCATGATTCATCCTGGCCGGATCCAAGTCTCAAGACTCAATCCAATATCACGGCTCTTTCTCAGCCATTATTTTTGTATCAAAATGATACGTTTCCATGAAGTCATTTCCACAGAGTGACGTAAATGATACAATCTCAAAAGAGGAGACCAGAATCAAACTAGACGATCACACTTTTTTTTCATGAAAATAGTTTGAACCTATAATCATATAGAAGAAACAGGAATCTAGAATGAGGTAATCATGGGTCTATATTAACCTATATTATCTCATACATAACCCCAACCTGTCATCAATATTTATTCAAAATTGATTCTCTCAACAATGCACAATATGGATCTAGATCATCTGCTACAAGGCGTATGTTGTAGCGATGACCCCACTGCAAAATTTGCCCAAACTCACTGTCGCATCAAAAAACAATAGGCATCTTGGTGTCAAATTTTGTCCCAAAAATGTACACGCATGGAATATCACACCGGTCGTCAATCTCTGTCTGATCATGCTCGGGCTATGGTTTGTTGATTTCTCCCGTTTCAGTATACCGTTCAATTTGTACCTGCTGTCATTTATTCTACCGTTGAATGATGCGTTGCCTGTTAGCAACGCTTGCTGTGAAAGATGTAGGTATGGGGTGACACAAACCCGAGACCTTTCACTTCACTGGAGTTTTCATTGATCCATCACGGCCTGTGCGCATTTCTTACAAACCCATGCAGTGCGAACTGGTTCTGTACTTCCGTTTTTTTTTTTATGTAAAGAAGAGTCACCTGAAAAACTCGCTGTACTCGCCAGCCGCAACTGTGACCAAGACCTGAATAATCACAGGACTTGTGCACGGTAACCAACGGAATTGATCTGCATGTAGTAAGCTTATAATTTGTCCCTGAGAAATAATAACACTTGGAATGTCTAATTGTAGTGACCATTCTGTAGTTGGCCATTTCAAGGACGGTCAGACAATGAATGCCAAAGTAGATGAAAGAACTACGAGCGTATTGTTTGGTGAAATACATCGGGTAATGCACTTTGCACAAAATGTCACCTTTTTTATCTCTTCTCACACACGATCTTAATTATGAAACAGCGACACTTGCATTAGCAAACATGTTTTTCTGTAATATATGTCATGGCACAAAGTCCATCAGTGGTTTCCCATTTTATTTGTATCGTAAGGACAAATAGTGCAGGTATTTCTGGTTTCTCAAGGTAAACAGAATGGTACAAAAACTATCTTCTCCACATTTACATACTTCCGAATATTACGTACATCAGACGACTACATACCTATGACATCTGCCTGATTTGCCGGGTCTGATCTTTCTGAGCGATTTATGTGAAGCCGTCTCCTGCCTGGTCTAAATTGCACACATTCTGGAATCAACAACAATGCAAATCTGTAACATAGGCTTGCTCATGTCTACGTTTAGATACATAACCTCTCTTTTTGACAGAGCAACTTTTTAAGGCAGATTCCGATCATGAAGTGGCAATAATCTCGCCGTAATGACATGACCCTCGGCATGGTATAATCAGTGTGGGTGACACACTTTGATTACCCTATTCTCAAGGGAAAATAAACATGTAATCACATGGACCAGGGAATCATACCTTGTTATGATTATGAAGCATGAATACTGATGATGTATCAAAATATTTAATTTAATACTTTTATTTGAATATTTATTTTAATATTTTTATTTTTTATTTGTCCAATGAACATACTTATCGTTCCTGACTAAACATTTTGAGATATATTTCCAATCACAAAGTTGACTACGGTTTCTGTTGAGAGATAATATCAATGTGCATTGTCTTTTCCTTTAGTATCGCTTTATCGTTCTAAATGTTTTGATTTTTGAATAGCATTTCTCATTTGACAACATTGAAAATTGTATCCTTGGATCCATTTCACCAATTAAATACTATCCACACGGATACAGAGACACTTCGAATTGTGAATTCAGACCTCCATCCACTACATACAACAATCTGATAGCTAACATCATCCATTGTCCTGAGATATCTGACAACTCACGAACACTCGAAACATGTGATATGTGCTTGCGTGACAAATAATACTATTGTTCTTTACAATAGAATTATGACAATAATGATAATAGTATTATGATAATGGTAATAATGATAATGAAGAACATGTTTGATCATGAATGATTATTTGAACAATTCAGAAGGCACAGTTCCACTCTTATATGAGATTATATTTTGTTTAGATAAGTACAGATATGTTTTTAAAATAGGAAGAAAACCCATTCCTGCTCTCTACTTACGCGAAATGTCTTCCACAATAGTGTACACACGGCTTTTTAATATTTTAATAATATTATAACATCACTAATATGATGGAACTTGAATAGTACTTCATTAGGACAAGGCAATCAAGGGTTGTTCGTCATATGAACACACGCTTTAAGCTGTTATCCAGTTTATTGTGAAATGTTCACATGTCTGCTAATATGTTCATGGTTCATTTTTCACCATCAACCAGGTAAATGAATGACACTTTACAAAAAAAAACATGCATGCAATAGATAGAAACTGGGGGTATGGACAATGTTCTCGAACGCTTGCTGAGATTAAGCACGACTTTCGCTCTGAAAGTCGTGCCTAAATCGCTCTGACTGAACAACGAGCAACAAAGTTGCCTTGAAAAGCGAGTCTCAACATACTGTCATTCAAATAGTTGATGACGCATTTCCATCTGACACGCCGACCCATGACAAAAGCTCTCCTGCTCATCGGTGTACATTTCCCGTTCATAAATAACCAGCATTCAACGAATCCACACACACACATCCTTCTCGCAAATGCATTTTATCGAGTGGCAACCCACAATGAAATCAATGTTTTTTTTATTCAAGAAGTAATGGGAGCTTATTTCCATAAAGTTTTGATCTGGCGTGTGGAAAACGATATCATTTTTCTTCTCACTCGAGATGATATATATGCAGCAGACGAGTGACGGTCGACAATTCCTAGGTGAAAAAATAATCCTGATTATGACGAAATTTCGTTTGTTTTCCAGTCCGAGCCAACAAATGGCCGCAAAAGGTGGAGGGTTATTGATTCAGAACCAAGGCCTTGCGAGGTCAGTCATTGTGACCTTTTAAGTTTTCTTGGTTTTCCTTGTTTGCTTGAATGAGCTAACGGTGTTTGTCCTTGAACAAGGCAATGTTTGAGATCAGCACCAGCAAAAATAAACTGAAAATGAATTAATCATTGTTTGAGCTGGATTCAAAACAAGATGCGTAGCATTTTGATAATCCTACATCGTCGCTGAAACATATTACTACAGTTTATATACCTACAAATAGCATGTAATGTTGGTCAATGTACTCGCTTTTTTACGTGAAGGCACCCGAAATGGCTATTCTAAGAGCAACACCACTACTTGTAATGAAAAAGTTTAATTCGGAATGGGAAAAATCTATTCAAGAATTACGTCAAGAAGTTAATCCTCCTCTTACAAGACGCACTTGAAATATTTCAACTATACGGTTGGTGTCAAATCCAGAATCAACGTAATGGCGTCCACGGTGGTGAGTGACGCGAAGCACACTCCTTCTGTGTTGGCCGTTTGTTGCATGAGTAACAAGCGATAGTTCACATTCGATATACTCAAAAGCAATGTGCTATCACCGCCCAGTGAATACGCTAACAGTCGACCTATGACTAGAGGGAATGGTAATCTTGACTGTTGCTTTATGTACATCTAAATCATTTTCATCATAATTGTCTCATCACCGTTAATTTCAATGAGCATTGCACAATCACGCTGAAAACAAAGTGTTACCATGCACTTATATTACAAAGCGTTGCCAAGTGAAGACGCAGTTAATGCAACAACATGTTGATGCTTACAAATGGTGGAACAATCAATGCATGTTAACAATATGAAACTCGACAATGCAAATCATTGCATTGTAGCGAAATTGATGTATGAAAGTAATCAATTCCCTTACATGTATGTAAGCAAACGAGTTTTAGTGTGGGATTCGCAATATTTACTCGTTAAGTGTAGAAAAACTGTGATTTGATATTTGGAAAAACTCTAGATACAAAAAAACCTTTAAATTGCCTGGACAAATTAGATGAGTAGATATCTATAACACCTGGAGTTTTATATTGGTAAATTGTGGACTTGTATATAATGAAACCCGATAGATGCATTTAATGTAAAATGAGAGAAAGATCAATGTCGGAAGTTTTTTTTTTAACAAATTGACAGACCCATTCCCAAAAAAGTGTCACTCTAACTTGAGTGTCTGATGGCTAACTTTCTGCTTTCCCCCCTGTCCTGTAATGTTGCAGTTCTTCTATATTCACCCACAGCGCTATCCAGTCGTCCCCCATAGGTCATGCTGTAACATCTCGCAAAACCCAATCAAAAGCAGATCACCCACGACAGTTGTCCTCTAGACAAAAAGATTCCAACATCTCTGTGAGTGATGGTATCATGTCCAGAAGAGTTACTACTGAGGTGATATTGCATGCGAGGGGGTGATCAAAAATAAACTGTGTGCATCTTTATTAATAGGAAACGTGATAAAAATCACCTGTCTATGGACATAACATTGCAAGGTATCGATTTTACCTGCCCTGCCAACCTGATATCTTCTCTATTTGTAAGGACTATTATCCACAATAATAGAGGTACAATACTTGCAAGTCATACACATGGTGAAAGGGCTGATTTCACTATGCAATCTGCTCTAATACACAATGACGCCCTGATTTTCATGGTGTCGGATATCACAGGCTTTTGTTCAATTAGTGCAATTCCTTCTACCTACCATTAAATGTTATGTACCCGCTGCCGCTTTATCTTTTATGCTTCAATGCCACTTTTACAGCTCTGACGCATCTTGTCATACATAACAGACACTTCCATTGTGAGAACTTGCTGCACCTATTACTCTACGAATCTGTGATTATGTCCAAGTCATAAATAACTCTCATGAATGTTGACTGGTCAGTAGTTTATTCTGCATATTGTAATGTGGCTATCTGTCGCTGAGAAATAATAGCAGTTGGATTGTCCAAATCAGCAGTGACCATTCTAGGATGGTCAAACAATAAAAGTCAAAGTTCACAGATAGACTGTCTACGTGATGTCTGCAGAAAGTCGTCAGGTCACCCACTTACATTTTTACCGCACTTACAATGTTCATTATGCGAAGGAAAAATCAGGTCCTTCAGTGATTTTTTCACTTTTATGGTGCGACGCATATTCCATGTACATGTGTTTGTGACTTCTTGAGTCGAGCCACATGATATCAAACCAACGGTCTCAGCCACATATACATCATCAGACGCCGTAAGAAATAACGACACATGTCTGATCCTTCAAGTTTGGAGGGGTTACATTTGGGGCAGGTTTTGGCATGATGTCTGTCAGAATATTGTGGTGCTTATAGTCGTCCTCGATATCAGAGACAAAGACAGAGCATTGTGACATAATTTGACCTGTTTCTTAACTTTAGTGGAAATTAAACATGGAAATCATGAGTTTTTATCATTAAGAAACCTGAATACTAATGATGTATTGACACGAACGTGAACCTTAAAATAATAAATCGATGCAGATTCTCATTTGATCAATTTCGCCGAGTGATTGCTGTAGTTTTTCGTTTGAATGGACTAACCCACACATATACAGGGGCACTTGAAATTGTGAAAACAGATCTCGAGTCACTACAAACAAGAAAACCTGAAATCAATGATGTTTCTCCATTAACTAACGCCATCTACTACCGTCAGCTTTCAGGCAAATTTGAGATGAAGAATTTGTTCACAACAATACATCTCTTCATTAGGATTCATAAATACGTGCTGCAGCACAATTAATTGTGCCTAATAACTTTTACTGGTTACTGAAAAGTATATACTTCACATTGAATACGCTTCACCTACATGTACATGAAGTATATTGTATAAGTCAGTAATTTGATAAATTTCAATTTTTCAAATAGGAACACTGATCATATTGACGATGATTGCAGAAGCCACCATGTAGACTAAAATTACAATCCGATATGGTTAAATGCTTGAAATGTATGTCATTCCAATAACTGAACATTAAAACGCCGAATCCTGATATTGATCCATTACATATCACATATACGATAACCCAATGAAATGTTCAACCCAAGTCCCAAATATCAGTTATTGTAGAACAACTTCGAAAACTCGATCAGAACTATCCTGTTTCAGTTGGTAAAATGTAAGGTGGATAGACGTTTTGGCCAACGGACGTTTAAGCCTTGACGTTTTGGCCACGGACGTTCAATTAGTGGATATAATTTCATTAAGAAAATCATTATATAATGTAGGTGTATACCGCTCATAATGCATTTTCTTTCTTCGCCACATTATATGGGCTATTGATATTGTTCCGAAGTATTTTTTTCCGAAAGAAAGTGAAAAAAACAGCTATTCCCACTTACTTCCATTGTCTTGGAAAAATAGGTTTCTCCCGGAAGAAACCCAACCGTGCATGATCCATGACGATTTTTTGTGTTGTTGCTTCTATCGGGAAGTGATAGCCAGTTTCCTATATAATCCTCACAGATCTGTCAATAAGTAAGTCCAGGCAATTTCCCGTCTACCAAGTAGCTGAACGAGACGTGTCATTGCCTGAAATTTTTACTCGGTACTAGCTGCAAGTAAGAAATACTACTATTAAATTGATAGTGTTGAAAAACATATCCTCATGTTGTGCATGACCTTTCAAACTAAACCACTCTAACTCAACTGCACAGTAAATTGCCTCGAAGGGCCTGCTTCAAAATACTGACATTCAAACACGTGATGACGCATTCCCATTTGAAGATCCACATCGACAAAAGTTCTCCAGTTCATCTGTGTACCTTTTTTCCAGTATGCAAAACAAAACAGCATTCACTGATCTAAATGCATTTCATTGTGTTGAAGCCCATGATGAAATCAATGAGTACTTTGAAAACAATCTCAGTTCCGTCGAATTGTGATCTGCCTGCTTGGAAAGTGAAAATCTAGTCTCCTCGAATATCATTTACGACTGACAACTAATGACATATGAGAGCAGAAGAGGATTAACAGGGGTGGATGTAAGGGAGGCATGGGGTCCGCCCCCCCCCCCCCCCCCCTCTTTGTGGGCGAAAAAAAAGAGAGAGACATAGAAAGAAATGGAGGGGAAAGAAAGGAGGGGAAAACTATAAAATTCCATAGCAATATGGGTTCATTGTAGACCTAGGACATGGTTCGTACTTCAGTGAGCCCCTGCTTTTATCTTCCTGGGCAGGTTACCTTTTAGGTTTTAACATGATTTGACACTTCTCTTTGATATCAAAATTCATCATGAAATTTGATGGATATGCAGGCCTGCATGAAAGTATCTTGTGTTTCCAATCTCGTCATATGAAATTTTGGTGTCCTCGGTTCTCTTGTTCAGTTTAAGCACTAAATGTACCATACAACTCAGGAAAACATTTGGTTTTCACAGTAATTGTCATCATTTCTCTTTGGACTCAAATCTCATCATGGAATAATATATACCTAAGTTCTCTAATGGTCAGAGCAAGCATTCTTTATATATAAAGAAGATCCGTGGTTATAGTCAGTACTTCATACATACGGTACCACAATAATCAAAATGTCATTTGACTTCTGGGCCCGAAGGGCCCACCCCACGCCCAAAAGTATCTTCTGTAGTAAAGTATCTTCACAATTTACAATAACTTACACCATTTCTCTTCGTCCTCAAATCTCATCATGACATTGTAGATACATGGGTACTCTAATCGTCAGATTCAGTACAGAATGTAATACAACACTCAAGAAAGCATTTGACTTCTGGGCCGTAGGCGGGCCCCACGCCCGAAAGTATCTTCTGATTCACATTTCTAAATAAGTTACATTATTTCTGTTTGGTCTCGAATATCATCATGGACTTATGCAGAGATTGTATCTAACGCAAAACTCAAGAAGCATATAGTTGCTTAGTTCTCTAATTATCCATTTGTATGGGTAGGTTGAGATGAAACGATAGCCCGTGAAGCTCAGTTACCTACCATCACATCCTTAGTTATTCTCTACGTTAGTTAGTGTCTGTATAAAGTGTTCAGATTGAATGCAGAATGCAAGACCTGATTTAACGGGGAAGGGGGTGAGAGTTTTCTTCACATTTTAAACATCTGAGTGCCATGGAACTCCTAACAGAAAATCCAAAGAATCAATCCCCACGTCTCGTTGTTTCGTCAATCTAGCGACAATAAATGTTTCTGTCATAGTAATCAGACTAAATGTTTTTCTAAAAGTTTGTTCACAATCATTTTTCACACCAGGGGGACATAGTATTAGTGTACATGATGCTACTGATGTTATTAGAATGGATATAAGCAAGTGTTGGATATATTCAAATTACAATAAAAATGAAATGCCAGATGCCTGGTAACACATGCCAACATCAGTTGTTAATAACTTGGAAATAATAGCACATGTATATACTTTTAATTAGAGAATGATAACGAATATTATTTGACCCCCCCCCCCCTCCCCCGAAATATAATGGCGAAGTACATCTGATAATATCATAGTTTATATTGTATGGAATGTATAGTCATGAGAGGCCAGGAAGATACCACAGAACATAAAGAAGTGGGCTCCAGACCCCGGGCCGAATCATGCTTGCTACCAAATTTTCAGAGCAGAGGCACCATTGGGCATTCAAGTAGAATTTATATCCAGGAGAAACCAGGAAGCTATCTCAGAACATAAAAATGGCTATGGTTTCCGAGGCCTGTTCCCTCCCCTAAATCCTGGACCCGCCTCCTGTATAGTGTTTTATATGACCAAAAAAAACACACGGTTTAAATGTGTCGGATATAATGCAGTGAAATTATGCTAGTTATTTTTCACTTTAAAATGAATATTTGCTATTGTTTGAGTTGGAAATATATGGCTTTATATAAAAGGGGTTGTTTGATATCAACAATTTGAAGCTCCCAGAGCCGCAGAATTCACCACAGAGCGCATGGAGGCCGTTGGCTTCTGTGCCATAGGCACAGATCCCCAGAGGGTCCCCAGACCCCACGCCTATCTTGCTAGGACACCATGGCCGATTAGGTGCCCGGGACTCCCCCTTTTCCAAACCCTTATACCCGCCCCTGAAGAACGATTTTAGCAACTTCTCGGTAAAAAATATAACCCAGGTTTGGATGAGAAGGACAACTTTCCCCGGTTCAAGCTATTCTATGGATGTCCAGAGTCACATGCGTACATGTAGTTATGGAAATTTTGGTCACAGAATGTTGAGCCGTATTGATTTAGCGTGAACTCGAGATGAATGGAAACATTTTTTTTTTTTCAGTTTCTTGAATAAGTTAGAAAGTGTTTGGTTGTGTTTGGTTGTAGGGGCAATGGTCGAGATGAACTCTACAGTAACGACTCCACTAAATGGACTACATAAATAACTTTGATCTAGAAACACATTTATGTCTCCACATTTGCACAAATTTAACTAGAAGCAGTAGGCACATAGGCCATACTGTTGGTCAACCCACATGTATTTCAATATGTCTTTGTAATAATAATAATAATTTAAAATTCCTGTAATAATTCAAACTTTCAAACCTCGTACCACCATGAAACAGAGGAGACAAAAGAAGAACGCACCCTCCCAGGCTCCCACTAATACAGTCATATGAGTAGGAATACCACAAGTTTGATCACAAGTTCTTATCTGTTCTAGACGATGTGTGGTTGGAAATCAACACAACACCGATAGCAGGCAGATTAGGTCCCTAGATCGCCCACACCAAGCCATGAAATCTTTTCCCTGTAAGTCTTTATGAGTATTACATGGATGAGCCACACCATCAAGTATTGTATGAGCTGTATCTGAACTATGCTCCCAATCAGCTGCGCTGGTGAGCACATGGTGCATTAATTTGCAATCAGAATTATTTGTAACCAGACAAGATTAATATGAGAAGTATATATTGCACAAAATGTCGAGGAGAATGCCAGGCATTAATGAGAATATTGGTTTTTGTTTCCCCAGCATGAACCTGACAGCCAGCAAGCAGAATACAGAACCACTGCATGTATCCTATATGTCAGCTATATAGAGCGTATGGAGAGATATGTTATTCTTATTGCCACATGGACTAATTCAAATCTTCAATCGATGAAAAGATAACTATGTATCACACTGAGTTGAAGGAACTAACTGTTTTATATGACAACCCCTCATGAGCTATCAGACATGTCTATGATATCTATGGATACAAGTGACACATTGTTTTAGAAAGCAAGTTTTTTTTTCCATTATTTATTTTATTATTTTTCCATTATTTATTTCTCACAGATCACGCACATCAAAATTATTTCCTGTCAAAATGGCACACTGCACTTCACGAACTGCATCAATTAGATAATAAGTGTGTGCGAATAGCTCGTTAATTTGTTGAGAGCAAAACTGTAAACATGATGAAAATCACATGACACCACGGCTGTCTGACAAGGTCACATAAATGATTCGAAATATCTTCATCTAAGGACAAATTAAGATTTATGACAATTATCAAAAGTTCATGATTATAATTGTCAATTTGTTTCGTCGCGAATTCAATTAATTAAGTTAATGATTATAATTGTCAATTACCTTCGTCGCGAAGTCAATTATGTTTTGTACACATTAGAATGCCTCCACCATCACTACCATTTGCACAGCAATAATGTAGGCAAAAACACTAATAAACTTAATGCTAACATTGCTTTCCACACATGCCTCGTCCTTGAGAGGTATTAGACACCAAAGTTTTACCACACAAGACGCATGATACTCATGACATGGGAAATTACCACCATAACTCGACACATAAAAGCAGCAATGCCACTAACTCTTAAGAGGGAAGATAAAAGACATCAAAGATAAACATTTTGAAACTTGAAAACCATGCAAACGAAGGAAACCCGCGAGGAAATCATATTCAATATAGCATTATCGGGACCGCTAAGACTTCACAGGAATAGGTGCTCTTTGACAGTTTGTGTGGTCCTGAATATTACAGCACTAAAATGGCCTTTTGAGCCCAAGTTGTCGCCTAATTTAACTCATTCGTGTATTCGTTAAGCCAGGTAGAAACTGATTAGAAAACGGCATGTCAAAGAGTATTTCGTGTATTCGTTAAGCCAGATAGAAACTGATTAGAAAACGGCATGTCAAAGAGTATTTCTGAAATACAGTCATGCAGAAATAATTATCATTACAATTTGGTACTTTAACCAATATCTCTATTCCAGTTAGTCTATTGTAGGTATTGACACTAAACTGTTACAGCTATTCCTGCAAACGCCGAAACTATAAATCAATTCCGGAATCTTTCGGCTTGAACATCCATTCTTGTTACACACTAATTTATCAAGACACCACTTGTGCACTACACGAGAGTCTCGGAATCCTTCTCATTCGCAACTGTCTCAAATCCTACCGCTTGACAATCTTTGAGACATTGACCATCTTCTGCGCTACCACATTCCTCTCCCTATCTCCCATGATAAAAGCCCACTCCTATATATTAATCCTGACACCGCATACAAATTTACTCACTCGAATCTTGCCGATAAATGAAGTGATGACGCTGAGCAAGTTATTGAGATGTCGCGACGGTTCTATTACCGCTGTCGATGGAGCTATGCTAAGATACTATAGTGGTCGGAAGGTTGAGGAAACCCCATGCTATCCGTCAGTCCACCCATCCTGGAAGCAGACTGTAGCAAAGTCACCCTATAATCACGGTTTGTGAAGTGCTCTAGAATTGGACAGTTCCATTACCGGGTTTGTTCTTCCGGTGCCGGTGATTGCTGCTGGCCTGTGATTAGTCCTTCAGCGGTGAGGCAATGAGCCACGAAGTATGTGTTCGCAAACGAGCTGTGTATCTCTTTGCAGTGCAAACACTCCACCTCTTCAAATCTTCGCAAATATTGTGGCTGTATTTTTGCTTCTGCTTTTGGTACAACAAAGGTTCAAACATGACGTTCAGAACTAGGGAAGCGTCTGAAATATTTAATGGATGACCAGAGATAGGGAAGCATCTGATATATATTTTCAAGGTAATTTTCTTTCTATAGTTTGCCGGTGTATTTCTTCTCCTTGTTCCCCTAATTATCCTCATCCGACTCCATATACCTCTTATCAATAGTATCCCCATTTGTAGGGGTTTTTTCTCCTTCATTTGCACGATAAGTTAATCAACGGCATCCAGCCTTTCTACAAACATTGTGATCGATGGGCAGCAGTACAAGAGGTTATGTAGTCTGATGTGTATGTTTCAGTTTCTTGTCTCCAGCGCTTCTATATGAAGTATTATAACATTGATGAGCGATGTAGGGTAGATGATAAATTGAAACTCCTGTGATCAATAAAATCATCAATCATAAACAGCCCGTGAATTACATTCTGCTAGACAACCTACATTTTGCAGGGATGCAATTCTCGGTTAAATTAACATATTTTGATATTTTTGGTATTTCCATTGGTACAAACTGTGGAGCAGACCGTGGCAGACCTGCTTTTTTTACTCATA
This sequence comes from Terebella lapidaria, assembly GCA_949152475.1. Lineage (NCBI taxonomy): Eukaryota > Metazoa > Annelida > Polychaeta > Terebellida > Terebellidae > Terebella > Terebella lapidaria. The sequence continues at coordinate 36,297,458 of OX424560.1, forward strand.
TGACTCAGATTTCATCCAACATTTACAACGAAGAGGCTCGAAGAAACTAACATGTAATTTTAATTTCATTTTCTGATACATACAAGATGTATTGTCGCTAAATAATCCCAAGGTTGGTGATTATTTGGATGTCATATATCCTAAGGAACTTGAGGTTAGGGATACTACAGACTCCGCTATTTTTTCCAACTATCTAGACCTGAGGTTGGAGATTGATGATGATTCTAACCTATCAACTACATTATATGACAAACGTGATGATTTCAATCCCAAGTTTGGTGATCATTTGGATGCCATATATCCTATGGAACTTGAAATTAGGGATACTACAAACTCCGCTAATTTTTCTAACTATCTGGACCTGAGGTTGGAAATTGATGATGATTCTAACCTATCAACAAGATTATATGACAAACGTGATGATTTAAATTTTTCCATGGTCAATTTCCCTTTTCTAAGCAGCAACATTCCTGTGTCACCAGCATATTCTGTGTTTGTTTCTCAACTTATACGCTATTCCAGAGCTAGTTGCAAATATGAGGACTTTGTTTATCGAAGTGCCCAGCTAGTGTCTAAACTGCTGCAACAAGGACATGTTTTACCAAGACTTACAGGTGCCTTTAAGATATTATATGAACGTCATCATGATCTGGTGATAAATACACCAAATCCATGATTGCCATGCAACTAGATCTATTTTCATGTTAAAATTCATGACGGGTGCCACTAGTGGGGCAGGAATCGCTCACTCTTTCCGGAACACCTGATTCCACCTCCTAATGACCATTTTGGGGGGTTCATGAGTTTCCGTCATTTTCGTTCTCTCACATTTCGTATGCCTGATATGAGTTTCTGTCAACGGACTATGAGATTGGATAACTGACCCTGTTTTGTTCGCTCGGGACACTTAATACTGGTTATAGATTCTATGTCTATTAGCCTGGCGATGCATTGAAGTATTGGTTGGTGAACAACTAAATAAAAAAATTCCAATTTCCATATTATTGGACAAATATATCGTAATTATGCACAAACAAATTTGATATCAGGGAAATCTGATCACAATTGTCTGGCCATTGTTTTTCTTAGTCATAAGTTTCTCAAACATGACGTTTGATCCGTGAAACAGTTGACAGGTATTGATCAATCTGATCAATAAAGAGTCAAGTCAGTAGTTGCTTCTTCAGCTGAAGAGGATTGTGAAGAAAGTATGGGATGAAGCTTTACTGTAATATTAGATTTCATTCAGGTCAATCAACCAACAGATCACTTGGATTACCTCACAACAACAAGACACACCGGTGAACCGGTAAATTTAATCAGCAGATAAATAATCCTAGAATAATTCTGCCGTCTTCACCATTGCATTGTTCCTGTCTCGATATGCACTGTACCTTGTAATGGAAGCTAAGGTAGCTGGTGTTATGTCATATTTGCATCTTGCACCTAGGTGTTGATGTAGGTCTTGCACTATGCAGCCACAGATTGGAGGAAGAGGAATCATATCTGGCAAAGTCTTACACACTGCTCTGTTGGAAACATGTATGCTACATGATTACAGTGTAGCAAAAATATGTTCATACTGCTTCGATATATACTGCTAAATTTAAGTCTGTAGGTGTTTGGGAAATGTCCACCGAAGCAGTAACACGAACCAATGCGGGTATTTTTTATCAAATTGCTCACACCTTGTGCACAAATCGTATCTATGCTATGGAAAAATAAAAAGTGGACACAGTCTACAACAAAACCTATTGAGACGAATGATCTTGTCTGGCGGTGATAAATTGCAATCAATAGTATACAACACCTTGTTTTTTGTAGCATTTCACAACATCTCAGTTTTGAACGCAAGTTGTCTTCGCTCTGTAGGACAGGATAGATGAAGCAAATGAAGCAAATGTTTCAAAAACATGAGATAACACATCTATAAAACTTTGCCGTGGATGGAAATGGATGAACGACTTCACGATCTGCAATTTTTTTTTCATTTCACGTGATATTCTGTTCATCACAATAACAGCAACAGGGAGTACCACGAACAGCTGCCATACACATCACATAAAATGTTGAGAAATAAAAGTAGATTCTCAATAAGATGTCAATAGATTCTCATGAAACAACATAACCTATTCACTGTCATTTACAAATTTTTGGTCTTGAAACCAGTTATTTTTTCAATATCGGTAAATATCTTTAGAGAAAATCAAATCCTGGTCTCTGGGCCGATTGGTCATAAATTGGGCTTTTCACTTTACTGTTGGATATCTCAAAATCTACTGTATTTGTGGTAATAGATTGATACCTACATTCGGATGTCCTTATAATTCCGTGATGTCAGGTAAAACACATCATAAAGCCATTAACCAAGCTCTCACGTAAGCCGATAGTGACGTTTGAACCCCTCCATAACTACGAGCAATATGTGGAATACATAAAAAAGATGGGAGAGTAATCTGGCTTGTGGTCTGATAGATCGAAATTTATTGCGCAGAGTTTATTTTCATACTGAATATAATGACATATTGTATGCAACTTAGGACAACGACGAGGCAATCAATTCACCCGAACTACTTTTGGCCACATAATTATTGATGACAACAGTATGAGCCATGATGAGCCACAGTATCAAACATTGTACAAGTACATATGCAGATATATTCTCCCTTTCAGATGCACTGGTGAGCATGTTCTACATTATTATATGCCCCATCTCGTAAACTCGTGCTCCGTGAAAGGCCCCGTGCGAAATAGATCCCAGTACAATGCATTATTCGGTTATTATCAGCAATCAGCATCATTAGTATTCAGGTGCATATGATGTCTGATAAAACGTATGCAGTGGAGAAAATACGTGTACTGCATAAAACGAATAATTAACGTGAGCATTGGTTTTGAGCCGGGCAACAAACAGGAGACAGCAAAATTTGTGATAGAAGGGTGAATATTTCTGGAAGGAAAATATCTTCATATGGCGCTACATTTTTCAGCATCACGACACCCAAGGCCATTGTGCTTTATGCCAGATGTGTGGCCCGGAATATTACAACACGTCCGAGAAACTAATTAGTGTGGTACTTAGAGTACTCAGAGTGGCCTTGGGTATTTCTATAAATATAATATGCATACAAATTCTTCCAGACTTGGCTTCAATGCGCATTCATCCAAATAACGTTCTTCGCTATTGGCACTCAACAGTTCCTATTTTATCAAGGCGAACAAAAACATTTTCAACTCCAAAATGCTATTACGTACATAAGTTATAAGTACACCACTTTTGCACACTACAGAAGTCAAAATCCTTCCCTTCCACAACGGTTTCCAATCCTACCATTGGACCACCACCACCTCACATTCACAATCACCTGTGCTACTCACAAACCACCCCCACCCCACCCCAGCCGACCTCCCAGGGCAAAATCCACCTAGTAATTATACTTCTAGATACTGCATGCAAATTGACCCACTGAAGCCTGCCAATGAATGAAGTGATGAGAATGACTTGGTTATTGACTTTCACGGCGGTTATATTATCGTTGCCAAGGCGCTATTGCCACGCTCAACAGTGTCAGTCACCACAGTGGTCTGAAATTCGAGGCCACTCCATGCTACTCGCCAGGCTACCCACCAGGCGGTTGTAGCAGAGTATCTAGAGTGCTCTAAAATTGGGCAGCGCAATTACCAGGCTTGTTTTTTCCAGCGTTGGTGATTGCAGATGGACTGCAATTAATCCTTTGGTGGGTCGGTATGTGTGCGACCGTGAGTTGTGTATGCCTTAACCAGGAAAAAGTGCAAATTTGCATGGATTTTTATAATTGTATGTGTTGCCTGCTCATGGTACAAATAAGGTGGCAAAAATGGAGGCCAGAGCCAATGAAAAGTCTGAAGTAGATTTTCAAGGAAGCCAGGTGCAGGGAAATGTTAGAAATTGATTTACAATGAAAATTAGCTGTAGTTTTACGGTTCATTTCTTCTCTGTGCACCCGGATTATTCTCACTCCTGATCCATTCCGGTATTTTCCATCAATACCATCTGCAATGTGTAGCCCTGTTTTCTTGACTTGCATGGAAATTCCATCGAAGGCATGCAACATTTCCCCAAACAAAAACTTCCGTTTGCACTTTGAACGATGACCAATGTTTCAAGAGGTCGCTGGATGACAATTGTTTCAGTTTCATGTCTCAATTACGGAAGCGTATTAGGGCCACATGATTTTTTTTAAAAATTCAATTTGTCGACTTATTATCTCGATAAATCGAGTTAGTTATCTCGATAAATCGACTTAATATCTCGATAAATCGATATATTATCTCGATAAATCGACTTAATATCTCGATAAATCGAGTTAATTATCTCGATAAATCGAGATAGTATCTCGATAAATCGACTTATAAGACTCAGACATTTAAAGTACAAGTAAAATGAATATGCATCGACCATAATATAGGCATTTCATCGGTTTCCTTGTATTGGCAACAATAGGACAAAGAAAATATACTGATGACTCATATTGAAAACTTATGGAGTATATGATTAACAGTCATTACATTAATCTCTGAAATAATACCAAACTATCCAATTGAAGAAGCCGCACAGATTTATAACTTTATGAATATACCTCATTTCATGTTTAATAGCTAAATAATTTCTAAAAAACAAAACAATTATACCATTTTCATTCATGAACATGTTGCATCTTTCTAAGAGATAGTGATATAGGAACTTCACTATAGTTTTTAATTCGGTAGTTTGGTCTGTATTATTCAATATTTAATGTTGTAATGGTCCATCATATAACCCTATTCAACATAGTGTTCAATATGAATAATGTGACTCGAAACATATTTCCATTTTACTTGAACTTTAAATGCCCAGGACATAAGTCGATTTATCGAGATAATTAACTCAATTTATCGAGATAACTAACTCGATTTATCGAGATAATAAGTCGATTTATCGAGATAATATCTCGATTTATCGAGATAATAAGTCGATTTATCGCGATAATTAACTCGATTTATCGAGATATTAGGTCGATTTATCGAGATAATTAACTCGATTTATCGAGATAATTAACTCGATTTATCGAGATAAATAACTCGATTTATCGAGATAATAAGTCGATTTACGAGATAATATCTCGATTTATCGAGATAATTACCTCGATTTATCGTGATATTAACTCGATTTATCGAGATAAATAACTCGATTTATCGAGATAATATCTCGATTTATCGAGATAATAAGTCGATTTATCGAGATAATATCTTGATTTATCGAGATAATAAGTCGACAAATTGAATTGAAAAAAAACCTCATGTGGCCCTAATACGCTTCCGTACTCAACAGCTTCGAGATTGAGTGATATACAGAAAATCGATGGCTGATGTAGAAAAGATAATAATTTCACATTTCAGGGATCGATAGAATAACTAAATCATCAATCATAAACAGGCCAGTGAGTTACAATGTGCTTGAAAGCTTGTAGGGTTGAATTTCTTGGTGAAAGTATCACACTCAGTAATCATCGAGCAATGTCTAATAACACACGACAGTATCTGATTTTGATCAAGCACTGATAAAGCAAAACTAATTTATCACTATGTAGCATAAGCATACACAATGGAAATGCAATATCAGCAAAACTCTGAACGAATGACCATTGCTCAATCATGGGTGTCTTGAACTCGTCAAATTATCTGTGAAAGTAGCATTGTAGGTATTGCTTAATTGGCAAACATACTAAGCAATAGCTGTTTGCCTGGCATGTTGGGAGTACAGGTGAAAGTATTGCATGACACATTGCTGGAACACTAGACTCCGATCAGGTCGATTAACTCAGAAACCGCATGGATTGCCTCACAACAAACAGCAAAACTTCCTCTCAGACTGGGGAAATGGTGAATTTGCCAGATGCCTAAATATTCTCCGTGTTCACCTCGCAATACCTACCACCCTCATTACCTTTGGAAGGAAGATTAAGCAGCTAGTGTTATATCATTGCTTGCTCCCTGGGAAACAGGTATATGTGTATTGTGCTGTACCACTGTGGGCTCAAATAATATGGCGTCACCTCATAAAATTCTGGACATAGACTGTCCGGATGGAAATAAGCTTAACTACCCAATCTGCAGATAGACTATGTTTTCTTGAATTGTCATCATGTTCTGCTAAACTGGAACAAAAATAGCAATCAGTGTTTTGCTGTGGACTGCTGAGAAACAGTCAGCAGTCGTGTTGTCAACCACACCCGGATATGGACCAAGTTCGCACGTGTCACTTAAAACCTCGTGCATCATTCTGTTTCTTTTGAACCAAAAAGAACATCGCGTGCATCACTTTCTGAGAGCCGATTTTCTGTTATTTTAAAGCTAATTGACACCCGTACACCGATTTTGGTGAGATAATGATCGAGTCAAATGGTCCCGATTGTCTTTGACATTGCAAAAGTTGGTGTATATGGTTGACCAAATGGGCCAAATTCGACCGGGTTAGTCATCAGCAGGCAATTTTATGGGAAAAAAATTGGCCAAACGGACCATATTTGACCGGATCATTCACCAGCAGCCAATTTTAGGGTATAAAATAGGTGAAAGAAAATCGCTTCCCCACATCACTTTTTCGGGTTCCCTCATAACCAGAACCATAATACCTTTCTGTCTTATTCACTTCCAATTTCACACCTATCAAGTGGTAAGGTGACAGGTGCACGAATTCTACAACGACGTTCATCGAGACGACTGACCTTGCCATATTGTGATGCATTGCAGTCAATGTGTCACCACAACACATTGTCTTTTGTAGTTTTTTGTGTCTCAGATTTGGACACAAGCTGTCATCGCTGTGTAGCATGAATTTTGAAGATGAGAACCTTGCAAACGTCTAGAAAACATCCATAACACATCAAGTCCACCTTATGGTAATGGGAGTACATCTGTTTGATCTGCAAAAGATCATAATTGATAATTCTAATGAATCCAGATCACTCATTTTGAATAGCGAGGTATTACATAGAGATTGATAGATTCTCATGAAACATAACATATCCAATAATATCCAAAATAACCCGGCTCTAGTGCCCGGTGATAGTGACAGTTGAATCCCTCAAATCCCTCCATAGCAACCAGCCAGCAGTGACATGCATCAGCATTTCGGGAGATTGATCTGGGTCTGAAGGATTAACATTGATTTTTGGGATATTTATTAGCTTATGACATATTGTATGCAATCTACATACGAATGAAACAACAGGGATGCAACCCATTCAGCTTTCTGCCTCCAGTCACATGCGTATTCATTGAATGATTTTTTTAAAAATCCTGGCTATCTGAGTTTTGCTCTCAAACTCATACACTGGTGAGCACGTAATGTATTAATTCGCAATCAGCATTATTGGTATTCAGATGTTGATTCAATCAGGGCCGACGTCTGACAAAACATTCGAAGGGAATCAGAAGCGTATGTTGCATTACTGCGAAAGAAAATACCAAGAATTGATGAGAACATTGGCTTGTTATTTTACTTGCACAAACCAGATAGCAAACAGGCAGCACAACTGCACATATCAAAGGTGTTAACTGGGTTAAGTAACATTAGCAAGGGGACAGAGGTAAGGTTATATATATTTTTGTTTTTGTACGGTTGCTCCAGATATGTAAATCTCTACAGATACACGGTAAGAGACAAAATATCTTCACATTATTAATATAACATCCGATATAACAATAGTAATCAACAATGTGTATATAAGTATGCCACTTTCTTTTCAGCAGATGTTTTATTTCATAAGACGAGATATGGCATTCTATATTTTGTATATTGCAGCAATTATATTAATATCGTGCATGCAAATATCAGGTTACTTCTTTGCAAGTTCAAAGCATGACCGAGTACGAGATTATGTCACACAATTCCACAGCGGATTGGAAATGACACTCATTATCCAGAAAATGTTGCACACCAGAGACAATCGATTGGAAACGGTATTTTTCAGGATAACATATACAATAGTCGTATAAAAAGGGCAATCATACACATAAACATGTGGGATTTACTGAACACTGATCTCTGGTGCTGCTGTCCAAACACTGTCAATTCTGCTCATATTCGCCATTTATTATTCCGTGGGACAAAGCAAGTATGGAATGTATGATCGCGTCACCTGAACTTTACACGATAAACCGGTGCCGTGTTCTTTCACCTTTGTAGCCAGTGGGGTTTGACAACCATAGATAATTTATTTATGTTTACATACCTTGTTTTGTTTCCCGGTTACCTTAATTACACATTCAGTTATTTTATGTAATGTACACATCACAACGCCTCAACCACCACTTCAATTTTCGAACATTGTGGAAGAAAATCACCAATGAAAGTAAATGGTCCTTGGCAGGTATTGGACACCAAAGATTTACTTTATATGACACCTAATCCACATATTCCTCATATCACAGACAATTTCCATCATAACTCGACTCATAAATTTATAAATGCCAGCACCTTCTAAATGAAAATCAGGCTCGTTCGATGTGGCATCAAAGGAGAATATTTCTGAGGGGAACCATTCAAACAATAATTATGGCAATCGATGTGCAGCAGAGCTGTGATGGAAGGTGGATGTTTCCACGAGGAAAACATATTCCATAAAGCGACATAGTTCAGCATCACGACACCCAAGGCCGTTGCAGTGATATCAGAGATTTTGTGCGACCAATGATATTACAGCACGTCCAATAAATACTGCAATTCTAGCCACCAAGAACCCAATTGAAGGCGGCACTCACGTTAATGAATATTTCTAAAAGTAGATCGCGCACACAGTCGTGATAACTGTGTACTTGATTTCCTTCGTAATTGTTTTATTGGTGTTGTTGTTTTTGCAACTTAAATAGTAACATCAAAAAGAGGATATAAAAGCAGTCAACATTAGCAACTGGTGTGAATGTAGCCTACATCCTGTATGTATACTTCCTCAACTCTCCTATTTTAATTAACATTTCGAAAATATTCTGAACACTTATCGAGATTTTTTACTAGTTCAGATTTTTAGTATTTCAATATGAAGTCAACCTTGATAAACCAACTCTTCCAAAAATATGATGATGTTTCTTGAACAGTATGTCCCTGTTCCTGGCAATACACACAAATCATTTGCATAAGTGGAATTCATAATGTTTGTATTCCTTCTAAATAACCCTCAACTGGTCCACACTGTATCATACACACAACAAATCATGAAAATCTATTGCATAGCAGTAGGATATAAACATAATTAACTGTAAACACCACTATTCATGATAACCAAATAAAACAATTCTTCAGTCCAATCACTGACAATACACAAGAGAAATGCAAGACACAAGCAGTCATTGAATGTGCATATTGTCCTTATGTTTTCCCTTGTTTCTCAACAGGACCCCAGGGCATATGTAGGTTCTACACTAACCCTCAGAGAGCCGCAGAGAGCCCTCGAGATACCCCAGCGATAAATCTTCCCGACAAGGGCCGCATCGCCCTGGTGATTACACGCGACCACGAGCTGCAGAACTATTCCAATCAGCGAGTTTTCACAGCTTCTTCACGCCTGCCATGCTCCATGCGAGTGACGGGTGGAGTGTTCCCAGCGATTGAGGCACTGTGCGTGTGTTGTAAGTTTGCCCTGCTGTCTGCTTGCTCGCTAGATTCCATCGGCTGTCCGTGTGGAGAGATACACCAATGGGCGAAAGACTACGCCGATCACAACCACCGATAAAACCGCCGCTCACAGCCGAGGATAAAAGCCTCTCGGGACAGCCAGGAGGGATGCTGGAGGTGATGGGCACTGTCGAGAGGAGAGCGCTACCGAACAACACTTCAAGCACAAGGATGTCTCGTAATTAATTAGTTTGATATCGTCGTTTTGCAAATGTCTACAAATTGTATTGTGGCATAGCCTGGCCAAGGATACACATAAATAGAATTAAGCGCTGCAGTTTTCTCCCGAATAAAACGAGAAAAAGAACGGAATGGTGGCAACTGTTCCTTTCTTTGTTCAAGGGCTTTCACCAAGGACGTTTCAAAACTTCTGTCAACACATTGGAAGATTAAAAAACCAAAACAAACCAATCACCCGATCGAAGGGATAAGAACTACAGTATGAAGTAATAAATTCGAGTACATGTCGAATAATTTACTCATCAGACATCTGTTATATTGGTATGCAAATCTGTTACACTCCGTAAAATTCCTGCGCTCGCCTGAGAATTACCGTCTACTTTGTGGTGATGAAGTGGGAACATTCAGAGAACAGATTGGCTCATTTCCGACGGCGACGGACATTACGGGTGCAATGATTCGTGTGGGTAGCTCTGATTGTACTTACACAGCACCACAACAGTGAAAGGGTGATATTTCTTTGCAAAAAGAAACTAACGAAAAAAAGATTAATAATGATAGAATACCTATTGTCGTGTCCTATACACATGTGATATTCTACATGGAAGGAAGTATAAGTCAACAAGTATTGACACAGTTTGGCGATAGGTGGACAAAACCTTGATTTTCAGGCAAAACTCATCGATTTCTCAATGCTTGACATGCGGTGAACTCTGCTTGATGATGGTCGGGCTTTTCCAAGTCATCAGCTACAAAAAGCAGTCAACGACATGATTACTGGTGACCGGACTCAAACGCGGGCCAGAAAGCAAAGTGATGCTGATCTTCACGCTCACTGCCTCAATCAATAGGGATTTCTATAAACATATACACTGTCATTGTCGATATAAAACGGTCAACACACTAGCTGCTGTTCTCAGCACAAAGCAAAGTTAGCGATAATACACGATAATACAGGGAACCTCAGTGCTTTGATACAACGCTCCTGTTCTAAGTGGATAGCCATCGTACATCAGGTAACGCAACGACTATTACGTGTCCCATTCCCAGTCGGAGTTCCTAGATTCCATTTGGAGAGGATAAGGTACTTCTTGAATTGATTGGCACGTTATAGACCCTCAGCTGTTTATACTGTGGTGTGTCATGTGTTAGTGAGACTTATTTAAACACATTGTGCAAGTAGTCGATGAGGGAATTACCAACAATAGTTTTTAAAAGTCCTACACCCTTGTATCATTACACAGTACTGGCACATCCATTCATGTGTTCTTGTCCATTGCCGAGTGGCAGATCTTTGGTCATTTTTCCTGGAATACAGTGAATTATTCAGTAAAACAAAATTGAGAAATAAAACCAACAAAAACCTTGTGCTGGAGTACATGACAGTGCTCACAATTTCCACAATGATTCTGGATTTGTTGCCGCCAATCAGGATGGAAGAATATTATCGCTATAGCAATGAGACCAACATGACAGCAGTGTTGCCCCCTGGAGATGTCGACAGCAACTATACCACGTACGGCAATGAAGTGTACTACCCCAAGACGTATGTGTACGACATGTCGTACCGTGCACGGACGATACTCTCCATGCCTCAACACATTTTGATATTAATACTCAAGCATTGCTTCGTATAACACATAACTCGGATAGATATATTCACCCTTTTACCATTTCCTGATCGAAATTAAATAATTCATTCTGAGATCGCGATAGAGCAAAACATAAACAATGATATCATCAAGAGTTTCCAACATATCGTCAAGAATTTCCCACATACCGTCAAGAACTTATAATAGCCAATAACTTCAAGAATTTACGAGTGGTGCATTTTCTGCAAAATCTCCAACCAATCATGATAAACTCGTGTTTGTCAATGGGGAAATTCATTTTGTTAATGGTGTATGTCGTTGATGATAATTCGACGATGACATCTAGATTGGTTTTTGTAACCTGTAAAATGTAAAGGGTAGCACATGATAGTATGCGATAGGTCATTATTATCAAATTGCTTTCTCAATTTTTTTAAAATTTTGTGTGAAACTCCAAGTAAAATTCTTAAATGTAAGATTTTGTTGGCAATATCAGGTTTCACTATGCATAAAGAACAAAGGCTTTGTTTATTTCAAGGTGTCCACTTTAATATTGTGATGGTATGTTGAGTGTAACAGACATCTGTCTGTCCGTTGTAATGATGAATCGATTGCCAATAAATCATTCTTTTAACCCGGTTAGAAATATATCTTTATAGAACATTAAATGGAAGACTTACCTGTAATATTCTTGCAGGTAATTGTATTACTATTAAGTGTGGCAGTGATGGTTCATTCATGCATACATTATTTTATAATGTCAGGAGTATTTATATATAACAAATATATGAACTTTATCATGACGAATCCAGTACTTTTCGCTTGAAATTGAAAATGGAAAATATTTTTTTATGGAATAGGCCAAGAAATTAGTATTAAGTTCCACAATAAACACATCGACGCATTTGTCTGACTTGTAATCAGGTTGAATTTATTTCCGAGAAATGACAGAAATTTCATCCTAAATCAATACGAAGTTTTCCAACTAATTCTGTCATGAAAAATATTCCAGAAATTTGATATATTAGAAAAAAGACTGTTGAAGAAATCGTTGAACGCTCTCAAAAGATTTTGGTTCCCAGGTGCCATCGATTAACAAATCTACGTAATCGTATCAGCCAGGTGAGTGACACGAAGCACTTTTGCGTGTCTCAGCTTGTGAGGAGCATAACCAGCGAATATTCACTGCCTGCACACGTAATGCCCCTTTCTCACATAGCCGGTGAATCCGTGGTATCCGTGATAAGCAAGCTCACAAATGTTTGAAAGCAGTGATTCATACACAAAATCTTCATTTTATCGGAAGGTTCATTGATCGATTACGACCCATCGCACTTAATATAATAAATGTAAGTGCAATGCAAACCGGTTCTGTACTTCCGCTTTTGATGGGAAAAAAACATTAATGACACCTAGAGAACTCCCTGTAGGCCCTACTGATTACTGTCCCATCCTGGAACTGCGTCCAAGACGTAAATAAACCTCACGAATTGTGATAGGTCACTAACCGGTTTGAATTAGACTTTGTCCCAGAAAAATAACAACACTCGAGATGTCTTGGTGCACTGATCATTCCAAAAATGGCCAAATAATTAGTATGGAGGACTGTACGTTTTTTTGTCTGAGGGGAATCATCAGGTCACGCACCTAAATATCGCGGGTTCGTCTCGTCTCACAGACACTCTTCTTAACTATAAGACAACGAGAAACCACACCATGTATCATGTATTACGGAAAGGAAAAATAAATCTTTGAAAAAAAAAAGGACTTGAAGATAGGGCTTAGATATTGGCACTTCATGGGAAGGCATATATGGCGATTTGTGTGGTGACCTTGAATTTGACATTCCATGACCTTAAAAGGTAAAAACAGCCATTTTTGGGGTTTAAAAAAGGTCAAATTCACACTGCATTTTCTGAAAAAAAGTAACTGGTCAGCTTGTGGTTTTTTGATTCAGAAAATGCAAATTGGGATACTTGACATTTCTATATTTGAAAGATGGAAGCCTTAAATTCATCTTGAGGCCCGATTCCTAGGCCAGCAAGTCCCAAAATGGCATGAAATGAACACATTGGTTTGTGGAGCCAAAACAGTTGTACATAGATCTCAGGATTGTAATATAAATATTATAAGAAGTCTCATTTGGATAATCTTTTAGTGACCTTGAGCTTGACCTAAGATGACCTTGAATGGTAATTGTCGAGATTACATTTGAATATTGTGATTCGACCGATGCTTAGGTTTTATTATAAATAGATATCTTTTGGTCACCTTGAACTTTTAGTGAATTTGATATGTCAAAGCGGCAATTTTACAGGACAAAAATCATGTCTACCACTGTACATTACTTCGGTAACCTTTCTTAGCACTTGAACAAATTTTAATCATTGATATTGCGCCCGATGTCCAAATTGAACTTTTTGTTACTTAAATATAAACGAAATAGCCTTAGGGGCTTTTTTGATCAGTGAAACTTAGGGGTCAACCTCAGAATAGTACCAATAAACACTTAATGACGCATTCCCATTGGACGAGCCACAGCTTCATTACAAAAACTTTCCTGTTAATCGATGTACATTTCCAGTTCATAAAAGCAAGCGTTCAACGAATCTACTAACGCTTCCCTCTCACAAATAAATTTTGTTGAAGGGCAACCCATGATGAAATCAATGAGTACTTGTCCAACAAGCTTGTTTCAGCAGGATATTGTTTGAGCAGCTTGCTTTAGCAGGATATTAATCTGCTTCCTAGGTAATTGGCCTTTCTCGTCTCACACTTATAACATGTACTGGCTTCCAACTAATAATATATAGGCGAACGATGAGAGGTACACGGCTTTGGCAGCTTCTCGGTGAAAAAATAATCTGGATATTGACGAGAACTTTCCCCGTTCAAGCCAATTGGCGTACGAAGTCAAAAAAGTGGTTATTGATGTTTGGCCACGTAAACTGATTCGGAGCCAAGACATTGTAAGTATGGTCGTCGTGAACTTAGAAGATCCCTTGGCTTTTTCACTTGAATGAGCAAACAACTGACGGGCTGGGTAAGGCACAGATCAATGCGAGCTCTCCAAAAACAGGCAAACTAACAATAAATTATTCAAGTCCGTGCTAGATTTGACAGAAGACGAGTGATCATCCGAGACAACGCTGACACGGATTACTACAGTGTGTGCAAACCTGAAACAACTCTGAAAATAGAACATAACAGTGATCATGGCTTGGCTATAAAGTGCTGAAACTATTTGCATATATGACGTACTCACGTAATTACTGATTCGCACATTACCAAAGTGTCCTACTTTTGACAGGTAGTGTACTAGTATACTCTACTACTAGCCTAGTCATAAGTGGAAAGTAGTAAGTGGTAAGTTACTGTAGTAAATGGTAAGTAGTAATGCATAAGTAGTAAGTGGTAAGTTGCAGCAAAGTCGCAAGTGGTAAACCGTTATATATATATATAATGTTCATTCAGTAAGTAGTAAGTCTTAATGTCCCTTCAGGAATTCCATACGAGATTTATTTTTCCTCGCTGCCAAAAACATCGTCTAGCAAAATATGACTTTTACAGTACTGTCCCTTTGCACTTTCTTTATCCATTTCAAAACATTGTCATGTTCATCTACTTTTCCAATGAATTTGTTACTTGCCGGAATCTAAAGATTTCGGCAAGTATGTTGGTCGGTTGGTTTGATTGATTGATTGATTGTTTATCTGTTAGTGCTCTACAGGTCGCAATTGTACAGTGATTGTTACGTAACTTGGGGTATGTAATCTGTAGGATAACAGGCAGGCACCGCACACTTTTGGAGAATATAGGCCAAAGGTCAAGGTCAAGGTCACGCAAAACGTCGAAAACACATAAGTGCTCATAACTCCAGTTCTAATTGTCGTAGAGACTTCAAATCAAGTGCATATGGTAGATATACTCGAGTTCTATCTTTTGTGACCTTGACCTTGACCTTCGACCTTGACCTTGAGAAGTTCGCCTCAGGTCGAATATTTGACCTTGGAGGTCACCTCCTCCGATTTTCGATCTGATGCTCGGAAACGATGTCGGACCGGTCCCTCATGGTCAATGTCAATTTTTAGCGCGATCGGTCAATCCGTTATGACGTAATCGACGTTTCTATGGCAACGAAATTGGTCCCATCATAAGCGAAATTGCATGTTTCAAGCTGTCCATGCTGATAAAAGCGTCAATAATGTGCGTAAAAATCTAACGATACACCTGTTTATAGCCAAGGACGAGTTCTTTTGTTCCGCGAAATTTCAAGGTCAAAGGTCGGAAGTCAAGGTCAATATTGACCCGCAAGTGAAAACCATGTAGGTCACTATATCTCAAGAAGTAAGCAAGATAGAGACACGAAAGTAAATCCACAGTATTGCACTCACTTAGCCTATCAACTTTTGTATTTACACCTAAGGCGTATGGCCGATAGCCTTTGCAAGCGCCTGAGGTCGAAGTTGACCCAAAAAATGACCTTGACCTTGACCTTTCGCGAAAATATCGAGTAGTAACTCGTTTGAAAGGTCTTCGGGAGTAGTTTCGATATATGTTCTTATTTTTGGAATCTGACGTCATATGACGTCATAATGACGTGAAACGTGATTTTATCATACTTCAATTGATTGTTTACATGAGATGCATAAACCATTTATTACTTGGCGAAATCTTCGATTTTCGCCAAGTATGTTGGTCACTCGCGGATGTTTGTTTGTTACTTGCCGGAATCTAAAGATTTCGGCAAGTATGTTGGTCGGTTGGTTTGATTGATTGATTGATTGTTTGTTTATCTGTTAGTGCTCTACAGGTCGCAATTGTACAGTGATTGTTACGTTACTTGGGGTATGTAATCTGTAGGATAATAGGCAGGCACCGCACACTTTTGGTGAGTCTAGGTCAAAGGTCAAGGTCAAGGTCAAGCAAAACGTCGAAAACACATAAGTGGCCATAACTCCAGTTCTAATTGTCGTAGAGACTTCAAATCAAGTGCATATGGTAGATATACTCGAGTTCTATCTTTTGTGACCTTGACCTTGACATTTGACTTTGACCTTGAGAGTTCGCCTGAGGTCGAATATTTGACCTTGGAGGTCACCTCCTCCGATTTTCGATCTGATGCTTGGAAACGATGTCGGACCGGTCCCTTATGGTCAATGTCAATTTTTAGCGCGATCGGTCAATCCGTTATGACGTAATTGACGTTTCTATGGCAACGAAATCGGTCCCATTATAAGCGAAATTGCATGTTTCAAGCTGTCCATGCTGATAAAAGCGTCAATAATGTGCGTAAAAATCTAATGATACACCTGTTTATAGCCAAGGACGAGTTCTTTTGTTCCGCGAAATTTCAAGGTCAAACGTCGGAAGCCAAGGTCAATATTGACCCGCAAGTGAAAACCATGTAGGTCACTATATCTCAGGAAGTAAGCAAGATAGAGACACGAAAGTAAATCCACAGTATTGCACTCACTTAGCCTATCAACTTTTGTATTTACACCTAAGGCGTATGGCCGATAGCCTTTGCAAGCGCCTGAGGTCGAAGTTGACCCAAAAAATGACCTTGACCTTGACCTTTCGCGAAAATATCGAGTAGTAACTCGTTTGAAAGGTCTTCGGGAGTAGTTTCGATATATGTTCTTATTTTTGGAATCTGACGTCATATGACGTCATAATGACGTGAAACGTGATTTTATCATACTTCAATTGATTGTTTACATGAGATGCATAAACCATTTATGATTATTGTTGATCCGGTGCTCTGGTAAGTATTGGGGATACCTACTGAAGCTATTTGACAAATATCAGTTCAATAATTGCAGTGGTAATGGCCTAATTGACCTTTTTATGACGGAAAATTGGAGAAAATTTCATTTGTTTGTCTTTTCATACTCATAGCGTCCACATTTGTTGCTTGATTCTTTTCAAATTTGATGTAGATATTCTGTAGGATAATGGCTCTTGACAGAATGATTTTGAGAAAAATAGCTCTATTGATGACGTCACAAAAGATCCGAATCCTATCAGTCTTTCATGACCACAAACTGCTTATGCTAGGAAAGAAATATAATACTTTTTTCAATGTTTTCCATCAACTATACAAAATCTAGAAAAATGCCATTACTCATATTTAAAATAACCAGATGCATCAACTTTGCAAAAAATTCAGTCTTTGGTAAAAGTTCAAGGTCATTGCCAGCTATTCCGGCAAGTTAGTCGACTATGTCGGTTCATTTGTTTGGTGGTTCGTATTGAAAACTGTTCAGCCCAACTGGAGTCGAACCTAATACAAAACATTTTATTTATGTTTCTATCACTAATCTACGTACTACGGCACGGGTCACCTCTCCACCTTAGGCCTCCTTAAGCATTGGTCACCCCCACCTTAGGCCTCCTTAGGCATGTGTCAGCTCCCCTCCTTAGGCCTACTTAGGCATGGGTCACCTCCGCACCTTAGGCCTCCTTAGGCATGGGTTACCTCGACGCCTTAGGCCTCCTTAGGCATGGGTCACCTCCCCACCTTAGGCCTCCTTAGGCATGGGTCAACTCCAATACTTAGGCCTCCTGGCATGGGTCAACTACCCTCCTTAGCAGCTATACACTTCCTTGGGCTGGCTTACATACCCCTGCCGAGGGGGCATGATATTGAATGCAAGGGTCTAGGGTCATTAAATCTGCTTGTCTTGGCATGTGTTGTATGTATATATCAATTTACGTGCACGAAATGTCGATCTTCCCACCTTGTTCCATGTCATACATGCCAATATCCCTCCTCAGGCGGGCTTACATACCCCTTCCGAGGCTGGTTTACATACCCCGCCTGCGGCTGGAATCCTGCATCCATTTTCCAAACATGCAGATTTTAATGATGTTAATGCACCCAAGTGCCTATGATCATCATTACCGCTTCTCTAGATATGGAACATATGTATATACTCACTCATGTGCATGAAAAGTGAATCGGTCAAGGGTAAATAGATGTCTTTGTTCTAAACAACATTTGCGTGTCAACGGAAGCTTTCGAGTATGATTCAATTACTACCCCTGAACCGCATGTTCTCAAATTCGGAAATTTCAACTTTTTTCTTGCTGTAGATAATGAGAAATGCTGTTAATGAAAATTATTGACACCCCAATAATGCTTCTATGCTGAAATATATTGGAAACCCGCACATCACAAAGGTATTTCATCACAATGCATGACATGCCCCGTTTCGTAAGACTTTTTGAGAGTTATCTCAGAAACTCCAAAAATGAAAACAAGTTTGAACCAGTAGCCATCTAAAACTATGCAAGAACAATAATATATGTCATATTTGTTGACAAATTTTACAATCTGAGGGAGTTATAACAATTTTTAGGAGAGGTTGCCTTTTATGGGTACGATCCTTATAATAATAATAATAATAATAATAATCAGATTTATTTAACTTCCCCATCCCCCATCGGGTGACAATTTGAAATTTGGAAAGCACATTCGAATGGAGAAACCTTTGCATTGCCAGGATGAAAACTCCACCTACTTTGTGCCGGTGACGGGTATCGAACCCGCGTCACCTACCGCCTCTGAGCTTCGTTGCTTCAAGAGCCACCGGTCCCATCCACTCGGCCACAGAGGCGGTTAATATGATGCCATATGCCATAGACTTTCTCATATATTATCTTCATTTGTTTTTTTGTAGAAAAGTGTGAAAAGAATCACATATATTATAATATTTATAACTGTATCGATGGACCGATTCCGTCAAGTGTTTACTGCTGTTCTTTGTTTGAATGAACTAACCCACATATATACAGTGGCACTCGAAATTGTGAAATCAGACCCCCACCCACTACAGACTACAAGTCAAGAAATCAATCGGTGCTTTTCTGTCAACTAACACCATCCACTACCCTCAACTATCCCACAACTTTGACACGAACACTTATAACAATGCAACTCTTCAATTGATTAATGACACGTGTCGTGGGCACGCGCTATAATTTGAGGTTATCGTCTTTACATTGATTTATCATGATAAGGAATAACATATTACGTCATGAACGTTTGTGTTTACTCTTTTGAAAGTGAAGTCCTATTGCTCTATGAAGCAACAATTTTTTCAGGTAAGTACGTCCACGTGTATGATATTACAATAGGAGATAAAACATCCCCGCAATTTTACTCCATTAAATGTATTTGACAATAGTGCACACAAGGTTTTGTGGCAATCTTATTTAGAATATATTATTATGATTGATGAAAAAAAAAATAAACTCAATGATACTCGACATATAGACCCACAAAAATAACTACATCCATGATTAACATTGAATGCTACGTTGATTTTTGCTTCTGATGGTGATAGCCAGTTCTGCTGAATTATGTCCTGACAGTTGATGATGCATTTCCATTATACGAGCACCACCGACTGTATGACAAAAACTCTCCCATTCGTCGATGTACATTTCCGGCATATAAGTATAAGAAGACAACATCCAACCAATTCAAAACGTTTGCCTCTCCCAAATGCATTTCATTGAGTAGCAAACCCATGAATAAATCAATGGTATTTGTACAACAAGTACCAGAAACTTGTGTTAGTGGAACTTTTATCTGTCCCTTTTATCTTATCCCAGAGTGGTAGTAACTTTATATACTATGTCTACAGAGGCAAGAAACACAATAGAATTCAGAAAATATGTGTGTATTTTTTTTCAGAGGAAATTGATAAGTGCATCCGAGTATACAGTCATTATGGGTCAATTAACCCATGATAATGCTTTTATCCCATATACATATATGGTCTCAAGATCTGACTGTGAAAATGTTCAAGTGTCATCAGTATCAGTAAATAAACATGAATATGATCGGCGCTGTGGTGTCACTATTACTGCAAAAAAAATCGAAACGAATGAAAAGTTCGAACGGTAAACAACCCATAAGTCAATTGCGCCAGAGGTGGAGGCATTGGCAATGCAATCGAACAATTACATTACATGTGCACATCAAAACATTTGTGGAAAGATATCATGTAATTATACCATGGAGACAATTCAAGTTCATACATGTACATCAGCACCTCATATATTTACGCATATCATTAGTTACTTGCTTCGACACGATAGTGAAGCTGTGTCAGTGACAAGAACCACACGCGCAGAACATCAGCCACGTCATCAATCACCGACCTCCGACCATGAGCGAGACAAGCTGAGTTCCTCCATATCGGATATCATGCACAATCTAGGATTGATTGTTATGTACGGTGGCTAATTTCTGTCATAGTGCTTATTTTATTCTGGCGCGAAGTACGGGTATTGAAGTGGTGCAAAATTTGCCACCGCTGTGTAAATATTTCTGGCGCTTCGCAAACGATTCTGCAGCCGCATTACTTTTCCGGCTACCACGCAGAAGGTCCCGCCGTCACGTTAATATTCACTCTGTTGATATTCATGATGCTTTGTATCATGTATCCCATGATGCAACACGATTTCAGGTCACTCGTATATGTTAGAGCTTAAACTAGGTCAGTTCAGAGAGAAATAAAGACATGGTGAAAAAATGTTATGCACCTGATACGTTCATGGATCCATGGCGACTCAGCTACGACGGCGCATTAGGGCCACAACAGAGATCAAAACAAATCGAGATAACGAGATTTTATTTCGAGAAAACGATTTTTTTTTCGAGAAAATGAGTTTCGGGCCCGAGATAATGAATGTTTAAACTCGATATAACGAGTTTTAAACTAGAGATAACGATTTTCAAAGTCGAGAATAATAGCTTTTATTTCGAGATAATGAATTTTCATCTCGAGATCTCAAGTTTTTTAATTCGAGATAACGAATTTAAATTCGAAATAACGAAATTAGTTTCGAGATAACAAGTTTTTTCTGCTCTCTGTTGTGGCCCTAATGCGCTGCTCACAAAATTGCACAATGCAAACTGGTTTTTTTATTCCACGATGACAACATGTCAACGATGCCAATCACATCCAATCACTTAATCTTTCTTGAAAGAGCTTATTTCATGCAGTACTTGTCATATATCTGTTCCATGGGGTTTGTTTCGGATATCTAAATTATTCCCATATGTTGTTCGGCAGGTGTATACTAATTCCATCAGGTGTACAGTAGAAACAACTACATTTAACACACTGATGCACCTGATGACGCAAGTGCGACTCTGGATGAACTATCTGGTCGGGCTTTATTTCTATTGCAAAATGTTGTATTTTGCGTTTGTTATCGGCATCATCAAAATCTGACTGTATTTGTGGTAATAGATTGATGCTTACATCCACCTGAGGTACTCGGCGCTACTCGCTGTACTCACCCTACCATCTGGAATTGCTCCAAGACGTGAATGTGATCTCATGAATCGTGATCGGTCACTAACCAGACTTATTGGCATACTTACAATCTCCCACTGTAATATAGCGAGAGTTGAAATATTCAGGTGCAGTGAATATTCTAAATACGGGAAAAATGAATGTTGATTTGAACTGCGAGCGAGTCGTTTGGACAAAAACATGGCGTGATGCGCTCAAATGTCACGGGCTAATCTTGTCTCACAGACTATCTTCTGAGTTATGGAATGACACAAAAAAGAAACGTTTTCTGCAACATGTAGTATGCGAAGGTAAACCTTCCAGTCCTTCGGTAGTTTCTCGTTTTATTATCATGAGGACATAATAATGCAGCTATTTCTGGTTTCCATGTCAAACAACAGGATACCAAACTAATGATCTCAGCACAGTTACATACACCAGAGGATTAAGAGGAAACCATGGCTCAGAAAAACATAAGCATATAATGAAAAATAATTATGAGCACTGAGGATGTAGCAACAATTTGATTGTACCAACTAACATGCCTACCATCCCTAAAATAACACATCGAGATAGATTCCCCCCCAAAAATATTTGACTATTGATACCATATTGGTACATCTTTATTCTATTGTTTTAAATCCAGCAGAAACACGGAATGAAGTGCTAATATTTTATTACTCATAAAAACAAGCTATAGATCTATGATTGATCAGATCAATTCGATTGAGTGTTTGGTGCTGCCTATCGTTGTAGTACGATTATACAGAAGCAATTGAAATTGTGAAATCAGACCGCCACCCACTACCGATAACAAGTCTGGTAATCAACTGGTGCCTATCTCGTCACGGTAACATGAATACTCCATAACGCTGATGCGATTTCTCAGTGGGAATGGGTAACGTATACCCAATGGGAATACTGCTTACCGGGTACTATGGGTTTGAACACTCGGGTAATCAGAGGTCTAGTTGAAGGTCACTCAAAAGACAATTGACTGCTTGTATGCTCACATCACTAACATAAGTTCCCTGGTGATTTCTCAACTGCTTGTTCATATCACTACCTGCTTGGTTCAGGAAACATTTCCAAATAAATATTCCTCAGAATTTAAAGCATGGTAAAAATGGTTGAAACAGTTTTCATAGTTTAAAGCATGGTAATTTTCCAGCGATGTTCGGAGACAGGAAAAGAAGCAGAAGTGACATTCAAATGGCTTGACAATGTGTGCCGGTAAGACATTCCTATAGTGGAGGGAAGGGGTTTTTGATATGATGTTTCGTGTTACGAATTCATGATAGATCTATACATCATCTGTGGGCGTTTACATTATGTTATCCATTCAAATGATGATCAGTCTCATTTTTCTTCCCCAGAATACTTGGTACCAGGTCGTAATGACATTGTTGTTATCCATCATGTCGTACCATGTGGGCGTTAGCAAGTTTGTCCTGGAATAAGCACATGCGCTCAAGTAACATCTGCACGTGACATAACGCAACTGTAATCATCAGGGATGGGTTTAAATTTCTTTCTCACTGATGATTCAATTTCTTAGTGTTTGTAGAATACATAATGCCTTGCTTCTCTTGCTGTTGGTTATATTTTTCTCGGACAGGTCAGGGAAACTAGATTTTGGTTATGTTGCGGATGCAATCACAATTTGCTAGTAATTGCGCTAAAAGTCAATATTGTATGAAACTACATTAGGGACATTCGCCTTCGTATATTTTCGCCTTCGTGGTATGCTCGCCTTCAAGTTTCGCCTTCTCGTAATTTCGCCTCCGCGTGTTTTCGCCTTCAACTTCAGGGTGGCATGTTCGAAATGATCGCAAGGTTAGCGACACAGCGCAACCACGTCGCAAGAATTGGATGTCTATGTTCAAAGACACGCAGACATTGCGACATCGTTAACCACATCGCAAATAGCTCAAAATTGCGGCGTGGATTTAGCAGTCGCAAACACTTGCGACTTGTCTATTCAGTGAAGTCAGTCAGCCGTATTCTGGGCATTTCTATCGTCGTGGGTTAGATGAAGTGACTGATAATAACCTTAGATATCATTTAAGGGTTATTGTGATAAGTTGCCACAATGTACATATTTTTTATCATAGTATATCAAACCCGTTATCTAATTTAGTCAACATCATCTGGATCTATTCATCGAACTCTGCAGTTCTAGATCTACATGCGGTTTGCACATGCAGTTTTGCTTTTTTTCTTGCATTGTACAATTTGTCAAAGATCTCCAGGAGCTATATTCAGTTATAGGTTCTCTAAAAATTTTACTATCACACAATTATAGGATATTGCTATAATAGACAGGACGGGACTTCGACCAGGTGTGACACGCGGTACTGCTTTGATTTATGTGTAAATGTGTGACAACCCCTATTCTTACTTATATAAACGAAGCATACATTCCCGGATATGGATAATGGAAGTGGACAGGTCGTAGGCCTCGCCGGAAAAGTAACACATGTGGGTATAATATGTAGCTTCCTATTAAATCGGGTACAGTCTATTGGTGTTGTTGGTGTTTGTCATATAGCGTAGGCCTCACAATCCTGTTCGATCACTGTGAGTATGATTAAGCATGTGTATTAAAGGACGTACTTATTAGTTTACTCAATTTTATACATTTATATGAACATTTGCCTGATCCAACAGCTCTGTGTATGTCCAAAAAACATGATATTGGTCGGAAAATATTCCCCTTCCTTTCTTACCCCTCCAACCCCCACACATTGGTCCAGTAATACTCGGGTGTTTTTCACGGGCTCAACAAGGTAAAGCTTCTGACTTATAGATATATTTTGGCTGTAAAGGAATAACCGAACAATAGTTTTCCTAATAAGTCTTATTGGCCACAATAAAAATAGTTATGACAAGAAACATTCATTATTGGGCTCAACAAGGTATTCTGCCCAGTTATGAATTCATAGCTGTAACCAAATAGGTTAACATTAGTTTTACTAGTTAGATTTATAATTTACCACAGTAAAAATAGTTACGACATAACCAAATCAAATATAGTATTCAAGGGTTTTTAAATAGTTCTGTGATAACATTTTCAAAGCTCTTCCTTTGAGGCCAATTGCCCTTGTTGATATTGAATTTATTTTTCAAATAATGCTGGTAATGCTGCTCCATGTTTGGTCTCTTAATAATTATTATTGATAACAACTATTAATTGCTTACAAAACAAAATAGCTTTTTGCTGAGTCATGTCGTCTATCTCGCCCTCAACGCAGTTGGTTTTTCGGGTTTTTTTAAGATGAGGGTAATGATAACTCGTGTTCATCCATCATCTTGTTCATTTGAAAGATTTTGCGAAAAGCAGCACGTGCTCATCGCAAATGCGCCTTTCTGCGCAACACTTGCCATGACCTCGAACATACCACGCAAGTACATCGCAAATTTTGGTTTGCACCATCGCAAAGTGTTCGCAACTAAACTATTCTGCGATCATTTCGAACATCCCACCCCTGGTGTTTTAGACCTCGGAATTTTTGAAATATTTCATTATTTTCCCTGGGTACCTGGTTGAGGTAGTTAATATCATCTATTGATTTGCATAGTATAAATCGGTTTTTCAATAGCAGATATGGTAAACACATGAAAAATGGGTACAACATTCAGATAATCTTTGTTAATGTTGAACAATCATTGGTGTTCGAAATGTACGTCAAAATGATGACCTTGATTTTTTCTCTGTATGAACCCTTAGAGACTTAAAACTAATTGTGTTCCTCGATTTATCCAGAAAACAATGAGGTGCGGACCTGAACGGTTCTAGCTACCTCCTCCATTGGTATTGAACACTACTGAGTAAAGAATGGTGACCTTGAATCTCAACATGAATGACCTTAAAAGACAAACACTGACTACTTGACAACAAAACAGATAATTAAAAATTGGTACATCATCAACATCACCTGATGAAGTCCAAATCTTGTTCACAATTTTGCGTGGTCTATTATTAAGTATACTGTCTAAGAATACTTCCCAGGAATCAACAGAAGAATATATATGGATTCAACAAGGATGATGTATATGCAATGTCATATGGATGGACACAATAATCATCACACTCATTCGTGACGTAAATGAGAAATTCCTCCGTGTCGTTCAGTGTTTCAAGGGTAAAACATTAAAGTGATATTGGGAGAAAGTTATGGATCTCAACATATATTTCTGATCGAATGATGAAAACATAATAGTTCTCTATCTGCCCTGTCTTATTGGTTTCATTACGAGTTTCTGCTGGAGTCCCATTCTCGGTGATTTGTGTCCCTTGGTGCAATGCGATTCCAGCTTACTCGTATATGTTTGAGCCAATCGAGCGTAAACTAGGTCAGGCCAGGGGTAACTCCAGTGGCGCACAAAACAAAACAAAAGCGGTTGCTAATATTGTCATATGCTTGATTCATCATGTTTATCCATCTGATTGTTTTGTATCCTACTTTTCTGAGACCACAGGCATATTTGTAGTTTATTTGAAACAAATAGTTTTTCTGCCATCAGTTCTACTATCACTTTAACTGAAATACAAGCAGATTGTCTGCGCAGGCGTATATCACGTTGCTGTTGTGTATCCCAGACTCCAGTTTTATTCTTGTCGAGAAGAATTTATTTATGGAAACACCGTCTTCCGTCTGACATGATCATCGCCATCTATTCGTCATTGCATATATGACCAATGCCCGAGTAATCAGGTTGGTTTTCACTTTGTTCTCTCATCGGATTGTGAAATAAAGCGTATCGTAATGCAAGGACATGGTCATTTCTTGATTCCACCGTGGCCTTGAGACTGATATTCTAACCAGTTATTTTCGATCGCTTTTATACCACAAAGCCGAGAAAAGTATCCATCGAAGGTGTCACACATGTAGGTTATGAAACACCCACATAACCCACATGTGGGTTATGAAACACAAGCTTGGTGAGTTTGTTTTCTTGTTCAAGTTTGTTTTGACTCTATAAAATGTTTCATTTGCTTGTGAAGTGTACTTTAAGAACAGGTATTTTGCACACTATGTAACCCTGGTGACGCCATGATTTATGTTTCAATCTTAGTGCCTGGACTGAAATACAAGCAGATTACAATTATTTTGCAGTAATAAGGTGATGTCACGTCGATTATCTATTTGGTTGTAGATATATATTTTAATATTGAACTAGTATAGAACATCAATGTTATATTTTTTCTTTAATGAATATACATATTTTCCCCCAGGGAAAGAATCCGGAGAAATTTGACACAGAAATAATAATGCTTGAAATATCCAGTTGCAGTGACCATTCTAAATACGACAGCCTGAATGAGCCTATGTAGCGCAGCTTACCATTTCTCCTAAATCCAATGAAGATTAAAAATGTGCCAGACGGATTAAATATGGTATACATTCAGTGGGTGAGTAGTATTAACAGAGTAAGGTGTGCTACTTGGGCCAATGAAGGTTGATTTGAACTGCGAGCGAGTTGTCTGGACAAGAACATCACGTGGTGCGCTTGCATGTAAATGTCACGGGTTAATCCCGTCTCACAGACAATCTTGTGAATTATGAAACGACACAAATGAAAGATTTTTTCTGCAACAGGTGTCATGCAGTATGTAAAAGTAACACTTCCAGTCGTTCGGGAGTTTTCCCATTTTATTTTTTATGGCAATGACATGATAGTGGAGATATTGGCTTCCCGTGTCAAAACACGATATCAAATTATCGATCTCAGCCAAATTTACATACATCAGAAACTGTCAGAAATAACGAGAGCTGTCTGATCATTCTATCTCTGTGAGACAGTTATGTAAACATTCCGCAGCCACACTCGGTGGTTTGAAAACTGTCAGAAGTAACGAGAGCTGTCTGATCATTCCATCTCTGTGAGACAGTTATGCAAACATTCCGCAGCCACACTCGGTGGTTTGAATGTAAGTATCAACCTAATACACAACTAGAATTTTATGATGACAATATCACACGTAAATATACCATTTGGGAACAGAAACAAATTTCAGTCAAATAGTTTATCCAATATCTTTTCTTACCGTTGGAAAAGGAACTCATCTTTTGTGCAGTCTGGTGAATATTCTCACCCTCTCGGGCAGACAATATCACCACCGTACTCCACATGATTCAATCACTTCTGGCTCACAGAGATGCTGGGAACATATCGTCTCGATAACAAATTGGCTGAGAAAGATCTAGGATAATGGATTGGGTCTTGTACGATGTTACATGTATGGTCTAGGGAAATGGATGGGACAGCTTTAGGTGCGAATAGAAGAACTACTCTCATTACACGCTAGTGTAGGGCGGAACGGTCACCTTCAGACAAGTTAGATGTTGTGACATCTTCACTTTGGCCAAGTTCGTCTCCTTTGATGTTTGTCAGGAAACACAACTGTCTCTTCGGGCTTCCCGTACTGTTCAGAATAGATTGTGTCCATCAATTTGTTGAAAGAAAAAATGGGCATCGAAAGTTTCCCATTTTCATTAACCGCAGCTAGCTGGCCAAACAATTGAATGCCTAGCCTGCAGCATTAAGATTTCATTGATGGTCACATGTGTTGTCTTTGGCTTGTTGCTTTGTTGTCAGATATTTAGAAAATTAATTACACTACGATGCGTTGACCTGTACAGTGACCATAGTAGTTTTTTTGTATTACACTTAGATGCTAGTATGGTATATTTCATTATATACTTAATGGTGACAAAAAGGTTCTGAACAAAATAAACAAGAGTGTACATAAGAACACATTGACATTTCGGATCCCTTTACCGACAGCAACGTTGTTAGCGTATACGTTTCAGGCGCAGTCGATATTCTAGTTTTCAAGCATGCCGATTGGGAATATCCGATGGTTATTCATGCAAAAATCGGTGACAGGAGGAAAAGAGCTTCACATCACTTAGTGTCGAAGGTGCGATTATGTTTATTTAGTAATTAGCATCTTTCTGAAAACAGAAATGTTTTAAGTGCGTTTGTAATGAGCCCAATTCGTTTGAAGGTTTGTGCAACAATTGTTTATTTAAAACCAATTTTTTGGCCGATGGAAATGCGTTTGTGATGAGCCCAAATCGTTTGAAGGTTTGTGCAACAATCGTTTACTTAACATCAATTTTTTGGCCTATGGAAATGCGTTTGTGATGAGCCCAAATCGTTTGAGGGTTCGTGCAACAATCGTTTATTTAACATCAATTTCTTGGCCTATGGAAGTACGTTTGTGATGAGCCCAAATCGTGTGAGGGTTTGTGCAACAATCGTTTACTCAACACCAATTTTTGGGCCTATGGAAGTGCGTTTGTGATGAGCCCAAGTCGTTTGAAGGTTTGTTCAGCAATCGTTTACTTAACATACATTTCTTGGCCTATGGAAGTACGTTTGTGATGAGTCCAAATCGTTTGAGGGTTCGTGCAACAATTGTTTACTTAACACCAATTTCTTGGCCTATTTCATAAAAACGGATTTTTCCATATCTAAATTTGCGTTCCGAATGGAACCGAAACTGGAAATGTGCATGTTTTGTTGCGAAAACTACAGATGAACTACAATTTTCATCTTGAAAAGTGTATAGGGATAATTTAAAGTGCCTAAGAGTAATACACGCTGATCAAAGTATGTTTACAATAATAGATGCAAGGAGGTACGTTGATCAGTATTATGTGCCATTGTACAGTACTATATCCATAGTTGTAGTCTGTGTCAGCGATGATTTGGATAGTCAGGATGTCACGCATCTTCTGTCGATTCCAGCACATACATTGAATAATTTATGGACAATTTGCTTTTTGTTGAAGATTTGCCTTGATCAGTGCCTTGTCCAACATAGAGCATTTTAGTTCATTCAAGCAAATGAGAAAGCCAAGACAATTCACAAGGTCACGTCGACTAAGCTTGTAATGCCTCCGCTCCAAATCAATGCCTGTTCACCTGTCTCGGCCAACCCGCAGTACTCACTTGCATGGCTTGTCAATTGATCAAACCGGGGAACATCACTCGATACCTTAAAAAATCTGGATTATATCTTCAACAAGAAAATGCTGAATTCGTTGAATGCCACCTTAGACTCGAAATGTACAACGATGAACGGGCGAGGTTTTGTCATACACTCGGTGTTGCCCCTGTAATCGAAATGCATCATCAACTGTCAGGACATATTTCAGCATAACTGGCTATCACCATCAGAGGAAGAAAACAACGTAGCAATCAATGGTAATCATGGACGTAGTTATGTTTGTGGGTCCATATGTCAAGTCACTGTTGATTCTAGTCTATACACGAAATATAATAATCTATTCTAATTAAAATATTGCGCAGGAAAAGCTTACTCCTCAACCTCCTCAACAGTCCAATATCAGACGAGAAAACTTTGACCTTGCTCGCATTCAGTCCACGGCTGAATTTAGTGATAATAAGCAGAACTATATCTTCTATGTCGCTGCATGGATACTTGACAAATCACGGCATCATCGGACTTTGAATCCTCCAACTATGAAGCATGCAATTCACGCACACTAGATCGGTGACAACTGGAAACGCTGATGAATTTATGTTCAATGATAACAAACAGTACAGTGTCGTCAAGAAGGTTTTAAGTGAGTGAGTCTGTCGTGGCTTTGACTGAACACATGGATTGATGGAAAGCAGATTCGGAAATGCGAAGGAGCGATTCGAACATGGCGGGCGTAGGCCTATCATGAGAGAAAACCCTTCCCTATGAGTTAATCCGAAATAGGCCTAGTGACGGCATCCCAGCAGTTGCTTGCCCTAAGCATTCAGAACAAAAGTCGCCTTTTTGCCAACCTAAACCTGCACGCCTAATTGCCAACATAAATCTGCATCATTACATCATTGCTTTTTTAATATGGTTTGAATATACTGAGTAGCATGCTGACTGGCTAAATGAATATAAGAGACAGCATAGTCCTATAGTGTATGAATGCAAATTTAATGATACAACACTATTTTATTCATATTTGTAAGTGCATGAGAGTGCGTGTGTGAATAGGAGCGTGCACATGTGCTAACCAAAAGATATATTAGTGCGATACTCTTATTTATAAGTAATATATAGCCTGGAATCTGGCTTGACTTGACTTCATAGTTATGTCGAATGGTAGGCCTACTATATGAATGAATGAACGTGTTCAAGTGATGTACAGTCATGATATATCCCGTTCCATATTTTCACAGCGATGATAATTCTATTGAAATCATTAAGTTCATTGTGTTACTCAGTAAATTGTAACATGCAATTCACTTCTTTTCACACAGGCCTAGGCCTACTGGTATTTAAAAAATGGTAAAACAATTTATAAATCGGTAATGCTCACAAAAACCCTATAAATTACATTCCAGGTGTCATAACTGCATTTGATAATACGAAGTTATCGTTCCGATAGTTTAGAAATACCAGATATGGATATAGTAAATATTTCAGAGTGTCATTTTATTGGAATTGAAACGGAGTTGTAGCCTATTTGTAGGCACATTGAACACAACTCGAAAGTTCCCATTTGATATCGGAAGTGAACCAGCGGTTGCAGACAATTTTGGCATGTTGTATTGCAAGAAGCCTACACCGGGGATAACATTAGGTCTGAGCAAGCAGAGCATTGACTGTACATGTCTGCTATTATTATAATGACAATTTTCGAGTGTAGTGTCAAGTTCTGTTGCGATTTTCCGTGATATATTCGCCTGATCGTGAAACCGACAAAACACAGATAGTCCTGGCACGCCACATTTACCTGTAGAATATTCCCATCCGGTAAATAAAATAGTTCAGATACTCATACGTACACCTATTGTTGGGTAATGAGATATCAATTTAGATTCCATTCAGTGTCCGTTACAGAGACCCCGCTAGATGGCGTTTACGTCATTATGTCGCAATACGTTATAACGTGAGTTGGCTATCTTGGTATAGAAAATCTTTGCTTGTGTTTAAATTTCCCACCCTGGCATGTTGCGTGTGTGAGATAATTGCACTGATATAGGAGAAGTGATATCACTATTTGTTCGAGGCATAGCAGACAACAGATAGGGATATCACTTCGAGTGCCATCAGTGTATTATCGCACATTAATCCCGATATCATGATCACAAAATAACTAATGATATCAACGGCGACTAAGTCAGATCAAATCCCTGAGGTTTATGAGTTAATACATCGATATTACCGCTACATGCAAATATCACTACCGCCTCCCAAGCATTCCGACACCACGGCCATATCACTGCCGCCTCGCAAACATTTCCGCCGCAACATGGATATCACCGTCACATCGCAAGCATTTCTGCCACCATGTGAATATCACTGCCTTGCAAACATTTTTGCTGCCAAGTAAATATCACTGCTGCCTCGCAAACATTCCGCAGCCACACTCGGTGGTTTGAATGTAAGTATCAACCTAATACACAGCTAGAATTTTATGATGACAATATCACACGTAAATATACCATTTGGGAACAGAAACAAATTTCAGTCAAATAGTTTATCCAATATCTTTTCTTACCGTTTCGTAAAAAAGGAACTCATCTTTTGTGCAGTCTGGTGAATATTCTCACCCTCTCGGGCAGACAATATCACCACCATTCTCCACATGATTCCATCACTTCTGGCTCACAGAGATGCTGGGAACATATCGTCTCGATAACAAATTGGCTGAGAAAGATCTAGGATAATGGATTGGGTCTTGTACGATGTTACATGTATGGTCTAGGGAAATGGATGGAACAGCTTTAGGTGCGAATAGAAGAACTACTCTCATTACACGCTAGTATAGGGCGGAACGGTCACCTTCAGACAAGTTAGATGTTGTGACATCTTCCCTTTGGCCAAGTTCGTCTCCTTTGATGTTTGTCAGGAAACACAACTGTCTGTTCGGGTTTCCCGTACTGCTCAGATTGTGTCCATCAATTTGTTGGGGAAAACATGGGCATCGAAAGTTTCCCATTTTCATTATCCGCAGCTAGCTGGCTAAACAATTGAATGCCTAGCCTGCAGCGGTAAGATTTCATTGATGGTCACATGTGTTGTCTTTGGCTTGTTGCTTTCTTTGTCAGATATTTAGAAAATAATTACACTACGATGCGATGACCTGCACAGTGATGTCTCATCCTTCAGTGACCATAGTAGCTTTTTGTATTACACTTAGATGTCAGTATGGTATATTTCATTATATACTTAATGGTGACAAAAAAGTTCTGAACTAAATAAACAAGAGTGTACATTCGTTTGAAGGTTTGTGCAACAATCGTTTATTTGAAACCAATTTTTTGGCCGATGGAAGTGCGTTTGTGATGAGCCCAAATCGTTTGAAGGTTTGTGCAACAATCGTTTACTTACCATAATTTTTTTTGGCCTATGGAAATGCGTTTGTGATGAGCCCAAATCGTTTGAGGGTTTGTGCAACAATCGTTTACTTAACATCATTTTTTTGGCCTATGGAAGTACGTTTGTGATGAGCCCAAATCGTGTGAGGGTTTGTGCAACAATCGTTTACTCAACACCAATTTTTGGGCCTATGGAAGTGCGTTTATGATGAGCCCAAATCGTTTGAATGTTTGTTCAACAATCGTTTACTGAACATAAATTTCTTGGCATATGGAAGTACGTTTGTGATGAGCCAAAATCGTTTGAGGTTCTGTGCAACAATTGTTTACGTAACACCAATTTCTTGGCCTATTTCATAAAAACGGATTTTTCCATATCTAAATTTGCGTTCCGAATGGAACCGGAACTGGGAATGTGCATGTTTTGTTGCGAATACTACAGATAAACTACCATTTCCATCTTAAAATGTGTATGGGGATAATGTAAACTGCCTAAAAGTAATACACGCTGATCAAAATATGTTTACAATGATAGATGCATGGAGGTACGTTGATCAGTATTATGTGCCATTTTACAGTGCTGCTATATCCATAGTAGTAGTCTGTGTCAGCGATGATTTGGATAGTCAGGATGTCACGCATCTTCTGTCGATTCCAGCACATACATTGAATAATTTATGGACGTTTTGCTTTTTGTTGAAGATTTGCCTTGATCAGTGCCTTGTCCAACATAGAGCATTTTAGTTCATTCAAGCAAATGAGAAAGCCAAGACAATTCACAAGGTCACGTTGACTAAGCTTGTAATGCCTCCGCTCCAAATCAATGCCTGTTCACCTGTCTCGGCCAACCCGCAGTACTCACTTGCATGGCTTGTCAATTGATCAAACCGGGAAACATCACTCGATACCTTAAAAAATCTGGATTATATCTTCAACAAGAAAATGCTGAATTCGTTGAATGCCACCTTTGACTCGAAATGTACAACTATGAACGGGCGAGCTTTTGTCATACACTGGGTGTTGCCCCTGTAATCGAAATGCATCATCAACTGTCAGGACATATTTCAGCAGAACTGGCTATCACCATCAGAGGAAGAAAACAACGTAGCAATCAATGGTAATCATGGACGTGGTTATCTTTGTGGTTCCATATATCGAGACATTGTTGATTCTAGTTTATACACGAAATATAATAATCTATTCTAATTAAAATATTGCGCATCCCGTGTGCATTATCGTAAAATTCGGAAAATAAAATGTGGGCGATGCCTTTTCTCCTATTCTGATATACATGTACTCACCTAAAAAAACTTGTAGTCCCATATGACAATAGGATATCACTTTCTGAAGAGTTAGCATTAACATGTCATGACCAAACATGTTATTCATTATCTTGATTATCCCATGTGAAGAAGACATTGAATTATACTTCCAATCATAGTGCATGTACATGAAACGTTCCATTAATACCATTGAGTGGTCATGTCGGAGTTGTCTGATAGTTGAGAGCAGTAGATAGTGCTAGTACACAGATGAGCACTGATTGATTTAAGGACTTGATGTATGTAGTGGTCTGGGGTCTGATTTCACAATTTCAAGTGTAAATGTATATATGGACAAGTTCACTGAAACAAAGAATCCAAGTAAACACTTATGGAAATTGATTCAACGCTACCGTGTTGAATGTTAAGGTTCTTTCCCCATGTTCCGACAAGATCTAGAACAGACAATGGAGATATTATGAGAAAGACAGTACTCATATATAACATCCCCTGACACCGTCCGTTAAAGATACAAATAATCAGTAACTGTGCCTTAAGTGATATTAGTATGGCTTTCTATATAAGTACATGGTAGTATTTATATTCCTCTACTGCATCATTGTGCATTACTCTACTGCATCATTGTGCATTACATTGCATTACATGCGAGATGGCGATAATGCAATTATAATAAGAAATACAATCAATAAGATGTACATTAAGAAACACTGAAAATTTTCGTTCCCTTTCCTAACAGTATCCACGTAAGATACGCAACACATGGAAGTTTTTTATTATAATGTCCATTCAGTGAACGACACAGATCTGAGATCTTGAAACATAAATGATGGATCGAGGATTTTCATTTGACGCAACAATATTTATTCCTGTTCGTTCGAAAAATATCTCAAAGTCTGATTAAAAACTCAATTGCTAAGTCATCACTATATTATTTGTTTTCAGAATGTTCACGTTTCTAATTTAGCTGGAAAAATTTTTTTGTCACGATAAACTACAGATGTACGTGAAGGAGGTACATTGATTTGTGTTGTGTGTTATTATGTGCTACTTGCAGAGCTGCTTTCTGTATATGCATTCCAGTAATACACTCGATGATTTGGATAATCAGAATATCAAAACTCTGTTGTCAAATCAAGCACTGACTTGACCAATTTATTGTCAGTTTGCCTGGGTTTTTTTTCGAGAGTTTGTCTTGACCAAGGCCTCGCCAGACCCTAAACATTCACTTGCCAAGGCCACGTCGACTGAGTTTACAGTCTTGGCTCCGAATCAAATACACTTCACCTGCCGGGACCAACCCACAGTAGCTACTTATACGACTTCGGACATCAGTGGCTTGACTAAGGTAACATCATCTACATTTTTCGTCAAAATCCGGATTATATTTTCATGGAGAAGTTGGGGAAGCCATGTTTCACTCGTCCTTCGCATATATATCACTAATCATGGAAGCAGCACCTGCTATTTTTGTGAGACGAAAAGGCAACTTTTCTAGGGGGGGGGGGGGATGGAAAATTAATCTGTTAGAATAAGATCCTGAAAATTGTTGCACCAGTACTTATTGATTTCATAGTAGGATGCTACTGATAGAATGCATTTGGGAGAGGGAAACAATAGTGGGCATGTTGAATGCTGGCTTTTATGGACTGGATATGTACACCGAAGAACAGCAGAGTTTTTGTGATGAAATTGAGGCGCGTACAATGGAAAAGCGTCATGAACTGTTTGAATGCTAAATGCTGAGACTCGATGCAATTTCGTTCATAGTTAGAAAGTAAAGTCTACCTCTACCTCTGAGTCAGTCCCTAAATTTTATGTTAGGGATTATATACACAGACTGGATAATGTCACCCGCTGCATTATGCGACAAACTGCAGTGCTTCCTGAACTTGTCTGGGTCCAAAATGACCTAAAACAAATATTTCTCTGTTTGTTTTGATGAAACAATATCGGATATTGTTGCTGAGAAAAGTTAAATATCATCGATAACCTTCTTCGTTGTTTTGTAATTATGTTTCGTTGTCAATTTAATTCACGAAAATAACTAGTGGTTACCACTTCTTATATCCAATGTTTGTTGGCAATCGTTGGTACATTCAATAGCCTTGATACTAATTGTTCCGTCATTTTGAGAATGGTTATTGTATCTTGTTATTTCTCATGCTCAAATAGTAAGGTTACAACAAAAAGATCAATCTGGTTATTGACCGAGTACAAGTCATGAGATTTATTCACGTCTTGGACAATTCCAGGGTGGAAGGGTAATGAGTACAGCGAGTTCACTAGTTGTTATTATTGGATATTTTTCGGCATCGAAATCGGAAGTGCAGAACAAGTTTGCACTACGTAGAAATGCAATAAGTGTTCTGAGTCTTCGTGGATCAATGAACCTTCCGTTAAGATCCTGTGTGTGCTTTCACACAGTTATTCAACTGGATGAGGAACAATCTTCAGGAGCAGGCATCGCTAACAGTGAGAAAGTTATTGAACAATGCAGAATTAAAAGGCAGCTGGTAAATGAATAGCAATCGTATATAGAGAGAATCACACTACATGTAATTGAACAAAGGTCATGGAGTTTAAACACGACGGAGATCAGCATATCACGATGCTGTCAAGGATTTTCTTTAATAGAGATCCTTGATGCTGTCTTGAGCGTCACCGGAGAGTGATTGCTGACTGTGATGTTATGTGCTTGTTATTTTTCATCTTTGGCTAACACTTTGTTGGAATTGTGTCGAAGCAATTGAGAATGAACTGCGTAAATCTATACGTTGTTGGGGTGTATGCAATTAAATTGTCTCCTCTTTACTCGATGAAAAATTTCGATGATATCACTTCATTTCATGTGCGCGTGAATGCACTGTAATTTCATCAGCTGAAATTTGTTTGATTGTCGCACTAGTTCATCACCATCCGAAGCAGTTATATAATTATATGACTACTATTGAAACTTCTCATTCATTTCTACCATTTTGCAAACCACATATATTTACATAATGAAACCAGATTGATTTTTCAGCTCTTATTATGAAATTGGACAATTTTAATAGTGAGTCAGCTTTTTCACCATATATTCGGCATGCAAGTGCTATAGTTCTGGGCCTGGTATTGAGAATATTCGAGAAAATAATCCTCAAACTACAGCAATACCTTGGCAAATTATAATTTTGTTTTTGAAATCAAAATCTGAAAACAATATGCCGATATACAACACTCCTTTATGGGCACGAATTGACTCCTGAGTTCATCTTTATGATATGGCACAAAATCTGAACTGAATTGTCCGATGATAATTCTACACTCTCCGTTTCATATCAAAGACAATTATGGGCCTTTTTGAAAGGTCAACATCAGACAGGTAAAATGGAGTAACATCTTCCTTAAGTTGGAAACATCGTCTCATGGGATGTTTGTCAGGAAGTGCAACATGTATTGTCCTTTCAGGCTTCCAGTGGTGCCAGAAAAGCTGATTCCACTTAGTGCAGGAATTACTGTGCCTTCGGTGATGTTAGTAAGGCTTCGTATCAGTTGTCAGTTTTCATCCCTCCACTGACAACACCATTCTTGGTAAACTCACCTGCAACAGCTGGGTGCTCTCGGCACACTGTTTTTACGGCGCTGTTTGTAAACAATCGCTCTTTATTCTCGCCAATCTTCAAAGGCAAAAGTGCTTCACGCCAGTCACCTGACTGATACGATTACGTTGATTCGTTAATCGACACCAACCTAAGACTCGAAATCTTTTCAAGTACATTCGATGAATTCTCCAAAATATTTTTCTGCTTAAGGCCAATGCTGACAAATGGTGCGTAAATTGTGCAAACAACCGTTTGTGGAATATATCTTTATTATATAGCATGTCATCACTTGCTATGCCGTTTATTACTGCACTGGCTATGTATAAGCTAATAACAATAGTCGTTTTGAAAAAAAGGCTGTCGCAACCCCAGTTGCACGGAATAGTGTGGTGTCGAAACCAATGGTAAACTATTACGGGTTGGGTTGTTCAATGGGCATTCTGTCAGAAACATTGTTTCAATTCATAAATGATATCATATATTGCATATTTTGGCTGACTTTTGGGGATTTTCATTGCAAAATATTCGATCGAGAACAACTTTTATACGGAAATGTGTGGTGTCAAATCCAACAATGGATCAGAGAATATTTGGGATTGTTTGCAATTTCTTTCGGCATTTAATTGTCAAATGTGTATGTTCCAGTAATTGACAAAGTTCTAGAAAATTCCTTGGAACCGACCACTTTTCACACAAAAATAAAATCATTTGTGTGATAATGAGTACATCTTACTCAAAAGTTGCTTGTGGGTGCATTACGTCGACATGATGAACTGGTTTCTTCATAATATATTTGATGAAAGTTCATAATATATTTTATTATTCAAATAGGAATGGAATACATTTAATTTAGAAAATTAAATTTCACCATGTTATTCCAAAATATAATATTCATGAACCAAACGGTAAATTTTATCTGAATTTCAAATTTTGGTCACTCAATTCGATAGCAACAAACTATCAAATTTTGAGAGATATGTATGGAAGCAAAAATTTAGCCCCAAAAGTCAGCATTGGCATTAATTGAGAAAAATGTCAATTTCATGAAATATTTCACAACAAAATTGATTAGAAGACTGTGTCTGAGATTAAATTCATGGAATATTCATGGAATATTTCACAAACAAAATTGGTTGGAAAACTGTGTCTGAGAATAAATTCAAACTGTTCACGAATCAAACAATTGCGTCGATGTGATTATTGTAGAATTTCATACCAATTTATTGGCCTATTCCATAAAAAACATTTCCCAATCTAAATTCAGTTCTCTACATTTACTAGAAAAAGTACTGGTGGCGTAATGAAGAATTTTAGACGACTGTTTATCATATTTATAATTCACAGAGTTATAAACCACTAGAGTATTACTAAACCACCAACCATCACCACTGGGTCAAGAGATCAATATAATGTTTATTATTACATTTATTAAAGCATACATGTCTGATACATACATTGTACTGTCACAATATTGATATGGACATCTTGAAATACACACCATCAATGTTCTCCATGCATAATGGAACTAGAAATGGCTAGCAAAATATTACAATTAGGCATTATGCATGGAGTTGACACTCGAAATACAGCGAAATTTATAATATGTCGAGAATGCAATCTTTTAATAATGACCTAATGTATAATACTGGGTGCTACTCTTTTACATATCACGATAATCATCAAGATCTTTGGCACGAATCATAACTTGTTTTTCTTGTCACAAAATCCACCAGGATGACAAAATAGTCCAATCATACACTAACGACATACAAATAAAATGAACATAAATTCATTTACAAATACCAGATGTATCATAATTAACTGGAGTTTCTGCAGAAGGTACACATGATTAGCCCCGATTATGCATGTGCAATGTATATCCAACACTTATTTATTTGATAAGTACACAACAATTGTTGGAAACTGATCTTTGGTAAAATACAGTGGGCACATACAACAGGTGCGATCCACCTATAGCTCCATTGACATCTCACGAATATGGTGTTTGAATCTTACATACGTGCATGGACAATTTCTTTGCACTTGTAAGTCAACAAGTACCATGGAAACAATTTACACTTGATCTTTCAATGGGTAATCTTACCAATTAAAGTCATCGTAATGAGCATATCGGTTTGTACAGAAGAATGGTCAGACCACATATCTAATACTGAGAAGTATTTTCTTTCCATTACAAAAATGTTTTGAATATGCATATGATATTATCGTACTTGATATCATTATTTGCATAATGCTACCAGACAATGATACTTCACTGGTTTGAACATTCAACATAACTCGTAGATGTCTACATTATACTAGACGGCATTGTGTACACAATCACTTGTTATTAAGACGGAAACATCATTTGCGGCTGATACAACGTACGTGTGCATTGTACATGCAAGCTCATCATGAACACACTCCACTGAAACATGATTAAAGAGATATAAAAATTGCATACTTGAACACACCACTCACTTATGTTGAATTTCAAAAGTCTCTAAACAGAGTTCACCTTATGAACTCTGAGGAAAATCTGATGACATTTCAATGTTGTCAGGTACAGATGTATTTTCTGGCAACATATGGCACAAATTCATGGCACATATCACGAATCAGGCTATCGACTTGCACTGAAGCTACACAGCTCGACACGTGCTGAGATGAGATGTTTCAAACCTTTTTTTTAAAAATTTTCTGGGACATTAAAGGAATCGGAGGTCAAAATTGGATAGATTACAGGCGTCAATCGTTCAGAATTTACAATGTCGTTATCCTTATAATTCTAGTGATGCTTGATATTTCAGTGTTTTTCACTCTCACAAATTATTCCAATCACTATATCATTGATTTCAATGATAATGTATGTACTTGTATAAAACTGAAATCATTCCTAAGCACAATACATTAAAACACAAAAACTGTAGCCATTTTGTTTTAAAATATGGGTAGGTCATCATTGTAATTGGTCAAACTTGCCTGGGATACAACGCATTGTAGTTCCAGGAATGTTGCATTTAATTAAAGTCACAGGAAAGCTATATTACCACAAAAATGTACAAATGGAATTCCGACAAATAAAAACATGAATCGTTTGATGACAGTATATATATACTCGCTCAATAAAAATCACTTCTAGACAAAGTTGAAGACACACGCAGTCCGACTCTTCACCTGTATTCGATATGTATTTTTTTACCCCTCTCTGCCATAATTTTCACCTCTCGCCTAGATGCTTTCTGTCATTCCGGTGAGATGATGCTGATGTCGCCTGGCCGAAGCATGGGTACACTACTTTGGTGCCCGCCGTATTTAGAGAAGATGTCCGTATTGGACACTCGAGACGCTTTCCGTGGTAGGTCAATGAAAGTCGTGAACTGACTAGCCTCATAACTGGCGTTGCTTCTTCGACGTCGCAGCATCTTTCGTCGACAGCAGAGTCGGCGATAACCGAACTGCACCTCTTTGACACGAAGGGCGTATATTATTGGATCTGCAATGGCATTAACTTGGAGTAGAACAAAGAGGTACAAGTCGACGTTGTAGAGAACCTCCATATTCTGACGAATTAACTCAGGGTTGACATAGACGAGAACTATGCAAACAACAGAGAAAACATACATCGGCATCCAGCAGACAATGAACGTGCCGAGGATGAGAAGTGTGGTGATGACGGCTTTCTTGCTGCGTACCAGGTCTTGTGATGCCTGTGGCGTGCGAGCTCTGTGCTTCCGGACTTCCACGTAGATCCTGATGTAGATAAAGAACATACTGATGAGACAGAGCAACGCCACGACAAATAGTGGGTATTCCTCGTTATACTTGGTCAAGTAGATGAACTCACAGAAGTTTAGGTGCTCCTTAAAAAGCGAATACTTTGGGTACGCTGAGAAAAAGTCTGAGAACCCGAAGAGAATGGCCAGGATCCACAAGATGCCAATCATACCCATCGATCGTTCCGTACTAAGCATTACTCCATAGTGTAATGGTCGCATGATGGCGATGTAGTGGTCTATCGCCATGGCCATCAAGTTGAGCAGTGTTATGGCAAACCCTGTGGAGTTGAGAGCTTTTGAGAAGCAGAATAGACAGCGTGAGGTTAGTCGTTTGTGGTCCGGGATTGAGTCATCGCCCGGAACTGTCTGCTCTATGAAAGCGTTGATGAAGATGAAGAAAACGAGACTGACCCCGATTAATATATCAGATATTGCCAGGTTGAGTATCAGACGGAAATGTGACGTGAGCTGGGAGTGACAGAGCTTTGAGATGGCGAGGATTGAGATGATGTTGAGGGCTATAGCGATAGCTCCAAGTATCAATATCAAAATGTGTTGAGGCATGGAGAGTATCGTCCGTGCACGGTACGACATGTCGTACACATACGTCTTGTGGTAGTACACTTCATTGCCGTACGTGGTATAGTTGTTGTCGACATCTCCAGGGGGCAGCACTGCTGTCATGTTGGTCTCATTGCTATAGCGATAGTATTCTTCCATCCTGATTGGCGGCAACAAATCCAGAATCATTGCGGGAATTGCGGGTACAGTCAAGTACTCCAGGACATAGTTTTTTTCAGTATTTGTCTCAAATTGTATTACTGAATAATTTGTAGTGTTCCAGAAAAAAATGACGAATGATCTGTACACTGGGCATTGGGCGGCAACACATAAATAGATTTGGGCCTGATGTATACTGACACAGGATTTGAATTATTGAGATTTCTTTCAGAAATATTGTTAGTATGTTAGTTATCCTCTCATCTACCACTTGCATGAGGTGATTAGATACAATACATGGCACACTACACTACCACTAGGGTCTATAACGTGCCAATCAATGCGAGAAGTACCTTATCCTCTCCAAATTGAATATAGGAACTCCGAGCGGGAATGGGACACATAATTGTTGTTGCGTTACCTGATGTACGATGGCTATCCACTTAAAACAGGAGCGTTGTATCAAAGCACGTGAGGTCTCCACGTTAAATAACAGCAAGTGGGTTGACTGTTTTTATATTGACAATGATATTGTATCTGTTTATGGAAATCCCTATTGATTCAGGCAATGAGCGTGAAGATCAGCATCACTTTGCTTTCTGGCCCGTGTTTGAGTCGGGTCACCAGTAGTCATGTCGTTGACGGCTGGTTGTTTTCGATGACTCGGCGCTCGTCAAGCAGAGTTCACCGCATGTCAAGCATTGAGAAATCGATGAATTTTTCCTGAAAATCAAGCTATTGTACACACATCACCAAACTGCGCCAATACTTGTTGACTTATTCATGCCTTTCTAACTTTCTCCCTGTAGCGAAGTATCACATGTGCATGGGACACTAATAATGGGTATTCTAACGTTATTAATCCTTTTATGTTGGTTTATTGTCGCGAGGAAATGTCACCCATTCACTATT
Organism: Terebella lapidaria; assembly: GCA_949152475.1. Lineage (NCBI taxonomy): Eukaryota > Metazoa > Annelida > Polychaeta > Terebellida > Terebellidae > Terebella > Terebella lapidaria. Next base: position 36,340,861 of record OX424560.1, read on the forward strand.
GCTGTCGGTTGTATCTCCAATCAGTGCAACTATCCAAACAAATCATTGCTCCCGTAATGTTCGTCACCGTCAGAAATAAGCCAACCTGTTCTCTAAATGTTCCTACTTCATCACCACAAAGTAGACGGCAATTCTCAGGGGGAAATTTTACATACGGTAACAGATTTTAGTAAATGTATTTTACATGTACTCCAATTTATCACTTCTAGTAATTAGGTTGTTTTTTCATCTTCCAATGTGTTGACAGAGTTTACTTTATTGTTGTGTACTCCTCGTCTCAATGAAAAGTCCTTCGTGGCAACCTTGAGGCAAAGAAAGGCACAAATACCTCTGTTCTTTTTTATTCCGAAGGCAGCACTTAATTCTTTCTACGTGTTTCCTTGGCCAGCCTACGTCAGGATACAATTCGTAGACATTTGCGAATTGGGGACATCAAACTAATTAATTACGAGACAACACCGAGCTTGAAGTGGTAGTGCTGTCTTCGGTTCGATAGCGCTGTCTTCTCGACAGTTCCCATCACCTCCAGCATCACTCCTGGCTGGCTCGAGAGGCTTTCATCATTGGCTGTGAGCGGCGTTTTTATATCATTGGCTGTGAGCGGCGGCAGTCTTGCCCCATTGATCTATCTCACCAGGCGGACAGTCGAGGGAATCTTGTTCTCGGGCAGGCAGTAGAGCAGACTCACCGCACATGCACAGAGCACTAGTCGCGGGAATTGTCCGCCCGTCACCGGAGTGGAGCGTAGCACTCGTGAATCAGTGGTGTAGAGACTGGCTCGTCGGAATAGTCCTGCGTTTGGTGGTCGTGTGTAATCACCCGCACGAGGAGACCCTTTTCCGTGACGACTTGTTGCTGGGTGGCTGCAGAGCTAGCTTTCTGTTGCTCCATGTGGGTGAGTTGAGAACTCTTCAGTTGGCCACGGGATCCTGGCGGGAAACAACGGGAAAACATGCACATTCAATGATTGCATGTGTGTTGCATTTTGTCTAGTGTATTGTCAAATGATTGGAAACACCATTATTTTGTTATATTTGGTAAATGTTGATGGTGTATGTATTTGTTTATGTTTATATACTCCGGCTACGCAGTGTCATATTTTCATGATATGTTGTGTGTATGTCACAGTGTGAACCATTTGAGGATTAATTAGAAGAAATTAAAGCATTGTGGCCCAATTTCTCATCTCCGGGTTACCCCTGGGTTTTCATAACCCGAGGCTAACCCTGGGATAACCTGTAGGTCAACTTCATATTGCATCTGTGGGTTTGTGTAGCCCAAGGGTAACCCTGTGCTAACTTGTATTGTTTCCTTAACCCTGGTATACAGTAGGTTTATGGAGGTGTTTCATGTTGCACTATGGATAACTTTGTACGTTTTAATCGCATCTGACGACAACGGAAACAGTCACTGAGGAGGGGAGTGTGTTTCGAGACCAAATGAACGTGTTTGACATGTATGATTGATTCCATCCTGCTTAGACAATTCCTGGATGGACGATTCAAGTTTTCATATGTCTGAATGGACGATTCCCCGTTAGACGATTGTGTATTTGCTTTTAGATATAAGCCATTTGTTATCCTATAATAATTATTTGATTAAAATATTTACTATCCATGGACATGTTTTGTCCTGAGTAGATTTTAGGATCTCTCCACCTTTTTGAGACAAATTATTGTCATTTAGTGGGAAAAAATTATTCTTCGCCTATGGTGAGCCATTGCAACAAGTAACTTCAACTGGCGTACTGGACGTCGTACGAGATGTAGTGGTTAGGCTTTCAATGACATATACTATCGAATGAGTGAAACTAGCACCAACCTCACAAATAAGCCTTAGTGTAGAAAGGAATTCAAAATTATCCTCGAAGCAGGAATCGTCCATTTCGGATCGTCCATTCAGGTATCGTCTATTCAGAAATCGGTATCTCGTATGATACCGTATGATGACACAGACTTATCCGGTGCTACCGCTAGAGCAAACAGACGGTATGTATGAAAGTCTCGGTCCCGAGTGTTACGATCAGATCAGAATATTGAGCTGTTTAGGACACCAAACTTGATGTACGCGCAGCCATTCCGAGATGTGTGTGCAAGAATGAGTTGATTTGTTTAATTTTGATCTCAGTGCATCATGTTCCCAGTCTTACTCGGAGCCCATCTTAGACTGCACTAGGTTGCCGAGCCAAACATAAAACAAAACCACAGGTTAACCGCGGGTTAGCCTTAGGTTAGGTAACCTAGACTTAGCTTCGACATGGGAAACAAACCTGACCCACGCCCACGGGTCAAGGTTAGCCCTTTGTTAGCTCACCCAGGGTTTACCCTGGGTTTTGGACATAACCTACCTGGGTTAACCCAGAGATGAGAAATCGGGCCTATGAATTCCGATCATGCCACTGATGGGTGTATTACCAGGAACATGAAAGCATTATTAGGGTCATATTACCACTATTGCATTAAAAGAGTCCAATATTTATCAAGTTTGACTTCACACTGAAATACTATAAAAAGAACGAACTTGTGAAAATCTACGGTTACTCATATATGACATTTTAAAATTAAAATAACACAAATATCCATAGTGGTCCCGAGAGAATATCTTAAATAACATAATTGACAGAGAAACTATTTCTCCCGCGTGGAAAATGTTCTCCCCATGAGGAAAACTGTTTCCCCTTCAAGGGAAATGATTTCCTCACACAGGATATGTTTCCCCTGTAAAGCAAATCATTTCTCCCATAAGGGAGCTTTCTCCTATAATTTGTAAAATATCCTTTTTTTCCCACGGAAAGATGTATAAAATAATGTAATTATTTTATAATTACATTACTATGTGAGGGAAATATTTTCCTCATTGGCGAAATGGAAGAAATAGTTTTCCTTGTGATGAAAATGTTTTCCTCAAAGGGGAATGGTTTACCTCCCAGGAAAAAACGTTTACCTCGTGGGGGAACTTATTTTCCTCGTGGGGTGAATAGTTTTCCATGTTGACTACATTATTTAATGTTTTCTCCGTAGGACCACATTTAAATGCTAAAATTCGTTCAATATTCTAAATATAAAATACATATTGGCATATATGAGCCATCATAAAAATCAATCAAGTTTTTGTTTTCAAAGCAATCTCGTATTCAGAGTGCTTCAAAATGTTAATTATAATGGAAACAATGAGAAAATGTGCATACGGAATGTAGACTACATGTACACCACTTGCTAATGAAGGCTGTTCATTACATTTTGCTCATTTCATTATTTGAGTGGCATACAACACTAAACTCACATATAACAATAAAACACTTATTCAGAATAATAAATTCAAGTTCAGAACAGTCACGAAAATGTGTATTTGTGTGCGCGCTCTACTTTTAGGAATACTCATTAGCGTAAGTGTCGCCTTTCAATTACGTTCTTGATGGCTTGAATTGTTGTCTTTATATCTGGACGTGCTCTGATATTCTGGGCCACACATATCCCGCATAAAGCGCTTATCACTGCAACGGCCTTGGGAGTCCTGGTGTTGAGAGATATAACTATATGGAATATTTGTTGCACATGGTTCGCCACATTTATTGTTCATTTGCGTGGTTCCCAACTTTCAGAAATGCTCATCTTTGATGTTGAGGTGAACGAGTCGAGTTATGATCATGATTGCCCGTGATGTGAGTGTTATGTGTTCCATGACGTGGGCCTTCACTGCCCGATACCTACCAAGGACAAGGCGTGGGCAGAAAACAATAATAGAGTAACGTTATTGGTGTTTCATGTTTCACACCATGTTTGCAAATTGCACCGATGGTGACATTACGATGTGTGCATAACATCATTGAATAGGTAATCAATTCTAAAGGAAATGAGAGTAAGGCGTACAAACATGATGGAATACATGTAGTCAATGGTTTTCAAATATCATTGGTGACAAATGGGTAGGGAAATGGCATTCATTTCTGATGTTCATTTAGGCGATGTGATTATACATTTCACATTTGCTTTGTCGCATTACGTGGAACCGTAGGTAGCAACTCGGAGAGGAATCGACAGGGTTTTGACAGCAACACCTGTGTGATTTCTTTCCTGAATGCCCTTTCTACAGGACCATTATGTTATACTGCGATATATCATTCTCGATCGACGGTCCCTGGTGTGGAACATTATATAGGAAATGTGTGTCATTTTGCTCATCTGTCGAATGTGAAATGATAGGCAGATTGTGAGCGAACACCGTTAATCACAGTTACACTTTCCAATGTTTGTCGTCAATCAAAACTCATCCTTGCAAAATAGTATGATGTATAAATGATATGAAAGAAAATGCCCGCACCTTGTTTTCAGACATCTGTGGAGTTGTGTGAATCTAATAATTTTCTCAATTTCGCCTTAAACTTCGCAACGGCTTAACCTGATATTTGCATACATGATATTGATATAATTGCCACAATGTACAAAATGTAGAATGTCATTTCGATAACTTGTTAATTATTATCGACAGATTCCGAGTATGATGAATATGTCTGATAAGTGCTGATGGATGATAAAAATGAAAGATCTCAATACGACAGCTAGGTATCCTTTTTTAAAGTTTCAGACATTTCCAAATATGAGAGAACCGTACAAAAACACTTACTTTATAAATAACAAATAACCTTACCTTTGTTCCCTTGCCAATGCTACACGTTCTAGCTAACACCTCTGACACCAGCAGTTGTGCTGCTTATTGAGTGTGATTTCAGAATGGAGAATAATGAACCAGTGTTTGCATTAATTCTTGATATTTTCCTCTGTATTAATGCCACACGCGCTTTCGCTTCCCTGCATAAGTTTTTTTTTCTTCAGCTATCTTGGTCAGCTTTGATTGAACCAACTTCTGAATACTAATAATGTTGATGTTGATTCTTGTGTATACTGCATTCTTGTGTATACTGTATACAATATAATGCTAATAAATTCCGTACAATTAATTGTATTCCCCAGACCATGAGCTCTATCGTTATCCGGACCCGCTGATATGTCACCGTTGGCTGATAGTGACGGAGGGATTTAAGAGGAAGAAACCATAGCCGAGTTATTGGTCCCATTTTGTACGCTATCATTTCAGAAAGCTGAGCATGGCGACATCCTAGATATCCAAGGGTGGAGTGAAAATCCTAATTGAAGAACCAAATAGGAAAATCTACAAATAACAATGTATGTGAGGATGTACAATTGGGAAGCCAACCATTGATCTATCAAATATTTATATCACGAATAATTGGTTGTTTTACCATTTGCATAAAGAAAGATTTATTCATTCTAACTCACCTGGTTGCTTTACAATGGCAATTTGCACACTTGACAAGTCAAGTAGATGTATCCTTTGCCATTGGTTGAACTTAATATATGTGTTATCATCTGTTTTCAAGACATCTGTATGATTTACAGCTCCGATTGTCACGTGTTTTGTGACTGTGGCATCAGGTTCCACAACGCTACGGGAAAATAACGATTGTCATTGTAGCTACCACATATCATGTTGGAATTCAAGCGTCTGTCCATCATGTTATTCCACTTTATCCGAAGTCGCATTTCCAGAATGCACGTTTTCCAGAATGCAAGCAATGATATAACACTAGCCACATAATCTCTTTCCCCAATGACGGTGACTATTGCGTGCATTATTCCCCCTTTAGACAAACCCTTTGCAGACATGCAGTTTTATACTCATTGGAGACATACATAGCTCGCCATTGCACACCGACTTTTCAGCTCACTGCCCCATCAATAGACTAATCACAGGCCATCAGCGAGCACCAATCGCTGAACAAAGGAAACAAAAGGACATAATGCATATCTCGTGCACATCTTGTGCAGGCAGTGACTACAGGACTACTTTACTACAATCAACCCTGGTGGGTGGACATGAGAAATGCATTGGCAGCCCTTGGCCTCGAAATTTAGACCACCGCAGTGAGCGTGTCGCAACCCTGAAGGCGGCAGTAATGGAACCGTCATAAAAGTCAATAAGCTGGGCATTGTCATCAATTCATTCAGCGGGTCAGTTTTCACGCTGCATCAAGATGGATATTTAGATGGTACTAGAGCAGCAATGGGGGCCAGATGGTCCAAAAAAGTTGAGGTACCACCGTAAGATTTTGGCCTTATTCGAACCACAAGAATCTCTAGTCTTGAAATCTGGATGATAACACAAGGGTTTCCGAGTACTAACTCAGATATGTGGTTGCCATGGCAACCAACAGTGAATTTTAATGAAAATCCTGTGTAACCACTTACAGGAGCATAGTTTTATCCCTTTCTCATACACATGTATTACAATATTTCCTAATAACTGTATATGCACCATATTTTATTAGGCACAACTTCAGAAATATTTTTTTCAGATATTGCATATAATTTTTGCATATAATTATGTTTATGCATACTGGTGCCATTTTGTTTGAAATTTGCCGTTATTTAGCCTTATTAAAAAGTGTCAGGTAATCAGATAGGTTTGCAGTATTCAACGCAACCATATATGGGGATATATACATCACAGTTGCCAAGGCAACCAACGCCGAAATTGTATAACGTTAGTGAAATTTATTCCAGATAACTGTAATATTCTCAGCCCTTTCCTGACCAGGAACAATATTCATATTGTCTAACCAAGGAGTTATTCCATTGTGCAAAAAGGACCGTCCACAGCCCTAATCCCTCACCCCAGCCCAAATCAAACCATCAACATTATCAACCACTCCCTATACTCCTTCTGTAGCCATGGAAGCTGCACATATATTAAAATAGATATATATCAATGTGAAATGGTGGCTATGAATATTTGGTAATTTGAACACTATTCATATTTGTAATCAAGAAGCTACTTCTTTGTAATGTGCCTTGTTCGAGAGGATACACCCCCCCCCCTATATACACTTCTCCGTTGCCATGGAAACTGTACAAATATTAAATGGATTATATATTTAATAATGGATTGACTCTAAATGAAGCAGTAATAATTGAAGAATAATCAAATTTTTAATCAATAATCAATTCTTTTGTGTTATGGCATGTTTGAAAGAACAGCACTTCCAGCCCCCCCCCCCCCCCCCTCCCAATACACTTTTCAGTTGCCATGGAAACCACACTTTTGTTTCGCTTAGCCTACAACACGTTGATTTTCAACATGTGTGGCCAATGAAAAACGAATATATCATTTATGCAAAAAATATTAGTCACTAGTGGGAACTAATTTATTGTGCAATTCGATGATTAATAAAAACATTACACCGTGTACTTTCAATATTCCTGTATATGAAAAGTTTGAATACATTACAGTGCAATAGATCTGATGGTACAGTGCAATAGATCTGATGGTATTAGGCGTGTGTGCGGTAAGCAGTATGACGGACATACATGTAACTTATAAACCAATGTTCAACGGATTAGCTCATGTGCACAGCATACAATTCACAAAGCGTATTTTTGTAGCGATTGTCTAACATTGAATGACTTCACAAATTTCGTTACACTTTTGGTACAAGATAATTCTTTGTGTTAAAGAGTAGGAAATTACATGAAACTGAAAAAATACCCATGAGCTAAGAAAGGTTACCACTAACTTACCAGACAATTTTGATTTTAAGCATAGGTGACATTAAGATTCACCAATCAAGGTCATCTTTGTGAACTTCAATATCACCATTAGGTTTGCTGCATATGACTTTATATATGTTCATAATACAAACATATAGCTCTATCAACAAGTATTTTCTCTGTAGAAGCCAATGTAAAGTTCAGGTCAGGCAAGAATTTGATATTTGGCCTTGAAGGTCGTTTAAGGTAGAGTTCAAGATCACCAAAATATGTGCCATATATGTATGACTTCTTATAAGCTTATACACAATCATAACCTGTGTGTGCAAGTGTTTACGCTTCGGAGGCCAATTCACACATTTTACGTCGTTTAGCACTCAAGGTCATCCAAGGTCAAGCTCAAGGTCATTATTATTTGTTCCATATACGATTTCCTATATGATCATGATGGAAACCAAAGCTCTATCTACAAGCGTTTCCTCTGTAGAAGCAAATTTAGGCATGTTTTACCCCCAAAAGGGCTGTTTTGAACTTTCAAGACCATCGGAGGTCAAAATCAAGGTCACCTCACAAATTGTCATAATTATATGACTTCCTATTTGAACGGAGGGACGGACGGACGACTGGAAAGACGGACGGATGACGGATGCAACGTGTCGGCAATAGGTTATCGGACCATAGACATGATAGGTCCAGTAACCTAAAAATCAATTTAACATCCAATTTTTAAATAAACAAATTTTGAACGTGCGTTACTATTCCTGGGCACTAACTCGCAAACACTAGCGTACATGTAGCTGTAGATTAATCAGCTGGAGTCATCTTCAGACTCACTGTCAGACTCGTATGTAACGCTGGCATTCAATGTGAACACATTCTTGCAGCAGTTGTCGCTGTTTGAGAGTTCTGCGGCACAATTACAAGCCGCAGTGCATGCCTGCTCATCAGCCAGACAGGAACACATATCATCACATGAGCCTGGAGTACAGTTACATAAGAGATCATTCATGAGTTCTGGGGGTGCATAATCCTGGGTCACGTGGACTGGAATGAGCAAACCGTCTGCCAAGGCATATCCATAATTAACTGGATCGGGAATATCCAGCATGGCGACAGGAGCATTGCGCCAGATAAGAAGCTGATATGCACACCATTCTAAATGCATGTTGAAGGAGTTACTCGTTGGCGGTAGTTTCTTGCCCGTCATACTTTTTTTGGTCATCAGGCATCTGCAAGCGTTCAGGGACGTGGTGCTGGTTGAACCATATAATGCACAGACAAATGACTCGGCAGACCTTCTTGTCTCCACAGAAGTATGATACTCTCCAAGTGACGAGAGTGCTTGGTATTCCCGAGCGCGAGACATCATTAGACGGAAGGTTTTTTTCTTTCCGTGGCCGAAGAAACTGCTGGTAGTGTCACAACCTGAGAGGCAATATACGGCAATAAGTTTCTGTAACTGCTCCTCCGTCAGAGCGTCAACTATCTGATTGATCGAACTATCACGATAGTCTTTGCCAAACTTTCCTGTGTTGAAGAACACTTCTGTATCACAGTGTCTCATGTGATGTACAAGGAGAACTAGGACATCAGTGTCAGGGCTTCGTACCCCCACAGTTTTTGAGCCATTATGTGATGCGTACAGTGTATGCAGGACAATCCTGGTATCCGCTTCTTCATGATTGGAAGATAATGCGTTCACAACGCAATGTGGTTCGTTTGAACTGACCTTGATGACATCATGGCCTGCGCCACCACTCACGTAGACAGACTGACTTGGCGCAAGGTGCTGGGGAGCTTTCTCTATGATCACTGATGTGTAATACTCCGCCAATTCACCTTTATTTTCTGTTGTTGATAAGAAGTCTTTCCAATTCTTGGGTATTACGCCATCAGGCATAATCTGGTAGAGATTGTAGCGATCACCAACAGCACTGTTGCGACTTTCTCTTGTTTGGTCCTTGATACTGGGAGCTAGATATCTGTCAAATATTATGTGGATATCCGTAGCGTTTCTGCAGCTAGCTATAATGTTTGACAGGAAAGTGGAAGCCATCCTTGAATAAGTAATGTCTGGTGTTGGAGAATATGACTGTATCAAAGCGTGGCCATCAATTACCATGGCATCACATACAGAAATGGGTTCATGCACTGTTACCAACCCCTCAAGCTTGTGGAGGAACTCAGATTTTGCACATCTGTTCATGCAGCCATCAGAACTGAACAGACTGAGAGGTACGTTGGAGTTCTCGAATGACATCAATCTTTCCATGGATACTTTCTTTTTGGCATTTATAGCCAATAGACGCAGGTACAGGATATCAGGGCTCATCTGTGTGTCTTTGTTTTTGACGACAGCCTCGTCAAAAACAAAGGAGCGATGCCATGGTGAGTACATTCGATTTCTTCAGGGGGTCATAAAAGCTTTTATCATGATCTATGAAACGTTCCTTGATGAATGTTTCGGCCATTGTTTATCCTGTTTCGAGTGCACTTGTTAGGCTTTCGCATACATTTCTCGGAGCGATAGCACCTTTGGCGAAGTTTACAAGATGACTCTCACCGGATGTGTCAAATGGATCGATGGAGCATTCTGATAACATAGGATAATTGTAATAACGTATATAGAATTTAATGGAATTGGTAATCAAGGTGTTAGGAAAGGCAAGGTATATGAACACGATTCAGGCGACGTTTATTATGTTTGGTTTGCAACACTAAGTGGAAATGATGGATGATGGATTTTGACATCAGAACCTGAGACTAGAATTCTGTAAATCCAAAACAATCCTTTGCTGATCTCTCTTTCAATATTCTTGAGTGCAAGATACAGTTTTGAATCGATTGCCTTGATTTGAAACATGATCGATTTATAAATGAAGTAGATGCCATAGGTGTATGACCTTTTGACAGATAAGTCGTTACAGAATATTGTTAACTATTTCAATATTTGTCATCAATCATGATTCATCATTGCGAAATGATAGCTTGTCTAACATCTCTGGGTGTCAATCACGCTCTCATTTTGCCTTGACTTTTCTAAGGGAATAATCTGATATTCACATGTATGATTTTGTTATAGCTGCTGCAATGTACGTATATACATCCATAATCTATTGGGAAAAACAGAACTGAAAAACGAAATTGTCTATTCGTGATAAATAAAACGTAGACTACTATAAATATGCCTTATACCTGATGGATATTTATTCCAGGAAGACAGTTCTGTCTTTTTCAGTGTGATGTATGGATATATTTTCATCCACTTCAGACCTTTTGATAAAACTGAAACCTCCACATAAACCATGAAAAACAAGAATAACCTTACCTCTGTCCTCTCGCCAGTTCTAAAATGTTATGCAGTTGTGCTGCCTTTTGCCTGTCTGATATTTGTAGAGACAATAACAAGTCAGTATTCTCATTATTTCCATTCTCCTCTGCATTCTATGCACTGCACGCCTTTCCTTCTAATAAGCATGGGCGTTGTAGATATCATGGTCAGCTCTGATTAAATCTACATATGATTAACTATTTTTTCTGATCTGTTGATTACAAATTAATACATCGTGCTCACCAGTGCGTCTGATTTTGTGCAAATTGGTCTGATGTTTGATATTGTGGCTCATTCATGGACGATATCATACTAAGTTGTTATGAATATTCATATGCTATATTCAATATACAGATATGTTCATGTAAATATATGTCTACGTCTAAAAGTAGGTTTTATATTGATTGTATCATCATTGTCTCATACCTGCATACAATATGTCAACATCGCATAGGTGATATACTAGACCTCTATGATCCAGATCGCCTCCCCAGACCTGCTGAAGAATTGAATGTCACAGTTGGCTGATGGTTATGGGGGGGGGGGGGGGGGATTTGAAGGGTTCACGTGTCACTATCACATAGGGCAGGGTTGATGGTCTTATGGTGTACTTTGAAGAAAATAAAAATCCTAATTTATGTTAGTGAGCTGATTGATTTTTTTTCTGTAAGTCTCTTTACTGATACCGAAGAATAATTGGTTACAAAACATTGGTCTTGAAAATCTACAAACAACATTAGATTGGTTATGTTTTGTGAGAATATATTATTCAAAATGAGAGACTCACCTGAATGCATTAGAACGAAAGATTATGATCGTTTGCAGACCTTCCAAATGTACATCCATTGTCATTGGCTAGATATGATGTGTTGTTCATGGTTTTTAGACGACTGTATGATTTTCAGCTTCAATTTTCTTGTACTACCAAGCAATGGCAGCCTGTATCCGAAACCGAGACCTGAAAAGCTACAAAACACAATGTGTTGACAAATTATTATTGATTGCAATTCATCACAATCAAACGAGGTAAGTCGTCTTGATGAGCTTTATTGCAAAATTTATTCCCCGTTTATTTTCCCATTGTATAGATACAAAATGGGAAGTGAATAATATGACAAAAATGACGATATATATATCGTGGTATGGTTGAGCCTGAAAAACAACTACAGACTGTTTCTGTTTTTCAGCAGTCCACATCAAAGCAATGTAATTGCCATTTTCGCTCTAGTTTGACAAAACAAAGTGAAACTTACATTTCTGCCTGAGTTTCAAGAAAACACAGTCGATCTACAAATGGGATAGTTAGGCTTCCATCATTCAAGCTTATTTCCGTCAGGGCAGTCTCTGTATGAAATGTGACTCCATATTATCTGAACCCATAGTGGCACAGCGCAATAAAAGAGGATTTGTTTACTAGGGTGCAAGAGATGATATAACACTAGCTACTTAATATTCCCCCTCAAGGTAGAACATGAAGGGCGGTACGTATTGCGACGTGAAACCGGCAATCTGAGAGATCATTTAGGCACCTGGCAAACTTGACATTTCACCGGTGGGAGTTGTGAGGTAATCCATGTGTTTTTTTCAGTAAACTGACCTGTTTGAAATCTAGCATTCCAGTAACGTGCTATTCAGTACTTTGACCTGTATACTCCCTTCGTCACGGGCAAACAGTTATTGCTTAGAATGTTTGCAAATTAAGCAATATATATGATCTTACTCTCACAGATGGTATGACGTGTTTATACACCAGTGACAGAAAAAAACAATTGTCCATTGTCAGAGTTTCATTGATATTACAGTTCCAGTAAGTATGATCATGTTGTGTAGTGCTAAATCAGTTTTGTGTTATCACTGCTTGATTAAAATCAGATACTGTCGAATATTTTTATGCACTGATGTGATTCAAGGTGATACTTTCAACCATACAAGATATCAAGTACAATGCAGTAATTCACTGGCCTGTTTATGATTGATGATTTGGTGATACTATCAATCCCTAAAATGTGAAAATATTATCTACTCTACATCAACCAATGGACATCAACCTCTACATCAACCAATCAACCAATGGACATCAACCAATCAAACAATGGACATCAAGCAATATGACCTCTTGAAACACTGTCCATCGTTCAAATGTGCAAAGTGCAAAAGATAGCTTTTACTTGGGGGGGGGGGGGGGGGAATTGATGGATGCCTTCAATTTTCATGCAAATCACGGAAATTGGCTGCACATAGCAGATACTATTGATGAAATTGTGGAAATGCAGAAATTTATCAGCAGTGAGAACAGTCAGGGTCATGGATTAGAAATAGGTCGAACTACAATCTCATAAGTCAATGGAATGGTCACAAGTGTTCTTGTGATATCTGCACTCTATGCAAAGTGGTGCGTATGCAAATCTATGTCTCACTGTATTCACACCATCTACTCTCATGTGTACATATGTTATTGCTGCAGTTTGAATACTTCCGCCATACCATGAATATTGCCACTGCCTCGCACATACTACTGCCACCTCACAACTGTAGCCACCACACTGCAAACAAACTCACGTTGAACGATATTGAGCATTTTTTTACACCGAGCGTATTTTATACCAAACTGGTGTGCCAAACATCGGTGTGGTGGCGGAATTGTTTGCGAGGGGTAGGAAAATTTGCGTGGCACCAAGGAACATTCACACGGTGGATGCAACATTTGTGTGACTGCAATACCGATACTATTCAACCAGAACATAACAATAAATCCTAGATAATACAAAACCGGCACTAAAATGGCACTAAAGTGCATGGGGGACTTGAAACGATGCTGTCACGCTCACGGTCGGTAATTGATGACGTGGGTGATGTTCTGTGCGTGTGGTTCTTGCAACTGAGACTGAAACCGCCTCACTTTTGCTCGAAGCAACTAATTGATACACCTGTGAGAATGTGCTGAAGTATCTGAAATTGAATTGGCTCGTCTTTATTTAGACAAATCTATGTATTTCACTATTAATTTTCATATGCACTTTAATATGGAGGAATCAGCCATACTTTGTTCGATTGCCACCCCATTGCATCTACCTTGCGCTATTATTTCAAATTCTGAGGAACTTATCACTATAGCAATAACATATATTAGGTTGGTACAGCAAGTGATATTATTGTTCTCAGAAATCGAAACTCTTGAAATAATGCGTTGATATATAGACCTTTTTTCCTGAGCATACTATTAACTCATGAGTTCATATTCATGGAATAAAACACAGGGTAGATTGACCCATGATAACCTCATACATGTACATGCACTTCCCCGTTTCTCTAGGAAGAATAGATTCACACAGGTTTTGCAGTGTGGTGTATTTCGAACCGATCCTACAGACAATATTGTGACGATGATTTCATCGCTTCCGGCGCCCACAGAGACGTCCGAAACGTATCATTATGATAAGAAATCGGTTGAGAAAAATCTAGCATATTGGATTGGGTGTTGCGAGGTATTACACACATGGGTTTAGGGGGCCGATAGGATTGAGCTTTGGGGAGTGTAGGAGATGGTCACACTATAAGACAGGGGGAGGGGAAAAATTCACCATCAGACATGTAAGATGGATTGATATCTTTCGTTCGGGCCAATTTCATATCCTTTGATGTTTGTCAGGGAATATAACATTTTGTCTGTCTTTTCGGGCTTCCTGTAACACCAGCAGCACTGCTCAGAATGGACTGTGTAGATCAATTTGTTGGAAATAAACATTTTGATATTGATATTCTCCCACTTAGTTTTACACTACCTGAAGTTGTCTTGTTTCGTTGTATACAAATCCACAATTTACAGAATAAATGCTAGCACATAACGAAAGTTAAAAAATATAATAGAGCAGGTACTGTTGACTACGAAACGTGTCGCAAAACGTACATGTATACAGTGAAGAAAAACAAAGTGCTTCATATTCAATTCAAACACCCAACTATACAATTGTATCATTCAATCCAAACGCCCAAATACGTATAACAGTGTAGAAAACAGTGTAGTTTAGTTCAATCTGATACTTTGTACTTGGGTATTGGTTCCATGTTTATTTTGATTTATTATCTTTTTTATTTTCAGTGAAAGGTAAGTGGAATACTGAAAAGGTACTTTGACAACTATGGCGTTATGGCTTCTGTATCACCTGGCTGATTGTTTTGGATATCTGTGAGGTGTAGGCCTATCAGCGCTCAGCCCCACGGTTGTGCAAGAACCGTCTTAACACCATTTTTTGCCTATTTCATAATATGTTTTTTCTAAAGTTGAAAATCGCGTATTTTATTTCACAGGAAATGTAGTTTTGTCATGATAAGCTACATATATGGGTCAATTTTCAGCTTGAAATATTTGGTAGGGGAAAGTTTAAAAAGCTTAAAAGTAATAGAAGCTCTTTAGAAGTATGATTGAAAAGAATATGCATGATCAATATTATGTGCCATTTTACAGAGCTGCTATATCCATTGTAGAAATCTATGTCAGCGTTGATTTGGTTGGACAGGATGTCACGCATCTTCTGTCGAATCCAGTACAGAGTGATCAATTTGGTTTTTGTTCACGAGTCGCCTTGATCACTGTTTTGTCCAACCGAATGCATCTCAGCTCTTTCAAGCAAATGAGAAAGCCAAGAAAATTGGCAAGGTCACGTCGACTGAGTGTGTAGTGCCTTCACTCCGAGTAAATACCCGTTCACCTGCGTCGGCCTATACACATCAATCACTTGCACGACTTGAAACGTCAGCTGGTTCAAACCGAGAACATCATCGGAACCTATTGACAGAATCTTAAACGAAATTGTTTTTTTCCTTTGCACTCTACCTATATATAGCAATAATTGAAATGCATTACGTGCTGTACGAGTAAGATGAGAATTATCATTTTCTAGAGTACATATCAAAATTCCACCGAAACAAGTTTCCAGTACTTGTTGCACAAGTACTCATTGATTGCTTCATGAGTTGCCACTCAACGCGTTTGGGGGAGGGGAAGTTTTGTGAATTTGTATGGATTGGAAATGTATACCGATGAACAGGCGAGCTTTCGTCATAAAGATGGTGTGGCTGATATGATGAAAATGAATCATCGGCTGCCGGGACGCAATTAAGCCAAACTGTGGATCACCACCAAAAGACGATAAACAATGTACCAATCAAAGTTAATCATGGACGTAATTGTTTTTGTAGGTTCATATGTCACGCCAGCATTGATTCTATTTTCGTCGTGAATTATACAGTATTAATCTGTACTAAATTAAAAATTACAAAACAATTATTACAATGTTACACAGCCAGGTGTGCAGTATTGTGAAATACATTCAAGGGATTTAAATTTGTTGGGGATGCCATATGCTATTGTAAAATTATGCATGTACAACCAAATATGTTGTTCATCGTCATGAATAATCAACGCAATGAAGACTAACTTAAATTACAGCGCCCACACACGATACGTGTTGTTAATCCCATCCAACAGTTGCATTGTTTTAACCAGTGTTCCTGTCGAAGTTGTCAGATAGTTGAGAGCAGTAGATAGTGCTGTTGAACAGATAAGCACCGATTGATTTCTGAAGTTGTTGTCTGTAGTGGGTTGGGTTATAATTTCACAATTTTAAGTGCCATTTTATATGTGTGGGTAAGTTCATTGAAACAAAGAACTTGGTAAACACTTGGTGGAATTGATTCAATGATTCCATTTTCAACGTTATGAAAAATAGGGTTCTGTCCTCATTTTCAAGTTCCAGTATAGAAAATGAAGACATGTGAAGAAGATTTACAGATATATAGTGATTCAAAATTCATACTTCAAGATATTTAAATATATAGGGTGCACGTTTAGAGAGCTTAGAAATAATACAAGCTTTGTACAGTATGGCTAAAAGATGTATGGAGGTAAACTGATGTTATGTGCTAGTTTCAGAGCTGCTTCAGCTACACTGCAGTAATCTGTGCCAGCAATGACTCGGATGATTACGTGTCTTTGTCAATTCCAGCACAGACTTCATTAACTTATTATAAGTTTGCCTGGGATTTTTTTTCAGAGCTCTTCTTGATTTGTGTCTTGCCCAGGCCCTGCACTGTCAGCTCATTCAAGTGAAAACGCCAAGGGAACTCCCAAGGTCACGACGACCATACTTACAATGTCTTGGCTCCGAATCATTTTACGTGGCCAAACATCAATAACCACTTGTTTGACTTCGTACGCCAATTGGCTTGAACGGGAAAAAGTCATCTGAAGTTCTCGTCAATATCCAGATTATATTTTCACTGAGAAGCTGTCGAAGCCATGTACCTCTCGTCATTCGCCTATATATTAATAGTTGGAAGCTAGTACATGTCATTTGTGTGAGTCGAGAAAGGCCACTTTTCCAGGGAGCAGATTGATATGCTGCTATGTAAAACAATATCCTGCTAAAACAAGCTTGTTGCACAAGTACTCATTGATTTCATCATGGGTTGCCCCTTACCAAAATGCATATGGGAGATGGAAAACGTTAGTGGATTTGTTGAAAGCTGGCTTTCATGGACTGGAAATGTACATGATGATCAGGGAAGCGTTTGTAATGAAACCCGCCTGCTGCTGTGGCTCGTCCAATAGAAATGCGTCATCAATTGTTTGAATGGTACTATTCTTAGGATGGCCCTTCAAAGTTATTTTGTTGGGACCTGGTGCACAAGATTAATGACTGAAGCTGGAAATCTACCTTAAATCGGCAGTACCTAACTTTTAATTTTTTTTTAAAATTATGTATGTTTCTAAATGTAGTCCTATAGAGGTCTATGTCACCATCCATTGTTCAGTAATTCTGGCATCTCTGCTGTATGATAGGGTACCTAGAACGTTCGTTTGGTACGTTTTGCATGTCTCAGAGGCCAAAAACAACTGCACCATGTGTCCTTACACAAAAGTAACATGGAAAACTACTAGAGAACTAGATTTGTTTAGGTGCGTGACCAGATGATTCCCTTCAGACAACAAATGTGCAGTCCTCGTACTAATTGTTTGACCATCTTTAAACGGTTATTGCACCTGGACATTTCGAGCGTTGTTATTTCTATAGCACAAATTGTTTTCCATTTCGTAGGTGCTGTCACTTTGCTTTTGTATGATTCGTTTTAGTTATGATGTTCATTGTTAAGTCATTAGGATTATGTGTTCTGTGGAGTGAACCTTCCGTGTCCAATACATGACAAGGACAAGACGTGGGCAGAAAGAAAACAATGTTAGCGTGACTTTTATTTTTTTGACAATGCTTCCTCCAGTGTTGTGCAAATCATGTGATGTGATGTTAGTGCAGTCAATGTGTTCACAACATAATTGAATTTCTGACCAAGGTAGCCTGAACTATTTCATGAAAGCAAAAAATAACAAATTGTGTGTGGTTTGGGAAATCTAACTAACAATCGCAAAAGTTGAGGAAAATATCTTTCTTTTATCATGTTTATTTAGGTGATTTTCACATGTTTGGTTACGTTGAGGCCACTGTGTGTATTAGTTTGAATGAGAATCTGACCTGAGTTGATAGTCCTTGGACGTCTCAGAACTTTAGGCTGTAAATTTCGTTAACTCACTCTTTTTTGTGGTGATTTCCTTATTATGCGGCTCTGATAAGCTGCAAAAATACAATTCGCAATGGATTGCACCAATGTGTAACATTATACTTTTAAATTTATTTTTTAATTTGTTATAGCGCTCAATACTGCACAAAATGCGCATTCATTGGCGCTTTACACGTGAAAAAAAAAATTAGAGAGTAGATTTGGTTTGAAGTAACACGTAGGTAACGCAAAATAGAACACATGTACATTGTAAAACCAACAAATTAACACTGACAACTTATCTATGATATTAAAAACGTCCTTTGGTACAGATGGGTTTTGAGTGCAGTTTTAAATGAGCTGAGGAATCCGATGTTTGTTAGATGGTCAGGAAGGGCATTCCACAATCTAGGTCCAGCAATACTGATGGACCTATCTGCGAAGCTGAAATGCCTGGTGAACGGGATGTGTAATTTATTTGATGATGTGGATCTTGTGGAACGACGGGAAACTTTACTAATAAGGAGATCCTTACGATATGAGGGTGCCAGGCCTTGGAGAGCTTTGAAGACAAGAACTAACATCTCGAATTCCGCTCGTACAATGAATATTTTCACACATCCAAAATCGGTCAATTGTTCATTAATCACAAATACTCATTTCCAATATTTATCACCAATCATAGTTCGTCCTTGGGTGACGATACCTCGAATCAATACTTTCATCCTCTTTTCTTCTGGCCAGCTCACTGATACTTGCAGTTGTGATGTATGATTCCTCCTGTCCGGGTATTTTGTGCAAGGAAAGTGAAAAACCAGTGTAATTCTTTAGGGTTTTTTCTCTCTTTTATGCAATGCTCGTTTCACCTCCCTTGCATATATTTTGTAAGACATCACATTCAGCTCGGAATATCCTTTTGATCACTGGTAATGCTGATTCCATATTAATACTATGTATGCTCTGGGAAGATATGTCAGGTACATTTATTAGTACAATATATGATGCTGAGGCTCATTCACGAGCAATACAAAAATAGTCATTATTATATTATACTATCCAGGGATTTATGTCTGTTTATGAATGCCATTGGCCGAATGTAGCTCTGATAAATTAATTGCCTCATTGTTGTTCTATATTGCATACAATACGTCATTATATTTGATATGCAAATACATTCCGTGCAATAAATGTTAATCCATCAGACCATAAGCCCGATTACTATCCCACCTTGCTGATGTATTCCACATATCACTCGTAGTTACGAAGGGATTTGAGGGATTCAAATGTCACTATCACCACACATGAGAGCCGGGTTAGTGGCTTTATTGTACTCCATCGTTACAGAAAGCTAATCATAGAGACATCCATGATATCAAACAGTGGAGTGAGAAGGCCAGTTTTCAGACAATCAGACTAGTGAACATGTGTTGATGTATTGAATTTTTATAAAGACATATACGTACACTGAAGAAATAGTGGATTTGAACACCGTCTAGGAAAATCTGTGAATAACAGTGAATATGTTATTTTGCTTCATGAGAATCTATTATTGGAGCATTTGGTGTGATGGGTATGACAGCCATACGTTGTACAACATTGTTGCTTTCACTGTAATAACCAGAATATCTCTACTTGAAATGAAGAAATTTCTATCCAATGTGACTCACCTGAATGAATACAACAAATACAAATTTTTGTTTATCAAATATCAAGCTATATATCCATCGCCATTGGCTGAGATAAATATATGTGTTGTCCCATGTTTTCGAGACATCCGTATGATTTACAGCTTCAACTTACCTGTCGTACAGAGCGGTGGCAGCTTGTGTCCAAAAATAGGAGTGAAATACTTCAAAAGGCAAGATGTGAAATATTGATTGCAATTTATCACAGCAAGACAAGATCATTCGCCTCAATCGTCTATATTTCCATCAGTCCATTTTTATCTACCGATTTCCATAGATGCGAAATGTACACGAGGTGTGATTAATCTGATAGAAGTACAAAACTTGGTCTAAAAGACGTACACAACTTGGTCCAGCTTGCTGGGTTGCTGGACACTTGACAAACCACTACAGGCAATCCAAATCAATCCAAATTTAGCAATCCAAATCAAGTAGTCTAAGAAATGCGAACATGTTTTCCTGCACATGGCATCGGTTTCCACACAACACGTCCAAATTAAAAGGTGTGTCATTGCACCTTAGTGTCGAGATAAATATAGTCGGTCTGCCATTTGGAAATTTGAGCCCGTTTTCTCCAGGACAGTCTCCCTAGTACTTTGCCAGATATGATTCCTCTACACCCGAAGCCATAGCTGCACGGTGTAGTTCATCGGACCGTTTCCTCGTATGTAATGATATGTCAACAGTTACTTAATCTTCCACCCGAAGCCATAGCTGCACGGTGTAGTTCATCGGACCGTTTCCTCGGATGTAATGATATGTCAACAGTTACTTAATCTTCCTCTCCACTGTAGATATACACTCAAATAGAATCGACAGAAATATTGTGGTATCTGCTGATCAAATTCGCTATTCCATCCAGTTGTAGTTGTGTGGTGATCCGGGTGATCTGTAGATAGATCGACTGAAGGCTAACGTTCCAATATAACACCAACCCTGTAGCTAGAGGAACAACTACGGATTTGACTCGTTGCAAATTGTGAAACGTAATATTTTCACAGATCAATCACATGTTCGGGTACTCATGTTTGAGATGAGCACTTTTTTGTGCATAATTATGATATCTTGTCCAGAGATAAGTTCCGAATATATTAGTTATTCAACAGCGAATACGTTCATGCATCATCAGGATATTCATTGTCATGCTTTGACCTCGAAATTCTACACTGCAAATTTGTCAAGCACAGCATTATTCCATGGCTTGTGTATGATATTTTGGCAATTTCATCAATAGTGGAAATTTCATTTTGTTATTTGCCCTATATCAACCATCAATTATAAAACACATCATCTAGAATCAAGTTGGATGCGGTTGATAAAGTTCCATGCAAACCAAGGAAAATGGGGTACACGTAGAAGATACTATTGATAAATTATGTGGTATGCAGACTAAAGGACCTGTAACTCAGGCTGTGTGGTATATAGAAATGCAGATATGGATCAGGAGTGAGAATAATAATTATTATGGCAGACATCATGTATAGTATCTGCACAAAGTGTAACCCTTTCACGAAAAAAAACTTTTCTCGATCAGTAAGTGTTCCTGGGTGTAGTCCTTAATGGAATCATATTTCCATGTATGACATACAATGTACATGTTTCTTTGTTAATTAAAAATCAGTGGGAAAATTACTAGTGTGTAAGCCTTGAGACATTTGGTGTCTTTTGACGGATCAACTCTCACGTTCGCACCTAGGAAGATCAAAGCTACCACGTTCACACATATCTCGGGATGGATATACATAACTGGTTCACTAAGCTCAGACAGGTGCCATTAGTTCTGACAGCCTCTGAGGTATGTAGCTGTAGCGGAGGTGTTTGATATCGCGTTTTTTGACACGGGAAACCAGACATATTTGTGCGATATATATAGCCTTACCATAAAAATGAAATGGAAAACTATTAAGTGACTGGAAGATTTAAATTTACATACCACAAAGACATGTTGCAGAAACGTCTCTTATTTGTTTCGTTTCAAAATTCAGATGATTTTCTGTGAGACGAGATCAACTCGTGACCTTTGAGCACATCACCTGATGTTTATTGTCCAGACGACTCACCCCAGTTGAAATCAACATTAATTTGTTTTATATTTCTAGAATGCTCATTGCACCTAGACATTTCAAGCACTACTATTTCTCAGCGACAAATTGCAAGGTTACATCATACCAAAGAATCTGGTTAGTAACTGATCAGAAGTCGTTGAAGGATGTGTTCGTCATCGTAAACATGTTCGTCATTGAAAAGTACAGAACCAGTTCGGATTGCACCGTTTTGTGATAAGTTCTTGTGTGTGGGTCATTGCTAACAAACATTTTATTTGGACACCGAACAAATTTTGCCAAACAGCAATGAGAAATGAATAAGAAATAAATGACAATGGGTAAATAACTACGGTGGCTGATGGCTGGCATGTGCTCATTTTTTTTCAACCCGGTGTATGGTTATTGCTGCAGTGTGAATACTTCCGCCATAGCATGAATATTGCCACTGCCTCGCACATACTACTGCCACCTCACAGCTGTAGCCATCACACTGCACACAAACTCACGTAAAACGATATTGAGCATTTTTTACACCAAGCATATTTTATACCAAACTTATATGCCAAACATCGGTGTGGTGGCGGAATTGTTTGCGAAGGGTAGGAAAAATTGCGTGGCACCAAGGAACATTCACACGGTGGATGCAACATTTGTGTGACTGCAATACCGATACTATACAACCAGAACATAACAATAGATCCTAGATAATACAAAAATGGCACTAAAATGGCACTAAAGTGCATGGGGGACTCAGCTTCGAACGATGCTGTCTTGCTCACGGTCGGAGGTCGGTAATTGTTGACATGGGTGATGTTCTGTGCGTGTGGTTCTTGTAACTGAGACTGAAACTGCCTCACTTTTGCTTGAAGCAACTAATCGATACACCTGTTTGAATGTGCTGAAGTATCTGAAATTGAATTGGCTCGTCTTTATTTACACAAATCTATGTATTTCACTATTAATTTTCATATGTACTTTAATGTGGAGGAATTGTACTGTACTGTATGTACTGTATGTTTATTTTTCTCACATAATATTTTCACAACATTCAACAAGTAACAGAGAGGAAAGTACCGAATGTGAGAAAGGTATCTTACAAAAACCAGAGGCTGTTGACCTATATACATGAGCACAAAAAAGACACATACAAAAAACATTGGTTAATGATATAGGTTGCTTGATACCTTTACAAATGGATCGGAATTAACGTTTACCATTATTTTCTTTGAGAGAACATATTTACACTTCATATGTACACATGTAGTGGTTAACACAGTGGAATATAGAAAGAATATATGTTGTTTTTTTAATTACACCCGGAAAACTGTTTTGGTCGAGATTGCATATGTTACACTCTGAAAATCAGATATTACACTTATATATAGCCCATAACTTTCCTTGACCCTTTTTGAGAATTGTTTTCTGGTATTACTAGATATAATATCTTGTGACAAGTTTGACCAAATGCGTGGACCATGATACAGAATGCTATTTGAGGCCATTTTGGTTTTATACAGTTGCCGATGAGGTTCATGAATACGCCGAGTATTGTGTTGGTGTATTTGGTTGTTTGGGACAAATATTTGCATGAGTGGACAGGGTAGACAATGTTGATGATGATCAAACATCAACTTGGATACCTCAAGTTTATACAGATCACTAAACTTGAGGATATGGGTTTCCTTGAAGAGCGGCTCAGTATGCGAGCTATATTCAGCTCGACTGATGATACGTATTGCTTTTTTCTGTAAAGATTCAATTTTCCCACGATATCCCTTCGCAGTCATTCCCCAGCAAGCTATCCCATAAGTAATATATGACTGGAACAATGAATCAGCCAGACTTTGTTCGATTGCCACACCATTGCATCTACCTTGCGCTATTATTTCAAATTCTGAGAAACTTATCACTATAGCAATAACATATATTAGGTTGGTACAGCAAGTGATATTATTGTTCTCAGAAATCGAAACTCTTGAAATAATGCGTTGATATATAGATCTTTTTTCCTGAGCATACTATTAACTCATGAGTTCATATTCATGGAATAAAACACAGGGTAGATTGACCCATGATAACCTCATACATGTACATGCACTTCCCCGTTTCTCTAGGAAGAATAGATTCACACAGGTTTTGCAGTGTGGTGTATTTCGAACCGATCCTACAGACAATATTGTGACGATGATTTCATCGCTTCCGGCGCCCACAGAGACGTTGGAAACGTATCATTATGATAAGAAATCGGTTGAGAAAAATCTAGCATATTGGATTGGGTGTTGCGAGGTATTACACACATGGGTTTAGGGGGCCGATAGGATTGAGCTTTGGGGAGTGTAGGAGATGGTCACACTATAAGACAGGGGGAGGGGAAAAATTCACCATCAGACATGTAAGATGGATTGATATCTTTCGTTCGGGCCAATTTCATATCCTTTGATGTTTGTCAGGGAATATAACATGTATCTGTCTTTTCGGGCTTCCTGTAACACCAGCAGCACTGCTCAGAATGGACTGTGTAGATCAATTTGTTGGAAATAAACATTTTGATATTGATATTCTCCCATTTAGTTTTACACTACCTGAAGTTGTCTTGTTTCGTTGTATACAAATCCGCAATTTACAGAATAAATGCTAGCGCATAAAGAAAGTTCAAAAATATAATAGAGCAGGTACTGTTGACTACGAAACGTGTCGCAAAACGTACATATATACAGTGAAGCAAAACAAAGTGCTTCATATTCAATTCAAACACCCAACCATACAATTGTATCATTCAATCCAAACACCCAAATACTTATAACAGTGTAGAAAACAGTGTAGTTTAGTTCAATCTGACACTTTGTACTTGGGTATTGGTTCCATGTTTATTTTGATTTATTATTTTTTATTTACAGTGAAAGGTAAGTGGAATACTGCAAACTTACTTTGACAACTATGGCGTTATGGCTTCTGTATCACCTGGATGATTGTTTTGGATAGCTGAGAGGTGTAGGCCTATCAGCGCTCAGCCCCATGGTTGTGCAAGAACCGTCTTAACATTATTTTTTGCCTATTTCATAATAAGTTTTTTCTAAAGTTGAAAATCGAGTTTTTCATTTCACAGCAAATGTAGTTTTGTCATGATAAGCTACATATATGGGTCGATTTCCATCTTGTAATATTTGGTAGGGGCAAGTTTAAAAAGCTTAAAAGTAATAGAAGCTCTTTAGAAGTATGATTGAAAAGAATATGCATGATCAATATTATGTGCCATTTTACAAAGCTGCTATATCCATTGTAGTAATCTATGTCAGCGTTGATTTGGTTGGACAGGATGTCACGCATCTTCTGTCGAATCCAGTACAGAGTGATCAATTTGCTTTTTGTTCACGAGTCGCCTTGATCACTGTTTTGTCCAACCGAATGCATCTCGGCTCTTTCAAGCAAATGAGAAAGCCAAGAAAATTGGCAAGGTCACGTCGACTGAGTGTGCAGTGGCTTCACTCCGAGTCAATACCCGTTCACCTGCGTCGGCCTACACACATCAATCACTTGGCACGACTTTAAACGTCAGTTGGTTCAAACCGAGAACATCATCGGAACCTATTGACAGAATCTTGAACGAAATTGTTTTTTCCTTTGCCCTTTACCTATATATAGCAATAATTGAAATGCATTACGTGCTGTACGAGTAAGATGAGAATTATCATTTTCTAGAGTACAGATCAAAATTCCACCGAAACAATTTTCCAGTACTTGTTGCACAAGTACTCATTGATTGCTTCATGAGTTGCCACTCAACGCATTTGGGGGAGGGAAAGTTTTGTGAATTCGTATGGTTTGGAAATGTACACCAACGAACAGGCGAACTTTCGTCATAAAGATGGTGTGGCTGATATGATGAAAATGAATCATCGGCTGCCGGGACATAATTAAGCCAAACTGTGGATCACCACCAAAAGAAGAAAAACAATGTACCAATCAAAGTTAATCATGGACGTAATTGTTTTTGTAGGTTCATATGTCAAGCCACCATTGATACTATTTTCTTCGCGAATTATACAGTATCAATCTGTACTAAATTAAAAATTACAAAACAATTATTACAATGTTACACAGCTAGGTGTGTAGTATTGTGAAATACATTCAATGGATTTAAATTTGTTGGGGATGCCATTATGCTATTGTAAAATTATGCATGTACAACCAAATATGTTGTTCATCGTCATGATAAATCAACGCAATGAAGACAAATATTTACAGCGCCCACACATGATACGTGTTGTTAATCACATCCAACAGTTGCATTGTTTTAACCAGTGTTCCTGTCGAAGTTGTCAGATAGTTGAGAGCAGTAGATAGTGCTGTTGAACAGATAAGCACCGATTGATTTCTGAAGTTGTTGTCTGTAGTGGGTTGGGGTATAATTTCACAATTTTAAGTGTCATTTTATATGTGTGGGTAAGTTCATTGAAACAAAGAACTTGGTAAACACTTGGTGGAATTGATTCAATGATTCCATTTTCAACATTATGAAAAATAGGGTTCTGTCCTCATTTTCAAGTTCCAGAATAGAAAAATGAAGATATGTGAAGAAGGTTTACAGATATATAGTGATTCAAAATTCAGACTTCAAGATATTTAAATATATAGGGTACACGTTTAGGGAGCTTAGAAATAATACAAGCTTTGTACAGTATTGTAACGACTATGCCGATAAATGTAATCTTCTTGGCTATAAATTGAACGTTAATCGTTACAGGCAGAGCCCGAGCGTGGTTTTTGTGGAAATATAGGGTGGATGTGTGTCTATGTTGGACGAAAGTAGAATTTCTTAAATTTCTGCTCGTTACGGTTTGCGTTATCTTCTTTTTGTGGCCATTCCATCATTCACAAGCTTTACTTCTTCAATACATAATTGTTCACCAGTTTGAAGTCCATAAAAACAACTTGTGTACAGTTTATTATTTTATTGAACAAACACAACTTCACAGTTTCACAACATCAGAATCAGTGGGGCATTACATGCCAGTCAGTACTTATTGTTCAACAAACAAATCAACAATTTGCTCTGATACCCGGGATATAGGGGCCTAGTGATCAGACTATGTTACTGATTAACACCATCGAAACTTCACTTATTATCAAAAATAACACTTGAGATCAACCAATCACTCAAGTTAAATATTATTTCATACTCAAACTAGCTCACAAATAGGTTAATTCTTCACTTAGGATCAATTCAAATCACCCAAGACTTGTTTCACTTCAATATTGGTATAACTTTGTGCTCTGATATAATTCCAGAATAGTTCTATTTGAATTCTAATTCTTCACTTGGGATCGATTCAAATCACCCAAGACTTTCATATATTTAAGTCTACAACCTCGTGCTCAGAGTTATTTCCGAATACAGGAGCTTTACTGCTTCACTCGGGTTCAAACAAAATCACCCAAGACTTTGATTGTTGGTCTGTGAATCGATTAACATGTGCTAGAGATCATTATCACTCTAGTAATAGATTTGAATGAAAATACATGATAATTCTGGGCTTTATGAGCTCTTTACGAGGACTTTGCGAGTACTTTACGAGGACTCAATTGGCAATCAATTAAGGTACACTAGAGATCATTATCACTCTAGGAATGAATTCAATAGAAGGTGTGAGTCTATATGCCCATTCCGGCTTTGACCAAAACTCCACAAATTCTTTACGAAGACTTTACGAGCACTTTACGAGGACTTTGCGAGCACTTTACGAGGACTTTGCGAGCACTTTACGAGGACTTTGCGAGCACTTTTCAGTAGAAGATTTTCTATGAGTTAAACCTTATAAAAGGTCTAAAATTACATTTGTCAGTCTCCTGGTGACTATTGACTAGGAAGTGTCTAGTATGGATAACAATCTGCAGGTTCAGATAGGAGCTGGATATGGTGATCACAATCACACCTAAAGTCCAACTGGTGAAGGTCAAGTTTGAGGCTGCTTAAATAGGCCCCAAGGCTGGGCCTAACTCACGTATACTTTCACCATACAAAATAGTTCCTACTTTGAAATTCTTTAAACAGCTAAAAAGCACTTTGTGATTCCTAAATTACATCAAGATCATTCAGAAATACACACAGAAATTGTTTGGTAATACTCTGGTAAAATTACAAAGACAAATAATGATATTTGCCTGAAACCAGTGACTGGACTGCAAAGATTACTACGCAGAGACAAACGTCTGAAATATCTACATTTCAGTCAGTTAAAATAGCAATTATACATCGAAATTGCTATAAATTAATATTTCTGGATGCATCTGAAGACGGTATACAGTATTGATCATAACGCGAACGTTACAAACGCGCCCCAAATCTAAAAAGAATGACATTTCCATGGGTCTGTGAAACAGTCTATCTTCAGGAAGTTGCTTGAATCTGAGCGGCCAAAATGAAAACATGTGGCCTAAAATACGTGAACTCGAGCTAATTCTACAAGATGCTGGAGATAACACATGAAATAAACAATATCTGTTGTTGATTTATCAAAACAGAACAATGTACAATCAGTGCGTGGTGTTTAAAGGTGCTGACACGTAGTTAAATGCTTAGTAAACCGGGCGACAATAGGGTCATTTGTGGTTCGAATGCTTGGGACATTGGAATACATGAATGACTGTTAGAATACTCGGTCGTGGCCATATGTGCTATTTAAATAAGTTACTTTAAGTTAGTTAAACCCACTAACCAGGCCCTACACACAACAAATACTAATACACTAACTTTCTAACTCTGAAACTTTGCCGGTGCGTGAATTATGACAATATCGCTGAAGAATGCAGGAAAAATTGTATGTTACAGGTCTGGATCTATACAGTTCTGTCTCATTACCCTCCGTCTTTTTGTTACTAAATATCATTTTAACAATAAAGACCCATAACAATGAGAAAAATTCTAAACTTCAAATTTTGAACTCCAATGCTAAATTTCCAATACTTCTAGAAGTTAACAGCTCAACGTTTTGATTTTAGTCCCTTGTAGAACCCTTGGTAGGCGAACTTCCGTGGTGGTTGTGGTTCGTACCTCTCCCAGTCTCGCTCGAACTCATTACGCTGGAAGTCAGAAGTGGAGACGTGGTGGTGCTGATGGTTGTACGGGGCTGGTCGGGGGTCTAAGGGTGCTGGCGGGAATCCTGAAGAGGGGCGACGAGGCTGGTGAGGGATGGATCGGGCGTGAGCTGTGTTCTTCAACTGGGAATCGTGAATTCTCTCCTCGAAGTAGCGGTCGAAATTGCTGTTAAGTTGCTTCATGGTACTCTGTACTTCACTGAGTTGATCTGTTAAACGGTTCAAAGCACAAACTAAGGGGGCACTGTCCAGGAGTTGGTCTTGAGGTGTTGGCTGTTGATGGACTTTGATTCTTTTTGGCGAAGGGGACGAAACACTTGGGGATGATGGTCGTTTACGTGGAGAAGCGGGAATAGTTGGGGATGCCGGTCGTTTTCGTTGGGGAGCAGGAAGAGTTGGAGAAGCTGGGTGTTCCTGGCTTTTCTGTGAAGATGACAGCGATGAAATGTCCGAAAACAGGTCGTGTAGGGAGGGGGCCATGATGTCTAGTTCGATGATCGGTGGTTGGGGCTTCTCAGGTGGAGTGACAGTTGAGGCAGGGGTTTCCGTGGTGAGTTCAGCAGTCTTCAGGGTAGGTTGGATGGGTTCTGGATCTGTTATCACGATGGGGGATATGGGTTTCATAATCTTGGGGCTTTCTTCGGATTTTCTTGGGGATTCTTTCAGTTCGACTGTGCGGGCGGGTATGTAAGGCTCTTGCAGTTGTTGCATAATAACTTGAGCGGACAATCCCGATGTTCGTAGGAAGGCTGTGACTTTATCCATGTCCGTCTGGGGCTGCTTATCTTTCTCCTTCTCTTTCACTCTCTCTGTCTTCTCCTCTTCAAAGAACTTCATGAGTTCAACACCTTTCCCTCGTCTGGTGAGCACTTCTCTCACGCCATCTCGGTGCTTTCGCTGATGTTGCTTCCTCCCGATATGTTCGTCCAAGTCTCCCTCATTGCCTGCGGTGAACTGGCAGACAACACAAGCGTATGGTGCATCCTCAATTGTTGAATGTTTTTTTCCGTAATGGCGAATCGCCCATGCCTTCTCTCCGACCCAGTCACACTTCGAACACTTGAAGGTTTTGCGTCCTGGCATCTTGCACTGAAATTGCATTGGAGGACATTCTGTTAGACTTGAACTTCACCATTTTCGGAAGTCTCGATGGTGGATTTTGATATTTTAGGCTTGGACAAATTAATGGACTTTTCTGGGGCATCAGAGCAGTTAGTTATATGAACGAACTTCTTATCTAGATGACAGGCTTAATTATCAGTGTTGACTGTCTTGGTCCGCAGTTTGGCTTGAAGATTTTTAATCCACTTGGGACAGCTTGTGCCTTTGTATGGCTTTAATTTGTTGTGATGAACGGTTCGATGTTTTCCCTTCTTGTCAATCTGGATCCGAAAGTCAACAGAATTGAATTCTTCAATCACCACACAAGGTCCAGTGTATGGGCTAACTAGTTTAGGGTTGACTCCCTCTTTTCTCGCTTCGGTGAGAAACCACACCAGATCTCCAGTTTTGTATTTGTTTAAAGAAGCTTTGACATCATAGTGGTCCTTCTGTCGAATGGCATTTTTCTGTAGAAACTTTCTGGCGATTTGACTTGCTTTCTGGAGTTTGTCTCGCAGTAGCTCAACATAATCCGGATACGAGTTCTTCAGTTCGGTAGGAATTGGTACACTCACTTCTCCAGGCAGTCTCACCTCCCTTCCAAGCATCAGCATATTTGGTGTGAATTTTGTTACTTCGTGGGGTGTTGATCTGTATGCAGCAGTTACAAAATGCAGGTAAAGATCCCAGTTAGTCTGTTCTCCTTTGATGAAGGCACGAAGCATTCTGATCAAAGATTTGTTGAAAACTTCACATTGTCCGTTGCATTCGGGATGTCTAGGTGTGGTCCTTGTTTTTCGAATCTCCAGAAGATCACATAAACTGCGAAAAATATTGCTCTCATAGTTTCTCCCTCGATCACTGTGAATGTCATATGGACAGCCCCACCTGCAAATCATCTCATTCAGGATACACTGTGCAGTAGTTTGTGCGGTTTGATCAGGTAGAGCAAATGCTTCAGTCCATTTGCTAAAGGCGTCAGTCACAACCAGAATGTAACGGTTTCCTCTAGGTGTTTTGGGTAATGGTCCAACAAAATCAGTTGACCAACGGTCCATGGGTGCTCCTACTAACATTGATCCTAGTGGGGCTTTGGGCTTCTTGCATGGCATTTTATTCGCTGCACAGTTGTCACATTGTTCGACCCACTGTTTGATGTCCTCTCGTAACTTGAACCAGTAGAATCTTTGCCGAATCTTCTCCATGGTCTTGCGTCTTCCAAGATGACCGGAAAGCAAGTTTTCATGCATTTGTTTGAAGATGTCTTTTCTACAGGATTTTGGAAGCAGGAATTGTAGATAGGATGATTGACCCTCCAGTGAGTAATTTCGCTTGAATAACAAATTATCATGGATCTCAAGAGAGTTCCAGTACATCCAGTAATGACGGATTTCTGGGCTAAGGCCACTGAGCTCCTTTGGTGTTGGAGATTCATTCTTCTGTTTCCACTGTAGTATTTGACTAATGGCAGGATCTGTTGCTTGAGCATCTTCTAATTCTTTCTTTTTCCACCCAGTTGACCAAGAAGTAATCTTCTGTTCTTCAGCTTGTTTCCTGGTGAATCTCTGTACTCTGTTGATGGTGCTGGTTAATTTTGACTTAATTAGTTCAACTTTTCTTCTCAAATAATCAAATGGTGACTCAACTAGCTTGAGTAATTTTGGACGAGTTCTTCCGTCGTCAGGTTTCTCCCTTGTGATGTTTCGTTTGGTGAGCCCGGTTGACTGTTTTGGCTGTTTGTAGACATTTTCTTGGCATTCTGGAAATTCAGTAACAAAAGTTTTGTGGAACAGGAAATTCACAATACACAGCAATACATGGGTGAAGATACAAAAGACATGGCTTTTGACACTCCCCACGACTGTGAAATCTTGTATGCTCAGTTTTCGAACTGACTCTTCGGGGATCAACATCTCTTGATTCCGTTTCCGACACTTGACACATGGCCCACACTTCAGAACTTCTTGATCTTCTTCGAATTCACATTGACAGTCTCTAGGATTAATGCATCTAGAAAGTGCATCGGCATTTCCATGGTTTCGCCCCTTTCTGTATTCAATAGAAAAGTCGTAAACAGAGAGAAGTTCAAGCCATCGGGCTATTCTCCCTTTTGGCTCTTTCAAAGTAAACAACCATTTGAGTGCTTGGTGGTCTGAACGGACTAGAAATTTCCTACCAAGCACGTAGTGTCGGAAATATCCCAGAAAATAGACAACCGCAAGTAATTCTTTGTCTGTTACACAGTAATTTCTCTCAGACTTTGTCAGCGTTCGACTGGCATAAGCGATAACTTTCTCTTCCCCGTCTTGAATCTGTGACAGCACTGCTCCGATTCCATAATCACAAGCATCAGTGTCAACGATGAACTCGCCTTGGTCTCGAGGATATGCCATAACTTGAGGTCCAAGTAATATTTCTTTCAATTTATCAAAGGCTTCTTGACATGGCTTGGTCCATTCCAGTTCAGAGTCCTTTTTCGTCAAGTCGATCAGTGGTTTAGCGATGCTTGAGAAATTTTTCACACTTCTGCGATAGTAGGAGCCGAGTCCTAAGAATTGACGGACTTCAGATACTGT
The DNA here is from genome assembly GCA_949152475.1 of Terebella lapidaria. Lineage (NCBI taxonomy): Eukaryota > Metazoa > Annelida > Polychaeta > Terebellida > Terebellidae > Terebella > Terebella lapidaria. Next base: position 36,373,810 of record OX424560.1, read on the forward strand.
GTCCAGACTTTTCCAGTTTCTGATTTTTTCAGTGTTGTGTGGATTGGGACGCACTCCTTCACAAGAAACGATGTGACCTAAGAAGTCCACTTCTTTTTGAAACAAATTACATTTTTCCGGTTTGAGTTTGAAATTGGCTTGGTTGATTCTCTCCAGTACGGTGCTGAGTCTTTCAATGTGTTGATCAAAGTTGTGAGAGAAAATTAGGACATCGTCGAGATAAATCAAACATGTGGTCCATTGTAGTCCTCTCAATGCCAATTCCATCACTCGTTGAAAACAGGCGGGCATGTTACAGAGACCGAACGGTGCAGTGGTGTATTCAAAAAGTCCATGTCGAGATACGAAGGCTGTTTTTGGGATGTCTGACTCTTTTATAGGCACCTGGTGATATCCTGACGTTAGATCTAGTGTTGAAAATATGGCTGATCCACTCAGAGCATCCAAACATTCCTGTGTTTTCGGAAGCGGATATGCGTCTTTCCTTGTTACACTGTTGAGCCTTCTGTAGTCAACACAGAGTCTCACTTTGCCGTTCTTCTTTCTTACTAAGCATAAAGCTGATGACCAAGGTGATGTTGATGGTTGAATGATTCCTTGCTCCAAAAGTTTATCAATTGCCTTCTTTTCTTCTCCCTCAAGAGCTAGTGGTGGTCTTCGTGGAGCTTGTTTAATGGGTCTCGCATTTCCAGTGTCGATTTCATGCTCCGTCAATTTTGTACATCCCAAGTCCATGTCATGTTTTGAAAACAAATTCTGAAACTTTGAAAGCAGTTGATGTATTTGTTGCTGTTCATGAGCGTTCTTGCTTTGAGTTGATCTTTCAAACAGTTCCTTTAAATGTGTTGGGAGAGATTCCGCGAAGTTTCTGCTGATTTCTACTTCATCTTCAATTTTGTCCACTTCAATACTACTTGATTTTCTCAAACTTTCCCCAATGTCCTTGCATGAGCGGTTTGATTTTCCTGATAACTCGATTAGTTTTTCACTCTTCAAGTCAAATTGCAATCTTCTAATTGCTTCATCTTCATCTGTCCCACAGATTTCTTCAAATATAGGTTCCACTTCTTCAGCTGGTTCCAAGACTCCAATCTTGGTATTTTTATTCACTTTTATTGGAGTTGCTCCTGGATTCATGACACGGATAACTCCTCTTGTATTTTCACTTGTCTTAACTAAACTGGCAGCCACAATCAGGGAATGATTTTCCATGAACTCCACCGATGGCTCCACTACAGCTTCTGTGGCTTCCTCACCACTGTCATCATGTGCAAACGACACATGCAAAATCGCTTCAGACTGTTCAGGAATCGTACAATCTTCACTCAAATAAACTTGACAAAATGACCGACTTTTCACGAACAACGCTGGTATTTCTTGTTCGTTTATAGTGATAACACCTTTACTTGTTAACACGTCCATTGCGGGTATGTCAATCCCCAATAGCACATCATCACTGATGTTGGCTATAGCTACCTCTTTATCAAACTTCACAGGTCCAACCTGTAATTCTAGAACACAGTCTCCCCTTTTACTCAGAGACTTCCCATCAGCTTGTTGCAAAACTTTTTGCTTACTTTTATTCAACTCTACTTTTCCCGTCTTCTCGATTTCTTGGAAAAGATTTTCTGATACAACTGTACACGAAGCTCCTGTATCTACAGTGAACCAAATTTCAACTCCGTTCACACTTCCCTGCACGTAAACACCAGGGGCTTTAGGCACTTGCCTACGAATAACTACATTTTCAGAACTACCTTCTGAAATCTTAACTACTTCGAGCCCATTTGAAATGTTTAAAACTTCATCTTCAACTTCTTTAACAATTGTTGGCGAGGTCTGGACCGACTCTTGGCTCGCAGTGCCGGCCCTGTCTAGTTTGTTGTTGCTGCAGGACGATCTGTTGTCGAGTGTGCATTCTGTGAACTGTTTCCATTCCTCTGGAGGTTTTGTGGTAATTTGGCGCTAGATGTCTCCTGATTCGTTCTCGGCTGAACTTCGACATGCATTTGCCCAGTCACCCACTGTTTTTCAGGGCAATCCCTGGAAAAATGACCCTCCTGGCCACAAGTAAAACAAGCATAGGTTTTCCACTGAGTGCCTTCACGTTTGGGTAGCATCTGATTTCGACTTCGGTTGGCATATGTTGTGTTCCTTGGCAGATTAGTTGGAGGATTTCGTTTCTTCTCAGAATTTTCCAGCCTGTCGAGTCGGTCAGAGATCTGTTGGAGAATGTTCATGACATCAGTTCCGTTAGATTTGGACTTCTCTTGAGTACCTGTAGATGTGTGTTTGTCTGGTTCGCTGGGGACTTGTGGTTTGTTTATTGGTTTAGATTTACTTTTTGCTGGGAGTCTCATGATCCTGTCTTCGTCATACTCTGAATCTTCATCTTCGTCCTCTGCTGGTCGAACCATTCTGGTTGGTTTCCTAGAGTTGGAACTGTTTTCTGGTCTTCTCCTGGTCTGCAGAAAGTTCACTACTTCGTATACTGCTGTGTCTATATCGACAGGCTCCTTGATGAATTCCACATGGAATCTAGCCCGCTCGTCATTAAGGCCGTTCAGGAATTTCCGTAGCAAATCCTCTTGACGCGTTTCCTCATTTCGCTCAGGATAGGCTTTGTTGTACAACCTTTTCAAGTCAGCTGCGAAATCTTCTACGGTCTCACCCGGTTTCTGTTGACGATTGGTGAACTGTGTTCCAAATGTCTTTCGTGTCTCAACCACTCGGAAACGACTGTTCAGTTCTTTGATCAGTATTTCATAATCATTCCTGGTGTTGGCAGACAGTTGATCAAAAACAAATTCTCCGGCAGCACCTTGCAGACGAGGTAACATTTCCTCCAACTTCTGTCTTGGTAACCATTGTCTCAGGCGAGCAACGTCATTGAAACGATTGAACCACACTCTCCATGATTCTTTACCGGTGAACGCAGGTATCTTGGAATTGACAGTGTTTCTGTTGTTTTGATGCACTGGTCTCCTATAGTTGTCAGATTCGATGGCTGAATTTTCGCTTCTGTTGGTAGGAACTTCCTCAGAAGATGAGCTACTATCGTGATATTGACTGTAACCTCTGCCCTGTCTTCGGCGAAAAGCTGGTGGCCTGTTGTTTACATTCTGTAGAGACAAATTTTCCATCAGCCTTGTGCTACTCTCAGCATAATGCTGTACTACTTCCATGACGTTTTTCATGTCGGATCGAAGATTCCCTACTGTCTCCTGGATATTCTCTCCACACTCATTTGGAATCATTGGTCGGAATTCAGATGTACGATCCATGCTAGTTTGGTCGCCAGCTGCAGCCATTGAAAGTTGGTCACACTCCATTGCTTGCTTGTGTACTTCTTTTGACTTTGACCTTGTGCCTATGCCACCCTCCATTCCCAAATTTCAATCACTGGATACCTATCACAATCAAGGTATCCCACTTCTGACACCAGAAAAACTCTTTGTAACGACTATGCCGATAAATGTAATCTTCTTGGCTATAAATTGAACGTTAATCGTTACAGGCAGAGCCCGAGCGTGGTTTTTGTGGAAATATAGGGTGGATGTGTGTCTATGTTGGACGAAAGTAGAATTTCTTAAATTTCTGCTCGTTACGGTTTGCGTTATCTTCTTTTTGTGGCCATTCCATCATTCACAAGCTTTACTTCTTCAATACATAATTGTTCACCAGTTTGAAGTCCATAAAAACAACTTGTGTACAGTTTATTATTTTATTGAACAAACACAACTTCACAGTTTCACAACATCAGAATCAGTGGGGCATTACATGCCAGTCAGTACTTATTGTTCAACAAACAAATCAACAATTTGCTCTGATACCCGGGATATAGGGGCCTAGTGATCAGACTATGTTACTGATTAACACCATCGAAACTTCACTTATTATCAAAAATAACACTTGAGATCAACCAATCACTCAAGTTAAATATTATTTCATACTCAAACTAGCTCACAAATAGGTTAATTCTTCACTTAGGATCAATTCAAATCACCCAAGACTTGTTTCACTTCAATATTGGTATAACTTTGTGCTCTGATATAATTCCAGAATAGTTCTATTTGAATTCTAATTCTTCACTTGGGATCGATTCAAATCACCCAAGACTTATATTTAAGTCTACAACCTCGTGCTCAGAGTTATTTCCGAATACAGGAGCTTTACTGCTTCACTCGGGTTCAAACAAAATCACCCAAGACTTTGATTGTTGGTCTGTGAATCGATTAACATGTGCTAGAGATCATTATCACTCTAGTAATAGATTTGAATGAAAATACATGATAATTCTGGGCTTTATGAGCTCTTTACGAGGACTTTGCGAGTACTTTACGAGGACTCAATTGGCAATCAATTAAGGTACACTAGAGATCATTATCACTCTAGGAATGAATTCAATAGAAGGTGTGAGTCTATATGCCCATTCCGGCTTTGACCAAAACTCCACAAATTCTTTACGAAGACTTTACGAGCACTTTACGAGGACTTTGCGAGCACTTTACGAGGACTTTGCGAGCACTTTACGAGGACTTTGCGAGCACTTTTCAGTAGAAGATTTTCTATGAGTTAAACCTTATAAAAGGTCTAAAATTACATTTGTCAGTCTCCTGGTGACTATTGACTAGGAAGTGTCTAGTATGGATAACAATCTGCAGGTTCAGATAGGAGCTAGATATGGTGATCACAATCACACCTAAAGTCCAACTGGTGAAGGTCAAGTTTGAGGCTGCTTAAATAGGCCCCAAGGCTGGGCCTAACTCACGTATACTTTCACCATACAAAATAGTTCCTACTTTGAAATTCTTTAAACAGCTGAAAAGCACTTTGTGATTCCTAAATTACATCAAGATCATTCAGAAATACACACAGAAATTGTTTGGTAATACTCTGGTAAAATTACAAAGACAAATAATGATATTTGCCTGAAACCAGTGACTGGACTGCAAAGATTACTACGCAGAGACAAACGTCTGAAATATCTACATTTCAGTCAGTTAAAATAGCAATTATACATCGAAATTGCTATAAATTAATATTTCTGGATGCATCTGAAGACGGTATACAGTATTGATCATAACGCGAACGTTACAAACGCGCCCCAAATCTAAAAAGAATGACATTTCCATGGGTCTGTGAAACAGTCTATCTTCAGGAAGTTGCTTGAATCTGAGCGGCCAAAATGAAAACATGTGGCCTAAAATACGTGAACTCGAGCTAATTCTACAAGATGCTGGAGATAACACATGAAATAAACAATATCTGTTGTTGATTTATCAAAACAGAACAATGTACAATCAGTGCGTGGTGTTTAAAGGTGCTGACACGTAGTTAAATGCTTAGTAAACCGGGCGACAATAGGGTCATTTGTGGTTCGAATGCTTGGGACATTGGAATACATGAATGACTGTTAGAATACTCGGTCGTGGCCATATGTGCTAATTAAATAAGTTACTTTAAGTTAGTTAAACCCACTAACCAGGCCCTACACACAACAAATACTAATACACTAACTTTCTAACTCTGAAACTTTGCCGGTGCGTGAATTATGACAATATCGCTGAAGAATGCAGGAAAAATTGTATGTTACAGGTCTGGATCTATACAGTTCTGTCTCAGTATGGCTAAAAGATGTATGGAGGTAAATTGATCAGTGTTATGTGCTAGTTTCAGAGCTGCTTCAGCTACACTGCAGTAATCTGTGCCAGCGATGACTCGGATGATTACGTGTCTTTTGTCAATTCCAGCACAGGCTTCAACAATTTATTCTCAGTTTGCCTGGGTTTTTTTTTCAGGGCTCTTCTCGATTTGTGCCTTGCCCAGGCCCTGCACTGTCAGCTCATTCAAGTGAAAACGCCAAGGGAAACCCCCAAGGTCACGACGACCATACTTACAATGTCTTGGCTCCGAATCAGTTTACGTGGCAAAACATCAATAACCACTTGTTTGACTTTGTACGCCAATTGGCTTGAACGGGAAAATGTCATCTGAAGTTCTCGTCAATATCCAGATTATATTTTCACCGAGAAGCTGTCGAAGCCATGTACCTCTCGTCGTTCGCCTATATATTAATAGTTGGAAGCTAGTACATGTCATTTGTGTGAGTCGAGAAAGGCCACTTTTCCAGGAAGCAGATTAATATGCTGCTAAAACAAGCTGGTAAAACAATATCCTGCTCAAACAAGCTTGTTGCACAAGTACTCATTGATTTCATCATGGGTTGCCCCTCACCAAAATGCATATGGGAGAGGGAAACGTTAGTGGATTTGTTGAAAGCTGGCTTTTATGGACTGGAAATGTACATGATGATCAGGAAAGCTTTTGTAATGAAACCCGACTGCTGTGGCTCGTCCAATGGAAATGCGTCATCAATTGTTTGAATGGTACTATTCTTAGGATGGCCCTTCAAGGTTATTTTGTTTGGACCTGGTGCACAAGATCAATGACTAACATTGGAAATCTACCTTAAATCGACAATACCTAACTTTTAAACTTGTTCAAAAGTTATGTTTGTTTCTAAATGTAGTCCTATGAAGGTCTATGTCACCATGCATTGTTCAGTAATTCTGGCATCTCTGCTGTATGATATGTTACCTAGAACGTTCGTTTGGTACGTTTTGCATGCCTCAGAGGCCAAAAACAACTGGTTACACAAAAGTATCATGGAAAACTACTAGAGAACTAGATTTTTTAGGTGCGTGACCAGATGATTCCCTTCAGACAACAAATGTACAGTCCTCGATACTAATTGTTTGACCATCTTTAGAACGGTTATTGCACCTGGACATTTCGAGCGTTGTTTTTTCTAAAGCACAAATTGTTTTCCATTTCGTAGGTGCTGTCACTTTGCTTTTGTATGATTCTTTTTAGTTATGATGTTCATTGTTAAGTCATGAGGATTATGTGTCCTGTGGAGTGAACCTTCCGTGTCCAATACATGACAAGGACAAGACGTGGGCAGAAAGAAAACAACGTTAGCGTGACTTTTATTTTTTGACAATGCTTCCTCCAGTGTTCTGCAAATCATGTGATGTGATGTTAGTGCAGTCAATGTGTTCACAACATAATTGAATTTCTGACCAAGGTAGCCTGAACGATTTCATGAAAGCAAAAAATAACAAATTGTGTGTGGTTTGGGAAATCTAACTAACAATCGCAAAAGTTGAGGAAAATATCTCTCGTTTATCATGTTTATTTAGGTGATTTTCACATGTTTGGTTACGTTGAGGCCACTGTGTGTATTAGTTTGAATGAGAATCTGACCTGAGTTGATAGTCCTTGGACGTCTCAGCACTTTAGGCTGTCATTTTGTTAACTCACTCTTTCTTTGTGGTGATTTCCTTATTATGCGGCTCTGATAAGCTGCAGAAATACAATTCGCAATGGATTGCACCAATGTGTAACACTTTACATTTAAGTTCATTTTTTAATTTGTTATAGCGCTCAATACTCCACAAAATGCGCATTCATTGGCGCTTTACACGTGAAAAAAAAAATTAGAGAGTAGATTTGGTTTGAAGTAACACGTAGGTATCGCAAAATAGAACACATGTACATTGTAAAACCAACAAATTAACACTGACAACTTATCTATGATATTAAAAACGTCCTTTGGTACAGATGGGTTTTGAGTGCAGTTTTAAATGAGCTGAGGAATTCGATGTTTGTTAGATGGTCAGGAAGGGCATTCCACAATCTAGGTCCAGCAATACTGATGGACCTATCCGCGAAGCTGAAATGCCTGGTGAACGGGATGTGTAATTTATTTGATGATGTGGATCTTGTGGAACGACGGGAAACTTTACTAATAAGGAGATCGTTAAGATATGAGGGTGCCAGGCCTTGGAGAGCTTTGAAGACAAGAACTAACATCTCGAAGTCCGCTCGTACAATGAATATTTTCACACATCCAAAATCAGTCAACTGTTCATTAATCACAAATACTAATTTCCAATATTTATCATCAATCATAGTTCGTCCTTGGGTGACGATACCTCGAATCAATACTTTCATCCTCTTTTCTTCTGGCCAGCTCACTGATACTTGCAGTTGTGATGTATGATTCCTCCTGTCCGGGTATTCTGTGCAAGGAAAATGAAAAACCAGTGTAATTCTTTAGGGTTTTTTCTCTCTTTTATGCAATGCTCGTTTCACCTCCGTTGCATATATTTTGTAAGACATCACATTCAGCTCGGAATATCCTTTTGATCACTGGTAATGCTGATTCCATATTAATACTATGTATGCTCTTGGAAGATATGTCAGGTACATTTATTAGTACAATATATGATGCTGAGGCTCATTCACGAGCAATACAAAAAAGTCATTATTATATTATACTATCCAGGGATTTATGTCTGTTTATGAATGCCATTGGCCGAATGTAGCTCTGATAAATTAATTGCCTCATTGTTGTTCTATATTGCATACAATACGTCATTATATTTGATATGCAAATACATTCCGTGCAATAAATGTTAATCCATCAGACCATAAGCCCAATTACTATCCCACCTTGCTGATGTATTCCACATATCACTCGTAGTTACGAAGGGATTTGAGGGATTCAAATGTCACTATCACCACACATAAGAGCCGGGTTAGTGGCTTTATTGTACTCCATCGTTACAGAAAGCTAATCACAGAGACATCCATGATATCAAACAGTGGAGTGAGAAGGCCAGTTTTCAGACAATCAGACTAGTGAACATGTGTTGATGTATTGAATTTTTGTAAAGACGTATACGTACACTGAAGAAATAGTGGATTTGAACACCGTCTAGGAAAATCTGTGAATAACAGTGAATATGTTATTTTGCTTCATGAGAATCTATTATTGGAGCATTTGGTGTGATGGGTATGACAGCCATACGTTGTACAACATTGTTGCTTTCACTGTAATAACCAGAATATCTCTACTTGAAATGAAGAAATTTCTATCCAATGTGACTCACCTGAATGAATACAACAAATACAAATTTTTGGTTATCAAATATCAAGCTATATATCCATCGCCATTGGCTGAGATAAATATATGTGTTGTCCCATGTTTTCGAGACATCTGTATGATTTACAGCTTCAATTTACCTGTCGTACAGAGCGGTGGCAGCTTGTGTCCAAAAATAGGAGTGAAATACTTCAATAGGCAAGATGTGAAATATTGATTGCAAGACAAGATCATTCGCCTCAATCGTCTATATTTCCATCAGTCCATTTTTATCTACCGATTTCCATAGATGCGAAATGTACACGAGGTGTGAGTAATCTGATAGAAGTACACAACTTGGTCTAAAAGACGTACACAACTTGGTCCAGCTTGCTGGGTTGCTGGACACTTGACAAACCACTACAGGCAATCCAAATCAATCCAAATTTAGCAATCCAAATCAAGTAGTCTAAGAAATGCGAATATGTTTTCCTGCACATGGCATCGCTTTCCACACAACACGTCCAAATTAAAAGGTGTGTCATTGCACCTAAGTGTCGAGATAAATATAGTAGGTCTGCAGATTGGAAATTTGAGCCCGTTTTCTCCAGGACAGTCTCCCTAGTACTTTGCCAGATATGATTCCTCTACACCCGTAGCTGCACGGTGTAGTTCATCGGACCGTTTCCTCGGATGTAATGATATGTCAACAGTTACTTAATCTTCCTCTCCACTGTAGATATACACTCAAATAGAATCGACAGAAATATTGTGGTATCTGCTGATCAAATTCGCTATTCCATCTAGTTGTAGTTGTGGGGTGATCCGGGTGATCTGTAGATAGATCGACTGAAGGCTAACGTTCCAATATAACACCAACCCTGTAGCTAGAGGAACAACTACGGATTTGACTCGTTGCAAATTGTGAAACGTAATATTTTCACAGATCAATCACATGTTCGGGTACTCATATTTGAGATGTGCACTGTTTTGTGCATAATTATGATATCTTGTCCAGAGATGAGTTCCGAATATATTAGTTATTCAACAGCGAATACGTTCATGCATCATCAGGATATTCATTGTCATGCTTTGACCTCGAAATTCTACACTGCAAAGTTGTCAAGTACAGCATTATTCCATGGCTTGTGTATGATCTTTTGGCAATTTCATCAATAGTGGAAATTTCATTTTGTTATTTGCCCTATATCAACCATCAATCATAAAACACATCATCTAGAATCAGGTTGGATGCGGTTGATAAAGTTCCATGCAAACCAAGGAAAATGGGGTACACGTAGAAGATACTATTGATAAATTATGTGGTATGCGGACTAAAGGACGTGGAACCAGGCTGTATGGTATACAGAAATGTAGATATGGATCAGGAGTGAGAATAATAATTATTATGGCGATATTATGGCAGACATCATGTATAATATCTGCACAAAGTGTAACCCTTTCACAAAAAAAAACTTTTCTCGATCAGTAAGTGTTCCTGGATGTAGTCCTTAATGGAATCATATTTCCATGTATGACATACAATGTACATGTTTCTTTGTTAATTAAAAATCAGTGGGAAAATTACTAGTGTGTAAGCCTTGAGACATTTGGTGTCTTTTGACGGATCAACTCTCACGTTCGCATCTAGGAAGATCAAAGCTACCACGTTCACACATATCTCGGGATGGATATACATAACTGGTTCACTAAGCTCAGACAGGTGCCATTAGTTCTGACAGCCTCTGAGGTATGTAGCTGTAGCGGTGTTTGATCTCGCGTTTTTTTACACGGGAAACCAGACATATTTGTGCGATATATATAGCCTTACCATAAAAATGAAATGGAAAACTATTAAGTGACTGGAAGGTTTAAATTTACATACCACAAAGACATGTTGCAGAAACGTCTCTTATTTGTTTCGTTTCAAAATTCAGATGATTTTCTGTGAGACGAGATTAACTCGTGACCTTTGAGCACATCACCTGATGTTTATTGTCCAGACGACTCGCCCCAGTTGAAATCGACATTAATTTGTTTTATATTTCCAGAATGCTCATTGCACCTAGACATTTCAAGCACCACTATTTCTCAGCGACAAATTGTAAGGTTACATCATACCAAAGAATCTGGTTAGTAACTGATCAGAAGTCGTTGAAGGATGTGTTCGTCATCGTAAACATGTTCGTCATTGAAAAGTACAGAACCAGTTCGGATTGCACCGTTTTGTGATAAGTGTTGTGCCGTCATGAATCAATGGGCATTTTAGTGATATAGACTGCACACAGTTCTTGTGTGTGGGTCATTGCTAACAAACATTTTACTTGGACACCAAACAAATTTTGCCATACAGCAATGAGAAATGAATAAGAAATAAATGACAATGGGTAAATAACTACCGTGGCTGATGGCTGGCATGTGCTCATTTTTTTTCAACCAGGTGTATGGTTATTGCTGCAGTGTGAATACTTCCGCCATAGCATGAATATTGCCACTGCCTCGCACATACTACTGCCACCTCACAGCTGTAGCCACCACACTGCAAACAAACTCACGTTAAACGATATTGAGCATTTTTTACACCAAGCGTATTTTATACCAAACTTATATGCCAAACATCGGTGTGGTGGCGGAATTGTTTGCGAGGGGTAGGAAAATTTGCGTGGCACCAAGGAACATTCACACGGTGGATGCAACATTTGTGTGACTGCAATACCGATACTATACAACCAGAACATAACAATAGATCCTAGATAATACAAAAATGGCACTAAAATGGCACTAAAGTGCATGGGGGACTCAGCTTCAAACGATGCTGTCTTGCTCACGGTCGGAGGTCGGTAATTGTTGACATGGGTGATGTTCTGTGCGTGTAGTTCTTGTAACTGAGACTGAAACCGCCTCACTTCTGCTCAAAGCAACTAATAGATACACCTGTGTGAATGTGCTGAAGTATCTGAATTTGAATTGGCTCGTCTTTATTTACACAAATCTATGTATTTCACTATTAATTTTCATATGTACTTTAATGTGGAGGAATCAGCCATACTTTGTTCGATTGCCACACCATTGCATCTACCTTGCGCTATTATTTCAAATTCTGAGGAACTTATCTCTATAACCATAACATATATTAGGTTGGTACAGCAAGTGATATTGTTGTTCTCAGAAATCGAAGCTCTTGAAATAATGCGTTGATATATAGATCTTTTTTCCTGAGCATACTATTAACTCATGAGTTCATATTCATGGAATAAAACACAGGGTAGATTGACCCATGATAACCTCATACATGTACATGCACTTCCCCGTTTCTCTAGGAAGAATAGATTCACACAGGTTTTGCAGTGTGGTGTATTTCGAACCGATCCTACAGACAATATTGTGACGCCACTGGAATGATTTCATCGCTTCCGGCGCCCACAGAGACGTTGGAAACGTATCATTAGGATAAGAAATCGGTTGAGAAAAATCTAGCATATTGGATTGGGTGTTGCGAGGTATTACACACATGGGTTCAGGGGGCCGATAGGATTGAGCTTTGGGGAGTGTGGAAGATGGTCACACTATAAGACAGGGGGAGGGGGAAAATTCACCATCAGACATGTAAGATGGATTGATATCTTTCGTTCGGGCCAATTTCATATCCTTTGATGTTTGTCAGGGAATATAACATGTATCTGTCTTTTCGGGCTTCCTGTAACACCAGCAGCACTGCTCAGAATGGACTGTGTAGATCAATTTGTTGGAAATAAACATTTTGATATTGATATTCTCCCATTTAGTTTTACACTACCTGAAGTTGTCTTGTTTCGTTGTATACAAATCCGCAATTTACAGAATAAATGCTAGCGCATAAAGAAAGTTCAAAAATATAATAGAGCAGGTACTGTTGACTACGAAACGTGTCGCAAAACGTACATATATACAGTGAAGCAAAACAAAGTGCTTCATATTCAATTCAAACACCCAACCATACAATTGTATCATTCAATCCAAACACCCAAATACTTATAACAGTGTAGAAAACAGTGTAGTTTAGTTCAATCTGATACTTTGTACTTGGGTATTGGTTCCATGTTTATTTTGATTTATTATTTTTTTATTTACAGTGAAAGGTAAGTGGAATACTGAAAACTTACTTTGACAACTATGGCGTTATGGCTTCTGTATCACCTGGATGATTGTTTTGGATAGCTGAGAGGTGTAGGCCTATCAGCGCTCAGCCCCACGGTTGTGCAAGAACCGTCTTAACATTATTTTTTGCCTATTTCATAATAATTATGTTTTTTCTAAAGTTGAGAATCGCGTTTTTTATTTCACAGTAAATGTAGTTTTGTCATGATAAGCTACATATATGGGTCAAATTTCATCTTGAAATATTTGGTAGGGGCAAGTTTAAAAAGCTTGAAAGTAATAGAAGCTCTTTAGAAATATGATTGAGAAAAATATGCATGATCAATATTATGTGCCATTTTACAGAGCTGCTATATCCATTGTAGTAATCTATGTCAGCGTTGATTTGGTTGGACATGATGTCACGCATCTCCTGTCGAATCCAGTACAGAGTGATCAATTTGCTTTTTGTTCACGAGTCGCCTTGATCACTGTTTTGTCCAACCGAATGCATCTCGGCTCTTTCAAGCAAATGAGAAAGCCAAGAAAATTGGCAAGGTCACGTCGACTGAGTGTGCAGTGCCTTCACTCCGAGTCAACAATACCCGTTCACCTGCGTCGGCCTACACACATCAATCACTTGCACGACTTCAAACGTCAGTTGGTTCACACCGAGAACATCATCGGAACCTATTGACAAAATCTTCAACGAAATTGTTTTTTTCTTTTGCCCTTTACCTATATATATATAATTGAAATGCATTACGTGCTGTACGAGTAAGATGAGTATTAACATTTTTCTAGAGTACAGATCAAAATTCCACCGAAACAATTTTCCAGTACTTGTTGCACAAGTACTCATCGATTGCTTCACGAGTTGCCACTCAACGCATTTGGGGGAGGGAAAGTTTTGTCAATTCGTATGGATTGGAAATGTACACCGATGAACAGGCGAGCTTTTGTCATAAAGATGGTGTGGCTGATATGATGAAAATGAATCATCGGCTGCCGGGACATAATTAAGCCAAACTGTGGATCACCACCAAAAGAAGAAAAACAATCTACCAATCAAAGTTAATCATGGACGTAAACATTTTTGTAGGTTCATATGTCAAGCCACCATTGATTCTATTTTCTTCGTCAATTATACAGTATAATTCTGTACTAAATTAAAAATTACAAACCAATTATTACAATGTTACACAGCCAGGGGGGCAGTATTGTGAAATACATTCAAGGGATTTAAATATGTTGTGGATGCCATATGCTATTGTAAAATCATGCATGTACAACCAAATACGTTGTTCATCGTCATGATTAATCAACGCAATGAAAACTATTATTTACAGCGCCCACACACGATACGTGTTGTTAATCCCATCCAACAGTTGCATTGTTTTAACCAGTGTTCCTGTCGAAGTTGTCAGATAGTTGAGAGCAGTAGATAGTGCTGTTGAACAGATAAGCACCGATTGATTTCTGGAGTTGTTGTCTGTAGTGGGTTGGGGTATAATTTCCCAATTTTAAGTGTCATTTTATATGTGTGGGTAAGTTCATTGAAACAAAGAACTTGGTAAACACTTGGTGGAATTGATTCAATGATTCCATTTTCAACGTTATGAAAAATAGGGTTCTGTCCTCATTTTCAAGTTCCAGAATAGAAAAATGAAGACATGTGAAGAAGGTTTACAGATATATAGTGATTCAAAATTCAAACTTCAAGATATTTAAATATATAGTGTACACGTTTAGAGCTTAGAAATAATACAAGCTTTGTACAGTATGGCTAAAAGATGTATGGAGGTAAACTGATCAGTGTTATGTGCTAGTTTCAGAGCTGCTTCAGCTACACTGCAGTAATCTGTGCCAGCGATGACTCGGATGATTACGTGTCTTTTGTCAATTCCAGCACAAACTTCAATAACTTATTCTAAGTTTGCCTGGTTTTTTTTTTCAGAGCTCTTCTTGATTTGTGCCTTGCCCAGGCCCTGCACTGTCAGCTCATTCAAGTGAAAACGCCAAGGTCGCGACGACCATACTTACAATGGCTTGGCTCCGAATCAGTTTACGTGGTCAAACATCAATAACCACTTGTTTGACTTCGTACGCCAATTGGCTTGAACGGGAAAAAGTCATCTGAAGTTCTCGTCAATATCCAGATTTATTTTCACCGAGAAGCTGTCGAAGCCATGTACCTCTCGTCGTTCGCCTATATATTAATAGTTGGAAGCTAGTACACGTCATTTGTGTGAGTCGAGAAAGGCCACTTTTCCAGGGAGCAGATTAATATGCTGCTAATACAAGCTGATAAAACAATATCCTGCTAAAACAAGCTTGTTGCACAAGTACTCATTGATTTCATCATGGGTTGCCCCTTACCAAAATGCATGAGGGAGAGGAAAACGTTAGTGGATTTGTTGAAAGCTGGCTTTTATGGACTGGAAATGTACATGATGATCAGGAAAGCGTTTGTAATGAAACCCGCCTGCTGCTGTGGCTCGTCCAATGGAAATGCGTCATCAATTGTTTGAATGGTACTATTCTTAGGATGGCCCTTCAAAGTTATTTTATTTGGTCCTGGTGCACAAGATTAATGACTGAAGTTGGAAATCTACCTTAAATCGGCAGTACCTAACTTTTAAATTTTTTCAAAAATTATGTATGTTTCTAAATGTAGTCCTATGGAGGTCTTGGTCACCATGCATTGTTCAGTAATTCTGGCATCTCTGCTGTATGATATGTTACCTAGAACGTTCGTTTGGTACGTTTTGCATGCCTCAGAGGCCAAAAACAACTGCATCGTGTGTCCTTACACAAAAGTAACATGGAAAACTACTAGAGAACTAGATTTTTTTAGGTGCGTGACCAGATGATTCCCTTCAGACAACAAATGTACAATCCTCGATACTAATTGTTTGACCATCTTTAGAACGGTTATTGCACCTGGACATTTCGAGCGTTGTTATTTCTAAAGCACAAATTGTAAGGACTAAGGTTACAACAAGCGGATCAATCTGGTTAGTGACCGAGCACAAGTCGTAAGATTTATTCACGTCGTGGACACAATTCCAGGCGGTAGGGTGTAATAAGTACAGCAATGTCTCTATGTGTTTTATACGAACGTTTTGTCATCAAAAACGGAAGTACAGAGCGAGTGTGCACTGCACAGACATTCAGTAAATGCTCTGGGTCGACGTGAATCAATGAACCTTCTAGTAAAAAGATCGCGTGTGTGAGTCACTGCTTTCAAACAGTTATTCATTTGGATGAAGAGCAATCTTTGAGCGCAAGGCATCGCTAACAGTGAGAAAGTTATTGAACAATGCAGAATTAAAAGGCAGCTGGTAAATAAGTATCAATTGTGTATAGGAACAAGTAACTAAACAAGGGCCATGGTATTTCGAAACAACGGAGATCAGCATATCATGATGCATCTTGAGGGTGACCGGAGAGTGATTGATGACGATTCTGATGTTATGTGTTTGTGATGTTTTGATTCTGATGTTCTGATGTTATGTTATTTTTTGTCTTTTGTTTTAACACTATGTTAAAACTGTGTCAAAGCAACTGAGAATGAACTGCGTAAATCTGTATGGTGCTAAAGGAAATGCATTTGATTTGTCCAAATTCTTTGCATGCCAAGTATTTTATTCTGACAATTTTATGGCATCATTTCATTACACAAGATGTTTTCTTGTGTGAATGGAATGTAATTTTATAGCTGAACTTGTTTGACTGTCACTCTAGTGCATCGGCATATCTATGTATATGTCTACTATTAAATTTTCTCATTCATTTCTGCCATTTTTCGAGCCACAGATATTTGCATCATGATACCTATAATGGATAATTTTGACAGTGGGTCAACTTTTTCCCCACATATTTAGCCTGTAAGTGTTATAGTTCTAGGTCTGTTATTGAGAATGTTTGAGAAAATAATCATTCAACTAGAGCAATAGGCTGGCAGATAATAATGTTGTTTTTGAAATCAGAAATCTGAGAACAACATGCAATATACAACACGTTTTTAAGGGCCTGATTCCACTCATGAGTTCATATTTTTTATTATATGATACAAAATATGAACTGAATTGTCCGACGATCACCCTACACTCTCCGTTTCATATATATAAATATGGTCCTTGTTTGAAAGGTCATCACCAGACAGGTAAGATGGTGTAACATCTTCCTTACGTTGGGAATATCATCTCCCTTGATGTTTGTCAGGAAGTACAACATGTAGTGGTCTTTTCCAACTTCCAGTGTTGCCAGAAAAGCTGTCTGATTCCACTAAGTACAACACTTACTGTGCCTTCAGTGATATCAGTAAAGAAAGTAGTGGTGTCGTCATGATCAATAACAGACAACCTGGGTTTTTTGTTATATATATACATATTTCACAAAATTATAACACAACTAAAGCATTACGAAACCACAACTGCAAACATTTAATAGTGAAACAATTCCTGCAAGAATATTTTGAAATGTTTCATTTTGTTTTCCGTAAAGATAGTTTTAAACTGGGTCAAAAGATTGATATATTGGCAATTAATTCATTTATTACAGCAGACATGTCTGGCACCTACATTGTATCATCACAATATCGATATGGACATCTGTGAATACACACAATCAATGTTCTCCACGCAATAATGATGGATCTAAAATAGCTAGCAAAATATCACAATTAAGAATTATGCTTGGAATAGGCAGTCGCAAATACAGCAAATTTGTCGAGAATGCAATTTATAATAATGACCTCATGACTGTATATACTGCTCTTTTACATTATCACAATAATCATCATAATCTTTGGCACAAATCATAACTATTTTTTGTCTACCAGGATGACAACATAATCCAATTGTACCAAGGACATATACTCTGAATATAATGAACACACATTCATTTTCTCATTTACAAACACCAAATGTATTATAATTAACTGGAGTTTCTGCAGACGGTACACGTGATTAGCCCCGGTTATACTTATACGTTTTATATTCAACACATCTATTTGATAAGTACACGTTTCAACATTGGTAGAAAAGTGATCACTGGTAACGCACACGCAACTGGTGTATACACCTGTCCATCCGTGGGTAT
The DNA here is from genome assembly GCA_949152475.1 of Terebella lapidaria. Lineage (NCBI taxonomy): Eukaryota > Metazoa > Annelida > Polychaeta > Terebellida > Terebellidae > Terebella > Terebella lapidaria. Next base: position 36,391,964 of record OX424560.1, read on the forward strand.
GGTCTTTGAATCTTACACACGTGCATGGGCAATGTGTTTGCACTTGTATGTCTAAAAATGTCATGGAAATAATTTGAATTTGATATTTCAAGTTAGTCGTACGAAACGTAGTCATAGTTTTCAACATATCGGTTTGTGTAGAAGAATAGTCAGTCCACATATCTAAAAATGAGCATGTTTTTTTTGTTTTTTTGCATTACAATGATGTTATGAAATCTTAATTTTATTGAAACAATATAGGCAAAAGCAATAAGTTACAGTACACGTTCGCATTTAATATCAATTACTTGCATATGCTACCAGATAATGATACTGCACTGGTTTGAACATTCGTACCGAGCTCGTAAATAAATCTACCTTAGACTAGACGGCTTGTGCATATACGCATTTGATATTATGAAGGAAACATCATTTGCGGCTGCTACAACATAAGCGTACATCGTACATGCAGGCTCATAATTTTCAATCTATTAAAGAGAGATGACAGTTGTAGAATTGAACACACCACTCACCTATCTTGAATTTCAAAAGTCTCTAACAAAACTCACCCCATGAACTCAGAGAAAATCTGATGACATTTCAATGTTGTCATGTACAGATGTATTTTCTGGCAACATATGGTACAAATTTATGGCACACATCACAAATCAGGGTATCGACTTGCACTGAAGCTGCATGACTCGACACGTGCTGAGATGTACTAAGCCTCTGGGATTTATGGCACATTAAAGAATCGGAAGTCAAATTCTGATGGATTACAGGAGTCAACCGTTTAGAATTGACAGTGTCGTTATCCATATAATTTTAGTAATGCTTGATTGTAAGTATCAATCTATTACCAACAATACATCCAAATTTTGATGATATTTCAGTGTTTTTCACTCCCAGAGATAGTTCAATCACTTTTTCGGTGATTTCAATGATAAGATGTATACTAAACTGAGGACATTTCTAAGCACAAGACTGTAACCATTGTGTTTAAAAATACATCACTGTAATTGGTCAAATTTGCCTGGGATACAACGTATTGTATTTCTAGGAATGTTGCATTTATTCAACAACACATGACAGCTATATTACCACAGAAACCCACAAATGGAATTCCGAACAAATAAAAAACTATACTCGCTCAATAACAACCATTTCTAGACGAACTTGAAGCCACACACAGTCCAAATGTTGACGTGTATTCCAAAATATCTTTTTTTATCTGTCAACGCAAGGTGTTGGATACAAATGTATCTTAATCACCGTGAACCACATTTAGGTCATGACCATGACGACTTTGCTTCATGGGTAAAGACTTGCTATCATGTTAAATTGTATTGGTGACTGCTTGCTAACCATGTTGTACCATGGCGTTTGTTACTGTTTCTGGCTTCAGCAAACCTGCAGCAAATGTCACAGTCTACATTTCCATTTCATTTGCAAATACATAAAAAAAAAACATTTGTAACATTCTCAGCACAGCCGTGGAGCCGAAAATATACAATTTGCTTCTTGTCAGGTTCAATGGGTTGTTGGCATACAATCACACTTTGAATTATTTGAATATACTAGATACAATGATGACCTGTCCCATATATTGACACTGGACAGGTCATCAATATATATGATGAGAGTTGCCTGGTAAACAATGCAGTGTTTCCAAAAAGTAAATATTGCAGTTTCATTGACATCACATGACAGCTATATTAACACACACACACATCTTCAAATAGAATTTCAAAACACAAAATAACACTGGCATGGATTATTTTATGACATGGACAGATATTTGGGCTCAATGAGGATCCCATTTTGACGATGTTGAAGCCAAACGCAGTTCAAATGTTCACCTGTTTTCGAAATGTATTTTTTTACCCCTCACTGCCATAATTTTCACCTCTCGCCTAGATGCTTTCTGTCATTCCGGTGAGATGATGCTGATGTCGCCTGGCCGAAGCATGGGTGCATTACTTTGGTGCCCGCCGTATTTAGAGAAGATGTCCGTATTGGACACTCGAGATGCCTTCCGTGGAAGGTCTATGAAAGTTGTGAACTGACTGGCCTCATAACTGGCGTTGCTTCTTCGACGTCGCAGCATCTTTCGTCGACAGCAGAGTCGGCGATAACCGAACTGCACCTCTTTGACACGAAGGGCGTATATTATTGGATCTGCAATGGCATTAACTTGGAGTAGAACAAAGAGGTACAAGTCGACGTTGTAGAGAACCTCCATGTTTTGACGTATGACTCCAGGGTTGACGTAGACGAGGATTATGCAAACAACCGAGAAAACATACATCGGCATCCAGCAGACGATGAAAGTGCCGAGGATGAGAAGTGTGGTGATGACGGCTTTCTTGCTGCGTACCAGGTCTTGTGATGCCTGTGGTGTGCGAGCTCTGTGCTTCCGGACCTCTATGTAAATCCTGATGTAGATAAAGAGCATGCTGAGGAGGCAGAGCAACGCCACGACAAACAGTGGGTACTCCTCGTTATACTTGGTCAAGTAGATGAACTCACAGAAATTTAGGTGCTCCTTAAAAAGCGAATACTTTGGGTAAGCTGAGAAAAAGTCTGAGAACCCGAATAAAATAGCCAGGATCCACAAGATGCCAATCATACCCATCGACCTTTCTCGGCTCAGCATTACTCCATAGTGTAATGGACGCATGATGGCGATGTAGTGGTCTATTGCCATGCCCATCAAGTTGAGCAGTGTTATGGCAAACCCTGTGGAATTGAGAGCCTTCGAGAAGCAGAACAGACAGCGCGAGGTTAGGCGTTTGTGGTCGGGGATTGAGTCATCGCCTGGGACTGTTTGCTCAATGAAAGCGTTGATGAAGATGAAGAAAATGAGGCTAACTCCAATTAAAATATCAGAGATTGCCAGGTTGAGTATCAGCCGGAAATGTGACGTGAGCTGGGAGTGACAGAGCTTGGAGATGGCGAGGATTGAGATGATGTTGAGAGCTATAGCGATAGCTCCAAGTATCAATATCAAAATGTGTTGAGGCATGGAGAGTATTGTCCGTGCACGGTACGACATGTCGTACACATACGTCTTGTGGTAGTACACTTCATTGCCGTATGTGGTATAGTTGCTGTCGGCATCTCCAGGAGCCAGCACTGCTGTCACGTTGGTCTGATTGCTATAGCGATAATATTCTTCCATCCTGATTGGTGGCAACAAATCCAGAATCATTGCGGAAATTGTGACTATGGTTAAGTATTCCAGGACATAGTTTTTCGTTAGTATCAGTCTCAATATTTATGTTACTCAATAATTTGCAGTATTCCAGGAAAAAACTCCGAATGATCTGTCCTCTGGACAATAGGCAGCAACACATGAATGGGTGTGCGCCTAATGTTTACTGACACAGGATTTCAATACTTCAGAGTCCTTTCAGGAATATTGTTAGTAATCCCCTCATCGACCACTTGCGTGAGATGCTTAAATACAATACACCAACACATGACACACCAGAGTATGCACAGCTGAGGGTCTATAACGTGCCAATCAATGCAAGAAGCATCTTATCCTCTCCAAATTGAATCTAGGAACTCCGAGTAGGAATGGGACACGTAATAGTTGTCGCGTTACCTGATGTACGACGGCTATCCACATAAAACAGGAGTGTTGTATCAAAGCACGTGAGGTCTCCACGTTAACTTTGCTCTGTGCTGAGAGTAGCAGCTAGTGGGTTGACTGTTTTTATTGACAATGATATTGCATCTGTTCATGGAAATCCCTATTGATTCAGGCAATGAGCGTGAAGATCAGCATCACTTTGCTTTCTGGCCCGTGTTTGAGTCAGGTCACCAGTAGTCATGTCGTTTGATTGCTAGTTGTTTTTGATGACTCGGCGCTCATCAAGCAGAGTTCACCGCATGTCAAGCATTGCGAAATCAATGGATTCTGCCTGAAAATCAAGCTATTGTCCAACCACCGCCGAACTGCGCCAATACTTGTTGACTTATGAATTTCTAATACTTTCTCCCTATAGCGAATGTAAGTTATGTAAGGTATTCTAACGTTGTTACTCCTTTCTAGTTTTTTGTCGCGAGGAAATGCTACCCATTCACTGTAGTAGTCGTCTGTAACATCAATCAACACAGCTATCCACACAAATCATTGCTGCCGTAATGTTCGTCACCGTCGGAAATAAGCCAATCTGTTCTCTGATCGTTCCTACTTCATCAAAACAAAGTAGACGGCAATTCCCAGGCGAGGACGGAAATCTTACATGCGGTAACAGATTTGCATACCAATGTAACAGATGTCTGATGAGTCGTTTAGTAAATTTATGTACTTCAATTTATCACTTATAGTACAGTTTTAATCCTTAATTGGGTTGTTTTCATCTTGCAATGTGTTGACAGAGTTTACTTTATTCTTATGTACTCCTCGTCTCAATGAAAAGTCCTTGGTGACAACCTTGACGCAAAGAAAGGCACAAATACCTCCGTTCTGTTCTTCTCCATGTTTTGTTCCAAAGGCAGCGCTTAATTCTGTCTACATGTTTCCTCGGCCTGTCTACGTCAGGATACAATTCGTAGACATTTGCAAAATGAGGACATCAAACTAATTAGTCACAAGACGACGCCGAGCTTGAAGTGTTGTTCGGTAGCGCTCTCTTCTGGACAGTTCCCATCACCTCCAGCATCACTACAAGCACGCCCGAGAGGCTTTTATCCTCGGCTGTGAGCGGCGGTTTTATCGGTGGCTGTGCGCGGCGATGGTCTTGCCCCATTGATCTATCTCCCCACGCGGACACTCTCGTGTGTGGGCAGACAGCAGGGCAGACTCATGCACAGTGCCTCAGTCGCCGGGAACGCCACCCGTCACTGGAGTTGAGCGTGGCAGGCGTGAATCAGTGATGTAGAGACTCGCTCGTTGGAATAGTTCTGCGACTGGTGGTTGCGTGTAATCACCCGGGCGATGAGGCCCTTGTCGGTGACGACTTGCCGCTGGGTGGCTGTAGAGCTCTCTGTGGCTACCTGAGGGAAGAACTCTTCACGTCTGTTCTGAAAAAAAAACATGAAAAACATGCACATTTAATGACTTCTGTGGTTTGCATTCGTCTTGTGTATTGTCGATGATTGGAAACAACAATGGTTTGTTTTATTTTGTTAATGTAAATGTTGGTGGTGTCTGTACTTGTTTATGTTTATATACTACGGCTATGCAGTGTCATATTTTCATGATTGTGTGTATGTCACTGTGTGAACCATTTGAGGATTAGTTGGAAGGAGAAAAATCCTTTTGAATTCCAGTCAGGCAACTGATATGTATGTAGATTCAACAAGATTCCCATTATTTATCAAGTCTGACTTCATACTGGAATACTAAAAAACCTCACATAGTGAAAATCTACGGTGGTTTATATATGACATAATTTTATTTAGGATAATACAGATATCCATGATGGCCCCGAGAGAATGTCTTAAATAACACAATTGACGGAGAAAATAATTCTCCTGCGAAGAAAACGTTTTTCTGCGAGAATAAAAACTGTTTCCTGCCCAAGGGAAATGATTTTCTCACACGGGAAAACTTTTCTCCCATCAGGGAGCTTCACCCTGCACAAATGACATGATATAATATAATATAGTTTTTATAAGATATCCTTGTTTCACCTCGGAAAGATGTATAAAATGATGTAGGTAACGGAGTGAACTATCCTCTGTGTGGAACCGGGAGAAATGGGGGAAATAGTTTTCCATGTGAAATCGTTTTCCTCACGAGGAAAATAGTTTCCTTCATAGAAAAAAACGTATATATCACAGGAGAAATAGTTATCTTCATGGAGAAATAGTTATTCTTGTTGATTACATTATTTAATATATTCTTCTGGGAACCACATTAAAATATTAAAACATTCTTAATATCCTAAATAAACAAATATATTTTGTCACATATGGGCCATCTTAAACATCACATCCATAGTTTTTGCTTTCGAAGGAATCTTGAGAAGTGTTCAAAGTATTTCAATTTTTTATATGTTAGCAAAATTTTTATCTTACCGTATTAAATTTTTAAATATTCTAAACAGTTATTGCTTTTATTGTTTGTAAATTGATATTTACATGCATAAGAAATAAATCATATATATATATAAATGTTTGTTATAATGGAAGCGTTGAGGAAGTATGCATACGGAATGAAGGCCACATGTGCATCAGTTGTCAATGCAGTCTATTCATATGGTATTGCTTATTTCACTATTTCAGTGACATATGAAAACATTAAAACAACAATAAAACTCAGAAATACTCATTAACGTGAGTGTCGCCTTTCAATTAGGGTCTGGGTGGCTTGAATTGCTCTCTTTATATCTGGACGTGCTGTAATACTCAGCCACATATACCCAGCATGAAGCTCTCATCACAGTAATGGCGTTGGGTGTCCTGGTGCTTAGAGATATACCTATGTGGAACATCTGCTGCACATCGATTGACAAAGTTATTGTTCGTTTGCTTGGTTCCAAACTTTTGAGAATGTTCGTATTTGATTTTGAGCTGAACGAGTCGATTTATGATCATGATTACCCGTGGTATGAGTATCACGTGTCGTATGAAGTAAACCTCCAGTGTCCAATACCTGCCAAGGACAAGGCGTGGGCACAAAGCACTAATAGGTTTATTAGTGTTTTATGTTTCACGCCAAAATCCCATTGGCGATGAATGTTACGGGAAATGGCCTACGTTTCTCAAGTTCATTTAGTATGGTGAGATTCAGTTCGCTCTATCCCATTACGTGGAAACGTCGGTAGCAAATCTGAGGTTTGGACAACACCACCTGTGTGATTTCTTACCTGAATGTCCTTTCTACAGGACCATTATCTTTTACGTTGAAATATCATTCACAATCGATTGACCCTGGTATGGAACATTATCTCGAAGACGAGTGTCGTTTTCGCTCATCTGCCAATTGTGAAATGATGTGCGGATTGTCAGTGTCACAATTATATTTTCTAATATTTGTCGTCAATCAAAGTTCGTCCTTGGTAAATGATGTCTCAGATGTTTCCTTGTTTCGAACATATGTGGAAGTTGTGTGAACTTGATCACGTTCAAAATGTATAATGCCATTTCGATAACTCGTTCTGTGAAAGGAGTGATCAGTTGAACAGAATGTGATATACTTGCAAACACATTGTTAACTATAATCCACAAATACCAGGTACGGTGAATATTAATGATGAAATATCTTTCGATATGATTGACAGGTATCCTTTCTTCGGTTTCAGGCGTTTACAAATCTGAAACAAGCGTACGAAAAGAAGAATAGTCTAACCTCAGTTCCCTTGCCAATGTTACACGTTCGAGCTGACACCTTTGAAACCTGCAGTTGTGCTGCCTGTTGATTGTTCAAATTCTGAATGGAGAATAATGAACCAGTGTTCTCATTAATTCTTGGCATTTTCCTCTGCAGTAATGCAACACATGCTTCTCCTTCCCAGTATGAGTTTTTTTTTTCAGATGTCTTGGTCAGCTCTGATTCCATCGACATCTGAATACTAAAAATGTTGATGTCGATTCCTCTCTATAGTGAACACAATGCCATATGCTAATAAAGTCCAAACAATAAAATTTACTCCACTATACCCTGAGCTTGATCACTCTCCGGACCTGTTGACGTATGCCATAGTTGGCTGGCGGTTATGGAGGGATTTGAAGGATTCAAATGTCATTATCGCCTTCCTATGGCCTGGTAAATGGCCTTCTGGTGTACTCTATCATTACTGAAAGCCGTGGCAACATCCAAGACACCCAACGTATGAATGGAAATCCTTTTTCATGCTAATCAGCTGAGTAGACAGGGTGTTCATATTATGAAGGTCTCTAGACAGCTTTGAAAATCTACAAAAGACATCGGATAGTATATGTTTCTTGAGAGTCCATCATTTGCATATCTCTATGTAATGTATATGGGAACTTTACTTTCTCATGTATGTTACTCTAACTCTGAGAACCAGAAAACCTTTTTATTCGAAATGAAGCAATTGATTCATTGTGCACCACCTGAGCTTATTAGAACGAATATTATGAAATTTGAAGTAACATCCTTTGACATTGGCTGAGCTTGACGCGTTTCTCTCTCTCTCTCTTGTATGATTAACACCATCAATTTTATGTGCTACAAAGCGATGACAGCTTCTATCCTATGAAATGAGACATAAAAGACTACAAAAAACAAGATGCTATGACGTATTGATTTCGATCCATCACAATAAGACTCACGTCGTGACTGAAGTCCGAATATATCATTTTTTCACTGCCGGATATTTCCAGGCATTATCATGTGATTCAAAATCATACTTTGACCGATATTTTAACCCTGCGAAATATAAGCAGTATAATTCACTTGTCGGTTTTTGATTGATGACTTTGTGATTTCATCGGTCGCAGGAATTTCAAATTTGTATCTACTTACACCACTCATCAATCTTACATACTTCACCTAGAATCTTTGGAGACAAGAAACTGAAACAATAGAGATCATACTACATGACCTCTTGTAACGCTGCTCATCGATCAAAATGCAAAACTATAATTTTTTCTTTGGAGAAAAGTTGAAGGTCGATTATGAAGTTTCATGGTGTAAAATCAGTTCATGTCAATTCATGTCAATACTGAATATAGCAGTTGGCTCCGTAGACGTACAATGAACTGCGTGGGCGAAAGCAAAGAAAACAATGCTTAAGATGCAGATGGACCAACCATTTTTTGTACAAGTCCAGTGAATATTTCTGTACGGGGTATCTTGCAATTTCGTCACACATATAATAAAGTAATGATCGATTTGTAATGATTTTAAATTAATTTCCATGCATGTAATATATTTTCACTTGATATATCCCAGAAATGGGTTTCAAAATGTTGCACGTCACCGTATGTGTAAAGCAATTCATGTTCAAATATGGAAATCAGTTTTCTAAGGATCTACACATTTTCAGATCTATGAATCGAGCAGTGATAAATTTGTACATGCAATTGTTCGCAATTGATTTTTTAAGTGGACTGTTCATTGTACACTCACAGACTATTGAATTGACAGACGTTGTGGTCTTGGACACTGCTCATGAGAACCAGGCACTACCTCTTAACCCTTTACCTACATGGGCTATAATTTACTTGTAATATGCATGGCTCTGTTATCCAATCCCGAGCCATTGTTATTCAATTCACAATCAATTCCAGCGATGTGTGTGGTCATACATGACTTAACAGGGCTGCTATTCCTACCCACACATTAAGTTCAACATTGATGATTCATGAAAAAGGAAAATGTATATACATAGATGTAATGGAAAAATGCTATACACATAATATTCTGTTCACGGATTACACAATCCCTTTTCTGAAACAGAGCATATTATGAGAAACTAGTAATAATAATTAAATGACTTACTATGGTATCAACCAAAAGATAATTTCATGAAACACCATTTAACACATTGCCAGATACTTTAATATTCATTGTTATAAGTATAACTGTTGTTATTGACTTTTGAAAAACATAATTTCATCTAAATTGAAAATATCACGGCCAACACAATCGCGTCGTTTGCTTACCATACACGGTTTTGGCGCGTTCAATACCATATCAGCTACATCAATATAAGATGCGGTTTTGAATCGTCCAATATCATAACAGTGTTATTCAAATGACGAACTTATTGGGAACGTGGTGCCAAGTGTGAACATAATTGAAACCATACAATCTGAAAGGTATCGCATTCTCATATTAATGTAACAAACTGGAGTGTCACATTCCAAGGCCGATTTGTGACTGATGCTAAATATAAAAAATGTGTTGTATGATCAATCATTTGTTTGAAGGTAATTTCTGATTCCTGAAATGTCAACAAGAACAAAATCCTGAAAACATTATTGTGTGTGTGCTAATGTCGAATGGTCATCATTTAGCGGATCTCAATTTCCTTCCATTTTTGCAAGAACTGTGCCACTATGAAATCATAGAAACCATCAACGCAGTAGCCTTTTGGCTTGTGATTAGGTATTTATGTACTTGTCATATATCTATTCCATGGTTTTTTTCGGATTTCTAAATTATTTTCATAGGTTGTTGGGCAGTTGTATACTAATTCCATCAGGTGTACAGTAGAAACTACCACACTGTCTGCCCCTGATGACGCCAGTGTGTCTTTTGATAAAGTATTTGGTCGGGCTTTGTTTCTATTGCAAAATATTGTGTTTTACGTTTGTCATTGGAATCATCAAAATTTTGCTGTATTGGTGGTAATAGATAGATTCTTACATTCCTAGAGGTGGGTGTGGAGAATATGAGTGTGAAGACATGAATTACAAGTTGCAGAGGATATAATGTATATTTAAACATCATAATTTGTGTACGATACATTCTCGGAAGTTATGGAAGATATCAATATTCCTCAGGTTTTTCATAAATTAGGATATTCACTCTCAGGTGAACTCATTCATTGATCTCGTTCTTCACTACACGAGGCCGATCGAAATGATACATCACAAAGCCATTAACCCGGCTCCAGTTTTAGATGATAGTGACATTTCATCCCTTCAAATCACATATAACGGCCAATGACTTGTGGCATACATCGTCGGGAGATTACGTGTAAGTTGCACTGAGGCTTGAATCACAATTTACTGTTATGTAAAGGTCAGTGTCTTGGACGAGAGCGAGCGTTATCGTGGAATAATTTGACACTGTAGAGGATATTTACTGACACAAGAATCTCAACTCCCATTTCATGAGAAAAACTTGTCAAAAGGGGCAAGTACGATATGCAACCGTTTTTTTCTCTCTCTTATTAATGCTCTGTTATATTGAATGGTGCGCTCATTACATCTGTCTGGGTTTCCAGTATTTCATCGTCATCTTGTGATGTTGATGATATAAGCTCCTGAGTCGTGGTGACTGATTCCACTCAATTCCTAACCTTGTTCACAATCATGCACAGTCTATGCTATCCCGAGTCAACAATACTTTTTAGCAATCAACAGGGAAATATATATATGGAGTCAACAAGAATGATGAATATACGACATTATAAGGATGGACACACTAATCATCACACTGGCTCGTGACTTGAATGAGAAATTTGTTCGTGTTGTGCTACAAGAGTAAAACATTGACTGAAATACATTCAAGTACATTGTCTACGCAGGCGTGTATCGTGTATCATGTTTCTGTTGTGCATACTCCACTTTTATTCTTGTCTAGAATAAATTATTTATGGAAACAGTGTCTTCTGACAGCGCCTTCACCACTAGTAATTGAATATATGACCATTCCCCTGAGTAATAGGTGGGATCCCCGTGTTCTCTGATCGGAATGTTAGATTATAACTCTTTTCGGAATGCAGTTCCACCATGGTTTTGAGACATTCTGGCCAGACAGTTTCTGTTGCTTTCACACAATATGATGAGAACAATATCCATTGAAGGTGTCAAATGTGGGTTGTAAAACACCCACTCTTTTCTTGATTAGCTTGTCTTGTTTTGTTGTTCCAGTTGTATTATGAATCAAATTTACTGTACGAATGTAATATTGCACAGTATCTTACTCCGATGACATCATAATGATTTCTTGTATGTTTCAATTGTAATGCATGGACTACAATACAAGCGGATTACATATTATTCTGCAGTATATAAAATTGTGATATGCCGTGTACCATTCGACTATTTGCTTGGTTTGGTTGTAAGAATCAATCTATTACCACCAATATAGCCAAATTTTGATGATTCCAATAACAAACATAAAATACAACATTTTGCAATAGAAACAAAGCCCGACCGAATACTTTATCAAAAGACGAATTCAAACGAATTCAGTTAGGTACAAAAGTCTCATTCCAGGTGAATTACTTCCAGATTTTAATTTCAGCAGTATGTACTAGTATGCTTGTATGAGATTATGCTTCTTCTTTTTTTCATGTGATATATGTAAAGCAGTTACATTACACATTTCTCAGTACTTTTAAGTCAGATGATTAATGTTGAAAACGATGCTGTAAATGATGCTTGAAATTAACACTTGATGTGCAAAACTCCGACATTCCTCAAAGATCATATGTCACTGGTTCAGTCACGGTCGATTGAGCAGGCTGAACACTTATCCCTGCCAGTTTATCATCGCATGTGCCATGACAGAGTCAGTGACTAAGCCATCAATCCATGGGCATTCGGTTACACTTTGCAAACCTTGTTTGCAAACGACATGATTTATTAATATATATACCCAATCTAATTTTCGAAGTATGACGTTCAAAAACACTTCTACTCACTACACTCATATTATTTCACTACACTCCTATTATCTACATCCACTTCTTGGGAATATGAGGTGCATGATTTGATAGTGACTCTAGTGAATGTAATCAATTTTGTAGCAAATTTGATATTGGGCGTTCTAAAAATGTGTTATTGGTCGGCATAGACATTATGGAACAAACAAGTAACATATTTTTTGTACCAGAATAGTATGATAACATGAAACCCCTCTGTCTAGCCATCAAAAGTATAGTATAATTGTCAGGCATCGTGTTGATATTTTGGGTTAATGGGTTACAGATTCGCTTCGGATTAGGGTGAGATGCACGGAGTAGTGATACGACCACCACAGTAATATTAGTTACTAAAATCGAAGGTAATGACCCTTACATTTTCGACCTGGGCGATAATCGGGGATTATCGATATCCAGATCACTGTCGCGACCTTTTTGTTGCATTGAGATTTTAATCACGTTCTCACAACTGCCACTGTAGAGTACTGGCAGTACTGTAAAGTACACATCAAAAGTACTGGCATCGTGCAGCATCGTGTTGGTGCTTCACATCGTGTGCAGCAAGAGACAATGGGTAGGGTATAATGTATGTAGTTTTAATTGCTACCAGTACAATTGACATGATGCCATCACTGCCATAATAATGTGTATGTAGTACACGTTATGTTCCTCCTAATGGCCATTTGGGGGGGGGGGGGGTTATGAGTTTCCCTGTCATTTTTGTTTTCTCTCACTTCGTATGCCTGATATGACTTTCTGTCCCTGGACTATGAGATTGGATAACACACCCTGTTTTGTTTGCTCGGAATACCTAATACTGGGTACTGATTCCACGTATATTCCCTCCATAAGACTTCATTTTACTACGTCTAATTGCTACTTATACTGCTTGTTCCTCATAGTATATGATCAGCTGCGTATTTCATCAGGAGCATTAGATGTCATATAATATCTCTTGCCATAAAACTGAAAATTTTAATGCATTGCCAGACAAAACAGGTAGGGAATGTGATAGCAAGAAAATTGTGATCATATACTGAGTTTGTGTATTCGATTCAAATATTGACTGTAGCATGAAATATCTTCCTCTTACACCTTTGCACGTACGTGTCTATTCAAAAACTATTACATTTGCAAAACGACTCACGTCTTCAAACAACACCTGGCTGTGACATAAAACCGCTTGACACCATTCTGTAATTTCAGACATTGAGTTGTGTTTTTAATTTCTTGAATTCATTGTAGGAGACATAGTGATTTACAAGTATGTTCTTCATCTTTTAAATTGAAGATGTCGGTCCTCCTTAATGTACCTCCAGAATTAACCAAGACAAAAACCAGCGACCATAGGTCGTAAGCTTGACGAAATGTTTACTGAACTGATCCTGACCTTGACCTCTGAGATGTGACTCTGAAATTTTGCAGGTTATATTAGACAACATGCTATTTAGGCATAGACATTCAGTCCAATACCTTAAAATTTGAGTTCACGGTGTAGGTTTGAATGTTTGCAGGAATGTCGAAAAATTTATATGACCGGCCTTACGTTTATGACGTCATAGCGAAAAATCCATCATGGCGGAAAAGTCTCGGACAGCTCTCTCTCAAACCAGGATTCAACGAGCTCTCCAGTGGTTCAATCCGCTTCTCTGTACGACAAATACTTTTCAATATATAGCTCCATTTTGAAAATAGACGTTATACGTCATGACGTCATTGACGTTGCCCGTAGCGTGTTGAAACTCGGTATATGACTGGGTATTAATATGCCACATATAGTCTCGTATTCACAGTCCAATACCTTCAAATTTGAGTGTACGGTGTAGGTTCGAATGTTTGCTGAAATATCGAAAAATTTATATGACTGGCCTTACGTTTATGATGTCATAGCGAAAAATCTATTATAGCAGAAAAGTATCTAACAGGACCGTCCTAAACCAGAATTCAACGAGCTTTCCAGTGGTGCGATGCGCTTCTCTGTACGACAAATACTTTTCAATATATAGCTCCATTTTGAAAATTGACGTTTTACGTCATGACGTCATTGACGTCGCACGTGGCATGTTGAAACTCGGTATATGACTGGGTAATAATATGCCACATATGTTCTCATAATCACAGTCCAATACCTTCAAATTTGAGTGCACAGTGTAGGTTTGAATGTTCGCTGAAAAGTCGAAAAATTGATATGACCGGCCTTACGTTTATGACGTCATAGCGCAAAATCTATCATGGCGGAAAAGTATCGGACAGCACCCTCCTAAACCAGAATTCAGCGAGCTTTCCAGAGGTGCAATCCGCTTCTCTGTACGACGAATACTTTTTGAGATATAGCCCCATTTCTAAAATTGACGTTTTTCGTCGTGACGTCATTGACGTTGGATAAATCCAAACAAAACTTCGCAATTTGATGGACGATATCATCATTTATCGATGTGTCAAATTTCAGAGGTATCGGACTAAATATGACTCCTGTGTGAATTTTTGAAAATTCGCTAATGATGAGAAATAGGGATTTTTCGAGTTTTTAGGAATTTCTGGTGACGTCATCAATGAACCGAATTATTTCAAAAACGTGCTGTTCCGTCCTTGGGCGAATACCTATCCATCAAAAAAGTTTTGAGATGCTAGCACAAAAACTGTGGCCGCTAGAGAGGTGACAAACGAACAAGTAACAAACGGATATCTGGTGCATGCACAGGACCTTTGGTCCTGAGACAAATTACCGCTAAAAACCGGGAATGGGACTGATACATCCGCCGGCTCGTCGTCCCCAATAGTTCTGATATAAAGTGGCCTGTGGCTTGACCCAGACTGTATTTAGACATGAGTTTTAGGCTTTATTATATCGGTTGGACACCTCTGAGTCTGAAAACAAAGGAATTGTTTTGTTGTTTGAGATGTGCACTTGGATACATATATGATATACTGTACTACTGCTCAACCGAGTGTGTATATTTAGAAGGGGACATGTTCACAGGGGGTAATCGTTTCTGCAGTTTATTGTTGTGTGAACGGATTGAGAATCAGATTCACCCCACTGCTCTTTCTACTTTGATATCTCGGCGAGTTTTCAATTTATTCCAAATGTGAAAAGTGCATTATAAACTAGAAATAACACTGCACCTGACTGTATGAAATGCTTCAGAATTGAATGTTCAGTAAATTTGTGAAAATTGGAGCCATGGAAACATTAAAAATATCTGTAAAATCCAGAATCCTCATGAGATTCTGATTAAGCTTTGTCAGATTATAGACAAAATTCGAGGTCAATCATGGATTTGACATATTTGTCTGATTGATATACCTCTTCTGAATGACATGGTTCAAATTTCATGAGCCCACAATGATTCAAACAGATGTTATTACCGGAAACGTGTTTTTCTGGGATTTCGATGACCTTGACCTTGACCTTTGACCATTGCACTTAAATTCGTAGAAGTCAATGCTGTCAAAGTGCATATCAAATTTCAAAGGATTCCATTCACTATTGACGGTGTTATGGCCCTTTGAAATTTCGGATTTTTGACGTTTATGACGTCATTATGACGTCAGTTTACGTCGCAGCGCCAAAAATGAGATATCACTGAAATCAGGGGCTCGAGACCTTTCCAAAGATATACTACCCGATATGCTGCGCCGACCTTCGTACTTGACCTTGACTTCGACCTCAGGCGAACTTCTCAAGGTCAAGGTCAAAGGTCAAGGTCAAGATTAGGAAAGATAGAACACGAGTATATCTACAATATGCACTTAATTTGAAGTCTCTACGACGATTAGAACTGGAGTTATGAGCACTTATGTGTTTTCGACGTTTTGCGTGACCTTGACCTTGTTATTTGACCTTGAGCTTAACAAAGAGTCTGGGCCCTTTCTGATTCAGCCTAAAACTTTTCTACCAAATTTCATGAATTTCCAATGAGAACTGTGACCTGTAGAGCGCTAACAAACAAACAAACAAACGAGATACCATTGGCCTGAAGGCCAAACTTGTCGAAATCTTTTTAACGCATGTGTGTCATCTGTGTGTGAGTAATCTGCCATGACGGAAAGAGTGGACACCCCCATGCAACTCGGTTTTTATGCAAAATTAAAGCAGGTGGTTGTAAACACATTTCTCTGTACGGCCCCTGTAGCGCAGTGGTTAAGCTGTAGGATTGAAAGCCGGGAGGTTGTGGGTTCGAATCCTATCGGTGACCGAGGGATTTGTCATGGCCGATCCCCACCCAGGATGGGTGTGCTGTGGGCTCAATGGGAAGGCTGACCACTCAGCCGTGAGTTACTCACATACGAGTACGATATTGGGGGACTTCCTGGTGGTATGACTCAGGAATGGGGATGATTACACCATAGGGTCCGCAGGTGCTATGTTCACCAGGCCTGGTTAACACCAGGATAGCTTCATGGTCTGGTAGGGACACCCCCATGCCAGGTCCATGAACGGTATGATAGGAAGTGTGTGTCATAGCCCTGTCATGCAGTCCCAAACCGGAATGGAACTCCACAGTTGTATATATATCACACTCCATAATAAAGTCGCACAGCATATACACGAAATGGGTTCGCCCAACAAAAATATTTAAAGAAAAAAAAAACATATCTCTGTACGACAAATTCCCGAAAGCCCAATTTCGAGTGCAGTAGATCTATATACTATATAAATGCTTGAATATATCACTGATATTTCACGAAGATCGCCATGACGGTATGTCGTTTTAAAAAAATCTATCATGGAAAAATATTGAACAGTACTCTCCCAAAAAAGAATTCAACAAGTTTTCCAATAGTGAAATCCAATTCTCTCTGGAGCAACTATTCCCGAGTTACTTACTATACACCTTTATTTTTAAAAATGACGTTTTGCGTCTCGGCGCTATTGCCGTTTGACTGATCTGTGTGTAGCTCAGCGCGATGATGTCTTATATTGAGACATGTGTCAACTCGGGTGCTGAGCTTCAGAAACACCCACATAGAAATTACCCGATGTTAGAGTTTTCGTCAAAAATACTGAGATATAGGGATGTTCTGTTGTTTTTTTTTTCTAAGGAATTTCTGTTCTCCATTTGGCTAAATTATTTGGTATTTATTCTTGGAATGGGAACACTTGTGTTAGGCCTACTATTTCACGAATGAACCAATTGGAATTGTGGCTTGTAAAGTGCGAAAAAAATAAGGTCGCAGTTCTATTACACCCGTACTTTCATTTCAGTAGACAATGACTGTTGTAGGCACGTTACCAGGGACAACGATAGGTTATCACTGGCTCGACACTGAACCGGGAAGTAACACATTAGATGGATTCATCCTGTGAGTGAATCTAGATACTTTTGAGCAGAGCATGGAAGTCTGCAGAATGATGGACACTATGTAGCCTACATGAAATAACGTCTTTCGATGCAATCTTGTATTTCCAGGGCAAACAGTGCCACGTGACTATTTTGCTGATTTCGCAATTAGGCATATCTTACAACAATTATACAATGTAGCTATATTTTAATAGTCCACACGTATATTTACAACTCATTCTGTAATGTAATAAAGTTACTCTGGTTTTACCCGATATAAATGTTTCCGTATTTTTTCAAGCTAAAAACACTCCTTCACAAAGTCCTATCAGAAATGTAGCCTAGTTTATCATTCACAATTGAGCCTATTGGCCTAAATGTTTCATGGCTATTTCTTGCTCATCAAAAGTTTTAATATGTGCACAGGTATCGAGGTCTTATTCTTTAAAATATTTCAAGCAAAATTTGTACTTTGTGTAATCCGGGACAATGTGTTAACAGTGTGTTAAGTGAACAAAATTCCTGGTTTGGAACGCCCTAAATCAGATGGAATATTTGAACGAATATTCAGCGGAAATTTATATCTACATGTTTATAAGCCTAGATAGAACCAAAATGATGAGGCAAACGCAAGATGCCGTGATGTTTCAACAGTTCAAATTCATTGTTTTGATTGCGTGCCATGCCATTTTGATAGGCCTATTGACCCTATTCCCTATTTCCGTAACTGCAGTTGCTGAATCACGTGTGGTCATAGTGTTGGACGGACTGATTTCCGGTGAGGTGTTTTTGTTTTGCTCAAGTTCTTCATGTACGAAAACCTTGGATTATGTCGGTGTTAGCTCGACAAAACGGATAAAATTGATGTGCGCGAATAGATTATATGTTCTAGATCATGTTTCTGTATCGAAACTGTGGTTCGCGAGTGTATTCAGATGAACATCGGTGATTTTCATGTGACCGGGATAGCGGCCAACAGGCTAGCGGCTCACCGGCACGGCGGCAGCAGCCATGGCAGCAGCTCGCGTTGTTCAGCCCTCACTCGCCCCATCCTTACCCTAACTCAGCCTTGCGTTCAGTGACAGCGAGCGCTCTGCGAACGTTCGCCGTTGCCCCCTAGTTGCTATCCAAGAACAATAGAAAATGCTACTTCCGTCCCGTAGCGCCACAGAACGTTTTGTTCACTGAACGCAAGGCTGGAAACGTAGCCCTGGAACAGTGTTAGCTTTACCCCTACTTTCTACCTTTGGTCCGATACAGTAACCTATTGGCATGGCGTTGCATCCGTTTGGCCGTGTATTCGTCCATCCGGCGTTAACATCTTCAAACTGTACGGTTTAATCTTATGGCTGCCATTTTTGACAAATTAAAAAACATCGAATTTTGGACTTCGACGGTTGTTTTGTCAATATCTGTTCTGTACCTTTTTCTCTTATTGATGCATAACAGTCCTCATATGTACCCCTGTGAGGTGTATGAGTTTCTTTGCCCTTGAATCACTCAAAGTGGGCTAGGTATTTTGGGTCCGAATTCGGGCCAAATGGGACTTTCCCAAGCTAAATTCTCTTATGCTTTATAATGGGGAATGTTTTTCTAAATATCTCACTTAAAGTGGAATAATCGGTTTCTGAAATTCGTTATCAATCAATTGGCTAGCAATTATTAGATGATATAGCACCGTTACAACCCCCAAAATACGTCCGCATGATCCGGCAGTGGATTTTGAACATACCGAAAAAACGCACAATGTGAACGAATTGTTTACATCTGCGCTAACATGAACAAAGACATGAACTTCCCCATGTAGTCGTTGTTTGCAACACAAAAGAATCAAACTAAATATTTGGGGTTACATCACTATAATATACCATACATAGGCCTATACGAGTTTTAGTTCAGCCCAATAACAGAGTTAAGTGTTAGTCCCTTTCTGAAATGACAACGGCTTTCACCTGACACCGTGTCACAGTGGGTCAGGATTTATACCAAAATTTATACCAAAAGGCTAATACCTGAATATATGATGTCTGGTAACCTTTCTAAGCCCTTGGTTTAATTTTGATTTTCACTTTTTTTTTTGTCGAAAAATGCTCAATTCTAAAATTTGACGGCCATTTTCTCAAAAACTGTCTGATCAGTTTTGAGATTTTTGTTTCAAAACATGCTAATTGGGGTCCTTGACATTGTGTATAAAGAAGGACTGCGTTGAATTGCTCGAAAGGCCCAAAATCTAGGCTTAAAAGGCCTACAGGTGGGGGACCAAATATTGAACAGTACCAAATGTCGAACACAGTTTTTAAATTTATCAATCCTCAAAAACGCATGAACAAAATTATAATTCACTGCACATGAGCGTACCAATGTTAAATGTAAGCAACTCTTACTCATGAAAGTTTGATTTAATTACATGCTCTTTGAACACTGATAAAGTGAACAACTGTGTTTGACATTTGGTACTGTTCAACATTTGGTTCCGCACCTGTAAATTTCAGTTTTTGGCTATTGTCTCAAGAACTATATGATCAGTTTTGAGAATTTCATTTCAAAGCATGCTAATTGGCGTCCTCGACATTGTGTATTATGATGAAGTGCCTTGAGTTCATCGATAGGCCCAAAAATTCAGGCTCAAATGGCCCAAAAAGTCCCAAAATTCAGTTATTGGCTGATCTCTTGAGAACTACCTGATCAGTTTTGAGATTTTTGTTTCTCTATATGCTTATTGGGTCCTTGTCATTGTGTATAAAGATGAGTGCCTTGAATCGATGAAAGGCGAAAAATCTAGGCTCAAAAGGCCCAAAAAGGCCTAAATTTAAGTTTTCATCCGTTTTCTCAAAAACTATCTGATCAGTTTTGATATTTTCATTGCAAAACATGCTAATTGGGGTCCTTGTCATTGTTTATAAAGATGGAGTGCCTTGAGTCGATCGATAGGCCTGAAAAGCCGGCCCAAAGAGCCCAAAATTCAATTTTTTGCTGTTTTCTCGGAAACTATCAGATTAATTTTAAGATTTTTGTTTCCATACATGTTAACTGGGGTCGTTGACATTATTTATAAAGATGAAGTGCCTTGAGTCTCCGAAAAAGCCGAATATATGGGCTGGAAAGGCCACAAAATTATATGCAGCACACCTAATGGTGACACTGAAGTTCACAAAGATGAACTTGATTGGTAAATCTCAATGTCGTATCTCGCCTGTGGTGCTTGAACCAAAATTGTCTGGTAACCTATCTTAGTACTTGGGCGAACTTTTGCAATGATATTAGTAATAACTTGTTGTGAATATACTTACCTCAAGAGTTATCTTTCAGATTGCTGACAATCAGACTTTGTACTACCGTACTTCCTGTGCTTTCGTGTGTTTCGGTGACTGGGCGGACCAGTTAACAGTTCCAGCCTGTGTTTGGGTTGTGCCTGGCCCTTGTGCGACTGGGAGGACTATCGGCGACTGTCCCTAGTGACTTCTGCCGGTGGTGTTCACCTGTTTGTGTAACTTTTTGTGACTGGGAGAACTGCTACCAGTGACCCTGTGGTGTCCAGCTTTGTGTGCAGTCCTCTTGTGACCAAGAAGGCTGCTGGTGACTGTACAGTTCCTGTTTTGTCCTCGTGCTACTAGGAGGACTACCCAGTGCCATCCAGTTTGTTTCGCTTCGGTGGTATGTTCCTTCATCACATACAATATAAAGCTCCAATGGGCTAACATTAAAATACTGTACAATGTATACTGTGACTCTGCATATGTATTTGCTACATATACTAGTAAAAGTCTTGGGAAATTAGGATATAATTTTATCATATTTACACATTGTATTGCCTATTATTATATTATATATATTTGAATTCTGCACACTACATCAATTTCTATGTTTTCAGTTGATTTACATGTATTAGGGCATCTGAGACTTCTTATTTGTTCACAGTTTGCTGCACCCGGCTACTTGAGGGCTGTTCCTTGAAGTCAGCATCCTGTGGCAGAACCACCTTGGTATTTAAACATTTCGTTGATAAGTTGTTAATCACAGTTGATAAGCAGTTTGTTTAATGGAATCTATATGAGCATGGAATGAGCAATAGTGTGCAATATATGATACCTTACAAATATGACGATTACAATACTGTTGACGATATGAAAGAGTTGAATACATTGTTATTTTGTTTCTCAAAAGGTAAACAAACAGCTCACATCATGTATAAGTTTCATGTATCATTTGACCTGAAAGTGCCAATTTAAAATATAGATTTTTGGGATTAAAGCTTGCTTCACCAGAATACCATTTTAATTCTGATTTGTTTTTTTTCTGTTCACAGATTCCCCAGTTACGCTAAAGGGGCCTCGGTGCAGGACGAGGCAGACTCACCCGAGCAAGGCCCAGTCAAGCAAAGCTTGACCAGTCGCTGCACCAGGGAGAGGCCACTACCAGTGTTACTTGTGGTACGCTATCTGTGCACAAGTGTTTTGCACATAGATAGTGATCTGTTGTTAAGTTTGCATTCCCAGTTTATTGTTGCTGTCTATCTGTACAATTATCATTGGATTTACGCTTGTCAGCTTTCATGCCATTATATCCGCGATATCCGCCATAGACACTTCGTGTGAATGCTCTACAGGTCGCTTGATTAAGATCATTAACTTTGGTTGGCATAGCAACCAAAATGGCTGACTGCCGACACATGTCACACTAATATTAGCCTGTTTAGGATACTTTCATGTGAACGCTCTGGTGGGTGTTTTCAATGAAAAACAACGATATTGCACAGGCCTGTTTGGCAAAGGTCATCTGCAGAAACAATTTGTTTTCCAGGATGATGATAGAATGAATGTCAGTAGGTTAACCAGTTTATTTAGTACAAAAATGAGAAATATACTTTGGTATCTGCGAACATTTACCTAACGAATTGCAGTGGATGTAGATTAGAGTACAGAGCTGATGTTCTTTTTGAGACTCTTTGGCTGTATTGTTGGTGGCTGTAGGAATGTTGATGTCACCAAAAAAATTGACATTAATATTGCCAGGGCCTGACAGTAAAAAATAGTTCAGAGTCTGCATTTATGTTTTGGGCAATAGGGTTGAAAGGGGGCTTCAGTGATACACCCATGCGGTCATTAGTGACTAGAATGTCCAGTTGTATTTGTTTATAATGCACAAGAGATCATTGTATGAGATCAGAATGTTTCCAGCTATAGAACATTCACTGTGGTTCATTGATTTTCATATGAATGAACATTTGTGTTGGTATAAAAACTTGACTCCTTTGTTAGTTGTGCTGAATAAGTAGAAAAATATGTGCTTGTAAGTACTAGCCCCCAATGTACATGTATTGTATTCCGGAATTGTTCTTATTTTGTATGTACCAAATACCTCGATAATGTCAGCTTGTGCTTTAATATTCCAGCATTATAGTTCTTTCTGTTGTCAATTATAATGAATTGCTGCTAGCAGAATGTTTCGTGAGAACATTCACATCCAATTATTCGAGGACAATATTTGTTACTATGAAATGTAAGATAGTCCAATCAGACATCATTTTACATGATAATGCTTTGCTCATCATTTGGTGAACATTGTAGACCTCATAGTTTTAGAACTATGATCAACTAGTTGTATCTCGAATTAAGTGCACTCAATACACCAAAATTGTTTCGATGAACAAACTGTTGAACGAAGATTGTGTTAGAATCCACAAAATCCACTAGATAGCAAGATTACAAAACAAATACATATCCGTTTGTCAATGTGCATTTATACATTCATATGTCATGTGGTAAACTACACTTTTAAAACATCAGTGAAATATAGTATAGTCATGATGTACACAAATTAAGAATTATTTCTAATTTGCACTATTTTTTGTTGACTATATGTATACTATACTATGTTTTTATGGAAGGAAGAAAATTGTCTATGAAGTTCACACGTGTAGAAAAATATTTCAGTGCTCATGATAAATATCCCGGGAAATGTTGATCTGGCGAGGTAAAGAGGCGCGTTCAGAGGCTTGACAGTGTTTATGTTCATGCTATATTCGTCAAATCAACTGTAGTAAATTTGAACTGATATGATTAATTTGGGAACTAAGCTTCGAAGCTACAATGTATGTGATGTCACAAATATTTGCCATATACTGGTAATTTAACGAACCATTGAGACAGACTTGTACCTATTTGGCCTAGTGGGTCAATGTTCTGTAGAAACTGACAAACTGAGAATTGACATGAATACTCAATAACTGGGAAGCAACTTAACCTCGGATCATGTTGTGGTAACTGTGACATTATTAATCTCTACTCTCGGTAAACTACATCTATTTTTCTCTGTCATAGCAGAACATACTAATACTATGGTTATGTGATCATCCATTGCGTCTTTCGAAATTCTTTGTGAAGGCTACATATTGCATATTTCATCCGAACTCGGATCAGATAGATCATATATTTTTTTTAGAACACCTTATCTATTTTGGTTGACATAGCAACCAGATGGCTTACTTGGCAACACAATTTTGTTTTCGAAATTAACACTGTTAGACAGATGCACTGTGCGTTCTCTACATGTGGCAATTTCCACATACATGTTCAGAAAGGATCTGACCTGAAGTATGTTTCGTTTAATTAATAGTCGATAAGAGTAATTTGAACAGGTCTGATATCACTATATGTAGTAGAGGTGTAGAAAACCTAACAAATACATGTGCCTGATAATAATTTGGCCCTGGAGATTTTACAAATGTGGAATATAATGATCCAATTGTGTGTTGTATTTCATTGCATGAATTTTCTATGGCGAGACATTATGAAATGCAGCATAATAGCAAGTATGTTGCTGGTGAGGTACCATCTGTCTCGAAACTAATACTACTAGTATTGATTTAGAACTTCACTGCTTTCCAGTTCAAAGCATTTCTTACTGGTATTGATTTCAAACTTAAATGTAAACATACCACTATCTGTAACTATGTGGTATATCAATTCAAGAATGTTTCGGATGGCAGGGATGATCTATATTGGGGGATCTGCCCACATGGTCGTATGTGATCAGGCCGTAGCTAAATATGATATAATTTCAACAAGCTGCAGTATGGTGAATACATGTATATTTTTATTTTTTCAGGTTGCCACAGTGACGTCTCAGACGTTACGGGTGCCAGGGGGTCGTGTCAACGTACACTTCACTCTGCGACCTGTCGAACACAGCGTGCTTGACAGGGAGTCTAGCTTGGAGGGCTAGCACTAACTCAGACGATCTCGACGTAGATCGCTGGGGTGTGACAGCTTGTTCTGTCCAGTACTGCGGCTGTATTGCTATTGAACTGAGATTGAACTGCATTGACCTGATATTGCTTGAGATTGAATTCGTGTGCACTACGTTGTGTGCTTTCGATTGCTTAAAAGTTTGGAAAATACGTGAATATCTGGCCGTGAAATTGTGACTTCACTTATTTTCGTGTCAAAATAGTTTTCAAAATCTTTCAAGTGAAGTCGATTGGTGTCTTGAGTTCACTTCCATCTTAACATCAAGATTGAATTGAACGTGTTTTTGTGATAAGCTTGTTGCACTTGGAATAAGCTTGTTGCACGTGGCTGAGTTGTGTTAGGAAATTTGAAGGTAGACAAAGTATATACTAGCTGTGAAAACAAAAGTAGATTTGAGCAAGCACTGCACATTGTATTCTGTAATATTCTGTTGTATTGCAGAACATAACTTTCTGTTGGGATATTTGTTTGTTGACAAGAGTAAAATCTGAACAATATCCATCACAGAATAAACAAAGTCGTTGATTTTGTCATTGAAAGCTTGATTCTGATCCTTAGCACCTTGATTCTGAATTTAAACTTGTCTGGTATATATATCTATATCACATTGCTCTGCATTAACCAATTGCTGCACAATAGCTGTCGGAAAACAGATTTGCATGCACGAAGGAATTGTTCCTTGTGCTATTTTCCTATCAATTGTGGTTCTCTGCCATAAATCTGCCGAGTGATAACTGTTGGAAAATAAAATCTGGAAAAGACTGAGTCACATAGTACAGCTGTATTTAGTACTTTGAATCCAATGTTGTTAACACACAAGTTTTGAAATTATTGAATTACTTACAAGATTCACTGGTTTACAGGTGTGAAGGGAAAAGTACATTAACATATAAGTACTGTTCATTGCTGTTCGATATACCTTGTGCTGTATTGCTGAAAATAAACTTTGGTACTTTTATTATTTGTTGATTGATAAGAGTGGAATTTGTGAAGAATATTCACACACTACAAGAAACATATTCGTTAAGTTTGTTATTGGGAGTTTATACAACAGCTTGATTTGATAATATTGACTTGCAAGCAGATTTTTGCACAAAGAATTTGTCAGAAAACAGATACGCGTACATAACCTGATAACTGGGACTGGGCATTTTTATTAAAGCAGCACAGCTCCGATACGCGTACATAACCTGATAACTGGGACTGGGCATTTTTATTAAAGCAGCGCAGCTCCATATGTTTAAAATCTACTTAGTCTGCATTGAATTATCGATAATAATTATAGACTAATCTTTTGATTTCACAAAACCATAAGTGTATTTCGCTATCATATCAGTTTTGACATTTGTAGAATTTGACAATGGGGCGGAAGAAAAGTGCAGACCAAAAACGAAAAGAGTGCAAATTATACATGCGAAAACTTCGCGAACTGGAGAGTGCAGAAGAAAGGGAACAAAGGCTTGCAAAGATGAAACGCTCTGTGTCTGCTAAACGAGAGAAGGAAGTACCAGAGGAGAAAAAGCAAAGGCTTGCAAAGGTGAAACGCTCTGTGTCTGCTAAACGAGAGAAGGAAGTACCAGAGGAGAAAAAGCAAAGGCTTGCAAAGGTGAAACGCTCTGTGTCTGCTAAACGAGAGAAGGAAGTAGCAGAGGAGAAAAAGCAAAGGCTTGCAAAGGTGAAACGCTCTGTGTCTGCTAAACGAGAGAAGGAAGAACCAGAGGAGAAACGGCAAAGACTAGATAAAGATAAATGCTCGAAGTCAGCTAAGCGAGAGAAGGAAGCGCCATACGAGAAACAACAAAGACTAGATAAAGATAAATGCTCGAAGTCAGCTAAGAGAATGTTGGAGGTATCAGAGAAAAAAAGTGACAGACTTGACAAAGTGAAACGTTCAATGTCTGCTAACAGAGAAATGGAAGCACCAGGCAAGAAGCGTCAAAGGCTTGAGAAACACAAACAATATATCAAGGAGAAAAGAAACAGGACAAGGACGCAGATATTAAGCAATCAGGCATTGGTGAACAAATTTCTCAAGAGTGTCCAATGCTCTGCAGACTTTGTTTGCTGTTGTTGTAACAGGTTGATGTATCGGTCTACTGTTGTGGAATTCAAGGCAGACAATTATTGTAAGATATCGAAGCGGACACTAGATTTAATCCTACCATTCAGACGTACCTCGCCCGGCGGCAAAGAATGGATATGTTTAACATGCAGAGCATCACTTAGAAAAGGCAAGTTACCAGCTCAAGCCAAGGCAAACAACTTAGATTTAGTTGAAATACCTGAAGAGCTGAAAGGATTGAATGGATTGGAGTTACGTTTAATTTCACAACGGATACCATTTCTGAAAATGGTGGCATTGCCACGTGGAAGGCAACTTGGAATACATGGTCCGGCTGTTAACGTTCCTGCAAAACTCGATTTCGTGTGTGAACAGTTGCCACGATTGCCTTCACAGACACAACTGTTACCACTGAAATTCAAACGCAATCTTCGATATAAAAGTTTCTATATTTTTGATTACGTTAGACCTGATAAAGTACTGTCAGCACTTAGATACCTAAAAGCAAACAATCCATTGTATGCTGATATCGAGATCAATGAGGATTGGGTGAAAGATTCAGCGGAAGATGATCATGACATGTGGACGGCAATGACATCCTGTGAAACCGAGAAAGCTGAAAACGAAATGCAAGTGGAAATAAGTACAGAGACTGTGAAATCGTTTGAAATAGAAAAGTCAGTCACTGCAGTTGACAAAATTAGTAAAAGGTGCAACAACTTTGATAATGTAGTTGATGAAAAATGTAAGAAATCATTTGGTTTGGAGCGAACTCGAATCATTGGACAAGAAGAAACATCCAAGAGTTCAAGGTGTATAAGCACACGCATAAGTCAAAAGCGATCTGTTGAAGGCGTTGAGCAGAATATTTCATGCCTTACAGCGTTTGATGGTAGTGGTGCAAAGACTGATAAAAATATCCAAACTGCTGTCGAAGTCG
This sequence comes from Terebella lapidaria, assembly GCA_949152475.1. Lineage (NCBI taxonomy): Eukaryota > Metazoa > Annelida > Polychaeta > Terebellida > Terebellidae > Terebella > Terebella lapidaria. The sequence goes on from OX424560.1 coordinate 36,419,782, forward strand.
CCAAGGAAAGTGCCATGACATATTGCGTCTTCGCCTCTGCTGACAATTCGGACATGCGGCAACTTAGTGAACTGGCTAGAAACATGGACATGAACATCATAGACACCCCCGGCGATGGCGATTGTCTGTTTTATGCAGTATGCTATCAACTTGAGAGGCTGGGTATTTCAAAAATATCCCCAACTAAATTGCGTGCGTTGTTAGCGAAGTACATGTCCAAGAATCCCGACCAATATCGAGATTTTGTGTGTGCACATGTTGGTAATGGAGACACGGAACCACCCACGAACACAGATAGGGCAATTGCAGAAATAACCGATGACCACAGCCGGCAGGAGATTCAGTGGATAGAATATCTCGATGGCCTCCAGTATAGTAAGCAGTGGGGAGAGCACATAGCTTTACAAGCACTCGTTGACATGTTCGCGCTTACTGTGAAGGTGCACAAAACCACAAACAGAACTTGTCTCACTGTAGTCTCCAGATCAGAGTCGCGATATGAGTTTGACCTCGGTTTACTAGATCAAAATCATTACGTTGTATTGGAACCATGCAGTGTTGAAAAATCAAACAAAGACCATACTGATGAGGCACTGGTTTCCCCAAACGCACCTCCTGATGTTTCCGATCAAGTTGATGTAATTGCAGAAGGACACTCCAGTGATAAGAGAACAAAAAACGAATGTTCTGATGACGAAATTGAAGAGGATGAAACCGCTTTAGAAGAAGCAAGCAAAATTCGAGGTCTCCCATTTGAAACATGTTTGATGAGAGAGAGTCAAGATATGTCGAATCTGGTAGTTAATGTCGCCCCAGGACAAACAGAGAAACCACAACCACTCCTATCTGATCCTAATTTTGAAGAACTTGCTTTTCCTGACAAATACCCGAATGGCAAATTTGCCTTAACAAGTGAACGCGAGGTTGAAATTACCCCACGACGATATTTTAACCAACGTCTGCTCGATTGTGAGGGTAGATTCGCTAAGTCTCCTGAGTACCTGCTAAGTGCACAGTATGCAGTTGAAAGTAAACAGTTGCAGAGTGACATAAATCATTTCGTATTTAGAAGGGTGTCTGGTAAACATTTTCAAGGAAAGTGCATAAATGCTGGAATGGTAAACAATGCACACAAACTAACTGCCCTCATACAATCTGACCATGCATATAAAATCTTAACAAATATAAGAGGTTCGCCAGCATATTTCCAGACATTGTATTATGATGTTCTAGCAATGGTGAGACAATTAGGTATACCAACGTGGTTTTTCACAGTGTCTGCAGCTGATATGCAGTGGCCTGATCTGATACAGACAATTGCGAGACAGTATGGTACAACTTTGACCGACGAAGATGTAAAAAACCTAAGTTTTCAAGAAAGAGTTGGATGGCTTCGGAATAATCCAGTTACTGCAGCGCGTCATTTTCATTACAGACTTGAGCTTCTGTTAAAAACTGTGTTGATGTCCAATGCTAAACCACTGGGAGAAGTCGTAGACTACGTCATTCGTATAGAGTTTCAAGCTCGAGGGTCTCCACATGCTCACACAATATTATGGGTAAAGGATGCACCAAAGCTGGGCGAACAATCTGAGAAAGAGGTGTGTGAATTCATTGATAAACATGTTACTTGTGAATTGCCAGAGGAAGATCCTGAGCTAGAATCACTCGTGCGAAAACTACAGACACACAGCCATTCCTCGTACTGCCGCAAAAGAGGTTCATGTAGGTTTGGTTACCCGCGGCCACCAAGTGAAGACACACTAATAGCTAGTGAACCTCTGGCAGGCGAAGACCCAAAAGAAACCAAAAGTCAAGCTCAACAGGTGCTAAATTTGGTTCGCAATGAACTTGATATACACGAGAATTCTGCGCAGAAGCTTGGAGATTTGCTGGACAATATGAATGTCGAAGGAGAAGATTACGAAAAAGCACTTAAAGTTTCCCAGCGAGGGAATAATGTTGTTCTGAAGAGAGATCCCTGTGAATGTAATACAAATCCCTACAACCCCACGATATTGAGAGCGTGGCAGGCGAACATGGACATTCAATATTTGTTGGACCCTTACGCAGTGATCATGTACGTAGCAGCGTATATGACAAAAAACGAGAGTGGAATGGGAGAACTATTGAGACAGACATGTCGCGAGTACAAAGATGGTGACATAAAGAGCATGCTAAAAAGAGTTGGATCTGTGTTTCTGAATCACCGTGAGGTCAGCGCTCAAGAAGCAGCCTACAGAATATTGTCTATTCCAATGCGAAAACTGAGCAGACAAGTTTTGTTTGTTAACACTGATCCGCCGTCAGAACGTATTGGTGTCCTGAAACCAATGAAAGAACTGCAACACAAAGATGAAACCGATGAGGACATATTTCAGAAAAACGTTATTACCCGGTATGCATCTCGACCCAATTCACTGGAACACATGTGCCTTGCTGCCTTTGCTGCCAACTACACAGTTAGTTACAATGACAAAGAAGCTGTCGATGATAGTGTACCAGTGGTGTTGGACATGGATGAAAATAAAGGTGACCCTTCGCCACAGAGAGATGATCTTCCAAAACATATTGTTCTGAAGAATGGACTGGGGAGAATGCATAAACGCAAAACCGAAGCTGTTATTCGTTTTCGAAAGTTTGACATTGAACTGGACACAGGGAATTTTTACAGAGCCAAATTGATGCTCTACAAACACTGGAGACACGAAAACACAGATTTGATTGGTGGTTATGCAAGTTTTCAAGATCACTACATGGCAATTGCTGATGAACTACGTGAAAACGAACAGCGATTTACTGAAAACACAGAGTTGATTGATGAAGCGATACGTCTGAATTCTTTGTGTGGACCACCAGAACACGTGTGGGCGAGTGTTGCACCCGAAACAGAGCATAACAATGAACAGGCAGAAGCTGAAGGACCTGAAACAGAACGAGATATCGAACAAGAAGATGTGGATGCCAATGCAGCACTGATTGAGAATCAGAATAGCAATCCTGTTACTGATTTAGGGTTACGTTATCAAGCAGAAATTGACAAAGGTGTTATGTCATTGACTGAGTATAGGAAAATGATGCGTGCCTTGAATACGAAACAGCGCCAGATTGTAAGGTATCACCGCAAGTGGTGCAAAGAAACAGTTATTGCAATGAAAAAGGGTCAGCCCGTGGTTCCTTATAGACTGTTTCTAAGTGGTCCAGGTGGCGTGGGAAAATCACACGTGATAAAACTGATACACTTTGAGACCAGACGACTGTTAGCATTGTCAAATACAATCAAACCGACAGACCTCACAGTATTGCTCCTAGGCCCCACTGGTGTTGCTAGTTTTAGTATAAGGGGAATGACAATTCATTCGGCATTACTGATAAGGGTTACAAAGTATGACAAAGCCAGTGATACTCTCACGTTCGAAAAACTGAACACCCTACGATCAAACATGGAGAATTTGTGTGTAGTGGTAATTGATGAAATATCGATGGTAGGTTCAGACATGCTTCTGACTATACACAAACGACTGAATGAGATCAAGGGAGTACCAGATGATGTTCTGTTTGGAAATGTTTGTATCCTGGCAGTAGGAGATTTATATCAGCTTCCGCCCGTTTTGCAGTCACGGATATTTGACAATGTTCGGGATCCATTAGCAAACCTCAATGGATCACTATGGAGAGACAATTTTATGCTGCACGAGTTAGATGAAATAATGCGTCAGAAAGGCGATGAGGAATTTGCACAACTGTTGTCACGTGTTCGAACTGGTGAATGTACTGACCACGATGTTGAAGTTCTGAAATCAAGAGAAATCAGCAGGGAAGATCCAGAGTATCCTCAAAACGTTCTTCACGTATATGCTTATAACAAGGACGTTGACACGAGAAATGAAGAAATGTTGAGGTGCTTAGCTCCTGATGAATCTTCGCATGTAAAAATTATCGCAGCAGATGACAAAACAGACAAAACAGGTCAACTGGATCTTGGAAATAGTGGGACTACACAAAAACGATCCGAAACTGCTGGACTGCACACTGTTCTTGTACTGGCTGTTGGTGCGCGCGTCATGCTGACATACAACGTAGACACATCAGATGGCTTAGTGAACGGCGTTCTAGGAACAGTTAAAGGTATAATAAAGAACTCCAACAACCGTGTATCCGTCGTGCTAGTACAATTTGACGAGGAAAGTGTGGGTAAAAAAGCATATCGTAACAGTCAATGGAAACTAGAATATCCAGATGCTATTCCGATATTACGACAAGAAGGGAAGTTCGAGAAAGCTGGCAGGAAAGGTTCACAAGTATCACGAAGACAATTTCCTCTAACTTTGGCATGGGCAGTTACAATTCACAAATGTCAAGGTTTAACAATGAATGAGATTGTAGTTAGCATGAAGGGGGCAACCAGATTTGGGAAAGGTCAGGCTTACGTAGCATTTAGTCGCGTTAAATCACTCAAGGGACTACATATTCTTGATTTTGATCGGCGTGGAATTAAAGCAGACAAAGTAATCAAACATGAAATGGACAGCATGAGGGAAAACATGTTATGCCCGCCAGCTTTTCCGAACTTGATGGAACTAGAAAATCTAGATTATATCACTGTTGGTTCATTACTTTCTGGACAAAATTGAAGACCTCAATAGTCAATACGAAAGAGAAATAATTCACCGTACTGGAGTGTTGTGTTTCACTGAAACGTACTTGAATGAAAATCAAGACATCAGCAACTTTCTAGAATTGCATAATTTTGTCGCATTTCGTGACGACTGCAGAAATGATGGACAGAATCATGGACTTATGATATGCGCCTCTGCAGATCGCAAACCCAAAGAGCTTGACATGTTGTCTGTTCTTGGTTTGGAATCGAAGGTAGTTGTTCTTAATGTGCCATCTCCATTTTGTATAGTACTCATTTACAGACCACCCTCTTTGCCAATAGTGACATTCCTGAGGAAGTTAGAAACCCTGTTGAGTTTGCTCGCTCCCGGTGTACCAACAGTGGTGATCGGTGATTTCAATGATAATATTGTGGAAGGCAAACAAACAAAGTTGACACGATTAATGGAAAACTTTGGATTTTACCAGTTTGTTTCGAATGCAACAACTGATAGTGGAACTCTTATAGATCACGTGTATTTCAACGGCCTGGAAAAAGATGGCAGTGCAAAAGTAGTAATTGACATTCATGATGTGTATTATTCTGATCATGATTTAGTATTGTCCACCATCAAGTGTGCGAAATGAATGATATCAATAGTAATGGTTCGAGGAAAAAAATATTGCTTAACACCATGTAATCATTTTTCTTGCTTTGATATGCATAATAGTAAATTATGATCATATTCGTATCATATTCGTCACCATGGCATATCATAATCTGTGATGCCTCAGGTAATTTGCCCATATATTTCTGTAGCCTTTTGATATATATATTCCTGTGCGATCCATGTATTTGTTTTGATGAATTGGAAAGCTTTACACTTGTAATATTTTAGGTACCTGATATATGTATTTGCTTGGGCATGGCGTACACTTATTGCAGTATCGGTGTCACATCTGTGACATTTCATTTGACTACAAGATAATTTTAGGTCGCATTCAAACCTTGTTACTTTGAAGTGTGGGACAAAGAGGGTCTTTTGTGTGGGAGGCTATTTAACTACCTCTTGACATTGTATCAATCCTGGAGCACAATACACGTAATACCTAGTTGCAACGAAATATCCAAATATCACTTTACAATTAGTATTCTCACAAAAGCTTGGTTCTACATCATCCCGTATTTGCCATGTCCACTGCATGTTAGTACAGTTAAGGGACTTAGTATAAGTTATACGTCATTTAGTTCATTGGTCCTGTTTGATCTCCGGGCTCGCGCCCGGTACTACTATGATCGTGGTAAGTTGTCCGCTTGGCAGGTCTCCGCATTGACGGGCTTCGAGCGATTCCACGATGGACAAATGTTGCGCGCATTGTGCGGGCTTCGCCTAGTTACTAGTATTCTGTGAATTGTAGTTTACAATTGTCTCGTGTCACACGTCATACGCGTCACACGTCTGTGTCATACAGCGGGGGTCGCAATGTGGTCGGTCCGTCGATCTGCCCAGGCCAGTGAATATTTGCACGGGCTGATGTAACAGCTAGAATCTATTAGGCCTAAGGCTAACATAAACATCCACGAAATATCTGGTCTGGGAATAAACGGCCGAAAAAAAAATCTGTGCAGACAATTTGGGTATCGATGGACAAGGAATCACCTCAAAGGTGCGGTTTGGATTGATGCGTTGTCGGTATTTCATTCGTTACAACGGAATCGCATGTGCACATGACATATGTGGTATCCAACTTATTTCTGCGAAACAGTCTTCTGAATCAATAGGCCCTACATATAATTACAAATACTGTAATACAAACCATATCATAGCAATCAGTTCAACAGCATATTCAAAATGTTTCGGCAAAAAAATGACATTCTTACGCTTTCAATTCCAACTGCCTGTAGCTTGTATACTATATATTATGTGCTATATATGTATCTGTGGAAGTCAGGGCACTCGCGTGTTACAGACAGCTTCCATCAATGTGCAGCACACATGTATTATGAATCGTATTATAATACAACTATTTGTTGCATTGCACATTTGAAATAAACTGCATCTCCCTATCTATCTATTTATCTATCTCCCCGTCTATCTCCCTATCTGTCTAATATGTAGGGAGCTAGATAGTTTTGAGTACGCTTTCATTCATGTGTTTGTAGTGTGACTGGTAATTGAACCAAACTGTATCATTGAGAAGAACACATTTTATAGCTGTTGTAAGGAGAAATGGGACATTTTTCATAACCTACTCACCCCCCCCCCCCACCCCAACTCCCCCCTCCCCCGGATATAATATTATCTGACAGGGCAGATGATGATGACAAATTGCACATCATCCATGGTGTGAATTTTTCAATGTCTCTGATGCCCGGTTAGCTCAGTACGTATATGGAGTGTCCTCTACGTGGTACGTGGTTCCCAAATCAGGCTGATGGATTCTCACCAGCTCACTGATTTCCTCTGATATTAATAACCACCCGTACGCCAAGATCTGTGCCAACAAAAGATGTTTATATAAGCTCATACGTGTTCACCAATCGTTGTAAAAAATAATGAAGCTTACATTTTTGTCAATTTTAATGTCTTTTATGTCCAAACACAGTTTGTAATTGCTGGGTCACAGTTAATGCTCACAACTCGCATATTAAAATAAGTCCAAACATTTTTATTTACCACCCATATTGGTGGTAAATAAAAATGTTTGGACTTATTTTAATATACAATACTTTTTACTATATAATTTCAGAAAAATAGGCAGCGAAACTCGTGGTGATCACAATGGTGAATTACACTCCACATCACCTCTCAACAGATCTACAGCTGCCTCCAGTAGACAACGAAAAATTGGCTAACTTGATATTCAAGGTGGGTCTGAGTCAGCCACGTCTAAAATATGAGCCATGCAATCAAATTTGTCCTGAATTTTTATTGTTCATCAAGAGTTATTGGTACACCAAGACACTAGTTGTAAGTTATCACAGACATGAAATCTTGGATCATCCTGGAATTGTATATTGGTATGAATATTATGAAGTTTCTTGAAACAATGTATGTCCATATAATTTTGTCCCCTTATGTTTCGCTTCAGAGCCGATGTGGGCGATCACCAGAGCCTGCTATGCAGACCCTTGGCGTGTACCTGTTATATCGGCACCGCAACAGATACGCAAACCAATAACACCAATATAATACCAATGAAAATACCTGTTTCAAGATTGTGAATTACAACATTCGTGGCCATAAGATTCAATTGTGAAAATCGCGAAGGTTTTATGTAGGTGAATGTTTCTGGGTTTACTGTATTCATCTGAACTCATTATCACATAAACTCATTGCTGACGGCAAATATAATATCATGTTTTGGGTATTAATGGTGTGTTGAATTCATCATGTATTAAATTTAGCATTCTTTAAGAAAATGAAATGCCAAATGCCTGTTGAAATAAATGGCAGCATGTGAATCGTTCATCTCTTTCCAATGGATGAATATGCAAATACAACAAATACAGGTGTGGTATACAATGTATATAGAAATATAATTGATCCATTTATGTTATACTGGTCGTTCTTCTGTATTCAATAACATAAAGTTGTTATTGGGATTAAATGTCACGCTTCATTCATTATTTACATCCAAGATTGCATCATGAACTTTACACGGAAATATATATGTAATACATAACTCTTTGTTCTAAATTGGATGGATACTATATTTAATCCGTCTGGCACATTTTTGATCTTCATTTAATTTAGAACAAAGAGTAACCTGCGATACATAGGCCGTATTGGTTTGGCAAATGGTTTCTGTGTGATACACATGTATCAACTGCAACTGTAAGGTCGCCAGCTCGATTAGCGTCGTCTCCTTTGGTCTCCTGTACAAAAACTACCATGTATTATTTTATCATTTTGATCTAAGATGTACTTATATCATGTGTGTACAAAATAAATTATCTATCTCCCATTTATCTCTCACTTATCTCTCCCACATCTATCTATCTTGGAGTAGTAGTAGTAATTAGCGACAGTGTACCCTTTCTGGACTAGGAAACTTATGTTACGTGTGATCTGAGATGTACTAGTTAAGATCACGTTCAGACCTTGTTTGGGAATGCTGATATCAATCAAGTTTGACATCATAATGACGTCGTATGACCTGTCATATGTATAATAATGAATGATACGTCGGATTTCGAAAATAATGACAGATTCGAAAAACACTCAAACACCTTCAATTTCGCTCATGATAAAAGCGATTCTTTCCATCATCGAAACGGTAATTAGGTCATAATGAGAGATCAGATCACCCTAGAAATTGAGATGGGGCATGGGTCAAGATTGACACATTGTATTCATGCAACGAATAGAAAAATACCTTTTTCATGCAAGTTTGACTCTCAGCGGTTATGTCAAGGTTGATGTCAATGCTCACGACCAAGGTAATGCATAATAAAGCTTAGAGAGAGAGTTTATCTATACTATGCAATTGGATTCAAGTTTCTAGGAGAATTATTAACGCCATAATCATTATTTATGTTTTTCATTTTACATCATATATACATACTAAAGCATCAGATCAAAAATGATCATGACCGATTGATACACATCATGTAAAAAGTGAAATTCTATGATAGAATTAAGGTTTGACATCATAATGCCATTACCTAAGTTCAGATTTCGGAAATAAGGACAGATTTGGCAAGCACTCGCGCAGACCTTTCAAACGAGCTACTACTCGATATATTCACAACTGGTCAATTCACAATCCGTAATCTGGATCAGATCCAGACAACTTGATGTAAGTTTGTGCACAGTAACTTTTCGCCAATTTGTGCAAAATAAAATCAACGTGAACTATGCAAAACACATCAAAAGTAGCTGGTGAACGTAGTTTTCAATGTAAATGCTCAAACGGTTGTCAAATCCGTAATCCGGATCAGATCGAGATCAAACTTTTGTGGTAAGAAGGAGTTGTCACTGTACACGTCTGTCTCACATTTCAGAACAATTTATCAAAAAATTAACGAGTTATGATTTTTTAAAAAAATATCTCCATGTTAGATATAGGGATTTTTTTAGTTTTAAAGAATTTTTGGTGACGTCATCGATAAGAAACTTTCTCTCAAAAATAGGCGGTGCAGTCTGAGGGGACATACCTATCCAATAACAAATTTTTGAGGTGCTTGCACGAAAACTGTATGTGTGGAAAGGAGTTTTCAATGTTAAAATTAAATGGCTGTCAAATCCGTAATCCGGATCGCATCAGGATCAAATTTTGAAATATTATGCCCAATAATAATCCGCCACTTTTAGCGAAATATCAATGTGAAATATACATCGCCCCATGTTAAAGATAGGGACTTTTCGAGTTTTCAAGAATTTTTAATGACGTCATCAATGGTAAGATTTTTTTCAAAAACGTGCTATCCCGTCCTAGGGCACATATCTATCCATCAAAAAAGTTTCGGGATGCTAGCGCGAAAACTGTGGTCGTTAGACAGGTAACAAACATACAAACAAAAGAGTTTTCCAATGGTGGATACCATTTCACTGTAGGATAAAAACTTACTTAGAGTCGTATATTGACGTTTGACGTTATGGCGTCATTGACGTTCTACACTGTACTTACCATGTTGAAACCATGTTGTAAATGGCATGGGTACTAATATTTCACATATGATCTCAAACTGTAGTCGTATTTCTTCAAATTTTAGTGCAATATGGATGTTTGAAAGTTTGCTGAAAAGTATGATGGACCTTACGTTTATGACGTCATACCAAAAAACAATATCATGACGGAAAAAACCTACATGACTTGTTTTAAGCAGAATTGAACGAAGTTTCCGATGCTGTAATTCGTTCCGTTCTAGGAGAAACACCAAAGGAGATACAACCATATTTCGAAAACTGACGTTTGACGTCATGACGTATTTGACACTGCCCGTAGAGTGTTGAAAATCGCTGTATTGCTGGGTATTAATATTACACATATGATGTCATAATTGCAATCCAATTCCTTCAAATTTGAGTGCACTGTGGATGTTTGAATGTTTGGTGAAAAGTCGAAAAACTGGTATGACAGGCCTTACGTTTATGACGTCATAGCGGAAAATCTATCATGGCAGAAAAGTATCGGACAGAGCCCTCTTGAACCAGAATGTAACGAGCTTTCCAGTGGTGCAATCCGCTTTTCTGTACGACAAATACCTCTCGATATATAGGTCCATTTTTAAAATTGAAGTTTTACGTCATGACGTCATTGGCGTTGCACGTAGCGTGTTGATAATCGGCGTTTTGCTGGGTATTAACATTACACATACGGTCTCATAATTGCAGACAAATTCCTTCAAAACTGAGTGCACTGTCGGTGTTTGAAAGTTTGCTGAAAAGCCGAAAAACGTGTATGACAGGCCTTACGTTTATGACGTCATAGCGGAAAATCTATCATGGCGGAAAAGTGTCGGACAGTACCCTCCTAAACCAGAATTCAACGAGCTTTCCAACGGTGCAATCCGCTTTTCTGTACGACAAATACCTCTTGATATATAGCTCCATTTTTAAAATTGACGTTTTACGTCATGACGTCATTGACGTTGCACGTAGCGTGTTGAAACTCGGTATGTGGCTGGGTAATAAAGTTCCACATACGGTGTCATAATTACAGTCCAGTACCTTCAAATTTGAGTGCACTGTGGATGTTTGAAATTTTGCTGAAAAATCGAAATACTGGCATGACAGGCCTTACGTTTATGACATCATAGCGGAAAATCTATCAGGGCGGAAAAGTATCGGACAGTACCCTCTTGAACCAGAATTCAACAAGCTTTTCAATGGTGCAATCTGCTTCTCTCTACGACAAATACTTTCTGATATATGGCCCCATTTCAAAAATTGACATTTTACGTCATGACGTCATTGACGTTCAACCGATCAAGGTACAAGTTTGTTTTTCGATGGAGGATATGAACATATATCAGTGTACCAAATTTCAGAACAATCGGTTCAAATTTGACTGCTGTGCGAATTTTTTAAAATTCGCCAATAATGAGAGATAGGGATTTTTCGAGTTTTTAAGAATTTTTGGTGACGTCATCAATGGACCGATTTTTTTCAAAAACGTTCGGTCCCGTCCTTGGCCAAATACCTATCCAACAAAAAAGTTTCGAGAAGTTAGCGGTAAAACTGTGGCCGCTAGAGAGGTAACATACAAACAAACAAACAGACAGACAAACATCCGCGAGTGACCAACATACTTGGCGAAAATCGAAGATTTCGCCAAGTAAAAATCGGCCATAGGCCAACACTTGACGAAAATCTACACATTTGTTTACATTCAAAACATTTACTCATTATTTACACATTTATGGCATCCCCTGACAACATATAGCATTGGAAACTGAACCATTTGAAACATCTAGTTTGCGTATGTATCAACATAATATATTACCTCTAACCATGCTAACGGCACGAAATTTTGATGATGCCACTACTAAAAAACCTAAAATATATCAAAATTACAAAAATCCAAAAACAAATATCGATAGCCTAAAAATGAGCGAATAACAAACAGCAAATATTCCCGCACAAATATGAAATTACATTGACAACAAGTAAACAAAACAAATAGAGAGGCTTAGACATGTGGCGATTGCACAGCCCTAAATTATGACCTAATAATTGCTTGTCTTCTTTTTATCAATGTTTTTTATATTAACAAACAGTTGTAATTAGGTCATATTTTAAGGCTATGAAGAATGGAGTTAACACAAACGCGTTATGACAAAAACATGCATCGCTCGATCATAATGAAACCAATGAGACCCTGTAAAATGACACGATACAGTGTTTAATCTGGGCCATTCGCCATGCAACTTACCAGACCCCCAATCCCACATGCATCATATGAAGCAGACAAATCATCTGGTACACGCCTTTTGTCATGCATTTGTTAGCAGCTAATACCACAGATCATTCACAGTTGTGGCCGTAATGCTGAATTTAAAGCGGCTTGTAACTTTAAATATAAAGAACAAACTAGATTTTGATGATACCACTAGAAAGCCCGATAAAATAGTTTGTCGCTATTCGTGGAACAGTGTTTTTTCCTTCAAAGGTGATCATTATAATTCGAAACAATAGAATTACATAAAGCATGGCAGGTTTGGGATGCTTACAAGACCACCCAGAAACAGAAAAAGTCATTTGGAATTGAATTTTAGAAGAAAAAAAAAATGAGTCAACAGTGAGAATCGAACCACTGACCCCGAGCACACATACCTAACGCCTCTACTGACTACGCCATTCTGTTCATTGAAACTCAACACGTGTAAAGTATAGTGCGTAGGAGAGACTTCGCTCAGGATAAACACTGAATTGTGCCATGGCTGTACATTGGACTGGCAGTGTGCAGAATTCGATCGGGAAAACTCATTACCTTGAGTTCTACAACTTCACAATCTTATTCTGCGTGATCAGGCACAACTCCTGAGTAAAATCCGGCAATATATATTGGAACCTGGCTCTATAATGTGGTTTTGAATATTGTGAGACAGGAAAAACCTAAATTCATGACCCCCAAATTTTCGACCTGGACCGAAAATCCAGAGTTTTGGTCATACGACCATCGGACATGTATCATATGATGCGGATTTGACCATAGAAAAATACAAATATAATCAGAAAAAATAATCATGATTACAAGCGGAGTTATCACAATTTTTCAATTTTGACCTTTAGTATGACCTTAACTGTAATTCTTGACCTTGAGCCCTATAACTTCACAGTCATGTTCTGCGTGAGAAGGCACAACTCCTGAGTAAAGAAACATATATTGGATCCTGGCTCTACAATAGGGTTTTGAAAATTGAGACAAGCAAGACCTAAGTTCATGACCCCCAAATTTTCGACCTGGACCGAAAATCGAGATTTTAGGTCATACAACCAACAGACATGCATCATGTGATGCGGAATTGACCATAGAAAAATATAAAAATACACAGAAAAAATAATCTTGATTAGAAGCGGAGTTATCACGATTTTTCGATTTTGACCTTTACTATGACTTTAACTCTTATCCTTGACCCTGAGCTCTGAAACTTCAGGATCTTGTTCTGCGTGATAAGGCACAACTCCTGAGTAAAAATCAGCAACATATATCGGAACCTGGCTCTATAATATGATTTTGAATATTGTGAGAGAGGAAAAACCTAAATCTTGACCCCCAAATTTTCGACCTGGACCGAAAATCGGGAATTTGGGTCGTACAACCATCGGACATGCATCAGATGATGCAGAATTGACCATAGAAAAATATAAAAATACCCAGAAAAAATAATCTCAGTTAGAAGCGAAGTTATCGCGATTTTTCGATTTTGACCTTTTCTATGACCTTGACCTCAATTTTTGACCTTGACCTCCTAAACGTTTACCACTTGGTACGAAATTGATTGTCCACCTTCTGGTGAAGTTTCATGACGATACGACCAAAATTGTGACCTGTAGAGTGAAAACAAACAAACACACAAACGAGAGCCCATAGGGCACACACTTGCCGGAACCAAAATATATGTCATATGCCAATGACATGACATATGGATTTGAACAAATTGACTAAAATTTCTTCCCTACTTACTACGTTTACTTACTTACTTTACTCCATTTTACTTTAGTTTACTTCACAAACTACTCTTACTATCAATGTTACCTCATTGAACGTCACAGCACCAAAAATAAGACATCAATGGACTCAGGAGACCAAGAACTTTCTAACGGTATACTACTCGATATGATGAGCTGAACTTCGTACTTGACCTCGATATTGAGCTCATCACAAAGTCTCAAAAACAATGTCAAATGTCATATTCAAAGTCAAATAAGAAAGGCTTCTCAATATGCTGCAATATGGTCATAGTTTGAACTCTCTACGGCGATTAGTTTCGAAGTTACTGCCATTTATGTGATTTTCACGTGATTATGTATCATTTGTGATCATTTCTATGCTGCAAACTTACTGTGAATGGATTTTTCTTTAATATGCATGTTAAAATCGTGTTTATATATGTTATATTATCACCAGACAAGATTATAATATCTTCAGATAATAAGTTTCCTTTGAAATTTTATCGATTTGTTGCCACAAAAACGTCAATTACGTCAAAAGAGATATATCAATTGAGCTAAAAATTGACAGAGCATCACAGGCCGAATCCACATCGTCTGCAGGTGTTAGATCTGCAGTAAATGTTATAAGTTTACACACCTGACACTTAAAAGACCTGAATGTCACTCTGGAATCACGTTTGACGTCATTATGACGTCTATAGACGTCCGATTCCAAAAATGACAACAAATTTGAAAAGTACTTTCGAAGACCTTTCAAATGAGCTACTACTCGATATATTCACAAAAGGTCAAGGTCAAGGTCATTTTTGAGGTCAACTTTGACCTCAGGCGTCATAGTCAATGGTCACATTGAAGGTCACCTAAGAAAGGCCTTTTGATATGCTACAATATGATCCTAGTCTGAACTCTCTACGACGATTAGTTCCGAAGTTATGGTCAATTATGTGATTTTGACCTTTTCTTTGACCTTGACCTTTACCTTTGACCTTGGGTCATGAAGATTGTGCATTGCCTGAGCATGGAAATATATATTATACTTGGATATTTTATTCACAATCGAACAAGAATTGTGGACACTATGGCCTTTTGAAATTTCAAAAAATTGACGTTGATGACGTCACTGTGACGTCAATAAACGTCAAATCTGAATATTAATGGGATAGTGTGTGTCAGGGTATAAAGACCTTCCATTTGATATACTAATTGATAGGTTTCAGTTAGTTTGGAAATTTGACCTTGAGGTTTTCCTCATGTGACCTCATTTTCCCGACCAGGTTCAAGGTCAATCATGAAATTGACATATACGTCTGATTGCCATACCTCTTCTGAATGATATGGTTCAAATTTCATGAACCTACGACGATTCCAACAGATGTTATTACCGGAAACGCGTTTTTCTGGGATTTCGATGACCTTGACCTTGACCTTTGACCTTTGTACTTCAAGTCGTAGAGGTCATCGATGTCAATATGCATATCAAGTTTCAATGGATTCCATACACTATTAACGATATTATGGCCTTTTGAAATTTCGGAAATTTGACGTTTATGACGTCATTGTGACGTCAGTTTACGTCGCAGCGCCAAAAATAAGATATCACTGGAATCAGGGGCCCAAGACCTTTCCAACGATATACTACTCGATATGGTGCGCTGAACTTCGTACTTGACCTTGACTTCGACCTCAGGCGAACTTCTCAAGGTCAAGGTTAAAGTTCAAGGTCAAGGTCACGGAAGATAGAACTCGAGTATATCTACAATATGCACTTAATTTGAAGTCTCTACGACGATTAGAACCGGAGTTATGGCCAATTATGTGTTTTCAACGTTTTGCGTGACCTTGACCTTGACCTTTGACCTAGAATCACCAAAATCGAACTTGTCCTGCACATTATCCTACAGAATATGCACACCAACTTTGGAAGGACTCCAGTGAGAACTGTGGACGCTAGAGTGCGAACATACAAACAAACAAACTTCTCCACAAACAGACCAACATACTTGCCGAAATCGTAGATTCCGGCAAGTAACAAACGAGAGGCCATAGGCCACACACTTGCCGGAATGAATACTTGATAGATTTCACTGATTTTCAATACTTGACCTTGGAAGTTTGCTCATGTGACTTCATTTTTCTGACCAAGTTCAAGGTATATCATGCATATAACATATAAATCTGATTGTCATGCCTGTTCTGAACGATCTGATTCAAATTTCATGAGCATACAAAGATTCAAGCAGAAGTTATTACCAAGAATGTTTTTTTTCTGGGACTTGCCATTTTGAAAATCTGACGTTTATGACGTCTTTGTGATGTTACTGAATGTCATAGCGCCTAAAATAAGATATCACTGGAATCAGGAGACCAAGACCTTCCTAATAGTATGCTACTTGATATGGTGCACTGACCTTCGTACATGGCATTGACCTATGGCGAACTTCTTAAGGTCAAGGTCAAAGGTCACATTCAAAGACACATAAGTAAAAGACCTTTCGATATGCTACAACATGGTCCTAGTTTGAACTCTTTATGGCGATTAGTTCCAAAATTATGACCATTTATGTGATTTTGACCTTTTCCTCGATATTGACCTTGACCTTTGACCTTAAGTCACGAAAATTGTGCATTGCCTGTGCATGAAGACATAGATTATACCTGTATAATTTCATCAGAATCGAACAAGATTTGTGGACACTATGACCGTTTGAAATTCCGAAAAAATAACGTTTATGACGTCACTGTGACGTCAAAAAACGTCACATCTCAAAACTGATGAGAAAGTATGTACCAGGGAGTCAAGACCTTTCATTTGATATACTACTTGATAGGTTTCAGTTAATTTTGAAATTTGACCTTGAAGTTTTCCTCATACGACCTTATTTTCCTGACCAAGTTCAAGGTCAATCATGAAATTGACATATACGTTCGATTGATATACCTCTTCTGAATGATATGGTTCAAATTTCATGAACCTACGACAATTCAAATGGATGTTATTACCGAAAACGTGTTTTTCTGGGATTTCGATGACCTTGACCTTGACCTTTGACCTTTGTACTTAAATTCGTAGAGGTCATTGCTGTCAATATGCATATCAAGTTTCAAGAAATTCCATACAGTATTGACGATGTTATGGCCTTTTGAAATTTCGAAAATTTGACGTTTATGACGTCATTGTGACGTCAGTTTACGTCGCAGCGCCGAAAATAAGGTATCACTGCAATCAGGGGCTCAAGACCTTTCCAACGATATACTACTCGATATGGTGCGCTGACCTTTGTACTTGACCTTGACATTCACCTCATGGCGAACTTCTCAAGGTCAAAGTCAAATGTCAAGGTCAAGGTCACAGAAGATGGAACTCGAGTTTATCTACAATATGAACTTGGTTTGAAGTCTCTAGCACGAATAGAACCGGAGTTATGGCCACTTATGTGTTTTTAACGTTTTGCGTGACCTTGACCTTGACCTTGGACCTAGAATCACCAAAATCGTGCAGTCTCGAGCAATCACCCTAGAGAATATGCACACCAAGTTTGGGCAGAATCGAGCCATAATTGTGGGCGCTAGAGTGCGTACAAACAAACAAATGAAATCGCTCGCTGCTGCTGACTTGACGGCTGAAAGCCTTCGCTGGTACAGCGAGTACTTGCCGGAATGGAAAAAAAGAGAACTTTGACCTTGAACTGTAATGTCATGGTCAAATGACACGACCAAAGTCCCTCAAGGGAGGTCTTTTAATATGTCACAATATTATCTAGATCAAACTGTTTTCAATGATTAGTTTTGAAGTTATAGCCGGTTATGTGATTTTGACCTTTTCCATGACCTTGGCCTTTGACCTAGAATCACCAAAAGTGTGCAGTCGCGCGAAATGAGACTACAGGATATGCACACTAACTTTGAAAGAAATCCAGCGACAATTGTGGACGTTAGAGGGCGAAAAAACTAATGAGTTTCTTTGAATATTCACCAAATTTGTTCATTAAAACACGTCATTATGACGTTGTATGACGTCAGATTTCGAAAATAAAAACATATTTGGAAAGTACTTCCAAAGACCTTTCAAAAAAAGTACTACTCGATATATTTGCAAAAGGTCAAGGTCAAGGTCATTTTTAAGGTCAACTTTGACCTCAGGCATCAAGGTCAAAAGTGACATTCAAAATCATTTAAGGTAGACCTTTTGATATGCTATAATATGTTCCTAGTTTGAACTCTTTATGACGATTTTTACCAAAGTTATGGTCATTTATGTAATTTTGACCTT
Source organism: Terebella lapidaria (assembly GCA_949152475.1). Lineage (NCBI taxonomy): Eukaryota > Metazoa > Annelida > Polychaeta > Terebellida > Terebellidae > Terebella > Terebella lapidaria. The sequence goes on from OX424560.1 coordinate 36,438,277, forward strand.
TTCCTTGACCTTGACTTTGACCTTTGACCTTGGGTCACGAAAATTGTGCATTGCCTGTGCATGGAGATGCGGAATATACTTGAACAATTTCATCAGAGTCGAATAACAATTGTGAACACTATGGCCTTTTGAATCTTCGAAATATTGACGTTTATGACGTCACTGTGACGTCAATAAACGTCACATATCAAAACTAATGGAATAGTATGTATCAAGCGATCATGACCTTCCATTTGATATACTACTTGATAGGTTTCGGCTAGTTCGAAAATTTGACCTTGAAATTTTGCTCATGTGACCTCAATTTTCTGACCAAGTTCAAGGTCATTCATATCAATGATATATTCGTCTGAAAGTTATATCCCTTCTGAATGGAATGATGTAAATTTCATGGGCCTACGATGATTCAGGCAGATGTTATTACCAAAAAGGTGTTTTTCTGAGATTTTGATGACCTTGAACTTGACCTTTGACCTTTGTACCTCAATTCGTAAAGGTCACTGCTGTCAATATGCATATCAAGTTTCAAGAGATTCCATACAGTATTGAAGAAGTTATGACCAATTGAAATTTCGGAAATTTGACGTTTATGACGTCATTGTGACGTCAGTTTACGTCGCAGCGCCAAAAATAAGGTACCACTGCAATCAGGGGCTCAAGACCTTTCCAACGATATACTACTCAATATGGTGCGCTGACCTTCGTACTTGACCTTGACATTCACCTCATGGCGAACTTCTCAACGTCAAGGTCAAACGTCGAGGTCAAGGTCACAGAAGATAGAACTTGAGTATATCTACAATATGAACTTGGTTTGAAGTCTCTAAGACGATTAGAACCGAAGTTATGGCCACTTATGTGTTTTCAACGTTTTGCGTGACCTTGACCTTGACCTTTGACCTAGATTCACCAAAAATGTGCACGGTCTGTCTTCTAACCTACAGATTACACCCACCAAGTTACGTAACAAACGCTTCAAAATTGCGACCTGTAGAGTGCTAACAAACAAACAAACAATCAAACGAGAGCCCCTAGGGCACCCACTTGCCGGAACGCATACTCATGATACTTGACAGGTTTCAATGAGTTTGAAAACTTGACCTTGAAAATTTACTCATGTGATTTCATGGATTTAACATATAAGTTTGAGTGCCATGCCTGTTCTGAATATGATTCAAATTTCATGAACCTACGACAATTCGAGCAGAAGTTATTACCAGTAATGTGTTTTTCTGGGATTTCAATGACCTTGACCTCCCTCCAGTATTGATGTTGTTATGACCTTTTGAAATTTCAGATATTTGACATTTAGGTCGTCATTGTGACGTCACTGAACGTCATAGTGCCAAAATTAAGACATCACTATACTCAGGAGACCGAGACCTTTCCAACTGTATCCTATTCAATATGGTACACTGAACTTTGTACTTGACCTTGATATTGACTTGTGGCGAACTTATCAAGGTCAAGGTCAAAGGTCACATTCAAGGTCACTCATGAAGGCCTTCTGATATGCCACAATATGGTCTTAGTTTGAACTCTCTGCGACGATTAGTTCTGAAGTTATGGCCATTTATGTGATTTTGACCTTTCCCTTGACCTTGACCTCGACCTTTGACCTTGAGTCACGAAAATTGTGCATTGCCTGTGCACGAAGACATATATATCACCTGTATAATTCCATCAGAAACGAACGAGGTTCGTGGACACTATGACCATTTGAAATTTCGGAAAATTAACGTTTATGACGTCACTGTGACTGCAATAAACGTCACAACTCAAAACTGATGAAAAAGTATGTACCAGGGAGTCAAGACCTTTCATTTGATTTACTACTTGATAGGTTTCAATTAGTTTTGAAATTTGACCTTGAAGTTTTCCTCATATGACCTTATTTTCCTGACCAAGTTCAAGGTCAATCATGAAATTGACATAAACGCTCGATTGCTATACCTCTTCTGAATGATATGGTTCAAATTTCGTGAACCAACACAATTCAAATGGATGTTATTACCGGAAACGTGTTTTTCTGCGATTTCGATGACCTTGACATTGACCTTTGATCTTTATACTTCAGTTAGTAGAGGTCATTGCTGTCAATATGCATATCAAGTTTCAATAGATTCCATACAGTATTGACGATGTTATGGCCTTTTGAAATTTCGGAAATTTTACGTTTATGACGTCATTGTGACGTCAACGAACGTCGCAGCGCCAAAAATAAGGTATCACTGCAATCGGGGGCTCAAGTCCTTTCCAACGATATACTACTCGATATGGTGCGCTGACCTTCGTACTTGACCTTGACATTCACCTCATAGCGAACTTCTCAAGGTCAAGGTCAAATGCCAAGGTCAAGGTCACAGAAGATAGAACTCGAGATTATCTATAATATGAACTTAGCTTGAAGTCTCTACAACGAATAGAAACCGAGTTATGGCCATTTATGTGTTTTTAACATTTTGCGTGACCTTGACCTTGACCTTTGACCTAGAATCACCAAAGACGTGCAGTCGCGAGCCATCATCCTAGGGAATATGCACACCAAGTTTGGAAAGAATCAAACCGGAATTGTGGATGCTAGAGGGCGTACAAATAAACAAACAAACAAACACATAAACACACAAACCAACCGACCAACATACTTGCCGGAATTTAAATTCCGGCAAGTAACAAACAAACGAGATACCATTGGCCTAAAGGCCAAACTTGTCGAAATCTTTTTCTACATGCGTGGCCTACTTTAAGCATAATTGAATGAGGTTTCCGAGGGTGTAATCCATTTCATTAAGGATTAATACTTAGCCAGATACAATCCTATTTCGAAAATGGACGTTTGACATCATGACGTCATTGTTGTTGAATGTAACGTGTTTAAACTCTGTACATGGCTTGGTATTAATATTCGACATAGGTTCCCATAATTACAGTCTAATAACTTCAAATTTGAGTGCACTGTGGATGTTTCAATGTTTGCTGAAAAGTCGAAAAATTGGTACGGCAGGCATTACGTTTATTACGTCATAGCGGAAAATCTATCATGGCGGAAAAGTATCGGACAGTACCCTCCTAAACCAGAATTCAACGAGCTTTCCAACGGTGCAATCCGCTTTTCTGTACGACAAATACCTCTCGATATATAGCTCCATTTTGAAAATTGACGTTTTACGTCATGACGTCATTGACGTTGCACGTGGCGTGTTGAAACTCGGTGTATGGCTGTGTGATAAAATTCCACATACGTTCTCATGATTACAGTCTATTGCCTTCAAAATTGAGTGCACTGTGGTTGTTTGAAAGTTTGCTGAAAAGCCGAAAAACTTGTATGACAGGCCTTACGTTTATGACGTCATAGCTGAAAATCTATCATGGCGGAAAAGTATCGGACAGTACCCTTCTAAACCAGAATTCAACGAGCTTTCCAATGGTGCAATCCGCTTTTCTGTACGACAAATACCTATCGATATATAGCTCCATTGTGAAAATTGACGTTTTACGTCATGACGTCATTGACGTTGCACGTAGCGCATTGAAACTTATTATATGGCTGTATATTAATATTTCACATAGGTTCTCATAATTACAGTTGAATACCTTTAAATTTGAGTGCACTGTGGATATTTGAAAGTTTGCTGAAAAGTCGAACAAATTTTATGACAGGCCTTACGTTTATGACGTCATAGCGGAAAATCTATCAGGGCGGAAACGTATCGGACAGTACCATACTAAACCAGAATTCAACGATCTTTCTAGTGGTGCAATCCGCTTCTCTGTGCGACGAATACTTTCAGATATATAACCCCATTTTTAAAATTGACGTTTTACGTCATGACGTCATTAACGTTGAATGTAGCGCGTTGAAACTTGGTATATGGCTGTATATCAATATTTCACATAGGTTCTCATAATTACAGTTCAATACCTTCAAATTTGAGTGCACTGTGGATATTTGAAAGTTTGCTGAAAAGTCGAAAAAATTTTATGACAGGCCTTACGTTTATGACGTCATAGCGGAATATTTATCAGGGCGGAAACGTATCGGACAGTGCCCCCCTAAACCAGAATTCAACGAGCTTTTCAATGGTGCAATCCGCTTTTCTGTACGACAAATAGCTCTCGATATATAGCTGCATTTTAAAAATTGACGTTTTACGTCATGACGTCATTGACGTTGCACGTAGCGTGTTGAAACTCGGCATGTGGCTGTGCAATCACGTTCCACATAAGTTCTTATAATTACAGTCTATTACCTTCAAAATTGAATGCACTGTGGTTGTTTGAAAGTTTGCTGAAAAGGCGAAAAACTTGTATGACAGGCCTTACGTTTATGACGTCATAGCGGAAAATCTATCATGGCGGAAAGGTATCGGACAGTACCCTCCTGAACCAGAATTCAACGAGCTTTCCAATGGTGCAATCCGCTTTTCTGTACGACAAATAGCTCTTGATATATAGCTCCATTTTTAAAATTGACGTTTTACGTCATGACGTCATTGACGTTGCACGTAGCGTGTTGAAACTCGGTGTGTGGCTGTGCAATAAAGTTCCACATACGTTCTCATTATTACAGTCCAGTACCTTCAAATTTAGGTGCACTGTGGATGTTTGAAATTTTGCTGAAAAATCGAAAAACTGGTATGACAGGCCTTACGTTTATGACGTCATAGCGGAAAATTTATCATGGCGGGAAAGTATCGGACAGTACCCTCCTGAACCAGAATTCAACGAGCTTTTCAATGGTGCAATTCGCTTCTCTCTACGACAAACACTTTCCGATATATGGCCCCATTTTAAAAATTGACATTTTACGTCATGACGTCATTGACGTTCAACCGATCAACGTATAACTTTGTTGTTCGATGGATAATATAAACATATATCAGTGTATCAAATTTCAGAACAATCGGTTCAAATTTGACTGCTGTGCGAATTTTTTAAAATTCGCCAATGATGAGAGATAGGGATTTTTCGAGTTTTTAAGAATTTTTGGTGACGTCATCAATGGACCGATTTTTTTCAAAAAAGTTGGGTCTCGTCCTTGGCCGAATACCTATCCAACAAAAAAGTTTCGGGATGTTAGCGTGAAAACTGTGGCCGCTAGAGAGGTAACAAACAAACAAACATACATACGAGGGGCCATAGGCCCGGCAGTTGACGAATTAGGAAGGTTTTTCAAAGCAGTTTTTCCGTTGCCATGGCAACATTTTACAGGCGAATCTGACTAAAATCAATGGGTGCCTGGCTTTGAGCCTAAAGAATGTTCCCATAAAGTTTGGTGATGATCCGACCTAAACTGTGATATGTTTCAGTTAGTTTGAAAATTTGACCTTGAAGTTTTGAATGTGTCCTCATTTTTGCGACCAAGTTCAAAGTCAATTATGAAATTGACATGTACGTATGATTACCATGCCTCTTCTGAATGATATGGTTCGAATTTTATGAGACTACAAGGATTCAAGCAGATGTTATAAGCGAAAAGGTGATTTTCTGGGATTTCGATGACCTTGACCTTGACCTTTGACCTTTGTATTTCAATTCGTAGAGGTCAATGCTATTAATACGCATGTCAAGTTTCAAGATATTCCATACAGTATTGACGCTGTTATGGCCTTTTGAAATTTCGGTAACTTGACGTTTATGACGTCATTGTGACGTGAGTGTACGTCGCAGCGCCGAAAATGAGGTATCACTGCAATCAGGCGGACAAGACCTTTCAAACGATATACTACTCGATATGATTCGCTGACCTTCGTACTTGACCTTGACATTCACCTCATGGCGAACTTCTCAAGGTCAAAGTCAAATGCCAAGGTCAAGGTCACAGAAGATAGAACTCGAGTTTATCTACAATATGAACTTGGTTTGAAGTCGCTAGCACAAATAGAACCGGAGTTATGGCCACTTATGTGTTTTTAACATTTTGCGTGACCTTGACCTCGACTTTGGACCTTGAGTCACAAAAATTGTGCATTTCCTGTGCATGAATATATATATTATATCTGTAAAATTTCATCAGAATCAAACAAAATTTGTGGACACTATGACCGTTTGAAATTTTGAAAAATTAACGTTTATGACGTCACTGTGACGTCAATAAACGTCACATCTCAAAACTGATGAAAAAGTATGTACCAGGGAATCAAGACCTTCCATTTGATATACTACTTGATAGGTTTCAGTTAGTTTTAAAATTTGACCTTGAAGTTCTCCTAATATGACCTTGTTTTCCTGACCAAGTTCAAGGTCAATCATGAAATTGACATAAAGTCCGATTGCTATACCTCTTCTAAATGATATGGTTCAAATTTGATGAACCTACGGCAATTCAAACGGATGTTATTACCGGAAACGTGTTTTTCTGGGATTTTGATGACCTTGACCTTGACCTTTGACCTTTGCACTTAAATTCGTAGAGGTCATTGCTGTCAGTATGCATATCAAGTTTCAAGAGATTCCATACAGTATTGACGATGTTATGGCCTTTTGAAATTTCGGGAATTTGACGTTTATGACGTCATTGTGACGTCAGTGTACGTCGCAGCGCCGAAAATAGGGAATCACTGCGATCAGGGGGTCAAGACGTTTCCAATGATATACTACTCAATATGCTGCGCTGACCTTCGTACTTGACCTTGACTTCGACCTGGGGCGAACTTTTGAAGGTCAAGGTCAAATGTCAAGGTCAAGGTCACAGACGATAGAACTCGAGTGTATCTACAATATGCACTTGGTTAGAAGTCTCTAGAATGATTAGAACCAGAGTTATGACCACTTATGTGTTTTCAACGTTTTGTGTGACCTTGACCTTGACCTTTGACCTAGGGTCACCAAAATTCAACGGTTTCCAGGTATATAACTAGGCATTGTATCCATACGATTTGGTGATGATCCGGCCAAAACTGTGGCCTGTAACGTGCAAACAGACAGACAGACAAACGAGGGGCCATAGGCCCGGCAGTTGACGAATTAGGAAGGTTACCGGACAATATATGTTTTAGATATATGTTTTAGTGAGATATTAGCCATTTTGTGCTCTGACCTCAATTTTCAAATCATGAGAAGGTATAACATATATCATTTCCTATACATGTATGTCCAAAGCTGTAAAGTCGATAAAAAGCGATATATTAGCCACATTGTGCTCTGACCTTGAAAATGAGGTCGAAGGTCAAATGTCAAGGTCAAGGTCACAGAAGATAGAACTCGAGTTAATCTACAATATGAACTTGGTTTGAAGTCTCTAGGGCGATTAGAACCGAAGTTATGGCCATTTATGTGTTTTCGACACTTTATGTGACCTTGACCTTGACCTTTGACCTAGGGTCCCCAAATTTCACCCATTTGCAAGTATATACATAAGCATTTTATTCGTACAATTTGGTCATGATACGTCCAAAACTGTGGCTTGTAGAGCGGTAATATACGAAGAACAAACTAGATTTTGATGATAACAATAGAATGCAAAGCAGTTTTTCCGTTGCCATGGCAACATTTTTCAGGCGAATTTGACTAAAATCAATGGGTGCCCGGCTTTGAGCCTAAAAAGTGTTCCCATAAAGTTTGGTGATGATCCGACCTAAACTGTGATATGTTTCAGTTAGTTTGAAAATTTGACCTTGAAGTTTTGAATGTGTCCTCATTTTTGCGACCAAGTTCAAGGTCAATTATAAAATTGACATGTACATATGATTACCATGCCTCTTCTGAATGATATGGTTCAAATTTTATGAGACTACAATGATTCAAGCAGATGTTATAACCGAAAAGGTGTTTTTCTAGGATTTCGATGACCTTGACCTTGACCTTTGACCTTTGTATTTCAATTCGTAGAGGTCAATGCTATTAATATGCATGTCAAGTTTCAAGATATTCCATACAGTATTGACGCTGTTATGGCCTTTTGAAATTTCGGTAATTTGACGTTTATGACGTCATTGTGACGTGAGTGTACGTCGCAGCGCCGAAAATAAGGTATCACTGCAATCAGGGGCCCAAGACCTTCCCAACGATATACTACTCGATATGATTTGCTGACCTTCGTACCTGACCTTGACATTCACCTCATGGCAAACTCTCAAGGTCAAGGTCAAATGCCAAGGTCAAGGTCACAGAAGATAGAACTCGAGTTTATCTACAATATGAACTTGGTTTGAAGTCTTTACCACAAATAGAACCGGAGTTATGGCCACTTATGTGTTTTTAACATTTTGCGTGACCTTGACCTTGACTTTGGACCTTGAGTCACAAAAATTGTGCACTGTCTGTACATGAATATATATATTGTATCTGTAAAATTTCATCAGAATCAAACAAAATTTGTGGACACTATGACCGTTTGAAATTTTGAAAAATTAACGTTTATGACGTCACTGTGACGTCAATAAACGTCACAGCTCAAAACTGATGAAAAGGTATGTACCAGGGAATCAAGACCTTTCATTTGATATACTACTTGATAGGTTTCAGTTAGTTTTAAAATTTGACCTTGAAGTTCTCCTCATATGACCTTATTTTCCTGACCAAGTTCAAGGTCAATCATGAAATTGACATGTAGGTTCGATTGCTATACCTCTTCTGAACGATATGGTTCAAATTTCATGAACCTACGACAATTCAAACGGATGTTATTACCGGAAACGTGTTTTTCTGGGATTTCGATGACCTTGACCTTGACCTTTGACCTTTGCACTTAAATTCGTAGAGGTCATTGCTACCAATATGCATATCAAGTTTCAAGAGATTCCATGCAGTATTGACGATTATATTGCCTTTTGAAATTTCGGGAATTTGACGTTTATGACGTCATTGTGACGTCAGTGTACGTCGCAGCGCCGAAAATAGGGTATCACTGCGATCAGGGGGTCAAGACCTTTCCAACGATATACTAGTCGATATGCTGCGCTGACCTTCGTACTTGACCTTGACTTCGACCGGGGCGAACTTCTCAAGGTCAAGGTCAAATGTCAAGGTCAAGGTCACAGACGATAGAACTCGAGTGTATCTACAATATGCACTTGGTTAGAAGTCTCTAGAACGATTAGAACCGGAGTTATGACCACTTATGTGTTTTCAACGTTTTGTGTGACCTTGACCTTGACCTTTGACCTAGGGTCACAAAAATTCACCGGTTTCCAGGTATATACCTAGGCATTGTATCCATACGATTTGGTGATGATCCGGCCAAAACTGTGACCTGTAACGTGCAAACAGACAAACAGACAAACGAGACGCCATAGGCGACGCACTTGCCGGAATTCTGAAGGTCAAGGGTGACATCCAAGGTCGCATAAGAACGGCCTTTTGATACGTTACAATATGGTCCTAGTTTGAAGTCTCTACGATGATTAGTTCCGAAGTTATTGTCATTTATGATATTTTCACCTTTTTCTTGACTTTGACCTTGACCTTTGTACTTCTATTCGTAGAGGTCAATGCTGTCAATATGCATACCTAGTTTCAAGGGATTCCATACACTATTGACGATGTTGTGGCCTTTTGAAATTTCAAGAATTTGACGTTTATGACGTCACTGTGACGTCAGTGTACGTTATAGCGCCAAAAATAAAATATCATTGGAATCAGAGGCTCAAGGCCTTTCCAACGATATACTACTCAATGTGGTGCGCTGACCTTCGTACTTGACCTTGAATTTAAACTTAGGCGAACTTCTCAAGGTCAAGGTCAAATGTCAAGTTCAAGATCACAGAAGATAGAACTCGAGTTTATCTAAAATATGCATTTGATTTGAAGACTCTGGGACGCTTAGAACCGGAGTTATGGCCACCTCTGTGTTTTAGACATTTTGCATGACCTTGACTTACGTCATTTGTCATCAATTCTATGCTGCAAACATACTGTGAATGGAGTTTTTGAATATGCATGATAAAAGTATGTTTATATATGTTATATTATCACCGTACAAATTCATAATATCTTCAAATAATGAGTTTCCTTTGAAATTTCACCGATTTGTTGCCACAAAAACGTCAATTACGTCAAAACGGATATATCGATTGAGCTAAAAATTGATAGAGACCATCATAGAAAGAAACCACATCGTTTGCATCTGTTAGATCTGCAGTAAATGTTATATCTTTGCACATCTGACACTCAAAAGGCCTGAATATCAGTCTGAAATCACGTTTGACGTCATTATGACGTCAATTGACGTCCGATTCCGAAAATAACAACAGATTTGGAAACTACTCTCAAAGACCTTTCAAACGAGTTACTACTCGATATTTTTGCAGAAGGTCAAGGTCAAGGTCATTTTTTAGGTCAACTTCGACCTCAGGCGCTTGCAAAGGCTATCGCTCATACGCCTTAGGTGTAAATATAAAAGTTGTTAGGCTAAGTGAGTGCAATACTGTGGATTTACTTTCGTGTCTCTATCTTGCTTACTTCCTGAGATATAGTGACCTACATGGTTTTCGCTTGCGGGTCAATATTGACCTTCACTTTCGACCTTTGACCTTGAAATTTCGTGGAACAAAAGAACTCGTCCTTGGCTATAAACAGGTGTATCATTAGATTTTTACGCACATTATTGACGCTTTTATCAGCATGGACAGCTTGAAACATGCAATTTCGCTTATAATGGGACCCATTTCGTTGCCATAGAAACGTCAATTACGTCATAACGGATTGACCGATCGCGCTAAAAATTGATACTGACCATAAGGGACCAGTCTCACATCGTTTCCAAGCAGCCGATCGAAAATCGAAGGAGGTGACCTCCAAGGTCAAATATTCGACCTCGGGCGAACTTCTCGAGGTCAAGGTCAAAGGTCAAGGTCAAGGTCACAAAAGATAGAACTCGAGTATATCTACAATATGAACTTGGTTTGAAGTCTCTAGGACGATTAGAACTGGAGTTATGGCCCCTTATGTGTTTTCGACGTTTTGCTTGACCTTGACCTTGACCTTTGACCTAGATTCACCAAAATAGTGCGGTGCCTGCCCAGTAACCTACCGATATTGATTATGTAATATGAACGGATTCGACCTAGAACTGTGGACGCTAGAGTGAAAACAAACAAACAAACAAACAAACACACAAACACATCCATCCATCCACGAACAGACCAACATACTTGCCGAAATCGTAGATTCCGGCAAGTAACAAACAAACAGACAAACCGAACTGACCAACATAGTTGACGAATTTTTAATTCGTCAACTAACAAACCGAACTGACCAACATAGTTGTCGAATTTTCAATTCGTCAACTAATAAAGATCCGCAAGTAGAAGAAACTCTGCTTATATCCGTTGCATGTACAGAATCTTTGGTTTTTAGATGAATTATTACTAACGGTGCTCCCTACGCGTTTTCGTCAATACCGATAGTGCTGATATAAAAGATCCCCTCGCTTGCCACAGATTGTATTTAGACAAGGGTTTTAGGCTTTGTTACATCACTTGTGCATCACTGAGTTGGAAAACCACAGAAATGTTGCTTTAGACCAGTATTCAGATGCATACAAGGTATATTGTATTACTACGCTACCGAGTGTTGATATTAGAGACGGTACGTGTGCACAGGGGGTAATCGTTTCCACATCTTATTGAATTGTGAACGGGCTGACCAACAGATTTACCCCAGGTCTCTTTAAGTCTTAATATCTCAGCGAGTTTTCAAGTTATTTTGAACATAAAAAGTGCACCTTAAACTAGAAATAACACTGCATTTTTCTACATAAACAGCTTCAAAATTCAATATCCAATGATTTTTTAAAAAGTGGATCCAGAAGAAAATGAAATGTATCCGTAGAATCCGGAATCCGGATCCGATCCGGATCAAACTTGCAATGTTTGTAGAGGTTGTCATTCTACACATGTGACTAAAATTTCAAGAGAATTCAATAAAAATTAAACGAGTTATGATTTTTTGAAAATTCGCCCCATGTTAAAGATAGGGATTTTTCGATTTTTCAATGATTTTTGGTGACGTCATCAGTGGACCGATTTTTTCCAAAAACGTGCGGTCCCGTCCCAGGGCGGATACCTATCTATCAAAAAAGTTTCGGGATGCTAGCTCGAAAACTGTGGCCTGTATCGTGCTAACAGACAGACAGACAGACACACAAACAAACCGAACTGACCAACATAGTTGTCGAATTTTCAATTCGTCAACTAATAAAGATCCGCAAGTAGAAGAAACTCTGCTTATATCCGTTGCATGTACAGAATCTTTGGTTTTTAGATGAATTATTACTAACGGTGCTCCCTACGCGTTTTCGTCAATACCGATAGTGCTGATATAAAAGATCCCCTCGCTTGCCACAGATTGTATTTAGACAAGGGTTTTAGGCTTTGTTACATCACTTGTGCATCACTGAGTTGGAAAACCACAGAAATGTTGCTTTAGACCAGTATTCAGATGCATACAAGGTATATTGTATTACTACGCTACCGAGTGTTGATATTAGAGACGGTACGTGTGCACAGGGGGTAATCGTTTCCACATCTTATTGAATTGTGAACGGGCTGACCAACAGATTTACCCCAGGTCTCTTTAAGTCTTAATATCTCAGCGAGTTTTCAAGTTATTTTGAACATAAAAAGTGCACCTTAAACTAGAAATAACACTGCATTTTTCTACATAAACAGCTTCAAAATTCAATATCCAATGATTTTTTAAAAATTGGATCCAGAAGAAAATGAAATGTATCCGTAGAATCCGGAATCCGGATCCGATCCGGATCAAACTTGCAATGTTTGTAGAGGTTGTCATTCTACACATGTGACTGAAATTTCAAGAGAATTCAATAAAAATTAAACGAGTTATGATTTTTTGAAAATTCGCCCCATGTTAAAGATAGGGATTTTTCGATTTTTCAATGATTTTTGGTGACGTCATCAGTGGACCGATTTTTTCCAAAAACGTGCGGTCCCGTCCCAGGGCGGATACCTATCTATCAAAAAAGTTTCGGGATGCTAGCTCGAAAACTGTGGCCTGTATCGTGCTAACAGACAGACAGACAGACACACAAACAAACCGAACTGACCAACATAGTTGTCGAATTTTCAATTCGTCAACTAATAAAGATCCGCAAGTAGAAGAAACTCTGCTTATATCCGTTGCATGTACAGAATCTTTGGTTTTTAGATGAATTATTACTAACGGTGCTCCCTACGCGTTTTCGTCAATACCGATAGTGCTGATATAAAAGATCCCCTCGCTTGCCACAGATTGTATTTAGACAAGGGTTTTAGGCTTTGTTACATCACTTGTGCATCACTGAGTTGGAAAACCACAGAAATGTTGCTTTAGACCAGTATTCAGATGCATACAAGGTATATTGTATTACTACGCTACCGAGTGTTGATATTAGAGACGGTACGTGTGCACAGGGGGTAATCGTTTCCACATCTTATTGAATTGTGAACGGGCTGACCAACAGATTTACCCCAGGTCTCTTTAAGTCTTAATATCTCAGCGAGTTTTCAAGTTATTTTGAACATAAAAAGTGCACCTTAAACTAGAAATAACACTGCATTTTTCTACATAAACAGCTTCAAAATTCAATATCCAATGATTTTTTAAAAATTGGATCCAGAAGAAAATGAAATGTATCCGTAGAATCCGGAATCCGGATCCGATCCGGATCAAACTTGCAATGTTTGTAGAGGTTGTCATTCTACACATGTGACTAAAATTTCAAGAGAATTCAATAAAAATTAAACGAGTTATGATTTTTTGAAAATTCGCCCCATGTTAAAGATAGGGATTTTTCGATTTTTCAATGATTTTTGGTGACGTCATCAGTGGACCGATTTTTTCCAAAAACGTGCGGTCCCGTCCCAGGGCGGATACCTATCTATCAAAAAAGTTTCGGGATGCTAGCTCGAAAACTGTGGCCTGTATCGTGCTAACAGACAGACAGACAGACACACAAACAAACCGAACTGACCAACATAGTTGTCGAATTTTCAATTCGTCAACTAATAAAGATCCGCAAGTAGAAGAAACTCTGCTTATATCCGTTGCATGTACAGAATCTTTGGTTTTTAGATGAATTATTACTAACGGTGCTCCCTACGCGTTTTCGTCAATACCGATAGTGCTGATATAAAAGATCCCCTCGCTTGCCACAGATTGTATTTAGACAAGGGTTTTAGGCTTTGTTACATCACTTGTGCATCACTGAGTTGGAAAACCACAGAAATGTTGCTTTAGACCAGTATTCAGATGCATACAAGGTATATTGTATTACTACGCTACCGAGTGTTGATATTAGAGACGGTACGTGTGCACAGGGGGTAATCGTTTCCACATCTTATTGAATTGTGAACGGGCTGACCAACAGATTTACCCCAGGTCTCTTTAAGTCTTAATATCTCAGCGAGTTTTCAAGTTATTTTGAACATAAAAAGTGCACCTTAAACTAGAAATAACACTGCATTTTTCTACATAAACAGCTTCAAAATTCAATATCCAATGATTTTTTAAAAATTGGATCCAGAAGAAAATGAAATGTATCCGTAGAATCCGGAATCCGGATCCGATCCGGATCAAACTTGCAATGTTTGTAGAGGTTGTCATTCTACACATGTGACTGAAATTTCAAGAGAATTCAATAAAAATTAAACGAGTTATGATTTTTTGAAAATTCGCCCCATGTTAAAGATAGGGATTTTTCGATTTTTCAATTATTTTTGGTGACGTCATCAGTGGACCGATTTTTTCCAAAAACGTGCGGTCCCGTCCCAGGGCGGATACCTATCTATCAAAAAAGTTTCGGGATGCTAGCTCGAAAACTGTGGCCTGTATCGTGCTAACAGACAGACAGACAGACACACAAACAAACCGAACTGACCAACATAGTTGTCGAATTTTCAATTCGTCAACTAATAACGATCCGCAAGTAGAAGAAACTCTGCTTATATCCGTTGCATGTACAGAATCTTTGGTTTTTAGATGAATTATTACTAACGGTGCTCCCTACGCGTTTTCGTCAATACCGATAGTGCTGATATAAAAGATCCCCTCGCTTGCCACAGATTGTATTTAGACAAGGGTTTTAGGCTTTGTTACATCACTTGTGCATCACTGAGTTGGAAAACCACAGAAATGTTGCTTTAGACCAGTATTCAGATGCATACAAGGTATATTGTATTACTACGCTACCGAGTGTTGATATTAGAGACGGTACGTGTGCACAGGGGGTAATCGTTTCCACATCTTATTGAATTGTGAACGGGCTGACCAACAGATTTACCCCAGGTCTCTTTAAGTCTTAATATCTCAGCGAGTTTTCAAGTTATTTTGAACATAAAAAGTGCACCTTAAACTAGAAATAACACTGCATTTTTCTACATAAACAGCTTCAAAATTCAATATCCAATGATTTTTTAAAAATTGGATCCAGAAGAAAATGAAATGTATCCGTAGAATCCGGAATCCGGATCCGATCCGGATCAAACTTGCAATGTTTGTAGAGGTTGTCATTCTACACATGTGACTAAAATTTCAAGAGAATTCAATAAAAATTAAACGAGTTATGATTTTTTGAAAATTCGCCCCATGTTAAAGATAGGGATTTTTCGATTTTTCAATGATTTTTGGTGACGTCATCAGTGGACCGATTTTTTCCAAAAACGTGCGGTCCCGTCCCAGGGCGGATACCTATCTATCAAAAAAGTTTCGGGATGCTAGCTCGAAAACTGTGGCCTGTATCGTGCTAACAGACAGACAGACAGACACACAAACAAACCGAACTGACCAACATAGTTGTCGAATTTTCAATTCGTCAACTAATAAAGATCCGCAAGTAGAAGAAACTCTGCTTATATCCGTTGCATGTACAGAATCTTTGGTTTTTAGATGAATTATTACTAACGGTGCTCCCTACGCGTTTTCGTCAATACCGATAGTGCTGATATAAAAGATCCCCTCGCTTGCCACAGATTGTATTTAGACAAGGGTTTTAGGCTTTGTTACATCACTTGTGCATCACTGAGTTGGAAAACCACAGAAATGTTGCTTTAGACCAGTATTCAGATGCATACAAGGTATATTGTATTACTACGCTACCGAGTGTTGATATTAGAGACGGTACGTGTGCACAGGGGGTAATCGTTTCCACATCTTATTGAATTGTGAACGGGCTGACCAACAGATTTACCCCAGGTCTCTTTAAGTCTTAATATCTCAGCGAGTTTTCAAGTTATTTTGAACATAAAAAGTGCACCTTAAACTAGAAATAACACTGCATTTTTCTACATAAACAGCTTCAAAATTCAATATCCAATGATTTTTTAAAAATTGGATCCAGAAGAAAATGAAATGTATCCGTAGAATCCGGAATCCGGATCCGATTCGGATCAAACTTGCAATGTTTGTAGAGGTTGTCATTCTACACATGTGACTGAAATTTCAAGAGAATTCAATAAAAATTAAACGAGTTATGATTTTTTGAAAATTCGCCCCATGTTAAAGATAGGGATTTTTCGATTTTTCAATGATTTTTGGTGACGTCATCAGTGGACCGATTTTTTCCAAAAACGTGCGGTCCCGTCCCAGGGCGGATACCTATCTATCAAAAAAGTTTCGGGATGCTAGCTCGAAAACTGTGGCCTGTATCGTGCTAACAGACAGACAGACAGACACACAAACAAACCGAACTGACCAACATAGTTGTCGAATTTTCAATTCGTCAACTAATAAAGATCCGCAAGTGTAAGAAACTCTGCTTATATCCGTTGCATGTACAGAATCTTTGGTTTTTAGATGAATTATTACTAACGGTGCTCCCTACGCGTTTTCGTCAATACCGATAGTGCTGATATAAAAGATCCCCTCGCTTGCCACAGATTGTATTTAGACAAGGGTTTTAGGCTTTGTTACATCACTTGTGCATCACTGAGTTGGAAAACCACAGAAATGTTGCTTTAGACCAGTATTCAGATGCATACAAGGTATATTGTATTACTACGCTACCGAGTGTTGATATTAGAGACGGTACGTGTGCACAGGGGGTAATCGTTTCCACATCTTATTGAATTGTGAACGGGCTGACCAACAGATTTACCCCAGGTCTCTTTAAGTCTTAATATCTCAGCGAGTTTTCAAGTTATTTTGAACATAAAAAGTGCACCTTAAACTAGAAATAACACTGCATTTTTCTACATAAACAGCTTCAAAATTCAATATCCAATGATTTTTTAAAAATTGGATCCAGAAGAAAATGAAATGTATCCGTAGAATCCGGAATCCGGATCCGATCCGGATCAAACTTGCAATGTTTGTAGAGGTTGTCATTCTACACATGTGACTAAAATTTCAAGAGAATTCAATAAAAATTAAACGAGTTATGATTTTTTGAAAATTCGCCCCATGTTAAAGATAGGGATTTTTCGATTTTTCAATGATTTTTGGTGACGTCATCAGTGGACCGATTTTTTCCAAAAACGTGCGGTCCCGTCCCAGGGCGGATACCTATCTATCAAAAAAGTTTCGGGATGCTAGCTCGAAAACTGTGGCCTGTATCGTGCTAACAGACAGACAGACAGACACACAAACAAACCGAACTGACCAACATAGTTGTCGAATTTTCAATTCGTCAACTAAAAACAAACAAACGGAACTGACCAACATAGTTGACGAATTTTTAATTCGTCAACTAACGAGATACCATTGGCCTAAAGGCCAAACTTGTCGAAATCTTTTTCTACATGCGTGGCCTACTTTAAGCATAATTGAATGAGGTTTCCGACGGTGTAATCCATTTCATTAAGGATAAATACTTACCCAGATACAATCCTATTTCGAAAATGGACGTTTGACGTCATGACGTCATTGTTGTTGAATGTAACGTGTTTAAACTCGGTACATGGCTGGGTATTAATATTCGACATAGGTTCCCATAATTACAGTCTAATAACTTCAAATTTAAGTGCACTGTGGATGTTTCAATGTTTGCTGAAAAGTCGAAAAATTGGTATGGCAGGCATTACGTTTATTACGTCATAGCGGAATATCTATCATGGGAACGAATTGGACAGTAGCCCCCATAACCAAAATTCAACGAGCTTTCCAATGGTGCAATCCGCTTCTCTGTGCGACAAAAACCGATATATAGCCCCATTTTGAAAATTGACGTTTTGCGTCATGACGTCATTGACGTTGAACGTAGCGCGTTGAATCTTGGTATATCACTGTATATTAATATTTCACATAGGTTCTCATAATCACAGTTCAATACCTTTAAATTTGAGTGCCCTGTGGATATTTGAAAGTTTGCTGAAAAGTCGAAAAACTTGTATGACAGGCCTTACGTTTATGACGTCATAGCGGAAAATATATGATGGCGGAAAAGTATCGGACAGTACCCTCCTAAACCAGAATTCAATGTGCTTTCCAATGGTGCAATCCGCTTTTCTGTACGACAAATATCTATCGATATATAGCTCCATTGTGAAAATTGACGTTTTACGTCATGACGTCATTGACGTTGCACGTAGCGTGTTGAAACTCGGTATATGGCTGGGTAATAAAGTTCCACATACGTTCTCATGATTACAGTCTATTACCTTCAAAATTGAGTGCACTGTGGTTGTTTGAAAGTTTGCTGAAAAACCGAAAAACTTGTATGACAGGCCTTACGTTTATGACGTCATAGCGGAAAATTTATCATGGCGGAAAAGTATCGGACAGTACCCTCCTAATCCAGAATTCAACGAGCTTTCGAGTGGTGCAATCCGCTTCTCTGTGCGACAAATACTTTCAGAAATATAGCCCCATTTTTAAAATTGACGTTTTACGTCATGACGTCATTGACGTTGAACGTAGCGCGTTGAAACTTGGTATATGGCTGTATATTAATATTTCACATAGGTTCTCATAATTACAGCTCAAAACTTTAAAATTTGAGTGCACTGTGGATGTTTGAATGTTTGCTGAAAAGTCGAAAATTTTGTATGACAGGCCTTACGTTTATGACGTCCTAGCGGAAAATTTATCAGTGCGGCAAAGTATCGGATAGTACCCTCTTGAACCAGAATTCAACGAGCTTTCCAGTGGTGCAATCCGCTTCTCTGTACGACGAATAGTTTCCGATATATAGCCCCATTTTTGAAAATTAACGTTTTACGTCGTGACGTCATTGACGTTCAATTGATTCGAGTGAAACTTCGCAGGTTGATGGATAATATGAACATATATCAGTGTATTAAATTTCAGAAATATATTTACAAATTTGACTGCTGTGTGAATTTTTGAAAATTCGCCAATGATGAGAGATAGGGATTTTTCGAGTTTTTAAAAATTTTTGGTGACGTCATCAATTTACCGATTTTTTTCAAAAACGTGCGGTCGCGTCCTTGGCCGAATACCTATTCATCAAAAAAGTTTTGGGATGTTAGCGTGAAAACTGTGGCCGCTAGAGAGGTAACAAACAAACTTACAAACAAATTCACAGACATCCGCGAGTGACCAACATACTTGGCGAAAATCGAAGATTTCGCCAAGTAACAAACAGACAAACCGAACTGACCAACATAGTTGACGAATTTTTAATTCGTCAACTAACAAACCAACGGAACTGACCAACATAGTTGTCGAATTTTCAATTCGTCAACTAATAAAGATCCGCAAGTAGAAGAAACTCTGCGTGTATTCGTTGCATGTACAGGATCTTTGGTTTTTAGATAAAATATTACTAACGGTGCTCCCTACGCATTTCCGTAAATGTCGATAGTGCTGATATAAAAGAGCCCCTGGCTTGCCACAGATTGTATTTAGACAAGAGTTTTAGGCTTTGTTATATCACTTGTGCATCACTGAGTTAGAAAACCACAGAAATGTTGTTTGAGATCAGTATTCAGATGCATACAAGGTCTATTGTATTGCTACGCGACCGAGTGTTGATATTAGAGACAGTACATGTGCACAGAGGGTAATCGTTTCCACATATTATTGGCGTGTGAACGGGCTGACAAACAGATTTACCCCACCTCTCTTTCCGTCTAGATATCTCAGCGAGTTTTCAAGTTATTTTGAATATAAAAATTGCACCATAAACTAGAAATAACACTACAATTTTCTACATGAAAAACTTCAAAATTAAATATTGAATTATTTTTTTTAAAATTGGATCCATAAGAAATTGAAATGTATCCGTAGAATCCGGAATCCGGATCCGATCCGGATCAAACTTGTGGTGTCTGTAGGGGTTGTCATTCTCCACTTGTGTGTGAAATTTCAAAAGAATCCAATGAAAATTAAACGAGTTATGAATTTTTGAATAGTCGCCCATGTTAAAGATAGGGATTTTTCGAGTTTTCAAGAACTTCTATTGACGTTACCTTGACCTTGACCTTTGACCTCCGTACTTCAATTCGTAGAGGTCAATATTGATAACATGCATATCAAGTTTCAAGTGATTCCATTCAGTATTGACGATGTTATGGCCTTTTGAAATTTCTTAAATTTAACGTTTATGACGTGATTGTGACGTCACTGTACGTCGCAGTGCCGCAAATAAGGTATCACTGCAATCGGGGGTTCAAGATCTTTCCAACGATATACTACTTGATTTGGTGCGCCAAACTTTGTACTTGACCTTGATATTCACCTTAAGCGAACTTCTCAAGGTCAAGGTCAAAAGTCAAAGTCAAGTTCGCAGACGATAGAACTCGAGTGTATCTACAATATGAACGTGGTTTGAAGTGTCTAGGACGATTAGAATCGGAGCTATGGCCATTTATGTGTTTTTGATCTTTTGTGTGACCTTGACCTTGACCTTCGGTCTAAGGTCACCAAAATCCAGCCATCTCCAGGTATATACCTAAGCTATGTATCCATGAAATTTGGTGATGATCCGGCCGGAACTGTGTCTTGTAGAGCAGTAAAATACGAAGAACAAACTAGATTTTGATGATGTCAGTAAAGAGCAAAGCAGTTTTTCCGTTGCCATGGCAACATTTTTCAAGCGAATTTGACTAAAAACAATGGGTGGCTCACTTAAAGCCTAGAAAATGTTCCCATAAATTTTGGTGATGATCCGACAAAAACTGTGGCCTGTAGCGTGCAAACAGACAAACAGACAAACCAACGGAACTGACCAACATAGTTGTCGAATTTTCAATTCGTCAACTAATAAAGATCCGCAAGTAGAAGAAACTCTGCGTGTATTCGTTGCATGTACAGGATCTTTGGTTTTTAGATGAAATATTACTAACGGTGCTCCCTACGCATTTCCGTAAATGTCGATAGTGCTGATATAAAAGAGCCCCTGGCTTGCCACAGATTGTATTTAGACAAGAGTTTTAGGCTTTGTTATATCACTTGTGCATCACTGAGTTAGAAAACCACAGAAATGTTGTTTGAGATCAGTATTCAGATGCATACAAGGTCTATTGTATTGCTACGCGACCGAGTGTTGATATTAGAGACAGTACATGTGCACAGAGGGTAATCGTTTCCACATATTAGAGAGTTTAAGTTTTTACGTAAACGGACGTGACCTTTTTGTTTACGTCATAATTCAAGGTCACGTTATCGTTATCGTGGGAAAGTACTTGAGTTTAAGTTCCCACGATAACCGTACAGTATAGCAAACCAACGTAGGGGCCTACATTCTTGTTCTTTGCGTTACGGTGTTTGAGAAGTGCCATGACATGAATAATTTGGGTGTGTTTTTATTAGACGATTGTGAAGAAGAGGATTTTGACGATATCTTTTTGTATTATCTATTACCTGAAGAGGATATATTGCCAACCTTTAGATTTGATTTCAATTCACTGAACAATTCGGAGTGTCGTGACTTATTTCGCTTTGACAAGGACGATATTTCGCGTTTGAAACGCGCTCTTATTATTCCAGACACAATCCATTGTTATAACAAGACAAAATGTAGCGGCTTGGAAAGTCTGTGTATTTTACTCAGGAGACTTTCGTATCCAAATCGCCTTCGTGATTTATATCATTTGTTTGGAAGATCACCAGAGGAATTAAGTATAATTTTCAATCGTATTTTGTTGATTATCCATGAGAACTGGAGCCACAAGCTTAGTGATTTAGATCAAGCCTGGATTCAGCCCGATGTGTTTAGCGAAGCAATCGGTGCCCCTCTAGACATATGGGGATTCATTGACGGAACTGTCAGACCTATTTGTAGACCGAAGCGCTACCAGAGAGCAGTGTTCAATGGTCATAAAAGGGTGCATGCCCTCAAGTTCCAATCGATTGTTACACCAAACGGACTGATTGCAAACATGTTCGGGCCCATCGAAGGTCGCCGTCATGATTCCGGACTGTTGAACGAGAGTAATATCCTGGCGGCGCTGCAGAGAAGGCCACGTTTCGCGAATTATTCGCTTTATGGTGATTCTGGTTATCCTCTCCGTCCAGAGATCATAGTGCCATTTCCAGGTAGTATTGGTTTATATGTACTGTAATCGTTTAGTGACAATGGAACGATTGCGAATATGAATACGCGAGCAATTTTCATTATTGTTTCCAGGTGCAGCTCTCACAGCTGCGCAACAGGAGTTCAATGTCCGGATGTCATCCTTCAGACAATCAGTTGAATGGGGCTTTGGTCACATAATCCGACTCTTCGCTTTCCTAGATTTTCGGAAGAATATGAAGCTGTATCTTCAGCCGGTGGGTATGATGTACATTGTAGCAGCACTACTCGCGAATTGTCATACGTGTTTATATGGCAATCAGTCCAGTGATTACTTCATGTGTCAACCCCCGGAACTTGAGCATTATCTCAATGCATGAAACTCTGAAACTGCATTGGGCGACGTTATTTAAGCTGTATTTGCAGTGTACATAAATTCATCGTCAGATGACCAAATTTCGGTATGCACCAGTACGTGCACATATATATGTACCGTAAGACGTCATTGATGGCTCACGTGTTTTTGACTACTACCAAATATCGATCGTATCAAGGCATACAAGTATAAAAAAAGAACATTTTGGCCTGATGTCGTAGCTTCACAAACAGAGTGTGAATGAATGTATATCAACTCCAAATACTTATCTTTATATGTATTCACACTTACTTCACCATTATAATATGCAGTATTTATTTCAAAGTTATTGAAATGTATATCCCTTGTGTGAATAAAAATCAATAACAAAGAATGAGTAGGATTTTTTTTTTACTGGCAAACTGCATGCGATTGTTATTCAATTGTTATTTTCAATTGTTATTGATATAACATGGCGAATAAAGTTCTTGGATAAAGGACAACATATTGTATTAATTTACTGAACATCAGTCATATACATTCATTTTACAATCGGGATTCATATTAATACAGGTACTGAATATCCGTTTACTTTTTGTCTGCTAGACTCTTGATAACGGAAAACATTTGTAGCATTTGTTGCTGAATATTCTCTTGCTGCTGCAGCCTCGCTTGCATTTCTTCTCTCTGTAGCTGGAGACGCTCTCTATCCAGTGCGATTTCCTGGCGTCGCAGATCTAACTCCTCGACACGATTAGCGTTTGAGCTTTTGTTCTTTTCTTCGAGGTAACTAAGAATTGCACCCTTGTTCATTCGCTTGGCCTTCGGTGGGGTATCTGAAATAAGAAGATCGGAGATAGGATGAGTTTTCATAATTTACCAACTATTCAAATTTGCGACATATAGGTCGAATCCAGGTTCGCCACAAAATCGTCATATATTTCCTCATTTGATTGTAACATATAATTTAAGAAATATTTTGACGAATTCTAGAAGTTTATTTCACACAACTCATAGATAAATGGGTAGAGTTGTCTAAGTCCGGAAAAAATTTGAATGGGGCAAAAATGGCTTGAATCAAACTGATTTCGGATTCAATTTTTCTAAATGACCGGTGAATCAATAGGAAAGACTTATACGCGTCATAGCCGCCTCACTCGTATCATAAACCTGGAATATTGAAAATATTTGGAAATACTAGTAGCCCTAATTGTCCAAAAATGACGGAAGCAATGACGCATTAGGTTATTAAACCACACATGTAGGTCTGTAACCCGGAAACTCTTACCAGTACTGATATGTGTCTATCTAGTATGTTTACCCATAATTGAAATGGGTAACGGTTGATTCTATATATATGGGCGTTATATAGCGCTTTGAATGTGGCTGCTGCAAGTTCATTAACTCAGACTGGGGTAAAACGGCTTTGAAAACGAATTAAGTTTGGATGAAAAGAGCTCTATAACTTTAGTGTCCTATAATATACCGTCTTCAGAATCGCTGCTGTCCCCTCTCGTTTTCAGAGCTGCAGCTCTAACTCTAACGCCGGCCTCGCGAGCATCCGAATCTGTTTTCTTTTTTATGTCCGCCGCTGCCTTGGTTGTTCTGTCATTCTCATCCTGTTCTCTTACGATGTCTTCGAGTAAACTCTCTTTCTCAGTGAATTCTTCGTCTGTTCCTGATCTACAGTTTACAGAAACACATTTTTTCATAAAATATATTTGCATACCTGTAATTTTTTTTTAAAAAACATCATCCGCTGAGGTAGGTTTCTAATCCGTATGAAAACTATTAGGCTATTAGGTTTCTATTCCGTATTCCGTATTAGGCTGGTCTCATCTCAAATGGAAACATATAAAAATGTCGGAGCCATCCGAAGATACAAAATAGCATCGCTTTGTCTAAGGCCATGTTTTTTTTCTTTGTTTCCCGTCAGCGGGCATGTGAAAATAGACATTATTTTGAGAAACTAACACCAAGTTTTTGGTTGTTTTCCTACCAAAAGCTGATGTTTTTATATCCCCAAAATGACCAAACATAGAGAAGGATAGTAAATGGTTCCCTTTTTGCTGTTTTCCCTTCTGTTATTTTTATAAATTATTTAATAAAGTATTTAATAGCTCAGCAAATTGTCCAATATCTTTTATTCTACGTTTTTGGCATGGCTTACTTTGTGAATGAAGATGTTTTTGTGTTTCCGTGGTTTTTTTTTTCCTGGCTGGATGGTACTTTCCGAAAAAAAAGTTGACGGGAAAAAAAGAAAAAAAAAGCCTAAACTTGAATTCAGCACAAAACCTCATATGATTTTTGGCCATAACTCCGTTCAGGATAGTCGGATCAATTTGAAATTTTATATGTTCCCATTTGGCACAAAACAATATTTTTTCTCCAAATTTCAGACTTCTATCTTGAAAACTGAGAAAGTTGGCAATCTACCTCAATGTTAAATGTTGGACCCAAATCGGATCACAGGAATTCAAGCAAATTTGGGGATTTTATTATCTTCATTCCGCTAAAAAATGTAATATGAGGAAAGTTTTTGAGTTGGAGGACTCATACAGGTGTATTCTAATGAAATATCATTCTTACAAACTACTGTGCAGTGTGAACATCGAACAACATGTCAAATTCTGTTTAAACTTGCAAATTTCATGTGTTTAGTGAAATTTAACATTGGAGTAGATTGCCAACTTTTTCAATTTTCAAGATAGAAATCTGAAATTTGGTGAAAAAATACGGTTTTGTGACAAATGGAGACAAAAAAAATTTCAAATTGATCCGACCAACCCAAAGGAAGTTATGGCCAAAAATCATATGAGGTTTTGTGTTGAACTCGACTTTAATCGTAGAAAACTTACTTCCTCAAATTAGCCAAGTCGTCTTTCTTGTATTGTTGAATCAACCGGTCAACGCGTTCCCTGCAAGAGCGGGCATCGACCGTGAAAGACGGTCTGTCTAGACCGTTGAGATTCTCAGCAACATGCTTCCATCCGTCCGGATTAGTGGGTTTGACAGCCACCTTTTCCTTCAGCAGTAATATATCGTGTACAGCAGAAAAGCGAAACGGTTTTCTCCCAGGAACCGACATGATGCTGAAATAATTAGAATTCATGCACTGATTTACTGTAGGCCTACATGTAACAGACAAAGTGAATAAATTATTCTTCATGTAGGCCTAGTCTACTTGATTACTGGCTCAGTTCC
Source organism: Terebella lapidaria (assembly GCA_949152475.1). Lineage (NCBI taxonomy): Eukaryota > Metazoa > Annelida > Polychaeta > Terebellida > Terebellidae > Terebella > Terebella lapidaria. The sequence goes on from OX424560.1 coordinate 36,464,190, forward strand.
TTGTGTTTCAAATTTCACTTTGACATACATGTAGATTTAGTATTGAGAATAGATTGATGGACCTTTCGACCCTGAGTTAAAAAGTAATCAGTCGGCTACTGATTCACTGAGAGTGTCCAGGTGATAATAATTAAACTTGTGAATTGAACACACACAAAAACAGCGTCGGACATGAAATTAATTTTGTAGGAAAAACACCATTCAACGGGCCATCATGATTTTCAGTGGCATGAACTTCATCGTCACGTTGTTGTCACGTTGGTCGTTTTTGAATCAAGTTAATTTAAGAAATTGGCTGTAAGTTATCGATTTTATATGCTATGGTGATACTATACAATGTCATTGCTCTAACTGCATAATTGTTTGTTACTCGGCTATAATTCAAACACAGATTTTTGGGCCCGTAAACGAGTGTATAACTTACGTGTACACAGCAATCTTCTCGTTGAAAACTGACGTCTGACGAACGGCTCTCCAACGTGCCAGCGATTGAAAACGTCATTTCGTCTTTTTGCGTTACGTAACTAGGTCACGTTCGTCACCCAACTTAAACTCTCTATTATTGGCGTGTGAACGGGCTGACAAACAGATTTACCCCACCTCTCTTTCCGTCTAGATATCTCAGCGAGTTTTCAAGTTATTTTGAATATAAAAATTGCACCATAAACTAGAAATAACACTACAATTTTCTACATGAAAAACTTCAAAATTAAATATTGAATTATTTTTTTTAAAATTGGATCCATAAGAAATTGAAATGTATCCGTAGAATCCGGAATCCGGATCCGATCCGGATCAAACTTGTGGTGTCTGTAGGGGTTGTCATTCTCCACTTGTGTGTGAAATTTCAAGAGAATCCAATGAAAATTAAACGAGTTATGAATTTTTGAATAGTCGCCCATGTTAAAGATAGGGATTTTTCGAGTTTTCAAGAACTTCTATTGACGTTACCTTGACCTTGACCTTTGACCTCCGTACTTCAATTCGTAGAGGTCAATATTGATAACATGCATATCAAGTTTCAAGTGATTCCATTCAGTATTGACGATGTTATGGCCTTTTGAAATTTCTTAAATTTAACGTTTATGACGTGATTGTGACGTCACTGTACGTCGCAGTGCCGCAAATAAGGTATCACTGCAATCGGGGGTTCAAGATCTTTCCAACGATATACTACTTGATTTGGTGCGCCAAACTTTGTACTTGACCTTGATATTCACCTTAAGCGAACTTCTCAAGGTCAAGGTCAAAAGTCAAAGTCAAGTTCGCAGACGATAGAACTCGAGTGTATCTACAATATGAACGTGGTTTGAAGTGTCTAGGACGATTAGAATCGGAGCTATGGCCATTTATGTGTTTTTGATCTTTTGTGTGACCTTGACCTTGACCTTCGGTCTAAGGTCACCAAAATCCAGCCATCTCCAGGTATATACCTAAGCTATGTATCCATGAAATTTGGTGATGATCCGGCCGGAACTGTGTCTTGTAGAGCAGTAAAATACGAAGAACAAACTAGATTTTGATGATGTCAGTAAAGAGCAAAGCAGTTTTTCCGTTGCCATGGCAACATTTTTCAAGCGAATTTGACTAAAAACAATGGGTGGCTCACTTAAAGCCTAGAAAATGTTCCCATAAATTTTGGTGATGATCCGACAAAAACTGTGGCCTGTAGCGTGCAAACAGACAAACAGACAAACCAACGGAACTGACCAACATAGTTGTCGAATTTTCAATTCGTCAACTAACAAACAAACATCCGCGAGTGACCAACATACTTGGCGAAAATCGAAGATTTCGCCAAGTAACAAACAAACAATCAAACCAACCGACCAACATACTTGCCGGAATTGAAAATTCCGGCAAGTAACAAACACACAAATAAACGAACAGACCAATATACTTGCCGAAATCTTTAGATTCCGGCAAGTAACAAACGGATAAACTCAACTGACCAACATACTTGACGAAATTTAATTTCGTCAAGTAACAAACGAGAGCCCCTAGGGCACCCACTTGCCGGAGCGCATACTCATGATATTTGACAGGTTTCAATGAATTTGAAATTTCCAACTGTATCCTATTCAATATGGTGCACTGATGTTTCCAACTGTATCCTATTCAATATGGTGCACTGAACTTTGTACTCGACCTTGATATTGACTTGTGGCGAACCTCTCAAGGTCAAGGTCAAAGGTCACATTCAAGGTCACTCATGAAAGGCCTTTTAATATGCCACAATATGGCCTTAGTTTGAACTCTCTGCGACGATTAGTTCCGAAGTTATGGCCATTTAAGTGATTTTGACCTTTCTCTTGACCTTGACCTCGACCTTTGACCTTGAGTCACGAAAATTGTGCATTGTCTGTGTATGAAAACATATATTTACTTGTATAATTCCATCAGAATCGAACAAGGTTTGTGGACACTATGACCATTTGAAAGTTCAAAAAAATTACGTTTATGACGTCATTGTGACGTCAATAAACGTCACATCTCAAAACTGATGAGAAAGTATGTACCAGGGAGTCAAGACCTTTCATTTGATATACTACTTGATAGGTTTCAGTTAGTTTTGAAATTTGACCTTGAAGTTTTCCTCATATGACCTTATTTTCCTGACCAAGTTCAAGGTCAATCATGAAATTGACATATACGCTCGATTGCTATGTCTCTTCTGAATGATATGGTTCGAATTTCATGAACCTACAACAATTCAAATGGATGTTATTACCGGAAACGTGTTTTTCTGGGATTTCGATGACCTTGACCTTGACCTTTGACCTTTGTACTTTAGTTACTAGAGGTCATTACTGTCAATATGCACATCAAGTTTTAAGAGATTCCATACAGTATTGACGATGTTATGGCCTTTTGAAATTTCGGAAATTTGACGTTTATGACGTCATTGTGACGTCAGTGTACGTCGCAGCGCCGAACATAAGGTATCACTGCAATCAGGGGGCCAAGACCTTTCCAACGATATACTACTCGATATGATTCGCTGACCTTCGTACTTGACCTTGACATTCACCTCATGGCGAACTTCTCAAGGTCAAGGTCAAATGTCAAGGTCAAGGTCACAGAAGATAGAACTCGAGTTTATCTACAATATGAACTTAATTTGAAGTCTCTAGGACCATTAGAACCGAAGTTATGGCCACTTATGTGTTTTCGACGTTTTGCTTGACCTTGACCTTGACCTTTGACCTAGACACTCCAAAATAGGACGTTTTTTGGCCATTATCCTAGAGAATATGCACACGAATTTTTGAAGAATTCAGTGAAGAATTGTGGACGCTAGAGCGCGCACAAACAAACAAACAAACACACACACAAATCCACAAACCAACCGACCAACATACTTGCCGGAATTTAAATTCCGGCAAGTAATGAACCGACATAGTCGACTAACTTGCCGGAAGTGCTGCCAGTGATCTTGACCTTCTACTGGGTAACCTAGATTTTTTACAATCTTCATGTACCTGGCCATTCTGAATGTGAGAGTGAATATTCATCATTTTTCAGTGATAAAAACGTTAGTTACGTCAAAACAAATAGAAGAATCAAACTGAGAATTGAAAATTTTCCTCATTAGATATGTATAAATCTCCCTATAATACCAAATCCAGAAAAAACAAATCCATAATACCAAATGTCCAAATGGGATTTTGATGACCTTGACCTTGGCCTTTGACCTATGTAGTTCAATTCGTAGAGGTCAATGTTATCAATGGGTATATCAAGTTTCAAGATATTCCATACAGTATTGACGCTGTTATGGCCTTTTGGAATTTCGGAAATTTAACCTGTATGATGCAGTCAGAGTTTGATGATGCCAAAAACAAACGTAAAATACAACAGTTTGCAATGAAAATTGTAGCTCGATCAAATAGTTCATCCGAAGACACACTGAAATATTCCACTCATATTCATGAAACACTTTTTTGTTATCTCCATAAAGGCACGAAGTAGTAGATTCTTTGTGCTTTCTGCTTCAGGCTTGATTTTGATTTAATATCGCGAAACTCATGTGGAATAATAATACCCAGCCATACACCGAGGTTGAAGGCTAGAAACGGTTCAATTTTCGTGAAAATCGGTCAAGTGAAGAGGTCACAAAAAATCTCAAAAAATTCCTCACGCTGCCGCCACAGCAGCCACACCAATGCGCAGCCATGAGACATACCTGCATTTATTCTGAGGGCTGTCTCTTGTACGCTATATGCTTCACACTCAACAACTTTCAAGTGACGGTTTGGCTCAGTCAGTAAAGGCGTTAGGTGTTGGTGCGCGGGGTCAGGAGTTCGATTCCTATTGCCACTTTTTTTTTTTAAATTCCAACTAAATTACTTTTTCTGAGTGTTTTTTTTTTTATTAATTCTGATATGTTTTCCACAGTCACCCTTTTATCTATTCTATTGTTCTGATAATTACAGTCTAATACCTTTAAATTGAAGTGCACTGTGGATGTTTGAGAGTTTGCTGAAAAGTTGAAATATTGGTATGACAGGCCTTACGTTTATGACGTCATAGCGGAAAATCTATCATGGCGGAAAAGTATCAGACAGTACCCTTCTAAAGCAGAATTCAACGAGCTTTCCAATGGTGCAATTCGCTTTTCTGTACGACAAATACTTTCCGATATATAGCCCCATTTCGAAAAATGACGTTTCACGTCGTGACGTCATTGACGTTTCACCTAGCGTGTTGAGACTCGGTATATGGCTGGGAAGTATCATTCCACATGAGTTCTGATAATTACAGCCTAATATCTTTAAATTTGAGTGCACTGTGGATGTCTGAAAGTTTGCTGAAAGGTCGAAATATCGGTATGACAGGCCATACGTTTATGACGTCATAACGGAAAATCTATCAGGGCGGAAACGTATCGGACAGTACCCTCCTAAACGAGAATTCAACGAGCTTTCGAGTGGTACAATCCGCTTCTCTGTGCGATAAATACTTTCAGATATATAGCCCCATTTTTAAAATTGACGTTTTACGTCATGACGTCATTGACGTTGAACGTAGCGCGTTGAAACTTGGTATATGCCTGTATATTAATATTTCACATAGGTTCTCATAATTACAGTTCCAAACCTTCAAATTTGAGTGCACTGTGGATGTTTGAAATTTTGCTGAAAAGTCGAAAAATTTGTATGACAGGCCTTACGTTTATGACGTCATAGCGGAAAATCTATCATGGCGGAAAAGTATCGGATAGTACCCTTCTGAACCAGAATTCAACGAATTTTCCAATGGTGCAATTTGCTTCTCCGTACGACAGATACTTTTTGATATATAGCCCCATTTCGAAAATTGACGTTTTACGTCATGACGTCATTGACGTTACACGTAGCGTGTTAAAACTTGGTATATGGCTGGGTATCATTATTCCACATAGGTTCTGATAATTACAGCCTAATAACTTTAAAATTGAGTGCACTGTGGATGTTTGAAAGTTTGCTGAAAAGTCGAAAAATTGGTATGACAGGCCTTACGTTTATGACGTCATAGCGGAAAATCTATCATGGCGGAAAAGTATCGGACAGTACCCTTCTGAACCAGAATTCAACGAGCTTTCCAATGGTGCAATTCGCTTCTCTGTACGACAAATACTATCCGATATATAGCCCCATTTTGAAAAATGACGTTTCACGTCGTGACGTCATTGACGTTCAAACAATCCGAGTAAAACTTCGCAGTTTGATGGAGGATACTATTATATATCCCTGTGCTGAATTTCAGAAGTATCGGTTTAAATGTGGCTGCTGTGTGAATTTTTTAAAATTCGCCAATGATGAGAGATAGGGATTTTTTTAGTTTTCAAGAATTTTTGGTGACGTCATCAGTGAACCGATTTTTTCCAAAAACGTGCGGTCCCGTCCCAGAGCGGATACCTATCTATCAAAAAAAATTCGGAATGCTAGCTCGAAAACTGTGGACGCTAGAGCGCGCACAAACAAACGGACAAACAGACAACGCCATAAACAAACGAGAGCCCCTAGGGCACCCACTTGCCGGAACGCATACTCATAATATTTGACAGGTTTCAATGAATTTGAAATTTCCAACTGTATCCTATTCAATATGGTGCACTGATGTTTCCAACTGTATCCTATTCAATATGGTGCACTGAACTTTGTACTCGACCTTGATATTGACTTGTGGCGAACCTCTCAAAGTCAAGGTCAAAGGTCACATTCAAGGTCACTCATGAAAGGCCTTTTAATATGCCACAATATGGTCTTAGTTTGAACTCTCTGCGACGATTAGTTCCGAAGTTATGGCCATTTATGTGATTTTGACCTTTCTCTTGACCTTGACCTCGACCTTTGACCTTGAGTCACGAAAATTGTGCATTGTCTGTGTATGAAGACACATAGTTTACCTGTATAATTCCATCAGAATCGAACAAGGTTTGTGGACACTATGACCATTTGAAAGTTCGAAAAAATTACGTTTATGACGTCACTGTGACGTCAATAAACGTCACATCTCAAAACTGATGAGAAAGTATGTACCAGGGAGTCAAGACCTTTCATTTGATATACTACTTGATAGGTTTCAGTTAGTTTTGAAATTTGACCTTGAAATTTTCCTCATATGACCTTATTTTCCTGACCAAGTTCAAGGTCAATCATGAAATTGACATATACGCTCGATTGCTATGTCTCTTCTGAATGATATGGTTCGAATTTCATGAACCTACAACAATTCAAATGGATGTTATTACCGGAAACGTGTTTTTCTGGGATTTCGATGACCTTGACCTTGACCTTTGACCTTTGTACTTTAGTTACTAGAGGTCATTACTGTCAATATGCACATCAAGTTTTAAGAGATTCCATACAGTATTGACGATGTTATGGCCTTTTGAAATTTCGGAAATTTGACGTTTATGACGTCATTGTGACGTCAGCGTACGTCGCAGCGCCGAAAATAAGGTATCACTGCAATCAGGGGGCCAAGACCTTTCCAACGATATACTACTCGATATGATTCGCTGACCTTTGTACTTGACCTTGACATTCACCTCATGGCGAACTTCTCAAGGTCAAGGTCAAATGTCAAGGTCAAGGTCACAGAAGATAGAACTCGAGTTTATCTACAATATGAACTTAATTTGAAGTCTCTAGGACCATTAGAACCGAAGTTATGGCCACTTATGTGTTTTCGACGTTTTGCTTGACCTTGACCTTGACCTTTGACCTAGACACTCCAAAATAGGACGTTTTTTGGCCATTATCCTAGAGAATATGCACACGAATTTTTGAAGAATTCAGTGAAGAATTGTGGACGCTAGAGCGCGCACAAACAAACAAACGAGAGCCCCTAGGGCACCCACTTGCCGGAACGCATACTCATGATATTTGACAGGTTTCAATGAATTTGAAATTTCCAACTGTATCCTATTCAATATGGTGCACTGATGTTTCCAACTGTATCCTATTCAATATGGTGCACTGAACTTTGTACTCGACCTTGATATTGACTTGTGGCGAACCTCTCAAGGTCAAGGTCAAAGGTCACATTCAAGGTCACTCATGAAAGGCCTTTTAATATGCCACAATATGGCCTTAGTTTGAACTCTCTGCGACGATTAGTTCCGAAGTTATGGCCATTTATGTGATTTTGACCTTTCTCTTGACCTTGACCTCGACCTTTGACCTTGAGTCACGAAAATTGTGCATTCTCTGTGTATGAAGACATATATTTTACCTGTATAATTCCATCAGAATCGAACAAGGTTTGTGGACACTATGACCATTTGAAAGTTCGAAAAAATTACGTTTATGACGTCATTGTGACGTCAATAAACGTCACATCTCAAAACTGATGAGAAAGTATGTACCAGGGAGTCAAGACCTTTCATTTGATATACTACTTGATAGGTTTCAGTTAGTTTTGAAATTTGACCTTGAAGTTTTCCTCATATGACCTTATTTTCCTGACCAAGTTCAAAGTCAATCATGAAATTGACATATACGCTCGATTGCTATGTCTCTTCTGAATGATATGGTTCGAATTTCATGAACCTACAACAATTAAAATGGATGTTATTACCGGAAACGTGTTTTTCTGGGATTTCGATGACCTTGACCTTGACCTTTGACCTTTGTACTTTAGTTACTAGAGGTCATTACTGTCAATATGCACATCAAGTTTTAAGAGATTCCATACAGTATTGACGATGTTATGGCCTTTTGAAATTTCGGAAATTTGACGTTTATGACGTCATTGTGACGTCAGTGTACGTCGCAGCGCCGAAAATAAGGTATCACTGCAATCAGGGGGCCAAGACCTTTCCAACGATATACTACTCGATATGATTCGCTGACCTTCGTACTTGACCTTGACATTCACCTCATGGCGAACTTCTCAAGGTCAAGGTCAAATGTCAAGGTCAAGGTCACAGAAGATAGAACTCGAGTTTATCTACAATATGAACTTAATTTGAAGTCTCTAGGACCATTAGAACCGAAGTTATGGCCACTTATGTGTTTCCGACGTTTTGCTTGACCTTGACCTTGACCTTTGACCTAGACACTCCAAAATAGGACGTTTTTTGGCCATTATCCTAGAGAATATGCACACGAATTTTTGAAGAATTCAGTGAAGAATTGTGGACGCTAGGGCGCGCACAAACAAACAAACAAACGAGATACCATTGGCCTAAAGGCCAAACTTGTCGAAATCTTTTTCTACATGCGTAGCCTACTTCAAGCATAATTGAATGAGGTTTCCGAGGGTGTAATCCATTTCATTAAGAATTAATACTTAGCCAGATACAATCCTATTTCGAAAAAGGACGTTTAACATCATGACGTCATTGTTGTTGAATGTAACGTGTTTAAACTCTGTACATGGCTTGGTATTAATATTCGATATAGGTTCCCATAATTACAGTCTAATAACTTCAAATTTGAGTGCACTGTGGATGTTTCAATGTTTGCTGAAAAGTCGAAAAATTGGTACGGCAGGCATTACGTTTATTACGTCATAGCGGAAAATCTATCATGGCGGAAAAGTATTGGACAGTACCCTCCTAAACCAGAATTCAACGAGCTTTCCAATAGTGCAATCCGCTTTTCTGTACGACAAATACCTCTCGATATATAGCTCCATTTTGAAAATTGACGTTTTACGTCATGACGTCATTGACGTTGCACGTAGCGTGTTGAAACTCGGTGTATGGCTGTGTAATAAAGTTCCACATACGTTCTCATGATTACAGTCTATTGCCTTCAAAATTGAGTGCACTGTGGTTGTTTGAAAGTTTGCTGAAAAGCCGAAAAACTTGTATGACATGCCTTACGTTTATGACGTCATAGCGGAAAATCTATCATGGCGGAAAAGTATCGGACAGTACCCTTCTAAACCAGAATTCAACGAGCTTTCCAATGGTGCAATCCGCTTTTCTGTACGACAAATACCTATCGATATATAGCTCCATTATGAAAATTGACGTTTTACGTCATGACGTCATAGACGTTGCACGTAGCGCGTTGAAACTTGGTATATGGCTGTATATTAATATTTCACATAGGTTCTCATAATTACAGTTGAATACCTTTAAATTTGAGTGCACTGTGGATATTTGAAAGTTTGCTGAAAAGTCGAACAAATTTTATGACAGGCCTTATGTTTATGACGTCATAGCGGAAAATCTATCAGGGCGGAAACGTATCGGACAGTACCCTCCTAAATCAGAATTCAACGAGCTTTCGAGTGGTGCAATCCGCTTCTCTGTGCGACGAATACTTTCAGATATATAACCCCATTTTTTAAATTGACGTTTTACGTCATGACGTCATTGACGTTGGACATAGCGCGTTGAAACTTGGTATATGGCTGTATATTAATATTTCACATAGGTTCTCATAATTACAGTTCAATACCTTTAAATTTGAGTGCACTGTGGATATTTGAAAGTTTGCTGAAAAGTCGAAAATTTTTTATGACAGGCCTTACGTTTATGACGTCATAGCGGAAAATCTATCAGGGCGGAAACGTATCGGACAGTACCCTCCTGAACCAGAATTCAACGAGCTGTTTAATGGTGCAATCCGCTTCTCTCTACGACAAATACTTTCCGATATATGGTCCCATTTAAAAAATTGACATTTTACGTCATGACGTCATAGACGTTCAACCGATCTACGTATAACTTTGTTGGTTGATGGATAATATGAACATATATCAGTGTACCAAATTTCAGAACAATCGGTTCAAATTTGACTGCTGTGCGAATTTTTTAAAATTCGCCAATGATGAGAGATAGGGATTTTTCGATTTTTCAATGATTTTTGGTGACGTCATCAATGGACCGATTTTTTTCAAAAACGTGCGGTTCCGTCCTTGGGCGAATATCTTTCCATAGAAAAAGTTTCGAGAAGTTAGCGTTAAAACTGTGGCCGCTAGAGCGCACACAGACATACAAACATACAAACAAACAGACAAACATCCGCAAGTGACCAACATACTTGGCGAAAATCGAAGATTTCGCCAAGTAACAAACACACACACAAATCCACAAACCAACCGACCAACATACTTGCCGGAATTTAAATTCCGGCAAGTAACAAACCAGCGACCATAGGTCGTAAGCTTGACGAAATGATTACTGAACTGATCCTGACCTTAACCTCTGAGATGTGACCCTGAAATTTTGCAGGTTATATTAGACAACATGCTATTTAGGCATAGACATTCAGTCCAATACCTCCAAATTTGAGTTCACGGTGTAGGTTTGAATGTTTGCTGGAATGTCGAAAAATTTATATGACCGGCCTTACGTTTATGACGTCATAGCGAAAAATCTATCGTGGCGGAAAAGTCTCGGACAACTCCCTCTCAAACCAGAATTCAACGAGCTCTCCAGTGGTTCAATCCGCTTCTCTGTACGACGGATACTTTTCAATATATAGCTCCATTTTGAAAATTGACGTTATACGTCATGACGTCATTGACGTTGCCCGTAGCGTGTTGAAACTCGGTATATGACTGGGTATTAAGATTGCGTATCGGTTACATTCCGATGCTTTCAATGGTTTAATACCATGTGCAATTTTGGTTAATATCTCGGCCGTTTCGTAACAAAGTTACATGAAATTTTGAATTTATATTCTGCATATATCTATGAAGGTGACACCAAAAGCGATTGACGATTCCATTAATGAAATAGTATATAAATAGAGTTGAATGTGGCTGGAACAAATGTAACTTACGTTGCGTACACGAAGCATTACATGGTGCAGTTTCTTAATTACAACGAGTGCACATATCCGTGATCAATAACCTACCCTCCAATTTCAAGCATTCCATCGATATTCATGTCAAATTGATGTGCAAATACGTATATTTATTGCGATTCACTGAAAATGTCTTGTGCCGCTGGTCAGTGAAGCGCTAAGTACAGATCAACGGATTATTCGTATGGGAAATACCGTCAATGCTCAGCTTTCGACAATGTTGTATTCAGGAGTGAGATGTTGTTGTGATTTTGCTTATATACTACTCTTAGAAAATGATAGAGTCGCTGAATTCTTGATAAAGTTTGCGGTTGAGTTTACAATGACAACGGATATAGACGTTATTAATGCGACTGACATTCAACTTCTTTTGCCCAGTGTATTTTCAATGCGGATAATATATAACATGTTATTTTGAACATCAAATTACCACCAAGTGTCGAGGTAAACCTCAAAACAGGCAGTAGGTTATTGTTCTATGATAAGTATCCTAACTATAGTCAAGAAATTGCACCCTAAAACGCTGTCTGTTTCCTATGTAAGTTACATTTAGTTGGCGGAGTATAACGTTCCGGATCTGTATGATTATCGACTGGGTCTTCAATTTGGACATTGGACAAATGTTGCAGTCATTATAGAACCTACGCAACAATTTTCTGCGAAATCCATTGCTAAACAGCAGAGAAATAGCCCAAATAAAACACACCAGAATTCAGCTGATAAGGCATCGATCCTGACTGTTAAGCATCCTTAATATCCCACATATAGTCTCATAATCACAGTCCAATACCTTCAACTTTGAGTGCACGGTGTAGGTTTGAATGTTTGCTGAAATATCAAAAAATGTATATGACTGGCCTTACGTTTATGACGTCATAGCGAAAAATCTATTATAGCAGAAAAGTATCTAACAGCACCCTCCTAAACCAGAATTCAACGAGCTTTCCAGTGGTGTGATGCGCTTCTCTGTACGACGAATACTTTTGAATATATAGCTCCATTTTAAAAATTGACGTTTTACGTCATGACGTCATTGACGTTGCACGTGGCATGTTAAAACTCGGTATATGACTGGGTAATAATATGCCACATATGTTATCATAATCACAGTCCAATACCTTCAAATTTGAGTGCACAGTGTAGGTTTGAATGTTCGCTGAAAAGTCGAAAAATTGATATGACCGGCCTTACGTTTATGACGTCATAGCGAAAAATCTATCATGGCGGAAAAGTATCGGACAGCACTCTCCTAAACCAGAATTCAACGAGCTTTCCAGTGGTGCAATCCGCTTCTCTGTACGACGAATACTTTTTGAGATATAGCCCCATTTCAAAAATTGACGTTTTACGTCGTGACGTCATTGACGTTCGATGGATCCAAACAAAACTTCGCGGTTTGATGGACAATATCATCATTCATCAATGTGTCAAATTTCAGAGGTATCGCACTAAATATGACTCCTGTGTGAATTTTTGAAAATTCGCTAATGATGAGAGATAGGGATTTTTCGAGTTTTTAGGAATTTTTGGTGACGTCATCAATGAACCTAATTATTTCAAAAACGTGCTGTTCCGTCCTTGGGCGAATACCTATCCATCAAAAAAGTTTTGAGATGCTAGCACAAAAACTGTGGCCGCTAGAGAGGTGACAAACAAACAAGTAACAAACGGATATCTGGTGCATGCACAGGACCTTTGGTCCTGAGACAAATTACCGCTAAAAACCGGGAATGGGACTGATACATCCGCCGGTTCGTCATGCCCAATAGTTCTGATATAAAGTGGCCTGTGGCTTGACCCAGACTGTATTTAGACATGAGTTTTAGGCTTTATTATATCAGTTGGACACCTCTGAGTCTGAAAACAAAGGAATTGTTTTGTTGTTTGAGATGTGCACTTGGATACATATATGATATACTGTACTACTGCTCAACCGAGTGTGTATATTTAGAAGGGGACATGTCCACAGGGGGTAATCGTTTCTGCAGCTTATTGTTGTGTGAACGGATTGAGAATCAGATTCACCCCACTGCTCTTTCTACTTTGATATCTCGGCGAGTTTTCAATTTATTCCAAATGTGAAAAGTACATTATAAACTAGAAATAACACTGCACCTGACTGTATGAAATGCTTCAGAATTGAATGTTCATTAAATTTGTGAAAATTGGAGACATGAAAACATTAAAAATATCTGTAAAATCCAGAATCCTCATAAGATTCTGATTAAGCTTTGTCAGATTATAGACAAAATTCGAGGTCAATCATGGATTTGACATATTTGTCTGATTGATATACCTCTTCTGAATGACATGGTTCAAATTTCATGAGCCCACAATGATTCAAACAGATGTTATTACCGGAAACGTGTTTTTCTGGGATTTCGATGACCTTGACCTTGACCTTTGACCTTTGCACTTAAATTCGTAGAAGTCAATGCTGTCAAAGTGCATATCAAATTTCAAAGGATTCCATTCACTATTGACGGTGTTATGGCCCTTTGAAATTTCGGATTTTTGACGTTTATGACGTCATTATGACGTCAGTTTACGTCGCAGCGCCAAAAATGAGATATCACTGGAATCAGGGACTCAAGACCTTTCCAACAATGTACTACTCGATATAGTGCGCTGACCTTCGTACTTGACCTTGACATTCACCTCATGGCAAACTTCTCAAGGTCAAGGTCAAATGTCAAGGTCATGGTCACAGAAGATAGAACTCGAGTATATCTACAATATGAACTTGATTTGAAGTCTCTACGATGATTAGAACTGGAATAATGAGCACTTATGTGTTTTCGACGTTTTGCGTGACCTTGACCTTGTTATTTGACCTTGAGCTTAACAAAGAACTAGGGACCTTCCTTTTTCAGCCTAAAAAATTTCTACTAAATTTCATGAATTTCCAATGAGAACTGTGGCCTGTAGAGGGCACACAAACAAACAAACAAAAAATCGGCCATAGGCCAACACTTGACGAAATGACTAAACATTTGTTTACATTTAAAACATTTACCCATAATTTACACATTGAAAAGATTTACTGAACAACTCCTCGACATTTGAAGAAAGATACTTTTTTCATGAAATTTTTACGTTGGGCAAACTTTTCAAGGTCAAGGTCAAAGTGCACATTCAAGGTCAGCGGAAAAAGACCTTTTGATATGCTACAATATGGTCCCAGTTTCAACTTTCTATGACCAATATTTCCGAAGTTATGGCAATTTTTGTGATTTTGACCTTTTCTTCGACCTTGACCTTGACCCTTGACCTTGGTCACGAAAATTGTGCATTGCCCGTGCATGAAGATATAAATTATACTTGAACAATTCCATCAGAATCGAACAAGAATTCCGGACACTGTGGCTTTTCGAAATTTCGACAAATTTACGTACATGAGGTCACTGTGACGTCAATAAACGTCACATTTGAAAACTGATGGGAAACTATTTATCATGGGTTCAAGGCCTTCCATTTGATATATTACTTGATAGCTTTTAGCTAGTTTGAAAATTTGACCTTGAAGTTTTGCTCATGTGACCTCATTTTTCCGATCAAGTTCAAGGTTAGTCATGGAATTGACATATAAGTCTGATTGCTATACCTCTTCTGAATGATATGGTTCAAATCTTATGAGACTACAACAATTAAAACAGATGTTATAACCGAAAAGGTGTTTTTCTTGGATTTCAATGACCTTGACCTTGACCTTTGACCTTTGTATTTCAATTCGTAAAGGTCAATGCTATTAATATGCATGTCAAGTTTCAAGGTATTCCATACATTATTGACGCTGTTATGGCCTTTTGAAATTTCGGTAATTTGACGTTTATGACGTCATTGTGACGTCAGTGTACGTCGCAGCGCTGAAAATAGGGTATCACTGCAATCAGGGGCTCAAAATCTTTCCAACGATATACTATTCAATATGGTGCGCTGACCTCTGTACTTGACCTTGACATTCACCTCATGGCGAACTTCTCAAGGTCAAGGTCAAATGCCAAGGTCAAGGTCACAGAAGATAGGACTCGAGTTTATCTACAATATGAACTTGGTTTGAAGTCTCTATAACAAATAGAACCGGAGTTATGGCCACTTATGTGTTTTTAACATTTTGCGTGACCTTGACCTTGATTTTTGACCTTGAGTCACGAAAATTGTGCATTGCTTGTGCATGAAGACATATATTATACCTGTATAATTTCATTAGAATCAAACAAGATTTGTGGACACTATGACCGTTTGAAATTTCGAAAAATTAACGTTTATGACGTCACTGTGGCGTCAATAAACGTCACATCTCAAAACTGATGAGAAAGTATGTACCAGGGAATCAAGACCTTTCATTTGATATACTATTTGATAGGTTTCAGTTAGTTTGAAAATTTGACCTTGAAGTTTTCCTCATATGACCTTATTTTCCTGACAAAGTTCGAGGTCAATCATGAAATTGACATATACACTCGATTACTATACCTCTTCTGAAGGATATGGTTCAAAGTTCATGAACCTACGACAAATCAAACGGATGTTATTACCGGAAACGTGTTTTTCTGGGATTTCGATGACCTTGACCTTGACCTTTGACCTTTCTACCTAAATTCGTAAAGGTCATTGCTGTCAATATGCATATCAAGTTTGAAGAGATTCCATACCCTATTGACGATGTTATAGCCTTTTGAAATTTCGGAAATTTGACGTTTATGACGTCATTGTGACGTCAGTTTACGTCGCAGCGCCGAAAATAAGGTATCAATGCAATCAGGAGGTCAAGACCTTTCCAACGATATACTACTCGATATGGTGCGCTGACCTTCGTATTTGACCTTGACATTCACCTTAGGCGAACTTCTCAAGGTCAAGGTCAAGTCCCAAGGTCAAGGTCACAAAAGATAGAACTCGAGTTTATGTACAATATGGACTTGGTTTGAAGTCTCTAGGACAATTAGAACCGGAGTTATGGCCATTTATGTGTTTTTATCGTTTTGCGTGACCTTGACCTCAATATTTGACCTTGACCTCCCAAAAATGAACTCATCCATCCATATTGGATTCCACATCTTCTGACTTATTTTCATGATTCTACGATCAAAAATGTGACCTGTGGAGCGGTCACAAACAAACAAACAGACAAACGCAACTGATCAACATACTTGACGAAATTTACATTTCGTCAAGTAACAAACATACAAACAAACGGAACCGATCAACATACTTGACAAAATCTTTGATTTCGTCAAGTAATAATATCTGGTGCATATATACAAGCTATTGGGCCTTAGGCAATGCACTACATGTACTATAAACCTGTAACAGTGCTCACAATGCTCACAAACCCGATGCTCACAAACCCCTGTTCATCATGCCCAATAGTTCTGATATAAAGTGGCCTGTGGCTTGACCCAGACTGTATTTAGACATGAGTTTTAGGCTTTATTATATCAGTTGGACACCTCTGAGTCTGAAAACAAAGGAATTGTTTTGTTGTTTGAGATGTGCACTTGGATACATATATGATATACTGTACTACTGCTCAACCGAGTGTGTATATTTAGAAGGGGACATGTCCACAGGGGGTAATCGTTTCTGCAGCTTATTGTTGTGTGAACGGATTGAGAATCAGATTCACCCCACTGCTCTTTCTACTTTGATATCTCGGCGAGTTTTCAATTTATTCCAAATGTGAAAAGTACATTATAAACTAGAAATAACACTGCACCTGACTGTATGAAATGCTTCAGAATTGAATGTTCATTAAATTTGTGAAAATTGGAGACATGAAAACATTAAAAATATCTGTAAAATCCAGAATCCTCATAAGATTCTGATTAAGCTTTGTCAGATTATAGACAAAATTCGAGGTCAATCATGGATTTGACATATTTGTCTGATTGATATACCTCTTCTGAATGACATGGTTCAAATTTCATGAGCCCACAATGATTCAAACAGATGTTATTACCGGAAACGTGTTTTTCTGGGATTTCGATGACCTTGACCTTGACCTTTGACCTTTGCACTTAAATTCGTAGAAGTCAATGCTGTCAAAGTGCATATCAAATTTCAAAGGATTCCATTCACTATTGACGGTGTTATGGCCCTTTGAAATTTCGGATTTTTGACGTTTATGACGTCATTATGACGTCAGTTTACGTCGCAGCGCCAAAAATGAGATATCACTGGAATCAGGGACTCAAGACCTTTCCAACAATGTACTACTCGATATAGTGCGCTGACCTTCGTACTTGACCTTGACATTCACCTCATGGCAAACTTCTCAAGGTCAAGGTCAAATGTCAAGGTCATGGTCACAGAAGATAGAACTCGAGTATATCTACAATATGAACTTGATTTGAAGTCTCTACGATGATTAGAACTGGAATAATGAGCACTTATGTGTTTTCGACGTTTTGCGTGACCTTGACCTTGTTATTTGACCTTGAGCTTAACAAAGAACTAGGGACCTTCCTTTTTCAGCCTAGAAAATTTCTACTAAATTTCATGAATTTCCAATGAGAACTGTGGCCTGTAGAGGGCACACAAACAAACAAACAAACAAACATACAAACAAACGGAACCGATCAACATACTTGACAAAATCTTTGATTTCGTCAAGTAACAAACGAGAGGCCATAGGCCACACACTTGCCGGACTAAGTACGCAATTATGACGTCATTTGTCGTCAATTCTATACTGCTAACTTACTGTGAATGGAGTTTTTAAATATGCATGATATAATCGTGTTTATATATGTTATATTATAACCAGACAAGATCATAATATCTTCAAATGATGAGTTTCCTTTGAAATTTTACCGATTTGTTGCCACAAAAACGTCAATTACGTCAAAACGGATATATCAATTGTGCTAAAAATTGACAGAGACCATCACAGGACGACTCCACATCGTTTGCATCTGCTAAATATGCAGTAAATGTTATAACTTTGCACATCTGACACTCAAAAGGCCTAAATGTCAGTCTGAAATCACGTTTGACGTCATTATGACGTCAATTGACGTCCGATTCCGAAAATGACAACATATTTGGAAAGTACTTTCGAAGACCTTTCAAACGAGCTACTACTCGATATTTTTGCAAAAGGTGAAGGTCAAGGTCATTTTTGAGGTCAACTTCGACCTCAGGCGCTTGCAAAGGCTATCGGTCATACGCCTTAGGTGTAAATGCAAAAGTTGTTAGGCTAAGTGAGTGCAATGCTGTGGATTTACTTTCGTGTCTCTATCTTGCTTACTTCCTGAGATATAGTGACCCACATGGTTTTCACTTGCAGGTCAATATTGACCTTGACTTTCGACCTTTGACCTTGAAATTTTCTGGAACAAAAGAACTTATTCTTGACTATAAACTGGTGTATTATCACATTTTTACGCACATTATTGACGCTTTTATCAGCATCGACAGCTTGAAACATGCAATTTCGCTTATAATGGGGCCGATTTCGTTGCCATAGAAACGTCAATTACGTCATAACGAATTGGCCGATCGGACTAAAAATTGACATTGAGCATGAGGGACCGGTCCGACATCGTTTCCAAGCATCAGATCGAAAATCGGAGGAGGTGACCTCCAAGGTGAAATGTTCGACCTCAGGCGAACTTCTCAAGGTCAAGGTCAAATGTCAAGGTCAAGGTCACAGAAGATAGAACTCGAGTTTATCTACAATATGAACTTAATTTGAAGTCTCTAGGGCCATTAGAACCGAAGTTATGGCCACTTATGTGTTTTCAACGTTTTGCTTGACCTTGACCTTGACCTTTGACCTAGCTTCACCAAAATAGTGCGGTGCCTGCGCGGTATTCTAGAGAATAAGCACACGAAATTTGGAGAAAATCGGGCAAGAATTGTGGACGCTAGAGTGCGAACAAACAAACAAACAAACGAGAGCCCATAGGGCACACACTTGCCGGAACCAAAATATATGTCATATGCCAATGACATGACATATGGATTTGAACAAATTGACTAAAATTTCTTCCCTACTTACTACGTTTACTTACTTACTTTACTTCATTTTACTTTAGTTTACTTCACAAACTACTCTTACTATCAATATTACCTCATTGAACGTCACAGCACCAAAAATAAGACATCAATGGACTCAGGAGACCAAGAACTTTCTAACGGTATACTACTTGATATGATGAGCTGAACTTCGTACTTGACCTCGATATTGAGCTCATCACAAAGTCTCAAAAACAATGTCAAATGTCATATTCAAAGTCACCTAAGAAAGGCTTCTCAATATGCTGTAATATGGTCATAGTTTGAACTCTCTACGGCGATTAGTTTCGAAGTTACTGCCATTTATGTGATTTTCACGTGATTATGACGTCATTTGTGATCATTTCTATGCTGCAAACTTACTGTGAATGGATTTTTCTTTAATATGCATGTTAAAATCGTGTTTATATATGTTATAGTATCACCAGACAAGATCATAATATCTTCAGATAATAAGTTTCCCTTGAAATTTTATCGATTTGTTGCCACAAAAACGTCAATTACGTCAAAATAGATATATCAATTGAGCTAAAAATTGACAGAGCATCACAGGCCGCATCCACATCGTTTGCAGGTGTTAGATATGCAGTAAATATTATAAGTTTACACACCTGACACTTAAAAGACCTGAATGTCAGTCTGGAATCACGTTTGACGTCATTATTACGTCAATAGACGTCCGATTCCAAAAATGACAACAGATTTGAAAAGTACTTTCGAAGACCATTCAAATGAGCTACTACTCGATATATTCACAAAAGGTCAAGGTCAAGGTCATTTTTGAGGTCAACTTTGACCTCAGGCGTCATAGTCAATGGTCACATTGAAGGTCACCTAAGAAAGGCCTTTTGATATTCTACAATATGATCCTAGTCTGAACTCTCTACGACGATTAGTTCCGAAGTTATGGTCAATTATGTGATTTTGACCTTTTCTTTGACCTTGACCTTTACCTTTGACTTTGGGTCATGAAGATTGTGCATTGCCTGAGCATGGAAATATATATTATACTTGGATATTTTAGTCACAATCGAAAAAGAATTGTGGACACTATGGCCTTTTGAAATTTCAAAAAATTGACGTTGATGACGTCATTGTGACGTCAATAAACAGCAAATCTGAATATTAATGGGATAGTGTGTGTCAGGGTATAAAGACCTTCCATTTGATATACTAATTGATAGGTTTCAGTTAGTTTTAAAATTTGACCTTGAGGTTTTCCTCATGTGACCTTATTTTTCAGACCAAGTTCGAGGTCAATCATAAAATTAACATATACCACTGATTGCCATACCTCTTCTGAATGACATGGTTCAAATTTCATGAACCTACGACGAATCAAACGGATGTTATTACCGGAAACGCGTTTTTCTGGGATTTCAATGACCTTGACCTTGACCTTTGTCCTTTGTACTTCATGTTGTAGAGGTCAATGCTGTCAATATGCATATCAAGTTTCAATGGATTCCATACACTATTGACGATGTTACGGCCTTTTGAAATTTCGGAAATTTGACGTTTATGACGTCATTGTGACGTCAGTTTACGTCGCAGCCCCAAAAATAATATATCACTGGAATCAGGGGCTCAAGACCTTTCCAACGATATACTACTCGATATGCTGCGTTCATCTTCGTACTTGACCTTGACTTCGCCCTCAGGCGAACTTCTCAAGGTCAAGGTCAAAGGTCAAGGTCAAGGTCACAAAAGATAGAACTCGAGTATATCTACAATATGCACTTGATTTGAAGTCTCTACGACGATTAAAACTGGAGTTATGAGCACTTATGTGTTTTCGACGTTTTGCGTGACCTTGACCTTGACCTTTGACCTAGAATCACCAAAATCGAACTTGTCCTGCCCATTATCCTACAGAATATGCGCACCAACTTTGGAAGGACTACAGTAAGAACTGTGGACGCTAGAGTGCGAACATACAAACAAACAAACTTCTCCACAAACAGACCAACATACTTGCCGAAATCGTAGATTCCGGCAAGTAACAAACAAACACACGAGAGCCCATAGGGCACACACTTGCCGGAACCAAAATATATGTCATATGCCAATGACATGACATATGGATTTGAACAAATTGACTAAAATTTCTTCCCTACTTACTACGTTTACTTACTTACTTTACTTCATTTTACTTTAGTTTACTTCACAAACTACTCTTACTATCAATGTTACCTCATTGAACGTCACAGCACCAAAAATAAGACATCAATGGACTCAGGAGACCAAGAACTTTCTAACGGTATACTACTCGATATGATGAGCTGAACTTCGTACTTGACCTCGATATTGAGCTCATCACAAAGTCTCAAAAACAATGTCAAATGTCATATTCAAAGTCAAATAAGAAAGGCTTCTCAATATGCTGCAATATGGTCATAGTTTGAACTCTCTACGGCGATTAGTTTCGAAGTTACTGCCATTTATGTGATTTTCACGTGATTATGACATCATTTGTGATCATTTCTATGCTGCAAACTTACTGTGAATGGATTTTTCTTTAATATGCATGTTAAAATCGTGTTTATATATGTTATAGTATCACCAGACAAGATCATAATAGCTTCAGATAATAAGTTTCCCTTGAAATTTTATCGATTTGTTGCCACAAAAACGTCAATTACGTCAAAATAGATATATCAATTGAGCTAAAAATTGACAGAGCATCACAGGCCGAATCCACATCATCTGCAGGTGTTAGATCTGCAGTAAATGTTATAAGTTTACACACCTGACACTTAAAAGACCTGAATGTCAGTCTGGAATCACGTTTGACGTCATTATGACGTCAATAGACGTCCGATTCCAAAAATGACAACAGATTTGAAAAGTAATTTCGAAGACCTTTCAAATGAGCTACTACTCGATATATTCACAAAAGGTCAAGGTCAAGGTCATTTTTGAGGTCAACTTTGACCTCAGGCGTCATAGTCAATGGTCACATTGAAGGTCACCTAAGAAAGGCCTTTTGATATGCTACAATATGATCCTAGTCTGAACTCTCTACGACGATTAGTTCCGAAGTTATGGTCAATTATGTGATTTTGACCTTTTCTTTGACCTTGACCTTTACCTTTGACCTTGGGTCATGAAGATTGTGCATTGCCTGAGCATGGAAATATATATTATACTTGGATATTTTAGTCACAATCGAACAAGAATTGTGGACACTATGGCCTTTTGAAATTTCAAAAAATTGACGTTGATGACGTCATTGTGACGTCAATAAACGTCAAATCTGAATATTAATGGGATAGTGTGTGTCAGGGTATAAAGACCTTCCATTTGATATACTAATTGATAGGTTTCAGTTAGTTTGGAAATTTGACCTTGAGGTTTTCCTCATGTGACCTCATTTTTCCGACCAAGTTCAAGGTCAATCATGAAATTGACATATACGTCTGATTGCCATACCTCTTCTGAATGATATGGTTCAAATTTCATGAACCTACGACGATTCCAACAGATGTTATTACCGGAAACGCGTTTTTCTGGGATTTCGATGACCTTGACCTTGACCTTCGACCTTTGTACTTCAAGTCGTAGAGGTCAATGATGTCAATATGCATATCAAGTTTCAATGGATTCCATACACTATTAACGATATTATGGCCTTTTGAAATTTCGGAAATTTGACGTTTATGACGTCATTGTGACGTCAGTTTACGTCGCAGCGCCAAAAATAAGATATCACTGGAATCAGGGGCCCAAGACCTTTCCAACGATATACTACTCGATATGGTGCGCTGAACTTCGTACTTGACCTTGACTTCGACCTTAGGCGAACTTCTCAAGGTCAAGGTTAAAGTTCAAGATCAAGGTCACGGAAGATAGAACTCGAGTATATCTACAATATGCACTTAATTTGAAGTCTCTACGACGATTAGAACCGGAGTTATGGCCACTTATGTGTTTTCGACGTTTTGCATGACCTTGACCTTGGCCTTTGACCTAGAATCACCAAAATCAAACCCGACCTGCCCGTTATCCTACAGAATATGCACACCAACTTTGGAAGGACTCCAGTGAGAAATGTGGACGCTAGAGTGCGAACAAACAAACAAACAAACAAAAAATCGGCCATAGGCCAACACTTGACGAAAATCTACACATTTGTTTACATTCAAAACATTTACTCATTATTTACACATTTATGGCATCCCCTGACAACATATAGCATTGGAAACTGAACCATTTGAAACATCTAGTTTGCGTATGTATCAACATAATATATTACCTCTAACCATGCTAACGGCACAAAATTTTGATGATGCCACTACTAAAAAACCTAAAATATATCAAAATTACAAAAATCCAAAAACAAATATCGATAGCCTAAAAATGAGCGAATAACAAACAGCAAATATTCCCGCACAAATATGAAATTACATTGACAACAAGTAAACAAAACAAATAGAGAGGCTTAGACATGTGGCGATTGCACAGCCCTAAATTATGACCTAATAATTGCTTGTCTTCTTTTTATCAATGTTTTTTATATTAACAAACAGTTGTAATTAGGTCATATTTTAAGGCTATGAAGAATGGAGTTAACACAAACGCGTTATGACAAAAACATGCATCGCTCGATCATAATGAAACCAATGAGACCCTGTAAAATGACACGATACAGTGTTTAATCTGGGCCATTCGCCATGCAACTTACCAGACCCCCAATCCCACATGCATCATATGAAGCAGACAAATCATCTGGTACACGCCTTTTGTCATGCATTTGTTAGCAGCTAATACCACAGATCATTCACAGTTGTGGCCGTAATGCTGAATTTAAAGCGGCTTGTAACTTTAAATATAAAGAACAAACTAGATTTTGATGATACCACTAGAAAGCCCGATAAAATAGTTTGTCGCTATTCGTGGAACAGTGTTTTTTCCTTCAAAGGTTATCATTATAATTCGAAACAATAGAATTACATAAAGCATGGCAGGTTTGGGATGCTTACAAGACCACCCAGAAACAGAAAAAGTCATTTGGAATTGAATTTTAGAAGAAAAAAAAAATGAGTCAACAGTGAGAATCGAACCACTGACCCCTCGCACACATACCTAACGCCTCTACTGACTACGCCATTCTGTTCATTGAAACTCAACACGTGTAAAGTATAGTGCGTAGGAGAGACTTCGCTCAGGATAAACACTGAATTGTGCCATGGCTGTACATTGGACTGGCAGTGTGCAGAATTCGATCGGGAAAACTCATTACCTTGAGTTCTACAACTTCACAATCTTATTCTGCGTGATCAGGCACAACTCCTGAGTAAAATCCGGCAATATATATTGGAACCTGGCTCTATAATGTGGTTTTGAATATTGTGAGACAGGAAAAACCTAAATTCATGACCCCCAAATTTTCGACCTGGACCGAAAATCCAGAGTTTTGGTCATACGACCATCGGACATGTATCATATGATGCGGATTTGACCATAGAAAAATACAAAAATAATCAGAAAAAATAATTATGATTACAAGCGGAGTTATCACAATTTTTCAATTTTGAACTTTAGTATGACCTTAACTGTAATTCTTGACCTTGAGCCCTATAACTTCACAGTCATGTTCTGCGTGAGAAGGCACAACTCCTGAGTAAAAATCAGAAACATATATTGGATCCTGGCTCTACAATAGGGTTTTGAAAATTGAGACAAGCAAGACCTAAGTTCATGACCCCCAAATTTTCGACCTGGACCGAAAATCGAGATTTTAGGTCATACAACCAACAGACATGCATCATGTGATGCGGAATTGACCATAGAAAAATATAAAAATACACAGAAAAAATAATCTTGATTAGAAGCGGAGTTATCACGATTTTTCGATTTTGACCTTTACTATGACCTTAACTCTTATCCTTGACCCTGAGCTCTGAAACTTCAGGATCTTGTTCTGCGTGATAAGGCACAACTCCTGAGTAAAAATCAGCAACATATATCGGAACCTGGCTCTATAATATGATTTTGAATATTGTGAGAGAGGAAAAACCTAAATCTTGACCCCCAAATTTTCGACCTGGACCGAAAATCGGGAATTTGGGTCGTACAACCATCGGACATGCATCAGATGATGCAGAATTGACCATAGAAAAATATAAAAATACCCAGAAAAAATAATCTCAGTTAGAAGCGAAGTTATCGCGATTTTTCGATTTTGACCTTTTCTATGACCTTGACCTCAATTTTTTACCTTGACCTCCTAAACGTTTACCACTTGGTACGAAATTGATTGTCCACCTTCTGGTGAAGTTTCATGACGATACGACCAAAATTGTGACCTGTAGAGTGAAAACAAACAAACACACAAACAAACAAACGGATAAACTCAACTGACCAACATACTTGACGAAATTTAATTTCGTCAAGTAACAAACAAATCCACAAACAGACCAACATACTTGCCGAAATCGAAGATTCCGGCAAGTAACAAACCAGCGACCATAGGTCGTAAGCTTGACGAAATGATTACTGAACTGATCCTGACCTTAACCTCTGAGATGTGACCCTGAAATTTTGCAGGTTATATTAGACAACATGCTATTTAGGCATAGACATTCAGTCCAATACCTCCAAATTTGAGTTCACGGTGTAGGTTTGAATGTTTGCTGGAATGTCGAAAAATTTATATGACCGGCCTTACGTTTATGACGTCATAGCGAAAAATCTATCGTGGCGGAAAAGTCTCGGACAGCTCCCTCTCAAACCAGAATTCAACGAGCTCTCCAGTGGTTCAATCCGCTTCTCTGTACGACGAATACTTTTCAATATATAGCTCCATTTTGAAAATTGACGTTATACGTCATGACGTCATTGACGTTGCCCGTAGCGTGTTGAAACTCGGTATATGACTGGGTATTAATATGCCACATATACTCTCATAATCACAGTCCAATACCTTCAACTTTGAGTGCACGGTGTAGGTTTGAATGTTTGCTGAAATATCAAAAGATTTATATGACTGGCCTTACGTTTATGACGTCATAGCGAAAAATCTATTATAGCAGAAAAGTATCTAACAGCACTCTCCTAAACCAGAATTCAACGAGCTTTCCAGTGGTGTGATGCGCTTCTCTGTACGACGAATACTTTTCAATATATAGCTCCATTTTAAAAATTGACGTTTTACGTCATGACGTCATTGACGTTGCACGTGGCATGTTAAAACTCGGTATATGACTGGGTAATAATATGCCACATATGCTCTCATAATCACAGTCCAATACCTTCAAATTTGAGTGCACAGTGTAGGTTTGAATGTTCGCTGAAAAGTCGAAAAATTGATATGACCGGCCTTACGTTTATGACGTCATAGCGAAAAATCTATCATGGCGGAAAAGTATCGGACAGCACCCTCTCAAACCAGAATTCAACGAGCTTTCCAGTGGTTCAATCCGCTTCTCTGTACGACGAATACTTTTTGAGATATAGCCCCATTTCAAAAATTGACGTTTTACGTCGTGACGTCATTGACGTTCGATGGATCCAAACAAAACTTCGCGGTTTGATGCACAATATCATCATTCATCAATGTGTCAAATTTCAGAGGTATCGCACTAAATATGACTCCTGTGTGAATTTTTGAAAATTCGCTAATGATGAGAGATGGGGATTTTTCGAGTTTTTAGGAATTTTTGGTGACGTCATCAATGAACCGAATTATTTCAAAAACGTGCTGTTCCGTCCTTGGGCGAATACCTATCCATCAAAAAAATTTTGAGATGCTAGCACAAAAACTGTGGCCGCTAGAGAGGTGACAAACAAACAAGTAACAAACGGATATCTGGTGCATGCACAGGACCTTTGGTCCTGAGACAAATTACCGCTAAAAACCGGGAATGGGACTGATACATCCGCCGGTTCGTCGTCCTGAATAGTTCTGATATAAAGTGGCCTGTGGCTTGACCCAGACTGTATTTAGACATGAGTTTTAGCCTTTATTATATCAGTTGGACACCTCTGAGTCTGAAAACAAAGGAATTGTTTTGTTGTTTGAGATGTGCACTTGGATACATATATGATATACTGTACTACTGCTCAACCGAGTGTGTATATTTAGAAGGGGACATGTCCACAGGGGGTAATCGTTTCTGCAGCTTATTGTTGTGTGAACGGATTGAGAATCAGATTCACCCCACTGCTCTTTCTACTTTGATATCTCGGCGAGTTTTCAATTTATTCCAAATGTGAAAAGTGGAGCATAAAGTAGAATTAACACTGCCACTGACTGCATGAAAAGCTTCGTAATTGAAAGTTCAGTAAATTTTTGAAAATTGGAACCATTGACACATAAAATGTATTTGAAAGACCCAAAGACTGATAGGATTTGGATCTTTTGTGACGTCATCAATAGAGCTATTTTTCTCAAAATCATTCTGTCAAAAGCCATTATCCTACAGAATATCTACATCAAATTTGAAAAGAATCAAGCAACAACTGTGGACGCTATGAGTATGAAAAGACAAACAAATTAAATTTTCTCCAATTTTCCGTCATAAAAAGGTCAATTAGGCCATTACCACTGCAATTCTTGAACTGATATTTGTCAAATAGCTTCAGTAGGTATCCCCAATACTTCCCAGAGCACCGGATCAACAATAATCATGAATGGTTTATGCATCTCATGTAAACAATCAAATGAAGTATGATAAAATCACGTTTCACGTCATTATGACGTCATATGACGTCAGATTCCAAAAATAAGAACATATATCGAAACTACTTCCGAAGACCTTTCAAACGAGTTACTACTCGATATTTTCGCGAAAGGTCAAGGTCAAGGTAATTTTTTGGGTCAACTTCGACCTCAGGCGCTTGCAAAGGCTATCGGCCATACGCCTTAGGTGTAAATACAAAAGTTGATAGACTAAGTGAGTGCAATACTTTGGATTTACTTCCGCGTTTCTATCTTTCTTAGTTCCTGAGATGTAGGGACCTACATGGTTTTCACTTGCAGGTCAATATTGACCTTGGCTTTCGACCTTTGACCTTGAAATTTTTTGGAACACAATAACTTATCCTTGACTATAAACGAGTTTATCATTAGATTTTTAAGCACATTATTGACGCTTTTATCAGCATGGACAGCTTGAAACATGCAATTTCGCTTATAATGGGACTGATTTCGTTGCCATAGAAACGTCAATTACGTCATAACGAATAGACCGATCGCGCTAAAAATTGATATTGACCATGAGGAACCGGTCCCACATCGTTTCCAAGCATCAGATCGAAAATCGGGGGAGGTGACCTCCAAGGTCAAATATTCGACCTCAGGCGAACTTCTCAAGGTCAAGGTCAAAGGTCACGGTCAAGGTCACGGAAGATAGAACTCGAGTATATCTACAATATGCACTTGATTTGAAGTCTCTACGACGATTAGAACTGGAGTTATGAGCACTTATGTGTTTTCGTCGTTTTGCGTGACCTTGACCTTGTTATTTGACCTTGAGCTTAACAAAGAGTCTGGGACCTTCCTATTTCAGCCTAGAAATTTTCTACTAAATTTCATGAATTTCCAATGAGAACTGTGGCCTGTAGAGGGCACACAAACAAACAAACAAACAAACAAACATACAAAAAATCGGCCATAGGCCAACACTTGACGAAAATCTACACATTTGTTTACATTCAAAACATTTACTCATTATTTACACATTTATGGCATCCCCTGACAACATATAGCATTGGAAACTGAACCATTTGAAACATCTAGTTTGCGTATGTATCAACATAATATATTACCTCTAACCATGCTAACGGCACAAAATTTTGATGATGCCACTACTAAAAAAACCTAAAATATATCAAAATTACAAAAATCCAAAAACAAATATCGATAGCCTAAAAATGAGCGAATAACAAACAGCGAATATTCCCGCACAAATATGAAATTACATTGACAACAAGTAAACAAAACAAATAGAGAGGCTTAGACATGTGGCGATTGCACAGCCTTAAAATATGACCTAATAATTGCGTGTCTTCTTTTTATCAATGTTATTTATATTAACAAACAGTTGTAATTAGGTCATATTTCAAGGCTATGAAGAATGGAGCTAACACAAACGCGTTATGACAAAAACATGCATCGCTCGATCATAATGAAACCAATGAGACCCTGTAAAATGACACGATACAGTAATCTGGGCCATTCGCCATGCAACTTACCAGACCCCCAATCCCACATGCATCATATGAAGCAGACATATCATCTGGTACACGACTTTTGTCATGCATTTGTTAGCAGCCAATACCACAGATCTTTCACAGTTGTGGCCGTAATGCTGAATTTAAAGCGGCTTGTAACTTTAAATATAAAGAACAAACTAGATTTTGATGATACCACTAGAAAGCCCGATAAAATAGTTTGTCGTTATTCGTGGAACAGTGTTTTTTCCTTCAAAGGTGATCATTATAATTCGAAACAATAGAATTACATAAAGCATTGCAGGTTTGGGATGCTTACAAGACCACTCAGAAACAGAAAAAGTCATTTGGAATTGAATTTTAGAAGAAAAAAAAAAGCAGTCAACAATGAGAATCGAACCACTAACCCCTCACACACACACCTAACACCTCTACTGACTGCGCCATCCCGTCCATTGAAACTCAACCCGTGTAAAGTATAGTGCGTAGGAGAGACTTCGCTCAGGATAAACACTGAATTATGCCATGGCTGTACATTGGACTGGCAGCGTGCAGAATTCGATCGGGAAAACTCGTGACCTTGAGTTCTACAACTTCACAATCTTATTCTGCGTGATCAGGCACAACTATCTTCTTCTGCGTGATCAGGCACAACTCCTGAGTAAAATCCAGCAATATATATTGGGACCTGGCTCTATAATGTGGTTTTGAATATTGTGAGACAGGAAAAACCTAAATTCATGACCCCCAAATTTTCGACCTGGACCGAAAATCCAGAGTTTTGGTCATACGACCATCGGACATGTATCATATGATGCGGATTTGACCATAGAAAAATACAAAAATCATCAGAAAAAATAATCATGATTACAAGCGGAGTTATCACGATTTTTCAATTTTGACCTTTACTATGACCTTAACTGTAATTCTTGACCTTGAGCCCTATAACTTCAAAGTCATGTTCTGCGTGAGAAGCCACAACTCCTGAGTAAAAATCAGAAACATATATTGGATCCTGGCTCTACAATAGGGTTTTGAAAATTGAGACAAGCAAGACCTAAGTTCATGACCCCCAAATTTTCGACTTGGACCGAAAAGCCAGAGTTTTGGTCATACGACCATCGGACATGTATCATATGATGCGGATTTGACCATAGAAAAATACAAAAATAATCAGAAAAAATAATCATGATTACAAGCGGAGTTATCACGATTTTTCAATTTTTACCTTTACTATGACTTTAACTGTAATTCTTGACCTTGAGCCCTATAACTTCACAGTCATGTTCTGCGTGAGAAGGCACAACTCCTGAGTAAAAATCAGAAACATATATTGGATCCTGGCTCTACAATAGGGTTTTGAAAATTGAGACAAGCAAGGCCTAAGTTCATGACCCCCAAATTTTCGACTTGGACCGAAAATCCAGAGTTTTGGTCATACGACCATCGGACATGTATCATATGATGCGGATTTGACCATAGAAAAATACAAAAATAATCAGAAAAAATAATCATGATTACAAGCGGAATTATCACGATTTTTCAATTTTTACCTTTACTATGACCTTAACTGTAATTCTTGACCTTGAGCCCTATAACTTCACAGTCATGTTCTGCGTGAGAAGGCACAACTCCTGAGTAAAAATCAAAAACATATATTGGATCCCGGCTCTACAATAGGGTTTTGAAAATTGAGACAAGCAAGACCTAAGTTCATGACCCCCAAATTTTCGACCTTTACCGAAAACCGAGAGTTTAGGTCATACGACCATCAGACATGCATCATGTGATGCGGAATTGACCATAGAAAAATATAAAAATACACAGAAAAAATAATCTTGATTAGAAGCGGAGTTATCACGATTTTTCGATTTTGACCTTTACTATGACTTTAACTCTAATCCTTGACCCTGAGCTCTGAAACTTCAGGATCTTGTTCTGCGTGATAAGGCACAACTTCTGAGTAAATATCAGCAACATATATTGGAACCTGGCTCTATAATATGATTTTGAATATTGTGAGACAGGAAAAACCTAAATTCTTGACTCCCAAATTTTCGACCTGGACCGAAAATCAGGAATTTCGGTCGTACGACCATCGGACATGCATCAGATGATGCAGAATTGACCATAGAAAAATATAAAAATACCCAGAAAAAATAATCTCAATTAGAAGCGAAGTTATCGCGATTTTTCGATTTTGACCTTTTCTATGACCTTGACCTCAATTTTTGACCTTGACCTCCTAAAAGTTTACCACTTGGTACGAAATTGATTGTCCACCTTCTGGTGAAGTTTCATGGCGATACGACCAAAATTGTGACCTGTAGAGTGAACACAAACAAACACACAAACAAACAGATAAACTCAACTGACCAACATACTTGACGAAATTTACATTTCGTCAAGTAACAAACGGAACCGATCAACATACTTGACAAAATCTTTGATTTCGTCAAGTAACAAACATACAAACAAACGGAACCGATCAACATACTTGACAAAATCTTTGATTTCGTCAAGTAATAATATCCGGTGCATATATACAAGCTATTGGGCCTTAGGCAATGCCCTACATGTACTATAAACCTGTAACAGTGCTCACAATGCTCACAAACCCGGTGCTCACAAACCCCTGTTCGTCATGCCCAATAGTTCTGATATAAAGTGGCCTGTCGCTTGACCCAGACTGTATTTAGACATGAGTTTTAGGCTTTATTATATCAGTTGGACACCTCTGAGTCTGAAAACAAAGGAATTGTTTTGTTGTTTGAGATGTTCACTTGGATACATATATGATATACTGTACTACTGCTCAACCGAGTGTGTATATTTAGAAGGGGACATGTCCACAGGGGGTAATCGTTTCTGCAGCTTATTGTTGTGTGAACGGATTGAGAATCAGATTCACCCCACTGCTCTTTCTACTTTGATATCTCGGCGAGTTTTCAATTTATTCCAAATGTGAAAAGTGGAGCATAAAGTAGAATTAACACTGCCACTGACTGCATGAAAAGCTTCGTAATTGAAAGTTCAGTAAATTTTTGAAAATTGGAACCATTGACACATAAAATGTATTTGAAAGACCCAAAGACTGATAGGATTTGGATCTTTTGTGACGTCATCAATAGAGCTATTTTTCTCAAAATCATTCTGTCAAAAGCCATTATCCTACAGAATATCTACATCAAAT
The DNA here is from genome assembly GCA_949152475.1 of Terebella lapidaria. NCBI lineage: Eukaryota > Metazoa > Annelida > Polychaeta > Terebellida > Terebellidae > Terebella > Terebella lapidaria. Next base: position 36,496,836 of record OX424560.1, read on the forward strand.
TTGAAAAGAATCAAGCAACAACTGTGGACGCTATGAGTATGAAAAGACAAACAAATTAAATTTTCTCCAATTTTCCGTCATAAAAAGGTCAATTAGGCCATTACCACTGCAATTCTTGAACTGATATTTGTCAAATAGCTTCAGTAGGTATCCCCAATACTTCCCAGAGCACCGGATCAACAATAATCATGAATGGTTTATGCATCTCATGTAAACAATCAAATGAAGTATGATAAAATCACGTTTCACGTCATTATGACGTCATATGACGTCAGATTCCAAAAATAAGAACATATATCGAAACTACTTCCGAAGACCTTTCAAACGAGTTACTACTCGATATTTTCGCGAAAGGTCAAGGTCAAGGTAATTTTTTGGGTCAACTTCGACCTCAGGCGCTTGCAAAGGCTATCGGCCATACGCCTTAGGTGTAAATACAAAAGTTGATAGACTAAGTGAGTGCAATACTTTGGATTTACTTCCGCGTTTCTATCTTTCTTAGTTCCTGAGATGTAGGGACCTACATGGTTTTCACTTGCAGGTCAATATTGACCTTGGCTTTCGACCTTTGACCTTGAAATTTTTTGGAACACAATAACTTATCCTTGACTATAAACGAGTTTATCATTAGATTTTTAAGCACATTATTGACGCTTTTATCAGCATGGACAGCTTGAAACATGCAATTTCGCTTATAATGGGACTGATTTCGTTGCCATAGAAACGTCAATTACGTCATAACGAATAGACCGATCGCGCTAAAAATTGATATTGACCATGAGGAACCGGTCCCACATCGTTTCCAAGCATCAGATCGAAAATCGGGGGAGGTGACCTCCAAGGTCAAATATTCGACCTCAGGCGAACTTCTCAAGGTCAAGGTCAAAGGTCAAGGTCAAGGTCACGGAAGATAGAACTCGAGTATATCTACAATATGCACTTGATTTGAAGTCTCTACGACGATTAGAACTGGAGTTATGAGCACTTATGTGTTTTCGTCGTTTTGCGTGACCTTGACCTTGTTATTTGACCTTGAGCTTAACAAAGAGTCTGGGACCTTCCTATTTCAGCCTAGAAATTTTCTACTAAATTTCATGAATTTCCAATGAGAACTGTGGCCTGTAGAGGGCACACAAACAAACAAACAAACAAACAAACATACAAACGAGAGCCCCTAGGGCACCCACTTGCCGGAACGCATACTCATGATACTTGACAGGTTTCAATGAATTTGAAATTTCCAACTGTATCCTATTCAATATGATGCACTGATGTTTCCAACTGTATCCTATTCAATATGGTGCACTGAACTTTGTACTCGACCTTGATATTGACTTGTGGCGAACCTCTCAAGGTCAAGGTCAAAGGTCACATTCAAGGTCACTCATAAAAGGCCTTTTAATATGCCACAATATGGTCTTAGTTTGAACTCTCTGCGACGATTAGTTCCGAAGTTATGGCCATTTATGTGATTTTGACCTTTCTCTTGACCTTGGCCTCGACCTTTGACCTTGAGTCACGAAAATTGTGCATTGTCTGTGTATGAAGACATATATTTTACCTGTATAATTCCATCAGAATCGAACGAGGTTTGTGGACACTATGACCATTTGAATGTTCGAAAAAATTACGTTTATGACGTCACTGTGACGTCAACAAACGTCACATCTCAAAACTGATGAGAAAGTATGTACCAGGGAGACAAGGCCTTTCATTTGATATACTACTTGATAGGTTTCAGTTAGTTTTGAAATTTGACCTTGAAGTTTTCCTCATATGACCTTATTTTCCTGACCAAGTTCAAGGTCAATCATGAAATTGACATATACGCTCGATTGCTATGTCTCTTCTGAATGATATGGTTCGAATTTCATGAACCTACAACAATTCAAATGGATGTTATTACCGGAAACGTGTTTTTCTGGGATTTCGATGACCTTGACCTTGACCTTTGACCTTTGTACTTTAGTTACTAGAGGTCATTACTGTCAATATGCACATCAAGTTTTAAGAGATTCCATACAGTATTGACGATGTTATGGCCTTTTGAAATTTCGGAAATTTGACGTTTATGACGTCATTGTGACGTCAGTGTACGTCGCAGCGCCGAAAATAAGGTATCACTGCAATCAGGGGGTCAAGACCTTTCCAACGATATACTACTCGATATGATTCGCTGACCTTCGTACTTGACCTTGACATTCACCTCATGGCGAACTCTGAAGGTCAAGGTCAAATGTCAAGGTCAAGGTCACAGAAGATAGAACTCGATGTTATCTACAATATGAACTTAATTAGAAGTCTCTAGAACCATTAGAACCGAAGTTCTGGCCACTTATGTGTTTACGACGTTTTGCTTGACCTTGACCTCGACCTTTGACCTAGACACTCCAAAATAGGATGTTTTTTGGCCATTATCCTAGAGAATATGCACACGAATTTTTGAAGAATTCGGTGAAGAATTGTGGACGCTAGAGCGCGCACAAACAAACAAACAAACAAACACACACACAAATCCACAAACCAACCGACCAACATACTTGCCGGAATTTAAATTCCGGCAAGTAACAAACGGAACCGATCAACATACTTGACAAAATCTTTGATTTCGTCAAGTAAAAATCGGCCATAGGCCAACACTTGACGAAAATCTACACATTTGTTTACATTCAAAACATTTACTCATTATTTACACATTTATGGCATCCCCTGACAACATATAGTATTGGAAACTGAACCATTTGAAACATCTAGTTTGCGTATGTATCAACATAATATATTACCTCTAACCATGCTAACGGCACAAAATTTTGATGATGCCACTACTAAAAAACCTAAAATATATCAAAATTACAAAAATCCAAAAACAAATATCGATAGCCTAAAAATGAGCGAATAACAAACAGCAAATATTCCCGCACAAATATGAAATTACATTGACAACAAGTAAACAAAACAAATAGAGAGGCTTAGACATGTGGCGATTGCACAGCCCTAAATTATGACCTAATAATTGCTTGTCTTCTTTTTATCAATGTTTTTTATATTAACAAACAGTTGTAATTAGGTCATATTTTAAGGCTATGAAGAATGGAGTTAACACAAACGCGTTATGACAAAAACATGCATCGCTCGATCATAATGAAACCAATGAGACCCTGTAAAATGACACGATACAGTGTTTAATCTGGGCCATTCGCCATGCAACTTACCAGACCCCCAATCCCACATGCATCATATGAAGCAGACAAATCATCTGGTACACGCCTTTTGTCATGCATTTGTTAGCAGCTAATACCACAGATCATTCACAGTTGTGGCCGTAATGCTGAATTTAAAGCGGCTTGTAACTTTAAATATAAAGAACAAACTAGATTTTGATGATACCACTAGAAAGCCCGATAAAATAGTTTGTCGCTATTCGTGGAACAGTGTTTTTTCCTTCAAAGGTGATCATTATAATTCGAAACAATAGAATTACATAAAGCATGGCAGGTTTGGGATGCTTACAAGACCACCCAGAAACAGAAAAAGTCATTTGGAATTGAATTTTAGAAGAAAAAAAAATGAGTCAACAGTGAGAATCGAACCACTGACCCCTCGCACACATACCTAACGCCTCTACTGACTACGCCATTCTGTTCAATGAAACTCAACACGTGTAAAGTATAGTGCGTAGGAGAGACTTCGCTCAGGATAAACACTGAATTGTGCCATGGCTGTACATTGGACTGGGAGTGTGCAGAATTCGATCGGGAAAACTCATCACCTTGAGTTCTACAACTTCACAATCTTATTCTGCGTGATCAGGCACAACTCCTGAGTAAAATCCGGCAATATATATTGGAACCTGGCTCTATAATGTGGTTCTGAATATTGTGAGACAGGAAAAACCTAAATTCATGACCCCCAAATTTTCGACCTGGACCGAAAATCCAGAGTTTTGGTCATACGACCATCGGACATGTATCATATGATGCGGATTTGACCATAGAAAAATACAAAAATAATCAGAAAAAATAATCATGATTACAAGCGGAGTTATCACAATTTTTCAATTTTGACCTTTAGTATGACCTTAACTGTAATTCTTGACCTTGAGCCCTATAACTTCACAGTCATGTTCTGCGTGAGAAGGCACAACTCCTGAGTAAAAATCAGAAACATATATTGGATCCTGGCTCTACAATAGGGTTTTGAAAATTGAGACAAGCAAGACCTAAGTTCATGACCCCCAAATTTTCGACCTGGACCGAAAATCGAGATTTTAGGTCATACAACCAACAGACATGCATCATGTGATGCGGAATTGACCATAGAAAAATATAAAAATACACAGAAAAAATAATCTTGATTAGAAGCGGAGTTATCACGATTTTTCGATTTTGACCTTTACTATGACCTTAACTCTTATCCTTGACCCTGAGCTCTGAAACTTCAGGATCTTGTTCTGCGTGATAAGGCACAACTCCTGAGTAAAAATCAGCAACATATATCGGAACCTGGCTCTATAATATGATTTTCAATATTGTGAGAGAGGAAAAACCTAAATCTTGACCTCCAAATTTTCGACCTGGACCGAAAATCGGGAATTTGGGTCGTACAACCATCGGACATGCATCAGATGATGCAGAATTGACCATAGAAAAATATAAAAATACCCAGAAAAAATAATCTCAGTTAGAAGCGAAGTTATCGCGATTTTTCGATTTTGACCTTTTCTATGACCTTGACCTCAATTTTTGACCTTGACCTCCTAAACGTTTACCACTTGGTACGAAATTGATTGTCCACCTTCTGGTGAAGTTTCATGACGATACGACCAAAATTGTGACCTGTAGAGTGAAAACAAACAAACACACAAACAAACAAACGGATAAACTCAACTGACCAACATACTTGACGAAATTTAATTTCGTCAAGTAACAAACACATCCACGAACAGACCAACATACTTGCCGAAATCTTTAGATTCCGGCAAGTAACAAACACACACACAAATCCACAAACCAACCGACCAACATACTTGCCGGAATTTAAATTCCGGCAAGTAATGAACCGACATAGTCGACTAACTTGCCGGAATTGCTACCAGTGACCTTGACCTTTATCAATAACCTTGAAATTCTGCGATTTTCATGTACTGGCCATTCTGAATATGAGAGTGAATATCGTGTGTATATATGTTATACTATTCTTGGAGGACTTTATACTATTTTCGAATTTTGCATTTTGCTGGAAAGTTCATCAGATTTTAGTGATAAAACATTAAGTGTGTCAAAACCGACAGAATGATCAAAGTGAAAATATATTGAAACTTTGCTACAATAGATGTTTATAAAACTAACCCACTAATCCCAAATCCACAAATATATCTGTAAAACTCCCCATAATATAAAATACACATGAAAAACATGTACAATCTACACATATCATGTAAAGAAACACTGACTACATGTATTACATTATATTTGCCGTCTTAATTACTTCAAATGACGTCCGATTCCCAAAATAACAACAGATCGGGAAACTACTTTTGAAGACCTTTCAAACGAGCTACTAGTCATTTTTCAGGTCAATTCCGACCTTGGGCACTTGGAAAAGCTACATATAATAGACCTTAGATTTAATGCAATTGTTGCTAGTCTCAGTTAGTACTACATTATACTTTTACTTTCGTATTTTCATCCTTAATATTTATTAGATATAGTGACACACTTGATTTTCACCCAAAGGTCAACATTGACCTGGACTTTTGACTCTTGACCTTGAAATTTTGGTGGACCGAAAAGAACTAACCTAGCTTATGAAACGGTCTAAATGACAAATTTTTATACTCATTATCCACGCTGATAATAACATGGATATCTTGAAATATGTAACTTCGCTTATAATGGGAACGAAACAGATAATCCAATCGAGTTAAAAATTAATAGGGAGCATCAGAGTTCGGTTCCTCATCGTATTCAAGTATCAGATCGTATTCAAGTATCAGTCCCATCGTGATTATGGAATGTGGGTCTACTATCAAATATCCAATATAGTCTGGATTTTGAACTGTGGCATAATGTTCACCAATTATCTGGGTCGTTTAGCGTAATTGCACGTTTCTTCATGCGATATTCGAGTTTGGTACAATATAATGATATCCAAGTGGAGAATTAGAATGAAATTTTAGAAATGTTTTTAAATATGCCTGGTAGCAAACGTGTCACCCGCATTTTTTTGTGCGATAATGAATGATCGACCAGTTGTACCATTTATGTCGTTCTTAACAATTTCTAAGCGAAACGGTGCGTACGCCATAGCCTGCGGAGTTTGTTGACGTGAGCAAAAAAAACGAATTTGTTTGGTGTTAATTTTGGATAATTTGGCAAACATACGAAAGGGGACGGTTTAATTGTGTTATGATTAACGTAGCTTAGGTTCAGATACTCCTTTCCCCATGTTTTGTGGCCGTTAGCTAGACATTTTCGGTAGCAAATCTTGGTTTGTAATATGGATGGATGGTTATCACAATGCGGTGATTTGTGTCGGGGGCGGCACGTTGGAAGTTTTCACCCACGCTCGATTCAATGCTGCGTTCGATTCCTATCTGGCAAAAAGGTGATCCCAGTTTCCCTTCATGCACCCAATAATGCACATAATGCACCCATATTACGGCGCACCACGTTATAGCATGTCAACAACCAATCTATTCTATAGTGGACTAAACAGTTTCCGTGGTATTAAGAAATATTTTCCACAATAAAATAGAAAGAAAAGAAACAAAACTGCTTATTTGTATAAGAGCCGTCAGTTCTTGGAGTCGATCTGCAGCACCAGGAAAACATGACGGAAAATGAGTGTATTTTTAATTAGAATGATGTATACGAATGGTTTTGTTTGTTTATTGCTGTATCATCTGGATTGGGAATAAAATGGTAATACCATACCTGTGAAGTCTTATCTTTTATCTGCATGCAAACAGCTTTGTGGAAACTGCCTCTTTCCTCAGTCGATCATTGATGCTAGGTCAGTGACGCACTCACTCGGTCACTGATGAAAATATTTATAGCCCCCATATATCATCAAACGCATGGAATACAAGTTAGATTTTGGTACCATCACTTAGCGTAACCAATGTAAATGTGCATTTGCCAATCATAATGCTCATACTAGTATTGTTCAAAAAGTCACATAAGATACTCTGTGAAGATCAAGGCTTTGGAGTGCTGCCCAATTTTTCGTTATTTCTATCTTCAGTGGTATTCCTGGACATTTATGTATTGAGTGGCCTGCAATATGATAATAACTCTACAATGATACTTGATGTTGGCACTGGTACATTTCGAGAGCGATTCCCGCTCGAGTTGTATTTGCTGATAAAAAAAAAACTGAATATCTCATAAATACATGTAATTAAATTCTTTCAATATTTCATTTTTTTCTCAGACCGAGTGAACATCCGTGTTACTGTCAAAACACAAATATTTTGTGGTCAATTTATTTTTACTCATTTATTTTTTGCTCATTTTTTGTTCAGTCGCAAAATTAAATTGACAGCAAATATTTCTCTTCTGTATACATAATACACTTGCCAGCTAAAACCTGCAAGCTTCTATCTCCGCAAATTTGTCTGGAAAGAAAAACCACAACTACTAGGCGCATATATTTGTCTCTTCACAGTAATAAGACGATTACTGTATTGGTCCTAATATAAATGATGTGCTATTTAAGTGCAACAGTTAACATTAGGGCCCATATACAGGCTAGGTAAAATTTAGGAACCATTTTGAGGGAATTATTTATATAATACTTGTATGCTGTTTATGAAGTGTTATTTTTTGGGGAAAGTAGCCTGGATACGATGTTTAAAACATCCCAAGACCTTGTTGTAAGGAATAAATACAGTTATAAAGTGCGAAACAAAACCCTTCTTTCGCTGCGAAAGAGGGACTATCGGGGTAGTGCGTTTATTGGAACCCATGATGCTTATGGAGTACCACACACATGTTTGGTTTGTGCATGTTTTGTCAACGGAACACTTAACACCATTCGCACCGCATCAATAGAATACAGCATAACACATGGTCTGGGATGGATTCCAATCACTGCATCAATACAGTTTCGTGAAATTAATTTTATAGACGTTAGCGTATTTGAACACATTCTGAATTTATTGAGATCTCTATCATGTTATAGAGTAGACATGCGAAAATTACCATAAATGTACAATGTATAAAATACAGTCCCTTATTGTGATACATTACCAGGTAATGGTATGTTATAAGGGTAGTATGGGTACATCGAACACCATTGCATACCATGTTACTGCATATACATTATCAAACCTTTCAAATGTTATGAAACGACATTTTGTTATATCACCGCACATATTGTCAGTAATATTTTTTAATTCATCAATGTGAATAAAGAAAGTATGAACAGTGACGGTATGTAGAACTCAGCCAGTTCAGTCTGCATAATGGATTTCTGTCATACATATTTTCTTGTGAACATGTGCAGGTTTCTAATCTCAACTGATTATTATAATTGTTTTTTATGGACATGTTTTATAGTATGTTGACGACACCAGTCGATTTTCGTGACCAATTTCTGACATATCTTTTGCATACGATATATGGGGAGACTATGAATGTTGGTGAGATTGCATGGTCTGGATAGGAAAGTTGAGATTGATGCAGGCTAAATTATTACGAGAAATATCCGCTTTGACAACTATGATCATTCCAATAATATGAAAGGAGGTGACATTGAGTTCAAGAGTTGCCCAAGATCAGCAATATTCATATATGACCCTTCACAAGTCAAATATCACGAAAAAAAAAAAATTCTGGCCATTCTCACGAGTTATTGCTTACAGCATTTTGTTGACATATGAATGATTGCCAGAAATTTCTCGAATTTTAGTAACTGTATTCAAACTATGTACACAGTGTAACTAGTAGCCATTCTATTGAATAAATGGCAACAAAATTTTTCTAGCGTTCGTGGGCGGTCACATTTCATAACATTGTGTACTTTACATGTTCTGTACCTTCATGCAATTATAAAAAGAAACTTATTCATCTTTTGCTAAGCTCACTAAATTGATGATATTTAGGTTGTTTTAGGGACAAATTGTGACTAATGTTGGAGGTGTGATTGACTGCAACAATGGACTCTTCACTCACTATTTACTAGTACATTACTAGGCATCTGCTGTAACCTGTGATTTCTGTCCACAGGTCTGTGGCATCGACATTCCCGAGATAGCTTTCCGAGTTTGTCTTGTGAGTTGCTTTATTATATTTTGTGATTTTCAGTATAAATGTACGTCATATTCTGTGGTTGTCCATATAACTCTACAAATTAACTATACATTATTCTGGGTTAATTCAGCGATACCAATTCTAATGTACTGATAAATCATGTACATGTATGGTCATTCTTTTCAGACCACGTTCGACTCGTCGGCAGTTGACTACAGTCCTGGTCTTCCAGTTGACTACAGCCCTGCAAACACGTTCTTGAGACAGAAGAGATACTTCAGTACTTGTGGTGTATGCATTGGATTCGGGTTACTAGTACATTAAAAAAATCATGTAGTATTTTGTACACAATGCAAATATTTCGAGATTGTAATTAAATTAATCTTACCTGATGTGGCAACTTGATAAGATTTTTTTTTCTTTCAGGCTGTTGTTGTTCCGGTGTTCTTCAAGCTACACTTTGCACGGAACGGTGCTTTGTGTGGTAGCTCACAATTTCTCAGAAGGTCTTTGTGAGTTAGTCTCTTTGTTTGACGTACTAAACAAGAGATAACAGCTACTCGGAACTCTCACCGAGGACAAACCTTGCACACAGCGTGGTGCAAGGTAGCTGGATTCCAGCCTTAACCTGGAACGAGGTTAAGGTCCTGTGCTCGAGAATCACCAGAAGGTGTGCCTTGAGGGCGTCCGTAACGCCAAAAAACTTGTCACTTAGTATCAGTGGCAAGGTGTGGCCTTGAGAGAAACAGACATCGGCCCAACCCAAATTTGTGGACTGAATTATTGATTGACTTGTGTTGAAAAAAAAAATAAATTCATTCAACATTCGTCAGACTGTCCCATTTATATTACGATCATAACGTTCCATAAATATTGTGGCTGGGGACTTTGGTACATAACTTGCGAGTTATTCGACTATTTGTATCTATCTCGTGCAGAATAAAGAATTCCATTGCATCCTGTTACTGATTGACTACATTCACTGCTAGTCCATGCGAGCATAAGCTGATAATATCTGAGAGTAAACAACGAACAACATTTGATCTGTTTAGTTCTTGAATCATCTTCAAAAGCTTCTAACGATACGGATAGGAAAGTGATATTTCACGTGACAATCAGTACTGTGAATTTTCGAATCAACTTCTCAAGTAGAGAGATTTTGACTAGTACAACATTTTATAAATAAGTGCTTTCACTGTACCTACATTTGGGAATCGTGTGGTGTTTATTTTGTATATATACATACAGTGAAAATGGCCAGGCGAAAGAGTGCAGACCAAAGAAGAAAGGAAGCAAAGCTTAGAGTGAGGGCACTGCGGGAAAATGAAACATCAAGTGAAAAATGTGAAAGATTGGAGAAAGAACGAAAACGACGTTCAGCAATTCGACAAACTGAAATGCCAGAGGAAAAAAAACAGAGAGTTGCTAGACAATCGAAAAGTCAGAAAGAGTTGCGAATTAAAGAAACAACAGAACAAAAACAGGAAAGACTAGATACACAATCAAAAATTCAGAGGGACTTACGAGTTAAAGAAACAACAGAACAAAAACGGCAAAGACTAGATACACAATCAAAAATTCAGAGGGACTTGCGAGTTAAAGAAACAACAGAACAAAAACAGGAAAGACTAGATACACAATCAAAAATTCAGAGGGACTTACGAGTTAAAGAAACAACAGAACAAAAACGGCAAAGACTAGATACACAATCAAAAATTCAGAAGGACTTGCGAGTTAAAGAAACAACAGAACAAAAACGGCAAAGACTAGATACACAATCAAAAATTCAGAGGGATCTGCGGAACAGAGAAACGGCAGAACAAAAGACGCTAAGACTTGACAGAAAACGTTGTCATAAAACAGAAAGGCTTGAAAATGAAACGCCCCAACAAAAAAGACTTAGGCTTGACAAACAAATTAAGATTCACAAGGATAAGATAGAAAAGGAAACACCAGTACAGAAAAGGTTAAGAACTGTTGAACAACAGAAGCGTCAGAGAACTTTGCGTGAGAAAAAAAATAATACTGCTGATAATGTAGTATGTAGCTTCCTGAAAAAAGTTAAGGACTCTGCTAATTATGTATGTTGTTCATGTCATAGATTGCTGTACAGGATGACAGTCATTCGCCTGAATGATGAAAAATACAAGAAGTGTTCCAAAACTCTCTTGAGTGAGGTGCTTTCATTTCGACTGAAATCATATGATGATCATGAATGGATTTGCAGAACATGCCATTTGACACTAAAAAGGGGAAAGTTACCTGCACAATCCAAAGCTAATAATTTGACATTAGTTGAACAACCACAGGAATTGAAAGACCTGAATCCATTAGAATTGAGACTTCTCTGTCAGAGAATTCCGTTTATGAAAATGGTTGCATTACCAAGGGGCAAACAACATGGAATTCATGGACCAGCAGTGAATGTGCCATCAAAACTAGATGCAGTTTGTCAGTTATTGCCACGGCTTCCATCAGAATCACAAATTGTCCCGATGAAGCTCAAGAGACAGCTGAAACATTCTTCCCATTACATACATGAACATGTAAGACCTGATGTATTGATGAATGCACTTAGGTGGTTGAAAAAAAATAATCCACATTATAGCTCAGTAGAGATAAATGACCATTGGGTTGAAGACGCTAAAGATGATGATAATGAGCTGTGGCGAGCAATCAGTTTGGGTATAGGAGAAGTTAACAACGCAAAAGAACAAGGAGCAAAGGACAAAGACCAAAACAAAAATCTGCAAGAAAACACATCCAATATAGTCAAAGGAGACGATCGTCAAATAACATCAGGCAACAACACATTTGAAGTTGTGTCTATGTCCGATATAAGTAGGCCCAATCGGAATGATTATGATAAACTTGCTACGATGGCAAGGCAAAACGATATGAATATTATCGATGTACCAGGAGATGGGAATTGTATGTTTTATGCAATTTGGCACCACCTCGAAAAGCTTGGTATCACAAATACAAATGCTACTTTGTTGCGCTTCCAGGTTTCTGAATTCATGCGGCAAAATCGGGAACACTACATAGATTTCATAGCAGTGAGAATTGCAAATCAGGATTTGTCAAATGCTGACACAGAACAACCAACTGTAGAAGACCTGGTTATCAATGCCATAGATGACCGAGATTCACAGAGAGAAGTACAGTGGGTCAGATATCTCGATGATCTTGAAAATGGAAGTCTCTGGGGTGATAATGTAATATTGCAAGCTTTTGCAGACATGTATTCTTTGACAGTGAATGTCCATGCAACTTCTTCTGAAGTGGTACATGTTGTCACACCGAGAGATGGTAACGAAGGTGCGCATGTAATTCACCTTGGATTGATTGCACAATCCCATTATGTGATTTTTGAACCATGCATGACTTCTGAATTCCGCGCAAGCTACAACAATCTGACAGAAGTGAGCATCAGGGGTTCTGATAGTGATGATGACACTGATGAGATGGTAGCTGAAGATGAGCAAGCATTTGAGGAAGCTTCGAAAATTCGTGGATTACCTTATGAAACGAGCATGGTGAATGAATACCCCGAACTAATGAACAAAGTGATCAGTGTTGCACCAGCGGAAGGCCAGAAACCGACACCTTTTCTCAGTGATCCTAACTTTGAAGAACTCTCAAATCCAGACAAATATCCAGATGGAGCAAATGCAATGACAGCTGAACGCCCCTGTGATCTGACACCACGAAGGTATTTCAACCAAAGATTACTTGATTTTGATGGTCGGTTTGGGTCAATAGAGTATATCCTGAGTGCACAGTATGCCACAGAATGCAAACAAGTGACCAGTGATATCAACCACTACATTTTCCGAAGAGCAAGTGGAAAGAATTTCCAAGGAAAATCTTTGACGGCTGGAATGGTTAAAAGTGTTGAACAAATGAAAGGCTATGTGAAAACTGACCATGCATATAGAATGCTAAAGAACGTAAGAGGAACGCCAGCCTACTTCCAAACTGTGTTCTATGACGTGTTGGGTATGGTTCGACAGCTAGGGATACCAACTTGGTTCTTCACAGTGTCTGCTGCTGACATGCAATGGCCTGATGTTATACAGACGATAGCAAGACAATATGGGACAATTTTGAGTGATGAAGATGTAAAAAAATTGTCATTTATTGAAAGATCCCAATGGTTGAGAAGGAATCCAGTGACTGCTGCAAGACAGTTTCAGTACAGACTGGAGCTCTTATTCAAGGATGTTCTGAAATCTAATGCAAAGCCATTAGGAGAGATTGTTGACTATGTCATTCGCATTGAATTTCAAGCTCGCGGATCTCCTCATGCACACACTCTGCTCTGGGTGAAAAATGCACCGAAGATTAATGTCAATTCAGATGAACAGATTGTGTCTTTCATTGAAAAACATATTACTTGTGAAATTCCTGAAGACGATCCTTCTCTGGAAGAGCTGGTGAAGAAGTTGCAGACACACACTCATTCATCGTACTGCAAGAAAAAAGGGCACTGCAGATTTAACTACCCAAGACCACCAGCTCCTCTCACAATCATTGCAAGAGAACCAGACGATCCTGAGACGGCGAATCATAAGAAAGAGCATGCTTCAGATGTTCTGAGTAAAGTTAAGAATGTCGTTTGTGATGAGAATACACCAAAAGATAGCAATATGAGTGAAATCTTGACAAGAGCAGAGGTCTCTTTGGAAAACTACACACAAGCATTAAAAGTTTCAGAGAGAGGCACAACTGTAATTCTGAAGAGAGCTCCCCAGGAGACATATGTTAATGCCTACAATCCCACTGTATTGAAAGCTTGGCAGGCAAACATTGATGTACAATATATAATCGATGCTTATGCGTGTGTTATGTACATAGCTGCATATATGACAAAGAATGAGAAAGGCGTAGGAGAGCTTCTCAAGCAAGTCTGTAAAGAGCATAAAGATCAGGAAATAAAGACCATGTTACGACGTGTGGGTTCTGTATTTCTGAACCATCGTGAACTCAGTGCACAAGAAGCTGTCTATCGCATTTTGTCCATGCCAATGAAGAAATTCAGCAGAGAAGTGTTGTTTGTGAATACTGACCAAATGTGTGACAGGGCAGCAGTTCTCAAGCCTCAAAAACAACTTGATGAACTGGAGGATTCTGATGAAAATATATTCCAAAGTAATGTTGTTGAAAGATATTCACTGAGGCCAGACTGTGTTGGAAATCTATGTCTTGCAGATTTTGCGTGTAACTACAAAGTTAGTTATGCAAATCCAGATGAATGCACAGATGACAGCAACCCTATTGTGTTAGAAATTGAAGATGATATAGAAAACCGTAGAAGACTCCCCAAGTATATTCATTTGAAAAAAAATGGTGGCGTAATGCAGAAGCGAAAGCGTGAGGCTGTCATCAGGTTTCGCAAATTCAGTCGTGAAAAAACTCCGAGTGACTTCTATCGAGCAAAGCTGATGTTGTTTCTTCCATGGAGAAATGAAGAAAGTGACTTACTGGCCCAATATCCTGACTATGCATCACATTATTTCGCCGTTGAAGAATCAATCCATGAGAACGAAAGCAAGTTCACAGAAAATTTGGAATTGATAGACGAGGCTATGGAAAACAACGAAAGACTTGGGCCACCAGAACATGTATGGGCAGATATTGCACCAGGTGCCGAACATGAGAATTTACAAGATATTAATGAGGGTATTGATGTTGAGAGAGACATGGACCAGGAAGATCTTCTTGATAATGCTGCAATGATAGAACGACCTGATGGTCAACATGTGTCCGAAATTACTGCACGATATCAAGCTGAGGCTGAAAAGCAGACATTAGAGGATGACGAGTACAGACGCATGGTTCGTGGATTGAATGCAAAACAAGCAGAAATTGTGTTCTACAACAGGAAATGGTGCAAGGAAACAGTGATTGCTCTAAGAGAAAACAAGCCAATCAAACCATATCACGTGTTCATTAGTGGACCTGGTGGTGTTGGGAAATCACACGTGATCAAATTGATAGAGTCAGACGCAAGGAAGCTGCTGCGAATGTCAAGCACCATAGGGCCATCTGATGTAGTCGTACTCTTACTTGCTCCAACTGGTGTAGCGGCTTACCAGATAGGTGGTATGACAATTCATTCTGCATTGATGTTGCAAGCAAAAATGTATGGGTGTGACCAAATATCATTTGACAAACTGAATAGTTTGAGATCCAAACTCGAGAACCTTTATTTGTTGATCGTTGATGAAATATCTATGGTGGGACCAGATATGTTACTGCACATTCACAAGAGATTGGAAAAAATCAAGGGTGTGACAGGAGACTCAGTCTTTGGCAATGTGTCAGTGCTAGCAGTTGGAGACATGTATCAACTTCCACCAGTGAAACAGTCTAACATTTTTCAACCTGTTCGTGATCCTGTTGAGCGGCAACATGTGGAAAGACCACTTTAGACTGCATGAATTAGATGAAGTTATGCGTCAAAAGGATGATGGTGCTTTTGCTGAAATGCTTTGCCGTATCAGAGTAGGAAAACACACAGAGGCTGATATTGCAATGCTGCAAGGACGTGAGATAACCGAGGATGACACTTCTTATCCACATGATGCACTACATGTCTTTGCATTCAATGCTGATGTTGATGACAGGAACGAGAAAAAACTAAGAGAATTAGAGCCAAATGAAGAAAAGCTATCGTATATTCATGCATCAGATGATAAGACTGATAGTACTGGCCAGCTAGATTTGGGAAAAGTACGTGCATCAGCAAAACGTTCAGAAACGGCAGGCTTGCATACAGTTTTGATACTAGCAGAGAATGCAAGAGTGATGTTGACGTATAATGTGGACACTGCGGACGGTCTTGTAAATGGTGTACTCGGAACAGTGGAAAGTATTGTGAAAAATGTGCATGGAAAAACACAAGTTGTTCTTGTTAAATTTGATAATGACACAGTTGGCAGAAATACTATTCGCACCAGTCAATGGAAGAATGAATACCCAAATGCAGTTCCAATACAGAGACATGAAGGAAGGTTTGAAAAAGGTAACAGGAAAGGCGCTCAAATTGCGAGAAGACAGTTTCCTCTCACGTTGGCATGGGCTGTGACGATTCATAAATGTCAGGGTCTTACAGTTGATACAATAGTTGTCAATATGAAAGGAGCAAAACGCTTTGGGAAAGGACAGGCATATGTAGCGTTTAGCCGTGTGAAGACTATGGAAGGTTTATATATTGTGAATTTCGATGCTGTTGGGATCAAAGCCAATGACAGAGTCGAAACTGACATGGAAGAAATGCGAGAGAACACAATACCGAAAGATTACTTGAAGCTCATGGATGTCAAGAAGTCTGACTACAAAACGATAGGGCATTTAAATGTGCGGTACTTTTTGAAGAAGCTCCCGGATTTACTGAGTGACAGATATATTGACATATTACAACGTGTGGATGTTATGTGCTTTACCGAAACGTATTTGGCTAAAGAGCACAATATTGACACCTTCTGTCAGAAATACAGTTACAATACCTTCAGACAAGACGTTCCATCTATAGACGTACATGGTGGGATGCATGGTATCATGATTTGTGGAAAATACGGACTGCAAGGAAAGGATAACACGCCTGAGAACACTGAGGGGTTGGAATGCAAAGTTGTAACTTTTGAAGCTGTTCAGCTGACTGTGGTCCTTGTCTACAGAAAACCATGCTTTCACTTGGACCAATTTCTCAAGAAGCTCGGCAGTGTACTGCAAAAGTTGCCCCTTGATACACCGATAGTTGTTCTTGGTGATTTCAACGATGATCTTAGTGTCAATCCTGAAAGCAAACTTACGAACTTAATGACGGAACTAGGATTCGATCAACTTGTAACAACACCCACTACAGATAGAGGCACATTGATTGACCATATATACTACAATAGATTCTCATTAGCTGACGTTATTGATGTACATGATACCTATTGTTCTGATCACGACATGACGTTCCTATCTACGAAGTGTGCATAAATGGTTTATTTCAAGTTTGCATTATAATTGAAGAATTGACCTTTTAGATATTGACCTTTTATATATATTTTTTAATTGATACTCAATAGATTTATTGGCATTTGCAGTGTTTTTTCGTTGATGTCAACATTGGTAACAAACAGTTCCTCAAATTGAATAATCCTACAACACTTCCAAATGAAAGAATGGAATCTATAACATTTTATTCATGACAAATTTATTTATTGGTATTGATTGCTAACAATGAAAATTCATTAATGGTGAACAATTGCAAATGAATTCAAATTTGTTCAGTAGGGACCCAGGCATTTCACTCCTGTTCGTGATCACATCTTGAACGGTATAAGGCATATTTGTTGTACATACGGAAAAAAATTGTATTCAATAATGTACCCCATTGGGGTTCTGAAGGTTATCAGTTTCATAAGTGTCATAAGTAAACTTCACTTTCCTGTCAGGGTTGCATGGAGTTTACATTTAAAACTTTGGGAATATTTCTCCATGCACGTGATAGTGTTTTTGACATGCCTGTCAACGAGGTTTCCATAATTTTTATTTCATAGTTGAATCACTACAATGAATCACTCATGCCTCATTTTATTCAAACGTATGTGTATTCACTTTATTGGTGTGTTTTATTATTTCATATTGTCACAAATGTAGTTTATGTTTCTGTCAAGTGGACGGTAATGATACTCACCATATACTTACTCATAAGTATCTCCTGGCTATTATTTCACACTGCTTTTTAAAAAAAATGTCCACAGCATTTGCTGCCAAATGAGGGTTAATGACTCCATTTTGATGATGATTGTCGTGCTTAAGATTAGTATGTGTAAATTATGAGTATAGAGTGGTGAAATTGGTTTGTTGTCTGATCATTTTTAGGATGTGCAACTTGGACAGGCGTTTGCCTGTGCAAGTTGCATGGATGGGGCCAGGGTGGGGTAAGTGGCGCCCTCTGGTGCACAATAAATGTGAATTTAGTTAATCTTCTGAAGGATGCTGGTTCACACAAATGTTTTACTGCTCCAACAGAGAGGTATTATGTTCATATATCCGAATATATATTAACATATGTTGTTTCTAAGCCTGACGTGCTCTTTGACTGTTTGTATTGTCTTCTGTACTGCGGTTGCCTTTCATCATCACACCAGCAGAATGACTTGTATGTGGAATATCTGAAATTGTATTTTTATTATTGAATATGTTCGTAAACTAGTAACAAGTACTTGAACAGATCCAATACATTACTTATTCAGTTATATAGTGTGTTTGTTTGTAATAATGTTTATCAGCATCCTTAATACTTGATTGTTGTCTTCTAATTGTTGTGCAATGTGTGTTAAGTTGGTGGATCACAATGTGAAAAGTATTTTTGTTTTGGGTGTTTTCAATTTCAAGGCTTTGATTCATGCATATGTGATATAATTCTAATGATTCAAAGACATCATTCAAGCCTGAGAGTGCCGCTTGGGGGTAGAGGTAACTTTTACTAATATATCGTTGTGAAAATGGGATTTATCATGGAGTTTTCTTGGGTCACTGTCAACTGTAGTGGTATTGTGCTATTCATGAATGATAACCTGATTCGAATTGTTCAAGTGTAGTTTATATATATAAATGCCCAAAACAATATTTGATGCAACATGTGAAAGGAATATATGTTTCCAAGCATACTGCTGTCCAAACTATAATTGTTGTGAAGTTTCGCAAAATAGCATGACAGTTTTTGCAGGTAACGTTTTTGTTATCTCTGATGTAGCTCCAAATTATGGGTATCATCTGATAACCCTATTTGCATAAGGCAAATTTCCTATACCAGACGAAATCTAGAATTTCAAATCATCTCCTTTAACATTCAAAGCACGTGCCTGGAATATTTAGCTGATCTGTAACTTCACGTGTGAAATGCCAAACACATGTACTCAAAAAATATCATTTTTGCTGTCCCAAGGAAGAGTACGGATAGTTCCAGAACATATATATTTCAATAATTTATGCCATATTAATTTTCCTAGTTTTGTTTTTGACTTCTTTGCATATATAGTTTACTTTGGCCTGATAGACTGGAAATTGGTGTACATATATAGTTGTTAATATTTGATGGTATATAATTGTAGACACTTCTGTGTACACATTTGTATGTACAAATACGTTGTGGTCCGAAATAAGATTCATGACTGAAGGTATTAGCATTACACATGCATGATGTATATGATTGTCAGCAAATTTACTGAGTGTTTAGTAATGAAGGTGATATAATCAATATTGTATGCTGTTAACATTTTGACATCGGCTGACTGCGAGACTGAACATGCGTGAACAATGACATGAAACTGTCTTTATTATTCGATCATTTTCATCGTCATTCATTAAGCCTCTGGCGTGGCATTAAGTTGCCCGTAAGCAAAGAAATATCATCTTGCATAATCATCAGCATCATCCATTAAGCCTCTGACTTGGCATTAAGTTGCCAGTAGGCAAAGAAAGTAGTCTAAAGATCTAGCATGGTCATTTCGCATATAAAACTAGAGCAGTCAGCCAACTGTAGAAGGATAATCTGCAATATATTACATTGATTGATTAAAATGATCAGATGTTACATGTAACAAATGGTTTTAGGCCACAAACAGTTTGAGTGCCTTATTGAGTGCCTACAAATTGAAATTCACCAAGTTGTTGCCATATCCAGTGGAAAATTGTTCAAGTATGTGGCTGCATACGCAATACTAAAAAGAATTAAGAAAACCCATTCTAATATATACGTGTATATATTTTTTAAATCATAGAACTTATTCATTAATGTGGATTTTTGTTAATGAGAGACTTGTTCGTATCATGACACATGGCTATCGTTATCAATGATCTGACAATTTTTGTTCATATGTGAATCTTTAGTGTAAATGCACTAGTATGTATACACTCTGTTGGATGATAAATCATCTCTATTTGTTTCATTATGTTTAGATTTGTAATATTACATAGGAGCATGACGGATTATTTGCTGTCTCAGATGTGAAAAAGATGTTTGTTGCTGTATTATTAATATATGTGTTTTTGTTCAGTAAAATACGTTATTTACAATATTAATGTATTGTTGGTTCATTCATCTGATAAACAGTTCCGACCTGATCACAGACTAGTTTTGAATCCTGACCACAGACGACTGTTTGGCCTACAACATTGCTTATCAGATTACTAATAAGGCCTTAATATCAGTAAAAAATCATATTTGACGTCTGATTCTGAAAATGGCGACAGATTTGGAAAGTCTCTCATTTTGCTCAAAGACCTTTCAAAAAAGCTACTACTCGATATACTCACAACAAGTCAAGATCAATGTCATTTTCAAGTTCAACTTCGACCTTGGGCGCTTGAAGAGGTCATAGGCCTTAGGTTTATACAGAAGTCGCCAGCCTTTATAAGTGCTTCATTCCGGATTTCCTTTGTGTTTCTGTTTTCATCACTTCCTGAGACCTACTCGACTAGTGACCTACTCGATTTTCACCTAAAGGTAAATTTTGACCTTGACCTCTGACTCTTGACCTTGAAATTTCGTGAACTGGAACTTGCTTAATAAATAGTCCACTGAGACATTGAAGGAAAGACTCCCTCCAATATTGACTTTATGACCTTTTGAAATTTGGGATATTTGATGTTTATGGCGTCATTGTAACGTCACTGTAGCTCAAAGCACCAAAAATGAGGCATCACTGGACTTAGGAGACCAAGACCTTTCTAACTCTATACTGGTTCGTCTTTGAACTGGACATTGACCTTATGGCGAAATTCTCCAGTCAAGGTCAAAGGTCACATTCAAGGTCACATAAGAAAGGCGTTTTGATATGTTACAGTATGGTCTTAGCTTGAACTCTGCGATGAATAGTTCCGAAGTTATGGCCATTTATGTGATTTTGACCTTTTCCTTGACCTTGACTTTGACCTTTGACTTCGAGTCACAAAAACTGTGCACTGCCTGTGCATGGAGATACAGACTATATTTGAATAACTTAATCGGAATTGATCAAAAATTATGGACACTATGGCCTTTTTCAATTTTGAAAAATTTACGTTCGTGACGTCAATAAACGTCACATCTGAAAACGAATGGAACAATATGTATCATGGAATCAAGACCTTCCATTTGATACTACTTGATAGGTTTCATTCAGCTTGAAAATTTGATCTTCAAGTTTTGCTCAGGTGACCTCATTTTCCTGACCAAGTTCAAGGTCAACCATGGAATTGACATATATTTCTGATTGTCATATCTGTTGTGAGTGATATGAATCAAATTTAATGAGTCTACCGCGATTCAAACATGTTATTACCGAAAAGGTGTTTTTTCTGAGATTTCGGTGACCTTGACCTTTACCTTTGTATCTCAATTCGTAGAGGTCAATGCTGATAATATGCATATCAAGTTTCAAGTGATTCCATACAGTATTGACGCTAATATGGTTGCTTGAAATTTCGGAAATTTAACGTTCATGACAACATTGTGACGTCAGTATACGTCACAGCGCCAAAAATAAGATATCATTGAAATTAGGAGCTATTTGATATGGTGCACTGACCTTCGTATATGGCATTGACTTATGGCGAACTTCTCAAGGTCAAGGTCAAAGGTCACATACAAAGACCTTTTGATATGCTACAACATGGTCCTAGTTTGAACTCTTTATGGCGATCAGTTCCAAAATTATGACCATTTATGTGATTTTGACCTTTTCCTTGATCTTGACCTTGACCTTTGACCTTGAGTCACGAAAATTGTGCATTGCCTGTGCATGAAGACATATATTATACCTGTATAATTTCATCAGAATCGAACAATATTTGTGGACACTATGACCGTTTGAAATTTCGAAAAATTAACGTTTATGACGTCATTGTCACGTCAATAAACGTCACATCTCAAAACTGATGAGAAAGTATGTACCAGGGAATCAAGACCTTTCATTTGATATACTACTTGATAGGTTTCAGTAAGTTTTGAAATTTGACCTTGAAGTTTACCTCATATGACCTTATTTTAATGACCAAGTTCAAGCTCAATCATGAAATTAACATATACGCCCGATTGCTAAACCTCTTCTCAATGATATGGTTCAAATTTCATGAACCTACAACAGTTCAAATGGATGTTATTACCGGAAACATGCTTTTCTGGGATTTCGATGACCTTGACCTTGACCTTTGACCTTTGTACTCAAATTCGTAGAAGTCATTGCTGTCAATATGCATATCAAGTTTCAAGAGATTCCATACAGTATTGACGATGTTATGGCCTTTTGAAATTTCGGAAATTTGACGTTTATGACGTCATTGTGACGTCAGTGTACGTCGCAGCGCCGAAAATAAGGTATCACTGCAATCAGGGAATCAAGACCTTTCCAACGATATACTACTCGATATGATTCGCTGACCTTCGTACTTGACCTTGACATTCACCTCATGGCGAACTTCTGAAGGTCAAGGTCAAATGTCAAGGTCAAGGTCACCGAAGATAGAACTCGAGTTTATCTACCATATGAACTTAGTTTGAAGTCTCTAGCACAAAAAGAACCAGAGTTATGGCCACTTATGTGTTTTTAACGTTTTGCGTGACCTTGACCTTGACCTTTGTCCTAGAATCACCAAAATCGTGCAGTCTCGAGCCATCATCCTAGAGAATATGCACACCAAGTTTGGGCAGAATCGAGCCATAATTGTGGGCGCTAGAGTGCGTACAAACAAACAAACAAACAAACAAACAAACGAGAGCCCCTAGGGCACCCACTTGCCGGAACGCATACTCATGATACTTGACAGGTTTCAATGAATTTGAAATTTCCAACTGTATCCTATTCAATATGATGCACTGATGTTTCCAACTGTATCCTATTCAATATGGTGCACTGAACTTTGTACTCGACCTTGATATTGACTTGTGGCGAACCTCTCAAGGTCAAGGTCAAAGGTCACATTCAAGGTCATTCATGAAAGTCATTTTAATATGCCACAATATGGTCTTAGTTTGAACTCTCTGCGACGATTAGTTCCGAAGTTATGGCCATTTATGTGATTTTGACCTTTCTCTTGACCTTGACCTCGACCTTTGACCTTGAGTCACGAAAATTGTGCATTGTCTGTGTATGAAGACATATATTTTACCTGTATAATTCCATCAGAATCGAACAAGGTTTGTGGACACTATGACCATTTGAAAGTTCGAAAAAATTACGTTTATGACGTCACTGTGACGTCAATAAACGTCACATCTCAAAACTGATGAGAAAGTATGTACCAGGGAGTCAAGACCTTTCATTTGATATACTACTTGATAGGTTTCAGTTAGTTTTGAAATTTGACCTTGAAGTTTTCCTCATATGACCTTATTTTCCTGACCAAGTTCAAGGTCAGTCATAAAATTGTCATATACGCTCGATTGCTATGTCTCTTCTGAATGATATGGTTCGAATTTCACGAACCTACAACAATTCAAATGGATGTTATTACCGGAAACGTTTTTCTGGGATTTCGATGACCTTGACCTTGACCTTTGACCTTTGTACTTTAGTTACTAGAGGTCATTACTGTCAATATGCACATCAAGTTTTAAAAGATTCCATACAGTATTGACGATGTTATGGCCTTTTGAAATTTCGGAAATTTGACGTTTATGACGTCATTGTGACGTCAGTGTACGTCGCAGCGCCGAAAATAAGGTATCACTGCAATCAGGGGGTCAAGACCTTTCCAATGATATACTACTCGATATGATTCGCTGACCTTCGTACTTGACCTTGACATTCACCTCATGGCGAACTTCTCAAGGTCAAGGTCAAATGTCAAGGTCAAGGTCACAGAAGATAGAACTCGAGTTTATCTACAATATGAACTTGGTTTGAAGTCTCTATAACGAATAGAACCGGAGTTATGGCCACTTATGTGTTTTTACCATTTTGCATGACCTTGACCTTGACCTTTGACCTAGAATCACCAAAAACGTGCAGTCGCGAACCATCATCCTAGAGAATATGCACACCAAGTTTGGAGGGAATCAAGAGAAAATTGTGGACGCTAGAGGGGGCACAACCAAACAAACAAACAAACACACAAACCGACAAACCAACCGACCTACATACTTGCCGGAATTTAAAATTCCGGCAAGTAATGAACCGACATAGTCGACTAACTTGCCGGAATTGCTACCAGTGACCTTGACCTTTATCAATAACCTTGAAATTCTGCGATTTTCATGTACTGGCCATTCTGAATATGAGAGTGAATATCGTGTGTATATATGTTATACTATTCTTGGAGGACTTTATACTATTTTCGAATTTTGCATTTTGCTGGAAAGTTCATCAGATTTTAGTGATAAAACATTAAGTGTGTCAAAACCGACAGAATGATCAAAGTGAAAATGTATTGAAACTTTGCTACAATAGATGTTTATAAAACTAACCCACTAATCCCAAATCCACAAATATATCTGTAAAACTCCCCATAATATAAAATACACATGAAAAACATGTACAATCTACACATATCATGTAAAGAAACACTGACTACATGTATTACATTATATTTGCCGTCTTAATTACTTCAAATGACGTCCGATTCCCAAAATAACAACAGATCGGGAAACTACTTTTGAAGACCTTTCAAACGAGCTACTAGTCATTTTTCAGGTCAATTCCGACCTTGGGCACTTGGAAAAGCTACATATAATAGACCTTAGATTTAATGCAATTGTTGCTAGTCTCAGTTAGTACTACATTATACTTTTACTTTCGTATTTTCATCCTTAATATTTATTAGATATAGTGACACACTTGATTTTCACCCAAAGGTCAACATTGACCTGGACTTTTGACTCTTGACCTTGAAATTTTGGTGGACCGAAAAGAACTAACCTAGCTTATGAAACGGTCTAAATGACAAATTTTTATACTCATTATCCACGCTGATAATAACATGGATATCTTGAAATATGTAACTTCGCTTATAATGGGAACGAAACAGATAATCCAATCGAGTTAAAAATTAATAGGGAGCATCAGAGTTCGGTTCCTCATCGTATTCAAGTATCAGATCGTATTCAAGTATCAGTCCCATCGTGATTATGGAATGTGGGTCTACTATCAAATATCCAATATAGTCTGGATTTTGAACTGTGGCATAATGTTTACCAATTATCTGGGTCGTTTAGCGTAATTGCACGTTTCTTCATGCGATATTCGAGTTTGGTACAATATAATGATATCCAAGTGGAGAATTAGAATGAAATTTTAGAAATGTTTTTAAATATGCCTGGTAGCAAACGTGTCACCCGCATTTTTTTGTGCGATAATGAATGATCGACCAGTTGTACCATTTATGTCGTTCTTAACAATTTCTAAGCGAAACGGTGCGTACGCCATAGCCTGCGGAGTTTGTTGACGTGAGCAAAAAAAACGAATTTGTTTGGTGTTAATTTTGGATAATTTGGCAAACATACGAAAGGGGACGGTTTAATTGTGTTATGATTAACGTAGCTTAGGTTCAGATACTCCTTTCCCCATGTTTTGTGGCCGTTAGCTAGACATTTTCGGTAGCAAATCTTGGTTTGTAATATGGATGGATGGTTATCACAATGCGATGATTTGTGTCGGGGGCGGCACGTTGGAAGTTTTCACCCACGCTCGATTCAATGCTGCGTTCGATTCCTATCTGGCAAAAAGGTGATCCCAGTTTCCCTTCATGCACCCAATAATGCACATAATGCACCCATATTACGGCGCACCACGTTATAGCATGTCAACAACCAATCTATTCTATAGTGGACTAAACAGTTTCCGTGGTATTAAGAAATATTTTCCACAATAAAATAGAAAGAAAAGAAACAAAACTGCTTATTTGTATAAGAGCCGTCAGTTCTTGGAGTCGATCTGCAGCACCAGGAAAACATGACGGAAAATGAGTGTATTTTTAATTAGAATGATGTATACGAATGGTTTTGTTTGTTTATTGCTGTATCATCTGGATTGGGAATAAAATGGTAATACCATACCTGTGAAGTCTTATCTTTTATCTGCATGCAAACAGCTTTGTGGAAACTGCCTCTTTCCTCAGTCGATCATTGATGCTAGGTCAGTGACGCACTCACTCGGTCACTGATGAAAATATTTATAGCCCCCATATATCATCAAACGCATGGAATACAAGTTAGATTTTGGTACCATCACTTAGCGTAACCAATGTAAATGTGCATTTGCCAATCATAATGCTCATACTAGTATTGTTCAAAAAGTCACATAAGATACTCTGTGAAGATCAAGGCTTTGGAGTGCTGCCCAATTTTTCGTTATTTCTATCTTCAGTGGTATTCCTGGACATTTATGTATTGAGTGGCCTGCAATATGATAACTCTACAATGATACTTGATGTTGGCACTGGTACATTTCGAGAGCGATTCCCGCTCGAGTTGTATTTGCTGATAAAAAAAAAACTGAATATCTCATAAATACATGTAATTAAATTCTTTCAATATTTCATTTTTTTCTCAGACCGAGTGAACATCCGTGTTACTGTCAAAACACAAATATTTTGTGGTCAATTTATTTTTACTCATTTATTTTTTGCTCATTTTTTGTTCAGTCGCAAAATTAAATTGACAGCAAATATTTCTCTTCTGTATACATAATACACTTGCCAGCTAAAACCTGCAAGCTTCTATCTCCGCAAATTTGTCTGGAAAGAAAAACCACAACTACTAGGCGCATATATTTGTCTCTTCACAGTAATAAGACGATTACTGTATTGGTCCTAATATAAATGATGTGCTATTTAAGTGCAACAGTTAACATTAGGGCCCATATACAGGCTAGGTAAAATTTAGGAACCATTTTGAGGGAATTATTTATATAATACTTGTATGCTGTTTATGAAGTGTTATTTTTTGGGGAAAGTAGCCTGGATACGATGTTTAAAACATCCCAAGACCTTGTTGTAAGGAATAAATACAGTTATAAAGTGCGAAACAAAACCCTTCTTTCGCTGCGAAAGAGGGACTATCGGGGTAGTGCGTTTATTGGAACCCATGATGCTTATGGAGTACCACACACATGTTTGGTTTGTGCATGTTTTGTCAACGGAACACTTAACACCATTCGCACCGCATCAATAGAATACAGCATAACACATGGTCTGGGATGGATTCCAATCACTGCATCAATACAGTTTCGTGAAATTAATTTTATAGACGTTAGCGTATTTGAACACATTCTGAATTTATTGAGATCTCTATCATGTTATAGAGTAGACATGCGAAAATTACCATAAATGTACAATGTATAAAATACAGTCCCTTATTGTGATACATTACCAGGTAATGGTATGTTATAAGGGTAGTATGGGTACATCGAACACCATTGCATACCATGTTACTGCATATACATTATCAAACCTTTCAAATGTTATGAAACGACATTTTGTTATATCACCGCACATATTGTCAGTAATATTTTTTAATTCATCAATGTGAATAAAGAAAGTATGAACAGTGACGGTATGTAGAACTCAGCCAGTTCAGTCTGCATAATGGATTTCTGTCATACATATTTTCTTGTGAACATGTGCAGGTTTCTAATCT
This sequence comes from Terebella lapidaria, assembly GCA_949152475.1. Taxonomy (NCBI): domain Eukaryota; kingdom Metazoa; phylum Annelida; class Polychaeta; order Terebellida; family Terebellidae; genus Terebella; species Terebella lapidaria. The sequence continues at coordinate 36,524,709 of OX424560.1, forward strand.
CAACTGATTATTATAATTGTTTTTTATGGACATGTTTTATAGTATGTTGACGACACCAGTCGATTTTCGTGACCAATTTCTGACATATCTTTTGCATACGATATATGGGGAGACTATGAATGTTGGTGAGATTGCATGGTCTGGATAGGAAAGTTGAGATTGATGCAGGCTAAATTATTACGAGAAATATCCGCTTTGACAACTATGATCATTCCAATAATATGAAAGGAGGTGACATTGAGTTCAAGAGTTGCCCAAGATCAGCAATATTCATATATGACCCTTCACAAGTCAAATATCACGAAAAAAAAAAAATTCTGGCCATTCTCACGAGTTATTGCTTACAGCATTTTGTTGACATATGAATGATTGCCAGAAATTTCTCGAATTTTAGTAACTGTATTCAAACTATGTACACAGTGTAACTAGTAGCCATTCTATTGAATAAATGGCAACAAAATTTTTCTAGCGTTCGTGGGCGGTCACATTTCATAACATTGTGTACTTTACATGTTCTGTACCTTCATGCAATTATAAAAAGAAACTTATTCATCTTTTGCTAAGCTCACTAAATTGATGATATTTAGGTTGTTTTAGGGACAAATTGTGACTAATGTTGGAGGTGTGATTGACTGCAACAATGGACTCTTCACTCACTATTTACTAGTACATTACTAGGCATCTGCTGTAACCTGTGATTTCTGTCCACAGGTCTGTGGCATCGACATTCCCGAGATAGCTTTCCGAGTTTGTCTTGTGAGTTGCTTTATTATATTTTGTGATTTTCAGTATAAATGTACGTCATATTCTGTGGTTGTCCATATAACTCTACAAATTAACTATACATTATTCTGGGTTAATTCAGCGATACCAATTCTAATGTACTGATAAATCATGTACATGTATGGTCATTCTTTTCAGACCACGTTCGACTCGTCGGCAGTTGACTACAGTCCTGGTCTTCCAGTTGACTACAGCCCTGCAAACACGTTCTTGAGACAGAAGAGATACTTCAGTACTTGTGGTGTATGCATTGGATTCGGGTTACTAGTACATTAAAAAAATCATGTAGTATTTTGTACACAATGCAAATATTTCGAGATTGTAATTAAATTAATCTTACCTGATGTGGCAACTTGATAAGATTTTTTTTTCTTTCAGGCTGTTGTTGTTCCGGTGTTCTTCAAGCTACACTTTGCACGGAACGGTGCTTTGTGTGTTAGCTCACAATTTCTCAGAAGGTCTTTGTGAGTTAGTCTCTTTGTTTGACGTACTAAACAAGAGATAACAGCTACTCGGAACTCTCACCGAGGACAAACCTTGCACACAGCGTGGTGCAAGGTAGCTGGATTCCAGCCTTAACCTGGAACGAGGTTAAGGTCCTGTGCTCGAGAATCACCAGAAGGTGTGCCTTGAGGGCGTCCGTAACGCCAAAAAACTTGTCACTTAGTATCAGTGGCAAGGTGTGGCCTTGAGAGAAACAGACATCGGCCCAACCCAAATTTGTGGACTGAATTATTGATTGACTTGTGTTGAAAAAAAAAATAAATTCATTCAACATTCGTCAGACTGTCCCATTTATATTACGATCATAACGTTCCATAAATATTGTGGCTGGGGACTTTGGTACATAACTTGCGAGTTATTCGACTATTTGTATCTATCTCGTGCAGAATAAAGAATTCCATTGCATCATGTTACTGATTGACTACATTCACTGCTAGTCCATGCGAGCATAAGCTGATAATATCTGAGAGTAAACAACGAACAACATTTGATCTGTTTAGTTCTTGAATCATCTTCAAAAGCTTCTAACGATACGGATAGGAAAGTGATATTTCACGTGACAATCAGTACTGTGAATTTTCGAATCAACTTCTCAAGTAGAGAGATTTTGACTAGTACAACATTTTATAAATAAGTGCTTTCACTGTACCTACATTTGGGAATCGTGTGGTGTTTATTTTGTATATATACATACAGTGAAAATGGCCAGGCGAAAGAGTGCAGACCAAAGAAGAAAGGAAGCAAAGCTTAGAGTGAGGGCACTGCGGGAAAATGAAACATCAAGTGAAAAATGTGAAAGATTGGAGAAAGAACGAAAACGACGTTCAGCAATTCGACAAACTGAAATGCCAGAGGAAAAAAAACAGAGAGTTGCTAGACAATCGAAAAGTCAGAAAGAGTTGCGAATTAAAGAAACAACAGAACAAAAACAGGAAAGACTAGATACACAATCAAAAATTCAGAGGGACTTACGAGTTAAAGAAACAACAGAACAAAAACGGCAAAGACTAGATACACAATCAAAAATTCAGAGGGACTTGCGAGTTAAAGAAACAACAGAACAAAAACAGGAAAGACTAGATACACAATCAAAAATTCAGAGGGACTTACGAGTTAAAGAAACAACAGAACAAAAACGGCAAAGACTAGATACACAATCAAAAATTCAGAAGGACTTGCGAGTTAAAGAAACAACAGAACAAAAACGGCAAAGACTAGATACACAATCAAAAATTCAGAGGGATCTGCGGAACAGAGAAACGGCAGAACAAAAGACGCTAAGACTTGACAGAAAACGTTGTCATAAAACAGAAAGGCTTGAAAATGAAACGCCCCAACAAAAAAGACTTAGGCTTGACAAACAAATTAAGATTCACAAGGATAAGATAGAAAAGGAAACACCAGTACAGAAAAGGTTAAGAACTGTTGAACAACAGAAGCGTCAGAGAACTTTGCGTGAGAAAAAAAATAATACTGCTGATAATGTAGTATGTAGCTTCCTGAAAAAAGTTAAGGACTCTGCTAATTATGTATGTTGTTCATGTCATAGATTGCTGTACAGGATGACAGTCATTCGCCTGAATGATGAAAAATACAAGAAGTGTTCCAAAACTCTCTTGAGTGAGGTGCTTTCATTTCGACTGAAATCATATGATGATCATGAATGGATTTGCAGAACATGCCATTTGACACTAAAAAGGGGAAAGTTACCTGCACAATCCAAAGCTAATAATTTGACATTAGTTGAACAACCACAGGAATTGAAAGACCTGAATCCATTAGAATTGAGACTTCTCTGTCAGAGAATTCCGTTTATGAAAATGGTTGCATTACCAAGGGGCAAACAACATGGAATTCATGGACCAGCAGTGAATGTGCCATCAAAACTAGATGCAGTTTGTCAGTTATTGCCACGGCTTCCATCAGAATCACAAATTGTCCCGATGAAGCTCAAGAGACAGCTGAAACATTCTTCCCATTACATACATGAACATGTAAGACCTGATGTATTGATGAATGCACTTAGGTGGTTGAAAAAAAATAATCCACATTATAGCTCAGTAGAGATAAATGACCATTGGGTTGAAGACGCTAAAGATGATGATAATGAGCTGTGGCGAGCAATCAGTTTGGGTATAGGAGAAGTTAACAACGCAAAAGAACAAGGAGCAAAGGACAAAGACCAAAACAAAAATCTGCAAGAAAACACATCCAATATAGTCAAAGGAGACGATCGTCAAATAACATCAGGCAACAACACATTTGAAGTTGTGTCTATGTCCGATATAAGTAGGCCCAATCGGAATGATTATGATAAACTTGCTACGATGGCAAGGCAAAACGATATGAATATTATCGATGTACCAGGAGATGGGAATTGTATGTTTTATGCAATTTGGCACCACCTCGAAAAGCTTGGTATCACAAATACAAATGCTACTTTGTTGCGCTTCCAGGTTTCTGAATTCATGCGGCAAAATCGGGAACACTACATAGATTTCATAGCAGTGAGAATTGCAAATCAGGATTTGTCAAATGCTGACACAGAACAACCAACTGTAGAAGACCTGGTTATCAATGCCATAGATGACCGAGATTCACAGAGAGAAGTACAGTGGGTCAGATATCTCGATGATCTTGAAAATGGAAGTCTCTGGGGTGATAATGTAATATTGCAAGCTTTTGCAGACATGTATTCTTTGACAGTGAATGTCCATGCAACTTCTTCTGAAGTGGTACATGTTGTCACACCGAGAGATGGTAACGAAGGTGCGCATGTAATTCACCTTGGATTGATTGCACAATCCCATTATGTGATTTTTGAACCATGCATGACTTCTGAATTCCGCGCAAGCTACAACAATCTGACAGAAGTGAGCATCAGGGGTTCTGATAGTGATGATGACACTGATGAGATGGTAGCTGAAGATGAGCAAGCATTTGAGGAAGCTTCGAAAATTCGTGGATTACCTTATGAAACGAGCATGGTGAATGAATACCCCGAACTAATGAACAAAGTGATCAGTGTTGCACCAGCGGAAGGCCAGAAACCGACACCTTTTCTCAGTGATCCTAACTTTGAAGAACTCTCAAATCCAGACAAATATCCAGATGGAGCAAATGCAATGACAGCTGAACGCCCCTGTGATCTGACACCACGAAGGTATTTCAACCAAAGATTACTTGATTTTGATGGTCGGTTTGGGTCAATAGAGTATATCCTGAGTGCACAGTATGCCACAGAATGCAAACAAGTGACCAGTGATATCAACCACTACATTTTCCGAAGAGCAAGTGGAAAGAATTTCCAAGGAAAATCTTTGACGGCTGGAATGGTTAAAAGTGTTGAACAAATGAAAGGCTATGTGAAAACTGACCATGCATATAGAATGCTAAAGAACGTAAGAGGAACGCCAGCCTACTTCCAAACTGTGTTCTATGACGTGTTGGGTATGGTTCGACAGCTAGGGATACCAACTTGGTTCTTCACAGTGTCTGCTGCTGACATGCAATGGCCTGATGTTATACAGACGATAGCAAGACAATATGGGACAATTTTGAGTGATGAAGATGTAAAAAAATTGTCATTTATTGAAAGATCCCAATGGTTGAGAAGGAATCCAGTGACTGCTGCAAGACAGTTTCAGTACAGACTGGAGCTCTTATTCAAGGATGTTCTGAAATCTAATGCAAAGCCATTAGGAGAGATTGTTGACTATGTCATTCGCATTGAATTTCAAGCTCGCGGATCTCCTCATGCACACACTCTGCTCTGGGTGAAAAATGCACCGAAGATTAATGTCAATTCAGATGAACAGATTGTGTCTTTCATTGAAAAACATATTACTTGTGAAATTCCTGAAGACGATCCTTCTCTGGAAGAGCTGGTGAAGAAGTTGCAGACACACACTCATTCATCGTACTGCAAGAAAAAAGGGCACTGCAGATTTAACTACCCAAGACCACCAGCTCCTCTCACAATCATTGCAAGAGAACCAGACGATCCTGAGACGGCGAATCATAAGAAAGAGCATGCTTCAGATGTTCTGAGTAAAGTTAAGAATGTCGTTTGTGATGAGAATACACCAAAAGATAGCAATATGAGTGAAATCTTGACAAGAGCAGAGGTCTCTTTGGAAAACTACACACAAGCATTAAAAGTTTCAGAGAGAGGCACAACTGTAATTCTGAAGAGAGCTCCCCAGGAGACATATGTTAATGCCTACAATCCCACTGTATTGAAAGCTTGGCAGGCAAACATTGATGTACAATATATAATCGATGCTTATGCGTGTGTTATGTACATAGCTGCATATATGACAAAGAATGAGAAAGGCGTAGGAGAGCTTCTCAAGCAAGTCTGTAAAGAGCATAAAGATCAGGAAATAAAGACCATGTTACGACGTGTGGGTTCTGTATTTCTGAACCATCGTGAACTCAGTGCACAAGAAGCTGTCTATCGCATTTTGTCCATGCCAATGAAGAAATTCAGCAGAGAAGTGTTGTTTGTGAATACTGACCAAATGTGTGACAGGGCAGCAGTTCTCAAGCCTCAAAAACAACTTGATGAACTGGAGGATTCTGATGAAAATATATTCCAAAGTAATGTTGTTGAAAGATATTCACTGAGGCCAGACTGTGTTGGAAATCTATGTCTTGCAGATTTTGCGTGTAACTACAAAGTTAGTTATGCAAATCCAGATGAATGCACAGATGACAGCAACCCTATTGTGTTAGAAATTGAAGATGATATAGAAAACCGTAGAAGACTCCCCAAGTATATTCATTTGAAAAAAAATGGTGGCGTAATGCAGAAGCGAAAGCGTGAGGCTGTCATCAGGTTTCGCAAATTCAGTCGTGAAAAAACTCCGAGTGACTTCTATCGAGCAAAGCTGATGTTGTTTCTTCCATGGAGAAATGAAGAAAGTGACTTACTGGCCCAATATCCTGACTATGCATCACATTATTTCGCCGTTGAAGAATCAATCCATGAGAACGAAAGCAAGTTCACAGAAAATTTGGAATTGATAGACGAGGCTATGGAAAACAACGAAAGACTTGGGCCACCAGAACATGTATGGGCAGATATTGCACCAGGTGCCGAACATGAGAATTTACAAGATATTAATGAGGGTATTGATGTTGAGAGAGACATGGACCAGGAAGATCTTCTTGATAATGCTGCAATGATAGAACGACCTGATGGTCAACATGTGTCCGAAATTACTGCACGATATCAAGCTGAGGCTGAAAAGCAGACATTAGAGGATGACGAGTACAGACGCATGGTTCGTGGATTGAATGCAAAACAAGCAGAAATTGTGTTCTACAACAGGAAATGGTGCAAGGAAACAGTGATTGCTCTAAGAGAAAACAAGCCAATCAAACCATATCACGTGTTCATTAGTGGACCTGGTGGTGTTGGGAAATCACACGTGATCAAATTGATAGAGTCAGACGCAAGGAAGCTGCTGCGAATGTCAAGCACCATAGGGCCATCTGATGTAGTCGTACTCTTACTTGCTCCAACTGGTGTAGCGGCTTACCAGATAGGTGGTATGACAATTCATTCTGCATTGATGTTGCAAGCAAAAATGTATGGGTGTGACCAAATATCATTTGACAAACTGAATAGTTTGAGATCCAAACTCGAGAACCTTTATTTGTTGATCGTTGATGAAATATCTATGGTGGGACCAGATATGTTACTGCACATTCACAAGAGATTGGAAAAAATCAAGGGTGTGACAGGAGACTCAGTCTTTGGCAATGTGTCAGTGCTAGCAGTTGGAGACATGTATCAACTTCCACCAGTGAAACAGTCTAACATTTTTCAACCTGTTCGTGATCCTGTTGAGCGGCTCAATGGCAACATGTGGAAAGACCACTTTAGACTGCATGAATTAGATGAAGTTATGCGTCAAAAGGATGATGGTGCTTTTGCTGAAATGCTTTGCCGTATCAGAGTAGGAAAACACACAGAGGCTGATATTGCAATGCTGCAAGGACGTGAGATAACCGAGGATGACACTTCTTATCCACATGATGCACTACATGTCTTTGCATTCAATGCTGATGTTGATGACAGGAACGAGAAAAAACTAAGAGAATTAGAGCCAAATGAAGAAAAGCTATCGTATATTCATGCATCAGATGATAAGACTGATAGTACTGGCCAGCTAGATTTGGGAAAAGTACGTGCATCAGCAAAACGTTCAGAAACGGCAGGCTTGCATACAGTTTTGATACTAGCAGAGAATGCAAGAGTGATGTTGACGTATAATGTGGACACTGCGGACGGTCTTGTAAATGGTGTACTCGGAACAGTGGAAAGTATTGTGAAAAATGTGCATGGAAAAACACAAGTTGTTCTTGTTAAATTTGATAATGACACAGTTGGCAGAAATACTATTCGCACCAGTCAATGGAAGAATGAATACCCAAATGCAGTTCCAATACAGAGACATGAAGGAAGGTTTGAAAAAGGTAACAGGAAAGGCGCTCAAATTGCGAGAAGACAGTTTCCTCTCACGTTGGCATGGGCTGTGACGATTCATAAATGTCAGGGTCTTACAGTTGATACAATAGTTGTCAATATGAAAGGAGCAAAACGCTTTGGGAAAGGACAGGCATATGTAGCGTTTAGCCGTGTGAAGACTATGGAAGGTTTATATATTGTGAATTTCGATGCTGTTGGGATCAAAGCCAATGACAGAGTCGAAACTGACATGGAAGAAATGCGAGAGAACACAATACCGAAAGATTACTTGAAGCTCATGGATGTCAAGAAGTCTGACTACAAAACGATAGGGCATTTAAATGTGCGGTACTTTTTGAAGAAGCTCCCGGATTTACTGAGTGACAGATATATTGACATATTACAACGTGTGGATGTTATGTGCTTTACCGAAACGTATTTGGCTAAAGAGCACAATATTGACACCTTCTGTCAGAAATACAGTTACAATACCTTCAGACAAGACGTTCCATCTATAGACGTACATGGTGGGATGCATGGTATCATGATTTGTGGAAAATACGGACTGCAAGGAAAGGATAACACGCCTGAGAACACTGAGGGGTTGGAATGCAAAGTTGTAACTTTTGAAGCTGTTCAGCTGACTGTGGTCCTTGTCTACAGAAAACCATGCTTTCACTTGGACCAATTTCTCAAGAAGCTCGGCAGTGTACTGCAAAAGTTGCCCCTTGATACACCGATAGTTGTTCTTGGTGATTTCAACGATGATCTTAGTGTCAATCCTGAAAGCAAACTTACGAACTTAATGACGGAACTAGGATTCGATCAACTTGTAACAACACCCACTACAGATAGAGGCACATTGATTGACCATATATACTACAATAGATTCTCATTAGCTGACGTTATTGATGTACATGATACCTATTGTTCTGATCACGACATGACGTTCCTATCTACGAAGTGTGCATAAATGGTTTATTTCAAGTTTGCATTATAATTGAAGAATTGACCTTTTAGATATTGACCTTTTATATATATTTTTTAATTGATACTCAATAGATTTATTGGCATTTGCAGTGTTTTTTCGTTGATGTCAACATTGGTAACAAACAGTTCCTCAAATTGAATAATCCTACAACACTTCCAAATGAAAGAATGGAATCTATAACATTTTATTCATGACAAATTTATTTATTGGTATTGATTGCTAACAATGAAAATTCATTAATGGTGAACAATTGCAAATGAATTCAAATTTGTTCAGTAGGGACCCAGGCATTTCACTCCTGTTCGTGATCACATCTTGAACGGTATAAGGCATATTTGTTGTACATACGGAAAAAAATTGTATTCAATAATGTACCCCATTGGGGTTCTGAAGGTTATCAGTTTCATAAGTGTCATAAGTAAACTTCACTTTCCTGTCAGGGTTGCATGGAGTTTACATTTAAAACTTTGGGAATATTTCTCCATGCACGTGATAGTGTTTTTGACATGCCTGTCAACGAGGTTTCCATAATTTTTATTTCATAGTTGAATCACTACAATGAATCACTCATGCCTCATTTTATTCAAACGTATGTGTATTCACTTTATTGGTGTGTTTTATTATTTCATATTGTCACAAATGTAGTTTATGTTTCTGTCAAGTGGACGGTAATGATACTCACCATATACTTACTCATAAGTATCTCCTGGCTATTATTTCACACTGCTTTTTAAAAAAAATGTCCACAGCATTTGCTGCCAAATGAGGGTTAATGACTCCATTTTGATGATGATTGTCGTGCTTAAGATTAGTATGTGTAAATTATGAGTATAGAGTGGTGAAATTGGTTTGTTGTCTGATCATTTTTAGGATGTGCAACTTGGACAGGCGTTTGCCTGTGCAAGTTGCATGGATGGGGCCAGGGTGGGGTAAGTGGCACCCTCTGGTGCACAATAAATGTGAATTTAGTTAATCTTCTGAAGGATGCTGGTTCACACAAATGTTTTACTGCTCCAACAGAGAGGTATTATGTTCATATATCCGAATATATATTAACATATGTTGTTTCTAAGCCTGACGTGCTCTTTGACTGTTTGTATTGTCTTCTGTACTGCGGTTGCCTTTCATCATCACACCAGCAGAATGACTTGTATGTGGAATATCTGAAATTGTATTTTTATTATTGAATATGTTCGTAAACTAGTAACAAGTACTTGAACAGATCCAATACATTACTTATTCAGTTATATAGTGTGTTTGTTTGTAATAATGTTTATCAGCATCCTTAATACTTGATTGTTGTCTTCTAATTGTTGTGCAATGTGTGTTAAGTTGGTGGATCACAATGTGAAAAGTATTTTTGTTTTGGGTGTTTTCAATTTCAAGGCTTTGATTCATGCATATGTGATATAATTCTAATGATTCAAAGACATCATTCAAGCCTGAGAGTGCCGCTTGGGGGTAGAGGTAACTTTTACTAATATATCGTTGTGAAAATGGGATTTATCATGGAGTTTTCTTGGGTCACTGTCAACTGTAGTGGTATTGTGCTATTCATGAATGATAACCTGATTCGAATTGTTCAAGTGTATTTTATATATATAAATGCCCAAAACAATATTTGATGCAACATGTGAAAGGAATATATGTTTCCAAGCATACTGCTGTCCAAACTATAATTGTTGTGAAGTTTCGCAAAATAGCATGACAGTTTTTGCAGGTAACGTTTTTGTTATCTCTGATGTAGCTCCAAATTATGGGTATCATCTGATAACCCTATTTGCATAAGGCAAATTTCCTATACCAGACGAAATCTAGAATTTCAAATCATCTCCTTTAACATTCAAAGCACGTGCCTGGAATATTTCGCTGATCTGTAACTTCACGTGTGAAATGCCAAACACATGTACTCAAAAAATATCATTTTTGCTGTCCCAAGGAAGAGTACGGATAGTTCCAGAACATATATATTTCAATAATTTATGCCATATTAATTTTCCTAGTTTTGTTTTTGACTTCTTTGCATATATAGTTTACTTTGGCCTGATAGACTGGAAATTGGTGTACATATATAGTTGTTAATATTTGATGGTATATAATTGTAGACACTTCTGTGTACACATTTGTATGTACAAATACGTTGTGGTCCGAAATAAGATTCATGACTGAAGGTATTAGCATTACACATGCATGATGTATATGATTGTCAGCAAATTTACTGAGTGTTTAGTAATGAAGGTGATATAATCAATATTGTATGCTGTTAACATTTTGACATCGGCTGACTGCGAGACTGAACATGCGTGAACAATGACATGAAACTGTCTTTATTATTCGATCATTTTCATCGTCATTCATTAAGCCTCTGGCGTGGCATTAAGTTGCCCGTAAGCAAAGAAATATCATCTTGCATAATCATCAGCATCATCCATTAAGCCTCTGACTTGGCATTAAGTTGCCAGTAGGCAAAGAAAGTAGTCTAAAGATCTAGCATGGTCATTTCGCATATAAAACTAGAGCAGTCAGCCAACTGTAGAAGGATAATCTGCAATATATTACATTGATTGATTAAAATGATCAGATGTTACATGTAACAAATGGTTTTAGGCCACAAACAGTTTGAGTGCCTTATTGAGTGCCTACAAATTGAAATTCACCAAGTTGTTGCCATATCCAGTGGAAAATTGTTCAAGTATGTGGCTGCATACGCAATACTAAAAAGAATTAAGAAAACCCATTCTAATATATACGTGTATATATTTTTTAAATCATAGAACTTATTCATTAATGTGGATTTTTGTTAATGAGAGACTTGTTCGTATCATGACACATGGCTATCGTTATCAATGATCTGACAATTTTTGTTCATATGTGAGAATCTTTAGTGTAAATGCACTAGTATGTATACACTCTGTTGGATGATAAATCATCTCCATTTGTTTCATTATGTTTAGATTTGTAATATTACATAGGAGCATGACGGATTATTTGCTGTCTCAGATGTGAAAAAGATGTTTGTTGCTGTATTATTAATATATGTGTTTTTGTTCAGTAAAATACGTTATTTACAATATTAATGTATTGTTGGTTCATTCATCTGATAAACAGTTCCGACCTGATCACAGACTAGTTTTGAATCCTGACCACAGACGACTGTTTGGCCTACAACATTGCTTATCAGATTACTAATAAGGCCTTAATATCAGTAAAAAATCATATTTGACGTCTGATTCTGAAAATGGCGACAGATTTGGAAAGTCTCTCATTTTGCTCAAAGACCTTTCAAAAAAGCTACTACTCGATATACTCACAAGTCAAGATCAATGTCATTTTCAAGTTCAACTTCGACCTTGGGCGCTTGAAGAGGTCATAGGCCTTAGGTTTATACAGAAGTCGCCAGCCTTTATAAGTGCTTCATTCCGGATTTCCTTTGTGTTTCTGTTTTCATCACTTCCTGAGATATAGTGACCTACTCGATTTTCACCTAAAGGTAAATTTTGACCTTGACCTCTGACTCTTGACCTTGAAATTTCGTGAACTGGAACTTGCTTAATAAATAGTCCACTGAGACATTGAAGGAAAGACTCCCTCCAATATTGACTTTATGACCTTTTGAAATTTGGGATATTTGATGTTTATGGCGTCATTGTAACGTCACTGTAGCTCAAAGCACCAAAAATGAGGCATCACTGGACTTAGGAGACCAAGACCTTTCTAACTCTATACTGGTTCGTCTTTGAACTGGACATTGACCTTATGGCGAAATTCTCCAGTCAAGGTCAAAGGTCACATTCAAGGTCACATAAGAAAGGCGTTTTGATATGTTACAGTATGGTCTTAGCTTGAACTCTGCGATGATTAGTTCCGAAGTTATGGCCATTTATGTGATTTTGACCTTTTCCTTGACCTTGACTTTGACCTTTGACTTCGAGTCACAAAAACTGTGCACTGCCTGTGCATGGAGATACAGACTATATTTGAATAACTTAATCGGAATTGATCAAAAATTATGGACACTATGGCCTTTTTCAATTTTGAAAAATTTACGTTCGTGACGTCAATAAACGTCACATCTGAAAACGAATGGAACAATATGTATCATGGAATCAAGACCTTCCATTTGATACTACTTGATAGGTTTCATTCAGCTTGAAAATTTGATCTTCAAGTTTTGCTCAGGTGACCTCATTTTCCTGACCAAGTTCAAGGTCAACCATGGAATTGACATATATTTCTGATTGTCATATCTGTTGTGAGTGATATGAATCAAATTTAATGAGTCTACCGCGATTCAAACATGTTATTACCGAAAAGGTGTTTTTTCTGAGATTTCGGTGACCTTGACCTTTACCTTTGTATCTCAATTCGTAGAGGTCAATGCTGATAATATGCATATCAAGTTTCAAGTGATTCCATACAGTATTGACGCTAATATGGTTGCTTGAAATTTCGGAAATTTAACGTTCATGACAACATTGTGACGTCAGTATACGTCACAGCGCCAAAAATAAGATATCATTGAAATTAGGAGCTATTTGATATGGTGCACTGACCTTCGTATATGGCATTGACTTATGGCGAACTTCTCAAGGTCAAGGTCAAAGGTCACATACAAAGACCTTTTGATATGCTACAACATGGTCCTAGTTTGAACTCTTTATGGCGATCAGTTCCAAAATTATGACCATTTATGTGATTTTGACCTTTTCCTTGATCTTGACCTTGACCTTTGACCTTGAGTCACGAAAATTGTGCATTGCCTGTGCATGAAGACATATATTATACCTGTATAATTTCATCAGAATCGAACAATATTTGTGGACACTATGACCGTTTGAAATTTCGAAAAATTAACGTTTATGACGTCATTGTCACGTCAATAAACGTCACATCTCAAAACTGATGAGAAAGTATGTACCAGGGAATCAAGACCTTTCATTTGATATAATACTTGATAGGTTTCAGTAAGTTTTGAAATTTGACCTTGAAGTTTACCTCATATGACCTTATTTTAATGACCAAGTTCAAGCTCAATCATGAAATTAACATATACGCCCGATTGCTATACCTCTTCTCAATGATATGGTTCAAATTTCATGAACCTACAACAGTTCAAATGGATGTTATTACCGGAAACATGCTTTTCTGGGATTTCGATGACCTTGACCTTGACCTTTGACCTTTGTACTCAAATTCGTAGAAGTCATTGCTGTCAATATGCATATCAAGTTTCAAGAGATTCCATACAGTATTGACGATGTTATGGCCTTTTGAAATTTCGGAAATTTGACGTTTATGACGTCATTGTGACGTCAGTGTACGTCGCAGCGCCGAAAATAAGGTATCACTGCAATCAGGGAATCAAGACCTTTCCAACGATATACTACTCGATATGATTCGCTGACCTTCGTACTTGACCTTGACATTCACCTCATGGCGAACTTCTGAAGGTCAAGGTCAAATGTCAAGGTCAAGGTCACCGAAGATAGAACTCGAGTTTATCTACCATATGAACTTAGTTTGAAGTCTCTAGCACAAAAAGAACCAGAGTTATGGCCACTTATGTGTTTTTAACGTTTTGCGTGACCTTGACCTTGACCTTTGTCCTAGAATCACCAAAATCGTGCAGTCTCGAGCCATCATCCTAGAGAATATGCACACCAAGTTTGGGCAGAATCGAGCCATAATTGTGGGCGCTAGAGTGCGTACAAACAAACAAACGAGACGACATAGTCGACGCACTTGCCGGAATTCTTAAGGTCAAATATGAACATCAAGGTCATTGATCAATAATTTGGATTTCTAAAGTTGTAAGTGAGCGTTGATTTCGGCTTGAAATCAGCGATGAAAATGGTCTGAAACATATTTTAAATACTACGTACATTAACATTGTTAATAACATTTATTATTTTTGCTCTCACAACAATATCATAGAAACCTCACACTGTGAACTCGTCATGTGATGTCGCTGTGATGTCATCGTGAGGTTACGTTGAATTCACTGTGTACTGACATCGTGTGATGTGTATGAACTCACAGCGAGTTCACAGTAAACTCACACTCTTGACTGGGTTACGTAACATCAAAGATTTTTCATACATGTAGGCCTATATACAATGTCAGTTACATGTAGCTGAATACCTATATACGTACCCGCGGCCTCCGTGTGCATACTCATAATGCTCGCAGGTTTTATTTCATTTTTTTTTTCAATTCAAAACATTTTATTTCCAACAGCATGCAAAAATACATGATACCTATGCTGAATAGAAACAATACTGTTGAAAAAGGAGAATGTAAGAAGACTAATCTCAAGAGTGACATTCCCATGTGCTAATCTAATCTTATCTAGCTGCATGCCTACCTAATACGGTATCAAGTTCACACCATTTTGCATGATATAAATACCCTTATCATAAACATGAAATTAGCCTAGGCCTATCTGTCTGAACAATTTCATAAACTGTTGTAATAGATATTATGCATATTGTGTTAACAAATGGAGGATGTTAAAATCGTTCTCGAAAGTGTGAAGCGGTTGATGACCGATAAAGCATTATTGAATTTTGGCCCAAATAACATTCCATAGAAATTTCCCGGTTGGTTGTCGCGTAACATTCCAGTGCCCGTTGAGCATCCTACTTTTCTATGTGTCCAAAAGACCCACCAAAACAACACTCCCGGGTCTGGGCAATTCTACACAAGTACTAACAGTAAAAACAAACTGACACCAGGATTCAAGCTGTAAATAAAATAAACCACTCGGAATTGAGAATATATGTTGCTACACTTCGCAGAGTCGACTGCGTGACGCCGTCCGTAATTTGCCAGAGGTACCGATGCAGCTAACATGCAGACACGAATCGATCGGATTTGTGTTGCTCTCGAACGTGATCATTTCGTCATGCTATAGCGCGCATGTGACTTGTGAGTTGAAAGATTTGTGCGCTACGATAAAAACAATAGATATTTACAAATATTTGGTGAACTATTGCACGTGTTGATGGTTAACAGTGTGGTAAACATTCCTTCTATGTATTCTGATATAGATCTATGTATAGTTTACACAGAAACGAGGTTTTGTTGGTTTTCTGCTGACAGCACGTGTCAGCTGCAGCAGCTCAGCCAGCTGGTGACTGGTCCATGACACTGACAGCATGAATGACAGTGCCAAGCCGACCTGAGTTATCTAAATAAAGCCTCGGCATAGATCCTGGGTCAAAAACATAATCTGACCTTTTGGCTTTTTTGTGCTATAAATAGAACAGTCCAGAAGCGTCGGCCCACAAATTTTGGAAATCTGAAAATAGGATCCCATGATAGATCTAGTACCCCTTTTAAAAGTTGGCCACACACAAGTCCGATTATGGACTTAATAACTTAGGCCTAAATGAAATAAATTTTCTGTCTCTCATCCCCGCCCGCCTGTGTTAAAAAACAGCCTCCCAGATTTTTAGTTTATCAGAATAATCTTTTGCCGTGGCGTTGCGTTCGTCGTCCGTCGTCGTCATCCGTCTACATTTTTATCTTTGAAGTTTACGGTTGAATCTTTCTGAAATTTTGCCAAAAAATACCCAAAAATATTTCAAGAGGGGATTATTCTTTTGTTTTTTGATTGTCGCATTTTTTTTCAAAATGGTGACCATTTTCGATGAAAAACGGCCAATTTCTGACTTTGGCGGCCATTTTCACAAAAACTGTTTAGACAGTTTTGAGATTTTTATTTCAAAAGATTGCTCTCACATACCTCTGTGATGTGTATAAGTTTCGATTCTCGTGACCTTGAATTGACCAATGACCTTATTTTCAAGCTCACGGGACAAAAGGCTAATATCTAAACTATATACCGGTATTGTCCGGTAACCTTTCTTAGCCCTTGGGCTAAATTTTTACATTCCGGAACGTCCAATACTTGCTGATTCAAGCGATTTTGTCCAAATTTCATGCTGTTTGCTTGGTCTGTAGTGGGCACCATTTACCGAACTTCCTCGAAAACAGTGTAGATGTACCTAGAATATCACTTGAAAACAGCAAGTATCAAACATTCCCAAGTTCAAGGAAGCCTGTTCATGGTAAATTAGGGCTGCTGAATCAGATTATGTAGGTTAGAAATGCCGTTCATAGTCCTGCTGTGATCTTAGTTACTCATGTATCTGTTTCATCAAAATGTGAAGACAGTGATTTTGATAAAAAAAAATGTTTAAAAAGTGGAAAGGGCTTCCCTCCCCGGTTTAGGAACATTGAAAAACAATTAATTATTTTTTTAACGGCCTAATGCAAAACACAGCACTGATATCAACATTTCATGTCATTTCTCTTTTTTGCAGATGATTGTACTGACAGTGGCTACAGTATCCCTTGTGTACTGTCTTCGTTTCACCTTCGCTTAACCCTCCAGCGTGTTGTCTTGTGTGGCGAGGTATTATCATTCCCAGTTGTTTTTGTTCCATTTAAAATCAATTTCTCAGTGGATTATGCTTTATCATTTATATGTATGTGTCAGGCATGGGGTGAATACATTAGATAAGTATTCAAATACGAATACAAATACTCTACAAATGTATGAATACGAATACGAATACACATAGTTAGCTCTGTATTCGAATACGAATACGAATACTTTGGTAATCCAGATCACCATACGGTCCTTTCCCACTTTCACAATATTTTTATCCAATCCAGATCACATGCATTCTCTCTCCCCCCCCCCCCCCCCCCTCCCACACACACACGAGTTCTGTTGCCACACCGATATTGCATAATCACTTACCACCCTGTTTTGACTAAACTCAAAACATCTGAACCAAACAATCAATGCACAATGGTAAGCCACACATGTATGGGACTAACAGGCTTGATTCATGTAGTAACAGACTACCAGGAACCACACCAATTGTGTTGTCCAGTACACAGCTGGAAGGAAGCTGCTGCTGCATGGTATCCTGGATTCCTGATATTATCAATTGAACATACTCCACACATGTAGTTTCTGGCTCTGCTAACACAACAAATGGCTGACTTATGTACACACAGTGCCAGGAAGTTGTCTTTGTTGGCCATAGTTATAAGTCTAGTGGTGAAACCATGATTATACAGCTGTACAGGTACAACAATTGGTTGTAATTGCTAGATTTGAATTTCAAGCAAAAAAAAATACAAATATACTTAAGTATTCATCTAAAGTATTCATGAATACGAATACTTTGCCAAAGTATTCGAATACGAATACGAATACTCTGAATTCTCTTGCAAAGTATTCGAATACGAATACGAATACAGAAAAAAGTGTATTCGAATGTATTCGAATACGAATACTGAATACGATTACCCCATGCCTGGTATGTGTGCATCATGAGTCGGTATTGAATTTGTTGTAGTTTGTTTTTCATTGTATACTCTGATTTTTTGTACCACAGCTTCCAGTTTGACTACAGCCCTGGCCTCTACCAGTCGACTCCAGTCCTGGGAGCAGATTCCATTTCAAGCAGAACATCCTTGTTGTAGCTGTAAGTGAGCAGCATCACAAGAGTATATATTGATAAATGTAAACTATTACAGTATGTCATATCACAGTATTACAGTATGCGAACTATATTATAAATATTCAGTGTTATGTGGAGGGTACTTAATATGACAGGTACCGACAATGACTGAATAAAATTTGACATATAAACATTGTACTGGTAAAGTCCATACCATACTAAAGTAATATTATTCTGTCAAATTGAGAATATGTCGCTCACATGCATGTTAAAGTGTAATAATCGGTTTTCTGAAATTCGTTATTGATCAATTGGATAGCATATATTAGATGACATAGCACCGTTACAATCCCCAAAATACGTCTGTCTGCATGACCATGCAGTGGAGTTTGAACATACCGACAAAAACGCACGATGTGAACGAATTGTTTACATCTGCACCAACATAAACAAAGACATGAATTTCCCTATATTGTCTTTATTTGCAACACAAAAGGATCAAACTGAATATTTTGGGTTCCATCACCTAATATACCATACATATACGAGTTTCAAGTGATAGGGCTGTGTATTTTCTTCTATATTTTGAGCTATCTTTTGTTAATTTTGCATCCGATACTGCATGAGAACCATTCTGTGCGAAACTATTTTTGAAATCAGATTTTCAATGTCAATTTTAGACAAATTTGTGTGCGCATTGGAACTTTTGCACTATACAGCTGCTCTGAGGGGAGCTATTGAACACTTCCAACTGAAAAACCAAAAACTGATTATTCCACTTTAATATTATGTAGAAATATGTTATATTAACAATGAAAAAATTATGATTTTTTTTACTGAAACAACTAGGTTCGTGACAGCAACAACCAGTCTCGCTTTTGGTACGTATATATTGCAAATGTGAATTCGTAAAGAAAATAGGAACATACATCAAGAATCACTATAGACTGATCCAGCTCAAATGTTTATTGAATAATGTAAATATATTAATATCAGTGAGACCATAACAAATAATATTTTCCTGCTAATTGATTCTAGATTTAATGAATAATAAAAATAATTTTTCGAAATGCAAACTTATTTGAACACTCAATGAAAGCTGCTGAAATTTGAATGTTATGTGATGAACTTTTGCTTTAATGAAAAGATTGGTAACTTTTTTTTGTTATGTCACACAGGCACTGCCCAGAGTACAGTGGACCCTGCGTTTGGGAGACATCTTCGGAGTCCGCTTTGTTCCTGTTTCCTGGTACTTGAAATACATGTATCTGCCTCAAACCTGGTTATTGAAATACTAACTTAAATTGGAAGCTGTATTCATTTATCAGGGTTTTGATGTGACATAAAATTATGTATTTTGGTTGAAGTCGAGTCAGTCGTTGCCCGGTACTTGTCTGTATGGTTTCAAATGGAGAATGAATTGGGTTAACAGGGCCTAGGGTGAAAATTGACAGGAACATATTAGCAGACTCTGTAGAAAATTCATCTGAAAAGAAAAGAAATTGTTTTTCGTTGTATTTGCAGTAATGCTATGAATTGGTGGTCATAAGTGAACATGTATGTACTATGTTTCTGGTTAATAATGTTGGCCAAGTTAATTGTCGCCTATTATTGAGTGTTGATGCGACTTGTTGATTCCAAGTTATGAATCATATGGGTACACACAAAAAAGACTCTGAATACAAAGACTAAAATTCAGTACAATCCTGTATAGACCAGTACACTTCTACTTATGTACTTGGATATGTTATGATGTACAAATAATGTGTATTCATACGTTCCACAAGAGTCTGAAAATTGAATACAGCTTTTATTAGGAGATACTGCACTGTTGGAACTGGAGTACATCCAGAAATATTGGTAGAAAGGGTATAATTATCTGATCATCACTGGTTTATACACATACATGTGGATCTTATTGATTTGTGTCTGAATGCTTGCAAGGAAATTGAGTAAATTTTGTGAAATTCCCTAAAAAAGTGGGCATGTATTGTTTTTCATCAATGATCTACTTATAACTAATTCTACCAAGGAGGAAATCTTTACATTGTTTATCTCTGGTATGGTGACATATTTTGAATAGAGCTTGCAAATAGTAGAAGATGTATTTAATTTTGTATAGCTTTCATTTTGAAAATGATTTCTCGGTTGTGAACTTTTGTTTTGTATTTTTCAGGTTGTGTGTAGCAGTCTCAGTGTGCTTCGCGTGCACTGCGCCCTATACCTAACCCAATTTAGCTTGTGGCACTTTGGGGTAGGGGTAGCTCTTGTAGCGGCTGTATCTTTTGGTACAGCACAAGAGCCAGTCAGCTGCCCCTGGGCTCAGGGGGATAGTCTCTGGTTTTGCGTCCGGAGACGTGCTGGCCTTCCAACTAAGCTTCACGCCGTGCGGTTGCTTAGCTGTGACCAAAGCTTGCTTTGGGAGCCTTCGGGCTGAATAACCCTTACCCGTCAGACGTACTCCGGTACTGAGGGTTTGGGGAGTGGCCTGGGGAGAGCACTACGAGCGGGTCCAAACCTCAGAGCATTTTATGAGCATTTATGAGCATATGAGAGTTGACGAACATTGAATACTGAAAAAGTCGAATACAACAAACATTTGAGTTGTGCAGTACGTTGTCTGCATTTGAATCAGAAAATATTAGTGAAAAAAAATTGTTCTGGAAATTTGCAACTTCACTCAGTTTTTGTTCTCACTATTTTCGAAATCTCTACAGTGAAGTTATCCATTGGTGCCTGAGATTTTATTGGTCACAGACATCAATTGTGTTCACTTTGGTCTTGGAACTGCAAGATTAAACTGAACTGGTATCAAACTGGAAAGCTTAGATAAGTACAACTAATATCAAGATAAATACTAGTACAGAGCATCAATATATTCTGAGTTGTGTGAATAGTCGTTGTGTAATCATAACGTTACTGTAGTCGACCAGAGCAAGAACACATCTATAGTATCATAACGTTTCTCTTGCTGGGTTTCAATTACATGTGTCATAACGCGGTTGTTTAGTTAGAACATTTGAGATCCCCACTTAAATATCCAGCTGACAATTTCATCCTTTTCAGTGTTTCATAGGAACCAATCTGTCGTGATTGAACCAAAAATAATTCATAACACAATTATCAAATATTTGTTCATACTGTTCATATTGATTTGGCACCTATTTTGTGTTATTTGATTACATTGCAAGGAATCGTTTTTTGTTAATAGTATCAGGTAACTGACAAGTTGTTGGGTGCTAAAATATTTCAAGGTGAATTGTTTCGTCAATAAATAGTGTTTCTTTTCTGCATCAAAATAGTTTTGAAATACTAGTTTTCCATCACTAATATATTTGTTGATAACTTACTCATTGGTGTTAAAACAGTTACACTCATCAACTCGTTATTTGCACTGACCTGATTTATTTTATGACCGTTTTCAAGTGTTGAAGACCTTGTTACAATTTGGTTTGTGCTTAAATAGGTGTGTGAAAACTGTACCAATTTGCAATAAACGAAGTTTTTCACATTTTTCTGAGTTTCCCTTGACCAGCATTGTTTTGTGAAATTTACATTGGCAATAGTGATCTTGGCCACAGCAGGATTTTTTCCCGTGAATGAATTATAAGAAACATATATAAAAACGTTCACTGGTATTGGTGTTGCAAAAAAGCTGTCATAACGTGTCAATTGTACAATATTTTAAAAATAAATCTTCCATCTTGTGAGTGAGTTTGTGGACTTCATAATTGTGCTTAGGCATTCATATTGATTATATTTAAAGTAACGCTGATAAGTACACTTTCTATTACAAGTTATATCAGATTACACTTATTTCAGAGCATACAAAAACACTACAAAACTCCCAGGAAAAGTCTTGGTGTTAATATCTAAAGTGTAGTACTAGTAATATATTGAGGAATACTGTAATTTTGCATGGTCCTGCATCCAGCTGACCTGAATATCAATATTGGATTTTGGACAGTATACATTTCAGTGTTCTTCGGTGTTGCATCAATTTTTTTGGTAAAGAAGCCTTTTTTGACTCAATTGAATATCCCTAACGAACAAATATTAGCCTCCCTGACACCATTTATTGTGTATTTTATCAATTTGCTTGTTTACGTTGTATTTTAAGAACACTACAGTGACATTATTCAGTTTGACACACATAATTAACATTTTCAACAAGAAACTGTAGAACAAGAAACTGTACAACATCGTGATGACAGGCTTGAAAAGGAAAGAAAAAGTAGATCAGAAAAAAGGATGACAGAAACACCAAAACAGAAACGACAGAGGCTTGACAAGCAAAATGATATCCAGAAAGATTTACGAGAGAAAGAAACACCAACACAAAAGCGGCAGAGACTTGTGAAGCAAAATGATATCCAGAAAGATTCACGAGAGAAAGAAACACCAACACAAAAGCGGCAGAGACTTGACAAACAAAATGATATCCAGAGAGATTTACGAGAGAAAGAAACACCAAAACGAAAGCGGCAGAGACTTGACAAGAAAATCGAAATCCAGAGAAAATCACTCGAAAATGAAACACCAAAAAAAAAGCGGCAGAGACTTGACAAGAAAATCGAAATCCAGAGAAAATCACTCGAAAATGAAACATCAAAACAAAAGCGGCAGAGACTTGACAAGAAAATCGAAATCCAGAGAAAATCACTCGAAAATGAAACACCAAAACAAAAGCGGCAGAGACTTGACAAGAAAATCGAAATTCAGAGAAAGTCACTCGAGAATGAAATGCCAAAACAAAAGCGACAAAGACTTGACAAGAAAAGTGAAATTCAGAGAAAGTCACTCGAGAATGAAACACCAAAACAAACGCGACGAAGACTTGACAAGAAAAGTGAAATCCAGAGGAAGTCACTCGAAAATGAAACACCAGAACAGAAGCGAAAAAGACTTGACAAGAAAAAAAACACTCAAAAAGTCATGCGTGGTCAACAGAACAGTGAAAATAAATCTGTAATTTCGAATTTTCTCATAAAGGTTAAGGACTCTGCTAACTATATTTGTTGTTCATGCCATCGATTACTATTCAGGATGACGGTTACACGAATAAATGAACAAAAGTATCAGAAAGCTTCCAAATCGCTTTTAAATGAAGTTCTGTCGTTTCGATTGAAGTCTTATGATGGCAATGAATGGATTTGCAGAACATGTGATTTGACGCTGAAAAGGGGAAAGCTACCAGCGCAAGCAAAGGCCAACAATTTATCATTGGTGGAGCAACCGCCTGAATTACAAGATCTCAACCCACTTGAAATAAGACTTTTGTGCCAGAGAATACCATTTATGAAGATGATCGCTTTACCTAGAGGCAAACAACATGGAATTCACGGGCCAGCTGTGAACGTGCCAGCGAAACTGGATGCAGTGTGTCAGCTCTTGCCAAGGCTGCCATCAGAGTCCCAAATCTTACCCATGAAGCTCAAAAGACAATTGAAGCATTCTAGTCATTACATACATGCACATGTACGACCTGATGTTTTGATGAATGCATTGAGATGGTTAAAACAAAACAATCCTCACTATAGTATGATAAAAATAAATGACAATTGGGCTGAGGACAGTGCAAAAGATGACATTGATCTTTGGCAAGCAATGAATTTGGACACTGAAGTAGACTGTGAAAAGAATGAGAAAAACACAGATAAAAATGATGGACATATCAAACTGCCTAACACAAACGATGAAGAACCGGTTTCAGCAACATCAGCCATCAACAGTTATGAAGTTGTATCTATGTCTGATATAAAAAAGTCGAGTCGAAATGACTATGAGAAACTAGCCATGCTGGCAAGGCGAAGTAACATGAACATTATCGATGTGCCAGGAGATGGAAATTGTATGTTTTATGCAGTTTGGTATCACCTTGAAAGGATAGGTATAACTGACACAAATCCAAGTCTATTGCGAACATATGTTTCTGAGTTCATGCAACAGAACCGAGACAATTATATCGATTTCATAGGGACAAGAATTGCGAGTCAAGATTTGTCAAATGCTGACACTGAACAACCTACTGTACAGGACATGGTTATCGATGAGATAGGGGATCGAGATTCACAAAGAGAAGTCCAATGGGTCAGGTATCTTAATGAACTAGAGAACGGAAATCTTTGGGGTGACAATATCATACTACAAGCTATCGCTGACATGTACGTTTTGACAGTGAATATACACGCAACCACATCTAACACAATAATAGCTGTGACACCCCAGACTGGGCACAGTAACATGCCTGTGATTGATCTTGGGTTAATTGCACAGTCTCATTATGTGATTTTCGAGCCATGTGTTTCAACTGACAATGGTACAAAATTAAATGACAATGTAATTGAAAAATGTGTCTCTAATATGGACAGTGATGAAGATACTGATGAGCTGGCAAGTGAAGATGAACATGCTTTTGAAGAAGCTTCGAAAGTGCGTGGTTTGCCTTATGAAACAAGCATGGTACATGAAGATCCTGAGCTGCTCAACAAACTGATCAGTGTAGCACCAGCAGAAGGCCAGAAACCAATGCCACTTCTGAGTGACCCTAACTTTGAAGAACTCTCGAATCCAGACAAATACCCAGATGGCTCCAATGCAATGACAGCCGAACGCCCCTGTCAACTGACCCCGCGAAGGTACTTTAATCAAAGAATATTAGATGTTGATGGTCGGTTTGGGGCAATTGAGTATATTCTGAGCGCACAATATGCCACAGAAAGTAAGCAAGTCACGAGTGACATCAACCATTATATTTTTAGAAGAGCCAGCGGAAAGGATTATCAAGGAAAACACCTTAATGTTGGAATGGTTAAAACTGTTGAACAAATGAAAGGTTTTGTCAAAGCAGATCATGCATACAAAATGTTGAAAAATGTACGAGGAACACCAGCTTACTTCCAGACTGTTTTTTATGATGTGTTAGCTATGGTTCGTCAACTTGGAATACCAACATGGTTTTTCACTGTATCTGCAGCTGACATGCAATGGCCGGATGTTATTCAAACGATAGCCAGACAATTTGGAACACATTTGAGTGATCAAGATGTGAAAGAGTTGTCCTTTGTACAACGAGCACAATGGTTGAGACGGAACCCAGTTACTGCTGCAAGACAGTTTCAGTACAGATTGGAACTTATGTTCAAAGATGTTCTCAGGTCCAATGCTAAGCCCCTAGGAGAAATTGTTGACTATGTTATTCGAATTGAATTTCAAGCTCGTGGGTCTCCACATGCACACACTCTGTTGTGGGTGAAAAATGCACCAAAGATAGATACTGATTCTGATGAAGATATTGTGTCATTCATAGACAAGCATATTACCTGTGAAATTCCTGAAGATGACACTGACCTGGGGGAGCTTGTGACGAAGTTACAAACGCACACACATTCGTCTTACTGCAAGAAAAAGGGACATTGTAGATTCAACTACCCACGACCACCATGTCCACAAACAATCATAGCAAGAGAACCAGACGACCCAGAAACTGGAAAGTGCAAGAAAGAGAAAGCCGCAGATACTCTGAGGAAAGTGAAGGAGGTCATGTGTGATGAGAGCACACCAAAAGATAGTAACCTGTCTGGCATTCTAGGAAAAGCAGAGTTATCTCCAGAAGAGTACCTAGGAGCATTGCATGTGTCACAGAGAGGTACAAATCTAATTTTGAAGAGGTCACCACAGGAAACTTGTGTTAATGCTTACAACTCCACTGTGCTGAAAGCTTGGCAGGCAAACATTGATGTACAGTACATCTTTGATGCATATGCTTGTGTTATGTACGTGGCAGCATATATGACAAAAAATGAGAAAGGTATAGGCGAACTCCTAAAACAAGTATGTAAAGAGCATAAAGATCAGGAAATCAAGACTATGCTACGGCGTGTGGGTTCCACATTCCTGAATAAACGTGAACTCAGTGCACAGGAAGCAGTGTACCGAATATTGTCGATGCCGATGAAAAAGTTCAGCAGAGAAGTCTTGTTTGTAAACACTGATAAAAAGAGTGAAAGGGCAGCGGTTTTGAAGCCACAAAAAGAACTTGATGAGCTTGAGGACTCTGATGAGAATATCTTCCAAAGTAATATTATCGAAAGATACTCACTGAGACCAGCTTGCATCGAAAACATGTGCCTTGCAGATTTTGCATGTAATTACAAAGTGACTCGTGTAAATCCAGACGATGCTACGGATGACAGTACTCCTATTGTGTTAGAAGTAGAGGAGCAAGTGGACGATCGAGAACGGCTCCCGAAACATATTCGGTTGAAAAACTCTGCTGGTGTCATGCTAAGGCGAAAACGAGAGGCAGTTATCAGGTTTTATAAGTTCAGTCTCGAAAAAAAACCAAGTGACTTCTATAGGGCGAAACTGATGCTATACCTCCCATGGAGAAACGAAGACACTGATCTGTTGGCAAATTATCCTGATCATGCATCACACTATTTTGCAGTGGAGGAGTCTATCCGTGAGAATGAAAGAAAATTCACAGAGAATTTAGAACTGATAGAGCAGGCTGTGGAGAACAATGAACGATATGGACCACCAGAACATGTATGGGCAGATATTGCACCTGGTGCAGAGCACGAAAATTTGCAAGACGTGAATGAAGGTGTTGATGTAGAGAGAGACATTGACCAGGAAGATCTTGATGACAATGCTGCTATGATAGAACAGGCAGGTGTCCAACATACCTCAGAAATTGTTGCAAGATATCAAGCAGAGTCTGAAAAAGAGACACTTGAAGATGGTGATTATCGCAGAATGGTTCGTGAACTGAATAATAAACAAGCAGAAATTGTGCTTTACAACAGAAAATGGTGTAAAGAAACAGTGATCGCTCTGAGAGAAAACAAGCCTGTTAAACCATATCATATATTCCTAAGTGGACCCGGTGGTGTTGGAAAATCACACGTTATCAAACTTATCCAGTCAGATACCAAGAAACTGTTGCGTGTGTTAAATAAGATAAAGCCATCTGATATCACTGTACTTCTACTTGGGCCGACTGGTGTTTCTGCTTTTCAGATTAGGGGAATGACTATCCATTCTGCATTATTGCTCCAAACAAAAAAATATGGTTGTGATCAGCTTTCATTTGAGAAACTGAATAGTTTGCGATCAATATTCGAGAATCTTCACTTGATTATCATTGATGAGATATCTATGGTAGGATCAGACATGTTACTGGACATTCACAAAAGACTTGAGAAAATAAAAGGTGAGACAGGAGAATCATTGTTCGGAAATGTATCAGTCCTGGCAGTTGGAGATATGTATCAACTTCCCCCTGTGAAACAGTCTAACGTTTTTCAACCTGTGCGTGACCCAGTCGAGCGACTCAGCGGCAACATATGGAAAGATAATTTCAGTGTGCATGAATTAGATGAAGTGATGCGACAAAAAGATGATAGTACTTTTGCTGAAATGCTTTGTCGTGTTAGAACAGGAAAGCACACTGCAGATGATATAGCGATGTTGGAATCACGTTCAATCACTGAGGAAGACTCAACATACCCAAACGATGCATTACACGTCTTTGCATACAACAAAGATGTTGATGACATGAACATAAAAAAACTCAGAGAATTGCAGCCAAATGAAGGAATGCTTTCTTATATTTATGCATCAGATGATAAGACTGACAGTACTGGTCAACTTAATTTAGAAAAGGTGCATACATCTGCAAAACGCTCAGAAACAGCAGGGTTGCACACAGTTCTGATTTTGGCGGAAGGCGCGAGGGTCATGTTGACATACAATGTGGACACTGCAGATGGTCTAGTAAATGGTGTACTCGGAACAGTAGAACGGATTGTGAAACATGCCAATGGAAAAGCACATGTGGTTCTGATCAAGTTTGACAATGACACTGTTGGACGAAATGCCATTGGTTTGAGTCAATGGAAACAAGAATACCCAAACACAGTCCCAATAAAAAGACATGAAGGAAGGTACGAGAAAGGGAATAAGAAAGGTGCTCAAATTGCTAGACGACAGTTTCCTCTCACGTTGGCATGGGCAGTGACTATTCACAAATGTCAAGGTCTCACAGTCGATAAAATAGTCGTGAATATGAAAGGAGCAAAGCGTTTTGGGAAGGGACAAGCATATGTGGCATTCAGTCGCGTGAAGACATTGCAAGGTTTATTCATAGTGAATTTTGAAGCTGCAGGGATAAAAGCCAATGACAAAATCGAAACTGAAATGGAAGAAATGCGTCAAAGCAAAATTCCTAAAGACGAGTTGAAGTTGATGAATGTTGAAAGACCTGATTGGAAAACTGTAGGACATCTGAATGTGCGATATTTTCTCAAAAAACTTCCTGATTTACTCAGTGACAGAGTCAGTAATATACTACAACTTGTCGATGTCATGTGTTTCACGGAAACATACTTGACTAAAGAGCACAATGTCAATGTTTTCTGTGAGAAGTATGGTTACAAGGCATTTAGACAAGATATTCCATCTACTGATGCACACGACGGTCTCCATGGCATTATGGTTTGTGGAAGAAATGAACTGCAAGGTACAGATATCACGCCTCGGAACACTGAGGGCATAGAATGCAAAGCGGTAGTGTTTGAAACAATTCAACTGACTCTTGTTCTTGTGTACAGAAAACCTTCTTTTCAATTGACAAGTTTCCTGAATAACTTTAGAATTGTATTAATGAAGCTGCCACTTGACGCACCAGTAGTTGTTCTAGGTGACTTTAATGATGATCTGAATGACAGACAAGAAAGCAAACTAACAGATCTGATGACGAAATTAGGATTCAAACAACTTGTGACAAAACCAACTACAGACAGGGGCACATTGATTGATCACATATACTACAACAGGTATAAATTGAATGACGTTTTTGTTGATGTACACGACACCTATTTTTCTGATCATGACACAACATTTCTTTCAATGAAGTTTCAATGAATCCATGCTATATGTATAAAGCTTCCAATAAAAAATTCTACAAAATTTCAAGAAATAGAAATATGCTAGTGGATTTTGATTCTTATGAGCCATAACATTGCGAGCATGGAAAACTGATTTGGAAGCCAATGTTCTAAAGACTTCAAAATATATCTGGAAGTTTTAAGACTACTTTACAGCAATAATCCATTGTTAAAATAAGACAAAACTTCATTTGGAGTGAGGAGCGAAATATATAATAATGTTTACACTACCGACGTGCTATTCTCTGGCGTGACATCAAGATGAGGAGAAAAATCTAAATAGCGAGATTACCTTGACGAGACAAGGACTGGCCGCAGCTCAGACACGACCGAGGGCCTCAAACACTGTATCCAGGCGAATAACTTATTATTATATGCCGCTTCATGGTATGCACACACGTCGGGAGAGATATGATTACAAATGTTGACTTTTATAGCCATTTTAGACTCTGAAAGCAAATAATTTTGTTGACATTTTCATGCACTACAAAATCAAAAACGTCATTTCACCAGCGCATGAATGCGAAATCGTCATAAGACCGTCGGTTGCTGTGCGCGACGCCAGTCAATATGAAGGTCAATACCGCAGTATATCGGACCAATTGCATTCTGTGTAATCCATTGTAGCATTTTCGTAGGCATATAATAATTATAATTACAATACATTCGTGTGCTAATTTAATGAAGTATATGAGTATATCTCAAATCAAAATGTAATCATCAAAAATGTATCTTTCCATATTCCCCCAGCCCCCCCCCCCCCCCCCCCCCCGCGGTGGGGAGGGGGAATAATTTTCCAAAAGTGTATGTTTTGATAATTTCATAAAGTGTATTTTTTAATACACTGACGTTTGTTTCGCTGAAATTTCCGGGGGGGGGGGGGGTTGTATAATTTGGTATATGAGGCTATTTTGTGCGATACATCTTTAGATAGTCATACATGCACGTGATATTTTTATTGTATTGATCCCAATGTGTCAAAATGTTTACGAACGTATACTAGTATTTCCCAAATGTGATATCTGGTAAATGGAACTTTTATGGCACAATGGTGTACGATGGTCTACTTTATTTTTTTATGGTCAAGTGAAAAATATGTTATTGCATGCTGCCATATGACTATCGTTTTTCCCTGGTTGGTTGTCATTCTCGTTATGCTTAAGTTTATTAATTGTCATGGGTTCAAGAGATTTTCACTGTTTTATTCCTGATTTTATTGATAGCAGTATGTACATGATATTGTATCCAATGAAAATTTTGTGTTTGGGTGTAATGCCTAGATACGTTATGGGCGTCAGGAATAATGCATTGCTGGTAAAAGGTTGAATAATCTATGTATAATTGTAATATTCTAATAACCACAATACATGTATTTCAGTTGTGGTTCCGGCACTAAACATGTACGTAATTAAACCTGGGTATGGTATTCAATACCGAAATCGGATAATTATAGCATACTTTTTTTACCCTGCAGTAATAATACATATCAATTGAGTGTTTATGTCATTCATCGGTAGTCATTTTTTTCGGTGTGTAGATTATCGATTATGTGTATCGTTAAGTATTGTGTGATATCCCAGTTCATTCACTCTTGCTTTATTTTCAGTTCGAATGTGTTTCACTAAGATTTGAAATTTTAAAACAGATTGTCAAATAATTTTCACTGATGTGTGTTATTTATCTTTTTAAAAAACACCCAGTCCTTCAAAACACGTGTATGGGTTACAATATACAATTGGCTAAATTTAGCACCTGATTACATGGCTTGTCTTTGCTGTTCATATGTGCATACGCATTTTGAGATGCAGCCAAATACGTGACTTTCGATCGAATATAGGTGCATGTTGATGTATATAATTGCTCTACCCATTATGGTGTCGCATTTTTGTCAGGATTGTCAATTGTGTAAATTTTTGTTTTCATAGCTGCTCATATGCAGCTGAGCATTTGTAGTGCACTGACCTTTTTGTTTACACACTAAACTGTTGTCATGAGGTTTAATTTCTCAGATTCATTAAAATGGCACTGACGATCGAATGTTTTATCAGAATTGCCTGTGTAACTTTCTATTTGCATAGCTACTCATATGCAGTTGAGCACTTGTAGGGCACTAACCTTTCTGTTGTCATGAGTTGTGAGAATATCATATTCATTCCACACATTCAGTGGTGATGATATTGTATACAGTTCTGATATTTGACGGAATGTAGTTCATGACATCGACCTTCCATATCAACATGTCATCGTCATCATCTGCATAGTCATTCATCATGCCTCTGGCGTGGCATTAAGTTGCCCGTAAGCAAATAAATGTAACTCCATCATCACCATTAATCATGCCTCTAAGTTCCCGTAAAATGATGTTATCTTATCTATATCACCGAAATATAGAAATTAACTTCAGATTATCATTCACAAGGTTTAATGTTATCGCAAAAATAACTCAAAAGGCCTTGTTCTTCATTATACTTTTTAACACACATGCTAAGTGTTATATAGTGAACAACCATTACATAGTGTACATCCTAGCTGCCCGTTAATACTATTCACACATTTACATGAATTGTATGATTTTGGAAATAACACTGTCTCATGCGTGATCCGTATATATGTTTATACTTTATACTGAGTTGTTAGTATTGCTTTCGTATGTGAGATGAAATTCAAGTGTTATTTTTGACCAATGTTAAAATACAACATTGAGCAGTGCATTTGTTTGTAAGGGTTTCGTATCAAGTACAGAACTTTCACGATGTTATACTTGATAATGCACGGGTGTGTTGAAGATACTAGTGTATCGTTTTTGTGCAAATATGATCCAGATGCTGAATAAAATATAATGGAAGTTCCAGCCTTGTCGTTAATTTTGAGTGAGAATTACACGTATGGGGGTGATGTTTCGTCAAATAGTAATTGGAGTGGATCATATAGATTATAACAGACTTTACATGTCAGCACTTTCAGCATTCTTAAATATACGAATGAACGTATTGCAACGTCCATGCGACGAATTGAAAAATAGTTACACATTCGGAATACACTCTCTAAATCCGTCCAAACAACCTAACAGATGAGGATCAAGGTCCAGGTCGTTTTAAAAATCATCTTCGATCCAATGTGTTCGGGAGTGCCATAGTTCATAGCCCTAAGGTGTAAATACAAAATTTATCTGAGAGTATACGTATCTTCATTATTTAATGAGATATAGCATCCTAGTCGGGATTGACTCGAGGATCAGTACATATTGATCTACACGTAGACCGAACACCCGATGATCTTAGCATCCTGTAAACTGACAGTTCAACATCAGAAATCAAGCGCACGTGAGATCTAGCCATGAAACAAAAACTCTGACGAGGTGTCAAATAACTGATTCCGGCAAACCTTTCAAGATCAAGGTCCCAAGTCAAGGTCAGGGTCCTCTATGTTAATTCGACTTGGGTTATCTGTTCATGGTCAAGATCCGAAGTGAAAGTCAGGGTCACATGAAGTCTGTCTTGCGTTTGTCTGGACCTGGTTTGAAATGTATAAGTCGATTAAACACGGGCAACCTCTGATTCGAAGTCACAGTCCAGGCCATGTCAAGTCGGTCTCGAGTTTGTCTAATATGTACATGGTTTGAAGTCTCTAGGTCTATTGGAGCCGAATTCATGACCACTTATGTGATTAAACCGTTCCACGCTGTGGACTTGGACTCAACTCTCTCAACATGAATAGCTTGAAATATGAAATTTCGCTTCTGATGGGACAGATTTTGTTCCCATAAAAAACGTCAATTACATCAAAATGGATAATCCGATTGGGCTAATATCGGATATCGGATTGACCTTGGGTCACAAATATTATGCATTGCCTGACCATCGAGCTATGAAGTATACTTGGATTATTTCATCAGAATCGAACAAGAATTGTGGACATTATGGCCTTTTGAAATTTCGGAAATTTGACGTTTATGATGTCACTGTGACGTCAGTGTACGTTATAGCGCCAAAAATGAAATATCATTGGAATCAGGGGTTCAAGGCCTTTACACTGATATATTACTCAATGGTGCACTGATTTTCGTACTTATCCTCGAATTTCACCTTATGCGAACTTCTCAAGGTCAAGGTCAAAGGTCGAGGTTAAGGCCACAGAAGATAGAACTCAAATTTATCTACAGTATGCACTTGATTTGAAATCTTTATGATGATTAGAACCGGAGTTATGGCCACCTATGTGTTTCAGACATTTTGCATGACCTTAACCTTCGTCATTTGTCATCAATTCTATGCTGTAAACATATTGTGAATGAAGTTTTTGAATATGCATGATAAAATTCTGTTTACATATGTTATATTATCACTGGACAAAATCATATTCTCTTCAAATAATGAGTTTCCTTTGAAAATTTATCAGTTTGTTGCCATGAAAACGTCAATTACGTCACAACAGATATATCAATTGAGCTAAAAATAGATAGAGACTATCATAGAAAGAATCCACATCGTCTGCATTTGTTAAATTTGCAGTAAATATTATAAATTTGCACATCTGACACTCGAAAGGCCTAAATGTCAGTCTGAAATCACATTTGACGTCATTGTGACGTCAATTGACGTCCGATCCCAAAAATGACAACAGATTTGGAAAGTACCCTCGAAGACCTTCCAAACGAGCTACTACTCGATATTTTTGCAAAAGGGCAAGGTCAAGGTCACTTTTGAGGTCAAATTCGACATCAGGCGCTTGCCAAGGCTATTGGTCATACGCCTTAGGTGTAAATACAAAAGTTGTTAGGCTAAGTGAGTGCAATGCTGTAGATTTACTTTCGTGTCTCTATCTTGCTTAGTTCATGAGATATAATGACCTAAATGGTTTTCACTTGCGGGTCAATATTGACCTTGACATTCGACCTCTGACCTTGAAATTTCGTCGAACAAAAAAACTCGTCCTTGGCTATAAACAGGTGTATCATTAGATTTTTACGCATATTATTGACGCTTTTATCAGCATGGACAGCTTGAAACATGCAATTTCGCTTATAATGGGACCGATTTCGTTGCCATAGAAACGTCAATTACGTCATAACGGATTGACCGATCGCGCTAAAAATTGATACTGACCATGAGGGACCAGTCCCACATCGTTTCCAAGCGTCAAATCGAAAATCGGAGGAGGTGACCTCCAAGGTCAAATATTCGACCTCGGGCGAACTTCTCAAGGTCAAGGTCAAAGGTCAAGGTCAAGGTCACAAAACATAGAACTCGAGTATATCTACAATATTAACTTGGTTTGAAGTCTCTAGGATGATTAGAACCGGAGTTATGGCCCCTCAGGTGTTTTAGACGTTTTGCTTGACCTTGACCTTGACCTTTGACCTAGATTCACCAAAATAGTGCGGTGCCTGCCCAGTAACCTACCGATATTGAGTATGTAATATGAACGGATTCGACCTAGAACTGTGGACGCTAGAGTGAAAACAAACAAACAAACAAACCCATCCATCCATCCATCCATCCATCCATCCACGAACAGACCAACATACTTGCCGAAATCGTAGATTCCGGCAAGTAACAAACAAACAAACGAGATACCATTGGCCTAAAGGCCAAACTTGTCGAAATCTTTTTCTACATGCGTGGCCTACTTTAAGCATAATTGAATGAGGTTTCCGACGGTGTAATCCATTTCATTAAGGATTAATACTTACCCAGATACAATCCTATTTCGAAAATGGACGTTTGACGTCATGACGTCATTGTTGTTGAATGTAACGTGTTTAAACTCGGTACATGGATGGGTATTAATATACGACATAGGTTCCCATAATTACAGTCTAATAACTTCAAATTTGAGTGCACATCCGCTTCTCTGTGCGACAAATACTTTCAGATATATAGCCCTTTTTTTAAATTGACGTTTTACGTCATGACGTCATTGACGTTGAACGTAGCACGTTGAAACTTGGTATATGGCTGTATATCAGTATTCCACATAGGTTCTCGTAATTACACTTCAATACCTTCAAATTTGAGTGCCCTGTGGATATTTGAAAGTTTGCTGAAAAGTCGAAAAACTTGTATGACAGGCCTTACGTTTATGACGTCATAGCGGAAAATCTGTCATGGCGGAAAAGTATCGGACAGTACCCTCCTAAACCAGAACTCAACGAGCTTTCCAATGGTGCAATCTGCTTTTCTGTACGACAAATACCTGTCGATATATAGCTCCATTGTGAAAATTGACGTTTTACGTCATGACATCATTGACGTTGCACGTAGCGTGTTGAAACTCTTTATATGGCTGGGTAATGAAGTTCCACATACATTCTCATAATTACAGTCTATTACCTCCAAAATTGAGTGCACTGTGGTTGTTGGAAAGCTTGCTGAAAAGCCGAAAAACTTGTATGACAGGCCTTACGTTTATGACGTCATAGCGGAAAATCTATCATGGCGGAAAAGTATCGGACAGTACCCTCCTAAACCAGAATCCAACGAGCTTTCCAGTGGTGCAATTCGCTTCTGTGTGCGACAAATACTTTCAGAAATATAGCCCATTTTTTAAATTGACGTTTTACGTCATGACGTCATTCACGTTGAACATAGCGCATTGAAACTTGGCATATGGCTGTATATTAATATTTTCCATAGGTTCTCATAATTACAGTTCAAAACCTTCAAATTTGAGTGCACTGTGGGTGTTTGAATGTTTGCTGAAAAGTCGAAAATTTTGTATGACAGGCCTTACGTTTAGGACGTCATAGCGGAAAATCTATCAGGGCGGTAAATTATTGGATAGTACCCACTTAAACCAGAATTCAACGATCTTTCCAGTGGTGCAATTCGCTTCTCTGTACGACGAATAGTTTCCGAGATATAGCCCCATTTTCAAAATTGACGTTTTACGTCATGACGTCATTGACGTTGAACGTAGCACGTTGAAACTTGGTATGTTGCTGTATATTAATGTTTCACATAGGTTCTCATAATTACAACTCAAAACCTTCAAATTTGAGTGCACTGTTGATGTTTGAATGTTTGCTGAAAAGTCGAAAATTGTATATGACAGGCCTTACGTTTATGACGTCATAGCGAAAATCTATCAGGGCGGCAAAGTATCAGATAGTATCCTCTTAAACCAGAATTCAATGAGCTTTCCAGTGGTACAATCCGCTTCTCTGTATGACGGATAGTTTCCGAGATATAGCCCCATTTTCAAAATTGACGTTTTACGTCATGACGTCATTGACGTTGAACGTAGCGCGTTGAAACTTGGTATATGGCTGTATAATAATATTTCTCATAGGTTCCCATAATTACAGTTCAAAACCTTGAACTTTGAGTGCACTGTGGATGTTTGAATGTTTGCTGAAAAGTCGAAAATTTTGTATGACAGGCCTTACGTTTATGACGTCATAGCGGAAATCTATCATGGCGGCAAAGTATCGGATAGTTCCCTTTTAAACCAGAATTCAACGAGCTTTCCAGTGGTGCAATCTGCTTCTCTGTACGACGAATAGTTTCTGAGATATAGCCCCATTTTCAAAATTGACGTTTTACGTCATGACGTCATTGACGTTGAACGTAGCGCGTTGAAACTTGGTATAGGGCTGTAGAATAATATTTCACATAGGTTCTCATAATTACAGTTCAAAACGTTCAAATTTGAGTGCATTGTGGATGTTTGAATGTTTGCTGAAAAGTCGAAAATTTTGTATGACAGGCCTTACGTTTATGACGTCATAGCGGAAAATCTATCAGGGCGGCAAAGTATCAGATAGTATCCTCTTAAACCAGAATTCAATGAGCTTT
Organism: Terebella lapidaria; assembly: GCA_949152475.1. Lineage (NCBI taxonomy): Eukaryota > Metazoa > Annelida > Polychaeta > Terebellida > Terebellidae > Terebella > Terebella lapidaria. The sequence continues at coordinate 36,561,695 of OX424560.1, forward strand.
CCAGTGGTACAATCCGCTTCTCTGTATGACGGATAGTTTCCGAGATATAGCCCCATTTTCAAAATTGACGTTTTACGTCATGACGTCATTGACGTTGAACGTAGCGCGTTGAAACTTGGTATAGGGCTGTAGAATAATATTTCACATAGGTTCTCATAATTACAGTTCAAAACGTTCAAATGTGAGTGCATTGTGGATGTTTGAATGTTTGCTGAAAAGTCGAAAATTTTGTATGACAGGCCTTACGTTTATGACGTCATAGCGGAAAATCTATCATGACGGAAAAGTTTCTGACAGTACCCTCCTAAACCAGAATTCAACGAGCTTTCCAGTGGTGCAATCCGCTTCTCTGTACGACGAATAGTTTCCGAGATATAGCTCCATTTTTAAAATTGACGTTTTACGTAATGACGTCATTGACGTTGAACGCAGCGCGTTGGAACTTGGTGTGTGGCTGTATATCAATGTTTCACATAAGTTCTCATAATTACAATTCAAAACCTTCAAATTTGAGTGCACTGTGGATGTTTGAATGTTTGCTGAAAAGTCCAAAGTTTTGAATGACAGGCCTTACATTTATGACGTCATAGCGGAAAATCTATCAGGGCGGCAAAGTATCGGATAGTACCCTCTTAAACCAGAATTCAACGAGCTTTCCAGTGGTGCAAACCGCTTCTCTGTACGACGAATAGTTTCCGATATATAGCCCCATTTTTGAAAATTGACGTTTTACGTCGTGACGTCATTGACGTTCGATTGATTCGAGTGAAACTTCGCAGTTTGATGGATAATATAAACGTATATCAGTGTGCTAAATTTCAGAAATATGGTTACAAATTTGACTGTTGTGTGAATTTTTGAAAATTCGCCAATGATGAGAGATAGGGATTTTTCGAGTTTTCAAGAATTTTTAGTGACGTCATCAATGAACCGATTACTTCCAAAAACGTGCGGTCCCGTCCTTGGGCGAATACCTATCCCTCAAAAAAGTTTCGAGATGCTAGCGTGAAAACTGTGGCCGCTAGAGCGCGAACAAACAAACATACAAACAGACAAACATACGCGAGTGACCAACATACTTGGCGAAAATCGAAGATTTCGCCAAGTAATGAACCGACATAGTCGACTAACTTGCCGGAATAGCTGGCAATGACCTTGAACTTTTACCAAAGACTTTCAATTTTTTGCAAAGTTGATGCATCTGGTTATTTTAAATATGAGTAATGGCATTTTTCTAGATTTTGTATAGTTGATGGAAAACATTGAAAAAAGTATTATATTTCTTTCCTAGCATAAGCAGTTTGTGGTCATGAAAGACTGATAGGATTCGGATCTTTTGTGACGTCATCAATAGAGCTATTTTTCTCAAAATCATTCTGTCAAGAGCCATTATCCTACAGAATATCTACATCAAATTTGAAAAGAATCAAGCAACAAATGTGGACGCTATGAGTATGAAAAGACAAACAAATGAAATTTTCTCCAATTTTCCGTCATAAAAAGGTCAATTAGGCCATTACCACTGCAATTATTGAACTGATATTTGTCAAATAGCTTCAGTAGGTATCCCCAATACTTACCAGAGCACCGGATCAACAATAATCATAAATGGTTTATGCATCACATGTAAACAATCAATTGAAGTATGATAAAATCACGTTTCACGTCATTATGACGTCATATGACGTCAGATTCCAAAAATAAGAACATATATCGAAACTACTCCCGAAGACCTTTCAAACGAGTTACTACTCAATATTTTCGCGAAAGGTCAAGGTCAAGGTCATTTTTTGGGTCAACTTCGACCTCAGGCGCTTGCAAAGGCTATCGGCCATACGCCTTAGGTGTAAATACAAAAGTTGATAGGCTAAGTGAGTGCAATACTGTGGATTTACTTTCGTGTCTCTATCTTGCTTACTTCCTGAGATATAGTGACCTACATGGTTCTCACTTGCGGGTCAATATTGACCTCGACTTCCGACCTTTGACCTTGAAATTTCGCGGAACAAAAGAACTCGTCTTTGGCTATAAACAGGTGTATCATTAGATTTTTACGCACATTATTGACGCTTTTATCAGCATGGACAGCTTGAAACATGCAATTTCGCTTATAATGGGACCGATTTCGTTGCCATAGAAACGTCAATTACGTCATAACGGATTGACCGATCGCGCTAAAAATTGACATTGACCATAAGGGACCGGTCCGACATCGTTTCCAAGCATCAGATCGAAAATCGGAGGAGGTGACCTCCAAGGTCAAATATTCGACCTCAGGCGAACTTCTCAAGGTCAAGGTCAAATGTCAAGGTCAAGGTCACAAAAGATAGAACTCGAGTATATCTACCATATGCACTTGATTTGAAGTCTCTACGACAATTAGAACTGGAGTTATGGCCACTTATGTGTTTTCGACGTTTTGCTTGACCTTGATCTTGACCTTTGACCTAGACTCACCAAAAGTGTGCGGTGCCTGCCTATTATCCTACAGATTACATACCCCAAGTAACGTAACAATCACCGTACAATTGCGACCTGTAGAGCACTAACAGATAAACAAACAAACAAACAATCAATCAATCAATCAATCAATCAATCAATCAATCAAACCAACTGACCAACATACTTGCCGAAATCTTTAGATTCCGGCAAGTAACAAACACACAAATAAACGAACAGACCAATATACTTGCCGAAATCTTTAGATTTCGGCAAGTAATGAACCGACATAGTCGACTAACTTGCCGGAATTGCTACCAGTGACCTTGACCTTTATCAATAACCTTGAAATTCTGCGATTTTCATGTACTGGCCATTCTGAATATGAGAGTGAATATCGTGTGTATATATGTTATACTATTCTTGGAGGACTTTATACTATTTTCGAATTTTGCATTTTGCTGGAAAGTTCATCAGATTTTAGTGATAAAACATTAAGTGTGTCAAAACCGACAGAATGATCAAAGTGAAAATATATTGAAACTTTGCTACAATAGATGTTTATAAAACTAACCCACTAATCCCAAATCCACAAATATATCTGTAAAACTCCCCATAATATAAAATACACATGAAAAACATGTACAATCTACACATATCATGTAAAGAAACACTGACTACATGTATTACATTATATTTGCCGTCTTAATTACTTCAAATGACGTCCGATTCCCAAAATAACAACAGATCGGGAAACTACTTTTGAAGACCTTTCAAACGAGCTACTAGTCATTTTTCAGGTCAATTCCGACCTTGGGCACTTGGAAAAGCTACATATAATAGACCTTAGATTTAATGCAATTGTTGCTAGTCTCAGTTAGTACTACATTATACTTTTACTTTCGTATTTTCATCCTTAATATTTATTAGATATAGTGACACACTTGATTTTCACCCAAAGGTCAACATTGACCTGGACTTTTGACTCTTGACCTTGAAATTTTGGTGGACCGAAAAGAACTAACCTAGCTTATGAAACGGTCTAAATGACAAATTTTTATACTCATTATCCACGCTGATAATAACATGGATATCTTGAAATATCGCTTATAATGGGAACGAAACAGATAATCCAATCGAGTTAAAAATTAATAGGGAGCATCAGAGTTCGGTTCCTCATCGTATTCAAGTATCAGATCGTATTCAAGTATCAGTCCCATCGTGATTATGGAATGTGGGTCTACTATCAAATATCCAATATAGTCTGGATTTTGAACTGTGGCATAATGTTTACCAATTATCTGGGTCGTTTAGCGTAATTGCACGTTTCTTCATGCGATATTCGAGTTTGGTACAATATAATGATATCCAAGTGGAGAATTAGAATGAAATTTTAGAAATGTTTTTAAATATGCCTGGTAGCAAACGTGTCACCCGCATTTTTTTGTGCGATAATGAATGATCGACCAGTTGTACCATTTATGTCGTTCTTAACAATTTCTAAGCGAAACGGTGCGTACGCCATAGCCTGCGGAGTTTGTTGACGTGAGCAAAAAAAACGAATTTGTTTGGTGTTAATTTTGGATAATTTGGCAAACATACGAAAGGGGACGGTTTAATTGTGTTATGATTAACGTAGCTTAGGTTCAGATACTCCTTTCCCCATGTTTTGTGGCCGTTAGCTAGACATTTTCGGTAGCAAATCTTGGTTTGTAATATGGATGGATGGTTATCACAATGCGGTGATTTGTGTCGGGGGCGGCACGTTGGAAGTTTTCACCCACGCTCGATTCAATGCTGCGTTCGATTCCTATCTGGCAAAAAGGTGATCCCAGTTTCCCTTCATGCACCCAATAATGCACATAATGCACCCATATTACGGCGCACCACGTTATAGCATGTCAACAACCAATCTATTCTATAGTGGACTAAACAGTTTCCGTGGTATTAAGAAATATTTTCCACAATAAAATAGAAAGAAAAGAAACAAAACTGCTTATTTGTATAAGAGCCGTCAGTTCTTGGAGTCGATCTGCAGCACCAGGAAAACATGACGGAAAATGAGTGTATTTTTAATTAGAATGATGTATACGAATGGTTTTGTTTGTTTATTGCTGTATCATCTGGATTGGGAATAAAATGGTAATACCATACCTGTGAAGTCTTATCTTTTATCTGCATGCAAACAGCTTTGTGGAAACTGCCTCTTTCCTCAGTCGATCATTGATGCTAGGTCAGTGACGCACTCACTCGGTCACTGATGAAAATATTTATAGCCCCCATATATCATCAAACGCATGGAATACAAGTTAGATTTTGGTACCATCACTTAGCGTAACCAATGTAAATGTGCATTTGCCAATCATAATGCTCATACTAGTATTGTTCAAAAAGTCACATAAGATACTCTGTGAAGATCAAGGCTTTGGAGTGCTGCCCAATTTTTCGTTATTTCTATCTTCAGTGGTATTCCTGGACATTTATGTATTGAGTGGCCTGCAATATGATAATAACTCTACAATGATACTTGATGTTGGCACTGGTACATTTCGAGAGCGATTCTCGTTGTATTTGCTGATAAAAAAAAAACTGAATATCTCATAAATACATGTAATTAAATTCTTTCAATATTTCATTTTTTTCTCAGACCGAGTGAACATCCGTGTTACTGTCAAAACACAAATATTTTGTGGTCAATTTATTTTTACTCATTTATTTTTTGCTCATTTTTTGTTCAGTCGCAAAATTAAATTGACAGCAAATATTTCTCTTCTGTATACATAATACACTTGCCAGCTAAAACCTGCAAGCTTCTATCTCCGCAAATTTGTCTGGAAAGAAAAACCACAACTACTAGGCGCATATATTTGTCTCTTCACAGTAATAAGACGATTACTGTATTGGTCCTAATATAAATGATGTGCTATTTAAGTGCAACAGTTAACATTAGGGCCCATATACAGGCTAGGTAAAATTTAGGAACCATTTTGAGGGAATTATTTATATAATACTTGTATGCTGTTTATGAAGTGTTATTTTTTGGGGAAAGTAGCCTGGATACGATGTTTAAAACATCCCAAGACCTTGTTGTAAGGAATAAATACAGTTATAAAGTGCGAAACAAAACCCTTCTTTCGCTGCGAAAGAGGGACTATCGGGGTAGTGCGTTTATTGGAACCCATGATGCTTATGGAGTACCACACACATGTTTGGTTTGTGCATGTTTTGTCAACGGAACACTTAACACCATTCGCACCGCATCAATAGAATACAGCATAACACATGGTCTGGGATGGATTCCAATCACTGCATCAATACAGTTTCGTGAAATTAATTTTATAGACGTTAGCGTATTTGAACACATTCTGAATTTATTGAGATCTCTATCATGTTATAGAGTAGACATGCGAAAATTACCATAAATGTACAATGTATAAAATACAGTCCCTTATTGTGATACATTACCAGGTAATGGTATGTTATAAGGGTAGTATGGGTACATCGAACACCATTGCATACCATGTTACTGCATATACATTATCAAACCTTTCAAATGTTATGAAACGACATTTTGTTATATCACCGCACATATTGTCAGTAATATTTTTTAATTCATCAATGTGAATAAAGAAAGTATGAACAGTGACGGTATGTAGAACTCAGCCAGTTCAGTCTGCATAATGGATTTCTGTCATACATATTTTCTTGTGAACATGTGCAGGTTTCTAATCTCAACTGATTATTATAATTGTTTTTTATGGACATGTTTTATAGTATGTTGACGACACCAGTCGATTTTCGTGACCAATTTCTGACATATCTTTTGCATACGATATATGGGGAGACTATGAATGTTGGTGAGATTGCATGGTCTGGATAGGAAAGTTGAGATTGATGCAGGCTAAATTATTACGAGAAATATCCGCTTTGACAACTATGATCATTCCAATAATATGAAAGGAGGTGACATTGAGTTCAAGAGTTGCCCAAGATCAGCAATATTCATATATGACCCTTCACAAGTCAAATATCACGAAAAAAAAAAAAATTCTGGCCATTCTCACGAGTTATTGCTTACAGCATTTTGTTGACATATGAATGATTGCCAGAAATTTCTCGAATTTTAGTAACTGTATTCAAACTATGTACACAGTGTAACTAGTAGCCATTCTATTGAATAAATGGCAACAAAATTTTTCTAGCGTTCGTGGGCGGTCACATTTCATAACATTGTGTACTTTACATGTTCTGTACCTTCATGCAATTATAAAAAGAAACTTATTCATCTTTTGCTAAGCTCACTAAATTGATGATATTTAGGTTGTTTTAGGGACAAATTGTGACTAATGTTGGAGGTGTGATTGACTGCAACAATGGACTCTTCACTCACTATTTACTAGTACATTACTAGGCATCTGCTGTAACCTGTGATTTCTGTCCACAGGTCTGTGGCATCGACATTCCCGAGATAGCTTTCCGAGTTTGTCTTGTGAGTTGCTTTATTATATTTTGTGATTTTCAGTATAAATGTACGTCATATTCTGTGGTTGTCCATATAACTCTACAAATTAACTATACATTATTCTGGGTTAATTCAGCGATACCAATTCTAATGTACTGATAAATCATGTACATGTATGGTCATTCTTTTCAGACCACGTTCGACTCGTCGGCAGTTGACTACAGTCCTGGTCTTCCAGTTGACTACAGCCCTGCAAACACGTTCTTGAGACAGAAGAGATACTTCAGTACTTGTGGTGTATGCATTGGATTCGGGTTACTAGTACATTAAAAAAATCATGTAGTATTTTGTACACAATGCAAATATTTCGAGATTGTAATTAAATTAATCTTACCTGATGTGGCAACTTGATAAGATTTTTTTTTCTTTCAGGCTGTTGTTGTTCCGGTGTTCTTCAAGCTACACTTTGCACGGAACGGTGCTTTGTGTGTTAGCTCACAATTTCTCAGAAGGTCTTTGTGAGTTAGTCTCTTTGTTTGACGTACTAAACAAGAGATAACAGCTACTCGGAACTCTCACCGAGGACAAACCTTGCACACAGCGTGGTGCAAGGTAGCTGGATTCCAGCCTTAACCTGGAACGAGGTTAAGGTCCTGTGCTCGAGAATCACCAGAAGGTGTGCCTTGAGGGCGTCCGTAACGCCAAAAAACTTGTCACTTAGTATCAGTGGCAAGGTGTGGCCTTGAGAGAAACAGACATCGGCCCAACCCAAATTTGTGGACTGAATTATTGATTGACTTGTGTTGAAAAAAAAAATAAATTCATTCAACATTCGTCAGACTGTCCCATTTATATTACGATCATAACGTTCCATAAATATTGTGGCTGGGGACTTTGGTACATAACTTGCGAGTTATTCGACTATTTGTATCTATCTCGTGCAGAATAAAGAATTCTACTGCTTCCTGTTATTGATTGACTACATTCACTGATAGTCTATGCGAATATAAGCTGATAATATCTGAGAGTAAACAACGAACGACATTTGATCTGTCTTCAAAAACTTCTGAAGCGGACGCGTCAGAGAACTTTGCGTGAGATTAAAAACAGTACATATGAGGATGTGGTATGTGGTTTTCTTAATAAGGTTAAGGATTCTGCTAACTATATATGTTGCTCCTGTCATAGATTGCTCTTCAGGATGACAGTCATTCGTCTGAATGATGAAAAATATAAGAAGTGTTCCAAAGCTTTGCTGAGTGAGGTGCTTTCATTTCGACTGAAATCTTATGATGATCATGAATGGATCTGCAGAACATGCCATTTGACTCTAAAAAAAGGAAAGTTACCTGCACAGTCCAAAGCTAATAATTTGTCATTAGTTGAACAACCACGTGAATTGAAAGACCTAAATCCGTTAGAATTGAGACTTCTCTGCCAAAGAATCCCATTCATGAAGATGGTTGCATTACCCAGGGGCAAACAATATGGGATACATGGACCAGCAGTGAACGTGCCTTCAAAACTAGATGCAGTTTGTCACGTGCTGCCGCGGCTGCCATCAGAGTCTCAAATAGTCCCAATGAAGCTCAAGAGACAACTGAAACATTCTACTCATTACATACATGAACATGTAAGACCTGATGTACTGATGAATGCACTTAGGTGGTTGAAGGAAAACAATCCACATTATAGCACAGTAGAAATAAATGACAGTTGGGTTGAAGACGCTAAAAATGATGATAATGAGCTGTGGCAAGCATTCAGTTTGAATGACAGAGAAGTAAGCATCGAAAACCAGCGAGACGCAAAGGACAAAGACCCAAACAGAAATATGCAAGAAAGCACATCCAATGTACACAAAGGGGACGATCGTAAAGTAGCATCGGAAAACAACACATTTGAAGTTGTATCTATGTCTGATATAAGCAAGTCCAATCGGAATGATTATGATAAACTAGCTATGATGGCGAGGCAAAACGATATGAATATTATCGATGTACCAGGAGATGGAAATTGTATGTTTTATGCAATTTGGTACCACCTCGAACAGCTTGGTATTACCGATACAAATCCTACTTTGATGCGCTTTCAGATTTCTGAATTCATGCGGCAAAATCGAGAACACTATATAGATTTCATAGCAGCAAGAATTGGGAATCATGATTTGTCCAATGCTGACACAGAACAACCAACTATAGAGGACATGGTTATCAGTGCCATAGAGGATCGTGATTCACAAAGAGAAGTACAGTGGGTCAGATATCTTGATGAACTTGAAAATGGAAGTCTCTGGGGTGACAATGTGATATTGCAAGCTCTAGCAGACATGTACTCGTTGACAGTGAATATCCATGCAACTTCATCTGATGTGGTACATATTGTCAAACCGAGAGCTGGTAACAATGGTGTACGTGTCATTCACCTTGGATTGATTGCACAATCACATTACGTGATTTTTGAACCATGCATATCCTCCGAATTCCGCGCAATCTACAGCAATGCGACAGAAATGAGTATCAGAGATCCTGATAGCGATGAAGAGACTAATGAGATGGTAGCTGAAGATGAGCGAGCGTTTGAAGAAGCTTCAAAAATACGTGGATTACCATATGAAACGAGCATGGTGAACGAAGACCCTGAATTGCTGAACAAAGTAATCAGTGTGGCACCAGCTGAAGGCGGGAAACCGACGCCATTTCTTAGTGATCCTAACTTCGAAGAACTCTCAAATCCAGACAAATATCCGGATGGAGCAAATGCAATGACAGCTGAGCGCCCCTGTGAACTGACACCACGAAGGTATTTCAACCAAAGATTACTTGATTTTGATGGTCGGTTTGGGTCAATAGAATACATCCTGAGTGCACAGTATGTCACAGAATGCAAACAAGTAACCAGTGATATCAACCATTACATTTTTCGCAGAGCAAGTGGAAAAAATTTTCAAGGAAAATCTCTAACAGCTGGAATGGTTAAAAGTGTTGAACAAATGAAAGGTTATATGAAAGCTGATCATGCATATAGGATGTTAAAGAACGTGAGAGGAACACCAGCCTACTTCCAAACTGTTTTTTATGACGTGTTGGGTATGGTTCGACAGCTAGGGATACCAACTTGGTTCTTCACAGTGTCTGCTGCTGACATGCAATGGCCTGATGTCATACAGACGATAGCAAGACAGTATGGAACAACTTTGAGTGATGAAGATGTGCAAGAATTGTCCTTCATTGAAAGATCACAATGGTTGAGAAGGAACCCAGTGACTGCTGCGAGACAGTTTCAGTACAGGTTGGAGCTCTTGTTCAAGGATGTGTTGAAATCTAATGCACAACCGTTAGGAGAGATTGTTGACTATGTCATTCGTATTGAATTTCAAGCTCGCGGATCTCCTCATGCACACACTCTGCTATGGGTAAAAAATGCACCAAAGATTAATGTAAATTCAGATGAACAGATTGCATCTTTCATTGACAAACATATTTCTTGTGAAATTCCTGAAGACGATCCTTGTCTCAAAGAGCTGGTGAAGAAGTTGCAGACACACACTCATTCGTCGTACTGCAAGAAAAAAGGTTATTGTAGATTTAACTACCCGAGACCACCAGCTCCGCTCACAATCATTGCAAGAGAACCAGACGATCCTGAGACGGGGAATAATAAGGAGCATGCTTCAGATGTTCTCAGTAAAGTTAAGAATGTCGTTTGTGATGAGAACACTCCAAAAGATTCCAATATGAGTGAAATCTTGACGAAGGCAGAGGTCTCTCTGGAAAATTACACACAAGCGTTACGAGTTTCAGAGAGAGGCACAACTGTAATGTTGAGAAGATCTCCCCAGGAAACATCTGTTAATGCCTACAATTCCACTGTCTTGAAAGCTTGGCAGGCAAACATTGATGTACAATATATAATCGATGCTTATGCATGTGTTATGTACATAGCTGCATATATGACAAAGAATGAGAAAGGCATAGGAGAGCTTCTCAAACAAGTTTGTAAAGAGCATAAAGATCAGGAAATAAAGACTATGTTACGACGTGTAGGTTCTGTTTTTCTGAACCATCGTGAACTCAGTGCACAAGAAGCTGTATATCGCATTTTGTCCATGCCAATGAAGAAATTCAGCAGGGAAGTATTGTTTGTGAATACTGACCAAAGTTGTGACAGGGCAGCGGTTCTGAAGCCACAGAAACAACTTGATGAACTGGAGGAATCTGATGAAAACATTTTCCAGAGTAATGTTGTTGAAAGATACTCAATGAGGCCAGACTGTGTTGGGAATATATGCCTTGCAGATTTCGCTTGTAACTACAAAGTTAGCTATGCAAATCCTGACGAGTGCACAGATGACAGCCTTCCTACTGTGTTAGAAATTGAAGATGAGATGGAAAACCGTAAAGAACTCCCCAAGTATATACGCTTGAAAAAATCAGGTGGCGTCATGCAGAAGCGAAAGCGTGAGGCCGTCATCAGGTTTCGAAAATTTAGTCTCGAAAAAAATCCGAGTGACTTCTATCGAGCGAAACTGATGTTGTTTCTTCCCTGGAGAAATGAAGACACTGACTTATTGGGCCAATATCCTGACTATGCATCACACTATTTCGCAGTTGAAGAATATATCCATGAAAATGAAACAAAGTTCACTGAAAATTTGGAACTGATAGAGCAGGCTGTGGAAAACAATGAAAGATTTGGGCCACCTGAACACGTATGGGCAGATATTGCACCAGGCGCTGAACACGATAATTTACAAGACGTTAACGAAGGAATTGATGTTGAGAGAGACATTGACCAGGAAGATCTTGATGATAATGCAGCAATGATAGAACGACCTGATGCTCAACATGTGTCTGAAATTAATACACGATATCAAGCAGAGGCTGAAAAAAAGACATTAGAGGATGACGAGTACAGACGCATGGTTCGTGGGTTGAATGCGAAGCAAGCAGAAATTGTGTTCTACAACAGGAAATGGTGCAAGGAAACAGTGATAGCGCTAAGAGAAAATAAGCCAGTCAAACCATATCACATATTTCTTAGTGGACCTGGTGGTGTTGGGAAATCACACGTGATCAAATTGATACAGTCAGATGCAAAAAGATTGCTACGAATGGCAAACACCATATCGCCATACGATGTTGTCGTACTTTTGCTTGGTCCAACCGGTGTGGCTGCTTACCAGATAGGTGGGATGACAATACATTCTGCATTGCTGTTGCAAACTAAAAAGTATGGGTGTGATCAAATATCATTTGACAAACTGAATAGTTTGAGATCCAAACTCGAGAATCTTTTTCTGCTGATCGTTGATGAAATATCTATGGTAGGATCAGATATGTTACTGGACATTCACAAGAGATTGGAGAAAATCAAGGGAGTAACAGGGGAATCAGTCTTCGGGAATGTATCGGTGCTAGCAGTTGGAGACATGTATCAACTTCCACCAGTGAAGCAGTCTAACATTTTCCAACCTGTTCGAGATCCTGTTGAGCGGCTTAATGGCAACATTTGGAAAGACCACTTCAGACTCCATGAACTAGATGAAGTTATGCGACAAAAGGATGATGGTGCTTTTGCTGAAATGCTTTGTCGTATCAGAGTAGGAAAACATACCGAGGCTGATATTGCAATGTTGCGAAGACGTGAGATAACCGAGGATGACCCTTCTTATCCACATGATGCACTACATGTCTTTGCATACAATGCTGACGTTGACAACAGAAACGAGAAGAAACTAAGAGAATTAGAGCCAAACGAAGAAAATCTTTCGTATATTCATGCATCAGACGACAAGACTGATAGTACTGGCCAGCTTGATTTGGAAACGATACGTGCATCAGCGAAACGTTCAGAAACGGCAGGCTTGCATACAGTTTTGATACTAGCAGAACACGCAAGAGTCATGTTGACATATAATGTGGACACTGCGGATGGTCTTGTAAATGGTGTACTCGGGACAGTGGAATGTATTGTGAAAAATGTGAATGGAAAGGCACAAGTTGTTCTAGTTAAATTTGATAATGACACAGTTGGTAGAAATGCTATTCGAACCAGTCAATGGAAAAATGAATATCCAAGTGCAGTTCCAATACAGAGACATGAAGGGAGGTTTGAAAAGGGTAACAAAAAAGGTGCTCAAATTGCAAGAAGACAGTTTCCTCTCACGTTGGCATGGGCTGTAACGATTCACAAATGTCAAGGTCTTACAGTTGATAGAATAGTTGTCAACATGAAAGGAGCAAAACGCTTTGGCAAAGGACAAGCATATGTGGCATTTAGCCGTGTAAAGACTATGGAAGGCTTATATATTGTGAATTTTGATGCTGTTGGGATCAAAGCCAATGACAGAGTAGAAACTGAAATGGAAGAAATGCGAGGGAACACAATACTGAAAGAACGCTTGAAGCTAATGGATGTCAAGGAACCTGGCTGGAAAACAGTAGGACATTTGAATGTGCGGTACTTTTTGAAGAAGCTCCCGGATTTACTAAGTGACATATATAGTGAAGTATTACAACGTGTAGATGTTATGTGCTTCACTGAAACGTATTTGGTCAATGAGCACAATATTGACACTTTCTGTCAGAAGTACAGGTACAATGCTTTCAGACAAGACATTCCATCTACAGACGTACATGACGGGATGCATGGAATCATGATTTGTGGAAAATACGGACTGCAAGGGAAAGATAACACACCCGAGAACACTGAGGGGTTGGAATGTAAAGTTGTAAATTTTGAAGCAGTTCAGTTGACAGTGGTTCTTGTCTACAGAAAACCATCCTTTCAGTTGGAGAAATTTCTCAGGAAGCTCCGTACTATAATGCTAAAGTTGCCACTTGATACACCGATAGTTGTTCTTGGTGATTTCAACGATGATCTTAGTGTCAATCCTGAAAGCAAATTAACGAGCCTAATGACCGAGCTAGGATTTGATCAACTGGTTACAACACCAACTACAGATAGAGGCACCCTGATTGACCACATCTACTCAAATAGGTGTAAATTGAATGACGCTATTATTGATGTACATGACACCTATTTTTCTGATCATGATATGACATTCCTGTCCACAAAGTGATGACCTGTTTATTTTCGGGTTGCGTTACAACCGAGAGATGAATTAATGATGAATATTTATTTATTGCAATAATTGTTATCTGTTGATATTATTGGTGGCATTACATTGATCAGTGTTTAGTTATCATATCCCATTTTGGAATGGAGAAAAATGAAATCTATCGATATGTAATTTATTGGTATTTGTTGCGTTTAATGAGATCTTGATAATTGCTGTTCAGAAGCATACTGGTCTTTTTCGCATTTGACATTGCTACTCAAAATGGGGTCTTGCTTGTAGTAACACCCTTATTGATATTCAAGACACTTATTGTTCTGATCACAATATGAAGTCACAGCACAAGAAAATCATGCTTAGATATTTCTCATTTACTGTGATGTTCCATGATCAAGTCCCGGTTTTGTGATTCCTGGAGATGTCCGTGTAACATTAACAAAATTATATACCAGGGTGCTGACATTTTATCATCCATATATCACATATATATATTTTCTACATTATGTGTAATAACTGTCTATTGATAACGATGATCATACGTCAGAATATTGTATACAAATAACAAACGGTAAGATTGAAATGGTTCGTGAGCTGATCTTCTGTGAGATAGGTAACTTGCACAGGGTTTTCCCTGTGCAAGCTCTAAATGAGGGGAGTGGGTGGGTGGAGTGGCGGGGAGGGAGGTGGGATATTGGCGCCTGTAGGTGCAATATATATATGCATTCAGTAATCTTGTGGATTTGTTTTAGTGGAAAAAAAACAACTTTGATCCTCCTACAAAGAGGTATGTAAATCCTATAATAAGGCATTGATAAATGGACATTTCTTTGGTTTTTATCATGGATTTTTATCAACACATTTGTATAGAAAATGGTTCGCATGTACAACATCTACAGCAAGATTTGTCTATTTGTTATCGTTATGTATAAAATTAAGGTTAAAAATAAGGGAAACAAGCACTGATACAGCAAATGTTTCTCTCATGGAAGTTGTTGAGCAATTTGAGCGATAATTGTGTAATCAGTTTGTATAAATGATATAGACTTATTGTCTAAACCTGGCCATCTACTTGTTGTTAATTATACGTGAGTCATAGTGTACATTGTGTTTTTTATGTATATGTGTTGTGATAGGTTTTGCTTTGCTCAATCAAAGAGATGAATTCAGTCCTGGGAAAGCCACTCGAGGTGGAGGTAATTTTGATATATACTAACACATGACTATATCGAGTTGTGAAAATGTGATGTATACTTGAGTATGTAGGGTCTCTTTGTCAACTGTGGCGGTGTGTATCTTGCTGTTAATGAATCATAACCTTGTGCAAAGACTCATGTTCAGTTTATATATAATTTCCCATGTACAAAATGCTATACAATGTGACACGAAACATATATGTGTCCAGAAATACATAAGACCATTGGCTTATGTTACTTATCAATGGCCGTATAGTCTATTGAATACATCAATAATAATATAATAAATAATATTATGTATCTGATTGATAATTTCTATAACATAATGTCTTGTGAGAACCACATATATATCACTTTATAATATGACACCGTATGGATTTCATGTCATGGAAGTCCATTACAGGTATTGTATTGATATGTAACATAATTTGTTCATGTATTTATTTTGGTGTGTATTTTTAATAATGTATATTATGGCTATGGGATGTGGGCCAGTTGTGAAGAAAATATAAAATATTTTGCTGAAATTTTGTCATTAATCTTTAATCTTACTGTACTGAGGAACAATCCCTATTGCAATTTGTTTGTGTCACTGAGAGTAAGTTGGACTATATAATTTATGCATTTGTATATGCTTTACAGGAATTTTCAGGACAGTGTCAAGTATGAAAAGTGAGGAATATGATCAGATCAGCAATCCAATTGGTATAGTTCTGCGATTGGCTGATTGTTCATGTAGATGAATGTGTTACTTCGAATGCACACATATCACCATCTTTATTCACCACCATTCCCCATCGTCATTCATTCAGCCTCTGGCGTGGCATTGAGTTGCCCGTAAGCGAAAAGATATCATGTCACATAATCATCATTGCCATTCATTAGGTGAGCCTTTGGCGTGGCATCGAGTTGCCTGTAAGCAAAAATGAGATATTACATGATAAATTCACTTATCAATATATGAACTGTCAAGCGAAAGTACCTGAATAATTGTTATTGTTATCGATATTCCATGTCCAGTGCATATTCACTCAAATTGTGTGACATCATATGTTTCACTGAAAAACGTAATGTACTTAGTCAGAAATACAATTTTGACATATCTTCATGGAAGTTTGTTCATAACGTATTTGTTTTTAATGAAATATAATGAAAGGGCCAGTATTTTTGTAGTTCCACTACACGCCCAAAGCTATTGAATAACCAATTTGACATGGTCAGATAGCATGTAAGAGCAAACGTTTGAGTTGTTGTCTCAGACAAAGACATGTCACTTGTCATCATGTGTCTGTATTGTTAAAACATGTAATTGCTCGATAAAATACGATTAAGTGTTCAGATATTGCCCTGTTATTCATCTGACAAACAGTTTTTCCATTCACGCTGTATCACAAACAAGTAATGAGTAATGGCCACTCATCAGTTCTGTTCAAGATAAGCTTTAACTAATTTCAATTATAGGCACGCCGATTTTGATTATATCTGAAGCAGAAGCATGAGGCTCAGGTGTAAGTGTAAATTGTTATATCAAATTAGTGCAACATCCTGTCTTTATTAATGTGTTTCTATTTTCACATTGTGCTGAAATACAGAGACCTACTTGAATTGGGTTTCATCGTGGACATTGACCTTGGCCTTAGACATTGATATACGACGTGACGAGTGTCATCTATGTGTTGCCGATTTCGATCCATGCACTTTAAAATGCTATATGTCTCAGTGCTCAAATGTAAATATGTAAATATTCTTTGTTTCCAATCAGCGGGCGGGTGAAAAACGCAATTATTCTGAGAAAACGACACAATTTTTGGTTGGTTTTCTAAAAATAAACCGCTGGTTTTTTTATCCCTGAAAACAACGAACATTGAGAAGGATAGTAAACGGTTTCCATTTTGCTGATTTCCTTTCTGTTATTTATCAATAAAGTATTTAAAAGCTTAGCAGATGTTCCAATAAAATTTATTTTGCATTTTTGGCAGGACTTACTTTGTGAACAAAGATGTTATCGTTATAATAAACATGTGTGTTTTTTCCTGTGTGTTTTTCCCTGGATGGCTGCTACTTAAACCCTGACATTTGTCTGTAATACCCACGCCCAAATCGTTTTTGGGCGTGAGTGTTTGCAAGCAAGTCAATAATTATAGTTGAATGAAACCGGAGCATCAAATTTGCAATGAATAAAACAACTTTGTGCATCTGACACCCGAAAGTCCTAAATATCAATGAAAAGTGACTTTGACTTCATAATGATGTCCGATTCCAGAATAACGTCAGATCCAGGATTTGATCTGAAAGACCTTTCAAACAAGCTACTACTTAATATTATAAGCAAAGGTCAAGGTCGTTTTTTAGGTCAACTTCGATCTTGGACTATAGCTCATAGGCCCTTAGGTATAAATAGGCATAATTTTCAGTCAAATACCACATTTGGCGTCAAAGATTCAACCAGAAGTTGAATCTGAAAAAATGTGTTTTTTCTGGGATTTCGATAACCTTGACCTTTGATCTTGAAGTTCATGTCATAGAAGGCAATGCTCTCAATATGCATATCAAGTTTCGAAAGATCCCCTGAAGTATTGACACTGTTATGGAATTTCGAAAATCCGACGTTTATGATATCTGTCTATATCAAGACCTTTTTTAATGGTATACTATTCGATATGGTGCGCTTGAAATGGACCTCGACGTTGACCTTTGGTGAACAAAGGTCACATTCAAGGTCACCTGAAAATCCTTTTGATATGCTACAATATGGGCCTCTATGATGATTAGTTCTGACGTTATGGCCATTTATGTGATTTTGACTTTTTCCTTGACCTTTGAGCTTGGAGCACGAAAACTGTGCATTGCCTGTGCATGGAGATATACATTTATACTTGAATAATTTCATCAGAATCGAACTTGATTGTTGGACACTATGGCCTTTTGAACTTTTAAAAAAGTGACGTTTATGACTTCACTGTGGCGTCAATAAACGTCACATCTGAATACTAATGGGACAGTTTGTATTAGAGGATCAAGACCCTAAATTTGATATACTACTTGATAGGTTTCAGGTAGTTTGTAAATTTGACCTTGAAGTTTTGCTCATGTGACCTCATTTTTTTTCAAAGTTCAAAGTCAATCATCCAGTTGACATATACCTCTGATTGCCATACCTCTTTTGAATGATATGGTTCAAATTGCATGAGCCTATGGCAATTCAAGCAGATGTTAATACCGAAAAAATGTTTTTCTGGGATTTCGATGACCTTGACCTTTGACCTTGTACTTTAATTCGTAGAGGTCATTGCTGTCAATATGCATATCAAGCTTCAAGAGATTCCATACAGTATTGACGATATTATGGCCTTTTGAAATTTCGGAAACTTGACGTTTGTGACGTCAGTGTACGTCGCAGCGCCGAAAAATCACTACAATCAGGAGGTCAAGAACTTTCCAACGATATACTACTCGCTATGATTTGCTGACCCTTGTACTTGACCTTGACATTCACCTAGTGGCGAACTTCTCAAGGTCAAATGTCAAGGTCAAGGTCACAGAAGATAGCTCGCGAGTTTATCTACAATATGAACTTGGTTTGAAGTCTCTATAACGAATAGAACCGGAGTTATGGCCATTTATGTGCTTTTAACATTTTGCGTGACCTTGACCTTTAACCTAGAATCACCAAAAACATGCAGTCGCGAGCCATCATCCTAAAGAATATGCACACCAAATTTGGGAAGAATCAAGCGAAAAAGTGTGGACGCTAGAGGGCGCAAAAACAACCATAGGTCACACACTTGCTGGAATGGATATTTGACAGGTTTCAATGATTCTCAAAACTTGACATTGGAAGTTTGCTCATGTGACTTCATTTTTCTGACATTTAACATATACGTCTGAGTGTCATGCCTGTTCTGAATGATATGATTCAAATTTCATGAGCATACAAAGATTCAAGCAGAAGTTATTACCAAGAATGTGTTTTTTTTTCTGGGATTTGGCTTTTTGAAATTTTGAAAATCTGACGTTTATGACGTCTTTGTGACGTCACTGAAGGTCATAGCGCCTAAAATAAGATATCACTGGAATCAGGAGACCAATACCTTTCTAATAGTATGCTACTTGATATGGTGCACGGACCTTCGTACATGGCATTGACCTATGGCGAACTTCTCAAGGTCAAGGTCAAAGGTCACATTCAAAGACACATAAGACCTTTTGATATGCTACAACATGGTCCTAGTTTGAACTCTTTATGGCTATTAGTTCCAAAATTATGACCATTTATGTGACCTTTTCCTTGATCTTGACCTTGACCTTTGACCTTGATTCACGAAAATTGTGCATTCCCTGTGCATGAATATATATATTATACCTGTAAATTTCATCAAAATCAAACAAAATTTGTGGACACTATAACCGTTTGAAATTTCGAAAAATTAACGTTTATGACGTCACTGACTATTCGTCAACCCCGAATTTGTGCATTGCGGAACTACGTTTTTGACGTCATACAAAAAGTTAATCATGACGTGTGAGAATCCCACGTAACCTGCCTGAATCAGAATAGAACGAGCTTTCCAATGGTGTTATCCGTTCCACTCAATGAATAGATGCTTACCGAGATACAGCCGTATTTTGAAAATTGACGTTATGACGTCATTGTCGTTCTATGTAGCGTGTTGAATCTTGGTTACTGGTTGGGTAATAATATTCCACATACGTTATCAAAACTAGATTCGAATAGCTTCAAATTTGAGTGCAATGTGGATGCTTGAAAGTTTGCTGAAAAGTATGACTTGCCTTACGTTTATGACGTCATACCAAAAAATCGATCATGACGGAAATAAACCACACGCGGCCTAGTTTAAGCAGAATTAAGCAAGCTTTCCGACGGTGTAATTAGTTCCACTCTAGGATAAATACTTACCGAGATACAACCTTATATCGAAACATGATGATTGACGTCATGACGTCATTGTCGTTGAACGTAACGTGTTGAAAATCGGTGTATGGCTGGGTATTAATATTCCACATAATTATATCCTCATGATTACAGTCCAATATCTCCAAATTTGGGAATACTGTGGATGTTTGAAAATTTGCTGGAAAGTCGAAAAACTGGTGTGACAGGCCTTACGTTTATGACGTCATAGCGGAGAGATTATTATGGCGGAAGAGTATCGAACAGTAGCTTCCTGAACCAGAATTAAACGAGCTTTCCAATGGTGCAATTCGCTTCTCTGAACGACAAATACTTTTCGATATATAGCCCCATTTTAAAAATTGACGTTTTACGTCATGACGTCATCGACGTTGCATGTAGCGTGTTGAAACTTGGCATATGGCTGGGTATTGCTATTTCACATATGTTCTGATAATTACAGTCCAATACCTTCAAATTTGAGTGCACTGTGGATGTTTGGAAGTTTGCTAAAAAGTCGAAAAATTGGTATGACAGGCCATACGTTTATGACGTCATAGCGGAAAATCTATCATGGCGGAAAGTATCGGACAGTACCCGTCTAAACCAGAATTCAACGAGCTTTCCAATGGTGCAATTCGTTTCTCTGTACGACAAATACTTCCCGATATATAGCCCCATTTTGAAAATTGACGTTTTACGTCATGACGTCATTGACGTTGCACGTATCGTTTTGAAACTTGAGTTATGGCTGGGTATCATTATTTCACATACGTTCTGATAATTACAGTCCAATACCTTCAAATTTGAGTGGACTGTGGATGTTTGAACGTTTGCTGAAAAGTCGAAATATTGGTATGACAGGCCTTACGTTTATGACGTCATAGCGGAAAATCTATCATCGCGGAATAGTATCGGACAGTATCGTCCTGAACCAGAATTTAACGAGCTTTCCAATGGTGCAATTCGCTTCTCTGTACGACAAATACTTTTCGATATATAGCCCCATTTTTAAAATTGACGTTTTACGTCATGACGTCATCGACGTTACACGTAGCGTGTTGAAACTTGGTGTATGGCTGGGTACTGCTATTTCATATATGTTCTGATAATTACAGTTCAATACCTTCAAATTTGAGTGCACTGTGGATGTTTGGAAGTTTGCTAAAAAGTCGAAAAATTGGTATGACAGGCCATACGTTTATGACGTCATAGCGGAAAATCTATCATGGCGGAAAAGTATCGGATAGTACCCGTCTAAACCAGAATTCAACGAGCTTTCCAATGGTGCAATTCGTTTCTCTGTACGGCAAATACTTCCCGATATATAGCCTCATTTTGAAAATTGACGTTTTACGTCATGACGTCATTGACGTTGCACATATCGTTTTGAAACTTGACATATGGCTGGGTATCATTATTCCACATACGTTCTGATAATTACAGTTCAATACCTCCAAATTTGAGTGCACTGTGGATGTTTGAATGTTTGCTGAAAAGTCGAAATATTGGTATGACAGGCCTTATGTTTATGACGTCATAGCGAAAAATTTATCATGGCGGAAAAGTATCGGACAGAACCCTTCTAAACCAGAATTTAACGAGCTTTCCAATGGTGCAATTCGCTTCTCTGTACGACAAATACTTTTCGATATATAGCCCAATTTCGAAAAATGACGTTTCACGTCGTGACGTCACTGACGTTCAACCGATCCAGATAAAACTTCGCAGTATGACGCATGGTATCAACATATATCGGTGTGCTAAATTTCAGAGGTATCGGTCTAAATATGACTGTGATGTGAATTTTTCAAAAATCGCCAATGATGACAGATAGGGATTTTTTGAGTTTTCAAGAATTTTTGGTGACGTCATCAGTGAACCGATTTCTCTCAAAAACGTGCGGTCCCGTCCCAGAGCGGATACCTATCTATCGAAAAAAATTCGGAATGCTAGCTCGAAAACTGTGGACGCTAGAGCGCGCACAAACAAACGGACAAACAGACAACGCCATAAACAAACGAGAGCCCCTAGGGCACCCACTTGCCGGAATGCATACTCATGTGCTTCTGTACGAATAATACTTTCCGATATATAGCCCCATTTTGATAATTGACGTTATACGTAATGACGTCATTGACGTTGCATATAGCGTGTTGAAACTCGGTATATGGCTGGGTATTGATATTCCATATACGTTCTCACAATTAAAGTTCAATACCTTCAAATTTGGGTACACTGTGGATGTTTGAAAGTTTGCTGAAAAGTCGAAAATTGGTATGACAGGCCTTACGTTTATGACGTCATAGCGGAAGATCTATCATAGCGAAAAAACATCGGACAGTACTCTACTAAACCAGAATTCAACGAGCTTTCTAATGGTGCAATCCGTTTTTCTTTACGACAAATACTTTATGACATATAGCCCCATTTTCAAAATTGACGCTTGACGTCATGACGTCATCATCGTTGCACGTAACGTCTTGAAACTAAATACATGACTGGGTAATAATATTCCGAATAAGTCCTCAAGATTACAGTCCAATAACTTCAAATTTGAGAACACTGTGGATGTTTGAATGTTTGCTGAAAAGTCGAAAATTTGGTATGACAGGCCTTACGTTTATGACGTCATAGCGGAAAATCTATCATGGCGGAACAGTATCGGACAGTACTCTCCTAAACCAGAATTCAACGAGCTTTCCAATGGTGCAATCCACTTTTCTTTACGACAAATACTTCACGATATATAGCCATATTTTTAAAATTGACGTTTGACGTCATGACGTCATTGTCGTTGCACGAAATGTCTTGAAACTCAACACATTGCTGAGTAATAATATTTCACGTATGTCCTCATGATTACAGCCAAATTATTTCAAATTTGAGAACACGGTGGATGTTTGAAAGTTTGCTGAAAAGTCGAAAATTTGGTATGACAGGCCTTACGTTTATGACGTCATGGCGGAAAATCTATCATGGCGGAAAAGTATCGGACAGTACTCTCCTAAACCAGAATTCAACGAGCTTTCCAACGGTGGAATCCGCTTCTCTCTACGACGAATACTCTTTTATATATAGCCCCATTTTGAAAATTGACGTTTCACGTCGTGACGTCATTGACGTTCAACCGATCCAAATTAAACTTCGCAGTATGATGGATGATATCACCATATATAGGTGTGCTAAATTTCAGAGGTGTCGGTTCAAATTTGACTGTTCTGTGAATTTTTGAAAATTCGCCAATGATGAGAGATAGGGATTTTTTGAGTTTTCAAGAATTTTTGGTGACGTCATCAATGGATCGATTTTTTCCAAAAACGTACGGTTTCGTCCTTGGGCGAATACCTATCTATTAAAAAAATTTCGGGATGCTAGCTCGAAAACTGTGGACGCTAGAGGGCGCACAACCAAACAAACAAACAAACAAACTGACACACAAACAAACGAACTGACCAACATACTTGCCGAAATCGAAGATTCCGGCAAGTAACGAGAGCCCCTAGGGCACCCACTTGCCGGAATGCATACTCATGATACTTCTGTACGACTAATACTTTCCGATATATATAGCCCCATTTTGAAAATTGACGTTTTACGTCATGACGTCATTTGTGTTGCATGTAGCGTGTCGAAACTCGGTATATGGCTGGGTATTAATATTCCGCATACGTGTTCACAAATACAGTCCAATATCTTCAAATTTGAGTGCACTGTAGCTGTTTGAAAGTTTGTTAAAAAGTCGAAAATTTGGTATGACAGGCGTTACGTTTATGACGTCATAGCGGAAAATCTATCATGGCGGAAAAGTATCGGACAGTACTCTCCTAAACCAGAATTCAACGAGCTTTCCAATGGTGCAATCCGCTTTTCTTAACGACAAATACTTTACGATATATAGCCCCATTTGCGAAATTGACGTTTGACGTCATGACGTCATTGTCGTTGTGCGTAACGTCTTGAAACTCAATATATTGCTGGGTAATAATATTCCACGTATGTCCTCATGATTACGGTCAAATTACTTCAAATTTGAGAACACTGTGGATGTTTGAAAGTTTCCTGAAAAGTCGAAAATTTGGTATGACAGGCTTTACGTTTATGACGTCATAGCGGAAAATCTATCATGGCGGAAAAGTATCGGACAGTACTCTCCTAAACCAGAATTCAACGAGCTTTCCAATGGTGCACTTCGCTTTTCTGTACGACAAATACTTTTTGATATATAGCCCCATTTTCAAAAGTGACGTTTTACGTCACGACGTCATTGACGTTGCACGTAGCGTGTTGAAACTTGGTATGTGACGGGGTATTATTATTTCACATACTTTCTGATAATTACAGTTCAATATCTTCAAATTTGAGTGCACTGTGGATGTTTGGATGTTTGCTGAAAAGTCGAAAAATTGTTATGACAGGCCTTACGTTTATGACGTCATAGCGGAAAATCTATCATGGCGGAAAAGTATCGGACAGCACCCTTCAAAACCAGAATTCAACGAGCTTTCCAATGGTGCAATTCGCTTCTCTGTACGACAAAAACTTTTTGATATATAGCCCCATTTTCAAAAGTGACGTTTTACGTCATGACGTCATTGACGTTGCACGTAGCGTGTTGAAACTTGGTATGTGACTGGGTATTATTATTTCACATACTTTCTGATAATTACAGTTCAATATCTTCAAATTTGAGTGCACTGTGGATGTTTGAATGTTTGCTGAAAAGTCGAAAAATTGTTATGACAGGCCTTACGTTTATGACGTCATAGCGGAAAATCTATCATGGCGGAAAAGTATCGGACAGCACCCTTCTAATCCAGAATTCAACGAGCTTCCCAGTGGTGCAATCCGCTTCTCTGTACGACGAATACTTTTTGATATATAGCCCCATTTTAAAAATTGACGTTTTACGTCATGACGTCATCAACGTTGCACGTAGCGTGTTGAAACTTTTTAGGTGGCTGGGTAATATTATTTCACACATGTTTTGATAATTACAGTCCAATATCTTCAAATTTGAGTGCACTGTGGATGTTTGGATGTTTGCTGAAAAGTCGAAAAATTGTTATGACAGGCCTTACGTTTATGACGTCATAGCGGAAAATCTATCATGGCGGAAAGGTATCGGACAGCACCCTTCTAAACCAGAATTCAACGAGCTTTCCAGTGGTGCAATCCGCTTCTCTATACGACGAATACCTTTTGATATATAGCCCCATTTTGAAAATTGACGTTTTACGTCATGACGTCATCAACGTTGCACGTAGCGTATTGAAACTTTTTACGTGGCTGGGTAATATTATTTTACACAGGTTCTGATAATTACAGTCCAATATCTTCAAATTTGAGTGCACTGTGGATGTTTGAAAGTTTGCTGAAAAGTCGAATAATTGGTATGACAGGCCTTACGTTTATGACGTCATAGCGGAAAATCTATCATGGCGGAAAAGTATCGGACAGCATCCTCCTAAACCAGAATTCAACGAGCTTTCCAGTGGTGCAATCCGCTTCTCTGTACGACGAATACTTTCTGAGATATAGTCCCATTTCAAAAATTGACGTTTTACGTCATGACGTCATTGACGTTCGTTGGATCCAAACAAAACTTCGCAGTTTGATGGACGATGTCATCATATATCGATGTGTTACATTTCAGAGGTATCGGACTAAATATGACTCCTGTGTGAATTTTTAAAAATTCGCTAATGATGAGAGATAGGGATTTTTCGAGTTTTTAAAAAATTTTGGTGACGTCATCAATGGACCGATTTTTTCCAAAAACGTGCGGTCTCGTCCTCGGGCGAATACCTATCTATAAAAAAAATTTCATGATGCTAGCTCAAAAACTGTGGACGCTAGAGGGC
Source organism: Terebella lapidaria (assembly GCA_949152475.1). Taxonomy (NCBI): domain Eukaryota; kingdom Metazoa; phylum Annelida; class Polychaeta; order Terebellida; family Terebellidae; genus Terebella; species Terebella lapidaria. The sequence goes on from OX424560.1 coordinate 36,587,646, forward strand.
GCACAACCAAACAAACAAACAAACAAACTGACACACAAACGAGAGCCCATAGGGCACACACTTGCCAGAACCAAAATATATGTCCTATGCCAATGACATGACACATGGAATCGAACAAATTGACTACATTTACTTACTTACTTTACTTCATGTTACTTCATTTTACTTCACAAACTACTCATAATGTCATTATTACCTCATTGAACGTCAAAGCGCCAAAAATAAGACATCACTGGACTCAGGAGACCAAGAACTTCCTAACGATATACTACTTGATATAGTGCACTGAACTTCGTACCTGACCTTGACATTGACCTCTTGTCAAACTCTCAAGGTCAAGGTCAAATGTCAAGGTCGAGGTCACAGACAATAGAACTCGAGTTTATTGTCCACAATGGAAATTGCAGAGTATTAATATTCTACATGTGTTGTCAGAATTACAGTCGAATAGCTTCAAATTTGAGTGCAATGTGGATGCTTGAAAGTTTGCTAAAAAGTATGACTGGCCATACGTTTATGACATCATATCGAAAAAAATTATGATGGGGCAAAGAACCACACGTGGGCTACTTTAAGCAGAATTGAACGAACTTTCCGACTGTGTAATTTGTTCCACTCTAGGATGAATACTTACCGAGATACAACCTTATTTCGAAAGTTGACGTTTGACGTCATGACGTCATTGTCGTTGCACGTAACGTCTTGAAACTCAGTAGATGGCTTGATACTAATATTCCACATATGTCCTTATGATTACAGTCCAAAAGCTTCAAATTTGTGTGCACTGTGGATGTTTGAAAGTTTGCTGAAAAGTCGAAAAATTGATATAACATTACGTTTATGACGTCATATCGGGAAATCTGTCATGGCGGAAAGGTATTGGACAGTGCTCTTCTAAACCAGAATACAACGAGCTTTCCAACGGTGCGAGCCGCTTCTCTGTGCAACAAATACTCTCCGATATATAGCCCATTTTGAAAATTGACGTTTTACGTCATGACGTCATATATGTTGCATGTAGCGTGTTGAAACTCGGAATATAGCTGCGAATTGATATTCCACATACGTTCTCACAATTACAGTCCAATACCTTCAAATGTGAGTGCGATGTAGATGTTTGAAAGTTCCCTGAAAAGTCGAAAAATTGGTATGATAGGCCACACGTTTGTGACGTCATAGTGGAAAATCTATCATGGCGAAAAACTATCGGAGAGTAACCCCCTAAATGAGAATTCAACGAGCTTTCCAAAGGTGCAATCCGCTTCTCTGTACGACAAATACTTTCCGATATATAGCCCTATTTCGAAAATTGACGTTTTACGTCGTGACGTCATTGACGTTCAGCCGATCCAAGCAAAATTTCGCAATTTGATGGACAATATCAACAAATATTAAGGAATTGAATTTCAGAGGTACTGCTATAAAATTGACTGCTCTGTGAATTTTTAAAAATTTGCCCCTTGTTAAAGATAGGGATTTTACGATTTTTCAAGAATTTTTAGTGACGTTTTCAATTAACTGACTTTCTTCAAAAACGTGCAGTGCCGTAACAGGCCGGATAGCTATACATCAAAAAAGTTTGGGGATGCTAGCTCAAAAATTGTGGACGCTAGAGTGCGAAAAGACGAAAGAGTGAATCATGCAATTTTGCTTATGATGGGAGCGATTTGTTGCCACGCATATCTGGTGCATGCGCAGGATCTTTGGTCCTGAGACAAATTAATGCTAAAAACCGGGAATGGGGCCGGTTGCTATGCCGGTTCGTCACCCCCGTTATCCTACAGAATATGCACACGAAGTTAGGAAGAAATCGAGTGAGAAATGTGGACCCTAGAGGGCGAACAACCAAACAGACAAACAAACAAACAAACAAACAAACACATAAACAAACGAACCGACCAACATACTTGCCAAAATCGAAGATTCTGGCAAGTAATAAAGTTCTGATATAAAGTGGCCTGTCGCTTGACCCAGACTGTATTTAGACATGAGTTTTAGACTTTATTATACCAGTTTCGGATATATATATGATATACTGTACTCGTTATCGTTTCTACAGCTTATTGTTGTGTGAATGAATTGAGAATCAGATTCACCCCACTGCTATTTCTACTTTGATATCTCGGCGAGTTTTCAATTTATTCCAAATGTGAAAAGTGGACCATAAACTAGAAATAACACTGCAACTGACCGCATGAAAAGATTTAGAATTGAATGTTCAGTAAATTTTTAAAAATTGGAGCAATGAAAACATAAAAAATATCTGTAAAATCCAAAATCCTCATAGAGTCCTGATTTGGTTTTGTCAGATTATAGACAAAGTTCGAGGTCAATCATGGAATTGACATATTTGTCTGATTGATATACCTCTTCTGAATGATATGGTTCAAATTTCATGAGCCCACGATGATTCAAACGGATGTTATTACAGAAAACGTGTTTTTCTGGGATTTCGATGACCTTGACCTTGACCTTTGACCTTTGTACTTGAGTTCGTAGAGGTCAATGCTGTCAAAATGCATATCAAATTTCAAGGGATTCCATACACTATTGACGATGTTATGACCTTTTGAAATTTCGGATTTTCGACGTTTATGACGTCATTGTGACGTCAGTTTACGTCGCAGCGCAAAAAATAAGATATCACTGGAATCAGGGGCTCAAGACCTTTCTAACGATATACTACTCAATATGCTGCGCCGACCTTCGTACTTGACCTTGATTTCGACCTCAGGCGAACTTCTCAAGGTCAAGGTCAAATGTCGAGATCAAGGTCACAGAAGATAGAACTCGAGTTTATCTACAATATGAACTTGATTTAAAGTCTCTAGGATCATTAGAACCGAAGTTATGACCACTTATGTGTTTTCAACGTTTTGCATGACCTTGACCTTGACCTTTGACCTAGAATCACCAAAAGTGTGCGGTCGCGAGCCATTATCCTACAGAATATGCACACGAAGTTAGGAAGAAATCGAGTGAGAAATGTGGACCCTAGAGGGCGAACAACCAAACAGACAAACAAACAAACAAACAAACAAACACATAAACAAACGAACCGACCAACATACTTGCCAAAATCGAAGATTCTGGCAAGTAAAAACGAACTGACCAACATACTTGCCGAAATCGAAGATTCCGGCAAGTAACGAGAGCCCCTAGGGCACCCACTTGCCGGAACCGAAATGACATATTGCCCTGGGTGAGGCCAATACTATGACAAAGGAAAAAAAATGACGATTGCGCCATAATGACGTCAAAAGATGTGAGATTCAGAAAATAACAACAGATTTGGGGATTTAACACCCAAAAACCTTTCAAAGAAGCTGTTACATGTACTCAATATTTTTGAAAAAATGTTAAGATTGATGTAATTCTTAGGTTAATTTTGAAGCAAAAGCATATCGCCACGCTAGGTAAATAGTGTAGATGAGAAATACAACAGTTGAGTAAATCGCTTGAATACGAGCCGAAGGTTTGACGCGAGGAGCAGATGCAGTCCCGGATTTTCCAGGTCGGAGAGAGCCGCTAATAGGACTAGTGTTGGGTACACGATAAAAAAAAACTTTCGCCCATGCAGGACTGCACGAATCCGACATTATTATATACCTGTGATGTTATTTGTCCGCATAACAATGTTTTTGACCTGTATATAACAGTGCTCAGCGGGCAAATTCGAGGGCAAATATCAGGGCAAATACTGGCCGGTATCCTGCCCGCGGTCAACGATCACTCGTGCGCATCAAATGACGTTGCCATAATAACACATACAAGTGTCCTGTTGTTCTTTACGATATTTTTTCACGGCATATAATAAGCACAAGATCACCTGGCTTTTCCAGCATGTGTCCCGACATTTGCCCTTGATCCCGGCATTTGCCCTCGGCCTTTGGCCTCTGGCTAATATTCGGGATCTGGAAAAACCAGGTAATATTTTCTTTTTATTTAGCACTGACATGTTGTAGATGATATAGGTAAATGCTGGCGACCCCCTCGTGGCCCGTTCGCCCTGCAGGTGAGACAATGTTATCATTGTCATGAATGGGGAATCAAATTGTGGTATGAACTCGTAAAACTACCTCATAAATCATGACAAAGGTCCGTCACGAGACATTTTCAGCCGATAGTGGTCCGAGTCAGTCCGCTTCGGACATTCCGGTCCGCCTCGGTCTGTTTCGGACATTAGATGAAGCGCTCTTATGGTCGATAAAAATTTGCCGTCGGTATTTACTACTGTTGGTAAAGCTGCTTCCGTTTTCTAGCGTGGGTTTGTGATTTTACAAATTTGGAGAAAAAACAACCAATAGGGCGATGGCAACGTCAAATGACGTTTTTCGCCAGATGGCGTGACTGTACTAGCCGGCCTAAATAAGAACGTTATGAAATCTGGTAGACCGATGGCTTCCCTATACTATAACCCGGCCCCTATATTAAAATAAAAAAGCCCCATATATGGAAGAAAATTTACCTGTAACGCCTATAGATAACTTGTAATTTGCAGCTCATATAACCTGATAACGTCGCCTACGTCGGTGTCAGTTGGCTATTACTGTGAATAATACGGTTACTCGTCAACTTGAGGACGACACGGCATGGATTAAATTCTTTGGGCATACATATGGATAAACCCATTCCAAACTGTTATATGAAAGCATAATAATTAAATCTTATTACCAATAGCATTATAAACTGATGGGGGCTCAATAGGGGGGGGGCGGGGGGGTTAACCATCAGGGGCGCAACCACGGTGTAAAAGTTGGGGGGGTCAGTCCAATATTTGGATAAAACATGATTTCCTAACGTGAGCCCCAAAGGGGTGAAGTAACACTATAGGGGGGTCTGGGGGCATGGCCCCAGGAAAATTTTGGAATTACACATGATAAATGGTGGTATTTGGTTTCATCTGATGGCTTTTTAGCATTAATTCCACAAACATATAACATTATATCTCCCACAAAAAATAACCTCTGTCCCAAAGTTGGGGGGGGGGGGGGTCACCACAAAAGTTGGGGGGGTCGTGACCCCCCCGACCCCCCCAGTGGTTGCGCCCTTGTTAACCATAACTTTCACTCATTGCTATACGTCGCTGTAGTGTGGAAACGGATAATGCACATCGCTCAAAGTGTTCAAATCTATTGACTACCTGTAGGCCTACTTGAATCTTAGGTCTGGAATTTTATGAACTAGTACACAATTCATGGGCGGAACCAGAATTTGACTAATCGTCCGTACTCCGTGTTCGCGTACGTGTCCGTGAAAAATCCCTCTCATAGAGAAAAGCATGTATGGCATCCATACCACCGTTGCGTGAGCGTGTCCTTGTCCGTGACGGATCGCTCTGGGAGCGATTTTTCACGGAGCACGGATGCGTGTTTGGGAGATTTACTGGCTTTTCATGGTGTTCATTGACATAGTAAGCTCAGTCCCCAGTAGATTTTTGGATTCTTCGCACATAAGGACTAGATACATATCAAAACATAGGCCTACATGTAGGTTCATATAGAGGAGATATCTGATTTATTGAAGTTTACTTTATATTTTATTAACAAATGGGATGAGAAGATGATGTGCATGTCATATTGGTTAAGTTTCACTAAATAAAATATGGTTTAAAAGTTAGGAAACCACTCACAGTATACGTGCAGAGGGAATGTTGTGAAAGGGGTTAGCCTACATCTGGTGTGGTATATATTTGCACATCGTCTGCCCATTATGCCGCCAGTGTGGCTTTAGATGAACGTTCGTTCGGGCTTTGTTCTATTTCAAACATGTTTGATGTTGGGGCTTTTTATCATTGGCATATTGGGATGTGGTAATAGCACGGCGGGTAACCTGAACGATTATCCTCGGAGTGAGCGTCAATCCTCCGATTCGATTCAGATGAACTTCGGGAGTTTTTTTGTAAACAAAAGCCTAGGACAACAGTACGGTGGCTCAGATTCGCCATCACGTTTAATTTACACCCCATTCAATTTCCACCTCGGTGAGAACCCTTCTCACCCCGGCGAAAACCTTCTCACCCCGGCGAAAACCTTCTCACCCCGGCGAAAACCTTCTCACCCCGGCCAGAACCTTCTCACCCCGGCGAAAACCTCCTCACCTCGGCGAAAACCTTCTCACCCCGGCGAAAACCTTTTCACCCTGGCGAGAACCTTCTCACCCCGGCCAGAACCTTCTCACCCCGGCGAGAACCTTCTCACCTCGGCGAGGACCTTCTCACCCCGGCCAGAACCTTCTCACCTCGGCGAAAACCTTCTCACCTCGGTGAAAACCTTCTCACCCCGGCCAAAACCTTCTCACCTCGGCGAAAACCTTCTCACCTCGGCGAAAACCTTCTCACCTCGGTGAAAACCTTCTCACCCCGGTGAAAACCTTCTCACCCCGGCTAGAACTTTCTCACCCCGGCGAGAACCTTCTCACCCCGGCTATAACCTTCTCACCCCGGCGAAAACCTTCTCACCCCGAAAACCATCTCACCCTGGTGAGAACCTTCTCACCTCGGCGAAAACCTTCTCACCCCGGCGAGAACCTTCTCACCCCGGCGAAAACCTTCTCACCCCGGCGAAAACCTTCTCACCTCGGCGAGAACATTCTCACCCCGGCCAGAACCTTCTCACCCCGGCGAGATCCTTCTCATCTTGGCCAGAACCTTCTTGGCAAGAACAGGGTCAGTTTTGATCACGTGATTTTCCACCGAGGTGAGAAGTTTCTCACCGAGGTGAGAAGGTTTTCACCGGGGTGAGAAGGTTCTCACCGGGGTGAGAAGGTTCTCGCCGGGGTGAGAAGGTTCTGGCCAGGGTGAGAAGGTTTTCGCCGGGGTGAGAAGGTTCTGGCCAGGGTGAAAAGGTTTTGGCCAGGGTGAAAAGGTTTTCGCTGGGGTGAGAAGGTTTTCGCCGGGGTGAGAAGGTTTTCGCCGAGGTGAGAAGGTTTTCGCCGGGGTGAGAAGGTTCTCACCAGGGTGAGAAGGTTCTGGCCGGGATGAGTTCTCGCCAGGGTGAGAAGTTTCTCGCCGGGGTGAGAAGGTTTTCGCCGAGGTGAGAAGGTTTTCGCCGGGGTGAGAATGTTTTCGCCGGGGTGAGAAGGTTCTCGCCGGGGTGAGAAGGTTTTCGCCGAGGTGAGAAGGTTCTCACCAGGGTGAGAAGGTTCTCGCCGGGGTGAGAAGGTTCTCGCCGGGGTGAGAAGGTTCTGGCCGGGGTGAGAAGGTTCTCGCCAAGGTGAGAAGGTTCTCGCCGGGGTGAGAAGGTTCTGGCCGGGGTGAGAAGGTTCTCGCCGGAGTGAGAAGGTTTTCGCCGGGGTGAGAAGGTTCTCCCCAGGGTGAGAAGGTTCTCGCCGGGGTGAGAAGGTTCTGGCCGGGGTAAGAAGGTTCTGGCCGGGGTGAGAAGGTTTTCGCCAAGGTGAGAAGGTTTTCGCCGGGGTGAGAAGGTTTTCGCCGAGGTGAGAAGGTTTTCGCCGGGGTGAGAAGGTTTTCGCCGGGGTGAGAAGGTTATAGCCGGGGTGAGAAGGTTTTCGCCGGGGTGAGAAGGTTATAGCCGGGGTGAGAAGGTTCTCGCCGGGGTGAGAAAGTTCTAGCCGGGGTGAGAAGGTTTTCACCGGGGTGAGAAGGTTTTCACCGAGGTGAGAAGGGTTCTCACCGAGGTGGAAACTGAATGGGGTGTAAATTAAACGTGATGGCGAATCTAAGCCACCGTACAACAGCGATGCGCGATGGAAAACAAACTAAAAAGATTCGATCATCGTTGTAAGTTGTTCATAATGTATGCAGAATGGATGTGTGAATGTAGGCCTATTGGTCACATCGGGGAACAGTTCGTTCCAATCTTATGGCTATAGTATGTTAATAGTACCGCGTTTTGTCGGCACGCCCTGCGTTTATCCCAGGGGTGCACTAGCCTCGATGTGTATCAGTCCTGAACTCTTAATAGCTGTAGCTTATAGACAATCAAGCATGACTTGCAATGGTCATGTGTTACATGAGATATCAGTTACCGGGAGCAATGTTGACATACTGCATCCAGAAAGGAAATTTCAAGGGAAACAGGTGTCAAACAATCGAATGGCTGCATCAAAATGCATTGAAAACGAGTAGATGTGCATCTATACTAGTCGGGTTTTTTGTGCTACATGCACTAATATTTCATTATTCTGCGCGCGAATGGACACACGCAAACGGCCGCGTCATAAAACAAATGAAGACTGGATTTTACTCCGTGGATAAACGTTGCATAATTATAGTTCCAAGGATGATCGTTGCAGAATGGGAAATCACGAAATTAAGTATTTTCTGTCATTATTCCTTCACTTTAGACAACGACACATGTGCACAGATATGGAGGATGTGTTTGAATTGCAGTACAGGCGCACAGAGCGATCGCATATAACATGCATCTTTCATGTTTATCAATTTTCAGACACAGCCGATTTTCGAGTTAGCACCCAACCTGTGCATACACCAGAGTTGTTGTGCGTATTGTGTGATGGTTATCAACTGCATACGGCATACATTTGTGGATTACTGTCACCGCAGCACACATTTATATTGTTCTGAAACATGTTTGTAGACCACGTTTGCACCAAACACTCCACAAATACACACAATCATGTGATAACGAAGCTGTGTATTGACGGATTTCATCCGACGTTCATCTGAATGACTCCGAGGATTATCGCTCACTCCCAGGATTTTCGCTCAGGTTCCCCACCGTGATTGTACAAGCTTGGTTGATATATCGATACACTCATGTTCGTGTCGTAGCACTACTCGGCCGTAATAATATTATATCAGCTTCAAAACAGCCGTTCAATAATTAAATGGCCTCGTTTAATCAATTAGTTTAAGCGCTTTTTTAAAAAATATTTTCATCAGATGTGCAGTATGCCAGTATGCGAAAATAATACTAGTATCGTTAGCCAGGATCTTCATGTGCTAGTATCTATCCCAGCTATGTTTTTTTCTTCAGAGCAGTTGTGAACTGTTGCCGGCTAGTACACAAGCGCCACTAGCGACTAAAACGTAAATTACGTAAAGGAGCCATCGCCCTATTATTCATTTATAGCGTATCTATTGCTGAATATGTGATGTAAAACGTGAACAATGAATCGATGAGCATATTTTTTAGTTGTAAATGGAGTGATTTCGTCTAGATCTAGATTTGTCAATTGCTTGAGGTTGACACAATGACAGGTGCATTGAGTACGAAGATAGGCGAAAGGAGAAAGGACAAATCCACACAACATAGCATAAAATGACGATTGCGCCATTTTAACCCCAGGGGGGTACAGGTGATAAGGCCGCCAAAGTGATGAGGCCGCCATTGAAAACTATCAAACCACAGGTTAAGTGATGGATGACGAGTGTTATGACACTTGTGCATACGGGTATGATAATATGCGGACTGATTGCTTTGGCTTCCTTATCGCGTGATAACCGGCCCAGGTGCTGCTAGTTCACCATCTGCCCACCAGGGGAAATTGGGGAATGCCAGGGGACTGATGGTGGTATCAGTCCTCTGGTGGGCAGATGGTGAAATAGCAGCACCTGAGCCTAAGTACGAAGACAGTCTTAACAGTGATGCCTCATTCGAGGGTTTGCCACATTGGTCAGAAGTAATTTTTGTTGGGCGCAATAAAATAAGAAATTACCTCATTGTACAATAAAACAACCAATCGTGACTTGTGAGTGTTGTTAGCTGAATGGCTGTATAGGCATAGCCATAGGCCGGGCCGGGGAACTATTGTCGTTATTGTATCCCCCGAACGAAGTTCGGCGATACTATGGATTTGTCTCCGTCGCGCTGTCGTGTCCGCCGTAGAGACTTCCTTGCGAACGCTCTACTGGTTGCAAATCTTAACCGATTCCAATATTTTTTTCATACAGACACATCTTATGGTAAGGTCCCTACACTAATCGATTTTGGTTGCCATACCAACCAAATTGGCCGATTGGTGACACATTTTGTGCTCAGATTAGTCTGTTTAACACACATGGCTTGTGAACGATCTATGAGTGGGAGTTTTCGATGAATGATGATGAAATCGCACCGTCACACGAAAACCATTGTTTTTTTTTTTTCAGAATGATCGAATAAATAATTTGGACTAACTTATTATAACCATTAAAATACCCACTTTGACATCTGTGATCACACCAATGCACTGTATTCTTGGTATTATGAAAGCAAATGGCACTAGATTCTTGTTCAGAATGGAGAACCAATGTTTTTGTTGAAAACATAACAATATTATCGAATGAGTTAACGTTAATTTTTAGTTTAAAAAGTCTATTATTGATCACAATAAAAAGAGTTGACATGAGAAACATTCATTATTAAGCTCAACAAGGTAAAGGTTTTGTGCAGTACAGATTTCATGGGTATAACCGAATAAGTTAACATTATTAGGTTAAACGACCTTGAAGGGCAAATCTCAAAATCTCAAATTGGCCTCTACGAATGAAATACTTGTTGAAAAAGCTTATATATTTGTATTATGAACTTATATGAAGTCATATGCAGCATACCTAATGGAGACATTGAAATTCAGAAAGATTGACTGGTAAATCTCAGTCATATGTTACCTACAATGCTTAAATCCAAAATTGCCCGGTAACCTATCTTAGCCCTTGGGCTATTTTATGGTGAATTGAAAACTTTGAAAATTTTCCATTTATTTTAAATGGGGAAAGATTGGGAAAGTGGTCAAATGTTGATATTTTAATAATTTGGGATTTTATAACACAAGCACTATCTGAAAGTAGGTTGTACGAACTCAAGTGGAACACTGCGAGAATTGTGCAGTTCACAGCATGAACAGCTGTAATGGCCTACTGAAAGATGTAATTTTTATTCTGGATCTGTAATTGATGGAAACTTCAAACGCTTTTTCTCTTAAGACCTTTCAGTGGAATCTTTTGAAACTTGGTCTGATTAACTTGGCTGTAGGCCAAGAATTTTTTCGCCTAGTCAATGATTTTAATCACCGATATGCTCCCAAGGGATCTATAGGCTTTTATGTCTAGTTATTGCAAGAAATTAGTGAGCAAACTGATATTGAAACCTGTGATTGCCTTTTCTTTTTTGCAGAGGATTGTCCAGTGCCTGCTGTGTTTCCTTTCGTGTTGGCTCGCGTTGTCGCTCACCTTCCTGCAAGTTGTCTTGTCTTGAGAGGTATTATTATCAGTTGCTTATCATGCTTATGTTCAATTCATTACCAAGTGATCAGTGGATCATGCTTACTATTACTAAAAAAATATGTGTGCACCATGAGTTGGACATTGAATTCTCATTGTATATTGTACTTGTGTTGTACCACAGCTTCCAGTTCGACTACAGCCCTGGTCCACACCAGTTGACTACAGTCCTGGAAGCAGAATCTTCTTCAAGCCGAACAACCGTGCTGTTGCTGTATGTGAGCTGCATTACAACAAACAGCTGCATGGAATGAACATATTTTGTGAAATTAGTACATGTATTATTATTTAAGGTAGTCCAGTCCAAACAGTGAGGGGAGAGGGGCAAAGATTTTTTTAAAAATTAATAAATGTATCAACATAATCTAGAGCATCAAAATGACATATTTTATAGAGTAACTGATCAGCATCCTAAAACTGAAGAGGAAATGGGGTGGGTGGGGGGGGGGGGGGTCACCGTATCCGGTCGCATAGAAAACATGGTGTAAGATGTGAATATAGACAAAATAATGTGCAAAAATGTCATAATTTATGTCATTTTAGGTAAATGTTTGTGATTTTGATCGAAAATGTTGAAGAAACCAGCATTGTGACCCCCTATTTTCTTTTCAGTATTTGGATGCTAAGCAGTTACTCTATAAAATAGGTCATTTTGAAGAGATAGTATCCAAGAAATAACTTTTAAATTTTGACTCTTCGTTACCTAACTCTTTGTAGTGGACTACGTTAATTTCGTATTGAATATATATTGATATATTCAGTGTGTCATGAGAGTTAACTGTCTTAGATTTATAATATATTATTGGATGGTGATAATGGGTGAAAAAAATGTGTCCTATAGTAGCAGTATTCATCACATACGAGGGTAATATTGTTATATGTCAGACATTAGTAACTTATCAAATATTTTTGTTGTTGACACAACCAGGTTCATGAGAGCAGCTACCAGCATTCCAGCGAGCAGTCTCGGTTTAGGTATGTACATATTGTAAATTGGAATTTATCACACAAAAACATCATTGAGATTACCATCCAGCATTGGAAAATGTAAATATCTATCAAGATTGAATTAGCTGTGAACAATATTCAAATTAGCTTATCCAAACATGCATGTTCATTTTTCTCTTGTCAGATATCAATATGCTGATGTCATTATAGATTGAATGGTGTTATGGTTATATCATGAAATATCAGAGTATGCAAAATTGATTTGCCAATTTAATTGTGTTTTATAGTTTACTAATTTGGTACATGTAATGTAATATACCTTTTGTGAAAAATATTTCACATAAATATGTTTGATAATTTGCTTATTCTTAGTGAGATGTAAATTCAACTATTTATAATTTCAGGGACTGTACTTCTAGGATCTGTGACCAGATCGTGTTCGTGGAGCGGTGCCAGCCCTTGTGGTACATTTAAAAATATGTTTGTGAAGTTCATTGTCTAGTGTAACGTAATGGGTTCAAGGCCATTTACTGTTGGTCACTGTTTATGATGTATCAAACTAAAGTTCCATTGGGAATAATTGTGATCCTTTTGTTTTATTTATGCTGAAATTATTTTATCTGTTGTTTGTTGAAAACCTATACAGTACGATAATTCTCAATATTGTATTATAAATGCATTTTCACTGGAGACTGTAGAATTGAGAAATTTCTTGTGTAATTCAATTTGCACTTATCGCGAAGAAAATTACTTACATGTAGTGAATAATAGAATATATTGACAAATCGCATAGTAATATAAGGTGAAGCATCCCTGAGTTTCGCAACATTTATCTTAGCTCCCTTATGCAAAATATCAGTACTTGCATCATACTGGATGCTAGTGTTTTTATGTGATTTCAATTTTCCTGTATGGTGACATGTTGCAGTACAATCTGCTATACCCTGGTCAGTGGTGGAATATAATTGATAGAAAAAAAATCACTTCTATGCAAGTGTTTTACAATGTTTATGTTGGTATTGGTGCTGTTTAAGAGCAGTGGTATCTTTAGTTTTTTTCTCATTGATGATATGGCAGGGACCACTGTGGTCCAGTTCAATTCCCATTCCTGCTCTTGACGTGTTTCATTTATCAATTTATCTCATTAGCCTAGGCATCTTCCGTCCTGATTCAGCCTATATTGCACAAAACTGGCCTAAAGCCGAAACCATTTCAGTTTTATCGAATGTGGCCAAATACTGGACTCCTATATTTTTTCAGAACTTGAGTAACAAAATATGTTAAACCTATAAATGTCATGTAATGATGCCATAAATCTAATGGTGACCATTATATGTCCTCCATGCAGCACTACACCAGAATATATAGTGCATGTGTAGCTGTATGATTTTCATAGTAGCACTGCAGTTATTGCAGTAGGCCTACTGTATATTTCACATGTTTTAGGAGAATGATTGGCACAACTTGTACATCAAGTTGTTGTTTAGCCACAGACACGAAAAGTTAGTTCATGTTAATTGGTCTTGGTGATGAAATGTTTAATCTTTTTTTTTTCGAAATTTTTCGAATTCAACGGTCTCCATGTGTTGTTCCATGGTTTATACATGTACATTCAATGTTTTTTTTAAACTTTCAGGTGTGGTGCCAGAATCAACAAGTCACATTGTACTGAGCCGTACCTTGTGACACCTTGCCATTTCATAAGCAGATTTGGCAAGGGAGACTCTTGTAGCGGCTGTTACTTTAGCTAGAGTACAGCACAAGAGCTAACAGCTACCCCATAGTGCTCACTCTCCAGGGGGAAAAACCTCAGTACCAGCGTGTACTGAGGCCTGCTGGATTCCAGTCTTAGCTGCACGCTTTGACTGTGCGCGAGCTGCACGCTTGCGGGCCAGCGTGCCAAACAACTCTGCTTTTTATGCGTAAGCAGAGGAGACCTAGAGAGTGGGTCGACTGAAATAAACTGAGAATATATTGACTTGAATATAATATTGAATATTGAACTGAATATACTGGAATATAAAGAAATTGGTGCATAGATTTGGCTTGAATTGCACAAAGATATCAGTGTGTATTTGCATTCTGACTGAACCCAATTTGAAATAAAAATTTGTATTGTTTGCTAAATTTGGACTAAATTTATTCCAAGTTCTTACAGAGCAAACAATAAGATTGTTGCAGTTTGTTGTATTTCAACAGTGCATCAAGTGAATCAATCATATTTTACTGCATTTGCAATTAAAATCTGATTGAGTAAAGTGTAATAGTCGATTCTCACAAGTTACTTTGTGATTATCCATTCTGAACTTGGGTTGAAAAGAATAATACATTGATTCATTCAGCGTTCATCGGACTTTGAATGAGCTGTATCTAAGATAATAATATCACGGATATTATACATACCGTTCTTTGTTTTTAAGAGTAAAATAGTGTTCCTTTGAGAATAAACCAAAACACATTTTTAAAAAATATTTGTGCGCTCAAAAGTAATACTGGTTATCCTAGTTTTCTTTTTACTGAGAACATTGTAACATAATTCTAATTTGGAACGTGAATAATTACGAAAATACTTTTACAGTAGAAACACGACTGGAACAAAGTTCGACACAGGTACACCATCTAAATTTATACAGGTTTCCTTTATATTCTTGCGATCATAACGTTTCATGAATATTGTAGCTGGGAACTTTTATATAACTTGTTCGACTGTTTGTATCTATATATCGTACAGAATAAAGAATTCTACTGCAGTCTGTGTTTGATTTACTATACTCACTGATATTTTCTGTGAATATAAACTGTTCAGGAATCATTTATCTTCAAAAGGTTCTCGTATACAGATAGAAAATTGATATTTCGTGTGAAAATCAGTACCACTCTAATTTTTCAAATAAATTTTTCAACAGGCAATTATACTAGTATAATATAGTGAGTGTGCTCGTATTTTATAAATTGGGAATAGTACAAATATTGCATATTTTATTTGCATACCGAGAAATTAGTCGAAATGGCCAGGCGTAAGAGTGCAGACCAAAAAAGAAAGGCAACAAAGCTTAGAATGAGGGCACTGAGGGAAAACGAAGCAGCAAATAAAAAATCTGAACGATTAGAGAAGGAACGAAAACGACATTCAGTAGTTCGACAATCTGAAATGCCAGATGAGAAAAAACAGAGACTTGTGACACAAACAGAAGCGCAGAGAAAGTTGCGAGTTGAAGAAACCACAGAACAAAAACAGAAAAGATTGGATAGACAAGCAAAAAGTCAGGAGGAGCTGCGAGTCAAAGAAACAGCAGAACAAAAACAGAAAAGATTAGATAGACAAGCAAAAAGTCAGAAGGAGCTGCGAGTCAAAGAAACAGCAGAACAAAAACAGAAAAGATTAGATAGACAAGCAAAAAGTCAGATGGAGCTGCGAGTCAAAGAAACAGCAGAACAAAAACAGCAGAGATTAGATACACAAGCAAAAAGTAAAAGGGAATCGCGAGACAGAGAAACAGCAGAACAAAAAAGGCTAAGACTTGACAAAAAACGTTGCCATGAAACAGAAAAGATAGAAAATGAAACAATTGAAAAGAAAAGATTCAGGCTTGACAAACAAATTAAGATTCAGAAAGATAAAATAGGAAAAGAAACACCAGTGCAGAAAAGTTTAAGAACCACTGAACAACGAAAGCGGCAAAGAACTTTGCGTGAGATTACCAACAGTAAAGATGAGGATGTAGTGAGTAGTTTTCTTGCAAAGGTTAAGGATTCTGCTAACTATGTATGTTGTTCATGTCATAGATTGTTGTTCAGGATGACAGTCCTTCGCCTGAATGATGAAAAATACAAGAAGTGTTCCAAAGCTCTTTTGAGTGAGGTACTTTCATTTCGACTGAAATCATATGACGATCATGAATGGATTTGTAGAACGTGCCATTTGACACTAAAAAAGGGGAAATTACCTGCACAGTCCAAAGCTAATAATTTGACATTAGTTGATCAACCACGTGAATTGAAAGACCTAAATCCGTTGGAATTGCGACTTATTTGTCAAAGAATTCCGTTTATGAAGATGGTAGCATTACCAAGGGGCAAACAGCATGGAATTCATGGACCAGCAGTGAACGTGCCTTCAAAACTAGATGCAGTTTGTCAGTTGTTGCCACGGCTGCCATCAGAGTCACAAATCATCCCGATGAAGCTGAAAAGACAGTTGAAACATTCCAGCCATTACATACATGAACATGTAAGACCAGATGTACTGATGAATGCACTTAGGTGGTTGAAAGAAAACAATCCACATTATAGCACGATAGAGATAAATGACAATTGGGTTCAAGACGCTAGAGATGATGATAATGAGCTATGGCAAGCATTCAGTTTAGGTGACGGATATGTAAACGTTGAAAACAACCAAGAAGTAAGGGAAAAAGACCAAACCAGAAAAAATCTGCAAGAATGCGCATCCAATATACACAAAGAAGACGATAGTCCAGTAACGTCCGACAACAACAACAGGATTGAAGTTGTGTCTGTTTCCGATATAAGCAAGTCAAATCAGAATGACTATGATAAACTAGCTTTGATGGCAAGACAAAACGATATGAATATTATTGATGTACCTGGAGATGGAAATTGTATGTTTTATGCAGTTTGGTACCACTTCGAAAAGCTTGGTATTACCGATACGAATGCTACTTTATTGCGCTTTCAGGTTTCTGAATTCATGCAGCAAAATCGAGAACATTACATAGATTTCATAGCAGCGAGAATTTTAAATCAGGATCTGTCCAACGCTGACACAGAACAACCAACTATAGAAGACATAGTTATCAGTGACATAGATGACCTAGAATCACAAAGGGAAGTACAATGGGTCAGATATCTTGATGAACTTGAAAATGGAAGTCTCTGGGGTGACAATGTGATATTGCAAGCTCTAGCAGACATGTACTCGTTGACAGTGAACGTCTATGCAACTTCATCTGATGTGGTACACATTGTCAAGCCGAGAAATTGTAGCAATGATACACGTGCAGTTCACCTTGGATTGATTGCACAATCACATTATGTGATCTTTGAACCATGCGTGTCCTCTGAATTATCTGCAAACCATAACAATAAAAAAGAAACCTGTATCAGAGATTCTGATAGCGATGAAGAAACTGACGATATGGTAGCTGAAGATGAGCATGCATTTGAAGAAGCTTCAAAAATACGTGGGTTGCCATATGAAACAAGCATGCTGAACGAGGACCCTGAACTGCTCAACAAAGTAATCAGTGTGGCACCAGCGGAGGGCCAGAGACCAACGCCTTTCCTCAGTGACCGTAACTTTGAAGAACTCTCGAATCCAGACAAATATCCGGATGGAGCAAATGCAATGACAGCTGAGCGCCCCTGTGAACTGACACCACGAAGGTATTTCAACCAAAGATTACTCGATTTTGATGGTCGGTTTGGGTCAATAGAATACATCCTAAGTGCACAGTATGCAACAGAATGCAAGCAAGTTACCAGTGATATCAACCACTACATTTTTCGACGAGCAAGTGGAAAAAATTTCCAAGGAAAATCTCTGACGGCTGGGATGGTAAAAAGTGTTGAACAAATGAAAGGCTATATGAAAGCTGATCATGCATATAGAATGTTAAAGAACGTAAGAGGAACGCCAGCCTACTTCCAAACTGTTTTTTATGACGTGTTGGGTATGGTTAGACAGCTAGGGATACCAACTTGGTTCTTCACAGTGTCTGCCGCTGACATGCAATGGCCTGATGTTATACAGACTATAGCAAGACAGTATGGAACAATTTTGAGTGATCAAGATGTGAAAGAATTGTCATTCATTGAAAGATCACAATGGTTAAGAAGGAATCCAGTGACTGCCGCGAGACAGTTTCAGTACAGATTGGAGCTATTGTTCAAGGATGTTTTGAAATCTAATGCACAACCATTAGGAGAAATTGTTGATTATGTCATTCGCATTGAATTTCAAGCTCGTGGATCTCCTCATGCACACACTCTGCTCTGGGTGAAAAATGCACCAAAGATTAATGTTGATTCAGATGACCAGATTGCCTCTTTCGTTGACAAACACATTTCTTGTGAAATTCCTGAAAATGACCCTTGTCTTGAAGAGCTAGTGAAGAAGTTACAGACACACAGTCATTCGTCATATTGCAAGAAAAAAGGGCATTGTAGATTTAACTACCCGAGACCACCAGCTCCTGTCACAATCATTGCAAGAGAACCAAACGACCCTGAGACGGCGAATCATGAGAAAGAGCATGCGTCAGAGGTTCTGGGTAAAATTAAGAATATCGTTTGTGATGAGAACACTCCGAAAGATAGCAATATGGGTGAAATCTTGACAAAAGCAGAGGTTTCTTTGGAAAATTACACACAAGCATTGCAAGTTTCACAGAGAGGCATAACTGTAATTCTGAGAAGATCGCCCCAGGAAATATCTGTTAATGCCTATAATCCCACTGTATTGAAAGCTTGGCAGGCAAACATTGATGTACAATATATAATCGATGCTTATGCATGTGTTATGTACATAGCTGCATATATGACAAAGAACGAAAAAGGCATAGGAGAGCTTCTCAAACAAGTTTGTAAAGAGCATAAAGATCAGGAGATAAAGACTATGCTACGTCGTGTGGGTTCTGTATTTCTGAACCATCGTGAACTCAGTGCACAAGAAGCTGTTTATCGCATTTTGTCCATACCAATGAAAAAATTCAGCAGGGAAGTATTGTTCGTGAATACTGACCAATTGGGTGACAGGGCAGCAGTTCTCAAGCCGCAAAAACAACTTGATGAACTGGAGGATTCTGATGAAAATGTTTTCCAAAGTAATGTTATTGAAAGATACTCACTGAGGCCAGACTGCGTTGAAAACATGTGCCTTGCAGATTTTGCTTGTAACTACAAAGTTAGTTATGCAAACCCAGATGAATGCACTGATGACAGCCTTCCTATTGTGTTAGAAGTTGACGATGAAATGGACAACCGTGAACGACTCCCCAAATATATTCGCTTGAAAAAATCTGGTGGTGTTATGCACAAGCGAAAGCGTGAGGCAGTCATCAGATTTCGCAAATTCAGTCGTGAAAAAAATCCGAGTGACTTCTATCGAGCAAAACTGATGTTGTTTCTTCCATGGAGAAATGAAGACACTGACTTACTGGCTCAATATCCTGATTATGCATCACATTATTTTGCAGTTGAAGCTTCAATCCATGAAAATGAAGCAAAGTTCACAGAAAATTTGGAATTGATAGATCAGGCTGTGGAAAACAACGAAAGACTTGGGCCGCCTGAACATGTGTGGGCAGATATTGCACCAGGAACTGAACATGAAAATTTGCAAGACATTAATGAGGGCATTGATGTTGAGAGGGACATTGACCAGGAAGACCTCAATGATAATGCTGCAATGATAGAACGAACCGATGGTCAACATGTGTCCGAAATTACTGCACGATATCAAGCTGAGGCTGAAAGACAGACATTAGAGGATGATGAGTACAGACGTATGGTTCGAGAGTTGAATGACAAACAAGCAGAAATTGTGTTCTACAACAGGAAATGGTGCAAGGAAACAGTAATAGCTCTGAGAGAAAAAAAGCCAGTCAAACCATATCACATATTCGTTAGTGGACCTGGTGGTGTTGGGAAATCACATGTGATAAAATTGATACAGTCAGATGCAAGAAAATTACTACGAATGTCAAACACCATAGCGCCAAATGATGTCGTAGTACTCTTGCTTGGTCCAACTGGTGTAGCTGCTTACCAGATAGGTGGTATGACAATCCATTCTGCACTGCTGTTGCAAGCAAAAAGGTTTGGGTGTGATCAAATATCATTTGACAAACTCAATAGTTTGAGATCCAAACTCGAGAACCTTTGTGTGGTGATCGTTGATGAAATATCTATGGTAGGTTCAGATATGTTACTAGACATTCACAAGAGATTGACGAAAATCAAGGGGGTAACAGGAGACTCAGTCTTTGGAAATGTATCAGTGCTAGCAGTTGGAGACATGTATCAACTTCCACCAGTTAAGCAGTCTAACATTTTCCAACCAGTTCGTGATCCTGTTGAGCGACTAAATGGCAACTTGTGGAAAGACCACTTCAGACTGCATGAATTAGATGAAGTTATGCGACAAAAGGATGATGGTGCTTTTGCTGAAATGCTATGTCGCATCAGAGTAGGAAAACATACGGAGGCCGATATTGCAATGCTGCAAAGACGTGAGATAACCGAGGACGATCCTTCTTAT
Source organism: Terebella lapidaria (assembly GCA_949152475.1). NCBI lineage: Eukaryota > Metazoa > Annelida > Polychaeta > Terebellida > Terebellidae > Terebella > Terebella lapidaria. The sequence continues at coordinate 36,608,060 of OX424560.1, forward strand.
CCACATGATGCACTACATGTCTTTGCATACAATGCTGATGTTGATAACAGAAACGAAATAAAACTGAGAGAATTAGAGCCAAATGAGGAAAAACTTTCATATATTCATGCATCAGATGACAAGACTGATAGTACTGGCCAGCTAGATTTGGAAAAGGTACGTGCATCAGCGAAACGTTCAGAAACGGCAGGATTGCATACAGTTTTGATACTAGCAGAAAACGCAAGGGTCATGTTGACATATAATGTGGACACTGCGGACGGTCTTGTGAATGGTGTAATCGGAACAGTTCAACATATTGTGAAAAATATGCATGGAAGGACACAAGTTGTTCTCGTTAAATTTGATAATGACACAGTTGGTAGAAATGCTATTCGCACCAGTCAGTGGCAAAATGAATACCCAAATGCAGTTCCAATACAGAGACATGAAGGGAGGTTTGAGAAAGGTAACAAGAAAGGTGCTCAAATTGCAAGAAGACAGTTCCCACTCACGTTAGCATGGGCTGTAACAATTCATAAATGTCAGGGTCTTACAGTTGATACAATAGTTGTCAATATGAAAGGAGCGAAACGCTTTGGAAAAGGACAAGCATATGTGGCATTTAGCCGTGTGAAGACTATGGAAGGTTTATATATTGTGAATTTTGATGCTGTTGGGATCAAAGCCAATGACAAAGTAGAAACGGACATGGAAGAAATGCGACAGAACACAATACCGAAAGATATCTTGAAGTTGATGGATGTCAAGAAACCTGACTGGAAAACAGTGGGACATTTGAATGTGCGGTACTTTTTGAAGAAGCTCCCGGACTTACTAAGTGACAGATATAGTAAGATATTACAACGTGTGGATGTTATGTGCTTCACTGAAACTTATTTGGCCAATGACCACAATATTGACGCATTCTGTCAGAAGTACAGGTACAATGCTTTCAGACAAGACATTCCATCTACAGACATACATGGTGGGATGCATGGAATTATGATTTGTGGAAAATACGGACTGCAAGGGAAGGATAGCACACCTGAGAACACCGAAGGGTTGGAATGTCAAGTTGTGACTTTTGAAGCTGTGCAGCTGACCGTGGTTCTTATCTACAGAAAACCATCCTTCCATTTAGAGACATTTCTTAAGAAGCTTGAAATTGTAATGCAGAAGTTGCCACTTCATACACCAATGGTTGTTCTCGGTGATTTTAACGATGACCTTAGTGTCAATCCTGAAAGCAAATTAACGAACTTAATGACAAAACTAGGATTTGATCAACTCGTAACAACACCAACTACAGATAGAGGCACATTGATTGACCACATATACTACAATAGCTGCACATTACATGAAGCTGTTTTTGATGTACATGACACATATTTTTCTGATCACGATATGACATTCCTGTCCACGAAAGGGTAAAGTGCTTATTCTAGGCTGACATTCCAAGTGACGGGTATAATAATGATTGATGATCTAATTATTGTGATGATTGTGATCCCATTGAATTTTTGGTAGTCATGACAATGATCAATGTTTATTAATCCTACTCCTGAGAAATATGAAATAATGATATGTTATTTGTTGGTATTTCGTTGATTCATGTACACAATGGTGGAGGTCTTTGTTTTTTTCAAACAATAATCATAATAATTCGAATGTGATAACATACTGTTACCCAAAAGGAGGTCTTCCTCGTTGTATTTTGTTATTTACTATTAAATTTCTCGTTCAAAACCACAACCTTTGTGTCAGGGTATAATCATACTTCAGAATACAATGACAAATGGCGGAATTGAAATGGTTTGTAGCTGATCTTCTGTAAAATACGCAACTTGCACAGGGATTTCCCTGTGCAAGCTGCATATGTGGGGAGTGGGAAGGAGGTAAGTGGCATCCGCAACATGAATGCGCATCCAGTGAATTTTCTAGAATTGTTCGAGTAGGCAAACATTTTTGTTCCTCTTACAAAGAGGTATGGATGTCCCTATATGTTGAGCACAATGTTTAGTGCTAATCATGTGCAAGATGAATGGACATTTATCTGAATTGTATTAAGGATTGTTATCCACACATCAGCAGAGAAAATGGTCTGCATGTAAAATATGTACAGCGTCTCATCTGTTCTCATTGTCCATGTTCTAACGGTTGAAAAGTACAACATATTTGTCACTCAGGGAAATTGTTAAGCGACAAGTGAGTAGTCTCTTTGTATGAATGATTATCCAGATAATTAATACTTAGTACTGGTCATCTAGTTTTTGTTCAATGTGTATGATTTACAGTATGCACGGTGTTTGTGTGCTCTCAGTATTTTATGCATATCTACTGTGATAGGTTTTACATGCTTAATCGATTACCTCTTTTCAAGCCTGCGGATGCCACATGGGTGGAGAACTTTACTTTTTTTTCGCGAGATGTGAAAATGGGACATATAGCTGGTTTGCAACCTTGCAGATGACGTCATAATCCTGTTTTGAGATTATGATTAGTATTGTATTACCGTCCACTCAATGTGTTGCCGTCCAATTCTTTTGTTAACTGTGTTGAGTTGAGCAATAGCAAACCATCTACACTCAAGTGTGTATGGGTCCCTTTGTCAACTGTGGCAGTGTTTACCATCTTGTTCTTGAATTATTAGTTTGTGCAGATTGTTAATGTTCAGTTTCTAATATATAATTGTCCGTGTACAAAATGATGTGATGTGTATAGAAATACATGAGACCATGATCTTTGTATTTCTGACGTATCTAAGGATAAAGTTCTCCGCAACTGTTGTGAAGCCTTACAAAAATGTCATTAATATCCTTACATGTCTTGTAATGTCTTGTAACATCTCTGGTAAAGCTCTGAATCAAAGGTATTATCTACAGATTTCAGTTGCACATATCTATTTTGTATACCATATGAAACTCATAAGTTTCATGTGAAAAATAATTTCATGTGTCAATCCAAGAAAAACCTCAGTAAATTCCCTGAATTGGATAATAGTGTACATGTGAAAGATCAATTCCATATCCATGAATCCTATTCTTTGTTCTGCCCCGAGAAAACATGTCAACATGTATGTATATATCAGAAACGGTCATCTTTCATTGCTCATGTCATTTACCGTCATTTAATTATTGGGATATTGTTTATGCGATGTCGTACATTAAATCTGGTGTATATGGCTTATTTTGGTGAGTAAAGTCAAAATTATTCCATGACAAAAATGTTAGGATACGAACACTTCGTGTAATGTATTGAAGAAATTCTCAAAGAGGGCATAAAGGATGCCTACTGGCATATATAAAGGTGGTGTATGATGTCAAACATGTTGTACAGATATGGACTAGGTGTTGGCAATTCCTCTCTTCTCTATTTACATTCAAACAGCGCCTTGTGGATGTGTCAAATCAGACCAGGCATGAATAGTTATTTATTAACTCTAAATTGAACATGTATAGAAATTACGAAATGTTATGCCCTTGAAGGTTATTATTCAATCGGATTATATTGGAAGTTTCATGTAGCATTGTCGAGGTTTCGTTTTGTTGTAACTTTTGTTACAACAAAATATTAAGTTATATGTAGAGCATCTCTGATGGTCAAAAACTGACCGAACGCAGCAGTTACCAGGGTATGTCAAATTTGTAAAGAAGCCGTTCTGATCTGGAGAGGAGGTTCACTTTTTTAGCATGCCATTTGTATTCTGAATAGAGACAAACGTATTTGATTAATTATTATAGATAATGTTATGTATCCGATAGATATTGATATTCACATCGCTCCGACTATGAGAATGACAGTATCCCTGGGATTTGAAATTCGATTTTGAATTTGTCTTTTTTTCGGTATCCATTAGTGCTCGTATAGCATGATGTATGGTGAGAGCAATTATTGTTAAAAAAGAAAGTCAGGAAAGTGTCGAGTATGATAAGTGATGAAAATGATCTGGTCAACAATATCCGATTTGAACAGTTTTAGGATTGGCTGATTGTTCATGTATGCGTTAATTTCTAAATGTACGCATATCACCATATTTCCTCACCACCATTGATCATATATTCTGGAAGCCCCTGGCGTGGCATTGAGTTGCCCGTAAGCAAAGAGATGTCATGTCACAAAATCATCATTGTGATTCATCAAGCCTCTGGCGTGGCATTGAGTTGCTCGTAAACGAAGAAATATCATCTCATGTAATCATCATTTTGATCCATTAATTGAACCTCTGGTGTGGCATTCATGATAGTTTCACATATCAATACATGAACAGTGTTCTAGAACAAATGTTACCTTTATAGATATTTCACTTTCAAAGGACAATTACTCGGATTGTGTGACACCATATGCATTGTTGAATGGACGTACTGTAGTAACTCACGAATGCAATGTTTACCTATTTTCATTGGATTTTTGTTAATAAATGGCCAATGACGTCCTAATAAAAGATTATAATGAAAAAGCCAGTATATTGGTAATTCCATTACACACCTATAATAATAAATACATAACATGACAATGTAAGATAACACACGAGAGCAAATGTTTGATTTAGACAGCTCCAAATATGCAATTTCACTTTTATTGGGATAAGCATTGTTGTCTTATAATAGCCAATGTCGAAGCAGATGATCCAACTGGGCTAAAAATTGATACAGAGTATGGGAGGCCAGTTCCACATCGTTTAAAAATATAAAAAAATGCAATGAATTGTACAACTTAGCTTAGGCTCTACATGGAAAAAGATTTGCAAAGTGTCGCCAATACTTTTCAAACTTGCTACTACTCCACATATTCACAAAAGTTCAGGATCAAAGTCGTTTTGAGGTCAAATTCGACTTCCCGTGCTTGGAAAGACTATATATCACGGGTGTTAGGATTGAATACAAACTTTGCAGGCTATGTGTGTGCTACATTCTGTTTTTTACTCTCGTGTTTCCATCCTCCTTAGTTCCTCAGATATAGTGACCCATTTGATTTTCATTTAAAGGTCATAATTGACCCTGACCTTTGATTTCTGACCTTGAAATTTTGTTAACCGGAAGAACTTACCCTTGCTTCCTCGCGGTTCACTGATATATTTGTATGCATATCACTCACGCTGTTATCAGCTTGGACAGATTGAAACATGCAATTTCGTCTATAATGGGACTGATTGTCTTGCAATAGAAACGCCAATTATGTCATAATGAATAGTCTGATTGGGATGAAAATTCACATGGATCAGGGATCGATCCCACATTGATCCAGCATCAAAACAGAAAACGAGGGAGGTAGCATCCAAGGTCACAAATATTCGAACTCAGGCAGACTTCTCAAGGTCGAGGTCAAATGTCAAAGTCAAGGTCATGGAAAGTAGAACTCGAGTTTATCTAAAATATGCATTTGCTTTGAAGTCACTGGGACAATTAAAACAAGAGTTTTGGCCACTTACGTGTTTTTGACTTTTTGCGTGACCTTGACCTTTGACATATGATCACGAAAATCGTGCAGTTGCGAGCCACTATGTCGAGAGAAATCAAACAAGAATCTGGATGCTAGAGAGCACACAACTAAACACATAAACGAAACATTCATATACATCATGCGAAAAATTACTGAATGTATGACAAAATTAAGTTTGATGTCCTATGACGTTATGTGACGTCGTATATAGAAAACAATGACATATTCAGAAACTACTTTCAAAGACCTTTCAAACGAGCTACTACTCGATATTTTCAAGAAAGGTCAAGTCAAGGTCATGTTTTAGGTCAACTTCAACCTCAGGCGCTTGGAAAGACTATAGGTCATAGGCCTACATGTAAAATACAAGTTTTTAGGGTATGTGAGTAATTTATTCTGGATTACCTGCGTGTTTCTATCTCCATTAGTTCTTGAGATATAGTGACCTACTTGATTCTCACCTGCAGGTCAATATTAACCTCAACTATTGATCAATATATAGCCCCATTTTGAAAATTGCCGTTTTACGTCATTACGTCATTTACATTGCATGCAGCGTGTCGAAATTCTGTATATGGCTGGGTAATAATATTCCACATATGTGCTCACGATCACAGTTCAATATCTTCAAATTTGAGTGCACTATAGATGTTTGAAAGTGTGCTGAAAAATTAGTATGAGAGGCTTTACGTTTATGACGTCATAGCGGAAAATCTATCATGGCGGAAAAGTGTTGGACAGTATCCTCCTAAATCAGAATTCGACGAGCTTTCCAATGGTGCAATCCGCTTCTCTCTACGACGAATACTTTCCGATATATAGCCCCATTTTCAAAATTGACGTTTGCCGTCATGACGTCATCATCGTTGCACGTAACGTCTTGAAACTCAATACATGACTGGGTAATAATATTCCAAATAAGTCCTCAAAATTACAGTCCAATAACTTCAAATTTGAGAACACTGTGGATGTTTGAATGTTTGCTGAAAAGTCGAAAATTTGGTATGACAGGCCTTACGTTTATGACGTCATAGCGGGAAATCTATCATGGCGGAAAAGTATCGGACAGTATTCTCCTAAACCAGAATTCAATGAGCTTTCCAATGGTGCAATTCGCTTTTCTTTACGACAAATACTTTACGATATATAGTCCCATTTTCAAAATTGACGTTTGACGTCATGACGTCTTTGTCGTTGCACGTAACGTCTTGAAACTCAATACATTGCTGGGTAATAATATTCCACGTATGTCCTCATGATTACAATCAAATTACTTCAAATTTGAGAACACTGTGGATGTTTGAAAGTTTGCTGAAAAGTCGAAAATTTGGTATGACAGGCCTTACGTTTATGACGTCATTACGGAAAATTTATCATGGCGGAAAAGTATCGGACAGTACCCTCCTAAACCAGAATTCAACGAGCTTTCCAATGGTGCAATCCGCTTCTCTCTACGACGAATACTTTCCTATATATAGCCCCATTTTCAAAATTGACGTTTGACGTCATGACGTCATCATCGTTCCACGTAACGTATTGAAACTCGACACATGACTGGGTAATAATATTCCAAGTAAGTCCTCAAAATAACAGTCCAATAACTTCAAATTTGAGAACACTATGGATGTTTGAAAGTTTGCTGAAAAGTCGAAAATTTGGTATGACAGGCCTTACGTTTATGACGTCATGGCGGAAAATCTATCATGGCGGAAAAGTATCGGACAGTACTCTCCTAAACCAGAATTCAACGAGCTTTCCAACGGTGGAATCCGCTTCTCTCTACGACGAATACTCTTTTATATATAGCCCCATTTTGAAAATTGACGTTTCACGTCGTGACGTCATTGACGTTCAACCGATCCAAATTAAACTTCGCAGTATGATGGATGATATCACCATATATAGGTGTGCTAAATTTCAGAGGTGTCGGTTCAAATTTGACTGTTCTGTGAATTTTTGAAAATTCGCCAATGATGAGAGATAGGGATTTTTTGAGTTTTCAAGAATTTTTGGTGACGTCATCAATAGATCGATTTTTTCCAAAAACGTGCGGTCTCGTCCTTGGGCGAATACCTATCTATTAAAAAAAATTCGGGATGCTAGCTCAAAAACTGTGGACGCTAGAGGGCGCACAACCAAACAAACAAACAAACTGACACACAAACAAACGAACTGACCAACATACTTGCCGAAATCGAAGATTCCGGCAAGTAACAAACCGACCAACATACTTGCCGAAATCTTTAGATTCCGGCAAGTAACAAACATACAAACAAACGGAACCGATCAACATACTTGACAAAATCTTTGATTTCGTCAAGTAATAAGTATGTCACTGGTATTATGGTGGTATTGTGGTGCTACGGCAATAACGGATGAACAATTTAGCATGAATGGTATCATGCTTGGCGGTAGTTTATCGTCGTTTGAACCTCTACGTCTGTCAAATTCCGTGAAGCGAGCCATTTATTTCTACTGATTTTCTCAAACAGATTACCGGAATTAGTGACCATTAATCATTGTGTTTCGTGTTTGCTTTCACCCATGAAGTCCATAAATATGTCTATAGAGCCACTATTGGTATTTTATTATTACTTGAATCTTAAATGAGTACCAAGATATTTGACTGAATTTTCGTTCAAAATAATTCCACATCTACGACTGTATTGTCTGACTTGTCTACCCCAACATATCAACTTTATTTCCATCGCGTCAATGTTTAACAGCCCTATGGCAAAGTCAACATGGTCAAGTTCTAAAGAAAACCTTGAATTATGTTTTGTCATAATTTTGATCTGAGTACTCAGATCAGGTTGAAATTTTAATTTCCATTTGCAAAAACACATACTTTGCACCAAATTTTGGCGCTTTGATCTTCAAAACGGCAAAAGTTGGCAATCTACTTCAAAAGTTTGATTTCACTTCAAACATGAAATTTGTGTTCTTATCCACAGACTCATTGACGCCAACATTTTCACCGTATGTTTATAGACTCTGATTCTCATGGTATAATTATAATCGCCGATTCATCTTTGTGTGAATTTTCCATGATTCACATCTCTGTGGATGCGGCATAATATTTGTTATATCTCACATGAAAATATGTTTTGTTTTGTTGATGTTTGTTATGTATAAACTCGACGTATAAGTTTGCACGAATGGTATTGTCTTTTGTGAATTATGGCAATTGACATGGATAATGTAATATCCTGTCAAGGGGAATTCAGTCCAAAAATACTGTAGCTTGATATTGAAACTCCATATCATCCGTTTCGAAAAAATCTGTCTTCAATTAGAATTAATTCCCTTCAGCACAACTCTGCAAAGGTGTTGTGGGGATCTTTGTACTGTGTCGAGTTTTTTTGTGCAGCTTATCCAAGACAATCTGTTCGTGAAATGTCACTTCACTAATGTGATAGTAGCCTTCTGGCTTGTGATTAGGTACTTATGTACTTGTCATATATCTATTCCATGGGGTTTGTTTCAGATTTCTAAATTATTTTCATGGGTTGTTGGGCAGTTGTATACTGATTCCATCAGGTGTACAGTAGGAACGGCTGCATTTGACACACTGTCTACCCCTGATGACGCCAGTGTGTCTTTGGATAAACTATTTGGTCGGGCTTTGTTTCTATTCCAAGATGTTCTATTTTACGTTTGTTTTTGTCATCACCAAAGTCTGACTGTTGGTGGTAATGGATTGATACTTACATTCATCCATTGCAGTAGCATGTTTGCAGTTTTCCCCACTTTTTCTTTCCCTTTTAACTTATATAAGATATATATAAACACAAAGCTACATTACCATGATCGCATGTGTGTACCAGAATATACCCAAAGTGTCGTCTAAGTTACCGACTTCTTAACCATGTTAACAGTAAATTGTAATTCCAGCCGCGCTGAAATTTACACGTGATTTCTCCTGAAAATGTATGTCACACATCACTGGTGGTTATAGCGGGGTTTGAAGGGATTATCTGTCACTACCATCTGATTCTTGAGCCGGGTCAATGGCCGTGAGGCCTACTATATCATTCTGGTAATCTCCGTGTTGTGGAGACACAGGTGAGTGCTTAATATTGAGAATAGGATAATAATTCATGCTTACTTAATTTACGAGTTGCTGGTTTTTTCCGTACTTTCCAAGACAGTTAGATCCAATGATAACTGTAACAATATGTGTTGATCAATGAGTCTCTCAAAGTGAACTTATTGGTACATTTAGTTCCATATTATTACGGATATTATAATATTCAATGTTTCTGGTGATGGGGCAGAATAAGTATTATTGTTCACACTTGTCTTTTTAAGCGATTTCACTCTGATCATGATTATATAAAATATCATGATATAGCATACAGACAATATTGTCACAATATTGTCAAATGATTGAAGGTCATCTACAACCACACTTCCTAGTGGCACAATTTACCTCCATAATTATTCAGATTAGAAAGTATTAATATAACCTCCAGTTTCGATAGTCTCATCTCGTAGCATTTATAATACAGGGAGTTCACGTGTCTATTCAATACAAGAATGTGAATTCAGGTTATTTGTGAGTTATACTGGTGTGTTGTTCTTCGATAGCATGGTGACCACAGTGAGGTGTATGTGGTCGCTAATTAGTAAATTGTATATGCTGATATCCTATCTACAAAGGGTGGCGAGAATATGGGTATTGCTATGTAAAACTCTGGCTTCTAAGTTTATCCAAGGACAAAACGTGGGTGGAAAAACATTGATATTATTCATTAGTAATTTATCCTTGAATCGAGTCAAATTGTTTTTCAGAGTCGTGTTCTTATACACCCATGTGCGTAATACAATGGAATAGATGATGTGAAATGAATAGCACTGGGACTATTGAGTAGTACAAGAGTGTCAGTCTCAAACGAACTCAGTGGGGAAAAAACAAGTCTCTTTCAAGGTGAACTAGTTCTAGATTTTGATTGCAACAGAACGTATGCTTTTTGGAGCTGATGATTCTTTTCTCACATGATATATTAAAAACAGTTACATTATACATTTCTTACTATTTCTCTTAGTAAGTGAAAACACGGACATTCCTCAAAGATCTGATGCAGTCACGGTCGATTGAGCAGTCTGATCACGTTGTTCCTGCCAGTCCATCTTCACATAAGCCATTCCAGAGTGAGTGAAATAAGACACCAATTCCTGGTGATTTGGTTCACCTTTGTCAACCTTTTTTGCAGTGATTGTCACTTATTCATGTATACCCAATATAACATTCAAAGTATGGTGTTTAAAGAGACAGTTCTACTCATCGTACATTCAACATGGTTCGATTTGTTATGCTTCTCCATAGTTTGCAACATGATCTCAATTATTTTATCTACACTCACTTCTTGGGAATATGACTTGCATAATTTGATAGTGGTATCCTTGCAGAAATAAGAAGACATTGAGATCCACTGAATGCTGACCATTTGACAGTTTCAAAATGTGTTTCAATTATTCAAACAGCTTTACCAATAAATCTTTACTGAGTGTTTCATTTGTCAAAAACAAATATTACACTGTGATATATTTTGGTGTATTCGCACGTCTTACACTCTAAGATATTTTGGTGTATTCGCATGTCTAACACTGTGAGATATTTGGTGTATTCACACGTCTTACACTCTAAGGTATTTTGGTGTATTCGCACGTCTTACACTGTAAGATATTTGGTGTATTCGCACGTCTTACACTGTAAGATATTTTGGTGTATTCGCACGTCTTACACTGTAAGATATTTTGGTGTATTCGCACGTCTTACGCTGTAAGATATCTTGGTGTATTCACACGTCTTACACTGTAAGATATTTTGGTGTATTCGCACGTCTTACACTCTAAGGTATTTTGGTGTATTCGCACGTCTAACACTGAGAGATATTTTGGTGTATTCGCACGTCTCACACTGTAAGATATTTTGGTGTATTCGCATGTCTTACACTGTCAGATTTTTTTGGTGTATTCGCACGTCTTACACTGTAAGATATTTTGGTGTATTCGCACGTCTTACACTGTAAGATATTTTGGTGTATTCGCACGTCTTACACTCTAAGATATTTTGGTGTATTCGCATGTCTAACACTGTGAGATATTTGGTGTATTCACACGTCTTACACTCTAAGGTATTTTGGTGTATTCGCACGTCTTACACTGTAAGATATTTGGTGTATTCGCACGTCTTACACTGTAAGATATTTTGGTGTATTCGCACGTCTTACACTGTAAGATATTTTGGTGTATTCGCACGTCTTACGCTGTAAGATATTTTGGTGTATTCGCACGTCTTACGCTGTAAGATGTTTTGGTGTATTCGCACGTCTTACACTGTAAGATATTTTGGTGTATTCGCACGTCTTACACTGTAAGATATTTTGGTGTATTCACACTTCTTACACTGTAAGATATTTTGGTGTATTCGCACGTGTTACATTGTAAGGTATTTTGGCGTATTCACACGTCTCACACTGTAAGATATTTTGGTGTATTCACACGTCTTTCGCTGTAAGATATTTTGGTGTATTCGCACGTCATTCGCAAGTCTTTGACTGTAAGATATTTTGGTGTATTCGCACGTCTTACACTCTAAGGTATTTTGGTGTATTCACACGTTTACACTGTAACATATTTTGGTGTATTCACACGTCTTACACTGTGAGATATTTTGGTGTATTCACACGTCTAACTCTGTGAGATATTTTGGTGTATTCACACGTCTTACACTGTAACATATTTTGGTGTATTCACACCTCTTACACTGTTAGATATTTTGGTGTATTCACACGTCTGACACTCTAAGGTATTTTGGTGTATTCGCACATCTTACACTGTGAGATATTTGGTGTATTCGCACGTCTAACACTGTGAGATATTTTGGTGTATTCGCACGTCTCACACTGTAAGATATTTTGGTGTATTCGCATGTCTTACACTGTCAGATTTTTTTGGTGTATTCGCACGTCTTACACTGTAAGATATTTTGGTGTATTCGCACGTCTTACACTGTAAGATATTTTGGTGTATTCGCACGTCTTACACTGTAAGATATTTTGGTGTATTCGCACATCTTACACTGTGAGATATTTTGGTGTATTCGCACGTCTTACACTCTAAGGTATTTTGGTGTGTTCACACGTGTTACACTTTTTGTTGTCGTGTGATTTTAATCATATTCTCACTTTCGCCGCTGTCAGGATCGATCATCGCCAGTGATTTGGGTTTTTTATTGTATGCATGTGCCATCAAAAGTACTGGAATTGTCTAGCATCGTGTTGGTGAGTCACCTCATATGCAGCAAGAGGCAATGGGTAGGTAATATATGTGTGTAATTTTGATTGCTACCAGTACAATTGATGCCATCTCTGCCACAATAATGTGTATTACGTATGTTCCCTCCAAAAAACTTCATTTTACCACGTCTATTTGTTATCATACTGATTGTTCCTCAGTGCCCATAATCAGCAGCGAATTTCTGGGAGCATCAACAATATATGAGGTCATATGATGTTTTTTGCTTTAAAACTGAAAATTGTACATCTTTTAATATGTTCACTTACAAGTACAGAACACATACATGTATATCGTTATATATCGGTCTACATTGCCAGACAAAGAAGTTAGGGTAGCAGGATATTTGTAATCGTATAATAAGTATTAGATCCAAATATTGACTGTGGCATGAATGCACACACTGCAGTGAGATTTGGATTGAGCAACATGTACCTGAAATATTTGCCTTTCTACACTCTCGCCCGCACAAGTTTTTTTTTCAGATATGTTGTCCATTAGAGTGTTACATTTGCAAAACGACTGACGTCTTCAAACAACACCTGGCTGTGGCATAAAACCGCTTGACACCATTCTGTAATTTCAGACATTTAATTGCGTTATGTTTTTAATTTATTGAATTCATTGTAACAGAAATAGTGAATTACTAGTATGTTCTTCACCTTGCAAAGTGAAGGCTTTGTTTCTCCTCAAGATTTGTAGCTCCAGAATAAATCATGAAAAAAAAAAAATATGCCGCTGGTATTGTAGTGCAGGTACGACGGAACGGATGAACGATTCACCATGAATGATATCATGTTTGATAGTAGTTTATCGTCGTTTGAACCTCTATGCCTGTCAAATCCCGTGAGGCAAGCCATTTATTCCTGCTGACTCCAGAAATAGTGACCAATAATCATTGTGTTTCTTGATTGCTTCTGCCCATGAAGTCCATAAATATATTTATGATTGCTAATGTTCAGGGTTCTTCGATAAGGATGAGGATTGGGATCAGAGAGTCATAACTTGTTTGATGATAAATCATTTTTTATACATTTTATAATTTGTTCAGCACAAACCCATAAGTCATAATTGACCAAACAAATTCTACGAAATGGATATGTGCTGAACGAACACATGAGAACTGTGAATATTTTCACGGATAGACAACACTATTATCATGAACCAGAAGTTTCATAATGTTACCGGATATAAACATAGAGAACACGATTTACAATGTTGGGTTATTGACATCCTACTATCACACAATGAATACCCTATTTGCATATGATTTATCATCAAAGTGTGGAGTCACATGTTTCAAAACGCCACTTGTTTGATGATAAATCAATTTTATTATTATTTTTTTTTATACATTTTATAATTCGTTCAGCACAAACCCAGACGGGGGTAGTTTGAGGAGGAGGTGGGAGAAACATTTTTGTTCTGATTTGTTTTGATGCGCGGTCAGCAGATCAGTTCTATGCGCATGCGTGAATTGTAATGTACAGGGGGGGGGGGGGGGTAAACACTCGCCATACAATTAAGGATTGAACAACTCTGAACCCACTCCCCATCCCAATCACAAATACAATTACTGCTTAATTGTTGTTTTATGATTGCTAATGTTCAGGGTTCTTCGATTAGGATGAGGATTGGGATCAGAGAGTCATAACTTGTTTGATGATAAATCATTTTTTATACATTTTATAATTTGTTCAGCACAAACCCATAAGTCATAATTGACCGAACAAATTCTACGAAACGGATATGTGCTGAACGAACACATAGGAACCGTAAATATTTTCACGGATAGACAACACTATTATCATGGACCAGAAGTTTCATAATGTTACCGGATATAAACATAGAGAACACGATTTACAATGTTGGGTTATTGACATCCTACTATCACACAATGAATACCCTATTTGCATATGATTTATCATCAAAGTGTGGAGTCACATGTTTTAAGAACGCCACACGGCTGCAAGCCGGCCGCCACACTTATGACGAGCTGAATGCCATCTGATGTACTGGAGATAGGCATCAGAGGTCCAAGGACCCAGGCGCTGGATCATAATGGAAGCTATCTTAATTTTCCAGTATGAATAGCGCACCTTGTGTGGAGACTGATTATCGGACAAAGCCAAATTGTGATCATTTCCTGATAGGCAATGATGCAGAACCTGTCTTCTTGTGCCGAAAAAAGGGGGTGAATCTCAGACCGATAAACAATGGTCCGGGTGTATCACCACGTAATGATAGATAAGCATGCAAAGCTCTGAGTGGACATAGTTTGATTGGACGTTGTAGTAGTATTGAGCTGGAGACGATCAACAATATGGAATAGCGAAACCCAAAACGGAAATGTTGGTGAACTTTAGTGATATTCTATAACTTATGAGATGGGGACGATCCATTAATGGGATAGTGAAGCCAAAATGGAAACCATCCACTAGCAACGACTTTTCAGCTGTATCATAATGGACCATTTCACAGGGACTCCCGCCAAATATTTCAGAAGTCTGAAAACGTTAACATTTTTGGACCAATCAGAAGCGAGGGGCTTTGAATCAATTTCAACCGTTTTGTGCATAACTTCAAACGATAAATATGCACATATATACATCGCATTCAGATAAAGTAAGCCTTTGCCTCGACTCGTATGGCCTAAATATGTTATACAAACACAAATGTATCTGCAAAATGTCACATTTTGTTGGTATATGCCCATTCTACCATTCTCAACCTTTTTTTCTGCATATAACCATATCGCGTGACTGCTTGAGCGTGCTTGCTTGAGCGTGCACGCGGCTAAGCGCGCGGATGCTGCTTGAGACGACTTCGGAATCTCGTGTGTAGTTTTACGCTGTCATGGAAGCGCGTGTTCTGCCCTCAGTAGCCATTGGTCAGTTTGAATCACGGAAATTACCGAGTAATGCCAGATATTCATGGGGTCCGAGTGGGCTCTATGAAATAGTCCATTGGTTAACAACACCTCCAACTGGTCAACGTTTATGGGACTGGGAAGGGAGGGAGGTGGTGTGTTTGTATTGGACTGGGGACAGAAACATGCTCTGTGCTGCCATTGGTTGCACTGGAAGCAAGTGTGACTGTGACGGCAGTCTTTGGACAAGTGTGTTGTTTTCGTGGCACAGCTAGCATGGACCAGATGGACGGACTTGTCAAAATCTGAGGGGCTTTGTTAGTGGGTTGAGCTAGGACGGTCATCCCCTGATGAACCATATTTGGGCGCATGTGAGGTTTCTGGGTGAATCGCCGTCGATAATGATGGTAAATATCCTATTGATGGGATATGGGAAATGATGAAACGCGCTTTTCCGTGTATGCTGCTGGATTCCTTGGTGGAAGACTCTGCGAAGGCTGTGTGGACGGTGTTAGTTGCGCATCCGCGACACTAATCTGGAGACTGTCGATTTTTTGGGTGCATCGTGATGTGGGTCTGCCTCGTCGAGCAGCTGAATACTGGACTGGGGACAGAAACATGCTCTGTGCTGCCCCTGGTTGCACTGAAAGCATGTGTTACTGTAACGGCAGTCTGTTGGGCAAGGGTTGTTCCGTGATACCTCTAGCATGAACCGGATGGTCGGACTTGTCATAATCTCAGGGGCTCTGCTAGTAGAGTGAGCTAAGACGTTCATCCCCTGATGAAACATGCTAAGGATGGGATGGACATGAAGGGTGGTATGTTTTGCTGGAAGAATCCACCCGAAAAATGTATGCTTGTGTCAAATATGTAACGATAATTATGAATAAGACTCTCTAGAGCAAGATTTGTTACAGCTCTTGCCAGGCTGTTTTTACCTGATACACGTTGAAGTTGAGAGAACTGGGGGTTGATGTGAGGGAGAGGAGGGACGGTATGTGTGGGTCAACCTCTTTCATTTTGTTTTGGGACTGATGTTTCCTCTGTACTACCGATTTAGCTGCTTCGTTACATGGACATTCGATGAATGACCGGCGTAAACATTTCCAGAGGACACATTTCTTCAATCCGACATCCTAGCCAATGTATGGACATGTATGGACATTTTCAATCTAAGAACGTTATCGTCCGAAATGTGGCTTCATCGCCAATCTAGGGACATCATCGTACATGATACATCCTTGCAATCTAGGGACATCATTGTTAAAATTGGGCCAAGGGCCAAAGAAAGGTTATCGGCTAATATAAGTTTAAAATTTTAGATGTTAGCCAGGTCACTGGTTGAATTCAAGGTCAAGAGAATGTTCAGCATATATAATATTAAGCATGTATCATGTCCACAGTTGAATGCTAAGCTGTAAATTCAATAATCAGAGAGATATTAGCAATTTGTTCCTGTGGCATTAAAAATGATATAACATTATAACATTTCCTATATGTACATCATTGATTCCCACACTATGAAGTCAATAAGCGAGATATTAGAAACTTGAAAATAAGGTGATTGGTCAAGTCGAGGTCACGAGAATATTCAGCAAATATAATTTGGAGTTTGACCACAATTGATTCCTGAGCTGTAAAGTTGATAATAAGTGGGATAGTAGCCATTTGTGATCTGACCTTGAAAATGAGGTCAAAACTCAAGTTCAAGGTCATGAGAATGATCAGCCTATATCATTTCCTGTTCGCGGTTGATTCCTAAGCTGTATGGTCAATAATGAGCGATATATTAGTCATTTTGTTCTCTAGCCTTGAAATTGAGATCAAAGATCGAACTCAAGGTCACCAAGGTATTTAGCGTATATCATTTCCTATATGTTCACTATGGATTCCTAAGCTGTAAAGTTGATAGTAAGTGAGATGTCTTTCATGTGACCTTGAAATTTAAACATGAGGCATCATCGCCAATCTAAGAATGTCATCATCCAAAATGAGACATCATCACAAATCGGATGACATCATCGTTCAGAATGAGGCATCATCGCCAAATTTGGAGACATCATCGTCCGGAATGTGGCATCATTGCTCATCTAAGGGCATCATCACCAGTCATCATTGCAATCTAAGAACATCATTGATATCTAAGATATCAGCCATTTTGTGTTCTGACCCTGAAAATAAGGTCAAGGTCAAATTCAAGGTCATCAGAATACTCAGTGTATATCATTCCCTGTATGTCCACAATTGGTTCCCAAGCTATGCAGTCAATAGAGAAGCAAGATATTAGCCATTTTGTCCTTTGACCTTGAAAATGAGGTCAAAGGTCGAATTCAAGGTCGTGGCAATATTCAGCATATATCATGTTCTAGATGTTCGCAATTGATTCCTAAGCTGTAAAGTCGATCATAAGCGAGATATCAGTCATTTTTTCCTGCAACCTTGAAATTTTAACATGGTGCATCATCGCCAATTTAAGGACGTCATCGTCCAGAATGAGGCATCATCCGCCAATCTAAGGACATCATCGTCCCAAATGAGATCATTTGCCAATCTAATGACGTCATCGTCCAGAATGAGTCATCATTACAATCTGAGAACATCATCGTCCAGAATAGGGCATCATCCCCAATATAGGGACATCATAGTCCAAAATGGGGCATCATCGCCAATCAAGGGACATCATCGTCCAAAATGTGGCATCATTGCTAATCTAAGGACATCATCGTCCAAAACAAGAGGCATAATCGCCAATCTAATGACATCATCGTCCAGAATGAGGCATCATCGCCAATCTAAGGACATCATCGTCCGAAATGAGGCATCATCGCCAAAGGACATCATCGTCCAACGTGAGGCATCATCTACAAAGGACATCATCGTCCAAAATGAGGCATCATCGCCAAATTAAGGAACATAATCGTCCAACATGAGGCATCATCGCCAAAGGACATCATCGCAAAATTAAGGAACACCATTACCAATCTAATGACATCATCGTCCAGAATGAGGCATTATCGCCAATCTAAGGACATCATCGTCCAAATGAGGCATCATCGCCGAAGGACAACATCGTCCAACATGAGGCATCAGCGCCAAAGGACATCATCGTCCAAAAATGAGGCATCATCGCCAAATTAAGGAACATAATCATCCAACATGAGGAATCATCGCCAAAGGACATCATCGTCCAAAATGAGGCATCATCGCCAAATTAAGGTACACCATCGTCCAACATGAGGCATCATCGCCAAAGGACATCATCGTCCAAAATGAGGCATCATCGCCAAATTAAGGAACACCATCGCCAATCTAATGACATCATCGTCCAGAATGAGGCATTATCGCCAATCTAAGGACATCATCGTCCAAATGAGGCATCATCGCCGAAGGACAACATCGTCCAACATGAGGCATCATTGCCAAAGGACATCATAGTCCAAAAATGAGGCATCATCGCCAAATTAAGGAACATAATCGTCCAACATGAGGCATCATCGCCAAAGGACATCGTCCAAAATGAGGCATCATCGCCAAATTAAGGTACACCATCGTCCAACATGAGGCATCATCGCCAAAGGACCTCATCGTCCAAAGTGAGGCATCATCGCCAAAGGACATCATCGTCCAGAATGAGGCATCATCGCCAATCTAAAGACATCATTGTCTAAAATGAGGCATCATCGCCAAAGGACATCATCGTCCAACATGAGGCATCATTGCCAAAGGACATCATCGTCCAAAATGAGGCATCATCGCCAAAGGACAACATCGTCCAAAATGAGGCATCATCGCCAAATTAAGGAACACCATCGCCAATCTAATGACATCATCGTCCAGAATGAGGCATCATTGCCAAATTAAGGAACATCATCGTACAACATGAGGCATCATCGCCAAAGGACATCATCGTGCAGAATGAGGCATCATCGCCAATCTAATGACATCATCGTCCAGCATGAGGCATCATCGCCAATCTAGGACATCATCGTCCAACATGAGGCATCATCGCCAAAGGACATCATCGTCCAACATAAGGCATCATCGCCAATCTAGGTTACAAACTCCTACTACTACTACTACTACTACCACTACTACTACTACTGGGGATTTCATCGTCCCAACATTAGGCATTATCGCCATTCGCCAATATACTTACATCATCGTCCAGCATGAGGCATCATCGCCTGATAACATCATCGTAAATCATGGGGGAGTATACTTATCTCAGAAATTCATGTTCCCCCTTATCACTACAAGCCATATCATTTGCGCGTGCATGAGGAGATATACCATTTATTATAGGTATATTGCTAGGTGTTATACCAGATGTTGTCATGGGTAATTATGTATATGGTGTAAAGTGGACCACATGTACATAGGTGCTGTGTGTCCCTAGTTACTATGGAATAATCGCGCAACATAACATTAAGCCAGATCAACAAGTTTTTGTGGGAGATATAAATGATCGTCGTTTGCCGTGATCTTCATTTCCAGTGAATATCATTGCCACCTATCTGCAGGAAAATACCTGCAGGTTTAATGGACAAAATTGCTACAATTAGCGTAACCTCATTGAAGTCGGCATCACGAGCCCAATTTTTGTGGTAAAATTCCCCATGACAATTGTTATTTCAAAGTCAGAACGAATTAGTCCTGACATCCTGATAACGTGACTTATGAGTGGAATTTCCACTTGCCGCGGCAATGGGGCGAGCCGCAAACCATGGACGAAACAGCAGACGTACGTCTGTGTGTATCCATCAATCTGTATCACACCCGAATACCAACAATGGTAGGCCTATATCCACTTGTCGAGGCAGTGGGGCGAGCCATAAACTATGGCGCTGACCCGCGAGGCCAATCGGCCAATTGATGAATTTGTATCACACAAAATACAAAAGCAGCGAAGTTGTCTATTCAAGTGATTTAGTTGATGTGATTCCTAGGTGTGTAATCCATTTGATGAGGCTAATAAGAGCACATTGTCCACCTTTAAAGTAATGAAAAAAGTCCAGGAAAGTGCGAGAAAAAAATTTGTTGTGCGGCCGGTCCGGCCGTACTATTGTATCACTGAACGGCGCACTAGTTCCGCTTTACCGCAGTTAATTTGCACTTCCGGACAGTGGTTGCACCGAATGCAATCAAAATGCACGCTGTTTTACAGCGATCGTAATCGTGGTCCTATGTGAGGGGAAATTTAATAAGCGTGTTATGATTAATACGAATATAAAATATTTACGATATTATGTACGTCAGTAGATCTATATCATGAACGTGTTCATGTGTGTGGAAAACCACTAGTATTTTACATATATTTTCGAGAACAATACGTTTCAGTGTTCATGGCGTTGATCTGTGCCCGGAAGTCGTGTAAACTTGGGAAAACCTATGGAGCGCCTAACACGAAATTCAAGCCTTATTAAAATCATAACGCTCTCATCGTAACTTGCTATCTGTCATCCAAGAACTGTTGTCCATTGGAGTATTTCATTTTTGCCGCACATTCTTTTTAACAATCAAACAAGAGTATTGCTTGTTCTGATTTGTTTTGATGCGCGGTCAGCAGATCAGTTCTATGCGCATGCGTGAATTGTAATGTACACGGGGGGTAAACACTCGCCATACAATTAAGGATTGAACAACTCTGAACCTACTCCCCATCCCAATCACAAATACAATTACTGCTTAATTGTTGTTATATAGAGCCATTACTGTTATATTCAGCATTGATATGAATTGCCATGCCATGAAAAACTGATCTTTTTTACTGTTGTGAGATGAAACAAGTAATTCATTAAAATTTTAACTGCCTGTGATACTGGATTTTCGTACTGACAATTGTGACCGAGATTTTCATCCGATACATGGATTCATTATGTACGCTATCATTAAGTACACAAATGTCAACGTGACCCAGTTAAATCTATAGTGATCCCGGGATTGAGAATCCTTCTTCATGCCTGACGCGAATTTTTTCTGGTAATCTCGGCTCACTCCCATGGTCCCTAGCCACTTAAAGGAGGTCAAATATTCTCCAAAACGCACTTGATCTGATCCAGTCCCACAAATGAACCAGCCTGTGGGACGACACGGACGGACGGCGGCTTTGGTATTTGAAGATGTTTATTACTGCTGAAATACGCCCAACTGTTCATTATCAACAGTACAAACTAATCGCTGGAAAGTCATTTAATTAATTTTGTATCTTAAATTAGTGTTTGTGTTTCTTTCTTTTTTTTTTTACATAATTTTTGTTCAGAACAGTTCCACATCTACTTGTATACCCTAACATATGAACTCTGTTTCCATCGGATCGTTTTAGCCGCCCTGCTGTAAAGTCAAGTTCGAAAAAAAACCTCGAATTATTTTCACTCATAATTTTGGTTTGAGAAGTCATATCAGTTTGACATTTGAACTCTTCACATTTTACATAAAACCATATTTTTCACCAACCTTCAGACTTCTATCGTCAAAATTACAGAAATTGGCAATCTACTCCCATATTAAATTTCACTTCAGACAAGAAATTCACTGACGTCAACGTTTTCACGGTATGGTTTTAGAATGATTCACATGCCAAATTATTATCGTCAATTCATCTTTGTGTGAAGTGGGCGTTGTATTTTGTTATATTCTTTTTGTGAGTATGACGATTGACACTGGTAGAGTAGTATTATTTCAAGGTGATGTCAATCCAAAAATAGCTTGAGATTCAGTCATTCGTTTTTGAAATATGTTTCCATTTCGAATTCATACTAGGCATATGACACATCAGCACAACTCTGCAAAGGTGTTGGGGGAATCTTTGTAATGTGTTGGGAATTTTTTGGTGCAGCTTATCCAGGACAATCTGGTTGTGAAACCTCACTCCACCAATGTGATTTCCACCCATACAATAGCAAGTTTGCATTTGTCCTTCTTTTTATTCATTTCTAAATGCGCAAATTATATATAATAAAGGAAAAAGCCACTTACTGTATAGCTGTAGTTGTTATGTGTGTTGTTACCATGATCTGGTATATGTGCCCGAATATACTCACGATGTCGTCCGAGTTACTAACTTTTTTTTAGGGTTTCCCTATCTGTTTTCACTTTCTTCTTCCGGTCGGGAAACTCGTTGATCACGCTGGACAATCGTGACGCATCCGAACATGATTGACCATGTTCATATGATTAGAGATTTCTACCTTATTTTTATAAACTGATGTTGTTAACAATAAATCATAATTTCAGCCTCACTAATAATTACACGTGATATCTCCTGATGATGTATGTCACTAGTAGTAATAGAGGGATTATATGTCACTACCACCTGACATCAGAGCCGGGTTAATGGCCGTGAGGCTTACTATATCATTCTGGTAATCTCCGTGTGGTGGAGACAAAGATGATTGCTTCTCTTGAGAGTAGAATAATAATTCATGTCTACTTTATTGATGAGGTAATCATTTTTTCCTTCCTGCCCAGAAACGTGAAATCCAATTAAAATTGTAACAATATGTGTTTATCAATGAGTTTCCGAAAGTGAACTTAATATTGTCTCCCTGAGCTCCCCCGAGGGGGAACTTGAAATATGAACTTGTTAATTTACGCCTGATTTAAGCCTGATTGACACTGGATCATTGAATCAATGTAACTATTAAATATACACCCGAATGTGTTCTCTGAACTCATATTCCCATAATGGGTACATTCTTCATCGGCATACACATTCCAACTATGGTTGAAATGTCTTGATCCCATTCGGATTTGATATTGAGCTACTGAGATATTGCGATATAAAAGTCTGACCGTTCATGACAAAATATGATTTGATGCCCGGTGAAAATATTTGGAGTAGATCCGGTGATCCATAGCGAAATTGAGGGGAAAGATCATATGACATTTTATTATGAAATTTGACATTCAATTTCGATTGAATCACCATTATTCTGATAATAATTTACTATTCATTATCATAGCTCAGACCTGGAATTTTTATTTACTCGGGGAATTGATCTCTATTTAATGCTGATATATGATACATGGAAATCCACAAACATAAAAGTTCCCTACAGAGATACCATGATAATGTTGTCCAACCCACCTCCACATGATCACTTTTATGTTTCTTCTAATTATTGTTCGTCCTGCATGAATTTCACTTTCTCACTTTTTCAAATGGGTATTTGGTTCCAAAGAGAACAATATTAAATTATCGCCTCTGCCAGCTTCTTCACCATATCGGTTCTGACATTATATCCCATGCTTTGTGAAACATTGGAATCATTTCTCCAAGGACACAGTGTGGGTAGAAACAAAAACATTGGTGTCATGATTAAAAATAGAATATACATTCACGTAAGAGCCGAATGGACTCAGGGGGGAGGGAAACACAACGTAAATTTGTCACAACCGAACATAGGCCTCACAAGTTCTGTAGATATTGAAGGGTATATATTTATAATGTTTTGTATATGGCCATTGAACGTAATATGTATGTATCAGTTACATTTCTGGATCGCGGGCGATTCATCTATATCAACTTTCGTCACTGAATGTAATGTGACGTGATTTGATTGTGATCAGCTTGTTTGGGTTACACAACGAAAATTAACACCAGCTCAAAAAAGAACACGTTATGATACCGAACAGAGCTGATCATTATCACTGATTATTGAGTATTGCCAAATTTTACGATTCATTTCACCTTCGAGGCAAGAACTTGTCTATCACTTATCAGAAAAGACCAATGATATATTATTGTACTTATTATTGACGGTGGAGATGTTTCTACAGAACCCCAACATCGGTAACGGTTGATTGAGCACGACTCATCTTGTGTTTCCTGTAAGTCCATCATCACATCGGCCATGTCAAAATCAGTGACAAAAGTCATCGATTTGTCTACTTGTAACTTTCTGCAATACCTTATGTGAGGACAATGTAAAAGTACAACGTTTGAAGAGACACATTCGACTCTACATTTATATTCTATACAGCCACTTCTTTTGAGAATGACTTGCTTGATATGACCGTGACACCAGAATGTTATAGATCCACTGAATGGTGATTATATAGAGCCCAAGTCATAACGTAGTGTATTTGAATAACAAAAGATTTAATCTGCCTACTGGTTCTAAACAACTCAAATTGAATGGAACTGCTCAATTGAAAGAAAGGCTGTGTATTTCTTTAGAACCAAAAATCACAATCCGGCACTCTATGTGGTAGCCTTTTGTTTTTGTGCGAGGCTTCAAGTATCCCAAATTCGTTTAGAACAAATCAATTATGCGAAATATTGTTGTTGTTTTTTGTTATTTGTCATCAATCACAATTTTCCCTAAAGCGCTTTTCATTTCATATGATATAACACTGTTAGATAATATTGGATGTTTTAGAACCACATTTTTGCAGTGATATCAATGTATCAAAATCTGTATTTGACATTTTAGAAAAGCGTGGAATTAGTCAGCATTTACAACTTTATGAAACACACGTTTTTCATGTTACATATTCTCCTAATACATGATTAGTATGATAGCATGAAACCCATTAATGTGATGTGATAGACGTGGAATCAATACCCAGTATTAAGTATTCCGAGCAAACAAAACAGGGTCCGTTATCCAATCTCATAGTCCGGGGACAGAAAGTCATATCAGGAATACGAAGTGAGAGAAAACAAAAATGACAGGGAAACTCATGAACCCCCCAAAAATGTGACTTTCACATTGAAATCGTTTCCCGTGATATTCAAAAACCCTATCCGATTGCGGGTGCTAATTCATAAAAAATGGTGGCATTTTGTTTTGAGGAATTTGAAAATAATTAGGCTAATTTTGATTTATGTCTGTTTGGCTCGGACATCTTGAGTTTTATCGAGTTACAGTTCAGATCTTTATGTTGGTTTGTGGGTTTTTTTTCAAACTGGCAATGTGTTGATGTTGGGAATTCATCTCGTATGGGACCATCGACAACATCAGGTACGTCATACGTGTATGTGTTCCTCTATACTGCCAGTACAATTACTTGCAGGAAGCCAGCGTTGCCATTTATTGTGAAACCATCTCCACCATAATAAATATATCATGTATGCAGAACACATGACTCCTCCACATGTTTTCTCTGATATAATCAACGCTCCAATTTACTAGGCAACTACGGATAATTGTTAATCACACTGATTGCATTATATTTGAGTATTTTCTGCAGTAGGTTTGATTGGGAGCATGAGTCCACGTATGATCTGACTCGCCTCATCCGTGAAAAGATATACCATCTTGAAATATGTATTTTTGTTCCGGGATTGATCAAAATTGCACATAAAAATCGGGTACTGTAATATACATTTTCATGGCAGGATAAATGATATTATCACATATTAGCAGACAACATTGCCCTATACTGTATTTTTCCCCTGGTTGGCGATATGAACAATTGAACACATGATACTGCCAACAGTTGCCGATCTGTCCGTATCGTGCCCTGGACGTGATACGGTTTGATGAATTGTAATCAAAGAGTTCGGTATCACTGCCCCGAATTATCGGGGAAATGCTCACTCTTTCCGGAACACCTGATTTCACCTCCCAATGGGCATTTTTGGGGGTTCATGAGTTTCCCTGTCATTTTTGTTTTCTCTCACTTCGTATGCCTGATATGACTTTCTGTCCCCGGACTATGAGATTGGATAACGGACCCTGTTTTGTTTGCTCGGAATACTTAATACTGGGTATTGATTCCACGTCTATCCAATCAGAATGCGCGTTTTCAGTATCAGTCCCCGTAAAAAGCCAATCAGTGAAACGTTTCGACGTTGTCAGTCGAACGTGTTGTCAAGGATCCTTGCTTTCAAGGAATGTCATCGGCTAAACATGGCATAAGCGTGCTGGCGGTCAGAGACAGTTGGAAACTTCAGCTATCGAACTATTGATTTGTATTTTTTTTTCGACTAAGGGATCGAAGATGATACAGAAAAGAAGAAACTAAAAAGCCAACACATCGAGAAAAACCATGAATGTGTTGTAAAATAACTGCATGTTTTGTATTTATGTTTGATTCAAGCATTGACTGTTCTGCAGTGTGAAATTATAGTAGCCTAGTGTTTATCTGATACACACACTGTAGCGAGAATTCGTGGTGCTTTTTGTAGTTTAATTACTTCCTCCCCGTACCGTCACCTGCATAAGTGGTACTTCTTTTCTCCAGGCGTAAACACTTTTTGTTACTTTTGCTAAACGATGGGCATGTTCGAACAACATCTGGCTGTGACATGAAAACTATAAATTGTTCTGTAATTTCAGACATTCATTGCATTCATTGATTCTCCTCAAGGATCATTGAGAAATAAACACAATTAGCTGATGGAGATATTGAAGTGTCAATGGTGCTGTGGGGCAGGTACGTCAGTTACAGATGAACGATTGATCACATGCTTGGTGGCACTACATCGTCATCTAAACCTCTGGGTCTGTCAAAGTCTGTGAATTTAGCCGTTAATTCCTGCCGGGTTGGTTCAATTGACTCCCAAATTGATACCATAAATCAGTTTATATGTTTGGCCCGTGCCTATGAGATCGATAATTATGAGCCTATGGAGCCCATCGGTATTTCTAGTATCTAGATCTATATTCATGTTAATTTTGGGGAATTCTTACGGGTGCCACTAGTGGGTCAGGAAATGCTCACTCTTTCCGGAACACCTGATTTCACCTCCTAATGGCCATTTTTGGGGGGTTCATGAGTTTCCCTGTCATTTTTGTTCTCTCACTTCGTATGCCTGATGACTTTCTGTCCCCGGACTATGAGATTGGATGACGGACCCTGCTTTGTTTGCTCGGAATACTTAATACTGGGTATTGATTCTGGGTTATATGCGTTCTCTAGCATATTACACGTAATATTTCTACCCAAGTGGGGAATATTTGTATCCATGTCCGTTTAAAACCTCAGAACCAATAATAATATTATGTTCATATGGAAAATATGGACAATGAACGAACTCGTGAGATCACACACTACTTTTACTCTTTACCGAAGTCATTATGGTATATGTCATCATGCTACCATTCTGATATGTAATTTTTCGTCAGACAGACAGACAGACAGGGAGACAGACATTCGTTTTATTAGATCACATATAGTATATACATGGAGTTGATATATTGATAAAATTAGGTGGCTGTAATCAGTGTAATAAAATGAATATAGATAACAGAAAAATACATGTAATATGGATCTAAAGAGACCAAGTAAAGCCTTATGGCTGAATTACACTTGACCTCAGGTCGAGATATAAAAAATTTCATACGTTTTGCAAGATAATGAATGGTGCAAAAAACAATAAACATATAAACTCGATAGTGGGTAACATTTACACTGTGGGTGGAACAGGAACGGGACACCATGGAAAAAAACGCCTAGTGATTGGTATTATGATATGAAATTTCAGGGCAAGAACGTGGCTGAATTTCGACTGACTTCACAGTATTTAGATACATCTGATACGTTATTAAGAATATATCAAATAATGACTCACGAGACCAGCTAATATTCCAGCACATGAATAATAAAGCAAAACGATCAAAATGGTTACAGCAGGCATATCGCTAGTTGTGATGTGTCATAACGTCCAGAAAGATTGAATCAGACAGGAAAACAATCTCGACACCTAGGGTTATTGCAACGAACCAGATTGACATATGAGTCCAAGATGTAATGTTTTATTTTCTTTTTTAATTGGGCCACTGACAATATATTGATATTTGGAATTTTGGAAAACCAATTGTTCCATACGCGTGGAAAGTTAAATAAGGGAAATTTACTAACAAATTCAGAATTTGGGTATCTAACTGCAAATAGATCAGATTGTCGTGTTGTCCAGTTTATTTGGTTATCACAGTTTAATGGGAAAATTCCCTCGAATGAGTATGGGAGTTTATTTTGATTATATTTAGCCATGAAAAGAACAGTTTCATATTCATACAGATCCGTAAGTTTTAGTATATTCACTAGTTTAAATAATGGCTCAGTATGACTATTGTATTTAGCTCCCATTATAGTTCTGATTGCTTTCTTTTGAAGGACAATTGCACTATGTAGGGTAGACATTGATGCAGTACCCCAAGCTAAGATGCCGTAAGTCAAATAAGGATTTATCATAGAGTAATATAGAGTTTTTAAAATCTGTAGGGGGGTGATATTTATTACTTGTTTGATCATGTACAAAGCTCTAGATATTTTTGTGTTTATGTGTTTGATATGGTCCTTCCAAGTCAGAAATTCATCAATAAATATTCCTAAAAAATTGGTGCTAGTACCTCCCGATTTTTGATGTCCAATCTGATTAAGAGCAAGTCCTTTAATTTTTATCTCAAATTTGAAAGCTGGTGTCTTGTGTCTGGGTGGTTTAATGTGGATATACTTAGTTTTTGTCTGATTTAATGATAATTTGTTCGCACAAAACCAATTGTAAACAACCTTTACAATTGGTTTTGTGCGAACAAATTATCATTAAATCAGACAAAAACTAAGTATATCCACATTAAACCACCCAGACACAAGACACCAGCTTTCAAATTTGAGATAAAAATTAAAGGACTTGCTCTTAATCAGATTGGACATCAAAAATCGGGAGGTACTAGCACCAAATTTTTAGGAATATTTATTGATGAATTTCTGACTCAGTATTTGCATTTTGATTTAGCCTTTCCAAATCGCTATGAGACAGGTAGAGAGATGTATCATCTGCGAAGGACAATATTTTCCCTCGCCAATAGCAGATGAAATGTCATTCACATAAATTAGATATAATAGGGGACCCAGTATGGATCCTTGAGGGACTCCACAATTTACATCTAGACAGTCTGATTGTGTGTGGTTTATGGAAACAAATTGACTTCTGTTGGACAAATAACTTATTAACCTTTTATTACCCCTCTCAGTCCGTAATATTCTAGCTTAGATATTAAAATATATCTGTCGATGACGTCAAAGGCTTTCGATAAATCACATAATATCGCTATTGTAGTCTGCTTAGGAATACAATTACTGGCTTCCGCGCAATCATTTAGAAAATGAATAATTGGATGAATTGTGCCATGATTTGGTCTGAATCCATATTGATGTTCGTTGTGTTCACACATCGTCCGTTGTACAGCACAACACGATCATCATATTAATTTTATCAATTCGATGAAATCAACTTATTATATAGAATTCAAAACCATATCATGTTAGCGCAACTTGTTTGTAGGGTATGATTTTGAGTTCTCAATTCATGACCTCATGATGATCAATATTTTCGTTAGGATATGGTCATCTGGATCACCGTATTACCGCCGATCTGTTATCAATATTACCATCCATCCATTGTCAGAAAATGTTATAAATGACTTTCAACCTCTCCTAAAAAAGAACGTCTATTTGCTACGGAAGAGGATTAGGGCCAAGCAACTAAATTTTTTTTTTCGATTTGTCGACTTACTATCTCGATAAATCGAGATATTATCTCGAGAAATCGACTTATTATGTCGATAAATCGAGATATTATCTCGATAAATCGACTTATTCATCTCGATAAATCGACTTATTTATCTCGATAAATCGAGTTAATCATCTCGATAAATCGACTTATTAAATCGATAAATCGACTTATGTCATACGCATTTAAAGTTCAAGTAAACTGAAGAAATGTCTAGAGTCACATTATTTATATTGAACACTATATTTAGTATATTGAGTAGGTTTATATGATCGACCATTATGACGTTAAATATCGAATAATACAGAACAAACTACCGAAATAAAAACTATACTGAAGTTATTATATCATATCTCTTCAAACAATGCAACATGTTCATGAATGAAATTGGTATAATTGTTTTTTTTTACATCATTCCATCAAACATGGAATGATGTATATTCGTAACGTTATCTGGAATGGCTTCTTCAATTGGATACTAGTAGTTTGGTATTATTTCAGTGATTAGTGTAATGACTGTTAAACTCCATATAATTTTCAATATGAGTAATCCGTATATATTCTTTATCCTATCGTTTCCAAGGTAACCAATGAAATGGTATATGGCTTGTCTATATTACGGTCGATGTATATTCATTTTACTTGTACATTGAATGTCTGAGCCATAAGTCGATTTATCGAGTTACGTAAGTCGATATATCGAGTTACGTAAGTCGACAAATAGAAAAAAAAACTTTTAGTTTGGTGGCCCTAATCCTCTTCCGTAATTTGCACCCTGATGGATGATAAACTTTGCATAGGGTCATGATGTTGTGTGTCTAGTCATGTTTATTGTTCCAATTTCTTGACTATAGATTCCATATGGAACACCCTTAGGATCGATCGATGGCTCAGAATGGATAAAGCTACGAATTTTTTATTGGAAAATTAGCCAAATCATCAATCATTATTGGTTCGATACACATCCACGGGTTCCTTCTGCAACGTCCTTTGTATTTTATTTACATAGAACAGTCTTGGTCAAGAACTCACTTCCAGAAGTATTATCAGATATGCATGCCTAACCACATCTTTGCTGATTACTCACCCATACTGAACTCACTTTAGTATGGGTGAGTATGGGTGAGTTTATTCATCGACCATACAATAACCACAATGCAATATCGACTTCTCTTTCTAATATATTCTATACATGTCTTCAGCGCCTTGCCAATCAGCTATGATTGTCACCAGAGAATATACAGCGACTCTTCTATAATTTGATTAAAACTTAAAATAATATTTTAAAGAATTCTCAAGCAGGTAGTTTGTAATTTATTGAATTGTGTAGATATGAATATATCCGTTAAAATTTTCGGTCACTTTCAAGCCTTGACATGGTGACGACATCTAAAGTACTCTTCCTATCCAGGGTATTAATGTCCATTGTAGTATTTCTACCACCGAGTCAAAATTTAAAAAAAATGGTATTTCAGTGTTCTTGCGCTTGTCAAAAATGTAAAGCATGAACATATATATAAGATTGTGTTAAAGTGTCTATTGTGTCATACCCAAATCACAAGTCGGCCTTATCAAACTGACCGCAACGTTCTCCTTGCACCAGTGTTGCCAGATATTAATTTACCAAGCCGAGCCAAGGTGCAATCAGCACAT
Source organism: Terebella lapidaria (assembly GCA_949152475.1). Taxonomy (NCBI): domain Eukaryota; kingdom Metazoa; phylum Annelida; class Polychaeta; order Terebellida; family Terebellidae; genus Terebella; species Terebella lapidaria. The sequence continues at coordinate 36,639,769 of OX424560.1, forward strand.
CAGACCCTTGTCATCGTGTGTAATATATTCTGTCCCACACGTTTGACTCCAGCAGAAAATGGCAAATCTCTCATTATGTCGATGATGTCTGCAACCCAAAAATTGTTGGAAAGGCATCAAATCCCCTTCTTTTCGTTGCTATAATGAGAATTATTATTATACATACTTCATATTGAGGGAAATCAAATACATACTACTGACTGATCGCTCTGTCCTCTATCCCAGCTAAGGGAATGCATAACAAAACAGCTTGTCATGGGCTGGACTGGACTTTTGTGATGTCTGACACAGGCATGTAATTTCTGCTCATCGCAACAAATCGCATACCATTCGAGATCCAACGAAATCAACATCAACGTCAGTTTGTTTTCTAATTTGTACAAATCAAGTGGAATTTGATGCAATGTCACAGAGCTCCGTGAATGGATTTATGCTGTACCCATTATTTGCTGAAATCTCAATCTGGAAACAACTCTTGCAATGCATACAAACCAATTAATCCAATATGCCAGATGTTATCAACGGGCATGCGAACGAATAAGTTACTTATGCGTAAGGTAAACTGTCTAATTGTTTTACTAGACGTACGTAGAGATACAAAAGATACCACTACCTCTATACGTTTGTGGTGATATCAATGGACAATACGAGTGTCGTCCTGTTTTGAGACATGTCTCATAGAACTTAATTGAAATTCCTTGTACCATAGAGAAGAAACCATTGGATCGAATTCTATTTTCCCCCACATCTTCAACAAAACATTCTGAACAACTGTTTTGTTTCTCGCCAAAAACCTTCCTTTCCAATAATTTATATCGTTAAGATGTTGTGTATGTTCCCGTATTTTCACACTGGTCAAACTTTTCTTATCTAGGTCACAAGGAGAATTGTAGGTAATATATTCGTCGCTGTCATAGTATTTCATGAATGAGTCTGGTCATTTGTCATAGCTTTTCACAACATTCACAAGTAAAGAAATATAATAATATTATATACATGCTATGTTTATTCATGTCATATTAAATTATTTGAGTAAGGAACCATGAGCAATCATTGTGGTAGCTTCATGCTGTGTCGTTTCCAATGCTAGTAACCTGATATGTACGTGTATATAGAATCTACTATACAAATTCAGGTGAGTATTGGAGGGTTGCGGTATGGTTCACTGTCAATCTTGGGAAAAAGGTGATGCACTAATATCATGCCAGTTCAGATACACTTAAGATACACTTACAGAATGAAAACAAATTTACTAGCGAGGATATGATTTGTTTAGACAACTAATTTGAGAAAAAAAAATGTTCACAGCTGTTCAACCATGACTGACATCGGGTACAAGCTATCATAGGTCGTTCAACACAGTGCCATGATTATATTTTGGGTGTGAATATTGGCAGCTCTGGAGCTTGGCATAGATTACAAACTTTGCGACAATACGTTGATATTGCAATTTGTAGTTTCAGTAATTTGGTTGGAATCCACTGTAGAATCCAAAACCATATTTTTCAAAATGTTATTAAGTTCTCATGTCGCGACCGCATGGTGCCTCAAATTTCAATTGGATATGGTCACCTGGATCAACGCATCTCCATCGTTATTTTATCAATAAAATGTACCAGAATTCATCGCCAAAAAAGGTCATAAATGACTCTCAACCTTTACTTCCAACAAACACTTCTATTTGCGCTTTGATGGATGATCGGGTCCTGATCTATGGCTGGATAGACGTATATTGCTTCACTTCTCTTGCCTCTAAAAATGCCATGTGAAACAAGGGAGTGGTTTTGATCGGTGGTTCAGAGTGAATGTCAACGTAAATTTCCATGATTATTAAAAGCGTTAATCATCAATCATTATTGGTTCGATACACACGTACACTTTTCTCTTACAATATCGTTTTTAAATGATTTCCAAATGTACGCCTGAACTTCATATGTTGAGCTGTGATAGTCTCAAACGTATTGTCCGACATTCAGAGAGTGATGAGTGCCTATGACTGCTTCGCCCAATAAATAACTGCAGAAAGAACATATGTAGGGCCATGTTGTTGTCTTTTACTTGTTTTTTTTACATGTTTCCCGTCAGCGGGCGGGTGGAAACAGCAATTCTTTTGAGAAAAAATACACAAAATTTTTGGTCATTTTTCTAAAAAAAACGGTGCCTTTTTATCCCCAAAACACTGAACATTGATAACGATTGTGACTGATTTCCATTTTGCTGTTTTCCCCTCTGTTATGTATCAATAAAGTTCTTAATAGCTTGGCAAATGTTCAAATACCATTTTACATTTTCGGTACGAGTTATTTTGTGAATTCAGATGTGATTGTAATAATAAACGTCTGTGTTAAACGTCTGCAGAAAGAACATATGTAGGGCCATGTTGTTGTTTTTACTTGTTTTTTACATGTTTCCCGTCAGCGGGCGGGTGGAAACAGCAATTCTTTTGAGAAAAAATACACAAAATTTTTGGTCATTTTTCTAAAAAAAAAACGGTGCCTTTTTATCCCCAAAACACTGAACATTGATAACGATTGTGACTGATTTCCATTTTGCTGTTTTCCCCTCTGTTATGTATCAATAAAGTTCTTAATAGCTTGGCAAATGTTCAAATACCATTTTACATTTTTGGTACGAGTTATTTTGTGAATTCAGATGTGATTGTAATAATAAACGTCTGTTTTTTTCTGTGTTTTTTTTTTCCCTGGCTGGCTGGTACTCTTCGAAGAAATAGTTGACGGGAAACAAAGAAAAAAAACAACATACAATAACCATAATACGGTGCCCCTAATTATAGGACATGAGAAAATTATTTCACAGTAGGCTTTATTTCATCTGGACGAATTGATATTTCGTCCCGACGGATTAGTATTTCGTCCCGACGAATTATCAAGCATTGTAATCTCCTCGATTCAATGTATGAGTACACGAATGAAGCTAGCGTGCCCCAATAAAGAGGCAGGGGGTGCTGTTTGGGGCTCATGAGCGGGCCCCACAAGGGAAGTGGGTTATATTCTGGGCTTAACTGCGGCTAACGAGCGCTATTTAGGGCACAAAAGGTCTGACTGAAGCGAGGGTAGGGACACAATCCATGCTTTAGGAGAAAGGGTTGTTCTTCCACTCAGGATACACATATGGATAACTGTAACTCATTCCATGAATCTAACAGATCATATGCATTATACATGTAATTCGTCCAGACGAAATACTAATTCGTCGGGACAAAATATTAATTCGTCTGGACGAAATACTAATTCGTCTGGACAATAATACTAATTCGTCCAGACGAAATACTAATTCGTCGAGACAAAATATTAATTCGTCTGGACGAAATACTAATTCGTCTGGACAAAATACTAATTCGTCCAGACGAACTACTAATTCGTCGGGACGAAATACTAATTCGTCCAGACGAAATACTAATTCGTTTGGACGAAATAATAATTCGTCGGGACGAAATCAGACATGTTCAAAGAAAATATTCTCGTGTCCTATTAGGGGCACTGTACCATCATGCAATATCGAGAAAGAGATATTACAAACCCTCACCATATAAATTCAGTCGCTACAGTTTCAGCTGATGAACGTCAATTGTCAAACTCAGGCAATAATAGGAAATTTTGTTCGTACAACCATCGGTCATATCTACCTAGTGGCAGAGAATTGGAGAAAGTCATTGGTATTTTTTACTTTTGACTTTTTAAAACTTAATTCACAGACTGTTGCATACCTATGCTGTATACATTAGATAACATATTCAATCCTATATCATCAGAGGTTCCAGAAATACAACTATTTGAAATATCACAAATCGGTGACTCCAGCATTACATTTTCGACCTGGGACGATAATAAAGATTTTTGGGCGTACGACACTTATCAAATGATGTGGAATCGGTCATAGAAAAAAAAATAGCCTATATGATACCGAAATGTCGTAAAAATGTGACCTCAAATTTTCGACTCCGGGCGATAATGGGGAGCGCTGATCGTACGACATCAATCATACACCAGTTGATCATGTCTTGGCCATGGAAAAATACGAAAATAGTTGGAATTGATATTAATTAGAACTGGAGTTATAGCCAAGTATTATTTCAAAATCATTGCTATAATTTGCATGCCGATCTGACCATTTTTTTTTTGTCGATCGGTCAAGATATGCCCGAGGACAAACATATAGACATATAAAAAGAGCCAATGGCATATCCCTCGTCCCTTAGGACGAGAGTAATAATTACTCGAAAATTTTCAGATCATATACATGACTTACATACTTACATACATGTACATCATATATTTTTGGGCAGAAAATGTAAGTATGAGATTTCTTCGAGTTGCAAGATTCGTTATGTGATATACCATTTTTGCTACATATCATCATGACACTACCTGTTATATTTGCGAGGGCCCTGTGCTAATTTGACAAGACAAGAGATACAGCAACTCATTCATCCGCCGAGAATGTCAAGATGTTTGCCTAGTTTAGTATGGCGACGAATTTTTTACTGTAGTGCTGCCCTTTTATTTTATTTTCGTCAAATCCACTCATGCTATTCGGAATATTATTCAGGTGTAGGATTTCAAGCACGATTTAGCGGAAACAGAAACAGGTATTTCTGTTGGGACTTAATAGCATTTCCTTGTACTAACAGAAGCAACCACTTACTCCAAATTCTATTTGCCTCCACCACGGAACAATTGGTCTTTCGGGATACATTATTTTCTCTATGAACTGATGAGTATTCCATGTTTGATTACATGTATTACCGGATGACAATATTTGTAACATCGTTGACATTACGTAATTCTACAGCTCACCGTACTCCAAGGAGGATATTAGGTGTCCTCCCCCCCCCCCCCCCCCCCCTCCATAATCCGAACTTAATTTGAATTATTATTTCTTGCCAATTCTCAAGCAAGTAGTTTGTGTTATATTGGTGATTTGGAACGGGATATTTATGGAAGTATCAATATGTATTTTTGTGGAAAAGAACAAGAACTATCACAATATACTGGTTTGTCATAAGTGAGAAACTATGATCAATCATTGAGTAATCATCAAATCATAATTCAGTCTTATCAAATTCAACAACGTTCTGTGTGCACCAGTGTTGCCAGTTATTAATTTGGAAAGTCGAGTGATGTAATCAGCACATCAGGCTGCTGTCAGTGTGTGTAATATATTCTGTTCCACACGTTCGACACCAGCATGAGATGACAACACTGACGTCACGTGTGATCTCATTACGTAGACTATGTCTGCCGCCTCACAATTGATGTAAATGCACCGCATCCCTACATTTCGCTGTCATAATGAACACTTTAATTACGTGCACTTTATTGGTTGACACCGAGTGTCACTTTCCAGGTTTTTTTAATGACACAACACCTAGTGTTGTTTCTGGCAAAGGAATAGGTTTTCATTGAACACAGATTTGTGATTTTGCCATGTACAAGAAGTGATACTGGTGTATTTGTTGATTCATCAAATGTCAACATACCAATGATCATACAAAATTAACATCAACAGCTGTATTCCTCTTGATGCTGATTATGTGAAATCTGATGCTATGTTACACACCAAAAATTACAGCTCTTGTAATGGATTTATGTTGTACCTGTTATTTACAAGAGGGTGAACCTGAAAGGATAGCTTTTAAAAATCGCAAAACCAACATATCCAATGTCAACAATCTCTATTTATGTCTGAATGTGTTCCCATGCCAGGAAACTTTTAACAGCCTTAGGAACGAATGAAAGTAGTTTTATGACGAGGCGATTATACCAGAATGAAATAGGTTCCAACTGCCAAAGCGTAAAATCAAGCAACATTGATTTCAAATTTGACATATTTTTTAGCTTACCGCCCCATCATGGGTTTTTATTTATGCGTCGTCCGTCGTCAACATGGTTCTTTACTGGTTAGGAGCTTGTCTCAATTTGACAAAATATCTCTTATGTTGGTATTTCCAGACACTTTCTTCATTTTCAATTGAATCGATTTGGTTTTTTTTTCAAAATGACGGCCGTTTTCGAAACGAATGTGCTCTTTGGATTTAGGTGGCCAATCTTCAAAATCTGTTCAGACAATTTATTTTTTAAACATGCATTAGACTTTCCATATGTATCTCGGTGACGTGTATAAGTTTGGTTGCCCTTGAATCGTCGGCCTGTGTGAGGCAGCCATTTTGATATTCATGAGAGGGTTAAAACTAATAAATTAATATCAACTGTACTAATTTTCATAATCAAGTGCAAAATTATCTACGATATATGTTTGTTGAAAATATATGTCGGTCTGAACAGTGACCTTAGTACGTTGAGAATATACATATATTTCACATTTCACAGCTCTCATTTTGAATACAGTTTATATCCATGACAAAGTCAGGTCTAGACTTTATCAGCTTACTGGAGAGCTTTCTGTATGATGCTCGTCATGATCTCGCCGGTTTTGCCGGTTGTATATTTTGTTCAAAATGCGAGAGTTCCCTTGGGTTAGCATGGTTAGCAGTGCTTGTACTACTCCATTATTTCAAACTCAATTTTACATGTAAGTTTTTGCTTACATTTCTAATTTAGATACTGTACTGAAGCTTTTGTATGCTAAGTAATATTGCCATTGGATATGGTAAACTCAGCATGTTGTGTTCACTCAACACTGTCTGAAAGAGTAAATTCGGTAGACAATCGCGTACATGGTTGCTATCGTTTGATGTGTAGACGTTTGGAGGCAATCATTGAGAAAGACAATGACCGTATTTGACTAGATCTACCGCCACTCGGTCAATATTTGGATCCTGCCAATAAAACAGACGTGTCTGATTGGATTTTCTTGTACCGAACAGGAGCAGCCATTAATCGGAGCTCTATGTTCCTCCACATCGGCAAAGATACATTCCCGACAATTTGACAAACCGTCTTTTCTGCATTAATTATATGGTCCTAAGACATTGTCTGTTATTGTGCCTGTACACAATGTAGTCGAGTATTGAATTCCCCACTGCAAGTCAACATTATATGGGCAATATACACTGTAGCTGTAGAAACAAGCTTTAAGGAATCGTCTCACCCAAAATAAATTTGTGACAGTCGAAATAGTTCACTGAACTATAGTGATGCGTCTTCGTCCTTTCGTCAAAGCCCCGCTATTGCCCTATTCCAGACTCTTGCCGTTAGATGGTGAATGGTTTCTTTACAATTGATGCATACATTTTCAATGAGAACTGTAAGGCATTCATTTCTATGATGATTGAATCATTTGTGGATGTTGACAATAACTGAACTTAGATAGTGTGTCGCCGTTGATATAAATTGATCAATAATCAGGTGAAATTTACATCGAAACATTCGTCCACATATAAAACAACATGAATACTTTCAACTCAACTTGTGCCAAAATGAATTCCATGTTATTATTACAAGCTTTTATCTAAAAAAAAAACCCGTTCATATGCTGTTGTTTACAGAAGCTGAATATTTTCATTTGTTCTTGATATATCATTAATTCTGTGTCAAGTTTTGTTCTGGAATTTTGAAGCCAATTAGATATTATAATGAGTATTCATGACGTCACACGACTGACTTTATTTAGGAACTTCCACCGCTTTTTTCCCTGAATTACCTGTGCATGGTATAAAAATTTTTATCACATGAAGCCTGGTTATATAGAACATATACCATACGGCTAAAATAGCAACGTGGTTGGTAGGTGATTTAATCCGGTAGAGGTATGCAACATCAAATTGAAAACTATTAAATGGATTTCAAAAAAGACTTTCATACACATTTTCGCCAATTTATCAAAGCGTTTGGACTATTATATCTCAGGATTAGTTGTCTTAGCAACCAATCCTGGTACGTGAACAAAGTGTGTCATACCAAACAAATTAAAGTGCATGCTAAATAAAGCGCGTACAACCATCATCAGTGGTCAGAAAATAGAAATTCTTCAGCCTAGTTAACTTCTTGAACCCTTGTGATGTCACGAATACTCATCTTAATAGTTGAGTAGATAGCACACAATTTTCACTAAAACTGTCATCAACTGACAACTGGTATATTGCTGTATGCTGTAGAAACTATGATAATCCGAGAAATTTACTCTATCATCCTTCAAAATAAGTATCTTGACATCAATATTTCAGGACAATTCCTCTTAAGGATGTATACCTGCGCACAACATCACACACACACACACACACACACACACACACACACACACACACACACACACACACACACACACACACACACACAGGGTAACTTCCAACTGTAAATGCATCTTGAGACTGTTTTGGCATTCATAAACGTGATGGAGTGATATTATATAACAGCTTATAGTATAGTTGAATAGAAAACATGCCAGTGTTCCATCGATGTTTCACAATCGATAGCACATGTTTAATTTGGAGGTTTCCCCAGAAAGACAATTCAACAATGGACCCTTTGACCGACATAGATCAGTGATAACAAAACCATCCACAGGAAACAAGATGTTTTTATCGGGGACACAGCTAGCGGTATCTCATCATTGTGTTGGGTCTATTCAACATTGTCTTATTGGTCCGTGTCACTGTAAACACTCGCCCACACAATTACTTTTTTGTTGTTTATTGACCATTACAACTTTCTTTCTAATATGGATGCATTGGGTAAAAATGTTTTAATGGTAAAGAATGACTAATGAAAGTATGAAAGTGAATGATTAAAAGTACGAAAGCTTAAGAAATGTGTTTATCATGTGCCATACCGAGCACCATACATCTTCTGTACAGTGTCGAAAAGGTTCGGATGACATCGACATGGGACCAGCCAATATTTAGAAGCCAAGTTAGGTGCAGGTCTGCCTTCTGAGGCTATTGAAGACTTTTCGGAATTCCGAGTTATAGATAATTTGTCCTAAGACAAGGCTCATGTAGTGTGAAAAGCATTTCAAGATCCCTTTCTCAAATGTATCTTGATATACGTGCACGTCGACGAAAAATGGCTGTTATAAAGTAATGGTATTGCATACGAGAAAGTGATATTACCACTATCACTTGTTTCAAATTGATTTTGCTATTTGTTCTACAGAATCAGCCCTAAAATATAGAATTATGTTTTGTCATATTCATCTAGTATTCAGCCGATGTATTAAGTTATCGGCATCATGAATAGTAGTATCGCTGTCAGATACTCTGTTGTAGTAAAGACATCGTAATGAGATGGTTATTACATGGCAGTGGAGATACCAATTTTACCATTGGTCTCGGTACAGATAAGATCGATGACTAGTCAGTCCGACAAGATATCGACAATTTCTTTCATGGTATTGTGAGGTTTTTTTGTGACCATTGATAATATGTGAACGTGACCAGCACGACGGAGTTCGAAGATTGAATAGTTTTGAGGAAAATACTTTTATTGTCCTTTACCTGATTGGGCACAGACTTGGGAGTTTGCTAACCAGCTCACGAAGCAGGGAACAACATGGGAAAGATGGCGACACTGGAGTAAAATTCTAATATTAGAAAGCACGTCGATGTATCAAGTTATTTTACGTTCCACATCTCGTCTTCAGCACATAATTCAACTCCGATGAACAGAGAAGAGTATCACGCATATGTGGAGGCGAACATCGGAGCAACAAGAGATGATATTTGAAATAGAATAATTATATTATAGCTCTTTTTGTGAAAGAACTAATTATCCACCAAGGAATGAGAAAATCATGCTTATTAGAGGAGCATAAACTAAATTTATCGACCATCATATTACAATTTGAGTGAATTTACTAATAGACTATAAACAATTCAATACCAAAACGTGAACCAGTCCTGAATCCATGACATGGATGACGCAAGTCAAAAATTATACACAACTGTTATGTCTAGTTGTACTGACTGTGAACAGATATCATACGCAAGAGGGACCCATTACCTTGCTGGTATTATTTCTGGAGCAGAACCCTAGCACTTGAGGTGTCAACTTCGGAAATGTAAAAATTGCCACAAAAAGTAACACCCTTGGTAATTACGCCATTCGAACAAGTGGATTGAAAAGTACATTGCGTGTCATTTCAAACCGCACATAGAAGCCTTATTCATAGGTGGGTGGAAGTGGCGAAGACTAAGTTTTTACTGGAGTGCCAATGTGTAATTTTCCCTCTACGTGCCAGATAATTGTCTCTGAGCCCCAACAATTTATGTTTTTCCTTGCTACAATGAAGCACATCATTATTCCATGTTGCACACGCTATCCGATCATTTCACAAGCATGGAATGATGTGGTGTTATTTCTTAGAGACGATTGATTGACATAGGGAGAGTTACTGCTATTGGATGTTGAATCGCTCCCCAAAGATATCATATGAACTTTTGGCTTGTGATTTTGTACTCGTATCCATTTCATGTATTTTATTTTAGTTATCTAAGTTGTTCCAACAGGGTAATTGTATGCTATTTCACCAATTGTACAGTACGAGCAAATCTTTTTCACTCAACATCAGCCTCTGGTAATCCCAATGTGGTTTCGGATATCAAGGTTTGGTCGGATTTGTTCCTAAGCATGTCGTGGTATGGATGGTGTCGACAAGTTCAGACGATCTCCACGACAAGCTGGCAATGGGATCGATTAGACAAGAGCACCTGTTGGACAAATCAAGTACATATGTATTTAGTGTGTATTTATATAGCCATATATTTTCTTCGTTAGTTCAGAAATGCATGGCACGATATCTAGCTTTCTCCCAATGTTACTTTAAGTATGTTTTGTGTCGGTATGTTGAGAATCACTGAAGAACGAAGTTGCGTTGTTTTAGATATCGTCTCACAATATGCAACCTTTCTATTTCTGCTACACGTACTTATGAGTATATTATTCAGGTGTAGACTTTCAAACACGATTCGACCGAAACAAAAATAGTCATGCCCACTGGAACCTAATTGGATTTCCTTGTATAATGCAAAAGCAGCCTTTTAGTCTAAATTCTATTCGCCTCCACATCTGCAATGATGCCTTTGCAACAATTTTCTGATCCTCACGGGAAATCTTTCATTCTGCGTGAAATATGTGTCTTAGAACTCGGTCTGTTTTTGTGCTCGTAAAAAATGAAGTTAGATATTTATTCCTTTTGATAAAAATATGAAAATTTAATGTATGTGGTCGCTGTCAAAACTCAATCCACAATATTCAAAATAAGGTTTCACAGAATTCGAAACATAAAACAAGGTCTTGTGTTTACCGAGTGAGTGAGCATCATTGATCATCCGTACCATATCCAACGCAACGTAAATGTGGACACATTTCGTGTATTCACTAGACTCGTGGAGAAATGATGTCTACATACTCATGTAGCACCCATTGAACTAGCACTAATAACGCTTTTAGAATTTCATTCCCAAAAATGTTATTGGCGCCATCCAGGAATAGATGCAAATGTTGAGTTGCATCTACGAGCTTTCATCTGCGTCACATTGTCACTACAAATTGCCCCATCGAAATGGTTAACAATACCAAAAGTGATGCAGCCATGTTTGGTAATGAACCCATGAGTAGGCACATTACTCAATTTACTGCCTAAGATAATTGAGCCAATGATCTTGAGGCACCTGAAACAGTCTGTTATGCACGAGAAGTACAAAAAAACGCCATTTCCATTGTCTGCATTATGCAAAAACAAACCTGACAAAAATGTAATGTAACATTATCACCGATTACAAGGACGCAAAGCCGACAATCATAACAGTTTTTGGCTGTGTGAATGAGTGCTGCCCCAATTTCAAACGGAATACTATATACTGTTATTTTCATTTGAAATCCGATTTTTCGTTTCAAATGTCAATTGACGCCCGCCTAGCACTATTTTCATTTGAAGCACAGTTTTTCGTTTCAAATGTCATTTGACGCCCGCGTGCGTTTTATGTTCAAACGTATCTGAGATCCATACATTGGAGCCAAGCCCAAAGAACATCGCGTTGTAATCTGTTTACCGCATCTATATGGCTTATTTTGTCTTCTTTTAGTCAATAAACAGAATAAAAATATACTGCCACATCGAATAAAACTTTGTTGATCGTTAATAATGGAAATAATATGTTTTTTGTGTGCATTATGGGTATTTGAGGCCCTGTTGGATGATTTGAAGTCCTCCATGGCCGTTTGAATCCCTCGCTAGCGCCTTGGCTTCAAATGGTCCATGTCCGGCTTCTAATCATCCAAGACGGGCCTCAAATAACCATAACGCCCACAGAAAACATATTATAGTTATATTATTACCGATTACAAGGACGCTAAGCAAACAATCATAACTGTTTATGGCTGTGTGAATGAGTGTTGCACCAATTTAAAACGGAATACTATATACTGTTATTTTCCTCTGAAGTCATTTGAAACGATTCATTTGAATCGATTTTTCGTTTCAAATGTCATTTGACGCCCGCCTACCGTTATTGTCATTTGAAGCCCAGTTTTCCGTTTCAAATGTCATTTGACGCCCGCATTTTATGTTCAAACGTATTTGAGATGCATACGTTGGAGCCAAGCCAAAAAAAACGTCGCGTTGTAATCTGTTCACCGCATATATATTTTGTCTTGTTTTATTCACTTAACATGGTAAAAATATACTTCCACACTGAATAAAGCTTGGTTGATCGGTAATAATTATATGGTGGCGATCCTGGTGGCAAACCGGGCCCCCATTATATATGTTGAAAATCACTAAAGTGAATGATAAAATGTTACCATTGATCATATTGCATCCAAATAATGTCATTTGTCAACAAAAATTGACGTCATCAGTACACCCGTCCACAACTATTAACACCATGTGTTAGCATGTTGATAATGTCAAAAATGAGAAGGATTTCCTACATGCAACAAACACTGATGACATATTTGATACAAACAAAATATATTGTTCCATCGTTGCTCTCGAGACATAATGAATGTTGGGGTTGCTAACAGTAAAACTATTCTACAATGGACCTTTTCCCCGAAATAGTTAAATGATCGCAAGCCCATTCACAGGACAGAGGTGTCATTACCGGGGACACAGCTAGTGGAATCCCACCATTGTGTTGCATATTAGTTCATTGTTCGTTGCTATTGTAGACAGTCGCCCACAAAATGCACTTGAAAGTGAAATGTATTGAGACATATTCATAATTGTCATTCTGCCATGAACTAAACAAAAGACAAATCTAGACAGGGGAATTAGACAGGGGAATTCAATTCATGTAAACATCTATCAATAATGGATAATTACCGACAATTTTCTTACAAGCACCCGAACATATTTTCTGCTTTTTATTTTATAATAATGGTATTTTTCGCATTATTACGGCAGCAATCTTTGTAAAAGCAGTAACAAAACAACATATCGAAAGATCGCCAATGTGACACATTGCTTGTAAATGAAGAAATCTATGTAGCGGATTAAAGGAAACATCACATTCTTTGGGATTAGAAACAAATCCCAGCTGAACATTCATGTCCAGAAGCACATTGAGTAGAAACTGAGTAAATATACTTGTGCTTGCTGTACACGAGATGGAATGAGATTGAATTTTTAGAAGAGGATTTTTTTTCAGTAAACTTTTCACAAAGTTTTGTTTTGTTCGTAGACTTTATGGTGATGTATCTTCATATTATTTAAACGTTCTCAACGTTTCGTGTGGTTCGAATACGTGTCCGTGACAAAAAAATATACTAAAATAGTAAATTGGAAAGGATCTTTACGGTGATATGTGATCTCCGAAAGTATATATATATCCACCATCTTCATGAAAACTTGATAAACACTATACGATATATTTATATTTGTGAAAAGCAAACTGGAACAACGTTAGCATTTATGTGTTGAGATAATTTTCGCGCATTGAGTACGACACAGTTATGAATATGTCCACTAATTTGACTATTTATGTCATGGTAAAGTCAAAATTGTGACAATATGTGAACGTGAGTCTAGGCTCGAATTGCTTTTGGTGGAAAGCTTTTGATTGTTGTTTTCTACCTGAGCAGGGATTTGACTCACTCGAAGTCGATAAGAATTTACAAACTTACAAACATGTAAGGACTTAGAGAGCATAACAAAACACGACCAGCATTATACGACAACATAATTTCTTTGAATTATGAAAATGACTCATTAGCCTTATGAGTTTGGCGGCAATATTTGTGGGTCCTCATATATTGCTGGTTTTAATGATCTTGTAATAAATGAGTTCTTTCTATTCGAAATCGCAAGCGCTAAAATAGAATATTATCACACCTCATCTCAGGGCCTTGGTTACCAAAGATGCAAATGAAATGAACGGAATTTCTGAGCATATATAGAGATACAAGACAGTAAACAAGTGGTGATCAATAGTTATTCAATAGTTATTCAATAGTTATTCAGACTTTCAATAGTTATTCAGGAGCAATCTGTTTGCTCCTTCTAACTTTCGAACGCATAATAACGATATTTAGGAGATTCATTTGGTGATATTGTGTCCACTTCAAACGAGAGCTATACAATGTATTATGCATTGCAGACCCATACATGGTATTTCGTGACCCATATGAGATTCACAAGCCATTGTATGTTTAACCGTACACAGGAGTGATATATTTACGGAAATTTGGACGGGAAGACAAAGCACATTTTTTATTTTGCTATTGATTGTATTGGGTGCGTGTGCCACTGCTGTTTCACATGCCTGCAACCCATTGTTACCCATTTGTACTTGCTCCAGTCTCATCCACCCAGAGCAGCTACTGGCTATATAATCATGCATTTATATCATGATTGGCAGAACAAGTCAATAGTTCATTCACAATCATTGTAAATTATTCGTTGTGATGAAACTGTTTCCACATTATATAACAAAAGCAGAAGGCTGTTTTTGTATAATACAAGGAAATCCAATTAGGATCCAATGGGCAAGCCTAGTTTTGTTTCTGTCGAATCGTGTTTGAAAGTCCACACCTGAATAATATATACCGTAAACTATGTGTAGCAAGAATATAATGGATGCATAATGTGAGACGTTATATAAAACAATGCAACATGGTTCTTCAGTGATTCTTAATGGTTTGACACATGACATACTTAAAGTTAAATTGGGAGAAAATGGTTTGACACATGACATACTTAAAGTTAAATTGGGAGAAAACTATACATGGTGACATGCATTTCTGACCTAACGAAGGAAACACATCACACACACCACAAGATATATGTGCACTTGATTTGTCCAACATGTACTCTTTTCTCATTGATTCCATCGCGAATTTCTTGTGGAGATCGTTTAAACTTGTCGACACAAGACAACACGACATGCTTAAGAACAAATCTGACCAAACGTTTATATTCAAAACCACATTGGGATTACCAAGGGCTGATGTTGAGTGAAGAAGATTTGTTCGTATTGTACACGTGGTGAAATAGAATAAAAAATACCCTGCTGGAACAATTTAAATGATTATAATAAAATCCATGAAATGGATGTATATAAATTGAGTACATAAACACAAGCCAAAAGTTCACATGGTATCTTTGGGAAGTAATTCAACATCCACCAGCAGTGACAACTGCTATTTTAATCAAGCATCCCTAAAAAATAACAGAACATAATCCTGTGCTCGTCAAATGATCGGATGCCGTGTGCAACATGGAATGATGATGTGCTTCATTGTAGCAAGTAAAAACGTGAAATGTTAGGCGTTCAGAGACAATAATCTGGCACGCAGAGGGAAGTTTACACCTTAGCACTCCAGTAAACACAGTCTTCGCCACCTCTAGAGGTGCGGTTTGAAATGACGCGCAATGTACTTTTCAATCCACTGTTGAAATGTCTTGCTCACCAGTGATAATATTTGTCATGCTGCAATTTTTACATCCAAGAAGCAATTCGACATCTTGAGTACTAGAATTCTGGTCCAGAAATAACACTAGCATGATATTGGTCGCTCTCGAGTATGATATTAATTCACTGTCAGCAAAACAAGACATCTGTTTAGTGTATTGGAAAAAGTGCCATATCAGCAACGCCATTAATTTTGTGTGAACACCGACGTGTGTCCCGAAGAAATTTCACATGCCCGCTCATGCAGAGGACAACAGTTGAAAACACTGTTTCTAAAATCAAAATAACCTGTGATTCCACGGAGGAAACAAGATTCGTGAGTAATGTTTACACTGAAAAGAGTTTGAAAAAGAATTGGTTTCATCTTCAATGTCTCAAAATGTGTGTATGAAAAATGTTATTTTTTCCCCGAAACACCTGTTTATGGAATCCACATCATCGACTACATATACATCTTTACATGAATGTTGTTTCCTTCTTTGTCGCGTTTTTATTGGATTCTCCACCATCTGTGACTGCAATGCATATACCAATAATGTGATCCGGTAAGGACGTAATGATCATTTAAGGATTGATCGCATGTAATTTTCATGAACCCGGAATTGACCAGCTGTCCATTCACTTATAATGTAAATATAAAGGTAACAAAGTCATACATTTACATACTTCCAATCAACGTGAAACTTTGCCTTTCTGATTGTTAGCCATCAAGGATTACAACCGAGACTCCGTTTTTCACTAAACAATTTTAAATCTGTTAAAATCACCGTTTTCATATGTAATTTTCCGACCTATTTCTCAGTAGACAAAGTACACTCACAACAGAGCAGTGAAAGGATTATGTTGTACAGCAAATAACTAGTGATCCTAGTAAAACTCACGGGTGATATGCACTCCGAGGTGTTTGGGATTAAGAATGTTCCCTCAATGTATTCATCTCACAGAAAGTGTAGGCCGACATATTCTCATTATTTTGACCACGACAAAGTATACACATACGGTGCAACCAGTGTTTGTCTAGCAGAACACACGAATGTTCGTTTTAGTGAAACGTATAAAATGATTTATCTAATCAAATTGCACAGCTTCCCTGATATTATTTATGAAACCATGTCTCGGTTCATCATCCATGATATATGTGTGTGTGCTACCCAAGTTTGGGATTGTATTGTTTTCGTGATTTTGTTACCTCACTGCAGTCACTGGTATGTTACGTGCAATCAATCCTTAAGCATGGTCTGAGTTCATATATCATAAATGAGTTCTGACCATGCGTAAAAGGCCCGAACCAGATCACATTATTACTATTTTTGCTCATATATGTAAGTCACAATGACCAAAGTAGGATACTAGTAACCAACAATCAGTTTCACCTCAATGAATGCATCTTCCACTGGCTGTGTCCCCGAGAATAACGAGAATCTTTTGTCCCCTGAATGGGTTTGCGATCATTGAACAATTTCAGCAAGAAGGTTCGTTGTAAAAAAAGGTTGTTGCACGGGGACCTCGACTTACTTCATGTGTCAAGAGCAATCATTTTTTGTAACAAATATGTCATTAGTGTTTGTTGGATGTGGCAAATCCTTCTGTAACGAACAACCTGAGGGTTCCTAAGACGTGTAGAACACAATGTGGTTCATCGATTCATCGACATAAATAACGAACTCGTAAACACTGAATATACAAATATAAGAGTTAAACAAGTGCGGATAGCATGAGATGAAAGCAATATACACATGTTTTTATATTTGATGTGTGATGCGAACCTCGACAGAATTGCATTTTACTAATATACTTACAAAACAAATGCACATATTCAACCATGAATCCCTAGGGTATGATACTTGACATAATCGCCGTTATTATTACTAATTATCTTGCGATCATGATCTCGGGATTTATGGAAGATAATACGCTAATGGCACTTGAATTGATATCAGCATGTTATCCTCTACCCCTCGTACATCTAGTGATATCACTTCTCTTGTACCAATGATGTATCTCACATCTACAATTGACATACCTTGTTCGTCCACTTATGCGAAAGGAGATAACCTAACGACAATTTACACAATGAATATCATGACTATATTCTAAACGAAAAATGACAACCAGAAGCAACAAAAGCAAAGCACGTAAAATACAGCTATGAAGTGATTCGGTAGATGACACCGCCAGGAAGTAAGAGAACAGTGTATTCCCGCCTAACAACTGATTCCATAAAAATGCAACAGGTCATTTCTAGCACAAGAGGTATACACTAGTAAACACATAATTTCTATGAACACTGATAATCCGCAATCCAACTTAGAAATACCAATAACAGTAACAACTTGGACGTCACAAGAATCAAGCATCAAGAAAAAAACATCCATTCACAAACTACCTGACGTGTAACCCCGGTTTTCGACGTATCTTCGTCCGTGGATAGAATCAACATCAACTTGCTTGATGGTGTATCCAGTTTCCATAATGACTGATCTCGTCTTCTATTCTTGCTGATATGACGCCAGTGTGTGGATGTTGACATATATTTTTCGTCGGACTTACAGAATCAATGCACCTGTACAAAATTCTATTTAGTCTAAATTCTATTCGCCACCACATCTGCAACAATGCCTTTGCAACAATTTCCTGATCCTCACGGGAAACCTTGTATTCCGGATGAATAAGTGTATGTTTTCGTTTTCGTACAATATGAAGTCAGATACTCAATCCTTTTGATAAAAAATATTAACAAGAAAATGCAGCTAACTGTGGGAGATGACATTTGAGCCCGAGCACATCATCAACACCACGACAGCTGAATGTACCTTACACAACATTACCCCCCCCCCCCCAAAAAAAAAATTGCTACCATATCCTCCCATAAATATCCCGAATGAAATATCCTTCAAAATATTGGAAACTATGAGGAATATCTGCATCTGATATCATGATATAGCCTAACACATGTCTAATGGGCAAATTGAAAGACCAGTTTAAATTAAAAAGGCTTTGCAAGCCAGCAAGGAACACCTTGTCATGTGATGAAATACATCAAATTACGGTAAATGTAACCGTGGCATCGCAGACGAATCAATGTGTTTACTTCATAATTAACGCCAAAGAAGGCATGCAACCTTACAAATTTAAGCATGCACGAATTTCTGCACAGAAAATATGTGTTCCAAAATACGCGTCATTGCGGTAAAATTTGCTTTGCATTCTGGAAACGTCAATTCCCATTGGCTCCGCGATTTTTGGACGTTTTTAGAGAAATGGAGCATTTTACGTAATTTTCTCAAACCTAACACATCGATTCAGGCATTTTATATCTGTAGAATATTCAAAGTTTGCCATCAATTCGAGAGATTTCATGTCAAGGACGAAAAAAATCCTCATTTGGAGTAGGTGTCTAAACGTTAACATGCCAAACGGGCGTCAATAGGTTGGCATGAAACCTCCATAAGAAAGTCAGCACATGTCAAGGACGAAAAAAATCCTCATTTGGAGTAGGTGTCTAAACGTTAACATGCCAAACGGGCGTCAATAGTTTGGCATGAAACCTCCATAAGAAAGTCAGCACATAGACATGTAGACAGTTGGGGCTTCGCCAAAAATGTCAAAAACGTGGAGTATTCTGTCGCTGTTATAATTCATCCACACTAATTCAATTCAGGCATACAGTGAAACCGCAAACCGAAACAACAGTTTTGTGTTTACCAAGTGAGTGAGAATTATTTATCATAGCTATCGTATGCATCAAAACGTATATGTATTAATTGTGGACACACTCCCGCCCCGTGAATATACATCCATCTACTTGACTATTGGAGAATTGGTTATTTACTTGACTCATGGAGAAATGCCGTCTACCTATTCACGTACCACCCACTAAACTAGCACCAATAACGTTTTGGGATTTCACTCCCAAAAATGTTATTGGCGTCATCCAGAAATAGATGCAAATGTTGAGTTGCATCTTCGAGCGTTCATCTGCGTCACATTTTTACTACAAATTGCCCCATCTAAACCTTTGCAATGGTCAACATTACTACAAGTGATGCAGCCACGTTTGGAATGTGAACCTATGAGTAGGCATACTACTCAATTTTCTGCCTAAGATAATTGAACCAATTGTAGACGTTGAAAATCACTAAAGTGAATGTCAAAATGATACCATTGATCCTATTGCCATCCAAATAATGTCATTTGTCAAGAAAAATTAACGCCATCAGTACACCCGTCCACAACTATTAACACCATGTGTACTTTTGTTATTATGACGGTAATGTCAAAAATGAGAAGAATTCCCAACATGCAACAAACATTAATGACATATTTGATACAAAAAAAATATAGTGTTCCATCATTGCTCGTGAGACATAAAGATCGTCGAGGTTGCTCCCAGTACAACGGACCCTTTCACCAAAATAGTTCAATGATCTCAAACCCATTCACAGGACAAAGATATCGGAGACACAGCCAGTGGTGTCCCACCATTGTGTTGGGTAGGAGTTCATTGTTCGTTGCTATTGTAAACATTCGCCCACAAAATTCCCTTGAGAGCGAAATGTGTTATATATTCATATATATATAAATGAGATATATTCATAATTGTCATTCTGCCATGAACTAAACAGAAGAGGAATCAACCGAGACAGGGGAATTCAATCCAGAGAAAGCTTTTGGTTGTTGTTTTCTACCTGAGTTGTGCTAGAAAAACGAATTGTAGCATTTTTATGGAATCAGTTGTTTTGCGGGAATACACTGCTCCTTTACTAGCTGGTGTGTCATCTATCGAATCACTCGATAACTATGTTTTACATGTTTTGCTTTCGTTGCTTCTTGTTGATTTGTTTTAGAATAGTCATGATAATCGTTGTATAAGTATAGGATAATGCACAAGGACGAGGGTCTCTCACTAATAGTGACCGAGTGCCCGAAGGGCACGAGGCCACTATTGGTGAGAGACCCGCGTCCGCGTGCATTATCTGACTTAGTGCAGGGGTTCCTATTTGCAGAAATAGTAACCTGCTGGTAACTCTGTTAAATAGTAACCTGTCAACAACAAAGGAAACGGTCCCAACCATGCACTAAATTGTCGTTAGGTCATTCACATAAATGGACGAACAAGGTATGTCAGTTGTAGGTGTGAGATGCTACATGAATCAAGGCTACATGAGAAGTGGTATCACTAGATTTACGAGGCGTAGCGGATAACAGATGCTGATATCACTCCAGGATAATTAGTAATATCAACGGCGATTAGGTCGAGTATCACATGCTAGGTGTTTATGGTTGAATATGTGCAATGGTTTTGCTAGTGTATTATTAGTAATATCGCATCACAAATCAAATGTAATACCATGTGTATATTGCTTTCATCTCATGCTATCCGCACTTGTTGAACTCTTATACTTGTATTTTCAGTTTTCATGAATTCATTATTTATGCCGATGAATCGATGAACCACATTGTGTTCCACACGTCTTAGAAACTCTCAGCTTGTCCATTACAGCGGGATTTGCCACATCCAACGAACACTGATGACACATTTGATAAAAAAAAACATTTACATAAAAAAATGTTGAGGTCCTCATGAATCAACCTTTTCACAACAAACCTTCTGACCCAAATAGTTCAATGATCGCAAACCCATTCAGGGGACAAAAGGTGTTATTATCGGGACACAGCCAGTGGTATCCCATCATTGTGTTCGTCTGAGTTCATTGTTCGTCGCTATTGTGAACATTCACTCACAAAATAACACTTTGTTGTTTGAAATGACAAGTACTAATACCGTATCCACATCGATATTTCAAACATAACATGGTTAATAATGCAATGGGCTCCTGATTAATACCACCTACAACGACAAATGTGTTTATTTCATAACATGATTCATATCTACTGAGCCGCTGGAAGGACATGGAAAAAATATTTTTTGGACATTTCGTTGTTGTGTTCCCTCGCAATATTATTGCATTCCCTCGTGATCTTATCGTGTTCCTCATATTCCAGATTGCGTTTCCTCGCATTCCGGATCTTGTTCCTTTAAGATTTTATTCCGTCCCTTCGCAATACAGATCGTGTTCCCTCGCAATATTATTGCATTCCTTCACATTCTTGATCATGATCCTTCTCGATAACCTTCATTGTGCTGATGCCCATGATATTTTCTACGAAATCGCAGAGGGCCGCGATCCAGAATGCGAGAGACCGCAATAAGATCGGGAGGGAACGTGATCCGGATTGCAAGGGAATGCAATGAGATCGCGTTCCGGAATAAGAGTGAACGTGATATGGATTGCGAGGGAATGCAATAATATTTCGAGGGAACACAATAACAATGTTCTAAAAAATATTTCTCCCGTGTCCCCTCACAAGCGTATATATCATACACATGCACAGCGTACAATGTAATATGGAAAAAATTACCTGACAGAAACTATTCCTCATATCTGAAATCTAGGTGTGGAAGTGCCTTCAAGAGGTACATTAATGAACATAATCATGTGGTATTTAAAACAATAGATTATGTTTTTCTTCGGCAGAGTAATGTGATTTTTATTGAACAGTATGAATACTGAGTTTGCATTATGGATTGGTCACAACTAACTCATCGACTGACATAATTCCTAGCTTGCTCATGCACAGTCATGGGTCAAAAGACCACGACAATAACATGCCTTGATCCTTGCTTGAACCGTTCAGTGGTTTTGTCTTACTTTATGTTGATGCATTGATGATGGAGCATGTACGACAATTACGGGAAGGTACACAAGTATCACATGTGTATTAGGCCAGTGCCATACCACAACCAGCAGAGCATTTACTAAGTCCTCATATACACCGACCTAACATAATTACTTTTTACCTCTAATTGGAATCCATTTATTACCATGTGGAAATTTACCACCCGATGGAGGCAGTAGAAATGTATCATCCTCCAACCCTTCTCATCAGCTCCAGCACAACACGTCAAAGTACAACAAATCTCAATTCTTCAAAAACAGGGCCTTTTAGAAGTATAATTGAATTTCCAGGGTGTGTGAAATCTGCCGGGAAAGCTGGTACAATAGAAATATGTGGGAGGTCGGGATCTTTATTGTGACAATAGAATGAAAGTTTGGGTTACTGTGTGCAAGAATAAAATGTGATAGTAGATACCCCCTTTCTGAGGAACTATTCTGACTCCAATCTATGGATCATTTGTGTCACTTCAAGTTCGGTCTTCCTGACTGTGGGTATGTGGAGGTCATATTCCAAGTATGAAGTACCTCATGATACAAAAACAACTTATAATTCATTCCTAAAATAACCCAATATAAATTAATACCTGGAAGATCTGTTTACAAAAACATTCTTCGATTATCCGTTTTGCCGTTCTTCTTGCTGCTCCGAATTTATTCACTCGGCATTTTTCATTAGCTTCATCATGATGTCACGCTGTTGTAGATATGTGCATTCAAGAGCCACGTAATTGACGCTATTCAGAGGTAAATGCGAGTTTTGTGTCACATCAATAAGCTAGAATGAATCGTCAGGTCCCGCATTATCTGGACATTTGCACAAGTCTATGATAACAAGTTAGTACAAATGGGTATGCTTCTTCAGCATTTCGGTGACGTCAGGTTTTCACAAATGACTCTTTTCAAACTGCTTTCCTTGAAAGGTCGATTTGCATTGACTGTGAGAAATAAACGAAGATTTGAAAGGATATTTGCTTTGAAGTGTGAACTGCTGTGTACTGAATAATCCCGGATTATTCCCCTGTTTATGTCACTGGTTTTGTAACCGCTAACAATACGTTGACGTCACTTGAACGAGTCAGGAGATTGAATTTTGTTGGAAATAATTTTCGAATGTCGTCTTCTGCCTGAGTTGGCATGTGAGTTATGGCAAAAAAAATTAAAAATTTATCCCGTTTTCGCAAAGTTACAATAAAGCATTCTAAATTTGAGGAGATTGAATCTGTAATCGAATTATGAGACCATGCATCTACTTGAGTTGGAATTTGATGAAAACTCACGGTACACATCGCGATCTCTGTCTACAGCCAGGAGTCCATTTATATTGTTTTGATAAACAGCTTACATCAGCGTAGGCGAATGCAGATTCCATGGATATGCTGCATGCTCATGACGCTAATTGACTTTGTAAAAGTCGTGATGTACCATTTGGTATTGGAATGCTGACTATCAGGTATATCTTTTTTGTTGTGCACCAATTTCTTCTGAAAACTAACAATGGAGTTTTCTCTTGTGATGATAAGGCCCTTCATTATTCTATGTTCGACATGCTATCCAAACGCTTCTTGGTATTTTGTGAAAACCTAACTGTCAAATTATGAATATGAAATTATTAATACTGAGGCACACAATTTTTAGGTGACTGGTCCGATTGCCTATTGCCATGGCATTGCGACCCTTGTTCATCCATCTGTCCATCATCCACATTTTTATCTATATTTGTACAGTCGAATTTCGACTCCTAGTACCACTGTGAAATATTCGTATAATCCTCAAAATGCTTTGGTTCAATATCGTTATCATTTTATACTCATTGCCATGGGAAGCTCGTTTGGCTTAAATTCACATTTATTACAAGAAATTCAATAGTAATTCGATAGATCCCTATTGTGAAATGTGAACCACAGAGGTATATTTTCATCTGCATGAAAGTTTGATGACCGCTACACGCCTCACGGAACTCCACCTGAGACAAAGTCAGTTTTATGATTCCAGTTTCGAGATATTTTCTGCGCATTGTGTGTGGCATAATAATGAATATGTCCAATAATTCCACTATTATCTCATGGTAAAATAACCGTTGTGAACGTGACTGGCTCAAAAGTCTGAGACTCAATTGTGATGGAGGAAAAGTTTTTGTTATTGTCTTCTATCCGAGCAGGGATGTGATTTCCCACAAAATAGGCACATTCATTCTTTCAGTAAGTTTTACTGATCTGCAGCTAGTCAGCGATCTGCAGTTATCTCCTATAGTGACGGTGGTTTTCATTCATAAAATGACGATTTGGTCACAGATATTCATTCATTAAAACGCATATGTAGTAATTCCTCAGTCTGACCGCCAGGGGGATTTTTCGCTCCGTTTTGGTCTGAGTGGGCTGTCTTGGTACAGAAAATCTTTGTCTGCAGTCATGGATGGGCTTGGAGACGAGATGAGTATTAAATAATAATACCAAATTATTCACTTTGAATTATGACCAGGACTCGTTGTGTTTTTGATGGCTATATTTGTTTTTCCTTATGTACGGGTGGTTAAGCATTCGAGTAGGAGATATACTTCCATTCAAAATCACAAGCGATTTGCCTTCATCACAAACAATCCATATGAAATGAACGGAATATTGAAGCACCTGTGGAGATACGAGAAAGTAAACAAGTGGTGATCAATAGTTATTGAGACTTTCTGAATAATCTCGGGCACACTTTTCAAGATCTGAATGCTCCTGATAGCCTTTTGAACGCACAGCAACGGATCCAAGAGATCAATTTGGTGATATTGTGTTCACTTTAAAAAAGAGGTGTGCGATGCATCATGTATTGCAGACACAGATGGTGGAGAATCCAATAGACACGTGACAAAGAAGGAAACAACATTCATATAAAGATGTACATGTAGTCGATGATGTAGAATCCATAAACAAATGTTTCCGGGAAAATGAACGTTTTTCATACACACATTGTGAGACACTGAAGATGAAAACAAATTATTTTTCAAATTCTTTTCAGTGTAAACATTACTCAGGTATCTTGCTTCATCCGTGGAAGCGCATGTTATTACTAGACCCTTAGAACCAGTGTTTTCAATTGTTGCAGGATTGGGCATGTGATTTACCACAAAACAAACCTCGAGTTCATTTGCAAGCTTACGAAGAAGGGAACAACCTTACGGACGACGGCGAGTCTATAGTAGAATTCTTATCTTAAAAAGTACATCGATGTTTCAAGCCGAAATGGATATGAAATGTGTGATATTAACTCGAAATGGAGACATATCACGTCCCATACCGCATCGTGTTCAGCACATAATTCAACTCCAATGAACAGAACAAAGCAGCACGCATACGTGGAACTAAACAATGGAGTAACACGTAATGATTGAAATAAATCGTTGTGTGAATGTACTAATTATCTACCAAATAATAAGTAAATCATGTTTACTAAAGAAGCAGAAACATCATATTGCTATTTTGGCTGAATGAACCAGGCTATAGAAAACACCAAATATCTATCAACATTTTATACCAAAACGTGAACCAATCCTGAATTCATGACTCGCTAGGTTGATACGATGCGTGTGACACCGTGACACACGTCAGTGTTAACACAACGGCGTTGTTGCTAATGTACCATGTAAAGAATACTACACAACTGTCTTGTTGTACTGACGGTGAACTAAAACCCTTACATTTAAGATGTCGACTTGCATGGGAAATGTAAAAATTGCTGCAAAAAGTGAGTAACACCACTGGTGATCAAGTTATTCCAGTTGGATTGAAAAGTACATTGCGTGTCATTCCAAACCGCACCTCTGGAAGTGGCGAAGCCTATGTTTTTAGTGGAGTGTCAAGGTGTAATCTTCCCTCCACGTGCCAGATAATTGTCTCTCAACACCTAACATTTCACGTTTTCACTTGCTACAAGGAAGCACATCATTATTTCATGTTGCACACGCTATCCGATCATTTGACGAGCAGAGGATTATGTTGGTTATTTCTTAGGGACGTTTGATCAACACAGGGGGTGTCACTGCTGGTGGATGGCTTGCTATTCGGTGATTAGGTGTTTGTTTTACATCTATTTCTATTTTTGGTGTCTGAATTGTCGCAATAGGACAGCTGTATATTATTTCACCAGATATGCAATAAGAACATTTTACTCATATTCAGTCCTCATTAATCACAATGTGGTTTGGGATTTAACGGTTTGGTCGGGCTGTGTTCTTGCTAAGCGTGTAGTGTATGTAGCACTCATGTCAGCAATTGCAACCGACACAACAGACTCGCAATGAGAAAGGAGCATTTGTTGGCCAAACACAATTGCACATAGATAGTTATGTATATGGACGTGATTTCTTTGTTTGGTCAGAAATGCTTGGCACAATATATAGCTTTGTCCCAATGTAACTTCAATCACGACATGTGTTGTTGCCTTTGCAACAGTTTTCTGATCCTCACAAGAAACCTTATATTCTGGGTGAAATAAGTGTCCAAAGACAGGTCTGTTTTCGTACAGAATGTCTTTTTCTGGACAACAAAGAGCTTGAATATTGGGACATTCAAATGGGAAATCATATTTTGCGGTTCCAGTGATGACCTTGAATTTGAGCTCCAATGACTTTGGTAGGTCAAAACGGCATTTTTGAAAAATAAACAGCCAATTTCTGACTGGGGGAGGGGGGGGGGGGGGTTTCTTATAGACTTTTCAGACAGTTATGACATTTTTGTTTCAAAAGATTTCTCCGATGTATCTTCAACATATGTAAAATTTTCGTTGCCCATGAATAGCCGGACTGCGCATGGCGGTCATCCTTATTTTTGCCAATTTCTGACATCTGTTCAGACAGTTTCAGGATTTTTGTTTCAAAAGTTTCCCTTATGTGCCTTCACGAAATGGATAAGTTTCAATGCCCTAGGATAACCACTCTGCGCGTTGCGGCCATTTTATTTGTTATTCGACGGACAGTGAAATGTGTTGAGATATATTGTTTTCTCTCACTTCGTATGCCTGATATGACTTTCTGTCCCCGGACTATGAGATTGGATAACGGACCCTGTTTTGTTTGCTCGGAATACTTGATACTGGGTATTGATTCCACGTCTATTCACAATTGCCATTCTTCCACGAACTGAACAGTAGAGAAATCCACTGTTAATAAATTTACCCCACAAAAAAACAAGGTGCAAAATACTACTAATTTGCACCAAGGTGCAAATGCTACTAATTTCCGCCAATTTTTCAACGAGTGCCCGAACATATTTTCTGCTTTATTGCGAGACTACATCGTACACGTTGTTGTGTTTTACCATGGCATTATCAACAAAAACAACAACATATTGAAAGATCGACAATGTGACGCATTGCATGAAAATGAAGATATCTATAAAGCAGTCTGTTACTGTTGTAAAATCAAATGTTGATGATGGTAAAATAAAAACCACATTCACACACAACTAAACATGTATGTCCAATAGCACACTTGGGTTATCCGTGGTAGAAACTATATATTATCTATAAATAAATATACTTGGGTTTGCTGTACACCGTTGACAACATGTGAACGTGACTGTCACGAGAGTCTGAAATATACCTATGCTGGGGAAAACGCTTTTGATTGTTGTCTTCTACCTGAGCCTCTCTTCTATATGACCAAATGTATTAGAAAGATAAGACTGTACAAACAAGACTATACAAACTTACACACATGTATGGACTTGGGGAGCACAACAAAACACTACGAGTATTGTATGAAAACATAATGTCTTTGAATTATGAAAATGGCTCATTGGCTTATGTGTTTGATGGCAATATGTGTGGTTCCTTGTGTATTCCTGGTATAAGCATTAATGTCCATGAGATGTTTCTATTCCATATCGCAAGCGCTGAAATCGGATATTATCACTCCCCATCTCAGAGCCTTGGTTTAAAGATCCAGATGAATTGAACGGAATTTCTAAGCATCTGTAGAGATACAAGAGAGTAAACAAGTGGTGATCAATAGTTATTCAGACTTTCAGAGTGGCCTCGAGCCATCTTTTCAAAATATGTATAGCCTTTTGAACGCATCGTAACGACTTTAAGAGATTCATTTGGTGATATTGTCTTCACCTCAAACGAGTGGTACACAATGCTTCATGTATTGTGGATCCATACATGATGGCTTATACGAGATATTTACCAGCCATCGTATATTTAAATGTGAGTGATAAATTTACGGTAATTTGGACGGACAGACAAAGGATATTTCATTACTTTGCTTGAGTTTCAATTAAAGCTTCGGTGATTGTAATGGGTGCTTCTTCCATTGCTCTGACGTATGCCTGCAATCCATAATTGTAACCCGTTTGTACTTGCTCCAGTTTCCTCAACCCAAACCAGCTATTGGCTATATAATCATCCATTTTTATTATGATTGGCATACCAAGTTAATAGGCCGTTCACAATCAACACTCTGAGGAACTTATTCGTTGTGATGAAACTGTTTTCACGTTAGGTAACAAAAACAAATATAATCTATATCATGGTTACCTTACAGTCCGGCTCATCAAATGAGCTGTGAGTTTTATTGGTATTTCTAAGTTGGATTGCGTATGTAATATTAAAGTTCATAGAAGCCATGTGTATATTAGTGTATACTATGCTAGAAAAATTGACTCGTTTCATTTTAGGGAGCAATGTGACATATGACTGCTCGATGACTGGCTGGTGATGTCATCTATCGAGTAACTCGATAACTATGTTTCACAAGACTCTCATGCTTTGCTTCTGGTTGCCATTTTTTGCTTATAATTCATGATATTCGTATTCTAATTTTCGTTATCTCCTTTCACATAAGTGGACGAACAAGGCATGCAATTTGTAAATTTGAAGATGCGCAAAAGTTTGTTAGTGCATTAGTGATGTGCATTGTTTTTCAAGCTTGCATCACACATCGAATGCAGAAGCGTGCGGATATTGCTCATCTCATGCTATCCACACTCGTTGAACTTTTATATTTGTATTTTTAGTATTTACGAGCTCACTACCTATCCCAGTATATCGATGAACGACATTTATTTGTGTCCCATACGTCTTGGAAACCCTAGGTTGTTCGTTACAGAAGGTTTTGCCACATCCAGCAAGCACTGATGATATATTTGATAAAAAAAAATCATTGCTGTTGACACATAAGGAATGTCGAGGTGCCCGTGGAACAACCTTTTCACAAAGAACCTTTTGACCCAATGAGTTCAATGATCGCAAACCCATTCAGGGGACAAAAGGTGTTATTATCGGGAACACAGCCAGTGGTATCGAATCATTTTGTTTGTCAGAGTTCATTGTTCGTCGATATTGTAAACACAGAATAACACTTTTTTGTTAATTAAAACACTTTTTTTTTTAATTGAAACATAACGTGAATAGTGATACAATGTGTTTCTGACCAATATTACCCGCAATGTCAAATGTTTGTATTTCATTATCATATCCCAATCATGGGACCAAAATTACCACAGCAATAGCATGTCTTGCTTCTTATTTGAATTGTTCAGTTTCGTCTTACTTTATGTTGATGCATTGATGAGGAAACATGTTGGAGAATTATACGAAGGCACACAAGTATCATTTGTGATTGAATAACGAAACATCAGACCATTGCCTCAATCAGCAGAGCGTTCACCCTGTTCACATAAACACCGACCTAGCATACTCACTTTTTTCCTCTTGTTGGGATTCACTTTATTGCCATGAGAAATCTTACCATCAGATGATGTCAGTAAAAATGTATCACCCTCCAACACCCTCCCCATCAGCTCTAACACAACACGTCAAAGTGGAACAAATCTCAATTCTTCAAAAACAACTCATAGAAGAATAATTGAATTGTAAAAGTATGCGATATGCGGGAGGTCCAGAACTTTATTGTGACACGACGGATGGGAATTCGGGTTACTCTGTACAATGGTAAAATGTGAGCATTATGCCTACTCCTGACATTAGAGTTGAATATTTGAACATGTATTGATATTGCAGCATATTGAGTGTCATAGCTTTGGACAGCATTATCGATGTTACAAAAGCCTACAGTAGTTCCACAATTATTGATGCAACTTCTGGAAACTTGTTGCTTTAGATCAATTCGGGTGTTTTCCGTGTGTATGGCATGTTTGGTGGATGATACTTATTTCCAACACTATTCTGACTCCGAACTGTGGGCGTGTAGAGATCGCATTCCAAATAAGAAATAACCGTTGGAAGACGAATTGATATTTTCATTCCTAACATAAACCAACAGGAATTATCACATGGGACATTTGTTTGCGAAAGCATTCATCGCCGGGATTCTTTCTGGAATGAAGTTTTCCATTCTACATGTATTATTGGTTTCATCATGGTGTCACGCTGTTGTATATGTGTTCATTCACAATCCACCACATCTTAACATTGGACTAATCAGGTACTCCCAGAATTTGATTCTCACGTCGATGACACTATTCGGAGCTAAATGCAAGTGTTGTGTCACAGCAATAAGCTAGAGTGAATTGCCAGATTCCAACTTATCTAGTATATCAGGAAATTTGTGCCAGTCTGTAATATCAATTTATTACAAATTGGTATGCTTCTTCATCGACGCCAGGTTCTCGTGGAGGTTTTATGTTTTCAAACTCCTTTCTGCGAAAGGTCAATTTGCATTGACTGTGAGAAATATAAACGAAAATTTGAAAGGATCTTCTATTTGAAGTATGAGCTTCTACATTCTGGAATTCATTCTGGAAATATTGGGCTGTTTATGTCATGGGCTTTGTGACCATTGATGATATGTGGACGTCACTCGAACGGGTCCGGAGATTAAATTTTGTAGGAAAATCATTTTTGATTGTTGTATTCTACCGGAGCGGGCATGTGATTTATGGCAAAACAGGTCTCAGATTTATTCGAACTGTTATGACGTTACAATGCAAAGAAGTGCGTCTGAAGTCGAATTTTGATAGCATGAATAGAGTGGATTTGAAAATTATATGAATACTTATGCGTGGTCCCATCATGTGCCAGCTGATATATTGCACCAAGCCTCAAAGTTGAAAGTGTAGTTTCTAATGTAACACTTCCATGCATGACATGTTCAAAGTGCTTTATTATTCTTCTCCCTGACAGACCTGTTTACCGTGACACGTCTCAACCTTCCGGGCAAACTCCCATTTCTGTCTATATCCAGGTGCCCATTTATAATATCCGGGTGAGTGGCATACTTGTTTATCAAAACAGGCAAATGCACAAACCCTGGATAAGCTACATGAACGTTACGCTAATTGGGTCTGTGTGAGTGGTATTGTATCATGTGGTATTGCAATGCCGAATAATAAATGTATCACATTGTTGTCATTACTGAGGTATCAGCCGGACCAGAGTTCTGATTAGAAGTGTCGGCTTGCCTCGGATATAGAAAAATTGCTATAAAAGGCAAGATAGCTCTAATCAAACCATTCTAATACTTGGATTTGAACTTACGGATGTCGCCATCCCCTGTGGTCCATATAATTTCCTCTGAAAACCACCACCTGAGTTTTTCTCCAGACAATGAAGCACAACATTATTCCATGTTGGACATGTTATCTGACGTTCCCTGGTTACATACCAGCACATAGCTGTCTAATTATAAATGGGAAACTACTCGTTCTGACGCACAGTATTTTTTTTTGTTGGCGAAGAAACGATATAAAAAACTTCGTTGTGAAAATGCTGTAATTCCAAGTCAAACTTCAAATGTGATCAACTGCCACAATTGGAAGTATGATTATTTCTGAGAAACGTTTTTAATGGCTGATTTGAAAACTATGAAAGACACAAGAACTATAAAAAAAATTCACTGGCATCCCTGTTGGTTACCCTGGCATATTTACAGAAATGTTTCGAGTACAGGATTGTAGCAAACAAAAGATTCCAGTGAACAGTATGACCGAATCTTAGAGAAGCGTCCTAGCTTGGATGATATCTTGTAAAAGAAGTCATTACTTGCATGACCAGTTACATCTGATGGCAGACATTATTTTCAACCAAGCTTGAGTCGCTGAGAATATCTCTTGTTGTTGATGGAGATTGATGATCTTCTGTACTATATCATTCTATACATCCGAGCAATAACAATGAACACCATGGCTGATCAGTTTTGCATTATTCCCTTGATAATACATGCGCATGTTTGTTTTGGGACAAGTAACAAAACAATGTCTGACGATATAGGTGGGTGTGAATCAATGATTAAAACGTGGCCTTCTTGTATGGATGTCATTGTTCAATCGAACATCATGACATCGTTATTCACGAGAAAGGCAAACACACAAAGAAAATATCGCAAAAAACGCGTAAATAATTGTTTTCTGTTTGATTGGTGACACACTTTTTCTGTTTCCTTTCGTGACATGTATAGTACATTCTATTATAGAAGAAACATGTTTTTGTTTCTAACAGAAGATTGGGAGATTTTATCTCATCAATGCCTTATTTCAGTACTGCCATTAAGAATGTAGTTCAGATTATGTTGAACACACTGACATCAGCATACTGTGTTTGTCGCAATTCTCACCAGGCTTCCTAAATTAAATTAATGACAGGAAAACACGTGTGTGTGGGAATAGAGCAATGACGGTTAGTTCAATGAAGCTCAGTCGTGATTGGACGTGACATAACAAACACTCGCCATGATGGTTGCTCATGTTTTTTTCCGTGCATTCTGCAATGAGACCTTGGTAGCGATGTTTTATGGTATTCAATACCTAGGCGAGTTCAAACAGAGACAAGGTTACGTATCATATCGATGTTTGAAAGTTACCATAATCTTTTCTGAAGTTTCCTATTTTTCATATTTTGGTGGTATCCAGAAGCCAGTACCCATACACGTTGAATTTTTATTTTAAAATTATGTTCATATTATTGGCGGTTTATGAGATACCCAATATATAGACAATGAGGTTAGATTTGCAAATACATTGGTTAGATCGGATATGTGTAAAATATAGCCAATTGTTGTAACTATGAACTCAGTTGTTCGTCCCTGTAAAACACTATTGCGGCACAATTTAGGCGACCAGATGGTCACACAAAATCAGTCAAATACCACGCTCTCTATTCTGAAGACACGTCAATAAAAAGTATATGGAACATTATCTTAAGCTCTACTCTGTTTGCGGAATGAGTGAGTAGCCTCAGCTGCCCGGAATAATGATGTGTTCCAGTGGGACAAAAAAAGTAAATTGACGGTGCCCTCTACCGGTCATAATTATGTGACGGAAGAGAGAGAGAAACTGTAGCTTTTGTGGTTCAGCTAAAAAATCTATTTCTGCAACGCATTACTTTAATTAATTCTGGTAGCGGCACTACACATGTGGTTCGACATTACACCCATTGTGCTGTTCAACCAGTGTTGGAATGTCCTGATTAGAGTAACGTTGCATTTTTGCAGCAATTTCTTCGTTGTAATGTAATCATGTTTTAGTGATGCTACCGTCACCAAAACAAGATAGTGTGTAAAATTTTTCACGTTTTATAACGAATTCCCCAAAACACAACACCACTCTTGTTGGAGCCGATTGATGTCGCGTGATTTTGCTGATCCCCCCAAAAAACGGTCTCACGTTTGACCGGAAATATTTATTTGCTGATGGAATTGTTCTGCAGAAACTGAACATATAGACTGACAGGAGAAATTGTGTGGGGATTCTTTAACTATATTTAGAGCATTTCATGATCATTTTGCATCACTGCATGGGAACCGTTCCGTGCGGAACTGTTTTGAAAATCCGATTTTCAATGTCAAATTTAGACAAATTCGTGTGCGCATTGGAACTTTTGCACTCTACAGCCGCTCTGAGGACAGCTATTGATCACTTTCAACCCGAAAACCAAAAACCAATTATTTCACTTCAAAATACTGGTAAAATGCCTCACAATTACATACACTTGTAATTATTCGTAAAGTGCATGTAACTTTAAAGCAATGACATGTTTGGAATGGTGTATATCCTTGATTCCAAGAATACCGTATATCTGATGTTGGTGAGAAGCTATGTATATCACATGAAACAACAATTCCCTGAGCAGCGTCAATTTGCACGCCCTAATTGGAACTCATGGTGTCAGCTGGAATTGTTCTTAATCAGGAACTGACCTCCATTGCCACCCATTGATTATCATTTATAAATGCAATGAATCCCTGAAAATGTTCACCAATATCGTGCTAATTTACATGCAGAAGACCTCAAAATTTCCTTGTCAAGCAAAGATCAGCTCTTCCTCTTGATTCATCCTCGACATCCGCAAACCAGGTCACGTCTTCGCCCTTCAATACCGAAGCGTGTCCTGCATGGGAGACTGATTTTCGGTATATTCCATACTGAGTAGACATGTTTGCTTCTCTCTTTTGTTAATGTTTAGCTGTGTATTTGAAGCTAAGGGTTTGTTTTTCTGTTTCAAAATGTCAATAGGGTATTTATATTACATTTATATCAGGCATTTACATTCATATTCCATGACGTTTTACCACACATACACACCTCCTATTGGCTTCATTGGTTTTTCTATTGGATTCATCAGTTCGTCGCCATACACATTGTCTAAGTGAAATGCAGAGATTGTGGCAATAGTTTTTATATTGGGAGGACTGGAAATTTTGTTTTGAGACGGATATCATATTATCCACTAGTCCTAAATGGCAGACATGGTTGGAGGCAAGCAATTTACAAGAGTTTGTGACTGACTAAATATATATTACTGTAAACATGTAATGTATTATTGTCATTAAACTGTGGTTTGCAGATGTTTAATTAATTTCATTTGCCAGTTCATATACCCATGTTTTATGTTTCAACACCACTGATGGTTTGGGAAATGATAGCGTCATAGGATGGTAATAATCAGCAAAGGCCAACAGACGAAACTGGTGAATGAGATGGTACTGCAAGAACAACAAACAAAACTGGAATCCATCGAAAAATCAATCTTTTAGTGTCACCCTGGGGATTACCTGCAAACTGCTTTCATAAGATTACTTAAACCACGTTACGAAGCGACCTGACCCTATGGCAAGAATATTCTTTATGTCAATCGCAAGCGGACATCACTCAGTGATTTGTTGTCAAAGATTTAATGACATTCACTTCCTGTGTGATTTCCCTTTCATAGTGGAGTTGTGCATTGCTTGTGGACACGGGAGATTATCTGAAGGCAATCGCCAGTGTGTCAGTGAATGATCAGGCAAATTGTCACAGCAGCCAGGATACTCACTTGTGCATGACACGTGCAAATGTACTTGGGTCCTCATAGTAAATAAAGCAAAGCATGAACTCTCGCCCATTCGCCAACTATCGTGATATGATTTGAGCGAGATAATGCTCGCACAAAATAATTCACCACGCTCTCCATGTTGATGGCACGTCTGTAAAAAGAAGCTAAAACATTTTTCCACCCTGTTCGTGGAATGTGTGAATAGTGTGAGTAATGATATGTTCCATTGTGGCAGAGAGCAGTTACAGACAAATATCTAATGTAAAGGAAAAACGTCAGCAAAAAACCTGATTCAGCACAAAACATGTTTCTGCGACTCAACAACTTCATTTATTTCTGAACAAAGTCGTGCTGTGAGAGTGTGTTATTTCGTTTGCTGTATTCTCGGCCGAACGACAAAAATCCCATTTTGTCAAAGCTGATTGGTGATTCATGATATCAAAAACAGTCGCAGTTTCAACAAGAATTCTTTTGCTCCTGATGCTATTGTGCTGCAGAATCTGATGGCTTCTTGTTGGAAAATACAACTCTATTTATTGAAAACAAAGTCGGTCACCAGGATATGTACACATATACATATGAAGGAGCAACAAAATCGATACGATCGGCAGTCCAAACGTTAAGTATTCAAAAACATTTTCATTTATTGTTATCCACAATTTCTCCAGGTTCAGTATATACCCTTACAAGGCAAACAAGGTGTAACATATTGTATTTAAGAATTTGCCCGATTGGGCAAAACATAAAACTGTTGTGTCTCGAAGGCAAAACAATTCCACCAAATCATTCTCCAAGAGGGTCAATGAACGTACGAAGGCCTAGAAGGACTTTAGGAAGTTCAACAAGAGTGCTTGGAGTTACTTCAACGGTCTGAATAAATATTAATTTTCACTTTCCGTAGTACTTGGTTGCTCTGTTTATTTGATTTGCGTTCCGGTGGCGAAGGCAATACAATGTGGAATTCATAGATGCATTTCAGTTTCCACAAACGCATGAGTCAACAATACTTACTGCATAGCTACTGGAGCTTATGACATGGGTATGTGAGTATCAACGTGAACGGACTTTAAGAAATAACAAATACATCGGCCAAACTCATGCGGTGACTTTGTCATGTGATTAAGGAAAAAAAAATATTCTTCCATTATCGAACTTTACCACGGTGGCTAGGCGTTACGCGTTATTCAGGGAGTGCCGCGTAAAATCGTGAGTATTACGCGTTATTCGTGAGGAAATGGCAGCCTCTGAGTGACCGTTAGCAGGGAAAACATACAATTTCGCTAATTTTACTGTCTTGAAATGTCAGATTTGGGGTTGCACGGAACATTACACATATTCATTATTGTTGTTGAGAGTTTAAATTGGAGAAAGAAGCCAGTGTAGCGATACGTTTGGCTGCACAATATCTGTCAATTTTGCCCCGACAGCCGCTCTCCTCGGTTTTGGGGTTGAAAATGTTATGTATCGGCCTGAATGTAGATAGAATGAGAGGTCCATGATATTGATAGTATGGGCTTCGCGTGTGCCTGTCTTCAAAATGTTCCGAATCGGTCGCAGGCGGCACGTATCTAGGTTGAATGTATTATTTGTTTATTTGCTATACTTTACGCGATTAGCATGAGGGCATTACGCGTATGTGCATGAGTAAATATTTTGTTGAGGTTGGGATATTTCTCTTTTTAATGCGAATCTTTCTTCAGTTTACTGCTCAATTGATGGAATAAATTCAAGTTCAAGAGATAATGTTTTCACTTGGTGAGCTTCTATGTAAAAGACGCGAAAAACTCTTAGTATTACTAATTTTAGTTTTATGAAGATTGGGAGGAAATTATTGATCATAATGATAAATGAGAAGTATCGTCAGTATTTGGAACATGTGCAGCCTCAGATCATTCTATAAAAATCTCTATATATACATTACCAGCTCTCTCATCGCCGACAACGCTCACATGTTTCCTCATGATGTAACGCGTGTGTAGGTTTTCTCCCTAAGGCTGATACGCGTAAACCATGAAAAGCTTCTCAGTTCATATAATACTCGATTAAATCAACTGGTTGCATGGTGTAACAATAAGGAAAGATTTCTCCGAGCATTCTATGATTTACCAATATATGCACTTTGTTGGTTTCAATTGATAACTGATGATATGTCACAAACGAGTCGCAATCGTGAGGGTGTTGTCACGAACTGTGTGTCTATTTGCGTAAAAATAACGATATATGCAAGTAATTCATAGTAGCATACGTGATGTTTGCTCATTGGGATGTTCCGTGGAAACAAAATTTTAGGAAGAAAATGAACTTTTTCATGAATTTTACTCATTTGAAGTGGGGACCTATGTCGTTCCCTGTGCCATTTCCTCACGAATAACGCGTAATACTCACGATTTTACGCGGCACTCCCTGAATAACGCGTAATGCCTAGCCACCGTGTTTACTCCAGTCCCACCATCGTCTCCACGTCTTTTCCTGCTTTGTAAGTCACCAGATAAATTCCAGGTCTGATTTGCCATAAATCTCATGCCCGTTCAGGTGGAAAACAACAATCAAAACCTTTTCCTCAACACAATCAAATTCCCAGACTCTCATGCTAGTCACGTTCGAACGTTGTCATTGGTCATAGCACCATGATAGAAATGGCCGAATTAGTGGGCCTATTCCGACTAGTCCTCTACTCAATACTGGACAAACTATTTTGATATCAGAACCATAAAACAAGTTTTTTTTAGTACTTCCTTCAAACTAAATACCGTCGCAGGAAAGTAGTTTGAATTGGTAGGAAAGTATATCAGTCTGCATCAAACGATACCACTGGCCAATGTGAAGTCTGGCGACTCAAGCCTTATGAGGATTTGAATAGCTTGGGTGAGGGCGAAATCCAGAAAAACGTGCAAATTCGAAACAAACATTTGACAGCAAGAATGCACAAGAGAAATTCAATTAGAACATTCGGAATAACAATAATGTGTTGATATTCTACTTGTATTACTTGATTGAATGGGGAGGAAACCTATAAGCAATCACATTTGCAAACAGGAAACTGACACTGGAAGCCTGCACGGTTAATGGAGAAAAATGAGGACCCTTCTACATTCCCTTTGTACTGAGGTGACGCCGAAACATTACGTGATCATTGTAGGTGTGATGACAGTTATATTTACTACTGCTCGCCAGTAGTGAGAGATATTCACGACTACAAGTTCTAACTTGTGCTCAACACGAGAACAAGTTTGAAAAACAAAACAGCCAGCCGTGGATAACAATAATAATACCAGTTATATTACTGTTTCTTGGCAAATTGACTCCACGATTGAAATGTATTTGAAACCAACTTTTGTTGTGGGAAAAAACAATTTTTCAGTTCAAGCTACTGAGATATGGCATTATATTAAAATCGAATGTTACCATATCCGCGAAACACCATGCATATGCCTTCCATGTACAATATCGTAGGGCAGTTGTATACTAATTCCATCAGGTGTACAATAGAAACAAGTACATTTAACACACTGTCTGCCCCTGATGACGCCAGTGTTTTGGATGAACTATTTGGTCGGGCTTTGTTTCTCTTGCAAAATGTTGTACTTTATGTTTGTTATTAACATCATCAAAATATGAATATATTGGTGGTAATAGATTGATTCTTACATACACAGAAAAGTATGCTTTCTATGCTGCAACCGAAAATACTATACGACAACATGTTACATTTGGCAGAAACAGTGATTCGTAGAAACGTCATTCTTGTTATTTTGCACGTGTTATGATCTTCTGTCTCGATTCTTGGAATACCCACCTTATTATTCCGAGATCATTTGCACACACGCATTCTCACATAATTTATATATTTCATGACTTGAGACTGGTAGATATAACAAAACTGTTACAAAAACTGATTTTATGCGATTTTAACACCACCTCCAACATGTAATGAAACAAGTCATGTTCATTGAGCAAAGCGTTGGCCGAATAGTTGAGCAAGTACAGTAAGTACTGAGCTTCAGCATTCAGAACTGTAACCTTGATCATGTAATCGAATATGTTAGCGCTCATGGTAAAAAGTTCAAATGAGGTGGACTTTCGTCGCTACGTTTTTCATTATTGCTTCACGCTCACTTCCTGTCGTGCTCCAAACAGAGTCAGAAGAGGGAGGGTCACATCCAAAGTTTACAGTCATCAAAAATAACATCTCATTCAATCCAATATCTAGGCACTGTGTTTGTTCTAGTCACGTTTAAGGATTGTCAAGAGACACAATGGCAGTACAAGCAAGTCTGACCTGAGTGCCGAAAAAGCTAGTATATGCAGATACTATGGGAAACTCGAAAACAGAAAAAAATTATCAAGAACTGAAGATGAAAATCCAATCTTCATATATCTTGATATATGTCACATACCCTTAATACAATACAATATAATGACACTGGCATCTACAAAGTTTGCTCTGGATATTTTCTCAACGGACATTTAGTGAGAGAGATGTGTATCAAAATATTGTTTCTTGATTTGTATGCATTGTATCCCAATTCCATACGGTGGTAGAAACTGGAACTCTGCCCTGACGTTATTTCAGTTTTGTATTGTTATCATCAAAATCTTCTGGTGAGAATGGTAACAGGTTGATACGTACATTACATTTATCTAATGTACAATACATAAATAAAGTAAACAGTAATTCAAGTGATGAATGGATCACTTGAACGCTTCTATGAATTCGTCATTGGGTACATCACAACAACTTGGAGTATATGATATCCACGATGACATGTCGAATCTGGTGAGAATACCCAAAATGCAGTTCACATTTATGATATTTACTCACGTGTGGTTATATTATGTAGTGGTCTATAACATGTATAATATTACGTATATGGCATATTTCACGAAATGGACATTTTTCTCAGTGACCATAGCAATTTTTAAAAAAAAATTAATTATTTTCAAAAATACTGAATATTTTTACCCCTTCTTCACCCTGGTCTTATATGTTTCATGTACGGAGCATTCTGCACCTGAATGCGTTGCATTTCATAGAAATTTAAACAGATAAATCAATTTGAAACATCATAAAAAGACAGACAAGGACGGAAATTCGTTGCTATCAATTTGCTATCAATATTGAGTGGTTCATTAGTAATATCTCCCGGGATGTTATTCGAAAATAGATGCAAGTAAACTAAAAATACAGTTTCAGAATTTACCAACACATGAAATCTATAGCACTCTGGTGTTTTTTCTCAATGTCTGAAACATGTACATGTGTACATGTCGTGAGCATGATCTGTCTGTCTCCGATAACATTACAAACGATAGCAATGTAAAAATCACTATAAATTAGATACGCGCTGTGCAGTTGGATGTGGCGACACACAAATAGCATCTACCATACATCCAGTTGTAATTATCTTAGCGAAAATAACCTAAAATCATTTTATCGAACATCATGGGCACAAAAAAAGTGCTATCGTACGGTCGAGTGAGCGTCTGTCCGCGTCCTGTCGCGATATCAACAAAACTGCAAGGGGTGTCGTGCAACTAGCTCCAGCACCCGGTCAAGGTCATCTCAGCGTCAAGATGGAGGCTCAAGCAGACAGCAGTTTGCCACCAAAGAGAAAGGTGACTGTATTCCCTGATCTGGAGAAGTTTGAGTTACGTGCTTTCTGTCGTTGATTAACGATAGCACGCATCACCGATAGCAAACTATAAAAACGGCTATTTCTTCTTAGCCACGCTGAAATGGGCGAAACTTTGTTGCGGTAAAAATTCCTACCCTTATTATCGCCCAGTCTCACTCGTGCTAAGGTCGACCAGTGGCGTGGTCAGTGGAGGTATATGCAAGAAAAGTCGCGTGTATGTTACTATCGTAACATTTTGACGGAAATATGTTGCTACCGATGAGTTGTCGACGGAAATATGTTGCTACCGTTATGACATAAAAAAATGAAGTTTGTTCGAATCTGAAAAGGAGGAAAAATTATTTGTGAGCACACTTTCCAACATATACTGTATTGTTTCAAAACCTGGTGGATTAGCTCAATTCTGTGCTTGTTCTGTAAGATTCCATTGTTATATCAGTGTTGTTTTTCCTTTCCCACAATAGCAACAAAAGTTACGTGACTTACGTCTGTCTTGTTTGGAGCGATAGCAACTGGTTCTGTCTTACATTGAGAATAGCAAATATGAAGTTTATTTAATGAAGTTTATTTAAATATAGGAAATACTATAACCGTTCACTTGTAAGCATTAAAAAGACTGTACTGCATTGACTGTTCCAAAAACTGGTAGAATATCTTAATCTATGTTAATTTATGTTAATCAAATGGTGTTCCAAATATATTCTCATCACTTACATCCAATAGCAACAAAAGTTACGTCTGTCTCATTTAGAACGATAGCAGTTAGGTCCGTCTTTCAATGAGGATAGCAACGATTGGTCTGTCCAAAACGTTAAGATTTGTTTACACCTAGAAAACGCCAAAATTTTAATTTGCAAGCACTTTTAACATTGTCTGGCATTTGTTGTTGTAAAGGCTGGTAGAATGCCTCAATTTTTAACTTGTAAGACTTGATTGGTAATTCAGTGTCTTTTCATAACCCTGTTTCAGTAGCAACGAAGTTTTGTCTGTCCTGTTTATAGCGATAGCAATTAGGTCCGTCCTCCAATGACGGTAACAAATAAGTGTCTGTCCAAAACGATAATTCTGTATAATCCAAAAAATTTGCAAGCACGAGCACCTACTAACATAGTATTGTTGCAAATACGAGAATATTGACATGTACCGGTATACATGTACATGTTTCAGCAGGATTGTATGGATTAGCTTCTATCATTTTTTGATTACACACAATAGCAACAAAATTTATATGTCTTGGTGGATATAACAGTCGAATTTACCACATGACACATTTGGTGATACAAGTAGTTAAACATTATGAAATCTGAATAAATTTGTTTTAATCTTCCCGCTGTTAATTGAATTGCAGAGTCGGGCATCATTGTCCAGAGAAAAAATGAAGTTGCAGGATCCAGAAAAGTATGCTGAATACTTGGAGAAACAGAGAGTCAGAAACTCGATGCGACGTGAAAAACTACGTATAATAAGACATAAAGCAAATCCCACACTGGCCGAAAAACAAATATACTTGAACAGGATCGCTCGAAGTCACGAATACGCAATGCCAGGTGCCGGAATACAGGTGACAGGAATGGATTACACGTCGTCATGTTCGGCAGTACAGAAGCATCTAATAGTACGGGATCGTCTTCATCTGGGAAATCCATGCAGTCAACAACTAGAGCTCACACAAGAACACAGTCAATGCAAGAAGCAGAAAAGAGAGAAGAAAAGCGGTTACAGAAACAGAAGTATCGAGAAGGTTTGTCTTGGCAAAAAAAACAAGCCATATGGGCCAAAGACCGAGAACGAAAGCGGGCGAAGCGACGAGAGAAGAAACAATCTTTTAAGAATCTGCACAATGTCAAATCTACTGCAGATAGGACTGTAGCCAGAAGATATACAGAAGATGAACACACTACTGGTTTTGGAAAGAAAGACGATATCAAAAGAGAAGCGATGGGAAAAGGTACAGGGATATCTTCGGAATCGAGAAGGAAAGATAGCATGACAAGTAAGGCCCAAAGAATGGAGAAAGCAGTATTGAGAAAGGATGCCACAAACAAAGCAAACAATACCAGAAGACCTATTTATGAGAAACCAGCACTTGTTTAATTTAACATCCTCAGGTTTTTTTTCTTATTCAGGTGTCTTCAAGCTCCCCAAATCAGGCAGTCAGAAGTCCGAATGAATTTCAAGGAGAAACCGACCCTCAGGATGTGTGTTGTGAAGCAATGAACGGTCCTGGTGTGAGTGGACATATCATCAACAATGATGGTATCAAGATCATCGGTAATCAGCACGTGGATGGTCAAGTTGTTGGGAGCAAATGCATTGTTGTTCAAGTTGTTGGCAGCCAAAACACAAGTGGCGAAGTTGTGAGCTCACAAGATGCAATTGTTCAAGTAGTCACCTGCCAAAATGATGTCGAGGGCATCATCAATGAAACTGTAAGCTGGAGGCTGGAGGGGACAAGCTGGAGGCAGGAGGGGACAAGCTCGAGGCTCGAGGGGACAAGCTGGAGGCTGAAGGGGACAAGCTGGAGGCTGGAGAGGACAAGATGGAGGCTGGAGGGGACAAGATGGAGGCTGATGCATTCGAAGAGCTGGATGCAGGAGAAAGTGTCACCTGTCAAAATGATTTTAAGGACATCACCAATGTAACTGTAAGTAGAGCACCTGTTCAGATGTCAACATCATAATAATTCACTCTATATGTGATGAAAATATTTAGCATTGTAACACTGAATTTGATGTATGTATTGTATCCTACAGGACTTGACTGTCATTGATGGCAGCTCAGCGCAAGACAAACCAGACACCACAGCATGGGGTGAGCTGGAGGCTGGAGGGGACAAGCTGGAGGCTGGAGGAGACAAGCTGGAGGCTGGAGAGGACAAGCTGGAGGCTGGAGGGGACAAGATGGAGGCTGGAGGAGACAAGCTGGAGGCTGGAGAGGACAAGATGGAGGCTGGAGGGGACAAGATGGAGACTGGAGGGGACAAGCTGGAGGCTGGAAGGACTGAGATGGAGGCTGGAGGGGACAAGCTGGAGGCTGGAGGGGACAAGATGGAGGCTGGAGGGGACAAGATGGCGGCTGGAGGAGACAAGATGGAGGCTGGAGGGGACAAGATGGAGGCTGGAGGGGACAAGCTGGAGGCTGGAGGGGACAAGATGGAGGCTGGAGGGGACAAGCTGGAGGCTGGAGGGGAAAAGCTGAAGGCTGGAGAGGACAAGCTGGAGGCTGGAAGAGACAAGCTGGAGGCTGGAGGGGACAAGCTGGAGGCTGGAGGGGAAAAGCTGGAGGCTGGAGAGGACAAGATGGAGGCTGGAAGAGACAAGCTGGAGGCTGGAGGGGACAAGCTGGAGGCAGGAGAGGACAA
This sequence comes from Terebella lapidaria, assembly GCA_949152475.1. Classification (NCBI taxonomy): domain Eukaryota; kingdom Metazoa; phylum Annelida; class Polychaeta; order Terebellida; family Terebellidae; genus Terebella; species Terebella lapidaria. The sequence goes on from OX424560.1 coordinate 36,684,592, forward strand.
GATGGAGGCTGGAGGGGACAAGCTGGAGGCTGGAGGGGACAAGCTGGAGGCTGGAAGTCACAAGTTGGAGGCTGGAGGGGAAAAGCGAAGGTAATTTCTTAAAATGGTAAAAAAAGAATCATGGTATTAGTACATGCTACTTGTGAACAAACTTGGTTTAAGTTTTCATGGTGCAGAAGTCATCATGTGTAGTTATTTATTGTACACAGCCAGTTTCCTGTAGGCACATACATGTACATATCTATACAAAGTGGTGACAGAAATATTCCAGCAGTTGTAGTAAGTTGCTAGTACTATAGAAAGTGATCCTTGTTGACAGATGTGCAGTATGCCACAATTGGTATCAACTAAGTACCAAATTGTATTCATGAAATGCTAACAAACATAGGCGTATTCAAGAATTGTCGGTTCCATACTAACAAAAACTAAAGCGTTCACTTCATTTGTTGTACTGTGTTGATAATAAAATGTTTACTTAACATAACGATGGATTTTCACATACACGATGTCAGCTATGCTGCTCCTGATTACTTGCGTGTTTCCCAGAAGTTGTTCTGAAAATGCCGTTATCATTCAGCAATATTCTGTTTCAGAACATCTCATATTATGATACTACAGTAGTATCTATAACTCGCCCAAACCGAATCTTGGTTCTTTGCAGGTGGATGGTGGAGACGACACGGACAGCGACTGTTGGGTGAGCTTTTTTTCAAAAGTTCCACACAAAACAGGAAAGGTGGTTTACACGCTACAAGACTGTAGATATCCTGTAGAGTGGGAGAAACTGGATCATCTAGACTCGCCACAGGTCATCAGAAGTGGTCGACACAGATGTTACTACAGGTAAGTACATCATGTTTACGGATTCGGATTTATTTTGCATGTGAATCTGTTCAAGTACATGTTCAGTACAAGTGTGAATCTCTTGAAAGTTTTGATGTTTCATAGTGATGTTAGGTGGCAGTATAATTTGATTACCGTATTATGTGCCTGTGGATTTAGGCTTGAAAGAGTCTGTGCTAATGAATGTTTTTCACTTGCAGTTGGGACCCCTAAGAAACTTTGATGCCTGGAAGTTCAACTGCACGGAAGTTCAACTGCCTGGAAGTTCAACACTAAAGTTCAATTTTTTGTAATTGTTAACTCCGGTACGAAGTAAATTCATGTACAAATGAGAAAGTGTTGTTTCAATTTCACAACAAGAACAGTTACATACAAATATTTAATAAGTTACGGGAGTTAATGAATTACGGGACACATTATAGTTGTGGCTTGAATACTAATGACAATAGTAATAGTTAATATCAGTAACTTATTATAACACCCACTTGGTCGTTAGCGGCCGGACTGTCTAAAATGTGAATGTTGCTATCAAAGTCTGTCTCAAATGTAGATAGCAACTGTCATACTTTATCTCTGTTAGATATACAATTTGTTCCCAAACCTGTTGTGAATCTTTCACGTGAACGATGCATAATTGCTCAGGCGTTTTGCTTGACAAAATGACTGTGTTTAAACTAAAATGAACCAAAGTGGATGTGTAGCTTTCCGTCCTTCTGTCTGTCGTGTTGCTATGTTGATGTTGCTATCATTTCACTGTCCGTCCCCGTTAGCAGTAGCAACATTCCCACTTAATCTCCCATAAAACATTTAATTGTATCAAAGCCTTTCCATAATTATTCCAACCTAGTAAAATGTATTAAAGTTCATTCATCCAAACTATTTTTTATGCAGTTTACAGATAAGAGATCAACATAAACCAATATAAACTTCCAAATGTCCGTCCACTTCACGGAATAGGGAAATTTTTCTATATTAGGTAATTAATTACCATCCATTCTGCTTGGTGTGGTGTTATTCTCAACAATATAATGGGAATTGACATGCTAGTGCAAAAAAAATACTGCATCATGCATATTTAGCAAGTTTAAAGATGTTTCAATTTTTTCATTTTCATCGGGCAAAAATCGGTAGAGCCATAATTGATTTCTCATTGTGACCAAACTATTTGTCCAACAGCTCCAATTTTTTGGACAGTGTACTTTCCAGAATATTCTTCATTATTTTTGCATATCAAAGCATACATGGATATGCTTTTATTTTTTTATGGAAAAGACGGACAAGGACAGACATGAAGACGGACATTTCGTGAAATATGCCATATATAGCGTATTTATAAGCGACCTAGGATATATTGCAGTGACAGGAGTCAATTGAGTGTGGCATTCATGACAACATCCGCTTGGCGTCATTGCTGTGTTTGCAGATCTACCAAGTAACCTACAGTGGAGATTATTATTTTTGTGGCCAGCGGAAATATGTTGGGATGTGAATAATAACCTTAATTTATTGGATTAAATTTCTCATTATTCTCCATATAATAAACAAACAATAACATAGATCTAGATGTATACTGTTGGTCATAGATTGATACTTACATCCCAGCACACACATTCAATGGTTTTAATGTTGCCCAATGTTTTGGATCAAATTGATAGTTAATGCGTCTATTTTGGTGTAAAAATATATTTTTCATCACATTTTATCACTTTTATATCGTAAATTATACAAGTTGGCAATCTTTCGTAGTTGTTCTACCAACATCAGAAATTTAGCTCAATATTTTTGTTGCGCTACTGTATGCGTATGTATTACGCTAAATCAGCAAATATGGCAAAGCTCTCACAGTATAAGCTCTCACAGTATTCACAAGATTAAAATGTAAAACCCCATGGAAACAATCAGAAATATTATTTTTGAAACTGCTGTGATCCTTTTGTTGAGATTACTATATTTATTAAATGATAGCAGGACCGGGCCCACTCATGCCTACCCTCCGTGGGTCTGCTTTTACCCAAACTTAGAAGACCAGCGCGACGCGCTGGCCAATGAATCATGTCGGCAAAGAGTTCATTGTAACAATGTACATACTGGTATTTAGCATACCATAAGTGCTACGATTGTTGAACAACAATGCTTTTGAAGAAAGACAAACAATCCGTCAATAGTGTGGGTGTATTTAGCATTCTGCCCTTCATCATGTTTATCAACGCTATAATTGTTACCAAAAAGTTGAACGTTTGGAATTTCAGTTCATCATCTTAGTAGAAAAATTGAATTGATTTGGGATTGTTCATTGTTTTTGCGTTGAATAAGCCGGAATGGGACCTGGAAGCAATCACGTTTGCAAACAGGAAACTGATAGCCTACAGAAAGTTCTAGCCTTCAAATGAGTAGAGTTTTTTTCTCCATTCATGGCCATTTTATCCTTGATGATTTGCAGGGGTCCACAAATAATGAGTGAAACGCACTACTGTGAAATATATGAAAAGTAATGGTCAAATGGACAAACAATATATGTTACTTCTTTCCTCAAATATATTCGTACGTGAATGTTTCGAAAAAATACCACAAATTATACTCCCATCCTGTTGGTCCTCAATATTGATGGGAGTATATATATGAAAAAATAAACGAAATTTTCATATATACTCCCATCAATATTGAGGACCAACAGGATTCCTTTCGATAGTTTCGCTTGTATCATGTTGTATAAGAACATGGATTGTATTCATGCATGACATAAACACAACAAGTGTAGGCCTATCCATCCAACTCAGATGTAAACAAACATCCGAAATGTGCCTCGATATGTTGACCATTCAATAGATGAGACAAAATGCATTCATTATTTCACTGTCACTAAACTATGTCTGCCAGAAAATTCTTCTTTATATCACGGTTTGACAGTTACAATTGGACAATTTTCCAAATACGTGATAATTGTTAACCCCAATAAAACAAAGGGCTCACAGTTTGGGGCCAAACTTTCCTGATTTCCATGACAAGATTGATGCTGAAATACTGCATATATTCTCGGAGTCGTTCTACTGGGAATGCTTACCTTCTCTTCATACAAGTTATTCCAACCGTTCGTGGATCAGCTGTTGGGGTCGCTGTAGATTACTGACTAGTTGATCCTATTAATAGACAGACAAAGCGCTACTGTCCGTGTTGTATCCCTGATCACATAATAGAATTGTGCTAAGTCTCATAATAACACAAGCAATTGAAACGAATATTTTCACCATTGTTCTCACCAATGCTGCATCAGGAGATCCCAATCCTCTTCGCGATTTTTGCTTCCAGTCCATCAGAAGAGGGAGATTTAGATAAAAAAAAATTAGATTGCACTCTTTTTAAGAAGTTAATTCCTACCACTCTGCAATGGTAAAACAAATAGTACCTCTCCAATCCAATTTCTAGATTTTGTCATTGTTCTAGTCACGTTTGCGTATTGTCAAGAGACAAATAAAAGTAAAAATAAACTGAGCTGAGTGCTGAGAATGGTAGAATATGCAGATACAACGGGAAATTCAATGAAAACAGAAAAACACGGGGAAACGAAAATAGCACGTTCCATTCTCTATTTAAGCCAGAATCTTATTCCAATGATTACCAACACAAATGGGATCCGCAAGCCACATTATTTCTACCGATAATAGAAACAATCTGTTAGAATATGAGTTCTCTCAATGAAAGTGCAATTTTAACATAAACGATATGTAATATTTTTTATGACAAATATCTGACTAGCAGGAAAAAGATCGCAGCTTTTTGCGATTCAGTACAAAACTTTTTTCTGCAACTCAATACCTCAATCCAATTCTGAATAGCTGTTGTGAGAGTGTAATATTTTGTCACCAATTCCCAAAGACGCAAATCCATTTTTGTCCAAGCCGATTGGTGTCGCGTGAATTACGCTGATACATAATATCGAACACGTCAGTCTCATTTTCAAGAAGAATTCTTTTGCTCATCACTGATGATGTTGTGCTGTAGAATCTGAACAGGAAAACTAATTGGGAAAAACTACTGTGACAGACATGATACAAATATGGCACTGAGGTTAGCGAATAACAAGTTTATTTGATGAAATCCGTTGGATTATTGTTGAAAATACAACTCTATTTAATGGAAACACAATTCGGTCATCAGGGTATGTACACATATACACGTGGAGGAGCAACCAAATCGATACGAATTGAAGTCCAAACGTGAAATATTGAAAAACTGAAACAGTTACGTTTTTTATTATTCACGAAGGTAATAAAGATTCATTGTATACATTTACAAGGAGAATAAGATTACACATAGACTACGACGAATTTATGAATGTGTCCAGTTGGGCAATACAAAAAACTGCTCTGTCTTGCAGCGAACAAAATCCCACCAAATCATTCTCCTGGAGGGCCAGTGAAAGTACAAAAGGCTAGAAGGACTTAGTAAAGTTCCTCAAGCGTGCTTGAGGTTACTTTAACCGTCTGAATAAATATTAATCTTCACTTGTTTGCTCTCTGCAGATACTTGATTGTTCTTTTTTTTTTAATCGTGCTATGGTGAAGAAGGTAATGCAAAGTGGAACGTGGAATTCATGTTTTAACACCAGAATTAGTATAAAATCATTTCGTTTTGTACGAATGCATGAACCAATCATACCTACTCCATAGCTACTAGAGCTCATGTCAAGCGTATGTGAATATCAGCATGAACTGGCTTTGAGAAACAACAAATACATCGGATATATAAGGGGAATACCCTACTTCATTCCCACCATCCAGTCCCACCATCGTCTACACGTCTTTTCCTGCTTTGTAAGTTCCTGGATAAATTCTAGGTCTGATTCCCCCATAAATCAACAATCAAAACATTATCCTCAACACAATCAAATTCCCAGACTCCCATGCTAGTCATGTTCATATATTTTCATAGGTCATAAAACCATGACAGAAATGGTCTAATTAGTGGCAATATTCCAACTAGACCTCTACTCAATACAGAACGAAATATTCTGATACAAGAACCATACTTTTTTCATTTTTGCGCTTACTTCAAACTAAATACCATCACAGAAAGGAATTTGAATTGGAAGGAAAATATACCGGTCTGCATCAAAGAATAAGACTGGCCAATGTGAGGTCTGGCGACTCGAACTGTAAGAGCTTTTAAATAACTTAGGTATGAGCGAAAGCCAAAAAAGGTGCAAATATTTCGAAACACACATTCGACATCACACATGAAGGATTCACACGTGCATGACTGAAATTCAATTACAACATTCAGAATAACAATACTTTGTTGATATTTTACTTGTATTACTTAATTAAACGGGGAGGAAACCCGGAAGTAATCACATTTGCAAACAGGAAACTGACACAGGAAGCCCGCACGGTTAATGGAGAAAAGTGAGGTCTCTTCTACTTCCCCTTTGTGCTGAGGTGACGCCGAAACATTACGTGATCACTGTAAGTGTGACACCGAGCCATGACAGTTTTATTTACATCTGCTTGCCAATGGTGAGAGATATTCACGACTACAACTTGACTCTAATTTGAGCTCAACACGAGAACAAGTTTGAAAAACAAAACAACCAGCCAGGTATAACAAAACTAATAACAATGGTAATACTGTTTCTGCCAAGTGTGTCTTCTATGTACAATAATGTCTACACAAAACACATGCTTTTTATGCTGCATCCAAAAAAACTATACGGCAATATATGTCACATTTGGCTGAAATATGGTGATTCGTAGAAACATTATTCCTGTTATCCTGCACGTGTTTTATCTTTTGTCTCGATATTTGGAACTGGTCCCATTCCACTTTTGTATTCTGAGATCATTTGAAGAAACACACTTTCGCATAATTCATGCATTTCATGACTTGAGACTGCTATAATAAAATCAGTTACATAAACTGATTTTATTCGGGACATAAGTCTACATGTAACTTTGAATTTTAACACCACTTCTTCAAACATGTAATTAAACAAGTCATCCTTATTAAGCAAAGCGTTATAGGTAGGCCGAACAGTTGAGCCAGCACTTTACTGAGCTTCAACATTCAAAACCGTAACCCTGATCACAAAAGCGAATAATGTCAGAGCTCATGATGAAAAGTTCAAATGAGATGGACTTGCTACAGTTTTCATTATTGCCTCACCTTCGCTTCCTGTCGTGCTCCAAAGACAGAAGAGGGAGGATCAGATCAAGAGTCTACAGTCATCAGATATAACATCTCTTTCAATCCAATATCTAGGCACTGTGTTTGTTCTAGTCACGTTTAAGGATTGTCAACAGACACAATGGCAGTACAAAGTCTGAGTTGAGTGCCGAAATTGCTAGGATATACAGATACTATGGAAAACTCGAAAACAGAAGAAGTAATCATGAACCGATATGAAAATCCAATCTTCATATATCTTGATATAATGTCACATACCCTTATAATACAATATAATGACACTAGCATCTACAAAGTTTGCTCTGGCTATTTTCTCAACGGACATTTAGTGGGAGAGATGTGTATCAAAATATTGTTTCTTGATTTTGTATGCATTGTATCCCAATTCCATATGGTGTGCTTTAGAAACCGGAACTCTGCCCTGAAGACGTTATTTCAGTTTTGTATTGTTATCATCAAAATCTTCTGGTCATAATGGTAACAGGTTGATACATACATTACATACATCTAATGTACATATCCATACATAAATAAAGTAAACATTAATTCAAGTGATGAATGGATCACTTGAACGCTTCTATGAGTTTGTCATTGGGCACACTCACATTAACTTGGGGTATATACACGATGACATGTCGAATCTGGTGAGAATACCCAAAATGCAGTTCACATTTATGATATTAACTCACGTGTGGTTATATTATGTAGTGGTCTATAATATTACGTATATATAGCGTATTTATAAGCGACCTAGGATATATTGCAGTGACAGGAGTCATTGCCTGTGTTTGCGGGTCTACCAAGTAACCTACTGTGGAGATTATTATTTTTGTGGCCATCGGAAATATGTTGGGATAGGAAAGTTTATGTGATTAATAACCTTGATTTATTGGATTAATTTGCTCATTATTCTCCATATAATAAACAAAGAATAACATAGATCTAGATGTATATTGTTGGTCATAGATCGATACTTACATCCGAGCACAGACATTCAATGGTTCTAATGTTGCCCAATGTTTTGGATCAAATTGATAGTTAATGCGTCTATTTTGTTGTAAAAAAATATTTTTCATCAGATTTTATCACTTTTATATCGTAAATTATACAAGTTGGCAATCTTTTGAATTGTTGTACCAACATCAGAAATTTAGCTCAATATTTTTGTTGCGCTACTGTATGCGTATGTATTACGCTAAATCAACAAATATGGCAAAGCTCTCACAGTATAAGCTCTCACAGTGTTTACAAGATTAAACTGTAAAACCCCATGGAAACAATCAGAAATATTATTTTTGAAACTGCTGTGATCCTTTTGTTGAGATTACTATATTTACAAGTAACCTACAGTGGAGAGAATTATTTTTGTGGCCAGCGGAAATATGTTGGGATGGGAAAGTTTATGTGATCAGTAGCCTTAATTTTTGGATTAAAGAACATATCTATCGATGTATATCTAAGCCCAGACATTCAATGGTTTTAATGATGCCCAATGTTTTGGATCAAATTGATAGTTTATTCGTCTATTTTGGTGTAAAAAAAAACATTTGTCATCACATTTTATCACTTTTATATCTTAAGCTATAAAAGTTGGCAACCTTTCGTAATTGTTCTGTCAACATCAGAAATTTAGCTCAATATTTTTGTTGCGCTACTATATGCGTATGTATTACGGTAAATCAACAAATATCGCAAAGCTCTCACAGTATTTGCGTTTATTCACAAGATTAAAATGTAAAACCTCATGGAAACAATCAGAAATATTATTTTTGAAAGTGCTGTGATCCTTTTGTTGAGATTACTGTATTTAACAAAGAATAGCAGCATGAGCAGGACCGGGCCCACTCATATCTACCCTCCGTGGGTCTCATTTTAGGCAAACCTAGAAGACCAGCGCGACGCGCTGGCCAATTAAATGATAGCAGGACCGGGCCCACTCATGCATACCCTCCGTGGGTCTGCTTTTACCCAAAATTAGAAGACCAGCGAGACGCGCTGGCCAATGAATCATGTCTGCAAAGAGTTCATTGTAACAATGTACGTACTGGTATTTAGTATACCATAAGTGCTACGATTGTTGAACAACAATGCTTTTGAAGAAAGACAAACAATCCGTCAATAGTGTGGGTGTATTTAGCATTCTGCCCTTCATCATGTTTATCAACGCTATAATTGTTACCAAAAAGTTGAACGTTTGGAATTTCAGTTCATCATCTTAGTAGAAAAATTGAATTGATTTGGGATTGTTCATTGTTTTTGCGTTGAATAAGCCGGAATGGGACCTGGAAGCAATCACGTTTGCAAACAGGAAACTGATAGCCTACAGAAAGTTCTAGCCTTCAAATGAGTAGAGTTTTTTTCTCCATTCATGGCCATTTTATCCTTGATGATTTGCAGGGGTCCACAAATAATGAGTGAAACGCACTACTGCGAAATATATGAAAAGTAACGGTCAAATGGACAAACAATATATGTTACATCTTTCCTCAAATATATTCGTACGTGAATGTTTCGAAAAAACACCACAAATTATACTCCCATCAACATTGGGGACAAACAGGATTCCTTTCGATAGTTTCGCTTGTATCATGTTGTATAAGAACATGGATTGTATTCATGCATGACGTAAACACAACAAGTGTAGGCCTATCCATCAAACTCGGATGTAAACACACATCCGAAATGTGCCTCGATATGTTGACACTTCAATAGATGAGACAAAATGCATTCATTATTTCACTGTCGCTAAACTATGTCTGCCAGAAAATTCTTCTTTATATCACGGTTTGACAGTTACAATTGGACAATTTTCCAAATACGTGAAAATTGTTAACCCCAATAAAACAAAGGGCTCACATACTTTGTTTTGTCACATAATGCTATGGGGACAAACTTTCCTAATTTCCATGACATGATTGATGCTGAAATACTGCATATATTCTCGGAGTCGTTCTACTGGGAACGCTTACCTTCTCTTCATACAAGTTATTCCAACCGTTCATGGATCAGCTGTTGGGGTCGCTGTAGATTACTTACTAGTTGATCCTAATAATAGACAGACAAAGCGCTACTGTCCGTGTTGTATCCCTGATCACATAATAGAATTGTGCTAAATCTCATAATAATAAAAGCAATTGAAACGAATATTTTCACCATTGTTCTCACCAATGCTGCATCAGGAGATCCCAAATCCTCCTCACGATTTTTGTTTCCAGTCCGTCAGAAGAGGGAGATTTAGATAAAAAAAAACTTGATTGCACTTTTTTAAGAAGTTAATTCCTACCACTCTGCAATGGTAAAACAAATAGTACCTCTCCAATCCAATTTCTAGATTTTGTCATTGTTCTAGTCACGTTTGCGTATTGTCAACAGACAAATAAAAGTAAAAATAAACTGAGCTGAGTGCTGAGAATGGTAGAATATGCAGATACAACGGGAAATTCAATGAAAACAGAAAAAAACGGGGAAACGAAAATATCACGTTCCATTCTCTATTTAAGCCAGAATCTTATTCCAATGATTACCAACACAAATGGGATCCGCAATCCACATTATTTCTACCGATAATAGAAACAATCTGTTAGAATATGAGTTCTCTCAATGAAAGTGCAATTACAAAACCTTTTTCTGCAATTCAATACCTAAATCCAATTCTGAATAGCTGTTGTGAGAGTGTAATATTTTGCTGGGGGTATTGTCACCAATTCCCAAAGACGCAAATCCATTTTTGTCCAAGCCGATTGGTGTCACGTGAATTACGCTGATACATAATATTGAACACTTCAGTCTCAGTTTCAAGAAGAATTCTTTTGCTCATCACTGATGATGTTGTGCTGTAGAATCTGAACAGGAAAACTAATTGGGAAAAACTACTGTGACAGACATGATACAAATATGGCACTGAGGTTAGCGAATAACAAGTTTATTTGATGAAATCCGTTGGATTAATTGTTGAAAATACAATTCTACTTAATGGAAACACAATTCGGTCATCAGGGTATGTACACATATACACGTGGAGGAGCAACCAAATTGATACGAATTGAAGTCCAAACGTGAAATATTGAAAAACTGAAACAGTTACGTTTTTATTATTCACGAAGGTAATAAAGATTCATTGTATACATTTACAAGGAGAACAAGATTAAACATAGACTACGACGAATTTATGAATGTGTCCAGTTGGGCAATACAAAAAACTGCTCTGTCTTGAAGCGAACAAAATCCCACCAAATCATTCTCCTGGAGGGCCAGTGAAAGTACAAGAGGCTAGAAGGACTTAGTAAAGTTCCTCAAGCGTGCTTGAGGTTATTTTAACCGTCTGAATAAATATTAATCTTCACTTGTTCGCTCTCCGCAGATGCTTGATTGTTCTGTTTATTTGAATCGTGCTATGGTGAGGAAGGTAATGCAAAGTGGAACGTGGAATTCATGTTTTAACACCAAAATTAGTATAAAATCATTTCGTTTTGTACGAATGCATGAACCAATAATACCTATTCCATAGCTATTAGAGCTCATGTCAAGCGTATGTGAATATCAGCATGAACTGACTTTGAGAAACAACAAATGCATGGGATATATAAGGGGAATACCCTACTTCATTCCCACCATCCAGTCCCACCATCGTCTACACGTCTTTTCCTGCTTTGTAAGTTCCTGGATAAATTCTAGGTCTGATTCCCCCATAAACAACATTCAGAACATTATCCTCAACACAATCAAATTCCCAGACTCCCATGCTAGTCACGCTCATATATTGTCATTGGTCATAGAACCATGACAGAAATGGTCTAATTAGTGGCAATATTCCGACTAGACCTCTACTCAATACTGAACGAAATATTTTGATACAAGAACCATACTTTTTTCCATTTTTGTTCTTCCTTCAAACTAAATACCATCACAGGAAATGAATTTGAATTGGAAGGAAAATGTAGCGGTCTGCATCAAAGAATAAGACTGGCCAATGTGAGGTCTGGTGACTCAAGTGACTGGTGACTGCATGAGGTTTTAAATAACTTAGGTAAGAGCAAAATCCCAAAAACGTGCAAATATTTCGGAACACACATTTGACATCACGCATAAAGGATTCACATATGCATACAAGTGAAATTCAATTACAACATTCGGGATAACAACACTATGTTGATATTCTACTTGTATTACTTAATTGAACGGGGAGGAAACCTGGAAGTAATCACATTTGCAAACAGGAAACTGACACAGGAAGCCCGCACGGTTAATGGAGAAAAGTGAGGTCTCTCCTACTTTCCTTTTGTGCTACTGTGATCACTGTAATTGTGACACCGAACCATGACAGTTTTATTTACATCTGCTTGCCAATGGCGAGAGATATTCACGACTACAACTTGACTCTAACTTGAGCTGAACACGAGAACAAGTTTGAAAAACAAAACAACCAGCCAGGTAAAACAAAATTAATAACAATGATATTACTGTTTTTGCCAAATGTGTCTTCTATGTACAATATCGTCTACACAAAACACATGCTTTTTATGCTGCATCCAAAAAGACTATACAATATATGTCACATTTGGCTGAAATATAGTGATTCGTAGAAACGTTATTCCTATTATCCTGCTCGTGTTTTTATCTTTTGTCTCTATTTTTGGAACTGGCCCCATTCCAACTTTGTTTTCTGAGATCATTTGAAGAAACACATTTTCACATAATTTTTGCATTTCATGACTCGAGACTGCTATAACGAAATCAGTTACATAAACTGATTTTATTCGGGACATAAGTCTACATGTAAATTTGAATTTTAACATCACTTCGTCAAACATGTAGATAAACAAGTCATCCTTATTAAGCAAAGCGTTATAGGTAGGCCGAACAGTTGAGCCAGCACTGTACAGAGCTTCAACATTCATAACCGTAACCCTGATCACAAAAACGAATAATGTCAGAGCTCATGATGAAAAGTTCAAATGAGATGGACTATCTTTGCTACAGTTTTCATTACTGCCTCACCTTCGCTTCCTGTCGTGCTCCAAACACAGAAGAGGGAGGGTCAGATCCAAAGCACTGTGTTTGTTCTACTCACGTTTAAGGATTGTCAAGAGACACAATGGCAGCACGAGTAAGTCTGACCTGAGTGCCGAAAAAGCTAGTATATGCAGATATTATGGAAAATTCGAAAACAGAAGAAATTACTAAGAACTGAAGATGAAAATATAATCTTCATATATCTTGATATAATGACACATACCCTTAATATAATACAATATAATGCCCCTGGCATCCACAAAGATCTGGCTATTTTCTCAACTGACCTTAAGTAGGATTGATATGTGTCTAAATATTGTTTCTTGATTTGTATCTTAGATGAACTGAATGGATTTGAGATTGATTTCCAATGCTAATATTGTTATTGCTTTGAATAAGCGCAAAAATGGCACCTTGAAGCAATCAAATTCGCAAACAGGACATTGATAGCATACAGAAGGCTCCAACCTTCCAATGAGTAGAGTGATTATTTCTCTATTCTTGGCCAATTTATCCTTGTTAATTTGCAGGCGTCTACAAATAGTTATTGAACCGCACTACTTGGAATTGTGAAGTATATCAAAAGTTACTCTCAAATGCTGGACGAACAATATATGTTACATCTTTCCTCAATTATATTCCAACGCGAAAGAACAAAACAGAACATTTTCTTATCAATATTAAAGACTAACAAGATTCCTTTCCATGTTTTCGCTTGTATAAACACGTGTTTAAAATGCATACATGGCGTGTGTCCATCAAACTCGGATGTACACAAACCCTCGATATGCTTCGATATTATGAACATTAAAATGGATAAGACAAAATATATTAATTAGTTCGCTGTCAATAAACTATGTCTGCCAGAACAATTGTCTTTATATCAGGGTTCGATGTCAACGATTTATATCAACGATGTATTCATTCGAATAAATGACTTCATGACCACAGACTTCATGTTGTCACATAGTTTGTGGGGAAAAAAATATCTTCTGTTCTATGGCACGATTGATACCGAAATGTAATTTCGAGAAATATTGTATATATTCTCGTCGACTACCTCAAAAAATCGTTTTGCTGGGAAATGCTTATCTCCTCTTCATGCATGTCCTCTTCAACTGTTCGTGCATCAGTTGTTGGGGTCGCTATGCATTACCAACTTGATTGTAATTGGTTTTGCTTCTATCTTCGAGTGTCTGTCGTTTTGTATCCCTGATCACATAACAGAATTGTGCTAAATCTCATAATAACCAACGCAACTGAAACGAATATTTTCACCATTGTTATCACCGATGCTGCATGGGAGTCCCAATAGTCCTCTGGATTGTTGCTTCCACTCCGTCATAAAAGGAGATTGAGATAAAATTTTAGAATGTACTTTCTTAAGAAGTTAAGTCGACAATTGTGCCAGGGTAAAACAAATACGTACCCATCCAATCCAATTTCTAGATTCTGTCATTGTTCTAGTCACGTTTCGTATTGTCAACAGACACAGAGTACAACGAAAACTGAGTTTGGTGCCGAGAATGGTAGGATATACAGAAACAACGGGGAATTCAATAAAAAACAAGAAAAAAAAACACGAGGAAACGAAAATTGCTCATTCCATTCTCTATTTTTGTCAGAATCTAAAGTTAAAGATTACCAACGGGAATTTGATCCACAATCGATATATTTTCTACCGATAATACACACAACCTGAGAGAATATGAATTCACATAATAAAACTGTAATTTTAGTATATTACGTAATTTTTTATATCATATACTTGTATGATACGAACACTGGCATGAGGGCATCTACAAGATTCAACTGACCCGTACACGCCAAATTAATATTGTCTTTCCTACTGGGATGAGTTTATTGTAATTACTTTTCCTCATGATAATGGCCTTCCAAGTACTGTACATGGCCATCCCCGTGTGGTCAATGGGTCCTGTCGCACGACTGTCTCTGGACTGAACTTATTCGTTTGTCTGAATACAGCAACAGTCAGTGAAACTGTCCGAAGGACTGGATATTGTCAACATTCAGTTTGAAAATGAACTGACACTATCTGTGATTAGATTATGACAATTTCTCTGTTCTGTTTTGGGTATCGCTAAGTAGTCAAATAATTTTTTTTGTATAAACTTTATTCAATGATTCCCAAACAAGCAATAGCTTATGTGAATGGGTCTCAACACAAATAAATCAATATTTACACACAACATAAATGGCGGTATCAATGAAATACATATATCTATTCAGTACAGTACAAGTGTCTTGACACATACCGAGATCGATCATCAGACAGATCATTACTGGAATTATATATATTGATTCGAGGGTAGGTCCCTTAAAAAAAATCAGTCAGTGGAAGAGCTACGTCCACCTGGCAAGTAAAAACGGCCGGACCTTTCAATAAACTTGAGAGCTGAGTCTATTATGAATGAATTAGTTTCTAGGGAATTTCGTACATCCCCGCACATCACTATACTCGTATCAACTCGTAAGCCTTCAAGTGCATCAAACAAAATTGTTCTGGGAGCATTATATGAAGGGCAATGCAAGAAGTGTTCGGGATTCCTGGAAATGGCCACAATGACATCTCGAGCTGTCAATCACATGTAAGTTATGATGGAGATGGTGGTTCAATGCACTACAGCCCATTCTAAGTCGAGTCAACATAACGTTCAATCTACGTTCACCCCGATATAACAAGTTATTGCGTGGAGTATCATTACGAGAAAGTGTTCGTTTAAATGATAAGACGCTGGTCATGTTTCTAACCGTCATGGGTAGTAAATTCCATTCGTTAATAGTTGAATGGAAAAATGACAATTGCAAACGATTTATTCGTGATAGACTACTGCTGAATTTGTGAATAAATAAATAAATTTATTCACACCACTTCTTCTTGGTGCAAAATTATTCATCCGTTTGAAAGCTATGCTTGCCGGGCACAAATAAGATTGAAATTCTAAAAAAAAAACGTGGGGAATAGGTGTCACACTGCAAAATAGCGTGATATTTGAGTCCACTGTTATGTCAAAAAAATTAAGCTCGAGCGTGGAAACGTAATGTAGGGTTCGGCGACCCCACGAGATCAAGGGCGCTGCAGCTACCCGATTATGTAAACATACTTGGCTGCGATGTGAATCTCAGTGAGGGGCTGACCCCAGAAATGACGCCGAGAGAACCCAGTGGTTTGAAAGGTACGGCACCAATGTAGGGTTCGGCGACCCCACGATAAAGAGATATACCCCATTACTGGAGTGTCGCCGAATGTCTTATAAACCTGTCCGCACGTTCACGCTATAACCGTGGTGTCACTACTAGGTAGCCACCACGTCATAACGCTACAGTAACAACACAATCCAATCCCAGGCAAAGTGTTATAGTCACATTTGCACATTGTCAACTGGAATAATGAAACCATTTGTAAAACAGAACAGAACAGGGGGATATATAGATAACATAATGACAACAATAATTTATTTGCTATAAAACGCTCTGCAACACATTGTGGAATTCTAAGAAGGCTTCGCATAAAATAGGATTGAGATAACTCAATGAAAACAGGAACGAATGTGGATAATCATGAAACAAAAGCTCATTTAATTTTATTCACCAATTACGCCAGAATTAGGATTTAATAATTACCAGCAGTAAAGTCATCATACACACGACGAGTCACGATCCACTATCATGCCGCTGCACATAACTAAACTGTAACTCGACACCGGATAATACCAGACAATTTGTTCAGTATTTTCAATTCATGGCATGATGCGACTCAGCAAGGAAGAGAATCACATTCACCAATTTTAACATGAACCACGTGTGAATAAACTTATATAATAAATTATAATGAATTTTCTATCGCCATCATTGCCACAAGTTTCGACGAAATATTCCTGAAATAGAAACAATGTCATTTTTATGAACATCCAAACACAGTGTACGATCAATAACAGAACGAAAACCAACCGAAAGTACAATGGTGAGACAATAATGGAATACCACTGAATGTGCAATGGATAATTGTATTGTTCCTCCTCTTTTCATCGGTGTTGGTATGCGGTGGTCAAAGGGTCCAGTGTTAGTGGGAAATTCTTCGTTTGTTCAAATGTAACGATTGTCGACCACCGAAGAGTATCTTATAAGAAGGGTAAAAGGTTATTGGATATGTCTATCACTGTTCTGGAATCAACCACATTCAGATACTTTTTATTCAATAGAATCTTTATTCCACTCAAAATCACACCACTTGTCTTGGGTACAGCAACAGCCAAAATTGAAACTGTAATCCGACGGACTGGATATTTTCAACATTCCATCATTGAGAATTACAATGATGAAATACCACTATGCTAACTGTGCAGTATGGTAATGTTTGGGTATCGTTAGGTAATCAAGAAAATTCATTCACACCATTTGTTCTAGGTGCAAAATCATTCATCCGTTTGAAAGCTATGCTTGCCGGGCAAAATAAGATTGAAGTTCTAAAAAAAAACATTGGCAATTTTAGAGTCTATTGTTATGACAAAACGTCAAGCTCGACCATCGAGCTTGGAAATAGCAACACTTCAAATCCCAGGCAATGTACTATAGTCACGATTGCACATCGTCAACTGACACAATGAAACCATAAATAAAACACAGTTCCGAAGAAGAGGATAGACAGATGATATAATGACAATAATAATTTATTTGCTATAAAACGCTCTACAACACATTGTGGAATTCTCAGAGCACTTCGCATAAAATAGGATTGAGACACCTCATTGAAAACAGAAACAAATATGGATAACCATGAAACGGAAAAAACTCATTTAATTTTATTCTCCCATTACGCCAGAATCACAATTTTATAATTACCAGCAGAAAAGTCATCATAGACAGGATGAGACACGATCCACAAACATTAGTTCCGGCAGCACTCTTATGCCACTCCATATGACCAAATTGTAAATCGACACCCTGATATTACCAGTCATATTTATTCAGCATGTTCATTTCGTGCAATGATGCATGCCAGTGACGAAGAGAATTACCACTTTTAACATGAACCACGTGTGAATAAATTTATCACTCTATCGCCATCAATACCACACGTTTTGATGAAATATTTCTGGAATAGAAAAAAAACACAATAAATATCTTCCTTGAAGACCGCTGGCGTCAGCGGGGGGGGGGGGGGGGTCATTATGAAATGTAATCGTTTTTACTATACATCTGATGGGATCCTGAACTGTGCAGCAACCTATTAAACATTTCATATATCCAAAATAAACCTCATGAAATGGGTGTATGAAAAGTGCATGGCTGCCCAATAAGTTTTCTGGCATATTGTTATTGGTAGGCCTATACTGTGAATTTATTTGGCTGTAGTGCCAGATATGTTAGCATATGTTAAATGCTCCCTGGATATTCTAACGTTGGTTTCGGTTATTGAGGTTGATTACATTCTGTCATTTTTATGAACGTCCAAGCACCATATACTGTATGATCCATAACAGAACGGAAAGCAACTAACAGTATTTTTATTTTCAAGTGTGAAGACTTACTATGGTGGGACAATGATAGATTGACGCTAACTGTACAATGGATAATTGTAATGTTCCTCCTCTTTTCATTGGCGTTGGTATGCGGTGGTCAAAGTGCCCTGTCTTGGTGCAAGCTTCTTCGTTCGTCCGAATGTAACATTGTCGACCACTTATAAGTTTTATAGAAAAAGGGGGAACGTCTGGAATACGTTTACAACTGCTCTGGAATCAACCCTCATTCAATCACTACTCATTCAATATTATATTTACTCCACTGTTCCCGAACATACAATAATACAGCACAGAAATATATGTAGATGAACGAAACAGTGGCAGGTGGACGCCAAGAGCTGACGAAGACGTGACCTAGGTATATAGTATACAAGTATCGTAATTTTATCAGTACTGCAAGTAGAAATCTGGTGATATATGAACAATGGTTTATACATAATTTTATCAGTACTGCAAGTAGAAATCTGGTGATATGAACAATGGTTTATACATAATGGGGGAAGGATAGTACTCAGTATATTGTGACAATAATGATAGAAATCTGTATTAGTCCAATCATAGTGTTAGATTTCGGTTTCAATCAAGTTATTATGATACCGGAAACGAAGACAAACTAATTTACCAAATGGAGTTCACATAGCAGACTCCTATTTAGCAAAGGAACCAATATAGCTCAGAGAGGTAATTTAGCTCAGATTTGGTCCTCTGGCCGAAAGTCGAAAGTTAAATTTTGCATGTTTGTGACACAATATCCCGAGGTGTCATTTCAAATGACAACCAAGTGTTAATGAGAATGGGAGTTCCAATACACCATCAATGTTGGAGTGTGTGAATCAGTCTGCTTCAGGCAAAATGATGAGGTAAGATGAGAAAGTGTCTGTTTGCCTTTAATCCTCAGTGACATGTGAAAACTCAGACTAGGATAAACAAGGATGTGTCACACAACATACCGTCATCAATCATGGTTTTTCTCTGTGTCAGACGGCAACTTCTAAAACTTGTCACACCACACTGGTTCATTATTCAGCTTCCGTGATATGAAGTGTCACAATGAGCAAGTCACCACGAAAAATTAAACCATTTTCAACACCCAAAATAATGTTCAATTATTTAGTTATCAACTAGATATTATCAAAGATTACTATTTCGAACATACCATAAACACAAAACCAAAGCTAATTCCCATGTGCAAGGCTCAACCTATTGCCACCTGGTTCATCTTTGACAAGATCCTGGATAATTGAACGCAGGTAAGATACGTTTTGCAATCATTTTGTTTTAGCTTCAGAAATGCAGTTGACATAGTTGGTGACTGCTCTCATCTTTTCTGAGAAGATCGAAATAAATACTGTTTCATGAAATGTCTGCACTTTCAGTAATATCACCTGACTCAGTTTTGATTGCTCTGAATGTACTTCATACTTGGTACTCGAATCCTGAATAGTTGAATACTGGTGGATCGTACTGACACATCTCTTCAGCACAGACCGTTTTGATGATTAATAGATTGATAGCAAGTCAACGAGAAGATGCTTCTTCATACTAGTGGAGCCACTGTCCAAAAGTTGTGGGGATATACCGAGCGAATAGTATGGACAAGTGACGACATTTATGCGAAACACAAACATTTTTGGTTGTCACCAGCTCAACTATGAGATGGCTGAATATAACAAAAGTCATCAACATCCATCTGAAGACATATTCTGCTTTCGATTATGTCTTACCAATATTCAGTTCTCATGGCTATAGAGAACACTGTTGCATCTGTTTATCCGTCATCACTCAACAACAGTACTCATGTCTTCAATTGGAATACCCCATGGTTACTTGGAACATTGCTGTAATTCCTACCCTAGGTGAATCTGAACTGAGGAAAATTGTGCTGGTTTTCTTGCTCTCGTTCCGGAGACTGTGTGTGTCCCTCACGTTGAATGATGTCTGATCGGAGGAGATCCCAGACATGAGACATTGATTGGAGGGAGATAATAGTGATTGGTAGCAGCGAAGTGACTCATAAACGTCAGGTTTTACGTCAATGATACATTATATCTCCAATTCTCATTTGGTTATAAAGCAGTTCAAAATATACCGATATAGATAACAATATACATTAGTTTAATGTAAAGGAGGTATAGACATAATGTCATGGCGACGAAAAGTTCAAAAGATTCATAGATTCCAGGTATATGATATATCTGTTGTTGGCACGAAATAGTATAAAGCAGAGGAAAACAAACCTATCCTTGTGTATGATCATCATAAATAAAGGATCCCGAATGCTAAACAAAAATGCAACAACAACAATATGATTCTACTATTGATTTATTTCATTATAGAAGTAAATCAGTGAGAACGTTCGCTATACCCTGCTCATTTCATCTCAAAATTGTTCAATAAGTTTTTGTGTATTCATATACTTACTACATTACCTTTTCGTACATACTGTTTTTCAGTAGCTTTATTAATTTGACATCCATGTGCAGCAACGGAATTTTAAACTGACACGGAGTGGAAAGTTCGTGGTGGCTTAGAATTTGATGAGCTGGAAAGGCTTGTGCGACTGGTATCAGGTGTCTAATTGTCCTAAATGTCAGACATGGCTGGAGGCAAGTAATGAACTAGACTTTTGAGTCGCTCCGACGTGTCTTATTGTATATTATTTTCATTATATCGTGGCTATACGATATTTGTAGATGTTCAGTGATATGTGTTTGCGAATTCATAGCGCACAGTTCTTGTTCCCAACTAATAAAGGGTTTGGAAAGGGAAGTTCTATCATGATCGCCAGTCCAGGCTACGAGATGAAACTGGTGAATGAGGTAGTACTACAAAACAACAAACAAAGAGGAATATTTGAGACATCGTTTGGTGTCACCGCCAAGTATTGAAAATACTTTTTTCCACTAATAATTCAACCACGTTATCGTGTTACCTTATATTTCACGGAAGGCGAATGAGCTCTCACTTGCAAGAGGATATCACTCGGTGATTTGTTCTCAAAGCTACTTTCCATGTAGTTCCCATTTTACAGTAGTCGTCCATTGTCTGCGGAGGCAATGGGGTACATTATCGAAAGTTACAAAGTGTTTGTGTCTTCCTGTAAATAGACCCACGTTGCCATATAAAGGCATTCCAATTTTCACAGTTCAATCATGCATGACTAAAATTAATCGATATTCATAGGACATTGTCGGTGCTGACCAGTAAGGCGACTAAAATTTGTCAACAATACTGACTTTGTTATGCATGGAAGGTTTTCCCAGAAGAGGGCATTAAATGCAACGTGGGTCTTCAATGAAAGCCTTCAATGAATTTGCAATTGGCGTAGGTACCCCATTCTTGGAAGCACTTCCCTGAGTGGCGGATGTGGCGATATATTTCAAAATAATGATTGACGATATAACATTTACAGTCAGCTATACCTCAAATTCAGAACACGTGCGAGTTATTCATTTAGTGAATATATTGATTGACTTGTTAATTATATTGTTTGAAGGTTTATTGAATTATCAATGGTTCAGCATGTCAGGCTACACATGTACATCATAGTCAAACATGTGAGAGATTCAACAAAATTATTATGTATATAATGTGCATAATACATACTGATGTATACCGTGATAACTGATAACACACAACCGTATTCACCTAACCCATAGACGTCAATTGGAACAGGCAAGGCAAGTCACAGACATGGATTAATCAGTTTTACCTGACCCAGGGCACAACTATCGTTGGGGGGGGGAGTTCAACACTCAAGAAATCGACCTAGTACCCATAGCAAACCCAGGAAGAGGAAATAAACAAAACTTGTCGTGTAGCCGTTTGAAGGGTTGAAGTCAAGTAATAATCAGTCAAACAAAGTGTGTTATTGGCAAGCCAGCATTAACAATTCTTTCTTCCATACAGTGTGTTCATGACTCGTTCACGTTCTCCACTTTCGACTTATTGAATATTCAACACTCGATCACATAGCAAGTAATCCCCAGGCACCATAACCTCACACTACTGACTAAGTGTACTCGTGTAAATACTTTCAAAGACGTTTTGTAAATAATTAGCTTTATATTACAATACTTGTACTTGGGGAGGGGGGTCGGGAGCATCGAGAAAACCGTGTAGCCACCACCGTTCGATACTGTGATACATAAATATTGGTAATGAAGGACAATTGTAATCTTGTCTATATAACACACCATACTTACGCAGTCTTACTATGTTTTGTCTTTGTATATGCCTTGCCTTTCGTGCCTCCTCTTACTCTTCGGGAGATCTCTTGGGTCACAGTGGGAGCGTGGGTCCACTCACGGTCCTTGTCCGGTCGCTTGATTCGTGAGTATACACATGCATTTGTAAAATTCATTGTTATCTCATTACACACTCGTCATGGAAGTTGACGATATTGACAAATTGAACGAGGAAATGAATAATTTATGTTTGGAGCGATGCTTTGCGGATAATGATGAAGCGACAGATCAGTGTCCAAACTTATCAATTGATAGCCGTTATCAAGATATCGATCAATTAACACGCTTCATCGCGGATGCAAATGGAATTAAAATTATGCATCTAAACATTCAGTCACTATCATCAAAATACCATCATCTGAGGGATTTGATAGCATCCCTGTCTGATAAAAGCATACGTTTAGATTTTATTTTATTATGCGAAACTTTTCTGCATGAAAGCAACGCCAATTTATTTGACATCCCGGGCTATAAATTTATTCATAAAAGCAGATCAAACATGAGTAGGGGTGGAGTTGCAATATATGTGAATGACAATATTGAATATAGATTGAGAGACGACCTCAGCATATTTGAGGAGGGCCAGTTTGAATCAATTTTTATTGAAGCAAATCTTTGCAATAAGATGACGGTGGTTGGGGAAATATATCGGGTGCCAAACAGTAATCCAGACGCCTCTGTTAAACGATATGAATCGATATTATCTAATATAAAGCGTAACACAAATGTTATAATTGGTACTGACCAAAATTTTGATCTTCTTAAAGTGGAATCACATAAACAGACGAATGAATTGTTCAATGCAATGTTTACATATTCCCTAATCCCCACAATAACCAAACCTACCAGAATAACTCATTCATCTACCACCTTAATCGACAATATCTACATCAAATACAACATAAACATGACCGTGGCATCTGCTATTCTCTTGTCGGACATGTCGGACCATTTACCAATATTCTGCACATTGGGTGAACAGAGCCAGCGAGTTATACGGAACGAGAGTAAAAAACCATTAATATTCGAGTCTAGAAAGCTAACTGAACATGCCATAAATAAAATCAAACAAAGTATTGAACACTATAACTGGAATTTGCTGCATGATTTAACTGTTGATGAAGCATGCGTTCACTTTACTAAGATACAAACCGATATAATGAACAAACACGCCCCAGTCAAAAAGGTAACTATCCCCCATAAACACATAATTAGGGATCCCTGGGTAACCAAAGGGTTGATGCGATCGTCACGCACGTGTCATAAATTATATAGCCAAGTCCTCACCAAGTCGAAATCATCAACTGCATATAAGGATTACATAAAATATAGGAATTCATATAATAAGTTAAAAACCACTGCAAAGCAAATGTACTACGCCAATCTTTTCGAAGAGCACAAGCAAGATATCAGGAAAACATGGAAAATAATCAACTCTACAATAGGAAAAACAAAGGATAAATCCACAGTGAGCAATTATTTTAAATTAGGTGATCTGAAAGTAACTGAACCGCAACCTATCGCAGAAAAATTTTGTCAATACTTCACTGACATCGGCCCTAAACTTGCTGGCTCTATCCCCACTCCACACAAGAGTGCAACATCATATATTCATTGCAATAAACATCGTAATCCCAACTCACTCTTCCTTAGCCCCACCGATCCCATTGAAATAATAACAATCTTGAATAAAATGAAGCCCAAAAAAAGCTCAGGCCACGATAATATAAGTAGCCAATTTTTGAAAGCAATAGGGGGGTCAATAGCCATTCCATTGACCATAATAATAAACAACTCACTCCTATCAGGAATAGTGCCTACTGAGATGAAAACAGCAAAAGTAATTCCAATTTATAAATCAAAGTCAGTGAACGATTTCTGCAATTACCGCCCAATATCCCTTTTACCTGCAATATCCAAAATCCTAGAGAAAGTTGTGCACAAGCGGCTTAGTTTTTTTCTTGAAAAAAATGATATACTTTATGAAAATCAATATGGTTTTAGAAATAAACGCAGTACTATCGATGCCATTACACAATTTGTTTCAGATACAATAACTGCCACCGAACGTAAGGAATCAATGCTTGCCATATTTTTAGACCTTTCTAAGGCTTTCGACACAATAGACCACAATATTTTATTGAGTAAACTAGAATTCTATGGTGTGAGGGGTATTGGGCTGGATTGGTTCAAAAGTTATTTATCGAATAGGAAACAATACGTTAACTTCAAAGGAAAAAATTCTAACCTCCTGGATGTCGTATGCGGTGTACCTCAGGGTTCAGTATTAGGTCCCCTTCTATTCATTATATATTCCAATGATTTACCGAATGCAATCAAAGATGCTAAGTCAATATTATTTGCTGATGACACAACAGTTTATTTCTCCTCGCACAATCGCGACCACCTATGCACGATAATGAATAGAGAATTAGACAATTTAACAGACTGGTTCAGAGCGAACAAGCTATCATTAAATGTTTCAAAAACCAATTACATGTTGTTTACAAATAATATAAAAACACCGTCTGTTGATCTAAAACTTGCAAACCAAACCATTAATCGAAGCTCTAGTGTTAAGTTTCTTGGCCTACTGATAGATGAACAACTTAAATGGGACGAGCATATCAACCTAATAACTAAAAAAGTACGCGCTTCATTCTTTGCTATTAATCGCGCTAAAAAGGTATTGAACAAATGTCATTTACGAACCTTATATTATGCCTTAGTATACCCATACCTTATATATGGAATAACATTGTGGGGTAATACTCACGATATCTACATTAACAAGCTAGTTATCTTACAGAAGAAACTAATACGAATTATCACAGGTTCACTCATAAAAACGCATACCGAACCATTATTTAAATCACTACATATTCTTAAACTCCGAGACATATACAAAATGCAAGTCTCCAGGTATATGCTCGCGTCATTATCAGGCCAGTTACCCCCTCCGATATGCAAAATTTTCACCCCATCCATACAAACTCATCATTATAACACGCGTCACTGCGCGGCTATGAATTTACCTGTACCCAAAGTCCGAACTGGTGTGGCGTCGAGAAGTATTATAAAAATGGGCCCCGGTGTGTGGAACCAACTGCCGTCATCATTGTATTGCAGGTCAAATCATAGCCTGGTCTCTAAATCATGCTTTTCCTCGCGATTCAAGCGTACTATTTTTAATGAATATAATTGATCGTGTGTGATTACGCGCTTCGGCTGTTCTTGGGGGGTTTCACGGGGGGTGGGGTGGCACGAACCGGCAGGCTTGCAATTTAGGCTATGTATTTGTGTATCATTGTTGTATTGTATAATGTACAGTACTATATTGAGGGTGTGTACATGTTTCATTGTCATAAGTACTCATAATTACATTGTATCTTCTATCCTCAATTGTTTTCTATCCGAATTTTCTGTGATTTATTACTCTGCAATAGCCGTTGAAAGCCTCGTTACGTCCACATATTATGTATTGTATTATAGTGTATCATATCTTGAGGTTTACAGTCACTGACTCTTTTTCGACGGCTAGAAACTGCACCTTTCTATTGTATTTCATATCTATGTATATAACATGTATTTGAGCAGTTTCAAATAAACTTCATTCATTCATTCAATCAAGTGGGAACATTCCAAGCCATGGGGACCATTGTTTGAGCAACACTCATATCTTAAAACTAGATTAGTTGTAAGATCATAGCAAAAAGTTTAATGATCATATCTCGAGCCTAGTCTGGGAAAGTCTGGTCAGACCCATGTGTTCATTAAAGAAGCTCTTACAGGACATGGCACGATGATATTAGAAACAATATCAAACTTGCTCTGAACCAGTTGTAATATAAGATCCAATAGCTAGATTCCAAGACACAACTTGGTGACATGAAAGAACACACTCTGGGATAAAATGGGGTGTCACAAAACACACCGTTGTTAATAACCGCGAGGATTACTTCCAAACTACTTTAATTAGATAACGTATGCCTTATATGCCGTGGTAAAAAAAAGCGGTCACTCCCAAACGGATATCACTTGGTGATTTGTTCTCACGAGTTTGATGACATTTACTTCCCTTGTAATTCCCAATTGGAGGTGGAGTCTTCCTTTGTCTGGGGAAACAGGGGAATTTCTGAAATCAATTTCCTAAGTGTCATTAAATCACCAAACAACTAAAGTGTTTTCACAAGCAACCAGAATAAGCAATGATACCAGGGATGTGGTGATGTGTTTCCACGAAATCCTTAGTCATGTAATTTTCGGACTCTGCTAAACCTCAATGTTAGTACAAGATATTCCAGTGCTAGTTGACAATTTTTGCGATCATAATGATGTAGATATTTATAAATACATTATGCTTATGTCCATTGAATGTTGGTTCAACATTATCACTGAACTAAAAGTTTATTGTTTGTCAGTTTGATTAAAACGCAAGACAGGGAATTGGATCAATCAATTTTACCTGACATAGGACGCATAAATCTCTGTGGAAGTTTAACACTTGAGAAATCGAACCAGTAGCCATAGCAAACTCAGGGAAAGGAAATGAAAAAAACTGTCCTGTAGCAGTTTGAAGAGCTGAAGGCGATTAATAATCAGTGAAAAAAAAAGTGCGTTATCGACAAGTCATCATGAGCATCTTCTGACTTGTCCGCATTCTCTAATTTTAAGTTACCGGACCTTTGGTCCGATAACCTATTGGCAGGGCGTTGCGTCCCTCGTCCGTCCGTCCGTCCGCCCACATCTTTATCTTTAAAGTTTAAGGTCGAATCTTTCTGAAATTTTGCACAAAAATAGCTAAAAAATATTCTCAGGAAAGGATTTTTTCGTTTTTTGATTTTCGCATTTTTCTCGAAATGGCGACCATTTTCGTTGAAAAATGCCCAATTTTGGACTTTGACGGCCATTTTCTCAAAGCTGTCTTTTTTGTTTAAAATGTTTTTCACCCTTTGATTTTCACCCAGATTCACCTCTATAGATGTAAGGTTTGCAAATGTAGCTTATGTTTGCATTATGAACATATAGGAAGACATATATGGCACAACTAATGATGACCTTGACCTCAGATGACCTTGAGTGCCAAATGTCTGACTCTGAATGTGTAAATTGGCCTGAGCGGCATAAACGCTTGCACCCATGTATATCTTTGTATTATGAACATATAGAAAATCAAATGCTGCACACGTACATGTAATGGTGACATTAAAGTTCGCATGGGTGACCTTGATTGATAAGTCTCAAGGTCATATTTTCACACTGATAACCTTGATTGGTAAATATCAAGGTCTGTTACCTGCTATTATCCAAATCAAAATTGTCCGGCAACCTATCTTAGCCTTTGGGCTAATTTTTGTTATGGAATATTCAACACTCGATCATATTGCAAGTAAACAAGTGGGTAAAATTTCAAGCAACGGGGACCATTGTTTGAGCTATGCAACTTTATAAGTTGTGAGATGAAACCTGGTCCGCGAAACGTTTTATTTAGGTTACCAGACCTATGGTCCGATAACCTATTGGCATGGCGTTGCGTTCGGCGTCCGTCCGTCGTCCGTCCACATTTTTATCATTTTTATCGTTTACGGCCGAATCTTTCTGAAATTTTGCACAAAAATAGCTAACAATATTCCCGGGAAAATTTTTTTTTCGTTTTTTTATTTTCGCATTTTCCTCGAAATGGCCGACATTTTCGTTGAAAAATGCCCAATTTTGAACTTTGGTGGCCATTTTCTCAAAAACTGTTCAGACAGTTTTGAGATTTTTTTATTTAAAAGATTCCCCTTATATACCTCTCTGATATGTATAAGTTTGTTTGCCCTCGAATCGCCAGTCTCCGTGTGGCGGCTATTTTGAATTTTTGACGAGTCGGCGAAAAAAACTTTTTTCGCCCCAAGTCGCATTACTATCCATTTTGGGCCATTTCTAGGCAGAAAAAAATTTTCATCCTTTGAAAAAAATTTGACCTTGGATGACCTTGAAAGGTCAAAACAGCCATTTTTGGGTCGAAAAATGTCCAAATTTGCACCTGGTTTGTATTTTCTCGAAAACTGTTTGATCAGTTTTGAGATTTTTTTTTTAAATGATTCCTCCTATATATATACTTCTGTGACGTATATAAGTTTTTTGCCCTTAAATTGCCGAATTGCGTGTGGCAGCCATTTTGAATTTTTGACGAGTCGGTGAAAACATTTTTTTGGCCCCAAATCGCATTACTATCCATTTTGGGCCATTTCTAGACAAAAAAAACTTTTGGAAAAATTTTCGGCACTTTTTTCCTTCATAATGGGAGCTGTCAAGACTGTACTCATAGAACGCTTGAAGATAGAGCTTAGAAATTGGCACTTTCAAATAGGAAGTCATATATGGTGACTTGTGTGGTGACCTTGAATTTGACCTTGGATGAGCCTGAAAGGTCAAAACAGCCATTTTTGGGTCGAAAATGCCCAGATTTGCCTCTATGGATGAAATGCTTGCAGATAGAGCTTATGTTTGCATTATGAACATATAGGAAGGCATATATGGCACAACTAATGATGACCTTGAACTTGACATCAGATAACCTTGAGTGCCAAATGTCTGACTCGGAATGTGTAAATTGACCTGAGCGGCCTAAACGATTCCACCCAGATATATCTTTGTATTATGAACATATAGAATATCAAATGCCGCACACATACATGTATAATATAATGTAATGGTGACATCGAAGTTCACACGGATGACCTTGATTGGTAAATTTCAAGGTCATATGTTCACACTGTGAACCTTGATTGGTAAATCTCAAGGTCTGTTACCTGCCAATGCTGCCATGGCCAAACCAAATTTGTCCGGTAACCTATCTTAGCCTTTGGGCTTATTTTTGGTGAGGTTGCAGTAGAGTTTAGGAACTATGTTTCTGATCCAACTGACCTTTGTTTCTGATCCAACTGACCATACTGTACTTAGATTAACTAATTAATTAATTAGGAGAATTTTTAGATTAACATTTTAGGTATTTGATATACACATCATCTCTGGGGGGTAAATCTGAACGAAGGAGGTTTTGTTATTATTGACTGTCGGATTTCAACATTATTAGTCCAGGTAGAAAGGATACTGGAGAAATATACATAGTTGAGTCGACGAAAAGTCCAAAGAAGGTATAGATCAAGGTCATCTCTAAATCGGCAGGTATGAATTCCCATTTGAATGTACCAATATCTAAGCTCCAGTTTAAAACAGTTTGGGAGCACATATACTCAACTCCATTTCCTTCACACAACGGTGAATATGCTCCCAGCTGGAAATGGCTCGAAATGGATGGAAACTGGATAGATCTATCAGATATTTTTTGCACTAACGGAAAAGTCATGCACATATTAACAATCTAAGAGCAACGAAACTCCTTGTCGCCTGCACCAGGAGGCGTTCCACTCATGGTACTGGGATAGTTGCGAAATCAACGTAAATATTGAAATTAATTCGATAAAAATATAATGTGAGTTCGCTTTTCCCGGTGCCCTACATCGGAGTCAACCTACAATACTTACAAGAGACATGTCTTTTGCCACCTTTAAGTTCGCTTAATTGTACAAATCACAAAGGCACCAACAAAAAATCCAAGAAAAAAATAATTCCATACCCCTTTCCTTGTTACCTTGTTGTAGCATGTCATATCTCCATTTCATAGTTATTATATACCCGTCACAAGCCAACAAACAACCCGTCAACTATAAACTTCTTCATTAGTTCAGTGATTGGTTAATGGTCGGAAACCTGCACATCACCGACTAAGTAGGCCTATGTTATCGTAACTTTCTCTCCTGGCAAATTGTTCTGAGCAGCTGTAATTCACAATGTCATTTCCAGCGGTTCTGGTGTCAGATAGAACTGTCACCTTGTTATCCCTCGTTGCCTGGTCAATATTATAATAATGTAGAAACATAGAAGTGTATGTTTGAGAGGATGAGAATACTGTCCTATATTGATAATGATGAGGACACGTAGCACTTTATTTGAGAACTTACCAGACATATTGGCATGCTTTGCAAATCAGTTAATTTCTTTCTTTTTTTTCTCGCATATCATAATCACCTCAACTCACTACAATTCATTACAATTATTGTGTGTTGTATGTGGTATACTCCAAGATGAAATGATTTTAATATTTGTTCTATTGGAAACAATAAGTGATAAGTATGAACATTTGTACAATATGGTTACATGTAAATAGCAATTATTTCAGGTATAGCCGCTTACAAATTCAACGATTCATTAACTCTTTACACATACAATAACTACAATAACCGGTGGTAATAGATTGATGATTACATACAAGGCGTGGTAGTCCTGATAAATTGCCACGTCACGTGATCATGGCAGTTTATCAGTCGTGGTGTGGCAGTCCTGATAAACTATTCCTTAATATTCCACTCTATGAACCTTCCTTCGATAATTCAAAGGTTCAATTTCAAAACTTCTAGTTATGACGGCCGTTCACAGTGGAATTCTCTACCGAGTGATATTCGATCTGCCCTATCCTATCTAGATTCAGGCAGCAGCTCAAGCGGTGCATGTTTCAGGATGCACATTTGGGATTTCTATCACAAAAATTGCTGAAGTTGGCTATCTAACCCCAATGTTAAATTTCAACCCAAAACAGGATCTCGAGAGTCTGAGCATAATCGAGAATTTGGTCCTGTTTACATCCATCAGGATTCAGTGAATCATTGTAATTTTGGACTGGAAGACACACTGGGATGTATTCTACACAAACATGTTGATTTCGAAAAAAATCACCACTACAAAACAGAGCAAATGCACAAAATTGTGTGCGGACCCAGAAATTAAATGACAGGGCTAAATTTAACATTGGGGTAGATTGCCAACATTTTTAATTTTCGCGATAGAAGTCCGAAATTCGGTACTAAATTGCCGTTTGACTCCCATGTGAAGTATGCCATGTTGTAGAATTATACCATTTAGCATCGCAAAAATATCAGCAGAAAACTGTGTAAACGAGTTAGAAAAATCAGAGTATACAAATATTGAGCGCTATGAAAGTCTTTCGATATTTTCAAAGCCAGATCAAGCGTTTATGCCCAGAGCCACATATTTGCGTCACCAGGAGCAGTCACCCTGTAAACGTATGTGTTCGTCAATGTAAACAAACAAATGGATGCAAACAATTCTAATAATCCAAAACAGTACCGGTGACGAGCGGGAGAATTACTCCTCATACATATATTGTATGAGCTAAAACAACGACAATAACTGAAACATATATCATTTACTTAGTGCTCTACCCGGGGTGTTCTATATTCACAGCACCAGTCTGTTCCGTGCCGGGCACGTTTTAATATCCCTCCGCGGAGACGTGACCTGGTTTGTTGATGCTGAACACGGAGATGAGTCATAAGGAGCAACTGATCTCCGTTTGTGGAGACGCTATGTCTCCTGTATGTTAATGAGCACGATATTGGCGAACATCGTTCAAGGGGTGTTTATTTGAATAATGGTAATTCCTAAGCACACAAAGACTGCATGGGGCAAATGGAAGTACAAAGTATTCAAACATGGCCTGACTAGAAACGAGTATATATCCTTCAATCCCTAATGCACACGTATGATTGACCTCATCTCCAATACAAGGCGATGTTGAGGATGTAATTGAACATTCAAAATAAAGTATTTTGGAAATATAGCCGAAGCCGTACTCGTATCATTAGAGACAAACGTGTATGTGTCGATGTGTGTGTAGTGAAAATACACTTGCACACGAAATGATATTTACGTAAATAAATCGTGTATATAGGAAATACAATTTGAAAGACATATTTTGGACTGAACAGATTTCCAATGAGCAACCACAAGGATAACGCAAACAGTTTGGCAACTTCTCGATTAGGCGCTGAAATATATCAGTTCACGCCAGTAACAATATTACTCTTTATCAACATACACCTTGTGTCTATAGCAGTATCATGTCGTATAACAACTTTATGTTCTGGTAATAGACCACCAATTTTGACCATATCCCGGAGGAGACCATAGGGTGACAGTTCCTCAATGGTCGTGGCCGACACTATAAGTCACCAGAGCAAATCTGGCAGGGTAAATTGGTGCTGCTCAGAGCAATTTGCCAGCAGAGATTACAGATACATTATATAGTGGATACTCGCGAGAG
The DNA here is from genome assembly GCA_949152475.1 of Terebella lapidaria. NCBI lineage: Eukaryota > Metazoa > Annelida > Polychaeta > Terebellida > Terebellidae > Terebella > Terebella lapidaria. The sequence continues at coordinate 36,717,585 of OX424560.1, forward strand.
ATGCAAAATTTGCCTTGAACTTTGATATTAACCTTTCACTCAACGACTTTGTCTCATGTACCATATAAGTGTGTTGGTGTCAGCAGCAGCTATATGATATGCATGAAATCAGACAGGAAGAGGTTATATTTTAAACCTCCATTAGGGTGAAATACCTTTGGTATTAATTAGCCAGTTGTGCACTAGTTCCATTGGAGATAATAGCTACAAACAGAATTTTAGTTTACACTGTCAGCTTCTGACGACGCCCGTGTGACTTCCGAAGTTCCGATAAATCGTAGTCCGGCATTGTTTCTTACGGTAGCTATGCTATAATGCGTTTTTCCTGAACAGTTTTCGTCGCGAATTTAGTTTTGACGACTGAAATAATTTAAATTGCGACCAAGATTATTAAATCCTTGACCAAAACGTTGACAATATACATTAGTTTAAAGGGTATATATCACGAAAATACAACATCAGCTTATTTGAAGCCACTCGTTGAGCTGAATAGAACAGTTTTTACAGAATGTTGATATCTCGATTTGTTAAAAAGTTATAGCTATTTAAATTTTGAAAATCCGGCAAATTTCTCCCAATAGTCTTGAAAAATCTGTCAGCTAATTAGTATGCAAATAAGATGTGTGACGTCATTGACAGATTGCTTTTTAATGAGGCGTTTAAACATGTCACAATTAGGCATTTAAACTTATGTTAGGTCACTAAAACTTATCAGTTATATCGTTCAGTAGGAATTGTCAGTGAGTGCATGTCAATTTTGGTTGCCATGGCAACCATAGTGCTGATTTGGCCCTTAGCAACAAGGTTGCTAAGGGTGGTATTCAAGTTAAAACAAGACATAAAAGTATCAAACCAGTTTAGATTTCAGGGCAGTGACAATATTTTATGTGATTGATCAACAAAATGTACAAAAACACTCCTTAGCAACCGATACAGGCCTGAGAAATCACTGACGTTTAGAGCCATGTTAAGTTAATGTATCCTATTATCGCTGGTTTCCAATGCCTGTATTGGTTGCTAAGGGTTGTGTTCAGACATTTTGCTGATATATTCCTCAATATATTGCTAATACTCCATTGTCTGAAATGGTTTCATTCATGTATATCTCGCTTTTAATCAGATATTGGCCCTAGCAACCATGGTTGCTAAGGGCCCAGCCAAGCCATTGGTTGCCATGGCAACCACAAATTTCATGAAATCACTGACTATTCCAACTAAAAAACATAAAAAATGGATTTTAGTGAAAAAATATGGATACAAACGGTATCAATATTCCATTTTAGAATGCCTAATTAAAAAGCAGTCTGTCAATGACGTCACACAGCTCATTTGCATATTAATTAGCTGTCAGATTCTGTTGCCAGATTCTTTAAATATATACATGTTTAAAGTTTCATAACTTTGGGATGAATCATGATATCGATATGCTGTGAAGACCATTTTGTTCAGCTCAAATAGTGCTTTCACATACATAACATTAACCAATATTGAATTTTCGTGATATATACCCTTTAATGTAAAGGAGGTATAGACATAATGTCATGGCGACGAAAAGTTCAAAAGATTCATAGATTCCAGGTATATGATATATCTGTTGTTGGCACGAAATAGTATAAAGCAGAGGGAAACGAACCTATCCTTGTATATGATCATCATAAATAAAGGATCCCGAATGCTAAAATACAATAACAACAATATGATTATACTATTGATTTAGTTCATTATAGAAGTAAATCAGTGAGAACGTTCGCTATACCCTGCTCATTTCATCTCAAAATTGTTCAATAAGTTTTTGTGTATTCATATACTTACTACATTACCTTTTTGTGCATACTGTTTTTCAGTAGCTTTATTAATTTGACATCCATGTGCAGCAATGGAATTCTAAACTGACACGGAGTGGAAAGTTCGTGGTGGCTTAGAATTTGGATGAGCTGGAAAGGCTTGTGCGACTGGTATCAGGTGTCTAATTGTCCTAAATGTCAAACATGGCTGGAGGCAAGTAATGAACTAGACTTTTGAGTCGCTCCGACGTGTCTTATTGTATGTAGGTATCAATCTATTACCACAAATACAGTAGATTAAAATAATGTATATTATTTTCATTATATCGTGGCTATACGATATTTGTAGATGTTCAGTGATATGTGTTTGCGAATTCATAGCGCACAGTTCTTGTTCCCATCTAATAAAGGGTTTGGAAAGGGAAGTTCTATCATGATCGCCAGTCCAGGCTACGAGATGAAACTGGTGAATGAGGTAGTACTACAAAACAACAAACAAAAATGAATATTTGAGACATCGTTTGGTGTCACCGCCAAGTATTGGAAATACTTTTTTCCACTAATAATTCAACCACGTTATCGTGTTACCTTATATTTCACGGAAGGCGAATGAGCTCTCACTTGTAAGAGGATATCACTCGGTGATTTGTTCTCGAAGCTACTTTCCATGTAGTTCCCAATTCACAGTAGTCGTTCATTGTCTGCGGAGGCAATGGGGGTACATTATCGAAAGTTACAAAGTGTTTGTGTCTTTCTGTAAATAGATCCACGTTGCCATATAAAGGCATTCCAATTTTCACAGTTTAATCATGCATGACTAAAATAAATCGATATTCATAGGACATGGTCGGTGCTGACCAGTAAGGCGACTAAAATTTGTCAACAATACTGACTTTGTTATGCATGGAAGGTTTTCCCAGATGAGGGCATTAAATGCAACATGGGTCTTTACTGAAAGCCTTCAATGAATTTGCAATTGGCGTAGGTACCCCATTCTTGGAAGCACTTTTCTGAGTGGCAGATGTGGCGATATATTTCAAAATAATTATTAACAATATAACATTTACAGTCAGCTATACCTCAAATTCAGAACACGTGCGGGTTATTCATTTAGTGAATATATTGATTGACTTGTTAATTATATTGTTTGAAGGTTTATTGAATTATCAATGGTTTAGCATGTCGGGCTACACATGTACATCATAGTCAAACATGTGAGAGATTCAGCAAAATTATTACGTATATAATGTGCATAATACATACTGATGTATAATGTGATAACTGATAACACACAACCGTATTCACCTAACCCATAGACGTCAATTGGAACAGGCAAGGCAAGTCACAGACATGGATTAATCAAAAAAAAATTCTGACCCAGGGCACAACTATCGTTGGGGGGAGTTCAACACTCAAGAAATCGACATAGTACCCATAGCAAACCCAGGAAGAGGAAATAAACAAAACTTGTCCTGTAGCCGTTTGAAGAGTTGAAGTCGAGTAACAATCAGTCAAACGAAGTGTGTTATTGGCAAGCCAGCATTAACAATTCTTTCTTCCATACAGTGTGTTCATGACTCGTTCACGTTCTCCACTTTCGACTTATTGAATAATCAACACTCGATCACATAGCAAGTAATCAAGTGGGAACATTCCGAGCCATGGGGACCATTGTTTGAGCAACACTCATATCTTAAAACTAGATTTGTTGTAAGATCATAGCAAGAAGTTTAATGATCATATCTCGAGCCTAGTATGGGAAAGTCTGGTCTGACCCATGTGGTCATTTAAGAAGCTCTGACAGAACATGGCACCATGATATTAGAAACAATATCAAACTTGTTCTGAACCAGGTGAAATATAAAATGAATAGCTAAGTTCTACGACACAACATATTGGTGACATGTAAGAACACAGTCTGGGATAAACAAGGGTGCGTCCCGTTGTCAATAACCGTGAGGATTACTTCCAAATTACTTCCATAAGATAGCGTATGCCTATATGTAGTGGTTAAAAAAAGCGGATACTCGCAAGCGGATATCACTCGCTGATTTGTTCTCACGAGTTTAATGACATTTACTTCCCTTGTAATTCCCAATTGGAGGTGGAGTCTTCCCGAGTCTTCGGGAAACAGGGGAATTTCTGAAATCAATTTCCTAAGTGTCATTAAATCACCAAACAACTAAAGTGTTTGCACAAGCAACCAGAATAAGCAATGATACCAAGGAATCATGTGGCGATGTGTTTCCGCGAAATCCTTAGCGATGTAATTTTCGGACTCTGCTAAACCTCAATTTTAGTACAAGATATTCCAGTGCTAGTTGATAATTTTGTTATCATAATGATGAAGATATTTATAAATACATTATGCCTATATCCATCGAATGTTGATTCAACATTGTCAATGAACGAAAAGTCTAGTGTTTGTTAGTTTGAATAAAACGCAAGACAGGTAATTGGATCAATCAATTTTACCCGACACAAGACGCATAAATCTCTGTGGAAGTTTAACACTTGAGAAATCGAACCAGTAGCCACAGCAAACTCAGGAAAAGGAAATAACAAAAACTGTCCGGTAGCAGTTTGAAGAGCTGAAGGCGAGTAATAATCAGTGAAATAAAGTGCGTTATCGACAAGTCATCATGAGCATCTTCTGACTTGTCCGCATTCCCTAATTTTAAGTTACCGGACCTTTGGTCCGATAACCTATTGGCAGGGCGTTGCGTCCCTCGTCCGTCCGTCCGTCCACATCTTTATCTTTAAAGTTTACGGTCGAATCTTTCTGAAATTTTGCACAAAAATAGCTAAAAATATTCTCAGGAAAGGATTTTTTCGTTTCTTGATTTTCGCATTTTTCTCGAAATGGCGACCATTTTTGTTGAAAAATGCCCAATTTTGGACTTTGACGGCCATTTTCTCAAAGCTGTCTTTTTTGTTTAAAATGTTTTTCACCCTTTGATTTTCACCCAGATTTACCTCTATAGATGAAATGTTTGCAGATGGAGCTTATGTTTGCATTATGAACATATAGGAAAACATATATGGCACAACTAATGATGACCATGACCTTGACCTCAGATGACCTTGATTGCCAAATGTCTGACTCTGAATGTGTAAATTGGCCTGAGCGGCATAAACGCTTGCACCCATGTATATCTTTGTATTATGAACATATAGAAAATCAAATGCTGCACACGTACATGTAATGGTGACATTAAAGTTCGCATGGGTGACCTTGATTGGTAAGTCTCAAGGTCATATTTTCACACTGATAACCTTGATTGGTAAATATCAAGGTCTGTTACCTGCTATTATCCAAATAAAAATTGTCCAGCAACCTATCTTAGCCTTTGGGCTAATTTTTGTTATAGAATATTCAACAGTCCATCATATTGCAAGTAAACAAGTGGGTAAAATTTCAAGCAACGGGGACCATTGTTTGAGCTATGCAACTTTATAAGTTGTGAGATGAAACCTGGTCCGCGAAACGTTTTATTTAGGTTACCAGACCTATGGTCCGATAACCTATTGGCATGGCGTTGCTTTCGGCGTCCGTCCGTCGTCCGTCCACATTTTTATCATTTTTATCGTTTACGGCCGAATCTTTCTGAAATTTTGCACAAAAATAGCTAACAATATTCCCGCGAAAATTTTTTTTCGTTTTTTTATTTTCGCATTTTTCTCGAAATGGCCGACATTTTCGTTGAAAAATGCCCAATTTTGAACTTTGGTGGCCATTTTCTCAAAAACTGTTCAGACAGTTTTGAGATTTTTTTATTTAAAAGATTCCCCTTATATACCTCTCTGATATGTATAAGTTTGTTTGCCCTTGAATCGCCAGTCTCCGTGTGGCGGCCATTTTGAATTTTTGACGAGTCGGCGAAAAAAACTTTTTTCGCCCCAAGTCGCATTACTATCCATTTTGGGCCATTTCCAGGCAGAAAAAAATTTTCACCCTTTGAAAAAAATTTGACCTTGGATGACCTTGAAAGGTCAATACAGCCATTTTTGGGTCGAAAAATGCCCAAATTTGCACCTGGTCTGTATTTTCTCGAAAACTGTTTGATCAGTTTTGAGATTTTTGTTTAAAATGATTCCTCCTATATACCTCTGTGACGTATATAAGTTTTTTGCCCTTAAATTGCCGAATTGCGTGTGGCAGCCATTTTGAATTTTTGAGTCGGCGAAAACATTTTTTTGGCCCCAAATCGCATTACTATCCATTTTGGGCAAACTTTCTATTTCCAATGTTGTGTCTTTCTTGTTTTTTTTCGCTTGCAGATTCCAATTCTTCAACCTTTGCCTTCAGGTCTTCATTCTCACTTCGCAGGCTTCGGAGTTCCTCAGAAACTTGGTCTCGTATTTCAGTCTTGATGTCTTGTGGAAGATCGTGTTTCAGCAGTTTTAACTTTTTGTCCAATTTTTCCTCGAGGAGTTTATCCATTTTTTCAAGTAGTTCATCCATTTTCAGTCCTGTGGTGTCTTCGCTTCGTGTTGAAAGTCTTGTCGATGAGCGTGATGACATTGTTAAATGTGTGTGGCCTAATGGATGGCAGGCCTGATATGCCAGTGAAATGCTGATCAATTATCCTATTGCTTCCACGCTTGCAGAAAAGACATTTAGTCACACACCTTTATTATGCACATGATCTATATCCATTCAGCCCTATAAATACTTAATCTTGGCCATGTATCTCAAGTTGTAGCCATCATATTTTTTTTCATTTAAACCTCCCTAGTAAAATGTGTCAGCCTATGCTGGCCATGTGCTTGTTGGCTATGATTGGTAATCTCAAGGTCATATGTTCACACTGTGAACCTTGATTGGTAAATCTCAAGGTCTGTTACCTGCCAATGCTGCCATGGCCAAACCAAAATTGTCCGGTAACCTATCTTAGCCTTTGGGCTTATTTTTGGTGAGGTTGCAGCAGAGTTTAGGAATTATGTTTCTGATCCAACTGACCTTTGTTTCTGATCCAACTGACCATACTGTACTTAGATTAACTAATTAATTAATTAGGAGAATTTTTAGATTAACATTTTAGGTATTTGATATACACATCATCTCTGGGGGGTAAATCTGAACGAAGAAGGTTTTGTCATTATTGACTGTCGGATTTCAACATTATTAGTCCAGGTAGAAAGGTTACTGGAGAAATATACATAGTTGAGCCGACGAAAAGTCCAAAGAAGGTATAGATCAAGGTCATCTCTAAATCTCTAAGGTATGAATTCGCATTTGAATGTACCAATATCTAAGCTCCAGTTTAAAACAGTTTGGGAGCACATATACTCAACTCCATTACTTCACACAACGGTGAATATGGTCCCGGCTGGAAATGGCTCGAAATGAATGGAAACTGGATAGATCTATCAGATATTTTTGCACTAACGGAAAGTCATGCACATATCAACGATTTAAGAGCAACGAAACTCCTTGTCGCCTGCACCAGGAGGCGTTCCACTTCTGGTATTGGGATAGTTGCGAAATTAACTAAAATAATGAAATTAATTTGATAAAAATATAATGTGAGTCCGCTTTCCCCGGTGCCCTACACTACATCGGAGTCAATCCTACAATACTTACAAGAGACATGTCTTTTGCCACCTTTAAATTCGCTTACTTGTACATATCACAAAGGCACCAACAAAAAATCCAAGAAAAAAATAATTCCATACCCATTTCCTTGTTACCTTGTTGTAGCATGTCATATCTCCATTTCATAGTTATTATATACCCGTCACAAGCCAACAAACAACCCGTCAACTATAAACTTCTTCATCAATTCAGTGATTGCTTAATGGTCGGAAACCTGCACATCACCGACTAAGTAGGCCTATGTTATCGTCACCTTCTCTCCTGGCAAATTGCTCTGAGCAGCTGTATTTCACAATGTCATTTCCAGCGGTTCTGGTGTCAGATAGAACTGTCACCTTGTTATCCCTCGTGGCCTGGTCAATATTATAATAATGTAGAAACATAGAAGTGTACGTTTGAGATGAGAATATTGTCTTATATTGATAATGCTGAGGACACGTAGCACTTTATTTGAGAACTTACCAGACATATTGGCATGCTTTGCAAACCAGTTAATTGCTTTCTTTCTTTTCTCGCATATCATAATCACATCAAGTTCAACTCACTACAATTCAATACAATTATTGTGTGTTGTATGTGGTATACTCCGAGATGAAATGATTTTAATATTTGTTCTATCGGAAACAATAAGTGCTAAGTATGAACATTTGTGCAATATGGTTACATGTAAATAGCAATTATTTCCGGTTATAGCCGCTTTCAAATTCAACGATTCATTAACTCTTTACACATACAATAACTACAATAACTGGTGGTAATATATCGATAGATACTATCGTGTTAACCCAAATTCAGTGAAAATGAGTGAATTATTCAATACTACAAGCATAAAACGGTTGAAAAATCTATCGAGAATGATTAGGTGTATTGAGAAGGATGTATGAATGATGAAGTATGATACTTTGTACGATAAGAAAAGTGCTGAAAATGTGTGTTCAATCACTATACTTGAAATACACAGGTTGTGTGTGGCTCATTGTTTATTTTTGTATTTTATGTTCTCCCATACAACTGTAAGGGGTCGCCATTTTGAGAAATAAAGATTATTATTAGATTGATGATTACATACAAGGCGTGACAGTCCTGATAAATTGCCACGTCACGTGATCATGGCAGTTTATCAGTCGTGGTGTGGCAGTCCTGATAAACTATTCCTTAATATTCCACTCTATGAACCTTCCTGCGATAATTCAAAGGTTCAATTTCAAAACTTATAGTTATGACGGCCGCTCACAGTGGAATTCTCTACCGAGTGATATTCGATCTGCCCTGTCCTATCTAGATTCAGGCAGCAGCTCAAGAGGTGCATGTTTCAGGATGCACATTCGGGACTTCTATCACAAAAATTGCTGAAGTTGTCCATCTACCCCCAATGTTAAATTTCAACCCAAAACGGGATCTCGAGAGTCTGAGCATAATCGAGAATTTGGTCCTGTTTACATCCATCAGGATTCAGTGAATCATTGTAATTTTGGACTGGAAGACACACTGGGATGTATTCTACACAAACATGTTGATTTCGAAAAAAATCACCACTACAAAACAGAGCAAATGCACAAAATTGTGTGCGGACCCAGAAATTAAATGACAGGGCTAAATTTAACATTGGTGTAGATTGCCAACATTTTCAATTTTCGCGATAGAAGTCCGAAATTCGGTACTAAATTGCCGTTTGACTCCCATGTGAAGTATGCCATGTTGTAGAATTATACCATTTAGCATCGCAAAAATATCAGCAGAAAACTGTGTAAACGAGTTAGAAAAATCAGAGTATACAAATATTGAGCGCTATGAAAGTCTTTTGATATTTTCAGAGCCAGATCAAGCGTTTATGCTCAGAGACACACATATTTGCGTCACCAGGAGCAGTCACCCTGTAAACGTATGTGTTTGTAAATGTAAAGAAACAAATGATTGCAAACAATTTAATAATCCAAAACAGCTAAAACAACGACAATAACTGAAACATAAAGCATTTACTTAATGCTCTACCCGGGGTGTTCTATATTCACAGCACCAGTCTGTTCCGTGCCGGGCACGTTTTAATATCCCTCCGCGGAGACGTGACCTGGTTTGCTGATGCCGAACATGGACATGAGTCTTGAGGAACAACTGATCTCTGTTTGTGGAGACACTATGTCTCCTGTATGTTAATGAGCAGGATATTGGCGAACATCGTTCAAGGGGAATTATTTGAATAATGGTAATCCCTAAGCACACGAAGACTGCATGGGGCAAATGGAAGTTCAAAGTATTCAAACATATCATGACTGGATACGAGTATATCCTTCAATCCTGAATGCACACGTATGATCGACATCATCTCATATTAGCACAAATACAAGGCGATGTTGAGGATGTAATTGAACACTCAAAATAAAGTATTTTGGAAATATAGCCGAAGCCGTACTCGTATCATTAGAGACAAACGTGTATGTGTCGATGTGTGTTTGTGTATTGAAAATGCACTTGCACACAAAATTATAATTTCGTACCTGAAACGTGTATATATAGGAAATACAACTTGAAAGACATATTTTGGACTGAACAGATTTCCAATAAGCAACCACAAAGATGACGCAAACAGTTTGGCAACTTCTCGATTAGGCGCTGAAGTATATCAGTTCACGCCAGTAACAATATTACTCTTTGTCAACATACACCTTGTGTCTATAGCAGTATTATGTCGTATAGCAACTTTATGTTCTTGTAATAGACCACCAATTTCGACCATATCCCGGAGGAGACCATAGGGTGACAGTTTCTGAATGAGACTGGTCGTGGCCGACAATATAAGTCACCAGAGCAAATCTGGCAGGGTAAAATGGTGCTGCTCAGAGCAATTTGCCAGCAGAGATTACATATACATTATATAGTGGATACTCGCGAGAGATGCAAAATTTGCCTTGAACTTTGATATTAACCTTTCACTCAACGACTTTGTCTCATGTACCATATAAGTGAGCTGGTGTCAGCAGCAGCTAGATGATATGCATGAAATCAGACAGGAAGAGGTTATATTTCAAACCTCCATTAGGATGAAACACCTTTGGTATTAGCCAGTTGTGCACTAGTTTCATTGGAGATAATATAGCTACAAACAGACTTTAGTTTACACTGTCGGCTTCTGACGACGCCGGTGTGGCTTCCGATAAATCGTAGTCCGGCATTGTTTCTCACGGTGGCTATGCTATAATGCGTTTATCCTGAACAGTTTTCGTCGCGAATTTAGTTTTGACGACTGAAATAATTTAAATTGCGACCAAGATCATTAAATCCTTGACCAGAACGTTTTCGTTGCGGCAAAAATTTTCTTGCCACGAATTGAAAGACTTTTAGCTGCGGCAATAACATTTTGGTTGCCACCAAAATCATTTTCGCTGTAGCGAAAATGTTCTTGCCGCGATTTAAATACTTATAGCCACGATCAAAACATTCTTGCTGCAGCGAAAATGATTATCGTCGCTATGAGAATAGCCATACTTGTTAAAACGTTTTTCTTTCATCACCTCAAAGAGAACAAATTTTTTATTATTGCATTTATCACCGCGGCGAATATTCACAGTTAACGGCAATTATCGCCACGGTGGTAATTATTCTCGCTGCAGCAGAAATGTATTGTTCGCGGCAACAATGATTTTTGATGCGGCGAGAATGTTTTGGTCGCGACAACAATGATTTTCGTTGCGACCAAAATGTTTTGGTTGTGACAACAATTATTTTCGCCGCGACGAGAATGTTTTGGTCGTGGGGAGAATGTTCTTGCTGCAGCGAAAACGTTTTGGTCGCTTCAATTAAATTCGTGACGTAAACTATTCAGGAAAAAACTCATTATGGCACAAATCAGCCACTGTAGTTTCTATTCCAAACGTTACTAATTTTAATTTTCCCGTTGGACTAAAAACGGTTGTACATACAAGTAATATACAGTATTGTATTAGTGCCCTGTGAATATGTGTGGAATAAGAAATACTGCGTGATTTGTGTTAGATCACGGGTCTGATTTTTCTTTGCAACGTCAGAGGATCAGCGATGTGTGCTGGCTAAGAAACACAAGCACGAACACACATAACGAAAAAGGATGTTAAACATGACTCTTCTTGCGTCTTGTTTTCAAAAGGGGTGGAACATGTTACATCACGACATAAACATTCTGCTGCTTGTGGAACCAAGCACGAGTTATCTCCTGTGATGATCACACAATTGGTGTTTACCTGTCTCAGTAGTTCGAGAAACGTCAAAGACATCAAACTCCGAGCAAATGTTGTGAACATGACATTTACAAAACAACGATTGTTCTCCATTGGTGATAATAGACTCCAAATTATAATGGTACGTGTTATCAACTACGTAAATTTGCAAAATTTGCACGATGTTAATAAGCCATCCATGACACAATTGGTGTCAGTCTTCTCGTGATGAGAGCCATGAATCCCCCATTGGCTATGGTACTCCTGGATTGTTATCACCATTACACAAAACATTTAGGAGTTTACCTTGGACAGTTGTAATTATTAAATGATAGATACATTCCCAAGACCGTAAATATTGTTCTATCAACCTGTACAATTGGATTTTGTGTTGTGTGTACTGTCGCCTATGTTGACTTATTATTGATTTCGTTCACTCAAAATGTATACTCGATGTTGTCCTCGTGATGTCTCATAAACTAAGCCAGAGGGAAATGTTCGGGCATGGAGGACGCAATCTAGTTGGTTGAGAGAGACTCGAGATATCACCTGAATCCCATCATGATTTAAAAGGTGTTTTCCAAAAGCAGAACAATAAATGGGTGAGAGGTCATGAAGTGGACACACGATAGGCGTGAATGGGCTGAAAGAGATTGAATGGGCTTGAAATAAAAAATAGCTACAGTTACTACTATTCGTTAAAATCATTCCGTCAATATATGTATATTCGAGAGCAAAATACCTCAAACAAAACCCTCCAATGGACTATTAATTCTGAATTTATGGATCTACCAACCTGGGTCACAATATCTCAGTGAGATAAAACCCGCTATCGCTACTTGATTGGTAAAAATATATGGTGACATCCATGGCAATGGGTCTTTCGTATTCATAAACGTTCGCTGACTGTTGATTCCTGTGTAGTACCATACTTCAATTCGATTTTCAATTCGATTTTTTGTAGTGTCCAGAAGTTCGCCGATGCTCACAGACAAGGATGACTCGACATTGGAATAACACTGGTATTAATTGTGATCAAATCTCAGAGAAGGAATTCACCTAGTGTTCCAGGGAATTTGTCTGAACACTGGCTTGGATATCACTCACGTCTACACTGTAGGCTCAAGTCATTTCTCCTTAAAATACACGTACTTGATGGATGGTTAATCACTGACACTAAAGGAATAAACCACAATTTGACATTCGATACATTCCTAGCTAAACAATTTACATTTACTCCTGCACTTGATAGCAATTCTGTTTACTTTATACACACATGGATGGCTCATATCCATTACTGTTACGTTCGTCAGGTTCAATATACTATTCCGTGTTCTGCATTTACCAGCCAGTCACCGAGAAATCAACAACAACAAACCTGTAAGTTTTTAGATGTTTAATTCAATCCCAAAATCTATGTACAAGTAAAAGTTTCGAATGTGCGATGTTGCCTCGTCGCTGTCCAGCTCGTGTCTGCCTGTCACTGGCCCGCTGTATGTGCACGCTGCTCTGTCACCTGCGTGAGTTCCGCTGTACGCGTGAGAGCTCTGCCAGTCGCCCAGACATGGACTCATCGGAGCACACCTGAAATGGAAACAAAACATTCCCTTCCCACTGTGGGTAAACTGCTCTCTGAGAAAATACCAACCCACATAACAAAGAAATAATTACATCGTAACACTCCCCCACTGAAAGTTTTCTTATAAGAAAACTAAAATACACTTAAGTCTACTTGACTTGGAGCATTTGACCTTACACTCTAGACAATGCGTCAGCCACAACATTGTTCTTACCACTAATGTGTCTAATATCTAAATTATAATTCTGAAGTAAGAGAGACCACCTCAACAAACGCTGGTTCTTGTTTTTCATCTTACTGATGAACACTAGAGGATTATGGTCAGTATATACAACAACTGGGTGAGGAGAATTTACAATATATACATCAAAATGGCTCAAAGCCATGACCAGACCTAGTGCTTCTTTTTCAACCGTAGAATAATTGCGTTGATGTCAATCGAATTTCTTCGAAAAGAAGCATACTGGATGTTCTATGGAATCATCACCACACTGCAGTAGTACAGCTCCTGCACCAAAGTCACTGGCGTCAACCTGAATGATGAACGGTTCATCAAACTTAGGAGCAATGAGGACTGGACCATCAGACAGAATAGCTTTCAATGCATCAAATGACTGTTGACACTCGGCTTTCCAGAGAAACTTTACGTTCTTACGCAAGAGTTCAGTAAGAGGGACAGCAACAGAAGAGAAATTCTTACAGAATTTTCTGTAGTACCCTATCATGCCTAAATATCTCATCAAACCTCTCCTGTCTTTCGGCCTGGGAAACTGAAGGATAGCATCTACCTTGGCTGATACAGGGCAAACTCTCCCACCTCCGACAACATGACCAAGAAACGTGACAGTAGCCTTTCCAAACTCACTTTTACCCAAATTAACAGTTAGGTTTGCTGCTGCTAACCTCTCAAAAAGAGCTCGGATTCGCACCAAATGCTCTGACCAGTTCTCACTGAACACAACAATGTCATCTATGTATGCAGCACAGCCATTCAAACCACTGATCACACTGTTAACTAAACGCTGAAATGTAGCAGCTGAGTTTTTCATGCCAAATGGCATCACAACATACTGGAAAAACCCATCCGGTGTCACAAAAGCTGAAATTTCCTTGGCCCTTTCCGTCAGAGGGACCTGCCAATATCCTTTAAGCAGATCAAACTTAGTGACATAGACAGCATTCCCAACCTGATCGATACAGTCGTCAACACGTGGAATTGGGTAAGAATCTGTTCTTGTTACGGCATTCACTTTCCTGAAATATGTGCAAAAGCGATAAGACTTGTCTGACTTAGGTACCAGTAAACATGGAGAACTCCAAGGACTAGAGCTACTTTCAATTATGCTGTTCTCTAACATGTACTCAATCTCCTTGTGCATCACATCATGTTTCAGAGGACTCATGCGATACGGATGCTGTTTGATTGGTCTGCTATCGCCGACATCGACATCATGATATATCAACTCTGTTCTGCTAGGAACATCAGGAAAGATACTGGGGTAAGCAACAACTAAATTCTTCACATCCTCACATTCAACATCAGAAAGATGTGTCAGCTTCTGGTCCAAACTACTTAGGACCTGCGAATTCTGCAGCCTACTCTGAGAATGGGATTCCTCCTTGGCTTGAGCACCCACTGTGTCGTCGGACTCCATGTCTAATCCTGGACTCACGGCCATAACTGGTTTAGGAACAACTGTGTCTCTGCTGTGATACTCCTTCAGCATGTTTATGTGACAAAGCTGTTTGGATTTACGACGATCAGGAGTTCTGACCACATAGTTGACATCACTCTACACCTAACTGATCCATAGACTGCTTGAATACCTTAGAGGTGAAATTTGTACCTTGATCAGATTGAACCACCTTAGGTAGACCAAATACTGCAAAAAACTTTACTAGTGCTTTAGTAACACTCTGAGCAGTAATTTTCCTAAGTGGGACAACTTCTGGAAACCTTGTTGAGCTGCACATGATGGTCAACAGGAACTGATTACCAGATCTAGTTTTGGGCAGGGGCCCAACACAATCAATGAGAATCTTACTGAAAGGTTCCTCGAATGCTGGAATTGGTTTCAATGGAGCTGATGGAATCTTCTGATTAGGTTTACCAACCATTTGGCACTGGTGACAAGTCTTACAGTACAGACTAATATCAGCTTTCATACGAGGCCAATAGAAATGCTGCATGATCCTATCATACGTCTTCCTCACACCAAGATGTCCTGACATTGGTGAATCATGAGCGACGCTAAGCACTTGTGATCGAAACTGGGGTGACAATACGATTTGGTTAATAACTCGCCACTCATCACTGACCAAAGCATCACGAGGTCTCCACTTTCTCATCAATACACCTGCCTGCAAGAAGTACCCGACAGGGACATCTGCAACCTCATCAGGAGTGAGTGCTTGCTCACGCAACAATGAGAGTTCAGAATCCTGTGTTTGACATTGTATCAGACGTTGCTTAGAAACAACCTCACGTGAAACATCAGATCTTTGATGCCCTGAGCCAGAAGAATCAGCGGTAGGTGTACAAGAAGGTTTCTTATCAATTCTCACTGCTTTCGCGAAAAACGTATCAGACAGATCTATCAAATTGTCCACCTCATCAACCGATGAATCACCTTGCTTTTTTGCCATAGAACGTGTGACAGCACATGACGGAAATACTCCTGGGAACTGGACTTCCAACTGCTCCGTAGCCTCAGACACTTCAGGCGCAGATGTCATACAAGGAGATGGTACAACTTTGTCCTTGGCAATATCGTTGCCCAAAATCAAAGTCACTCCGTCCACTGGAAGCCGAGGTCTCACCCCCACCAAGACAATGTCAGACACAAGATCTGATTGCAGCTTAACTCTATGGAGAGGTACATCTACAGTTCCAAGTTCTACCCCCTGTATCTTGATACTACACCCTGACGAAGTTTCATCAGATAGAGGCAACACTCCCTCTAACAGTAAAGATTGGGCAGCACCAGTGTCTCTAAGGATACGTACTGGCGATGACACAACTCCAGATGGTAAAGAAACTACACCATCTGACACAAAAGGTAAAAACTCATCTGCTACCGTCTCAGACTTCGACTGGACATGTGTGATTGGCGTGATGTCATCACCGAGAAGAGTGTCACTCATTGTGGACACTAGAGCATTTGCTACTTTCTCTTTTTTCTTTTTTCAAGCTCGGACAGTCCTTAGCCATGTGCCCACGTTTCTTGCAGTAGAAACATGTGACAGCAGGGGTACTGCTAGCATCAACATTACCACTTTTTTCAGTGTTTCTTTCAGTGTTAGTCGATTCATTAGTTAGTTTACTAGTGATATGACAATTGGATTTCTTCTGACCTTTGTGTGTTAGAGCGAACTCTTCAGCCAAAACAGCTGCTGCTTGTACATCAGTCACTTTCTGTTCATTGAGATAAGTGCAGATGTCAGTACGTACACAGCGCTTGAATTCCTCCAACAGGACTAATTGACGTAGGTTTTCAAAATCTGTTCCTACTTTCTGAGACATGCACCAATGATCAAAAAGAACTTCCTTCTCTCGTGCAAACTCCACAAAGGTTTGTGAATCCTGCTTTTTACACCGTCGGAACTTCTGACGATATGCCTCTGGAACGAGTTCATAAGCATGGAGAATAGACTGCTTAACCACGTCATAATCTTTACACTGTTCCACGGACAAAGAAGAATATACATCCCTAGCTTTACCTAACAGTGTACTCTGGAGCAATAATGTCCAGGAAGTCTGAGGCCATTTGAAGCTCTTAGCAACTTTCTCAAAGTGCAAAAAGAACTTGTCCACATCCTGTTCACTGAATGTGGGGACAAATTTTATGTACTTGGTGACATCAAACTCCTGTTTAGGACGAGACTGCATCTCAATTGCACGGACCTCCAACTCCTTCAAACGAAGCTCTCCGTCTCTCTTCTCACGTTCTAACTGTAACTGGAAATCATACTCCATCTTACGCAACTGCATAATGTCGGATGCTGATAAGTTCTGTGATGGAGATTCACGGCTAGACAAAGAAATCACCTTCTTCTCGACTAAACACTCTATCACTGTCTTCTTAACATCTGCTTTCCTCGAACCTGATTGCAACTGAATGTCATAATGCTGAGCTATTTCCAACAGATCTGATTTTCTACAAGAGTCAATCTCCTGAAAAGTCGGGTTTGCAACAAAACTGTCTAGATTGAAAGACATGATTAGAACGGAATATGTACAACAATGAAGAAACAAAAAATGATTTACCAAAATGCACCAAAATGACAATGTAACACAGTGCATTAGCTTGCACCGGATTGATGTCCTGTTTCAGTTAAATACAACTCTACCTAATAGCATTTAACTATCCTTCACATGACTGTATAAAACAGCAAATGATAACAATAATATATCCAGTTTTTCTACTAGATATGAATCAACAATGTACAAAATATAATACAGGAACAAGGGGTGTAAAATAGGCACGTGAACACCCACACTAATAGCCAGGGCAATGACTATACCCAGCTAAAAACAAGATGCATCAGTGGCATCAATATGGCTTATCATACAAAATATGAGCAGACACGAAAATTTCTGAGACTAAAGCAGCTGACTGCACGCAATTGAACCGCCCAATACCAACAATAATATCACCAATGAGTGTAACTGAGGTACGACAAAGATGCCGCAACACACTCTGATATTAACAAAGTGACACTGGTCACAAAAGTATTATTTCACACGTGTTTTCAACACAATGGTGCGGCTCACAACCCAGGAATTTGCTCACTTGTAGACGATTAAACCAAAACAAGCACACTGTCGTGCGCAAGCACACCAAGATTCACAGCAAGATCCTTTAGATCATCAATGCCACTGCGGCAACGAAGCGGCAAGTTCAATGTTGAACTGTGAGACACGAACTGGAATCAGCCTAAAGATACTTCAGTGCGACGAATGCCAAACTCACTCTATATTCAATTTCAAACAAATATAGTTGAAAGATACACGAAAATTCACCAAAGTGTATATATACAAATGGCATCGTCACACTGAAGTATTGTTTGTAAATGTAACTTCTGTAATTTGTACTGTTGAAGTTTGCAAGTATGTTTCTTATCTAAGTGGGCGGGCGAATTGTTATACCAAATACTAGTCGAAATATTAAAGAAAAGGAGCACGAGTACTTGTAATTAACTTGAATGTATGTAGTTGTTGACTCCTATAATGACCAGCAAGAAATACAGAACCACGTGGAAACACCAGACAGCCCCCAATTGTTACGTTCGTCAGGTTCAATATACTATTCCGTGTTCTGCATTTACCAGCCAGTCACCGAGAAATCAACAACAACAAACCTGTAAGTTTTTAGATGTTTAATTCAATCCCAAAATCTATGTACAAGTAAAAGTTTCGAATGTGCGATGTTGCCTCGTCGCTGTCCAGCTCGTGTCTGCCTGTCACTGGCCCGCTGTATGTGCACGCTGCTCTGTCACCTGCGTGAGTTCCGCTGTACGCGTGAGAGCTCTGCCAGTCGCCCAGACATGGACTCATCGGAGCACACCAGAAATGGAAACAAAACATTCCCTTCCCACTGTGGGTAAACTGCTCTCTGAGAAAATACCAACCCACATAACAAAGAAATAATTACATCGTAACAATTACTGACTACAGATGATGAACTAATGAGATTACAAATCAGCGATATCCTGGTATTTAGGACCGGAGTGCTGGGCCTGGCAATATAAAGTGCTGCTGCTCATAACAATTACCAGATACGACAAGGGCTAAGAAAGGTTACCGGTAAAATATTTGGTGTTGAAACCATTTTTCAACGGAGACAAAAATATCTTTTTGGCTAGAAATGGCTCAAAAGTGACTTAATTCCGGACCAAAATTGTGTTTCTCACCAATCTTACAAAAATTAAAATGGCTACCATGTGCAGACCAGCAATTGGCAACGAAACTTTTACACGTCACAATGATATAGATAAAAAGTCCTATGCATCAAATAGAAAAGTAGTTATTTAACAAATTTCGAGAAAATTCCCGACAAATCCAAATATCATTCGTTTCCCAGCAAAAATAGCAGTTTTGAATAAATGTTATCCGATTGTTTTTCCAGACTTCGCCACTCAAACCGCAATACACGATTTCCCATTCAAATCTCCCAACATTTAAGCTCTATCTTGAAGTGCTCCAAAAATTTACTCCATAGTACAGCTCCCATTATAAGGTAAAAGTAAATGCGAATTCCCAAACTTTCTTCAAAACTTTAAAAACAATTTTTTTTAGCTGGAAATGGTTCAAATCAAGTAATTAATTTATTTCAAAACAAAAACTTTTTTGGTTCGACAACAGACAGAAAACAGCAGCAATGTTTTAGCCCCAAAACGGCTGCCATTTTGAATAAAATGCGAAAATAAAAAAAAATACTCCCCTTTTTAATTACTTGTAGGTGTCTTTGTGCAAAATTTCTGAAAAGTAAAAATGTGGACGGGCGCTGACGTTGACGCCGACGGACGCAATACATATTTCATCTCTATGACAATAACACACGAGGCACATTCTGCAGAGAGCAGTCATCATTTATTATGATCACACTCATAAAGAAAGAATGTTGAGGTGAAATGTAAGTCTATATATACATGCACATATATATCAAATGTTTTTAATCACACTAGGCAATTCAGATCATTCATGGGAATACAAGCCATAATACCATGGAGATGCAAGACCCTGGTTGAAATATGTCCTTGATGAACCACTTTCAGTGCCCTTGATCACCATTATCTGCCTCACAATCGGTGTCTCCCGAGATTAGACTTCCGTCAACGTGAGGGAAGCACACACCCTTTGTCTCAGAATATAACCAAGAATTCACCCGCGATGAATATCTTAGTTCGGATTTACCCCAGGGCTAGTAATTTCATCGTGTACATCAGATATCCAAGACGTTCTTACAAAGATGACCTTCAGGGGGGTTCCAATTGAGACTACTAGTGGGTCTTTGGTGTCACTGACATTGAAGTAATCGACACCACATGTGCCCATAGGCCTGCTAAGTAAAATGTAGTTAGTTCTGATCGTTTATTCCCAACAGTTCAATGGCTTGTTTGGATACATAGGGATGAATTTGTCGATTCGAGAACGTTTAAAGTTTGGGCGTTGCTGTCTTTGTTGTATATATTAATGGGTTGTTGTTAAGAGTCCTTCAGTGAGAATAATCTTAAGATCAATACTTGATTATATCCACTATCTCCCAATTATATAAGTTTGTTAATTGGTGAACTTAGACGACAAAATGATGGCACTATGATCTGGAACGGTAATGCTTTTTGCGATTCTGCAAGGTAATGCCTTTTGGGGTAACTGTGCGCAAAACTCCATGGCAGAACATTGAGCAAGGTTAAGCTTCAAAACCGCCTTAGATAATTGATGTTTTGCTATCAAACACAATTCGAACCTATGCAGTGGCATTTCCCTGAAATGATGTTTTATCCTAATACTCAGTATAAAATATAATAAGGTTATGAAGTTGAAGGTCGAGATATCCCAAATTAATCAAATGTCTTTGTTATCAATTCAGTTAACTTGAGAATCACATAGAGGTCGATTATTATCCTTACTACCCACTGATGATAAACTGATGGGTTTACAATCTGAATACGCAATATCCTGGGACATTCTGCAAGGTCAATTCTGGAAGCTCATCGGCAATCAGGCAATTAATAATGAATACGTTCGACTCAGCAAACTCCAAGAAGTTTCGGTAAATATTGGTTCAGCCATCAAAAAGCAAGTTACTTTGCACAGACGTAGTATGAACTATCTCGTGAGGGCATTTCCTGAACGTTCGTGGATTCATTAGTTATTCGAACCGAATGCATCTGAATCCAGTTAAGGAAGCCTCAATACAATGTCGTGGTCCACTATGAAACTTGTATATTCACCACAGGGTTGTCCTGATGAATTAATCTCTACGAGGGAAATGTAGCATCATACTAGATGGAAGCATGTGCTGTATTCCATTAAGAAGACAAACTCGACTATACTAAAATACATGAATGGTATGATTAATAAAACAAGTAGATATTTGTGTTCAGATATATGACTTAAGATAAATAACAAATGAAAGGAAAACAAATATAAATATACAAATGTAAGGAAAACATATTTTTTAGTTACCACAACGTCATGCCACACACATGTTATGACAGATATACATAGTTTTCGTCTCGATGTCGTCAACTGGTACGATCTATTCCCACCATCAATATGTTCCATGCAGGACATTCTTCAGTATCGCTGGGTTGAGACATGACGTAGTTTGCTGATGTTGAAGATGAGTAATGATAAACAGCTAATCTTTATTTGTGAGATTTATATTAATGAAAGCAATTCATACGAATGCTCGAGCAAGTGCTGTAGTGTACTGATAAACCATGGCACTGTTCATAATATTATATTCCAATGGTACTGTCGACAAATTACATGATATCCCCAGTACAATTAGATTACAATTAGACTGCCTTACCACTTGTGTTGAAGGGGAGACTTTACATTGGAGTGCAATTGTTTGGGTGCCGATACGCATATGTTATTCCAACTGCACTTGAAGAAAATAGCTGGCGTCTTGTGCGACATTTCCGTAACTGATTGTTGACTTGAAATCTTGCATTGAATATATATTGGTATTGATATGTACATATAATTCATTTATTACAGAGTTATATCAAGAATAGTACTCTCTACTAATCTTGGCTATACGTTGCATTAGTCACAATGGTACGGTGCCCCTAATAGGACATGAGAAAATTATTTTAGAGCAGGCTTTATTTCGTATTTCGTCTGGGCGAAATAGTCCCGACGACTTACCAAGCATTATTGTCCCCTCGATTCATTGTATGAGTACACGAACGAAGCGAGCGTGCGCCAATCAAGAGAATGGGGGTGCTATATGGGGCTCATAAGAGGGCCCCAGAAGCGAAGTGGGTTCTATTCTGGGTTTAACTGCGGCTAACGGACACTATTCAAGGCACAAAAATCTGATTGAAGCGAAGCTATAGACACAGTCCATGCGAAAGGAGAGGGGGTTGTTCTTCCACTCAGGATACACATATGGATAACTATAACTCATTCCATGAATCTTAACATACTATATGCATGATATATGTAATTATTCCAGACGAAATACTAATTCGTCAGGACGAAAATATTCTCGTGTCCTATTAGGGGCACCGTACCATGGTATTGTGTAAGCTATTTTTGTTGATTTTTTTGCAGATACAAGAGTAAAAATCACTAACAATCGTCTAGTCTATTTTTGTTGATAGCATATACCTTTAGAGCCAAGGGTAGTGAAATAGATCCCTCAGCTTCTCCGAGATTAACCCACGTTCACTTTACCTGCTTGGTTTCCTTTCACCTGAAGTAATGCGCTAAACGGTGTCAGTATTGATGAAGTTCATGTGGAAAATCAAATTAGCAAAGCTCTTGCAAGTACGTTCTCTTATCGTCCTACCCTGAGAGACATCTGTCGTTGAGAAATCGTTTTTCTCCAGATAAGACCCATTTAATTATCACATTGCCCTCATTAATATTACCTTTGTGAATACAGGGAATATCCATGTAGTTTGTTAATGCCTAGTCAAAATTGAACCTAAGCCTTTTATTTTTGAGGTTGCAACAAAGTATGCCTTCTTCCTAGCTGTTTTATCAAAATAACCGGATTACGGCATGAATGAAAAGTGTTCCTCGAGGAAACCATGGAGCTTTGATAACGCAATTGAATATCCAGAATCTGCCCATAAAATATTTATGTGTTCCTTGATCCTTACCCTTTTGACCGAATATCCGGTAATTAAAGCCGTCTCCAGTGGAAGTATTTCTTCCGTGCATCAATTTGATTGCAGTTGTGTAGAAGTGTAGTTTTTTTTTTCGGATGAGCGATCACGATTTATGCTTTACAATCCTTCACTGTCTTTTTCAAATTGGATCACGTTCCTCTGTGAGTATCCAAAGCATTGCATTTCCATGTTATCGTCGGTAAATAAATCATGGAAGGGTATTCGTACTTCTGTATGCCTCGTGCTATTTTTAAAAACCTTACATCAAACACTCTGTGAATAGAAACAAAGCCCAACCAAACATTTATATCTGAAGCCGCACTGGGCAGACAGTGTGTAAGTAAAACAGACAGTGTGTAAATAAAGTAGTTTCTACAATGCATCAAATGGAATCAGTGTGCAAGTTCCCAAATACGGTGGCTCATATTCACAGTTTGAGGAATACCAAACATTTTTACAGCGTAATTACGCCCCAAATTGCAATGACTGTCTACCTTCAGATCAAATCATTTGTAGGGAAATCTCATGATCATGGTGTATATATGTATACAAATTGGCAATATTAGCGTACCAATGGAAAATTAATGGAAATATCAAATCTTTAATGTAGAGCGTAACAACGCTGTGCATTAGAGTGTAATAACAATGTATTTTAAAGGCATTATAATGATACGAATTAGTGCGTACGGTATATACAACTAATAAAACTAATTGATATATTAGTTTTGTATTTCTCAATTTGGCGAACATGAGCCACCATGAAAAAAGGTCATTTCATGTGAAATATGGATAAATCCTCTGCACAGCATTAGTAAGTTGAGATCTGACCTTGATGAACGACATGTAGTGCCCCCGATCACAATTATCTTCCTCACAATCGGTGTCTCGTGTCTGGGATCTATTGGGAAAAGACATCAGTCGACGTGAGGCAAACAAACCAATCTTTGTCTCCGAATACAATCAGGGATTTATCCAGAAAAGATCCTCTATGCTGGGATTTACCTCAAGGCTGTGAATTGTATCCATCTTTACAGTGCTTGTTGTTAGCTGTCATTAGGCAATGACAACCATAAAACCATGGGTGAACATTGTTTGACTATATTAGAATGACACTCTTATCGTCCTAAGCTTTAACTAACTTTTAGACATGGAACAAGTACCAGGTATTGGTATTGCCAGAACTATGTCGCGTTTGACAGAATCGGGACTTACAAGGTCATAGGCAGAGGGACGATGAGCAGATTAGTGAACGTGGATGGTTAGTTGTCTGTGCTCTTCTCAGAATATCCTTGCTGTGTCTTATTCTAGTCGAAATTGAAACCGAGACCTATACTTTAGAGATTGTAATAAATTATTTCAAGCTATTCTCAAATAACTGGTTAAGGTCATGAATTAAATATGTCCCTCGGTAAATTTACAAACGTGGACCTTTATTAAAGTAAATAAAAATATCATCCATAAAAGATTTCTACATGTATGTTCCGTAATGGATCTTCGCCAATTTTATTTGAATATTTGTCACTTGATGCCATCTTCAGAAAAAACATCTAAAACATTCGTGTATTAATTTGATTGCGGTTGTGTAGACGTGCAGTTTTGATTCGAAAAAAACGATCAAGATTTATACCTTGCCATCTTTCACTCTCTTTTCAAATTGGATCAAGTTCCTGTGTGACTGATCGAGATAAGACGTTCTACCCAAAGTATTGCAATTCCAGATTATCACGGGCAAATGAAACATGAAGTGGTATTCGTAGTTCTGCATGCATCATGCTAAAAACAAATTTAGTAAAACCTTACATCACCATTTGGGAATAAAAACAAAACCTACTCAAACATTAAATGTTGGAGCACACTGACGTCACCAGTGACAGACAGTATGTCAAATACATGTAGATGTTTCTACTGTGCAGCAGATGTAATTAATGTACAATTGCCCACCTACCGTGGCTGATATTCGCCACGATATAGACATGACCAGACATCGTCATGTCATATTCGAATACTTACATTCGTAAGACGAAAACTCTCTATTTTCGCCCGATGTCGAAAAATGGGGGGTCACGATTTCGTTATTTTTTGCCAGCGACTTTTCAGTGCAAATGTCTGCGCTCATAACTCGAAGACATGTCGTCCGATCGATCTGAAACTTATAGGGCTAAAGCCTCATAGTAGTAGCTCGATCAAATTTTGTCAAAATCGAATGAAATCCGTTGCCATGGCAACGGGAAAATGAAAATCACATAATTGGCTATAACTCCGGGTCTACTTGATATTAATTTTTCCAACTATTTTTGTATTCATCTCTGACCATTTCCCAATCGTTTGGTGTACGACCGATGGTCGTACGACGAAAATTCTCCATTATCGCCCGGTGTCGAAAAATTGGGGGTCACGATTTCGGTTATTTTTGGCCAGCGACGTTTCAGTGCAAATGTCTGCGCTCATAACTCAAAGGCAAACAGTCCGATCGATTTGAAATTCATAGGGCTCGAGTGCTATGGTACTGGCTCAGTCCCTTCAAATTTTGCTGAAATCGGGTAAAAACGGTTGGCATGGCAACGGAAAAAAGAAAATCACATAATTGGCTATAACTCCGGTTCTAATCAATATTAAATTTTCAACTTATTTTTGTATTTTTCTTTCAATTTGGCCAATTCCCGATCGTATGGCGTACAACCGATGGTCTTAAGACCAAAACTCTCAATTATCGCCTAATTTCAGTTACTAAATCTGAAGGGCGAGGGTCTGCAATCTCTGATTGTCTCGTTTATTATGATCAAACTCATAAAGGAAGAATGTTGAGGTGAAATTTAAGTCTATATATACATGCACATATATATCAAATGTTTTAATCACACCAGGCAATTCAGATCATTCATGGGAATACAAGCCATAATACCATGGAGATGCAAGACTCTGGTTGAAATATGTCCTTGATGAACCACTTTCAGTGCCCTTGATCACCATTATCTGCCTCACAATCGGTGTCTCCCGAGATTAGACTTCCGTCAACGTGAGGGAAGCACACACCCTTTGTCTCAGAATATAACCAAGAATTCACCCGCGATGAATATCTTAGTTCGGATTTACCCCAGGGCTAGTAATTTCATCGTGTACATCAGATATCCAAGACGTTCTTACAAAGATGACCTTCAGGGGGGTTCCAATTGAGACTACAAGTGGGTCTTTGGTGTCACTGACATTGAAGTAATCGACACCACATGTGCCCATAGGCCTGCTAAGTAAAATGTAGTTGATCGTTTATTCCCAACAGTTCAATGGCTTGTTTGGATACATAGGGATGAATTTGTCGATTCGAGAACGTTTAAAGTTTGGGCGTTGCTGTCTTTGTTGTATATATTAATGGGTTATTGTTAAGAGTCCTTCAGTGAGAATAATCTTAAGATCAATACTTGATTATATCCACTATCTCCCAATTATATAAGTTTGTTAATTGGTGAACATAGATGACAAAATGATGGCACTATGATCTGGAACGGTAATGCTTTTTGCGATTCTGCAAGGTAATGCCTTTTGGGGTAACTGTGCGCAAAACTCCATGGCAGAACATTGAGCAAGGTTAAGCTTCAAAACCGCCTTAGATAATTGATTTTTTGCTATCAAACACAATTCGAACCTATGCAGTGGCATTTCCCTGAAATGATGTTTTATCCTAATACTCAGTATAAAATATAATAAGGTTATGAAGTTGAAGGTCAAGATATCCCAAATTAATCAAATGTCTTTGTTATCAATTCAGTTAACTTGAGAATCACATAGAGGTCGATTATTATCCTTACTACCCACTGATGATAAACTGATAGGTTTACAATCTGAATACGCAATATCCTGGGACATTCTGCAAGGTCAATTCTGGAAGCTCATCGGCAATCAGGCAGTTAATAATGAATACGTTCGCCTCAGCAAACCCTCCAAGAAGTTTCGATAAATATTGGTTCAGCCATCAAAAAGGAAGTTACTTTGCACAGTACGTAGTATGAACTATCTCGTGAGGGTCATTTTCTGAACTTTCGAGGATTCATTAGTTATTCGATCCGAATGCATCTAAATCCAGTTAAGGAAGCCTCAATACAATGTCGTGGTTTACTCTCAAACTTGTTTATTCACCACAGGGTTGTCATGATGAATTAATCTCTACGAGGGGAATTTGGCATCATACTAGATGGAAGCATGTGCTGTATTCCATTAAGAAGACAAACTCGACTATACTAAAATACATGAATGGTTTGACTAATGAAACAAATAAATATTTGTGTTCAGATATAAATCAAGATAGTTTAACTAATGAAAGTATAACTAACTAACTCATGAATAATGAAAGGAAAACATACTTTTTAGTTACTACAACGTCATGCCACACGCATGTCATGACAGATATACACAGTTTTCGTCTCCATGTCGTCAACTGCTGCGATCTATTCCCAACATCAGTATGTTCCATGCAGGACATGTTTCAGTATCGCTGGGTTGAGACATGACGTAGTTTGCTGATGTTGAAGCTGAGTATTGATAAACAGCTGATCTTTATTTGTGAGATTTATTTCAATAAAAGCAATTCATACGAATGCTCGAGCAAGTGCTGTAGTGTACTAATAAACCATGGCACTGTTCATAATATTATATTCCAATGGTACTGTCGACAAATTACATGTTATCCCCAGTACAATTAGATTACAATTAGACTGCCTTACCACTTGCGTTGAAGGGGAGACTTTACACTGGAGTGCAATTGTTTGGGTGCCGATACGCATCTGTTATTCCAACTGCACTTGAAGAAAAAAGCTGGCATCTTGTGCGACATTTCCGTAACTGATTGTTGACTTGAAATCTTGCATTGAATATATATTGGTATTGATATGTACATATAATTCATTTATTACAGAGTTATATCAAGAATAGTACTCTCTACTATTCTTGACTATACGTTGCATTAGTCACAATGGTACGGTGCCCCTAATAGGACATGAGAAAATTATTTTAGCACAGGCTTTATTTCGTCCCGACGAATTAATATTTCGTCTATACGAATTAATATTTCGTCTGGACTAATTAGTATTTCGTCTGGGCGAAAGAGTATTTCGTCCCGACGACTTACCAAGCATTATTGTCTCCTCGATTCATTGTATGAGTACACGAACGAAGCGAGTGTGCCCCAATCAAGAGAAAGGGGGTGCTATCTGGGGCTCATGAGAGGGCCCCAGAAGCGAAGTGGGTTCTATTCTGGGTTTAACTGCTGCTGGCGGACACTATTCAAGGCACAAAAATCTGAATGAAGCGAGGCTATAGACACAGTCCATGCGAAATGAGGGGGGGGGGGGTGTTCTTCCACTCAGGATACACATATGGATAACTATAACTCATTCCATGAATCTAACATACTATATGCATGATACATGTAATTCGTCCAGACGAAATACTAATTCGTCAGGACGAAAAAATTATCGTGTCCTGTTAGGGGCACCGAACCATGGTATTGTGTAAGCTATTTTTGTTGATTTTTCCGCAGATACAAGAGTAAAAATCACTAACAATTGTCTAGTCTATTTTTGTTGATAGCATATACCTTTAGAGCCAAGGGTAGTGTAAAGTTATTGACTACCGTCCGCTCTTCGGGATCCTCGAGGATAGCCCTCTCTCATCCGAGTCCTTGCGGACGCGCATCCGCTATTCCGGATCCTTGCGGCAGGGCCGCTCACCGGAGGTCGCGGCGGACACGGTAACTACTTCAGCATTAACGGTAACCAGGTAACAGCCCACCCGACACTCCCAGGCCTACGGACACCGTTCAGAAACTAGTTCATCCCTACGGTGTTAACTGGCAGGGCCTGGCGAGCCGCGGTCTGCCTCGGGGACGGAACCCCGTACAGTCCGACATGCTAGCCAGAGCCTCTGTCACACGTCCCGGGAAGGGAGAGAGCTGGCGATCCACAGGGCCGAAGGCCCCCGAGTCAGCAACTTGTCTCTCCCAGCCCGGGCCTCCCCATGGAAATCGCCCCCAGGGCTCTAGGAGCCCACTACTCACAAACAGGGAACACAAAGCTCATGGCGAGCCTTGCGTGCGTCCTGTCTCTCGATCTTGGACAATCTCCTCGATCGAGTCGCTTCCAGTGTATATATAATACACCAGAAACTGTAGGGCGCACGCGAGGTTTAATCGATCCATTGTTATAGTTTACTGGAGCGTAAATTACAATACGTCGCCGTGGCAACGCACGCTCGAACGGAGCATGTCAAAACAAGGCCAAGTACGAAAAGGCCACATAAATGGCATTTATGTTTACAATCACCTGCCGCGTGCTTAGAGCAAAATCGCCACATTACCCCCTTCTTACAATGTTGGTCCCCAACATGTTCCGCCCGCGCCCAAAACAGCCAAAACCCGACGAAGGCTTCGCATGGCGGGGTCCGGAAGAAGGCAAGATGGCAACACCCGGAAGTCACGGCGCAAGACACTAGGACTTTAAGAGTCCCTTTTGGAAGAATGGGGAACTACCCCCGGACTTACGGAGTAAACTATAACGCGCTTTGCAATTTTGAATAAACCCTCATAAACAAGCTAAAATTTTGACCGAGGTGGTCCAAAACCGTGTGATGACCTTGGAAGGTCATCCGTTATAAAAGGACGGTGTGTCGAGTCTTTGGAATATCTTTAAGGTTAAACTTTAAATTTAGAAATTTTGTAAAACGACACACCGAGTGATCAAAAGTGATAGTACCTCTAAAAAGTGTTGCCGACCGCCCTGCCGGCCGGCTCCTCAGATCCGCGGAACGGGTCTGAGGCGGGGCGGAGCCGCGGGAGCGACTCCGGCACGCCCGCATGACATATGTACATCTAACAGACACACATACACCTGCGGACAGCTGTCGCAGACAGCTATCAAAGCCAACGCGGCAAGCCGCATCGACTGCCAGTACCTGTATACTGCAACACGCACAGGCCTGTGTAAAGACACGCAGATGGACGGACGTCTGCACTAACATGCAGCCGCCCGCCCGCCCGCACATCTCCAGCACGGCCCGCCTGGGGAATTTACAACTGGCAAAATCACCCGCATCTCGAACACCGGACACGCGGATCCCGCGGGATCCAGCGCCGCATCAGCGGACGAAATGCGAGTGGCACAAAACACATGTGCTACACATCTGGAGATTAATAAAAATCCGAGAACGACATTTTTACATATATATACATGTAACAAATGACAGCTATACTACACGTGCAGCAATGCACGCGGTGTCGCTGCAAAACTCTGTCCCCGGTCATACTGACACACGCCCGGACCAAAATACATGCACTATTAACTCATGCGGGTGCAATCATTTCCCTCCGGTAACTCCAAATCAAACCATGTATACGGGTAGAAAATAAATTTCTATCCCGGGGGACCTTGCAAATATCCTACAGTAGTTAAGATTAGTCATTCGCTTTTGCGTCCGCACCGGCGGTAAATGACGTAAAATTAACCACCCCAGCAAGGTAGAAATTGGGCATAAAATTGACAGTAACCACTAACTTGTGGCTTGTACGAATATGTCAGACGAAAACAACAATAAATTGCCGTTCTCCAGTCTTTTCAAATATCACAGCAATCCGTCACTGTCAAAATTAGCGCAATCCCTTACACCCCTCTAGCGAAAGCAGAAATCTCCCGATTTCTTACTCTCTTTTGCACCGGAAAGGAAATTTCACATACTTGTCTCACTTTGTATCAGTAAATGAGCAAGAACAGAATTCTCCAGAGACATGCCGCACACTTGTGGCTTATAATCCTCCCAATAAATAATAACTGAGATGGAAAATAAACAAAATCACTCCCCATAGCCGCTGGAACGCTTACAAGGCGATCGGACAAGCCCATGACAGGCGGACAGACAATTGGGCGCCCTGTGGGCGTTCATGACGCGCCCACTAGCAACCCCAACGTACAGCCCGGCCGCGGAGCAAGCCCGGTCCAACCTAGAGCCCAAACAAACGACTACCGGAGCGCGGAGCCAATAGATTAGACGCGGAGCCGGCATGGTCCATAACCTCAATGGTTAGGGAGCGAACCCTTCATACCGGCGCCCAATCTAGAGGCGCCCAAAGATGGTGAAAGCAATAGCCGGCGGACGTCCGGAGCTGCCCGCGGACGGAGTCCAGGCCGGACGCCTACCATGGAACGGCGTATTGCCCTTATCCAATGAATATGAAATTGGAATTAAAAGCCACCACAAGTGTTGCGCATGTAATATACGACCCCCTTCTTAGAAGGAGGCCAGGGTTCCGGTCATTCCGGCCGGACCGCGTATTGTAAGGTACGATCCGGACGAGAATGAGCGTCACCCGCTGCCGCGGCTGGTCCGCACACGCGGACTTAACAACCGCTCCATTATCATAATGGATAGTCGGTTTCCTGCCGTAAGAAACCTTAATTACTATAACCGTAATTATAGTAATGGCTCACGGGGGATAACTACACCGAAGTGCGTCATCTTAAAGCGCCGCGGACGCCGGACGAGTCACGCGGACGAACCGCGGACGTCAGTCCTAACGTGCGGACACTATCCCCGCGTCCAGAGCCAGCTCCCCAAATCCGTGGGAAGGCGCTTCTCCCATAGCGGACGTAAATCCCAACCTCAGTCTGGCCATATAAGAGGTTGTCCCGGGACCAGGGGCGTCCGGCCGGATCAGTAAATTCGTCCGGCCAGTGTAACCGTTGTGCGGATTACGCCGGACAGCCGTCCACAATGTGCAGACAGGCCATCCGCACGTCCCTGGCGCTGGAAACTACAGGAGGGCGGATGCGGAGCGGCGGCGTTACAACATGAAAGTCTCCGCGGACCTCAACTCCGAAGATAGCCACAAAGTAGCCACCCGCGGAGGTAAGTCATGCGGACTCTCACGGAACGACCTAAAACCCGTCCGTAGTATGATAGACGGGTACCGCAGACGCATCCGCATGGGCGGAAGGTTATTCCCACCCATACCGGGCTGGCGCACGTGGTTTCCGGCGTGGCCGCCCGTCATCCGCAGGTACTGGAGGGAGTGGGGGTACCTGCGGATCGCCGTCATCTGGCTGATAGCCACCCAGTCCATCATCTGACAGGTCAGAGAGGTCCGGGAGGCCCACCATACGGCGCACACGCTCGTCCGGAGTCCGCAGATGCTGACCGGACGGATCCCATACGGGAGCATCATCCGGCTCCGCATCTTGAACGAGCGGATCCATGACAAGCGGGCCCTCGTACTTCTTCAGATTATCGATATGGACAACCAGAACCCTGTCCGGATCGGAATCCCTCCGGATCTGGTAGTCCACATCTGTCACCTGTTTCAGTACCGTAAACGGGCCTATCCACGGCTTAGCAAATTTATTACCTTGCTTAAGCGGCGGATAATAGTAGCGCACCTTGTCGCCTTCCGCAAAAGCTGGCCTACCCTTAGCATGGGCGTCATAGCCTCGCTTCTGCCGGATGGCAGACTTGTCCAGGCGCGCGCGCGCGAAATCATGGGCGTTCGCCAGGGCGCGGCGAATCCACTCCACGTATTCCGGACCGCACTGGGGTACTGTGCCGGTCTCTGCCGCAGTTGGATACATAATATCCACGGGCAAATTTAGCTCCCGGCCGTACAACATCGCGTGCGGAGTAACTCCGGTCGAAGAGTGGACCGACGACCTGTACGCCATTAAGACATACGGGAGGTGGTCATCCCAATCATTCGCACGATCGTTCACAAAGGCCGCCAGCATATTGAGGACCGATCGATTAAAGCGTTCGACCTGGCCATCAGACTGGGGCCTGTAGGGGGTGGTCCGCACCTTGGTACTGCCTAGCATCTGTGCTAGGTTTCGGAACAGGTTGCTCTCAAATTGCGTGCCCTGATCCGAATGTACCTGTTTAGGTACCATATGGTACACCACCCATCTATTTACCAACAACCGAGCTACCTCGTCCGCAGTCTGGCGGCGCAGTGGGTAGGCGTCGGTATACTTGGTAAAATAGTCGGAAATCACCAGGATGTACCGGAAACCGCGCGGGGTGACCCGGTGGGTATCCAGTATATCCAAAGCTATCCGATCGAACGGCGCGCCCGCCTTAACCGTGGTTAAGGGGTGGCGGCCAGGAGTCGGAACTCCCTTACGAGCTTGACACCGAGGGCAGGCTGCGCACCACCGTTGCACGTCCAAGCTGCTACCAGGCCAATGAAAGCGCTGTTGTAGCCTATGGACGGTCCTCCGGATTCCCAAGTGACCGGTCACCCGGAGGTCATGCAACTGGTGGAGTACTTCTTTCCGCAGCTCCGCCGGAAGCACCAACTGCCATATTGGAGGCAGTGGGGTCGGTGGCTCATAGCGCCGGTATAAGAGGCCATCCCTCAAGGAGAGTCTTTCCCACTGGGATACTAGAGACAAAGTCTCCTCCCTGTAGGTCTTCCGCTCATCCTTCGAGGGCTTCTGGCTGGCCTCAAGGGCTGTGATTACCGGTGCCAGAGCTCTGTCAGCTCTTTGCGTCGCAGCTATCTGCGCCGGAGAGTAGCCACCCAAGTAATTAGGCTCCTCATCCGTCGCGTCCGGCTGCGCCGCAGCGGCCATCACCACAGGGGGCAAGGACCGCTCATACTCAGACTCTCCACAGGACGAGGGTACCCACGAGGAGTACACCGCCGGACTCGAGGAAGACTTGCTGGAGCTGAGCCGCACCTCCGCTTCATATGCGGGACGCCCTCGCCGATATCGGCGGGTCCGCGCGCGGAGATGTGCCCTAGACGCTCCGGCCGCCATGTTGTTAGAGGGGGCGGCAGCCTGCGGTCTCCCCGGAACGTCCAATTCCCAGTCTGAGGACGAATCCGCGGCTTGCTGGAATGGCGCCATCCCTGCACAACCCGGATTCTTGCACTTATGACAACGGGACAGGCCGTCCGCGTTGCCGTGCAACTTACCAGCGCGATGCTCTATCTGCATGTCATACTCCTGGAGTTTGACGAGCCACCGCGCCACCAAGCCATCGGCCTCACTATAGTTGAGGAGCCATCTCAGCGAACTATGATCAGTCCGCAAGCGGAAATGGCGTCCCAACAAATAGTGCCGGAAGCGCTTGGTCATCGTAACCACCGCGAGCAACTCGCGATGAGTGGTACAGTAGTTCATTTGAGAGCGGCTCAAGGCCACACTCGCATAAGCTACTACCCGCTCTTGCCCGTCCACGATCTGCGAGAGGACACCGCCGAGTGCAAAGTTACTCGCGTCAGTGTCCAGGATGAACTCGCAGTCCGGACGAGGGTGCCGCAGCACCGGGGCCACTACCAAGGCCTGCCGGAGTCCCGAGAAGGCGTCAGCCTGCTCGGCGGACCAAACAAAATCGGCGCCCTTTTACGTGAGGATAGTAAGGGGACGCGCGATCTCCGCAAAGCCGCGAATAAACCTGCGGTGGTAGCTCGCGAAGCC
Source organism: Terebella lapidaria (assembly GCA_949152475.1). Taxonomy (NCBI): domain Eukaryota; kingdom Metazoa; phylum Annelida; class Polychaeta; order Terebellida; family Terebellidae; genus Terebella; species Terebella lapidaria. The sequence goes on from OX424560.1 coordinate 36,752,039, forward strand.
CAAGAAGGACCTCACGTCCGCCACGTTACATGGCGGAGGCCATTTCTGTACGGCCGCCACCTTTGCGGGGTCTGGTCTCACTCCGGTGCCCGTTACCATGAAGCCCAAGTACAGGATTTCTTGCGCGAATAGTTTGCACTTACTTGGCTTCAATTTAAGCCCTGCTCCGCGGATGCGATGGAGCACCATCTGGAGGTTGGTGAGGGTTTCCTCGAACGACCGGCCATACACGACGACATCGTCGATGTAGATCATACATCGCTTCCAGAGGAACCCTTTAAGTACCATCTCCATGAGGCGCTCGAACGTCGCTGGTGCGTTACAGAGCCCGAACGGCATTACCTTGAATTGGTAGAGCCCGTTCTTGGTAACGAAGGCAGTCTTCGCCCGATCCCTCTCCTCCATCTCCACCTGCCAATACCCGGAGGCCAGATCCAGAGCACAGAAATAGTGCGACCCGGCCAGGGCATCGAAGGTATCTTCAATGTGCGGGAGAGGATATGAGTCCTTCCGCGTGGCATCGTTGAGTTTCCGATAGTCCACGCAGAACCTCCACGAGCCGTCCTTCTTCTTCACCATAACCACAGGACTGGCCCAAGGGCTGTCACTGGGTTCGATGATGTCCAAGTCGAGCATCTTTTTCACTTCCTGGTCTATGACCTCTTGGTGCACTATTGCCGCCCGACAAAGACGCTGCTTGAGAGGACGCTCGTCCACGAGGTCGATGCGGTGTTTGGCGACGTCAGTCTTGCCAACCGCACCATCAGGACCCATGAACACATCCGCATACTGCTGCAGCAGTTTGCGGAGCGCTTGGCGCTGCTCTTCATCCAACCGGTCCTTCGGAACCCGAGATTCCAGATGGTCCGGCAGGGTGAACGGATCATCCCCGGCGGCCGCCGCCGCGCACGCAGCGCGGCAGACAGGATCGTCGGGGAGGACACGACTCGACGACGCGGGCGTAGCAGTAGCTGCCACACAGCCGCGCCGCAGTACAACGGGAGCATCCGTAGGATTCACCACAAGGATGGGCATCGAGCGGGCGTCGGACTTGACCAGAGCCCCACCCAACACGAGTCCAGTTCCCTTGGCGAAACTGCTCACCGGTTGCACTATGCACGGACGACCATCGAGGGGCATGCGGGGACGACGCGGCCTCGCCTCAATGATCATCTCGCTCATCGGCGGCACAACCGTAGTGTGCGCCGCCCGCAATTGAAATGAATGCGCCGGACCCGTGCGGAAGAGGAAATGTGTGTCCTCTCCCATCCGGAATTCGCCAGCATTGAAATTGGCGGTCACCCGGTGGGTCCGGAGAAAATTCATCCCAATAATCCCGGCCGCTCCGACATCCGCAACGATTGCCTCTGTTAGGTACACCTTGTCCCCAAGGGTAATAGGCAGATCGATGATGCCATGGATGCGGATGCGGTCATTACCCGCTCCGTAGAGCTTGTAAGGTCCGGGATCCCGCAACTCTAGGTTGCGGAGCGCGGGCTCCTTCTTAAACGTTCCTGCGGCAACGAGGGTCACCTCCGAGCCAGAGTCCACGAGGAACCGGACCGGCTCCCGTCCGAAGGACAGGGGCAGGTACCAGCGGGGGTCCCTCACCAGTGCGCAGGTAGGGCGATACCGTTCGCACGCGCTGGGCTCATCTACGGAGTCCTCACCATCCGCCTCAGCCGCGGAGGAGCTAGACTGATCCCCAAGGACTACTTCCGGAGAAGTCATATCAACTTGGGGTTCGTCCTGCTCATCAGCGGGTGGGGCGGCATCTTTTGCCACGGAACAACTATCCCCGGACGTAGTGTTGGTCGCCACCACGTCCGGATCTAGTTTCCCTGCCGCGGGTTCCGACCTTGCTGTCCCGGAGGACCAGACCGGAAGGAATTCCTCCGTTGCGGGCCAGGGAGGGCTCCCTGGTATCCGCGCGACCGCAGGCGTTCCAACAACTCCGGACACTTCAGCCAAAAGTGCCCCTGCTTTCCGCAGAAGTAACAGGGACGGTTCTGGGCTGGTCCGGAGGTGAACGCGCAACACTCTGCGGGTCCCGGAGCTTCGATCCCGACGCAGTGCGCAATCATCTGCGCGGCGCCGAAATCGTATTCCTCCATGTCGCACTCGTCCGAGGACGAGAACGGCGCGGCGACTGGTGCCGCATGTGCGGGCGTCCCTGTGAAGGGTGCCGACGCACTAACCCACTGAGGGGTAGGTTCCCTGGTGGGTTCCCGGACGACCGGGTCCTGCCACGGGGTTACCTGCGATGCTTTGGCCAGAGGAGGGGTCGCCGCCTGTGCGGGAACAGCCGAGGCCGGAGCCGGGGCCGGAGGCAACTGTCTAGGGCGGACAGCTACCTCGAGCGCAAGCGCGGAGTCTATTGCCTCCTCCATCGATCGCTTTTCATGGGTGGCCAGCCCGTATGCTAAGTGGTAAGGCTGGCCATCGATGAACTGATCGATCAGCATCGTTTCAAACCGTCTGGGGTCCATGTCCGGAAAAGCTCTCCGGCCGAGTATGCGCAGGTTAAACGCATACTCTGTCACGGACTCAGTCGGTAGGCGGATCCGTGCTTTGAACTCCCGTTCAAACTGCCGCCTGTTGGTCGTCGGCGTGAACAGCAAACGAAGTTGACGGGCAACCTCGCCGAAAGTTACCGTTCCCACCGGCAGACACTGCATAACGCCGAGAGCTTTCCCTTCCAAGCTCCCCGCGAGGACATGCCCAGCCTCCTGCTGGGTCCATCCTTCATACACGGCGGTCCGCCACACTTGGAGTAAGTAGTCCTCCAAGTCGGCGTTATCCCCGTTGAACCTTTTCCGCCACGAAGAGTGGTCGGGCCCGTTATCGCGCGTGCTGCGCGCCCGACGTGCGGATCCGGCTCCGGGGTCGTCCGTGTAAAGCGGCAAGGTCCGCGAGCTACCCGCGCCTGCGACGGAGTCTGCCGGAGCAAACATCGACGCCGCGGACATAGGAGCAGGAAAGCTCACGCTCGCCGCTGGGTACATTCCCGCTTGTAGCCCACCCTGGCTAGGTGCGGGCGGGGCTCCCATCGAACCTACGGGGTAGGCTCCAGATGGGGCGGCAAAGCTAGCATAGCTCGGGGCCGGAGCCGCCGGTTGCCACTGCCCGCCCGACACACTTGGCGCACCAGGGTAAGTTGACCACGCGGCGTTAACTCCGGCCGCAGGAACGGTCGGAGCGGTAGCCAGCGTGGTGCCTCCAAGCCGCGGAGCAGGCGCGGATCCCATTGCTGAGACCACTGGCGCCTGCGGACTCGGCAGGACTTGGGGAGGGGCTACTGGCCCAGACATCCCCGGACTTGGAATGGCCGACGGGTCAACGCTCGAAGGCGGCTGATTCCGCTTGAACAGTACAAGCGCCTCGGATATCAGCCACCTCTCCCTCTCCATCAAAGGCCCCGAGTTGCCTTGTGACAGCGGAGAGGGGGAGCGGTTCCGCCGGTCTGATCGTCCCTGATGGGGCGACCGGGTGCGGTCATAGCGCCCTAGGGGGGCCAGCTCGCCAAGTGCGTCGGTGAGCTGATCCACCACACTACCCGGTGCGGACCGACCAGAACCCATGCCGGAGGCTCGCGAAGGAGTCCACCCGGCCGGGTGTGGCATCTGGTACGACTGGTCCGCTTGTCCAGAAGGACCCGCATGCATTGGCGCTCGATTCCGGACGCCCGAAGGCGTCTTATGGAAGGGTGCCATTTGCCACGGATCTGTTCTGGGCACGGGCGGGCGCGGCGTAGAGCCGTTGCCAGCTCCACCCACCGCGCCTAACACGTCAAGGTCCGGCCTTGACGACAACTCCTGCTGCGGCCCCGCGGGGCTCGACTCTACGTCCGAAGACGGAGCCAGGGACGCCGGAGTCGTCTTAGCGGACGGGGTCTTGTCCACGGAGGTTTCCGCGCGTTCCTTCCGGCCACCGGAGTCATCCGAAGACGTCTCACGGTGGCTGTCGCGCGACCGGGTGTGGTCCGCGACGTTTCCACCCTTATCCCTCCCCTTGGGTTCCTTTGCCTTATCTTCGGCTTTGTCTCTTTCCTTTGTCATTTTTCCTAAGATGTCCTTGAGGAGCGGGCGATCCCCAGGGACTAAGGAGGCTACAACGCTGTGACGGTAGGCTGCGATGGAACACTGTCGGACTGATCCTGGTCACGGCACCAATGTAAAGTTATTGACTACCGTCCGCTCTTCGGGATCCTCGAGGATAGTCCTCTCTCATCCGAGTCCTTGCGGACGCGCATCCGCTATTCCGGATCCTTGCGGCAGGGCCGCTCACCGGAGGTCGCGGCGGACGCGGTAACTACTTCAGCATTAACGGTAACCAGGTAACAGCCCACCCGACACTCCCAGGCCTACGGACACCGTTCAGAAACTAGTTCATCCCTACGGTGTTAACTGGCGGGGCCTGGCGAGCCGCGGTCTGCCTCGGGGACGGAACCCCGTACAGTCCGACATGCTAGCCAGAGCCTCTGTCACACGTCCCGGGAAGGGAGAGAGCTGGCGATCCACAGGGCCGAAGGCCCCCGAGTCAGCAACTTGTCTCTCCCAGCCCGGGCCTCCCCATGGAAATCGTCCCCAGGGCTCTAGGAGCCCACTACTCACAAACAGGGAACACAAAGCTCATGGCGAGCCTTGCGTGCGTCCTGTCTCTCGATCTTGGACAATCTCCTCGATCGAGTCGCTTCCAGTGTATATATAATACACCAGAAACTGTAGGGCGCACGCGAGGTTTAATCGATCCATTGTTATAGTTTACTGGAGCGTAAATTACAATACGTCGCCGTGGCAACGCACGCTCGAACGGAGCATGTCAAAACAAGGCCAAGTACGAAAAGGCCACATAAATGGCATTTATGTTTACAATCACCTCCCGCGTGCTTGGGGGCAAAATCGCCACAGGTAGTGAAATAGATCCCTCAGCTTCTCAGAGGTTCACCCACTTTCATTTTACCTGCTTAGTTTCCTTCCACCTGAAGTAATGCGTTAAACGGTGTCAGTATTAATGAAGTTCATGTGGAAAATCAAATTAACAAAGCTCTTGCAAGTACGTTCTCTTATCGTCCTACCCTGAGAGACATCTGTCGTTGAGAAATCGTTTTTCTCCAGATAAGACCCATTTAATTATCACATTGCCCTCATTAATATTACCTTTGTGAATACAGGGAATATCCATGTAGTTTGTTGATGCCTAGTCGAAATTGAACCTAAGACCTTTATTTTTGAGGTTGCAACAAAGTATGCCTTCTTCCTAGCTATTTTATTAAAATAATCGGATTACGGCCTAAATGAAGTGTTCCTCTGGGAAACCATGGAGCTTTGATAACGCAAATGAAAATGCAGACTCTGCCCATAAAATATTTATGTGTTCCTTGATCCTTACCCATTTGACCAAATATCCGGTAATTAAAACCGTCTCCAGTGAAAGTATTTCTTCCGTGCATTAATTTGATTGCAGTTATGTAGAAGTGTAGATGTTGAAGCTGAGTATTGATAAACAGCTGATCTTTATTTGTGAGATTTATTTCAATAAAAGCAATTCATACGAATGCTCGAGCAAGTGCTGTAGTGTACTAATGAACCATGGCACTGTTCATAATATTATATTCCAATGGTACTGTCGACAAATTACATGTTATCCCCAGTACAATTAGATTACAATTAGACTGCCTTACCACTTGCGTTGAAGGGGAGACTTTACACTGGAGTGCAATTGTTTGGGTGCCGATACGCATATGTTATTCCAACTGCACTTGAAGAAAAAGCTGGCATCTTGTGCGACATTTCCGTAACTGATTGTTGACTTGAAATCTTGCATTGAATATATATTGGTATTGATATGTACATATAATTCATTTATTACAGAGTTATATCAAGAATAGTACTCTCTACTATTCTTAGCTATACGTTGCATTAGTCACAATGGTACGGTGCCCCTAATAGGACATGAGAAAATTATTTCAGCACAGGCTTTATTTCGTCCCGACGAATTAATATTTCGTCTATACGAATTAATATTTCGTCTGGACTAATTAGTATTTCGTCTGGGCGAAAGAGTATTTCGTCCCGACGACTTACCAAGCATTATTGTCTCCTCGATTCATTGTATGAGTACACGAACGAAGCGAGTGTGCCCCAATCAAGAGAAAGGGGGTGCTATCTGGGGCTCATGAGAGGGCCCCAGAAGCGAAGTGGGTTCTATTCTGGGTTTAACTCCTGCTGGCGGACACTATTCAAGGCACAAAAATCTGAATGAAGCGAGGCTATAGACACTAAGGAGGCTACAACGCTGTGACGGTAGGCTGCGATGGAACACTGTCGGACTGATCCTGGTCACGGCACCAATGTAAAGTTATTGACTACCGTCCGCTCTTCGGGATCCTCGAGGATAGTCCTCTCTCATCCGAGTCCTTGCGGACGCGCATCCGCTATTCCGGATCCTTGCGGCAGGGCCGCTCACCGGAGGTCGCGGCGGACACGGTAACTACTTCAGCATTAACGGTAACCAGGTAACAGCCCACCCGACACTCCCAGGCCTACGGACACCGTTCAGAAACTAGTTCATCCCTACGGTGTTAACTGGCGGGGCCTGGCGAGCCGCGGTCTGCCTCGGGGACGGAACCCCGTACAGTCCGACATGCTAGCCAGAGCCTCTGTCACACGTCCCGGGAAGGGAGAGAGCTGGCGATCCACAGGGCCGAAGGCCCCCGAGTCAGCAACTTGTCTCTCCCAGCCCGGGCCTCCCCATGGAAATCGTCCCCAGGGCTCTAGGAGCCCACTACTCACAAACAGGGAACACAAAGCTCATGGCGAGCCTTGCGTGCGTCCTGTCTCTCGATCTTGGACAATCTCCTCGATCGAGTCGCTTCCAGTGTATATATAATACACCAGAAACTGTAGGGCGCACACGAGGTTTAATCGATCCATTGTTATAGTTTACTGGAGCGTAAATTACAATACGTCGCCGTGGCAACGCACGCTCGAACGGAGCATGTCAAAACAAGGCCAAGTACGAAAAGGCCACATAAATGGCATTTATGTTTACAATCACCTCCCGCGTGCTTAGGGCAAAATCGCCACAGGTAGTGAAATAGATCCCTCAGCTTCTCAGAGGTTCACCCACTTTCATTTTACCTGCTTAGTTTCCTTCCACCTGAAGTAATGCGTTAAACGGTGTCAGTATTAATGAAGTTCATGTGGAAAATCAAATTAACAAAGCTCTTGCAAGTACGTTCTCTTATCGTCCTACCCTGAGAGACATCTGTCGTTGAGAAATCGTTTTTCTCCAGATAAGACCCATTTAATTATCACATTGCCCTCATTAATATTACCTTTGTGAATACAGGGAATATCCATGTAGTTTGTTGATGCCTAGTCGAAATTGAACCTAAGACCTTTATTTTTGAGGTTGCAACAAAGTATGCCTTCTTCCTAGCTATTTTATTAAAATAATCGGATTACGGCCTAAATGAAGTGTTCCTCTGGGAAACCATGGAGCTTTGATAACGCAAATGAAAATGCAGACTCTGCCCATAAAATATTTATGTGTTCCTTGATCCTTACCCATTTGACCAAATATCCGGTAATTAAAACCGTCTCCAGTGAAAGTATTTCTTCCGTGCATTAATTTGATTGCAGTTATGTAGAAGTGTAGATGTTGAAGCTGAGTATTGATAAACAGCTGATCTTTATTTGTGAGATTTATTTCAATAAAAGCAATTCATACGAATGCTCGAGCAAGTGCTGTAGTGTACTAATGAACCATGGCACTGTTCATAATATTATATTCCAATGGTACTGTCGACAAATTACATGTTATCCCCAGTACAATTAGATTACAATTAGACTGCCTTACCACTTGCGTTGAAGGGGAGACTTTACACTGGAGTGCAATTGTTTGGGTGCCGATACGCATATGTTATTCCAACTGCACTTGAAGAAAAAGCTGGCATCTTGTGCGACATTTCCGTAACTGATTGTTGACTTGAAATATTGCATTGAATATATATTGGTATTGATATGTACATATAATTCATTTTTTACAGAGTTATATCAAGAATAGTACTCTCTACTATTCTTAGCTATACGTTGCATTAGTCACAATGGTACGGTGCCCCTAATAGGACATGAGAAAATTATTTTAGCACAGGCTTTATTTCGTCCCGACGAATTAATATTTCGTCTATACGAATTAATATTTCGTCTGGACTAATTAGTATTTCGTCTGGGCGAAAGAGTATTTCGTCCCGACGACTTACCAAGCATTATTGTCTCCTCGATTCATTGTATGAGTACACGAACGAAGCGAGTGTGCCCCAATCAAGAGAAAGGGGGTGCTATCTGGGGCTCATGAGAGGGCCCCAGAAGCGAAGTGGGTTCTATTCTGGGTTTAACTCCTGCTGGCGGACACTATTCAAGGCACAAAAATCTGAATGAAGCGAGGCTATAGACACAGTCCATGCGAAAGGAGGGGGGGGGGTGTTCTTCCACTCAGGATACACATATGGATAACTATAACTCATTCCATGAATCTAACATACTATATGCATGATACATGTAATTCGTCCAGACGAAATACTAATTCGTCAGGACGAAAAAATTATCGTGTCCTATTAGGGGCACCGAACCATGGTATTGTGTAAGCTATTTTTGTTGTTTTTTCCGCAGATACAAGAGTAAAAATCACTAACAATCGTCTAGTCCATTTTTGTTGATAGCATATACCTTTAGAGCCAAGGGTAGTGAAATAGATCCCTCAGCTTCTCAGAGGTTGACCCACTTTCATTTTACCTGCTTAGTTTCCTTCCACCTGAAGTAATGCGTTAAACGGTGTCAGTATTGATGAAGTTCATGTGGAAAATCAAATTAGCAAAGCTCTTGCAAGTACGTTCTCTTATCGTCCTACCCTGAGAGACATCTGTCGTTGAGAAATCGTTTTTCTCCAGATAAGACCCATTTAATTATCACATTACCCTCATTAATATTTGCTTTGTGAATACAGGGAATATCCATGTAGTTTGTTAATGCCTAGTCAAAATTGAACCTAAGCCTTTTATTTTTGAGGTTGCAACAAAGTATGCCTTCTTCCTAGCTGTTTTATCAAAATAACCGGATTACGGCATGAATGAAAAGTGTTCCTCGAGGAAACCATGGAGCTTTGATAACGCAATTGAATATCCAGAATCTGCCCATAAAATATTTATGTGTTCCTTGATCCTTACCCTTTTGACCGAATATCCGGTAATTAAAGCCGTCTCCAGTGGAAGTATTTCTTCCGTGCATCAATTTGATTGCAGTTGTGTAGAAGTGTAGATTTTTTTTTTCGGATGAGCGATCACGATTTATGCTTTACAATCCTTCACTGTCTTTTTCAAATTGGATCACGTTCCTCTGTGAGTATCCAAAGCATTGCATTTCCATGTTATCGTCGGTAAATAAATCATGGAAGGGTATTCGTACTTCTGTATGCCTCGTGCTATTTTTAAAAACCTTACATCAAACACTCTGGGAATAGAAACAAAGCCCAACCAAACATTTATATCTGAAGCCGCACTGGGCAGACAGTGTGTAAGTAAAACAGACAGTGTGTAAATAAAGTAGTTTCTACAATGCATCAAATGGAATCAGTGTGCAAGTTCCCAAATACGACGGCTCTTATTCACAGTTTGAGGAATGCCAAACATTTTTACAGCGTAATTACGCCCCAAAATACAATAACTGCCTATCTTCAGATCAAATCATTTGTAGGGAAATCTCATGATCATGGTGTATATATGTATACAAATTGGCAATATTAGCGTACCAATGGAAAATTAATGGAAATATCAAATCTTTAATGTAGAGCGTAACAACGCTGTGCATTAGAGTGTAATAACAATATATTTCAAAGGCATTATAATGATACAAATTAGCGTGTACCGTGTTGATATATTAGTTTTGTATTCCTCAATTTGGCGAACATGAGCCACCATGTAAAAAATTCATTTCAGGTGAAGTATGGGTAAATCCTCTGCACAGCATTTGGGAGTTGAGATCTGACCTTGATGAACGACATGTAGTGCCCCCGATCACAATTATCTTCCTCACAATCGGTGTCTCGTGTCTGGGATCTATAGGGAAAAGACATCAGTCGACGTGAGGCAAACAAACCAATCTTTGTCTCCGAATACAATCAGGGATTTATCCAGAAAAGATCCTCTATGCTGGGATTTACCTCAAGGCTGTGAATTGTATCCATCTTTACAGTGCTTGTTGTTAGCTGTCATTAGGCAATGACAACCATAAAACCATGGGTGAACATTGTTTGACTATACTAGAATGACACTCTTATCGTCTTAAGCTTTAACTAACTTTTAGACATGGAACAAGTACCAGGTATTGGTATTGCCAGAACTATGTCGCGTTTGACAGAATCGGGACTTACAAGGTCATAGGCAGAGGGACGATGAGCAGATTAGTGAACGTGGATGGTTGGTTGTCTGTGCTCTTCTCAGAATATCCTTGCCGTGTCTTATTCTAGTCGAAATTGAAACCGAGACCTATACTTTAGAGATTGTAATAAATTATTTCAAGCTATTCTCAAATAACTGGTTAAGGTCATGAATTAAATATGTCCCTCGGTAAATTTACAAACGTGGACCTTTATTAAAGTAAATAAAAATATCATCCATAAAAGATTTCTACATGTATGTTCCGTAATTGATCCTCGCCAATTTAATTGAATATTTGTCACTTAATGCCATCTTCAGAAAAAACATCTAAAACATTCGTGTATTAATTTGATTGCGGTTGTGTAGACGTGCAGTTTTGGTTCGAAAAAACGATCAAGATTTACACCTTGCCATCTTTCACTCTCTTTTCAAATTGGATCAAGTTCCTGTGTGACTGATCGAGATACGACGTTCTACCCAAAGTATTGCAATTCCAGATTATCGCGGGCAAATGAAACATGAAGTGGTATTCGTACTTCTGCATGCATCATACTAAAAACAAATTTAGTAAAACCTTACATAACCCCTTTGGGAATAAAAACAAAACCTACTCAAACATTAAATGCTGGAGCACACTGACGTCACCAGTGACAGACAGTATGTCAAATGCATGTAGATGTTTCTACTATGCACCAGATGTAATAATGTACAACTGCCCATCTACCGTGGCTCATATTCGCCACGATATAGACATGACCAGACAGGCCAGACATGACCGGATATGGTCATGTCACATTCGAATACTTACATTCGCCACTTTGAGGGATACCAAACATACTCACAGCATTATACGCTCTACTATAGCATAAAAACGCGGATAAATCATCTGATAAATCATTAATTCTGCAGTACTACATGATTAATTTTACTGTGATTTATTATCAATTTCACTGCAACGCTATAAATTACAACGTTTTTTGCCAAAGAAAATTACAGTAGGGAGATAATAGAAAGATCATATTTCAGCTCAATATTAAACGCTGTAAAATTAGAGGGTAATGACTCTCTATTATAGCGTTTTAATGCTATAAGTTAGAGCGTAATAGCAACTCAAATATATATATTTTTTATGGAGGCAGGCGAATATGAGCCATCCTGAAACAGGTCATTTCATGTGAAATATGCGTAAGTCCTAAGCACAGCATTTGGGAGTTGCAATCTGACCTTGATGGACGACATTTAGTGCCCCAGATCACAATTATCTTCCTCACAATCGGTGTCTCGTGTCTGGGATCTATTGGGAAAAGTCATCAGTCGACGTGAGGCAAACAAACCAATCTTTGTCTTCGAATATAATCACGAATTTACCGAGAACGACAGTCAGAAAAAATCCTCTTAGTTGGGATTTAACTCAAGGTCAGGAATTGTATCCAGGTCTACATCCCGAATAGGCTCTTTCATGAATGACTTTCGGGCATGTTTTAGTGACATAAATATACACATTGTGAAAAGTGCTTGTTGTTAGTTGTCATTGGGTGATGACAACCATAGAACCATGATTGAATATTGTTTGAATATACTTGTATTAGAAGGACATGCTTATAGTTTTAAGCTTTGACTAATGTTAAATAGACGTGGACCAAATACCGAATATTGGTATTACCAGACCTAAATCTATTATCCAATCTATGAATACCTCCTTTGACAAAATTGGGACTTACAAGGTCAGAGGAAGATGGACGATGAGCAGCTTGGTGAACATGGATGGTTGGCTGTCTGTGCACTTCCCAAAATATTTCGTTTCCTTTCATATCACGTCGAGAAACTGTAGGCACATGTGTTAAAGTACAAATGTATAACTACAAACAGACACAATCACATTCCAAGAACGAATCCATGTTGAAGCTATGTGGATATAACTTTGCGGCACAGAGCACGATTTCTCTTCTGTTGTGATCAAACAGGAAGTGCCATAGTATATTTTGTATAGTTTGATCACCTTATCTCACTCCAGATTATAACAGTCGAATAACGCGTGTATCATTCTTTTAAAACTATTATTATACAATGACAAAAATAAAATAATTAACTGTATAATATAGATGATAAATTATAAAATATTGCACAGCGTTGAACAACAATATCAGGAACTGGTATATGAATTATCTGCTGCATAGTATTTGGAATTCAAAATCTGACCTCGCGGAACTACTTCCACTGCTCTTGATCACCATTATCTGCCCCATAATCCGTGTCTCTTGGGATCAGACATCCGTCCACTTGAGGGAAAAACACAACCTTCGTCTCTGGATATAACTAGTGATTTACCCGGAGTGTTAGTCAAAAAGATCTTCTTAGTTCATGTAGATGGGATTTATCTCAAGGCTATGCGTTACATCCTTCTCTACATAAGATATATGATAGGCTCTTTCACAACAATGTGTGTTTCAATTACAGGAATATACCGATTGTGACCTGCGTTAATTGTTGTTTGCTGTCATTGGGTGATGAAAACGAACAGTAAACATTGTTTAGAGGTATTGGAAGGACACTCGTGTCGTCCTCACCTTAGAATGGATTGTTGATTATCTGTATATCCAGAATAATGATACTTCTCACGTCCAGCACAGTCATATGTTAAAGTTGGAACCATTTTTAAAATGGACTGAATTTCAACATTAACGTTTGATAACGAATGTTGGAACTATATCTGAGGAATGCTGAAGAAATTCGCACAATTCGATGACAGTTGCTCAGAAAACCACATTGGATACAGAATGATTGGTTTGCCCACATTGCTGGCAAACATTGCGACATTGCATAGCAATGACGTCATAAGACTGTGTTTAGAATTTGCTAGCATCACGCAGGCCCTTTTAAGGAAAGATGGATGAGAAATTCTTTGGCACGAAATTGAATCTTGGTTGTGTCATCTCATTTCAAGCACGCAGCACATATTTTCAAGCCAATATCTATGTAAATTTTCATTCTATAATCAAATTACAGGTACTGCAGAATGAATTAATTCGGTCAAATCTAGAAGCTATTCCATGTTTAAAGCAATAATACATACTGACAAAAAGGCACATCAATATTCCCAGACCGAATCCAATGACGGCGTTAGTGATCAAATCCGAGTGATGATATTGATACTGAAGTTGACGTTATGTGAATATAACTTTGGACCACTAAGCATGATTTCTCTGGTGTTGTTTACAAACAGGTAGTGTTAAACTACACTGTGCCTGTAGATTGGAAATTTTGAACGACATCAAGTTCGCAACATTCTGACATTATACCCAAATTAACTTTCTGTGATCGGCTATCTCACACTAGAGTATACCAGTCTAAGTACTTGGATATGTTTATTAACGTTATCATTCCTTCAGAATCGATGTTTTGTCATTGCAAATATGAGATAGGTCTATCTCGAAGTTTTCCTACCCGTATACTGAGTGGACCCAATTCAGGAATGTGGTATGTAAATTATCAGCATTGCGTATCGTTGAAAAAGAAAATCAGGACCATTTATATAAATTATGGATAAATCTGCTGCACAGCATTAAGAAGTTGAAATCTGACCTTGATAATCGTCATTATCTGCCTCATAATCCGTGTTTCCTTGGATCAGACATAATTCGACTTGAGGAAAACACACAATCTTCGTCTTCGAATATAACCAGGAATTTACCCGGAACCACAGTCAGATAAACTTCATCCGTTCAGATTTCCTTCCAGGCCAGGAAAAAAATCCACGGGTATGTCTGATTATCCGAGACGTCCTTCCCCAAACAACCTTCAGAGGTGTTCCAATCAAAGAAATATACTGTTTGTGAACAGTGCTTGTTAATGACTGTTACTTAATGCTGACGAACATAGATCAAAACGTTTATCGTTGTTTCTACCTTTAGACTAACATTGCAGCACTGAATGAAGACCAGGTATGAAAGTAAGTATCAATCTATTACCACCAATACAGCCAAATTTTGATGATTCCAATAACAAACGTAAAATACAACATTTTGTTTGCAATGAAAACAAAGCTCGACCAAATACTTCATCAAAAGACACACTGGCGTCATTAGGGGCAGACAGTAATATTCAAAGATATCAAAACCTAGTCCATTATCCAATCGTCAGTCCAGTGTCAGACAGAATCGGGAAAATTTGAGGAACTGCATAAATACCCATATATGGTCAAAATAAGATGACAAACAGAACATGGAACCAACACCTAACATGGACTATCCGAACGACCAGCATCGTTTTGGAGACCATGTGAGATGTTGATAGATAACATGTAATTTTATCAAGAGTTAGGGTGTATATCCAAACTTGTTGGGTGATTTGTTGAGTCTGTACCCCCATTATATCCAATATTCTGCTATTATGTTAGTGAATCATATTTCACTGACTCTTTATTTATTTTATTTTATTATTTAGAACTTTCTTATATCTCGGTATTGTAATAGGTAAGGTGCAATGTATGCGCTAACCTATTTACGCTGATACCACCCGTTTTTTTTTTAAAAGATGATTGGTTTTATATAAAAAAAAAACTCTAAATTGAAACATTTTTGGAATGGGAACAGAGCCCGTCCCAAATAAATTAGAAACTTTCCCATTGATGATTTTCCGCAGTATGAACAAACACCAGTAAGAATGATGTGAAATAAATATCTTTTTTGATGTGAGACCGTAATGATATAATAGCTCAACTAACTAAACAATTTGGCACACAGCGAAATTTGCTGACGCAACATATTGGAGACAAGCAACTACGTCTACAGTCAAAGATGGTTTTGCTCCTAACTGTGATATGTTCGTGTATGTATATCGTATATCCAAAAGATTAATGGCACACAGGATTAAACTTGTCCACTTAATGTGACATATTCGCGGCATCAGCCTGTTTCATGCAGGACACGTTTTGATATCACCGGATGGAAACGTGACCCAAGACGCTGATGTTGAAAATGGCAACATTTTATGTGGGAAAACTGATTCTTTCCAAGCTACATTTTTCTCATATGCGGGATATTGGTGATCTCAAATTTTTGGTTAAATTTGTTGTAATAAGCTGATATTCTTTTTCAAGGGGATTTGTCTAGATAATAACTATTTGAGTAAATGAGACTAGTATGCGGTAGTGCTGTTGTGAAAACAAATATCTAATCGCGAATGAAGGTAGGTTAAAATTAAAAACGTTGCATTGATGGAGATGTAGATGCTCCCAAATTAAGCTGGATACAATACGTGTTGTATGTTCCCACGATCTCGCACTACGATCTCGCATCAATGGTCACAGATTCACCATCAATTCCAACAACACATATGTCCCTGTTGGAGAGCACTTCAATTCTATTGATCACTCCTCGATGGATATGAAAGTACAGGTCTTACAAGGCAATCTAAAATCCACCCACAATCGTCGTGTTGCTGAGCAGAAACTCATTAAAATGTTTGACAGTCTGAACAATGGATTAAACAGAGACTCAGGTTTTCTGAGCCATTACACTTTGGATTAACTAGTTCATTAATCTCTAGTCAACTTGCTCACATATATATCTCATTTCTCATGTATAAATACCCTTGTTGTGTTCTGTTTCCACACACCTGATGAAGGCCTGTGTTGGGTCGAAAGCTTGTGACATATAAACCATTGATAAGTCTTAAATGGTGTTACCAAATTTTCGTTATATCACTACATAGACTTATACGGCTATACATATCTAATGTTGTATGTTCATGATACGAACCTGAACAATAGCGTCAAGGGTTGTCTCTAGATACTCTAAGCTCTAGTTCAAGCATTCAGTGTCAATACGCCTACTTAAAATGACACATAGTTATGTTCAATTTTCTGTTGTTGTCGTTATTGTTGTTGTTGTTGTTGTTGCTGCTGTTGTTGTTGTTTTGGGTTTTTTTTTCTTGAGGGAGGGAAGGGGGTACTCTGATTATTTTTAATTTCATAATTGTAGCATGGTATTGATTTGCAATGTCTAAGTTAATTGCAATTTCATAATTGTAGCATGGTATTGATTTTATTGGAATCAATGAGGTATTTAACTGTGAGAGGGATGAACGTCTTGTTTTACCTGGATATTGCAAGCCGATCACTCGCTGTCGCGAAGATGATAATAAAGGGGGTGTTGGACTTTTTGTGAAAAATAATGTAAATTTCAAAATTGGAAATGACTTGAGCGTTTTTATACCCAATGTATACGAATCATTATTTATTGAGGTCATGAACAATTCCAACACACGGGCTAATAACATAGTTGGGGTTATATACAGACCGAACACCCAGCCCAAAGCAGATATCGACATATTCTCCAACACAATACAAGAGGTAATGGACATAGTCAACATTGAACAAAAACATTGTTTACTAATGGGAGATATGAATATAGATTTACTAAAATATAAAGCTCATGCAAAAACAACTGATTATGTTGATAATTTATTCTCTCACTCTTTCATGCCCGTAATAACAAAACCGACAAGGATAAGCCATTCATCTGCAACACTTATTGACCATATGTATACTAACGAAAACAGTACTTCTAAACTAACATCAGGGATTATAATCACTGATGTAGCTGATCATTTCGCGACATTCTGTATTATTGAAGGTAAGCACAAACATAAAGGAAAACAAAGTTTTGAGAAACGAGTCATAACAGATAGAACAATTGAAGTCTTCAAAGAATATCTTAATAACACAAATTTCACACACATATACAATGAAACAAATCCAGATGACGCATACAGCAAGTTTCACGATTTATATATGCAATCATTTAATAAAGCTTTTCCAATAAAAATAATTACTCCCAACAAAAGGTATAATAAAATAGAACCCTGGGTCACCGCAGGTATGATGAATTCTATGAGGAGAAAATCAAAACTGTTAATAAAAAAACTACAGCACCCAACCGATGAGAATATAACAAGATACAAAAGGTACATAAATATATACAACAAACTGAAACATATATTAAAAACAGACTACTTTAAACATATGATAAACCTAAATCAAAATAACATGAAAAGAACATGGCAATTACTTAGAAAAGCTCTTGGTAAACAAAATAATAAATCTGGCTTTCCTCAAACATTCATGATAAACAATACCCAAGTTTCTGATAAACAAGTCATAACAAAAGAATTCAATAGTTATTTTGCAAGTATAGGTAAGAAAACAGGTGAAAATGTTCCCCAAACAAACAAAAATTATTCAGAATATATGCCCAAACGAAACTTAAACAGTATATTCATTGAACCGATAGAAGAACACCAAGTTATAGAAATAGTAGAAAAACTAAAACCAAAAACTAGTACAGGACATGATGGTCTATCCTCGAAATTGATTAAACAAACTATCACGAACATTCTGACACCACTAACATATATAATAAATAAATCACTTGAAACAGGAATTGTACCAAATGAACTGAAAATTGCTAAAGTAATCCCAATCTATAAAGCCTCTGATAATGACAAGTTGTCCAACTATCGGCCGGTCAGCTTGTTACCAGCATTTTCTAAAATATTAGAAAAAAATATGTTTAATAAAATTATTGGATTTTTCAACAGTCAAAGTTTATTCTATAAACACCAATATGGTTTTCGTCCTAAACACAGCACAATACACCCGATTATACATCTACTAAATGCATGTGCTGAAGCTCATAAATCTTCTCCGAAACAATTAACACTGTCCATTTTCTGTGACCTCTCTAAGGCCTTTGATGTGATAAATCATGACATATTATTGAGAAAACTAGAAATTTACGGCCTTAGGGGGGTTGCAAATCAATGGATAGAGAGCTATATGTCTGATAGAAAACAATTTGTCGAATTCGAAAATGTTAAATCAGATGTTGTTCCAATAAAATGTGGTGTACCACAAGGGTCTATATTAGGACCACTTCTCTATCTTATATATGTGAATGATATTCCTAACTCTACAGATGCCAGTATACTCTCATATGCTGATGATACTTCCCTGTTTATATCTCATAGTGATATCAATACTCTGTTTGATGAGGCTAATTCAGAAATTAATAAATTGTACAAGTGGTTCTGTGCCAATAAACTATCATTAAATGCCAAAAAGACTAAATTTATTGTATTGAGAGCCCCGAACCAGAAATGCAATTTCCGCAATTTAAAGGTATTGATTAATGAAATTGGATTAGATTTTGAAGAGAAGAACACTGAATTTCTAGGCTTGATTATTGATGAAACTCTGTCGTGGAAGTATCACCTCATCCATGTAAACAACAAAATATCCAAAGCCCTTTACCAAATTAAACAAGTAAAAGTCAATTAACAACCGAAAGCTTGATAACACTATATTATGCAATGGTACACCCATATATTACATATGGAATTACAGCGTGGGGAAATGCCACAGCCGCAAATTTAAACAGAACAAATATCTTACAAAAACGTACCATAAGAACTGTGCATAAAGTTAAATATAATAGTCACACTGAACCACTTTACAAAAGCTCCAATATACTAAAGGTAAATGATCAATACAAATATGAAGTTTGCATGTTCATGCACGACTTTGCAATGTCTAAGTTACCTATATCATTTTCAAACGTCTACAAGTACAATCATGAAATTCAACAAACACATATTACGCGACAATCTAAGGAATTATGTGAAAAAAGGTGCAATTCTAGTTTTGCAAAAAAACTTCCATTATATAATTTCCCTGTCATTTGGAATTCAATTGTACAGCAAATTGGCAATTATGATTCCAAACATACTTTCAAAAAAGTGTTAAGAAATTATATGACGTCTTTCTACTCTTCAACCATAAAATGTACAAATGTTTTTTGTACAAGTTGTCGCACTTGATTGATAGTTTGAATTGGTCTATACGGAACTTTTATTTCATTAGAGCCTGGTTATGGTCAAGGTATGATGCATTCCTCCCCTCCTCTCCACTGTCGTTTCCTTGTCAGGCCGGGCAAGCCTTACAGATCAAAACTATCAACTCAACTTTAGTATTATTCATATCTATAATATAAATATTATACACTAATATATTTATATTTGGTATATGTGTTTAGGTTGTTTTGTAAATGTTCACATTTTTTATTCCGAATTATGTTATTTTTTCTAAGGGACCAAATGGAAGACAGCAGATGCTAATTTGGTACCCTTGTTTTCCATCAAACCCTGAAAATATTTGCACATATCTGTATATATATTGACATGTACTGCTGATGTGAAAACGAAAATAAATTCTATTCTTCTATTCTATTCTATTGTATAGACCCTATAATGTTCCCCATTGTCACTGAATCGGTGCCTCCATGAATAAACGTAATCGAGTATCATAAATAAAAAAACACCATGGTTTAATTAGATGAATTATGAGAATATCTGCACCGACTTCAGAGCATTTCGACATTGGTATCTGACCTTGATGAACCACCTCCATTGTGTTTATTCGCCATTATCTGGCTAACGATCAATGTCTCTTGTGTTCACACACCAGTCACAGTGAGGCAAACACACGACTTACCGGATATAATCAGTGGTCCACCAGGGATTGGAAGAGAAAAAAAAACATCACAACATTTTTTTGTTCGAATGTTGTTTAGGAATTTTCTATCGAATGATATCTTTACACAAATGACCTTTGGAGATATTGAAATCGAAGCCATATCCATGCTCCTAACTGAGTGTTATCGAAATGCTCAGCAAAATGACGCATTCATAACAATACGACAGCTATCATATAAAATGAAAAACACACCAAGATTCCCTTCGATTCAAGCCAATAGCGGGTATTCTTGCTGTGTGATACTCTTGTGTGTGCTGTCCAAGCCAGTGGGTTGCCAGAAGCGTTGGTTCATCACTACATGTGAATTACCTTGATTGATCCCTGCAATTTTGTCTGAACGTTTATTTTTTTAGATCTTCTGCGTTGTATTTGCACGATATTCGAGGCAATACATTATATTGTGTTAATTAGTTTTGAAAATCTTATATACCATCAAATTAATATTGTTATGGAAAGTGAGTGCTTTGTTGTCGTCAGAACATCAATCTTTGAGGTTATTGTTTCATCTATGTGTAGGATCTATTTATTCATCACATGATTGTTTCTTTTGCAACTCAAAAAGCAATGTTGATGCAGAAGAAAAAAAGCCATTCGAACAAATATATCCCTTTCATTCCGGCCATTTTCCTCCGAATAATCCGATTACATCACGGATTGAATGAGTTCCTTGGCGAGTTAACGACCAAGACCTGCAAAACAAATGAAAACGTTACCATAAAATCTTCCGTTCTGTCTTTTGTAGCAGTATGTACTAAAATATCTTGTACTTCATCTCTTCCTACATTTACAGTCAGGTCTGAGTGTTTCTCCAGGGAAAAGCATCTCTGTCATGTACTAAGCCTTAATTAAAAGACATGCCGACATAGATGTAGGAATATATAGACGCGCCATCATAAAATAAATACTTCTATTTATAGCCAAAAACGATTTCCACACTTGGTTATGGTTTTGAATGTTTGATTAAATAATAAAACGTTGAAGGTAAGTATCAATCTATTACCACCAATATAGCCAAATCTTGATGATTCCAATAACAAAGGTAAAATACATTTTGCAATAGAGAAAATTAGGACCTTGCCATCTTCCTTTTCAGCTACTTGATTAGATCTTCGCGACATAGTTTCCCCAGCTCTGCATTTCTGGAGTTTGAATGAGCCAGTTAAAATCTGCAAAGGCGATCGTTCGTATACATGTGCAATCGTGCTATACATGGAAATCGTGCTATATTTTCAAGATTCAGCAACGATTGTACCAAGTTGCGCCTGTGAGACCCCGACATTACTTCAATTTGTAAGCACTGACCTATTACTGTATACATAGATACGGAGCCGCTGAAAGGACATGGAAGAAATATTTTTTGACATACGGTTATTGCGTTCCCTCGCAATAATATTGCGTTCCCTCGCAATATTATCGCGTTCCCTCGCAATCCGGATCGCGTTCCCTCGCGATCTTATTGCGTTCCCTCGCAATCCGGATCGCGTTCCCTCGCGATCTTATTGCGTTCCCTCACAATCCAGATCGCGTTCCCTCGCGATCTTATTGCGTTCCCTCACAATCCAGATCGCGTTCCCTCGCGATATTATCGCGTTCCCTCGCGATAATATCGCGTTCCCTCGCATTCCGGATCGCGTTCCCTCGCGATCTTGTAGAATAACTTTCTCAGAAGTCATTGGCGTCAGCACAATGCGAGGGAACGCGATCCAGAATGCGAGGGAACGCAATAAGATCGCGAGGGAACGCGATCTGGATTGCGAGGGAACGCGATCCGGATTGCGAGGGAACGCAATAAGATCGCGAGGGAACGCGATCCGGAATGCGAGGGAACGCGATAATATTGCGAGGGAACGCAATAACAATGTGCTAAAAATATTTATTCCATGTCCTCTCAGAGGCTCCGTACATAGACGACCCTCATATCTGTACAAGTGTGTTGGTTTGCGTTAAGTTACTTCTTCATTGTTAAGATGGCGTTCTACGAAACCCACTCTAGGGATTATAATGAATCTCCTGTTGCATTTCCGTAAGAAAGATCCGGCAAATCTCAACTCGAAACCACAATTGATTTTGACGTTTTGTTGAATTACCTTAATTGATTCCTGCAGTTTCTCAACATTCATATTTTTATATTAATGCATTATCCTGTGTTAAGGATTGATTGCATGTGATCGTCATGAACCTGGCAGTGACCAGCTGTCCATTCACTTATAATGTAAATATGAAGGTAACAAATTCATGAATTTACACACTTCCAATCAACGTGAAACTTTGCCTTTCTGATTGTTAGCCATCAAGGATTACTAACCGAGACTCTGTTTCTTACTAAGCAATGTTAAATTTGTTAAATTCATCGTTTTCATATGTCATTTTCCGACCTATTTCTCAGTCTACAAAATACACTCACAACAGAGCGAGCGAAAAGATTATGCTGTGCAGCAAATAGCTAGTGAGGCCAGTAAAACTCACAGGTGATATGCACTCGGGTGCACCGAGGTGTTTGGGATTATGAATGTTCAGCTCATTGTATTCATCTCACAGAAAGTATAGCCCTAGATATTCACATTATTTTGACGACAACAAGGAAAAAATATGCAACAGCCAGTGCTTGTCAAGCAGAACACTCGAATCTTCGTTTTGGTGAAACGTATAAAATGATTTATCTAATCATCAAATTGCACAGCTTTCGTGATATCATTTATGAAACCATGTCTCGGTTCATCATCCATGAGTATATGTGTGTGTGCTAGCCAAGTTTTAGGTCAGGGGATTGTATTGTTTTGGCGATTTTGTTACCTTTACTTTCACATTAAAAGTCAATGGAAAAGTGCCTCAGTGCAGTCACCGGTAAGTTACGTGCAATCACACCTTAATCTTGAAAATGTCATAGATGATTTAATATCACTCTGTAAGTAAGTTTTGCTGTCGTCAAGACATTCATATTCGAAGTATTTTTTCTATGTGTATGGCTCATTTAGTCATCACATAATTGTTTGTTTCGTAACCAAAGGAGCAAGTAGATGAGTACATGAAACTACTACATGTGTGCGGTAGTCATACTTGCAATATGAAAACAAATATATAATTACAAATGAAAGTTATGTTGATGTGTATGCTCCCAAAATATGCGAAACCTGAGCAATGTCTTCTAGGGCTGTGTCTCACTAAGGCATTGAATTTAAACACTCCAGGTCATCTCATGTATAGTAAAGGGTCACAAACAGGATATACGACTTCTTAGATGCTTATAATACAAACATCCTTAAGCCCTACTCTCGAGTTAAAATCTTTGATCTCCATGAGTAATTTACACGTTTTTACGTAGACATGAATTTGAGTTTGAAATTTAAAGTACCAAGGTCACACAAAGACCCATTATATAACAACATAACATTATGTATGCCTAGAATACAAACTCAAGCTGTCTCAAGCTGTCTCACGAAGCATGATTCACAAGCTCAGATGTGTTTTAGTGCCTCAGATTTATTTGAGATCAAGTTCACTAAAATCTTTTATGCGCATAATGATGATTCGATAGGTATTCTCAAATCATCAACTCACGCTCATACTTTCACGAAGACATAATATTTAGCACTCAACGGCAAATCAGGTTGAAGGTCACCAGAAGATGCACCATATATGAGTTCCTATGCTCATAATACAAACCTGAGCTTTACTCCTAGCTCTGCTTCAAGCATTCAGTGATCATACGCCAATTTAGAATAACACCTATGCTTAATTTTTTCTCATATTATCTTATTTTTCCTACTTGGATTGGGGCTTTCATGAATAAATGCTGATTGATTAATTATAAGTGTCGAGTATCGTGAATCAATGGTTCCTTGGATACATTATGGAAATATCTGTACCGGCTTCAGAGCATCCCGACATTGGAATCTGACCTCGATGAACCACCTCCATTTTGTTTATTCACCATTATCGGGCTATAAATCTTGTGTCTCAGACATCAGTCCCAGAGAGGCAAACACACGACCCTACCGGATATAATCAGTGGTTCAACAGAGATTGGTAGGGGAAAACATCACAGCATTTATTTGATCGAATGTTGTCCGAGTTTAAGACTCGTACAGTAAATTTATGTTTCTCAACAGATGATTTTCGGAGGTGATCCAATTAAAGCATATCGGTCTTTTTTGGTGTTATTGAAATGGTCAGCAAAATGACGTATTCGTGAGAATACAACCGTTATCATATAATATGATAAATACATCTGGATACCCTTCGATTCAAGCAAATGTTGGGTGTTCTTGCAGCCTATTACTCTCATGTCTGCTGTCCAATCCAGTGGGTTGCCAGAAGCGTTGGTTCATCACTACATGTGAATTACCTTGATTGATCCCTGCAATTTTATCTGAACGTTTATATTTTTAGATCTTCTGTGTTGTATTTGTACGCTATTTGAGGCAATGCATTATCCTGTATTAATCTTGAAAATATTACAGAGGATTTAATATCACTCTGTAAGTAAGCTTTGTTGTCGTCAAGACATCGGATCTTTGACGTATTTTATGTATGTGTATGATCTTTTTACTAATCACATAATTGTTTCTTTCGTAACCAAATTAAAAGCAAAAGCAATGTTAATGTAGTTCAATGACTCTCAGTCTCCAAGAAGAAGAAAAAATTTGAACACATATATCCCTGTCATTCCGGCCATTTCCTGCGAGTAATCCGATTACAACACGGAGTGAATGAGTCCCTTGGGGGAGTTAACGACCAAGACTTGCAACACAAATGAAAAAAGTCACCCACAAAAATCTTCCGTTCTGTCTCCTATAAAAGTCTTCACCTCATCCAACATTTACCTTCGAGTCCAAGCGTTTCTCCAGTGAAAACATTTTTGTCGTGTACTAAGCCTTAATTAAAAGATATGCCGACATATATATAAATATGAGAGAATATATAGACGCGCCATCATATATAAAAAATACTTTTATTGTACCCAAAACAAAAACGATTTGCACATTTGGTAATAGTTTTGAGTGTTTGATTGGAAAGAAACGCTAATGATTAAGGCCGTGCCATCTTCTATTAAATCTACTTGATTAGGTCACGTTCCTACCTGAGACAGCAGTGAATGTGAGTATGTAAGTAAGTAACATAGTTTTCCCAGCTCCACCTATTAAGTGAGCCAGGTAAAATCTTTAAAGGTGATCGTTCATGTGCATGTACATATGGATATCGTGCTATATTTTCAAGATTCAGCAACGAATTTACTTGCGCCTGTGAGACCACGAAATTACTTCAATGTGTAAGCCCTGACCTGTAACTGTATACATGGACGACTGTCATCTCTGGACAAGTGTATTGGACTGCGTTAAGGTACTTCTTCATTGTTAAGATGCTGTTGATGTTCTATGAAGCCTATTTATTCTAGGGTTTATGAGGAATCTCATGTTGCATTCCTGTAAGGAGATCCGACAAATCTCAACTTGAAACCACAATTTGAACATTTTGCTGTTTAGTCGGGCATGTACGGGGGTCCCTTTGCACCCCCACCCCCCCCCCTCCCCCCCCCCCCCATGATCCTCCAAAACCAACTTTTTTTCTCAAGGTTTTTTGATACTAATAAACATTACATATGTCTCCGGTTGCGCATCCATTGCAAAATTTTGTTTTCGGGCCATTTTTCAAAATGGCCGCCCTGCGAAATCTCGAATTTTGGGATTGCTTCACTTTAGGCCGCATAGGTCTACAAAATAAAATCTTTGTTACCTTTTGCTGCTTATTGTAGGGGCCTGATACATTGTACATGAGAAAACAGTGGTTAAGTAAATATTTATAATATGAATATGTCCATAAATCCAAGATGGCCGCCAAATTTAGATAATTTTTCACTGAAATGTCCTTAACTTCGGACTCAGTCAACCTAGGATGTTCATTTTGGGGTCTATACCTAGGTTTTCATATACAGGGAATCCATTTAGACCAAAATAAATACAATCAAGCTATTTCTTTTGATGCATGTACACCTGCACACATGGTACATGGTAATAAAGTTACCGCTTCCATGTTTGGGCAGACACGTCAACATTGGTGTTTCATCCTCCGATTTGTACTTGTACGATATTTGAGGCTTTAAAATGTTATAGAGCGAATAAGAACATCAGATTAATATTGCTCGGGCAAGTAAGCGCTTTGTTGTCGTTGGGAAATCCCTCTTTTAAGTAATCGTTTCATATGTACATGTACGTGTGTGATCTATTTACTCATCACACAATTGTTTCTTTCGTAACTAAAAAACTCAATGTTAATGCAGTTCAATGACTCTCAATCTTCAAGAAGAAAAATAGTCTATTTAAACAAATATATCCCTTTCATTCCGGCTATTTTCTTACGAATAATCTAATTACAACACGACTTGAATGAGTTCCTTGGGGGCTCTCATTCAAGACCTCTAACACAAATGAAATATTCCGTTCTGTCTTCTTTAACAGTCTGTACTAAAATGTCTGGTACTCACCTCATCAAATATTTACAGCCAGGTCTAAGTATTTTCCCAGTGAAAACATTTCTGTCGTTTTTTAACTCTAAATTAAAGACATGCCTATATACTCTGATTTTTCTAACTCGTTTACACAGTTTTTCGCTGATAGTTTTGCGATGCAAAATGCTATCGTTCTATAACTTGACATACTTCTCCTGGGAGTCAAACGGCAATCATTTACCGAATTTCAGATTTCTATCACGAAAATTGAAAAAGTTGGCAATCTACCCCAATGTTAAATTTAGCCCGGTCATTTGATTTCTGGGTCCGCACACAATTTCGTGTATTTGCTCGGTTTTGTAGTATTGCAATCTTTCAAAATCAACATGTTTGTGTAGAATACACCCCAATGTGTCATCTGGTCTAAAATTACAACAATACTTCGAATCCTGGTGGATGTAAACAGGATCAAATCCTCGAACAAGCTCAGATTCCCGAGATCCCGTTTTTGGTTGAAATTTAACATTGGGGTAGATTGCCAACTTCTTCAATTATTGCGATGGAAGTCTGAAATTTGGTAGCAAATTGCCGTTTGTCTCCGAGATGAAGTATGCTAAGTTATAGACCGATACCATCTAGCATCGCAAAGATATCGTCAAAAACCGGTGTAAACAAGTTAGAAAAATCAGAGTATACATACTAGTACTAGTATGTATACGTTTGTGGACATGGACGCGCCACCATATACGTACTTACAGCCAAAAACGTTTTGCACAATTGGTTATAATTTGAGTGTTTGATTGAAAAACAATCGCTGAATATTAGGACCTTGCCATCTTCCATTTCATCTACTTGATTTAATCCTTCACGTACATGTACATATGCATAGGTTCATCGTGTTATCTTTTCAAGATTCAGCAACGAATGTACTAAATTGCGCCTGTGAGACCCCGGAAGTACTTCAATGTGTAAGCCCTGACCAATTACTGTATACTTGGACGACTCTCATCTCTTTTATAGGTGTTGAATTGTGTTCAGTTACTTCTTCATTATTAAGATGACGTTCTACGAAACCCACTCTAAGGATTATGAGGAATCTCAAGTTGCATTTCTGGCAAACCTCAACCTGAAACCACAATTGATTTGAACATTTTGTTGTTCCATGCAGTAAAACTATATCAATAAGTTATATTGTGTTTCATACCAGTTGAGGCATGGCATGGGTTAAGTTCATGATTGACTGCTGTCGTTCAAATGTCCCGGAAGTTTGCTGGAAATGTCCTACGGCGGATTTTACGGTGAATATGGCGGTTATGGTAATAACGTTACCGCTTCCATGTTTGGGCAGACACGTCAAAACTGGTGTTTCAATTTCCGGGATCCGAATGGAATACCAGTGTAAAGTTATTGACTACCGTCCGCTCTTCGGGATCCTCGAGGATAGTCCTCTCTCATCCGAGTCCTTGCGGACGCGCATCCGCTATTCCGGATCCTCGCGGCAGGGCCGCTCACCGGAGGTCGCGGCGGACACGGTAACTACTTCATCATTAACGGTAACCAGGTAACAGCCCACCCGACACTCCCAGGCCTACGGACACCGTTCAGAAACTAGTTCATCCCTACGGTGTTAACTGGCGGGGCCTGGCGAGCCGCGGTCTGCCTCGGGGACGGAACCCCGTACAGTCCGACATGCTGGCCAGAGCCTCTGTCACATGTCCCGGGAAGGGAGAGAGCTGGCGATCCACAGGGCCGAAGGCCCCCGAGTCAGCAACTCGTCTCTCTCAGCCCGGGCCTCCCCACGGAAATCGTCCCCAGGGCTCTAGGAGCCCACTACTCAGACCCAGGGAACACAAAGCTCATGGCGAGCCTCGTGTGCGTCCTAGTCTCGATCTTGGACAATCTCCTCGAACGAGTCGCTTCCAGTGTATATATAATACACCAGAAACTGCAGGGCGCACGCGAGGTTAAATCGATCCATTGTTATAGTTTACTGGAGCGTAAATTACAATACGTCGCCGTGGCAACGCACGCTCGAACGGAGCATGTCAAAACAAGGCCAAGTACAGAAAGGCCACATAAATGGCTTTTATGTTTACAATCACCTGCCGCGTGCTTAGGGCAAAATCGCCACATTACCCCCTTCTTACAATGTTGGTCCCCAACATGTTCCGCCCGCGCCCAAAATGCTCGAAACCCGACGAAGGCTTCGCATGGCGGGGGCCGGAAGAAGGCACGATGGCAACGCCCGGAAGTCACGGCGCAAACACTAGGACTTTAAGAGTCCCTTTTGGAAGAATGGGGAACTACCCCCGGACTTATGGAGTAAACTATAACGCGCTTTGCAATTTTGAATAAATCCTCATAAACAAGCTAAAATTTTGACCGAGGTGGTCCAAAACCGTGTGATGACCTTGAAAGGTCATCCATTATAAAAGGACGGTGTGTCGAGTCTTTGGAATATCTTTAAGGTTAGACTTTAAATTTAGAAATTTTGTAAAACGACACACCGAGTGATCGAAAGTGATAGTACCTCTAAAATGTTGCCGACCGCCCTGCCGGCCGGCTCCTCAGATCCGCAGAACGGGTCTGAGGCAGGGCGGAGCCGCGGGAGCGACTCCGGCACGCCGCCGCACACGTGCAGCGACGAGGCTAGCACCCTAGCCTTCCTCCGTTGTCATCGGCTCCTCATCCGTGCCGCCTGTCTTGGGGTCTGGCGGCGGTGACGGGTCCCTACGCCGCGGACGCAGCGGAGCCGGCATAGTGAAAGCCGGCTGCACGGGCGGATGAGGCAGGCCCGGTGGAGCTTGCACGGGCTTTTGTGGTGAGCCCTGCAATCCGGGTCCTGACGGAGCCATCACAACGGAGGCCGGTAGAGATGTCGCGCCGAGATCTGCTATGGCGCGGAACATCTCCACCGTATCGCGGGTGCGCTGTGGACCGGCCGTCCGTTCTCCCCACACCTGGACTAGGTATGGGTAGATGGCCAGCTCCAAAGCGGCATCCGCGCGCCGGAGAGCCGCCTGGTTCAGGGCGGACGACTCGGGGTCATCGACGCCCTGGATTAGGCGAGTCCGAGCGGCCTCGGCTTCGTCAAGACGACGCCGTAGCTGCTCATTCTCAGCCTCCAGGTGCTCCATCCGTGCGGCCACCTCTGGGGCGGGGGCGGACGCCCCGGACTGCTCGGCAAGAGCGGCGGTCCGACCCTGGTCGAACGCGCGCCGCTCAATGACGGCCGACAAAGTCCGGTAGCTCTCTAGGCTCCGCCGGGTGCCTTCCATGAGGCCCTGGTCGTATGCGAGATCGCATGCGACACGGGAGGCCTCGGCGCGGCACCGGCTGAACCGATCCAGAGAGCTGTCCATCTCCGCCACAAGGTACTCCGCCGCTCGGGTGAGTCGACCACGCTGGGGGTGATCCCAGGGGTGCTCCTCCCGAGCGCGGACCAACGCGGCTACACCTGCGGACCCCAAGTCACGAATGGCTCGAGGCACCGGCAGGTTCACCAACGCCGGATCACCGGGGATCCGGTCCATACCATCGCGACGATGGCCGACCGCCTGGCCTACAGACTCGCGGAAAGTCTCGTAGACGCTGGCGGTCGTGGGACCGAGCCTCCGGCGTACGTCCGCCGTGGCGTCGAGGGGGTCCAAGTCCAGGGAGGCGGTGCTTTGCCACCCTGCGGACGTCCCCTCAACTACCAACGAGGACGCGGACGCCGACCTCGTGAGAGGTACCGCACGTCCGCTACTGCTCGCAACCGAGGGAGTCACGCGTGGAGTCCTTGGCGGGACCGCCGACGCGGTACTCGAGGAGGCGGAGGTGTCTGCCACCACCCGTCCCTCAGACGGACCCGCGGGTACCGTCACCTCGAGCAAGCCCGGGTAGTCCTCCTGAGTGAGCGCACCCGGAGACTGCAGGGGCGTCGTCCCGGCCGGAGTCTTTCCGGCGGACGAGCTCTTCCCCTGAGTCTTTGGCTGGGGGCGCGGCTTAGGAGTAGCCACTCGTGTCTTGGCCGCGATCTGCGGCATCTCCGACACGATCATGGTCACCCGGTGCCGTTCTTCACCGGCCTGGATCACCGGCGGTTCACGGACAGCCTCTGCTGCTGTCCGGGCGGCTTCCGCCGCCTGGAACTCCGCCGGGGTCTGGCCCATTGTAGCCGTCAGGCGAGCGGTGTAGCTCGAGCCCGCGGACACAACGCCAGACTCCTTCCAGGCATCGTCCATGATGCGCTGTGCAAAGCGCCATGGACCCCAGTGAAAGAATCGGTGATTCGCCGTCCCTGACGTAGTCATGAACGACGCCACCCTCAGTGGTATGTATCCAT
Organism: Terebella lapidaria; assembly: GCA_949152475.1. NCBI lineage: Eukaryota > Metazoa > Annelida > Polychaeta > Terebellida > Terebellidae > Terebella > Terebella lapidaria. The sequence continues at coordinate 36,782,841 of OX424560.1, forward strand.
AATTGAATACAGGCCCCACTTCATTTCCAACGATATGAAGTCCCTCACCGCGGTGTGCACCCGAGCGGTGATCATTTAGGGCCTCTAAACTGGCGAAATATCGTTGCTGAGGGGTGCCGGAGTAGCACCTCTTGCAAACGAACATTTGCATCCAGGGGTAGTGGTACCCCGCAATATGTCGACTCAAGTGGTCGTAGGTAGGGTACCTACGATCCCGATTGAGCGCACGGTGCGGGTCCTCATACCCGTCCAGGGATTCCGGACAGAGTTGGCATATCACGCCCGCCTCTGTCTCGGGCGGCAACCCGACACGCTCCTCGTCCGTGAGTGGACGAGGCCGTGTGAAAGGCGTGTCGGCCGCCGCGCCGGCCGCCGCGGTGCGGCGTCCCTGCGGATCCCTGCCATAGCGCGGAAGGAACATGTGTCCCTGACGGACTCCAGGGAGTTCGGGGCCCATTTCGGCCCGCAGCCTCTGGATAGAGGGCTGCTCCGAGGACGACCGTTTCTTCTTTTTGGCCGCCCCCGAACGATTCTCCGACCTGGTTTGTCGGGGCACACTCTTCCCGCGTGGGGGCGCGGCCTTCTGTTGCTGCGCAACGAAGGCCCGCGCTCCCGCTTCCAGTGCGGCGTCAGACAGGTGGACCCCGTCTTGCTCCGCGCGCTTCCGGAGGAGTTCTAAACGAAGATCTCCCTCCTTCGGCACGGGACGCCCTCTGTCCACTGGACTTGACCCCACCTCCGCAGCTCCGGTAGGTTTCTTAGTACCGGAGGAAGAGGAAGAGGAGGTTCCTTTCGGTGCCTGGATAGGCACCCGCTTACAGGAACCTCCCGCGCCTGGGCCGGATCCCGCGGAGGCGCCGCCCGCACCAGATCCCGAGGGATTAGGCGTCTTGGCGACTCCGGGTTTGGCGGAGGACCCTTTCTGGCCGCCCGGCTTAGGCGCCAGTGGCTTAGGTCCTCCGGACTTCGATCCGGCTTGAGGCGAGGGGCCGCCGGACTTCTTTTTCCGGTGCGGCCGCTTCTTCTTCTTCTTCTTCGGAGGCGAGGAGGCCGGGTCCGGGTCGGATCCGGCCTCAGATTGCCCACGCTCAGCGGCTTCCAGCTCTTGCTGGGCTCTCCACTGCTTTTGAGCAATCTCCCGGGCTCGACGGCGAGTACGCCTAGAGACGGGCGATGTAAACCCGTCATCTCGGTTCTCGGTCTCCTTCGAGCCAGACTCCTGTTCCTGAGGCGGCGCTTGGGATGCGGCTTCCTCAGCCGCGTCAACCTGCTCCGCCCAAGTCCCAGGGGCCTTCTGGTCGTGCGGACCAGACTCCGCAGGTGCGGACACCGAGGAGTTCTCGGCGGAACCGGTGTCCGGACGGCTACGGCCATCCGGACGGGTTTCCGCACGAGTACTCTCATCCGGGCCCAGAGACGCAAGCATCTCCGAGGACGGGTGCAACTCAATGTCCACACTAGCAAGTCCCGCACCACCGCAGTCCATCACCTCTTCCATACGGGAAAAAGTGGACGGATCTAGGAGTAGCTCGGCGCCTGCCGTGGCCGAGTCACTCTCTGCGGGGCGGTCCTCCGCGACCTCGCTCTCAGACTCGGTTCCTGAGTAAGAACCGGAGCTGGAGCTGGATTCCTCAGAACCCACATAGGCTCCCCGAGGGATGTCCTCGCGGTCATCCTCCTCGGGCCTAGACTGGGGTCTCGAGTACGAATTACCGCGCTCAAGAGACCCCTCTTCCCTCCCTTCATCACCTCCCCAGCCGTCACTTGACTCTGACATCAAGCGCTCTAATCACTCTAAACACTGGGAGTCAGATCCGCAGATCCGTCTCCACCAGTGTCGAGCGCTTGAATGACGAGAAGGTGTCGAGTTACATCGATTATAGGCATCAAGTGTTGGCAGTTATACTGCACACGCATCGTATGACGCGTTCCCGTGGAAACGTCTATTCACTGCATCTACCCGATCGACAGACAAAAGGACGTTTTACATTCCCGCATTCCCATACACGCATCTCCCCCCGGTGACTCCTTTCGTGCCATGTATACGGGTGGCTTGTGTACACAAGCCATCCCGGGGGAACCCGCTAAAATACTACAGTAATTAACAGCAGTCATTAGCAATAGCTTTCGCACTGGCGATCAATGACGTGAAGTTAATCACCCTCGCAGGTTAAAGATTGTATACAATGTATCAAAAAGCCAAACTACTTGTGGGTGTTACGATTATGTCACCCTATCAGCAGCGATAAATAAAAATTTAACACCGCTCAAGCAGCAATGAAAATAAATCCACCACCGCTTGCATGCTTTTCATAGATCACGGCATACAGCCTTCGATACAATGTACACAATCTCCTACACCCCTCTCGCGAAAGCAGAAATCTCCCGATTTCTTACTCTCTATTGCACCAGGGAAAAGATATATCACTAAACTTTCTCATATATGGGATAAATGAGTAAGAATAGCATTTCCACGGGAAACACGCACACACTTGTGGCTTATAATCCTCCCATAAATAATAAATGAGATGGAAAATAAACAAAATCACTCCCCATAGCCGCTGGCACGCTTACAGGGCGATCGGACATACCCATGACGTCCGGACAGACAATCGGGCGCCCTATGGGCGTTTGCAAAGCGCCCACTAGCATCCCCGACGTACTGCCCGGCCGCGGAGCGGTGCCCGGTCCAGCCCAGAGCCTCCTCAAACGACTACCGGAGCGCGGAGCCAATAGATTTAGACGCGGAGCCGGCATGGTCCATAACCGCACTGGTTAGGGGGCGAACCCTTCATACCGGCGCCCAATCTAGAGGCGCCCAAAGATGGTGAAAGCAATAGCCGGCGGACGTCCGGGGCTGCCCGCGGACGGAGTCCAGGCCGGACGTCTACCATTGTACGGCGTATTGCCCTTATCCAATGAAGATGAAATTGGAATTAGAAGCCACCACAAGTGTTGCGCATGTAATATACGACCCCCTTCCTAGAAGGAGGCCGGGGTTCCGGTCATTCCGGCCGGACCGCATATTGTAAGGTACGATCCGGACGAGAACGAGCGTCACCCGCTGCCGCGGCTGGTCCGCACGCGCGGACTTAACAACCGCTCCATTATCATAATGGATAGTCGGTTTCCTGCCGTAAGAAACCTTAATTACTATAACCGTAATTATAGTAATGGCTCACGGGGGATAACTACACCGAAGTGCGTCATCTTAAAGCGCCGCGGACGCCGGACGAGTCACGCGGACGAACCGCGGACATCAGTCCTCATCTGCGGACACTATCCCCGCGTCCAGAGCCAGTTCCCCAAATCCGTGGGAAGACGCTTCTCCCGTAGCGGACGTAAATCCCAACCTCAGTCTGGCCATATAAGAGGTTGTCCCGGGACCAGGGGCGTCCGGCCGAATCAGTAAATTCGTCCGGCCAGCGTAACCGTTGTGCGGATTACGCCGGACAGCCGTCCACAAGGTGCGGACAGGCCATCCGCACGTCCCTGGCGCTAGAAACTACAGGAGGGCGGATGCGGAGCGGCGGCGTTACGACATGAAAGTCTCCGCGGACCTCAACTCCGAAGATGGCCACAAAGTAGCCACCCGCGGAGGTAAGTCGTACGGACTCTCACGGAACGACCTAAAACCCATCCATAGTATGACAGACGGGCACCGCAGACGCATCCGCATGGGCGGAAGGTTATTCCCACCCATACCGGGCTGGCGCACGTGGTTTCCGGCGTGGCCGCCCGTCATCCGCAGGTACTGGAGGGAGTGGGGGTACCTGCGGATCGCCGTCATCTGGCTGATAGCCACCCAGTCCATCATCTGACGGGTCAGAGAGGTCCGGGAGGCCCACCATACGGCGCACACGCTCGTCCGGAGTCCGCGGATGCTGACCGGACGGATCCCATACGGGAGCATCATCCGGTTCCGCATCTTGAATTAGCGGATCCATGACAAGCGGGCCCTCGTACTTCTTCAGATTATCGATATGGACAACCAGAACCCTGTCCGGATCGGAATCCCTCCGGATCCGGTAGTCCACATCTGTCACCTGTTTCAGTACGGTAAACGGGCCTATCCACGGCTTAGCAAATTTATTGCCTTGCTTAAGCGGCGGATAATAGTAGCGCACCTTGTCGCCCTCCGCAAAAGCTGGCCTACCCTTAGCATGGGCGTCATAGCCTCGCTTCTGCCGGAGGGCAGACTTGTCCAGGCGCGCGCGCGCGAAATCATGGGCGTTCGCCAGGGCGCGGCGAATCCACTCCACGTATTCCGGACCGCACTGGGGTACCGCGCCGGTCTCTGCCGCAGTTGGATACATAATATCCACGGGCAAATTTAACTCCCGGCCGTACAACATCGCGCGCGGAGTAACTCCGGTCGAAGAGTGGACCGACGACCTGTACGCCATTAAGACATACGGGAGGTGGTCATCCCAATCATTCGCACGATCATTCACAAAGGCCGCCAGCATGTTGAGGACCGATCGATTAAAGCGTTCGACCTGGCCATCAGACTGGGGCCTGTAGGGGGTGGTCCGCACCTTGGTACTCCCTAGCATCTGTGCTAGGTTCCGGAACAGGTTGCTCTCAAATTGCGTGCCCTGATCCGAATGTACCTGTTTAGGTACCCCATGGTACCCCTATGCATCCGCGCTTCAGTACAATCGGAGCATCCGTAGGATTCACCACGAGGATGGGCATCGCGCGGGGGTTGGACATGACCAGGGCCCCACCCAGCACGAGCCCAGTTCCTGCGGCGAAACTGCTCACGGGTTGCACTATACACGGTCGACCATCGAGGGGCATGCGGGGACGCCGCGGCCTCGTCTCGATGATCATCTCACTCATCGGCGGCACTACTACAGTGCGCGATGTCCGCATCTGGAATGAATGCATCGGGCCCGAGCGGAAGAGGAAGTGTGTGTCCTCTCCCATCCGGAACTCGCCAGCGCTAAAGTTGGCAATCACCCGGTGGACCCGTAGGAAATTCATCCCAATTATCCCGGCCGCTCCGATATCCGCCACGATCGCCTCTGTCAGATACACCTTGTCCCCAAGGGTAATAGGCAGATCGATGATGCCATGGATACGGATGCGGTTGTCTCCCGCTCCGTAGAGCTTGTACGGTCCGGGATCTCGCAACTCGAGGTTGCGGAGTGCGGGCTCCTTCCTAAACGTTCCGGCGGCCACGAGGGTCACCTCCGAGCCTGAGTCTATGAGGAACCGGACCGGCTCCCGTCCGAAGGACAGGGGCAGGTACCAGCAGGGGTCCCTCACCAGCGCGCAGGTCGGGCGATACCTTTCGCACGCGCTGGGCTCATCTACGGAGTCCTCGCCATCCGCCTCAGCCGCGGAGGAGCTAGACTGGTCTCCAAGGACTACTTCCGGAGAAGTCATATCTACTTGGGGTCCGTCCTGCTCATCAGCGGGTGGGGCGGCATCGTTTGCCACCGAACAACTATCCCCGGACGCAGTGTTGGTCGCCACCACGTCCGGATCTAGTTTCCCTGCCGCGGGTTCCGATTCTGCTGTCCCGGAGGACCAGACCGGAAGGAATTCCTCCGTTGCGGGCCAGGGAGAGCTCCCTGGTATCCGCGCGACCGCAGGCGTTCCAACAACTCCGGACACTTCAGCCAAAAGTGTCCCTGCTTTCCGCAGAAGTAGCAGGGACGGTTCTGAGCTGGTCCGGAGGTGAACGCGCAACATTCTGCGGCTCCCGGAGCTTCGAGCCCGGCGCAGTGCGCAATCATCTGCGCGGCGCCGAGGTCGTATTCCTCTATGTCGCACTCGTCCGAAGGCGAGCGCGGCGCGGCGACCGGTGCCGCATGTGCGGGCGCCCCTGTAGAGGGTGCCGGCGCACTAACCCACTGCTGGGTAGGTTCCCTGGCGGGTTCCCGGACGACCGGGTCCTGCCACGGGGTTACCTGCGATGCCTTGACCGGAGGAGGAGTCGCCACCTGCGCGGGTACAGCCGAGGCCGGAGCCGAGGCTGGAGGCAACTGTCTAGGACGGACAGCCATCTCAAGCGCAAGCGCGGAGTCTATCGCCTCCTCCATCGATCGCTTTTCATGGGTGGCCAGCCCGTACGCTAGGTGGTAAGGCTGGCCATCGATGAACTGATCGATCAGCATCGTCTCAAACCGTCTGGAGTCCATGTCCGGAAAAGCTCTCCGGCCGAGTATGCGTAAGCTGTACGCATAGTCTGTCACGGACTCAGTCGGCTGGCGGATACGCGCCTTGAACTCTCGTTCAGACTGCCGCCGATTGGTCGTCGGCGGGAACAGCAGGCGAACGTCACTGTTCCCACCGGCAGACACGGCATCACGCGGAGAGCTTTCCCTTCCAGGCTCCCCGCGAGGACGTGTCCAGCTTCAGGCTGGGACCATCCTTCGTACGCGGCGGTACGCCATACCTGGAGCAAGTAGTCCTCCAAGTCGGCGTTATCCCCGTTGAACCGTTTCCGCCACGAAGAGTGGTCGGGCCCGTCATCGCGTTTGCTACGCGCCCGACGTGCGGTCCCGGCTCCGGGGTCGTCCGTGTACTGCGGCAAGTTCCGCGCGCTTCCTGCGCCTGCGGCGGAGTCTGCCGGAGCAAACATCGACGCCGCGGACATAGGAGCAGGGAAGCTCACGTTTGCCGCCGGGATCATTCCCGCTGAAAACCCACTCTGGCTAGGTGCGGGCGGGGCTCCCATCGAACCTACTGGGTAGGCTCCAGAAGGGGCGGCAAAGCTTGGGGCCGAAGCCGCCTGTTGCCACTGCCCGTCCGACACACTGTACGTGCCAGGGTAAGTCGACCACGCGGCTTGCGCTCCAACCGTCGGAACGGTCGACGCGGTCGCCAACGTGGTGCCTCCGAGCCGCGGGGCAGGCGCGGGTCCCATTGCGGGGGCCACTGGCACCTGCGGACTCGGCAGGACTTGGGGAGGGGCTACTGGCCCAGACATCCCCGGACTTAGGGTGACCGACGGGTCAACGCTCGAATGCAGCTGATTCCGCTTGAACAGTACAAGCGCCTCGGATATCAGCCACCTCTCCCTCTCCGTCAAAGGCCCCGAGTTGCCTTGTGACAGCGGAGAAGGGGAGCGGTTCCGCCGGTCTGATCGTCCCTGATGGGGCGACCGGGCGCGGTCATAGCGCCCGAGGGGGGCCAGCTCGCCAAGTGCGTCGGTGAGCTGATCCACCACACTGCCCGGTGCGGACCGACCAGAACCCATGCCGGAGGCTCGCGAGGGAGTCCACCCGGCCGGGTGCGGCATCTGGTATGACTGGTCCGCTCGTCCAGAAGGACCCGCATGCATTGGCGCTCGATTCCGGACGCTCGAAGGCGTCTTATGGAAGGGTGCCGTTTGCCACGGATCTGTTCTGGGCACGGGCGGGCGCGGCGTAGAGCCGTTGCCAGCTCCACCCACCGCGCCTAACACGTCAAGGTCCGGCCTTGACGGCAACTCCTGCTGCGGCCCCGCGGGGCTCGACCCTACGTCCGAAGACGGGGCCAGGGACGCCGGAGTCGTCTCCGCGGACGGGGTCTTGTCCACGGAGGTTTCCGCGCGTTCCTTCCGGCCACCGGAGTCGTCCGGAGACGTCTCACGGTGGCTGTCGCGCGACCGGGTGTGGTCCGCGACATTTCCACCCTTATCCCTCCCCTTGGATTCATCGGCCTTATCTTTGGCCTTATCTTTCTCTTTAGTCATTTTTCGAGACGTCCTTGAGGAGCGGGCGATCCCCAGGGACTAAGGAGGCTACAACACTGTGACGGTAGGCTGCGATGGAACACTGTCGGACTGATCCTGGTCACGGCACCAATGTAAAGTTATTGACTACCGTCCGCTCTTCGGGATCCTCGAGGATAGTCCTCTCTCATCCGAGTCCTTGCGGACGCGCATCCGCTATTCCGGATCCTCGCGGCAGGGCCGCTCACCGGAGGTCGCGGCGGACACGGTAACTACTTCATCATTAATGGTAACCAGGTAACAGCCCACCCAACACTCCCAGGCCTACGGACACCGTTCAGAAACTAGTTCATCCCTACGGTGTTAACTGGCGGGGCCTGGCGAGCCGCGGTCTGCCTCGGGGACGGAACCCCGTACAGTCCGACATGCTGGCCAGAGCCTCTGTCACATGTCCCGGGAAGGGAGAGAGCTGGCGATCCACAGGGCCGAAGGCCCCCGAGTCAGCAACTCGTCTCTCCCAGCCCGGGCCTCCCCACGGAAATCGTCCCCAGGGCTCTAGGAGCCCACTACTCAGACCCAGGGAACACAAAGCTCATGGCGAGCCTCGTGTGCGTCCTAGTCTCGATCTTGGACAATCTCCTCGAACGAGTCGCTTCCAGTGTATATATAATACACCAGAAACTGCAGGGCGCACGCGAGGTTAAATCGATCCATTGTTATAGTTTACTGGAGCGTAAATTACAATACGTCGCCGTGGCAACGCACGCTCGAACGGAGCATGTCAAAACAAGGCCAAGTACAGAAAGGCCACATAAATGGCTTTTATGTTTACAATCACCTGCCGCGTGCTTAGGGCAAAATCGCCACACCAGTATCAACGCCCTTTCATTGACTTGTTAATTTCATGTAAGAAGGCGCAATTTGAGTGACATAACTGATATTCGGCGAACATACAGGAAGCGTATTTCAGCTACGGATTTCAGCTTGGTTCTGTCATTTTTCAATTCAGTCCATGAAATGCATAAAGCTGATAAGTGAACAATAACATTTAACACTTCAGCGTTGCCAATTGCCTGTCATTTGTATCACATATCATAATGCACCGTCATCGTTTATGTACCACATCATAATGCATTAATATCTTCATATTCCGTAGCGGTCACTGTCACACAGCATGAGAAACATTCTAACTCATTCCGCCACATATGCCTATATTTGTTAACGTTGTGCTTCAACGTTTCCTAAATTATTTTCTAAAATGTGTGCTAACTTGATTGCTGAATTAACAATACGAATTAATATGGACATATATACATGTATACAAAGAGAACAAAATAAAATACATGTAGGTGCTTGTTCAGCAAAACATGTTTTCAAAGTTAATATGAAATTCTAAAATGTGTCATAAAAGCCTTATTAGATCTAATAAATAATAAGATTTGTTGTGATAATATTCCATGCATTGCCCAGTTCCTCTTAATGATTGACGCACGAGACTTAAATGCATTTCTTTTAGAGATGAATGAATTAGGTCAACAATTTTTTTCTGGACAGCTTCTTGATTATTTTTTTGGGAAATTGTGATGAATGATTTATGATAACTATCACATGTTAGTAACATTCTTCTCAAAATTTATTAAGTAAGTAAACAATTTTTATTATACAGAAGTTAGCAAATACATGTATCGTTCTAGAGACTATATTTACAGTTGAACAATATCATGCACGTAATTATGTGAAAAGATTTCAAAAAATATTCTTCAAAACCAATATGCATTACTTACATAATGTTGCGATACTACGGAGCCTCTGAGAGGACATGGAAGAAATATTTTTAGCACATTGTTATTGCGTTCCCTCGCAATATTATTGCGTTCCCTCGCAATATTATTGCGTTCCCTCGCAATATTATCGCGTTCCCTCGCAATCCAGATCGCGTTCCCTCGCATTCTGGATCGCGTTCCCTCGCATTGTGCTGACGCCAATGACTTCTGAGAAGGTTATTCTACAAGATCGCGAGAGAACGCGATCCGGAATGCGAGGGAACGCAATAAGATCGCGATAATATCGCGACGGAACGCGATCTGGATTGCGAGGGAACGCAATAAGATCGCGAGGGAACGCGATCCGGATTGCGAGGGAACGCGATAATATTGCGAGGGAACGCAATAACCATATGTCAAAAAATATTTCTTCCATGTCCTTTCAGCGGCTCCGTAGATAACTTACCACAAACATAACGTGATATAACGTCATGCAAAGCGCGAAAACAAAATAAAACCGTTTCCGATGCGCACCCCCCAACTAATTTCGTGACATGAACTTCGGCGTGACACGATCGATAGTGGGCCTACACGGGCGGTCACGGTCTGTTGAACATGGTCCGGCTGAAACAGGTACGGGCGGTGTTGTTTGGTCTTCATGCATTGTCGCTTGGGGTTAGGAAGGAGAGGAGCAGACGGAAACAGCAGCGAAATCTACGATGTGGTCTTGAATGGACATCATTTCAATTGAATAAATGGCTAGATAACGGTAAGATGTTGCTTTCATATTAGAGTTTATTACAGCCTCTATAGATTACATGAGTCTATTTTACAACATTATAACTGTTATAATAATACAGCAGATAATGTAAAGTCAGTCATGCTTGAATGTATAATATAGTGAATGAAATCATTGGCAGGCTCATACGCGAAGCGCTATATTTTGTTATGATAGTCCTTTACTACAAACACTGTAGACTAGACATTGTTCTTTATAAATGTATTGTTTTGTGGTAACACACCGTAGCTTTCGTGCATGTGTATACATGTAACTTCACTGGTGGTTTTGCCAAATACCGGTATCATCCATTTCCGCTGTAACCAAAGACTAATGTCATCGTTTATAGATATTAGTCAAACCTATGACCTGCATAGATCTATGTATAGCCTATTTGGAATCGTGACCGATGTTGTATGTATTAGAGCGTGCCCACGTTTGTTACGAAATCGAACAATATAGTATGTTTCATCGTGCATCTATTGCATTGTAGTGTCATTCAGGTTCATCGTTTGTATCAATTTGGTTAATATTTCCCGTTTACGATTTCCAATTAGTAGCTTGAGATAACCTAATCAGACTATACTCCGAGATCAACTATATACATGTATGTTTTTAATTTGTCTGTATCACCCATACATTTGTATTCATATCGGTGCAACACCATATGCCACCAAAAACCTATCTATATCATCTACACATACGGCTAGAAGTTCTAGAACTCGTATTTATTCTTGCAGATCAGTGAGCGTGTCACGTTTAACTCCGACAGGACGACCACCGAGCCAAGATGGGCCACAGGGTAAGTATTTACAGTGTGAGTACATTTACTGTTTGTTGGGTCAAGTACCACCTCGCTTTTGTTGATTCCCATAAAAGTCAGTCAGTCGTGCATGGTAAGGTATTGACTCGAGATCTAAACGTACGTTGATATAGTCCCACAAATTGTCTTTTGAGGAGCGATTTCTACCTCAGTTATCGCGAATCTTTTGCTTCAGCAGCACTGTCATTCGGAGATATAGTTGGTTTCATAGAGATGGATACAAGTCATCGAAAATGTGATACACCAATATTAATGACTGTTTCATATTTGCAGACGTATTCCCTGCTACGAGTGGTGCTGATCATCAACCTGTGCATGTTGCTCTTTGGAATAATGCGCGTAGGATTGGTCAGATGGAGTTCTGATGACGTCACTTCCATCCGGGAGCGTAGTGACCTCAGACAACCATGTGATCTACAGAAACACGATGGCGCCTTCCTCATGAACGACAGTCCATCACGCATGCCAAATAGCATTGGCGAGGATCACTCGAATGAGACCACCTACCAAGTTCCAAACATTGTACATTATATCTGGTATAACGAGGCGCCAAAGCCATTTCAGTTCCACCATATGCTCAGCGTTCTAAGCGCTCACAAAATGCTAGACCCGGATGTGATTTACTTCCATACCAACATGGAACCCACGGGCGAATTCTGGGACGTTGTGAAGGCCTTGCCCAAGTTCAAGGTCGTATTTAGAGACCCACCGTCGACACTCTTTGGGGAAAGTCTCAAAGGTCCCTTCTACTACACATCGTACTCCAACGTGGATCGTGTTAAAATCCTGATGGAGTACGGTGGAATCTACCTCGATTTTGACGTCGTCATCACTCGACCTTTCGAGGATTTGAGGCGCCATGTTTGCACAATAGGCCTGGAACAGGAGACGAAGGCTTGTGGCAGTATTATTGTTTGTTCCAAGTCGTCGTTCTTTCTGACCCTCTGGATAAATTCTTACCTGGATGATTACCGGATCGAGGAGTGGGCTTATAACACAGGCAAAGTGCCGTATAAACTCTCCCGTCGCTTCCCACATCTTGTGCACGTTGAACGGATGAAACTCAACCGGCCCAATTTCAAGGAATTGGACAAAATCTGGGGCCCTGGGTGGTTTGATTGGGAGAGTAACTATGCAGTACATATCTGGTACAGACTTTGGAAAGACACGAGTCCTTATTATCACGGTACTGAGCCAAATCCACAGAACATTAAAACTTGGAATGGGACGTTTGGTGAAATGGCAAGATCTGTATTGTATGGCAGCAAGGAAAAGATAGCCTGGGATGATTTGAATTGAAATAAAAGATATTCACTAGCGTGTTGTTTTACTCAATCATCTCAGGTCTGATAAGTCTTACAAAATGATGTCACGATTTATCCTTGAGTGAAATGCGTTTTTGGCACCACATCTTATTGTTTCGCTCGGACTTTTGAGACCCTATGGGATTATTGTATCCCCCGAACAAAGTTCGGCGGATACTATGAATTCGGCTTCGTCGTCCACGTCCGCAGAAATTTTTATTGTGAACGCGCTACAGGCCGCAATTCTCACCCGATCACCATTATTTTTTGCAGGCACATATATAATGGTAAGATCCCGACACCAATCGATTTTGGTTGCCGTGGCAACTGAATTGGTCGTTCGGGGACACATTTTGCATTGAAAACAGCCTGTTTGAGACACATGGCTTGTGAACGCTCTTCAGATGGCAGTTTTTGACAAATCTCAATAATATTTGGAAGTGTTGTTGGGAAGGGCTGTCACACGAAACCAATCGGTTTTTAGAATGATCATATAAATATTAATATGTTTACAGCCTAACTTATTACAGAATTGTGAAATATCCATTTTGACATGTATGATCATTCTATTAGGCTGTATTAAGGAAGGTAATGACACTGGTTTCTTGTTCAGGAAGGAGAACTGATGTTTTCAGTGAAAACAGGACAGTATTACTGAATAAGTTAACATTAGTTTTACTAGTTAAGTCTATTATTGTCCACAATAAAAATAGGACAAGAAACGTTTATTATTAAGCTCAACAAGGTAAAGGTTTTGTCCAGTACAGATTTCATGGGTGTAACTGAATAAGTTAACGTTATCTTTAATAGTTAAGTCTATCATTGACCACAATAAAAATAGTTAAGACAAGAAATATTTATTATTAACCTCAACAAGGTAAAAGATTTGTCCAGTACAAATTTCATTGGTGTAACCGAATAAGTTAATATTATTTTCACTAGTTAGGTATATTATTGACCACAATAAAAATAGTTAAGTCTATTATTGACCACAATAAAAATAGTTAAGATGAGAAATATTCATTATTAAGCTCAACACGGTGAAAGTATGTCCCGTACAGATTTCATGGGTGTACTGAATAAGTTAACATTATTTTTACTAGTTTAGTCCAGTATTGACCACAATAAAAATAGGTAAGACAAGAAATATTTATTATTGGGCTCAACAAGGTAAAGATTCTGTCCAGTAGACATTTTATGTCTGTAACCAAATAAGTTAACATTTTTTTGTTTGTTAAGTCTATTATTGACCTCAATCAAAATAGTTAAGATGAGAAACAATTATTATTGAGCTCAACAAGGTTAAAATTTTGTCCGGTAGAAATTTCTGGGTGTAACCGAATAAGTTTACATTATTTTTACATGTTAAGTCTATTATTGACCACAATGGAAATAGTTAAGACAAGAAATATTTATTATTGGGCTCAACAAGGTAAGCTCAACAAGGTGAAGGTTTTGTCCGGTAGAAATTTCTGGGTGTAACCGAATAAGTTAACATTATTTTCACATGTTAAATCTATTATTGACCATAATGAAAATAGTTAAGACAAGAAATATTTATTATTTGGCTCAACAAGGTGAAGGCTTTGTCCAGTAGAGATTCTATGTTTGTGACTAGATAAGTTAACATTATTCCTTGCTGGTTAAGTCTATTATTGAGCACAAAAGCTTTTTATGAAAAACATTGATCAACTTTTACTTTGAATTTCAACTTGAGACCATGTTTGGCACAAATTATGAGTTAGAATATGACTTGTGGCGAAAAGTTAGATCTGGCTCCAATTGCGTCATCTTGAAATGCAGTTTTGTCAACTTTTACTTTGAATTTCAACTTGAAAGCATGTTTGGCACATATTATGAGTCGAAATATAACTTATGGTGAAAAGTTCGATCTGGCTCCAATTTCGTTATCTTGAAATGCAGTTTTGGTCAACTTTTACTTTGAATTTCAACTTGAAAGCATGTTTGGCACATATTATTAGTCGAAATATAACTTATGGTGAAAAGTTCGATCTGGCTCCAATTTCGTCATCTTGAAATTCAGTTTTGGTCAACTTTTAGTTTGAATTTCAACTTGAAACCAAGTTTGGCACATATTATGAGTTAAAATATAACTTACGACGAAAAGTTCGATCTGGCTCCAATTTCGTCATTTTGAAATGCAGTTTTGGTCAACTTTTACATTGAATTTCAACTTAATACCAAGTTTGGCACATATTATGAGTTGAAATATAAATCATGGCGAAAAGTTTGATCTGGCTCCAATTTCGTCATCTTGAAATGCAGTTTTGGTCAACTTTTACTTTGAATTTCAACTTGGAACCATGTCTGGCACATACATGTATTATGAGTCGAAATAAGTTCGATCTGGCTCCAATTTCGTCATCTTGAAATGCAGTTTTGGTCAACTTTAACTTTGAATTTCAACTTGGAACCAAGTTTGTAAAATATTCTGAGTTGAAATATAAATAGGTGAAAAGATTGATCTATCTGTATTTTCATTATTTTATCAAATATGTCGAAATGGAAATTCATGTAAAGAGATTTCAGTGGTGATTTTGAATTCGACCTTCAATAACCTCGGAAGATCAGTGCAGCAATTTTGGTGGAGAAAAGAAAAAAGTTGTGACTTGAGATTTAACATTTCTCTGGTAATCTTTTTTAGCCCTTGCTCTAGCTTTTCACACTTAACAGTGATATATTTGGGGCAACAGAGATGATAGGGGGATACACCCAAGCGGTCGTAGGCGACCGGAAGCGTCTAGTTAAATATGTTTCAAAACATTTCACATTATTGTATCGTATATGAAACGTTTGCAAATGTCAACTGATACTTAACAATAGTTCACCTGTGTTCTGCACATTTAGACAATTAGTCTACGATATAATATGTTCAGGCTATAATTGCGCACATGTTCTCCTACATGCGGAACTCTATTCTATTCAGATCCACACCTACAGACAATTACCGGGTGTTATTGTCACGCGAACACGATATTTTGCCCCAGGTGTGAATCAGAAAGGAAATGGTAGCAGACTTGTATTCGTACAATGCATTTAATATTTTCTCTGGGAAACCTACAAATCCAGACTAAATCAAGCTGATGGAATTTGACATTATGAACACATAGTTGCATGGTGAATTCGATTAGATCAGATTAGAGTAAAGTAGTTTTTCTTTCAGAACCACACGTTGAAAGTGTATATTCAATACACTGGCCCTATATGGTTACGAGCTGTGGGTTCGAAGTCCTGGCAGACTGTAAAACCCCTGTGACACAAAAATAATGATTCTACACAACACTGATAATTTAACATGCGTATGAATAAATTTGTTAACACATATATGTGGCGATTTTGCCCAAAGATCGCGGCAGGAGTCTTTGCAAAACACTAACCAGTTTTACGGCCTATTTTTAGATCGCTTCAGTTCGGAGCGTGCGTAGCCCAGCAACGCACTGTACTCAATCGCGCCCAGTAAACTATAACAATGGTTTGACCTAGTTTCTCCTCCCGCCTCTTGGCCCGATATATATACTCGAGCGTTGGCTTGATCTGTGAGATTGTCCCAGAGCAAGCCGAGAGGCAGGACGAGAGGCTCGCCATGAGCTTTACGTCCTCGTGTCTTGGGTAATGCCCTCGCGGGCCCTGGGGACGATTTCCATTGGGGGCCCGGGCTGAGGGATTTTAAACGTAATTTATTTTACGAGGATTACTACATCGCATGACGCACAGGGTAGTGTTCCTCGGCCGGGGCGAATGAAACAATCGCGCACATTTTTCCAGTTTGTACGTAATCGTAAATAATCATTCAAATCTATCAGATTCAGAAATAAAAACATGGAATGCATCAAATAGAGATTTGTTCTGTGCTGGCGTTAAATAACTGCTGCCGTTCAAGAATGCGCCAGTTAATTCTTTTTTATGGGATGTAGTGAGATTCATAAGATCAATATTGTCAATTATTAGTGACAAGAGGGGGGAGCAGGTGACAAGCAACTTATTGCGAGCAGCCATATAGGTGGGGCAGTCGAATACATAGTGTTTGACGTCTTCCGTTCTATACCCGCAGGAGCCACAAGATGCGTTCAGAATGAAGTTGTACTTCTTTCTATGGAAGTTCAAGCCACTCAGGCCCATTCTCATACGAGCCTGGTGTATAGGCGCGCGACCTATACCGTAGGAGAAGAGAGGGTTGCTGTCGGGGAATATTGAGTCCTTTAGCCTGATCTTGAAGCGAGGGAGAGTTCTGACATTGCGTATACTGCGATCTAGGTTATTCCATGCTTTTGTCGCGCTTGGGAAAAAAGACCTCTTATATGACACGGTTTTGGCACGAGGTATTCGCATATTGTCAGCATTACGGACATAATGTTCATGTTGTTCAGAAACAAAGCTAGGACAGGCTTCTCTTACATAAGCAGGCGTCAAGTCATTAATTATTTTGAACATCATACAAAGCTGGTAATAATTACGACGAGTTTTTAAGGTCGGCCAGCCGAGATCCGACAGCAAGGCATTGTGCCTTACAGATACATAAGCGCCTGTGCAAGTGATAGCAGTCGAACGCTGAACCTTTTCCAAGAGATTGCTGAGTTTGTCAGGACAATTATTGTATAGATAACATCCGTATTCCAAAATTGGCCTAATGAATGTACAATATATATTTGCTTTACATCTTCTGGGTAATAAATAAGCTGACCTTTTCAGCATGTTCAACATGTTCCCAGCTTTTTTTATACGGTCTTGTATGTGTCGTTCCCAAGACAGATTTTCGGTGAATATTACGCCTAAATGCCGGTGCTCACTTTCGTAACTGACTACTTGGTTATTGAAAATTATATCATCGTAATGTACCCGCGTCTGATTTTTCGATACAATCATGGCGCTTGATTTGGAGGCACTGAATGACACGGCCCATTGCTTTGCCCATTGATTCAGTGTATCCAAATCTAAATTGATTTCCCGTATGCTTTGTCGAGGGTCGGTGATGACCTTCATCAAGGTTGTATCGTCGGCATACAAAAACATGTCACTGTGTATATCAATGATGATGTCGTTAATAAAAATTAAAAATAGCAGCGGGCCTAGAATCGACCCCTGCGGTACTCCGGAATCGATGGACAATAGCGAGGACTCCTGTCCGTTAATAATTACCCTTTGCTTTCGGTTTGATAAATAGGAGTCTAGCCAACGTAATATGGAATTTTCAATACCTATGGTTTGTAATTTGTGAATTAGCCCACAATGCCACACGCGATCAAATGCTTTCGATATATCCATATAGATCATACATATGTCCTGTTTATTTTCTAGAGCTTGGTGAATCTTATGGGTCATCATAATCATTTGATTCATGGCGGAGTCTAGTGGTTTAAAACCAGAGTTTCTCCATGTAAGTATGTTGTTTGTGATGCAATATGCATAGATATGATTATAAACTAAACGTTCAAGTATTTTTCCCATGACAGAAAGAAGAGACACCGGTCTATAATTGGACACCGATTGGTGGTCGCCCTTTTTGTAGATAGGGTTGACATTTGCAACCTTCCAGCTCGCTGGAAATGTACCTCGCTGCAAGGAGTAGTTATACAGGTCTGTCAGATGGTGTGCCAGTCCAGTGGAGACATTTTTGAGCAATCTGCAACTGATACCATCCGGACCATTGGCTTTGTTTACATCCAGACCCTGTAGGATTTTTAACACTTCTCCGTTTGTAACTACGAGGTTCTGCAAGCGTGCTCGTGTGTGGAATCGCAGTGGCGGTAGGGCCGTTGGTGGCTCGAATATAGAGCACTGTTGGGCAAAATATTCGTTCAATATTTCTGCTTTTTGCTCATTAGTGGAAAATACCGAACCGTCTTTAATAAGCGCGGGTATGGTATTTTTCACTTTATCTCCTAGCATGGATTTGGCTATTTTCCAATATTGTTTGGGTGTAATCGGGGAATTCAACCGTTCTTGCATTTTATGGTTATATGCCATTTTCGCCAGAGAACGAACTGTCCTAGATTTATCTCTAGCTTCTGTGAACATCTGAAAATCACGTGCACTCCCCGAACGCTGGAAACGTCTATGCCAGCGGTTTCTGACCCGGTCAGCGTGTCTACATGCACTAGTGTAATATGGCTTATCTGCAGGTCGAACAACAACACTTTTGAAAGGTATGAATTCCTTAGACTTCTCTAATATGAACTGAGTCAGCTTGTCGACACGGGTGTCAACATCGTCGTTTGTAACAAACGTGTAGTCAGACAGTGCGGAGTTCAATCCAGAAAAATTGGCAGCAGAGTAATCCCAGACTGTTCTACGATATGGTTTATCTTTCTCGTATGCGAATGATAGGCTGCATGAAATCACGCAGTGATCGAGGTTAGCGAGTGGCGGGTGAACATCTATGTTTGATACTCGACCAGGTGAGTCAGTAATTAGCAAATCCAATAAACTAGCGGATACATTTGTATAACGAGTTGGTTCGTTCACCAATTGAAAAAGATTGTTGGAATTAACAAAATTGTATAACTTGAGCTTCAGGTCGCTAGAAGGATGTGCGTCATTCCACTCTGTACATCTGTCATTAAAATCGCCCGCTATGAGAATGCAGTCCCGATTTAGGGCCAAAGCGCCGTCTACGCTGGATAGTAAAGCATCCATAAAAGCGGAGAGATAGTTGCTGACTCGGGGGCACAAGCCCTGTGGATCGCCAGTCTCTTCTCCACCTGGGGTGGTGTGACACAGGCTCTGGCAGACCGTCGGGCTGGCTCAGAGTTCCATCTCTGTGACAGTGCCTTCGGCGAGGCCGGCCAGCAACATGCCCACGTGTACGGGTTCCGTGGTGCCGCTCCCATGGCATCTCGGGCTCTACATACGGCTACATTACCATAACTGTGTAATATGCATGTTGTAGTTAAGGTGTTGGTGAGGAGGCATATGTTATGTCGTAGCGTATGACGGCCGGACTCGTTCCGGGCTGACTGTACCTGGTTGTAGTGTTCCGTAGAGTAGTGCCGGACGCCCTGTAGCGGGCGCCCGCCGAACTTTACAGTGGTGCCGTGACCAGGATTCGAACCTGGGTTTTCTCGGCCACAACGAGAGGTACTATCACTTTTGATCACTCGGTGTGTCGTTTTACAAAATTTCCAAATTTAAAGGTTAACCTTAAAGATATTCTAAAGACTCGACACACCGTCCCTTTCGGCAGATGACCTTCCAAGGTCACCACACAATTTTGGACCACCTCATGTCAAAATTTTAGCTTGTTTATTAGGGTTTATTCAAAATTGTAGAGAGCGTTATAGTTTACTCCGTAAGTCCGGGGGTCGTTCCCCATTCTTCCAAAAGGGACCCTTAAGGTCCTAGTCTTTTGCGCCGTGACTTCCGGGTGTTGCCATCTTGCCTTCTTCCGGCCCCCGCCATGCGAAGCCTTCGTCGGGTTTCGAGCATTTTGGGCGTGGGCGGAACATGTTGGGGACCAACATTGTAAGAAGGGGGTAATGTGGCGATTTTGCCCAAAGATCGCGGCAGGAGTCTTTGCAAAACACTAACCAGTTTTACGGCCTATTTTTAGATCGCTTCAGTTCGGAGCGTGTGTTGCCCAGCAACGCACTGTACTCAATCGCGCCCAGTAAACTATAACAATGGTTTGACCTAGTTTCTCCTCCCGCCTCTTGGCCCGATATATATACTCGAGCGTTGGCTTGATCTGTGAGATTGTCCCAGAGCAAGCCGAGAGGCAGGACGAGAGGCTCGCCATGAGCTTTACGTCCTCGTGTCTTAGGTAAGGCCCTCGCGGGCCCTGGGGACGATTTAAATGGGGGCCCGGGCTGGGGGAGAGATAGTTGCTGACTCGGGGGCGCAAGCCCTGTGGATCGCCAGTCTCTTCTCCACCTGGGGTGGTGTGACACAGGCTCTGGCAGACCGTCGGGCTGGCTCAGAGTTCCATCTCTGTGACAGTGCCTTCGGCGAGGCCGGCCAGCAACATGCCCACGTGTACGGGTTCCGTGGTGCCGCTCCCATGGCATCTCGGGCTCTACATACGGCTACATTACCATAACTGTGTAATATGCATGTTGTAGTTAAGGAGTTGGTGAGATGTATGTGTATGTCGTAGTGTATGACGGCCGGACTCGTTCCGGGCTGACTGTACCTGGCTGTAGTCTTCCGTAGAGTAGTGCCGGATGCCCTGTAGTGGGCGCCCGCCGAACTTTACATATATTATACAGTCTTATGTTACATTGTGTGTTCATGTCTACAAATATGTAGCACAAATCTCGATATTACTATAAATATATGGACATTCAAAATTAGCCCAACGGCTAAGAAATGTTACCGGACAATATATATATATTTTAGATATCAGCCTTTTGTCCCCTGGTCTTGAAAATAAGGTCATTGGTCAATTCAAGGTCACGAGAATATTCAGCATACATGTATATCATTTCCAGTATGACTACAATTGATTTCGTTTTGTGATCCCGTCTTGAAAATGAGGTCAAAGGTCAAATTCATCAAAATATTCGGCATACATCATTTCCTATATGTCCACTTTTGATTGCTGAGCTGTAAATTCAATAATAGGAGAGATATTATTAGCCATTTTGTGCTTTGACCTTGAAAATGGAATCAAAGGTCAAATTATTCAAGGTCATGAGAAAATTCAACATATATCATTTCCTACATGTGCACAATTGATTCCTAAGCTGTAAAGTCGATAATAAGCGAGGTATGGTAACCTAATAGTTGTCTGCATTTGTTATTGACTAGGATAATTTATTTTCGTGGATTTGTTTTAGATCATCATTCATCACATACATGTATTCAATTAGATTATGGAAAAAGTGTAACTCCGTGTTACTCTAAATTACTTTTTAATATAAGACGATTGGCCTCTGAACCCCAACAATTGACGACAAAACATAGCCTTGTCTTGTGAGCATATTTACATGTACATGTATATACATATAAGATGTCACAGAGGCCTATTATTTGGTGCTATTGAATTTAATTTAATTGAAATCGTTTATTCATCCATTTGACTATGTACATGTGTGAGATAATGCAATGATAGTGCATTATCTAGTGATATCAGGCAGAACTATTAACACGCCCAAGTGCTCGGATGTCCCAGGTGCCACGGGAGACATGTATGCGAGTCCTAACCATGTAGGCTATGTTGTAGGCCCGCCCGACTAACTAACTCATGGGTCAGGCATCGTTGATGACCGTGCCGCAAGGCGCACCGACGCAGCAACGGGTGTCCTCCTTTGTGGACTTTGGTCATGCATAGTGCATTACGGACGAAGTTGGATGCGTAAATCACACCTTGGGTGATTTGGCTCCGTACAGCAGTTACAAACACGTCCGGTCGCCTAACCAATGTAGGCGACGGGGTGTGAGAGTTCATGCACCTTCTCTGCACTGAAAGTGGCTTTCCGAGGAACTGTCAGAGGGGGAATGGAGGCTAGCCCACTACGCTACGCATGTGGATAGGCTTCGATGGTTAACGCCGGGGATTCTGTCCCAGCCACAGTGGTAATTGCTATGACCGGACATCCTGTCCAGTTCCCATCTCCCGTGAGGATTATTCCCAGTGTCGGTTGGAAGTAATGCCGAAATGATGACCTTCGTGGCAGCTCTGATAGCAGCACAGTACAGTCACCTCGGACAGGGTATGGACCGACCCTGGTTGGACCTTTCACCACTGGCGATGGGTACTGGACCGCTGTCTCAAGAAGTGCAGATGACAGTTTCGGCTACCAATCGCACAGTAAGTGTGCTCATTAGAAGCGATTGGCAGAAGCGATTCAACGGTACCAATGTCGACCTGGGGAATAATCTTTCAGAGCTAGCACTCATCACTTCCTACAAAGCACTGACCGATGACCAAACCGGTTACATCCTTGATGGAAGCCTGGAAGGGAGAGCTCTCCAAGAGATTTTCAGTATTCCGCCATGGTGCACAACATTTGCTGTGATTGCTGACCAGATATGGCTTTTGCATGCACCAACGGCAAATACCCATGCATACGTGAAAGAGTTCACGGCTTGATTTCGGCTCACAAGTGTGACATCTAGGAGGAAAGCTTTTGAACTCTGGGTACTTGGCTTTAAGGCCTTTCCAAATAATAATCCGATGAGGTTTGAGGCGAGACTCCTCGACCAATTTATCAGTCAGCCCTACTACATCCGGTATGTGCCGGTATCTGTGCCATCAATGCTTCACCTGCAGTGGAGGTGGCAGCTCAGGCCAGGCAACTGCCATCCGCCCAACACTGGCAGACAAGGGGCATGTGTAGAGCATGCAGTCCCCTGTGCTGGCCGCAGTCTCTGATGACTCACAGAAGAAGGCATAAGAGGAGAAATACGACCTTGGCGCAGTGATCCGAGTTGATATAACTTCTCCAGGAATTGTCCCTAAGGTACTGTGGAGCCCCTATCCGATGGAGACAGATAACGAGGATTCGGCTGTGGAGCCACGCCAGGCTGACAATACCTCCAGGGATTCAATGGTCTGTGCATGCGTCCAGGATGCATATTGATCCATGCCTCTAATCTTTGGGGGCAAACCTGTACGCTTCTTGGTTGATTCAGGATCGGAAGTCACCCTCGTGGTTATGGGTACTTACTGGCGGCATCCTGTCCTCCGCAACATTGAGTTGCATGAACCCGGGAGATATAAACTCCTCGACTGCATAATACCATGGGTCTGGTTGATGATACCAGTTACACTTGGGGGCAAGGTGTATACGACAGTGGCGACCAATGTGGATATTGGAACAGTGAAGATAATAGGAATGAACTTCCTCTGTTCCCATAAGGTGATCATGGATTTTGGTGCCAGTGAGCTCCATGTGGGGAACGAACCTCACTTCCTCTTCCGGATGGGTCCTACCCGTTCATTCCAGCTCCTGGTGATGCGTGCTATGGTCGTGCCACCATTCAGCTAGACTATTATGGAGGTCGGCCAACGCGTGCACATGCCTCTCAATGGCTGCGCTTGTAGAGTATAGCTGGTGAGCAATTTCGCTCAGGATATAAGACTCGCATTGGGCGGGGCTCTGATCAAGTCCGACCCCAGCGGAATCCCTATTCTGACAATGAACCCCACAGACGTTCCTGTTGTGCTACCCCCACAGGCTAGTTGCTGCAACATGCATGCTCGCGATGTCTTACAACGTCTTTTTCGATGACCGGATGTGCGGCGCCACCAATGACGAGGTGCTGTCTTCGTGGAAGCCAACTCATTCCAGCTCGGAATCCGAGCCTGATTGGCCACCACCCGCATGAGTAATGTCCACTTCAAAACTCTGTTCCGAGGTCTGACAGTATGCTAGTCCGTACCAAAGTACACACCACCCCGTACAGGCCCCAGTCTGTTGGGCAGTTCGAACACATCAATCTGATCTGAACATGTTGGCGCCTTTCGTAAACGATTGCGTGAAGGATTTGGATGACCACCTCCAATGCATCTTGATGTACCAGCCGTCGGTTCGGCCTGAGCTAAAATTATCCACTGATAATATGTATCCACCTGTGGCAGAAACCGCAAATGCACTTTGTTTCGAAATGCTTCGCTTCGATGGACTTGGCCGGATCTCCTGTGGTCTGGCAGTGGAAAGACAACAGTCCATGGATACATCCGCATCAACATGCTGGCTGGTAGGGCAGCCAGAACTTTCTAAAGGTACCATGGGTGTGTCTTAAAGGTTTCGAAATTTAAAGGTAATTGTATTCCAAAAACCTTGCGCACCGTCTCTTTTGGCAGAAGACCTTCCAACGTAACCAACCTTACTGGAACACCTCGTTCAAACTTTTAGCTTGTTTATTTAATAGGACTTTTCCAAATTCTAGAAAGCCACAGTGTAGCCCGGTCAAGTCCGGGGTTAAAACCACATTCTGCTTTTGCATCTTGATTTTTGAGAACCACCCATTTTGCTTACTTCTGGGTCCGCCATGTGATATTTGGGTCGTGTTTAGGTTTTGGGCCAAGGTGGAACATGTTGGGGAGATGTTGGGGGAAGGGGTAATGTGGCAAATTAGCCCATTTAACAGGACAAGTGTTTCGGTCACAACACTAATGTAAAGTTCGGCGGGCGCCCGCTACAGGGCGTCCGCGGACTACTCTACAGAACACTACAACCAGGTACAGTCAGCCTGGAACGAGTCCGGTCGTCATACACTACAACATAACAAATCAATGCATCATCACCAACATCTTATCTACAACATGCATATCACACAGTTATGGTAATGTAGCCGTGTGTAGAGCCCGGGATGCCATGGGAGCGGCATCACGGAACCCGTACACGTGGGCATGTTGCTGGCCGGCCTCGCCGAAGGCACTGTCGCAGATATGGAACTCTGAGCCAGCCCGACGGTCTGCCAGAGCCTGTGTCACACCACCCCGGGTGGAGAAGAGAACTGGCGATCCACAGGGCTTGCGCCCCCGAGTCAGCAACTGTCTCTACCCCAGCCCGGGCCCCCCATGGAAGTCGTCCCTGAGGCCTGACTGGCCTTTACGTGAACAGAGACAAGGAGCACATGGCTGCGCTCACCTGTCGTGCTCAGCCTCGCATACACAACTCCAGCCACACCAAGTGTGTCTTCGGTATTTATGCTAAAGGCGAGAGCGCGAGAGGTGACGTAAGCGGCCAGTGTACAGTATAGTGGATAGAAGGAATAGAGGGCGTTGCCAGGGCAACGCTCGCCTCGAGCCGAGGCCTGTCAAAACAAAGGCCGCAAAACTAGAGTGTTCAATAAAGACACCTGCCGCGATCGTTGGGCAAAATCGCCACATTGCCCCCTTCTTACAATGTTGGTCCCCAACATGTTCCGCCTACGCCCAAAACTGGTAAACACGACGTAAGCATCACATGGCGGACCGAAGGAAGCAAGGTGAGCGGTACCCGGAAGTCACAGCGCAACAGACTAGGACCTTAAGGGTCCGTTTTGGAAGAATAGGGAACGACCCCCGGACTTACGAACTATACTGGACGCTCCTAATTTTGAATAAACCCTAATAAACAAGCTAAAATTTCGAACGAGGTGTTCCGGAAAGGTGTGGTGACCTTGGAAGGTCATCCGCCGAAAGGGACGGTGTGTCGAGTCTTTGGAATATCTTTAAGGTTAAACTTTAAATTTAGAAATTTTGTAAAACGACACACCGGGTGATCAAAAGTAGTAGTACCTCTTTAAAGAAAAATGTTGCCGGCCGGCCTGCCGGCCGGCGCCTCAGGTCCGCAGGACGGATCTGAGGCAGGGCGGAGCCGCGGAAGCAGCTCCGGCCAGTCCGCATGGACGTATATACATCTGCGGACAGACATATACACACCTGCGGACAGCTGTTGCAGACAGCTATCACCGCCAGCGCAGCAAGCCGCGCTGACTGCCAGTATCGGTAGACTGCTACCCATGCAGGCCAGTGCAGAGACGCGCAGATAGACAGACGTCCGCACCTAAATGCGAAAACCCGACCACCCGCGCATCTCTGAACACAGCTCGCCTAGGGAATTTACCACTGGCATAATCACTCGCATCTCGAACGCCGGCCACGCGGACCCATAAGGGTGCAGCGCCGCAGTAGCGGACGAAATGCGAGTAGCACAAAACTAATGCGCCAAACATCTAGAGATTCATAAATATAAATCCAGATAAGACATTTTTACATAGATATACATGCAAAAAATGTCGACAGCTATTCCACGCACGTAGCAATGCACGCGGCGTCGCTGAAAACTTCTGTCCTGGGTCACAATGACACACCACATGGACTAAAATTCACACACTATCAACTCATGCGTGGGCAAACATTTCCCTCCGGTGACTCTAAATCAAACTGTGTATACGGGTAGAAAAATATTTCTATCCCGGAGGACCTCGCAAATAACATACAGTAATTAAAATTAGTCATTAGTTTATACTGCCGCACTGGCGGACAATGACGTAAATTCAATCACCTCAGCAAGGTAGAAATTGGGCTAAAAATTGACAGTAACCACTAACTTGTGGGTTTTTTTTTTTTTTTTTTTTTTTTTTTTTTTTTTTTAAACGTAATTTATTTTACGAGGATTACTACACGCAATTTAGCACAAGGTAATTCTCCTCGTCCAGAACGAGCGAGAAACCAAACATAATCTGCTACCGTATTTTCAAATATTTACAAAAATCGATTCGTCTTTAATATGAATTCATGAACTTGGTCAAATAACTCTCTGTTCCAATTGGCATCACATAAATTGTGTCCAAACAGAAAAATGTCAGTGATGCGTTTCTTTTCAGCGTTTGACATCGAGTTCATATTTAATTCAGGCCATATGCTTGAGAGGAGGGGGGCGGTGGTGGCAAACAACGTTGTGCGGGCAGCTACATAGGCAGGACAATCAATCATATAATGTACCGAATCTTCATTTCGAAACCCACAGGATGCACAAACAGAACTAGCAATGAAATTATACTTTTTCCTGTGGGAGTTGAGACCACTAAGTCCCATTCTTAACCGTGCTTGAAATACAGGCGCACGGCCAGTGCCATACGAGTACAGTGGATTACTATCAGGAAAAAAAGAGTCTTTCAAGCGTTTCTTGAATAATGGGAGTGTCGTTATATTCCTGAGGTTTACATCAATACCATTCCAGGCTCTTGAAGCGGATGGAATGAATGATTTCTTATAAGAGACGGTTCTAGCGTTTGGGATCCTGAGATCATGTGAATTACGGAGACTATGATCGTGGGAATCAGATCTAAAATCCGGACAAATATTTCTCAAATAACGCGGTGTGATCCCGTTCAAGATTTTGTACATAGTCAAAATCTGGAAATAGTATCGACGCGTTTTCAGTGCAGGCCAGCCCAACTCAGAGAGTAAGGCACTATTGCTTACAGATGAATAAGCCCCAGTGCAAGTAATGGCAACTGACCGTTGACACTTTTCTAGGATATTGGTCATATTCCCTGTACAGTTGTGATACAACAAGCAACCATATTCCAGAACAGACCTGATAAATGTTTTGTATATATTTTCTTTGCATTTACGGGGTATTATATTGGACATACGCTTAAGCATATTTATCATAGGACCCGCTTTTGCAATACGATTGCGGATATGACTCGACCACGATAAATCCTCACTCAAGATAACACCTAGATGACAGTGTTCCTTAACCAGATTCACAGTTTCGTTGTCGAAAACAACATTGTCGTAATTATCGCGAGATTGTTTTTTAGAAAAAATCATCATCTTGGATTTTGATGGACTAAATGTAACAGCCCACTGATTAGCCCATTGACTTATTGTCTCTAGATCCAAGTTTATTTCTCGGATGCTTTGACGGGGATCCGTAATTACTTTCATGAGTGCTGTGTCATCCGCATACAAGAAAATTTCACTATTTATATCTAAAGTAATGTCATTTAAGAATATCAAAAATAGCAATGGTCCTAATATAGAACCTTGCGGTACCCCGGATCTAATTTTGATACCTGGGGATTGCTGTCCATTTATGACAACTTTCTGTTTTCTATTCGAAAGATAGTCGTCAAGCCAGCTTAGTATTTTGCCCTCAACACCAAATGTTTTTAACTTATGTAGTAGCCCAATATGCCATACTCTGTCAAAGGCTTTTGATATGTCTAAATAAACCATGCAAACGTCTTGTTTCATATCTATTGCGCGATGGATATTATGCGTTATCAAAATTAATTGATTCATCGCCGAATCCAAAGGCTTGAATCCCGAATTACGCCAAGTGAGCAGATCATTTGCAACACAATAAGAATATAGATGTTTGAAAACCAAGCGCTCGAGTATTTTGCCAACCACTGACAGAAGAGAGACTGGCCTATAATTTGATTTAGATTGATGGTCACCTTTTTTGTACAAAGGGGTAACATTAGCGTACTTCCAACAATGTGGAAACTTTCCACTTTCCAATGACAGGTTGAATAAATGCGTTAGATGCCTACAGACGGATGATGATGTATGTTTTAATAAGCGATTACTTATGCCGTCTGGTCCATTAGCCTTGTTGACATCTAAAGAATCAACGATATTCTGGACACTTGCAGTGTCGACGGTCATGTTTCGTAAACGTTCAGTAGTCAAATATCGCAAAGGTGGTAAAGCACTAGGTAAATCAAAGATAGAAGACTGCTCTGCAAAGTATTCATTTAACAAAGTGGCCTTCTCGGTATTTGTAGAGTAAACCCGACCGTTGTCACATAATGTAGGCACCCCTGATTTTACTTTTGCCCCGAGCAAACTCTCAACAATTTTCCAATAATCTTTTGGAGTTGAAACATTGTTAAGACGTTCAACCATTTTTTGATTATACGCTGATTTGGCCAAAGACCTGGTAATTTTCGCCTTGCTACGTTTCTCTCTGTAAATCTGATAATGAAGTGGATTCCCAGATCGGCGGTATCGTTTATGCCACCGATCTCGCACCCGATCAGCATGGCGACAAGCACTAGTTATATATGGCTTATCTCTTGGTCGGATTGTTACAAATTTGTGAGGAATAAATCGACTGGCTTCATCTAAAAGAAAGTTGGTGAAGCGGTCCGTGAGAGAGTCGAGAGTCTTCAAATTCATAGTTTTCAATGGACTGATTCAACTGGGTATAGTTGGCATTGGAGTAATCCCAAATATCGCGGATAAAGGCTCGATCTTCAGTGTATGAGAGACTGAGTGTGCAAGATACTATACAATGATCCATATTCGCAAGTGGTGAATGAATTTGTACGTTAGTTACATACCCGGGAGAGTCCGTAATAATCAAATCAAGCAAACTTGCAGTTGTTTCTGTATACCTGGTGGGGTCAGAAACCAATTGGAACATGTTATTAGTATTTACTAAATCAAACAAGCCTAACTTGAGTTCGCTTGTAGAGTGCGAGTCATCCCAACTAGAACATCTGTCGTTAAAGTCGCCTGTTATAATAATGGCATCCACATTAAGCGATAGTGCTGTGTCAATGCTATTTTGCAAATGACTGATAAAATATTCCGTTTGTTGATTCACGCTCCCTTGTGAAACTGGTGGGCGATAATAAACCGATACCAGTACATTCTGGCGCCCGATATTTATCTGAACCCATATACATTCAGTTTGATCGTCTTCTATTTCAGGTTTCCTCGAGACACATAAAGTATCAGTGAAGTATACGAGAACCCCTCCACCGTGTCGGTTACGATCCTTCCGGATTACAGAATAACCACTGATTGATATATCCTCAGTCCGAATCGAGTCATCGAGCCATGTTTCGCTGATGCATATAACATCGAAATTACCATCAATGGCAAAAGATTCAATTTCATCCAATTTGAAATTAGCCTTAGATACATAATCTCTGCACCCGAGGCTGCGGGCATTGATATGACAAAGCTCAAGATGTTTTCTGTTATCTGCAGGTCCCGGGTTCGTGTGCACGTCACCCGATAAAAGTAGAAGAATACATAGCATACAAGCCAGTTTATATATTTTAATCGTCACTGTACATCTTGACGAATTAGAACCACATATCGTCATGCGCATATTCTTTCTGCAACAGAACAAATGCCACAAGCCTATAGCTGCCCGGTACTGCCCAATGCATATCATGGCGGGTCGTGGTGCAACAAGTGCACAAAATAGTTAATCAATTGCCAAACACACACGCCCCCCTCAGAGCGATATAAATTAACAAGTGAAGTATGTTCATGTT
Source organism: Terebella lapidaria (assembly GCA_949152475.1). Taxonomy (NCBI): domain Eukaryota; kingdom Metazoa; phylum Annelida; class Polychaeta; order Terebellida; family Terebellidae; genus Terebella; species Terebella lapidaria. The sequence continues at coordinate 36,812,878 of OX424560.1, forward strand.
TATTATTTATCAAAATACCAAAGCAGTTATGTGTGGTGAATTCACCCGTTCCGGCGATCACAAACAGTATGAACGAAGCAATATACATCATGACCAATAATGAAAAGCGATTCAGCGGAACTCTGATATCTGACTAGTACATTTCAATGTTTCACACGCGAGAGTTTGAAAACACACTCCAGATTTAAGAGTAATATGAATAATTTTTGTGGGCTTATGTGGGATGGACGAAACCAAAATACTGACACAATATCCATCATGAGTAAAACCAGATAAATCAACATCCAAAGCTTAACTCGATTTTACAATGTTGCATATAAGTTTTTTCAGAAATATCACCGATAGATATCTCATGAATGACAAGTCATGTACTTGAACTGTGAACATTATGCACCATATATATACAATATGCACCTTATATACCGCAAAACAAAGTGGTTCGTAACGCAATCGATTGCAAATCAGTGGTAACACATATGTTACACAGTATCTGACCAATATTCCAAAAAACAAAATCACCAACAATATGCACCTTACCGGGTATATACATCAAGACGAATTCAGTTTGCAACGAAATCGAAATATACAATTTGCACCTTATATACCGCAAAACAAAGTGGTTCGTAACGCAATCGATTGCAAATCAGTGGTAACACATATGTTACACAGTATCTGACCAATATCCAAAAAACAAAATCACCAACAATATGCACCTTACCGGGTATATACATCAAGACGAATTCGGTTTGCAACGAAATCGAAATATACAATTTGCACCTTATATACCGCAAAACAAAGTGGTTCGTAACGCAATCGATTGCAAATCAGTAGTAACACATATGTTACACAGTATCTGACCAATATTCCAAAAAAAACAAAATCACCAATATGCACCTTACCGGGTATATACATCAAGACGAATTCGGTTTGCAACGAAATCGATTGTGAATCGGTGGTACAAACACGATCAACAGTGCCAGACAAACATCGCAATTAACAGACGAAGCACGGTATCATGGTCAATAATGTCACAAGTACATATTGTGATTGGATTCAAGATGCACCTTACAGTCACATATTATCTCTCAGTTCATCGCGCAACTTCATGAGGAACTGACCGAGCCGATTACTACCGGGCCAAGAGAGGGAATTGAAGACCGTCTTCTCCTTCGTGTCCATACCAATGCCCCAGACAGAGTCATAGGGGTTCGCCTCTGCTAAGGTTTGATGGCATGTGTTCAACAAAACAGAGCGGAGATATCCAGACTGTGTGAATTTTGCTCGTAGCGCCGTCATCATGATTTCAGAACTAAAGTCTGCTTTATTCCAGCTATCATCGTCGGAGTTCACTTTCTTACCAAGTTCTTTTTGCTTTACAGGGTCTGATGTCGCCAAGATTTCGCGAGCGACAGACGGTGATTTATAATGAACACATTTGTTGTAGTAGAAGCACTGCTCCACACTGTTGAACGACAAACCATCGTGAGTGAAAGATGTTGGGTAAAAATTGGATAACGGACATTGGAGGCCGTAGAATAGAGTGGTTTTGCCATCAGTGACCGAACCCGTTGGCACTTTCAGGTCATCCGGAAGAGTTTCCAGGGAGCCTACTCTGTACTGCTGACCATCCACTATCAGCTTGTCGTTCGACAGATATGCATTGCCCTTGTATTGCTGGATAGATTGCGCATGCTCAGCAATAGCCTGGAGGACACGCCGATGCCTACCGATCTCCTCAGGATAACAACATTTGATATACATGTCAGGAGGGAGATTTTTGCGTTTGGAATACACCAGTTCTTTGTCAAGAAAATGATGAAATTTGGCTATGATTGGCCTGATACGATTATTGCGGTATCTCCCGGAGCGGTGGACACGGAGAAACATACGGCTGTTGTAGGGGATGTCCAGGGTTTTGAGTACATCAGCGATGCGTTCCCAACAATCTTCCTTCTTGTTCTCAGGAATGCCACAAAAGAGTAAGCAATCTCGTCGCTGGTAGCTCTCAACTTTGATAAGACGGTCATTTAAATTGCGATTTATGATCTTTTGAGCGTCGCACTCAATTTTAAGTTTGCTATTCTCATCAGTCAAAACATCGATTGTTTGTTTCAGATCGTCAACTTTATTATTTAATCCTGAGGCGACGACACGTAGTTCATCTGTGTTTTTGTCAACAGAGGCACGGAGGGCGGTCATTTGTGACATCAAAGCGTCCAGTTTATCAGATACACTACGTGATGCGGATGTGCTCATAGACAGGTCGGTATTATCACTATTAATCGTATTCATTTTGGATCTTTTGGGCGACAGCTGGATAACAGGAGATCTGTCAATACCATCAATACTACTGTCCGACGATAAGAGGCGTTTCGACGACATAAGAAAGCACAATGCAAACAAGCAATGGTAATTGTTCCCAACCACAGTGTATGTGTAACTGGGTTCCTTGTCAACAACCGTGACGAATGTCACACAAATGAGCACACAAAGAACTCACACACGGGCGAACTTCAAAGCACACAAGGAACGCACACCAAAAGGCAGTGGTCAGTGTTCACTCAGCCATGAAAAAAGTCGGTATATATGTGTGTTGTATATGATAATTGGATACTTATCACAAATGTTGATATCACGAAAGTTGTGGTCCAAACCAGGCAGCAGCATGTCCCATCCAAATCTGGGGTCCATCACACATATCCCAGCAAATGTTCGACTCCCGGTGTTACATGTTTCTATTCCAAATTTTCGATTTTATGCCCACACAGAATTCACACCACCTCCTTCAAGCGGCCATATTCTACTCATTTGTGGTTGGTACGAATATGTCAGACGAGAACAACAATAAATTGCCGTTCTCCAGTCTTTTCGGATATGCACATCACACCGTCACTGTCAAAATTAACGCAATTCCTTATACCCCTCTACTGCACCGGAAAGGAAATTTCACAAACTTGTCTCACTATATGTCATTAAATGAGCAAGAACAGAATTCTCCAGAGACATGCCGCATACTTGTGGTTTAAATAATCCACTCAGTAAATAATAACATGAGATGGATAAATAAACAAAAACACTCCCCATAGCCGCTGGTACGCTTACAAGGCGCAATAGCCGGCGCCCGTCCGGAACTGCCTGCGAACAGAGTCCAGATCCAGACAAGTACCATACTAAGCATATTGACCTTATCCGATTATAAATGACAGTGATTAAAAACCACAAAGTATGGTGCCCACGTAAAATACGACCTCCTTCTTGGAAGGAGGCCGGGGATCCGGTCATTACGGCCGGACCGCATATTATAAGGTACGATCCGGACGAAAATGAGCGTCCCCCACTGCCGCAGCTGGTCCGCACGTGCGGACTTAACAGCCGGTCCATTATAAACAATGGTTAACGGTTTCCTGCTGCTTGAAACCTTAAACTACTATAACAACGTACAGTAGTGGCTCACGGGGGATAACACACCGGAATGCGTTATCTTAAAGCGTCCGGAGTGCCGGACGAGGCCTGCGGACGAACCGCGGACACCAGTCCTCACATCCGGATACTAACCCCGCGTCCAGAGCCAGTTCCCCAAATCCGTGGGAAAACGCTTCTCCCGCAGCGGACGTAAATCCCAACCTCAGTCTGGCCATATAAGAGGCTGTTCCTGGACCAGGGGCGTCCGGCAGATCCACAAAAGTCGTCCGGCCAGCGTAGCCGCTGTGTTAACTACGCCGGACAGCAGGCGAACTGATGCGGATAGGTTGCCGCACATCCCTAGCGCTGAAAACTACGGGAGGGCGGATGCGGAGCGGCGGCGTTACGACGCAGAGGTGTCCGCAGACCTCAACTCCGGAGATAGCCACAGAGTAGCTGCTCACGGAGGAAAGTCATGCGGACTCTCACAGAACGACCTAAAATCCATCCCTGGTGTGAGAGATGGATACCGCAGACGCATCCGCATGGGCGAAACGTTAGTCCCACCCATATCGGGTCGGCGCATGAGAATCCCGGCATGGCCGCCCATCATCCGCAGGTGGTGGAGGGAGCGGGGGTACCTGCGGATCGCCGAGATATGGTGGTTCCACATCCGGACTGTCATCTGACGGATCAGAGAGGTCCGGGAGACCCACCATCCGGCGCACACGCTCGTCCGGAGTCCGCGGACGCTGACCGGACAGATCCCCTAAGGGAGCGTCATCCAGTTCCGCATCTTGAACTAGCGGATCCATGACAAGCGGGCCCTCGTACTTCTTCAGGTTGTCTATGTGAACCACCAGAACCCTATCCGGGTCAGAGTCCCTCCGGATCCGGTAGTCCACGTCCGTAACCTGCTTCAGTACCGTAAACGGGCCTATCCACGGCTTTGGATACGCAGTTGGATACATTATATTCATGGGCAGATTGAGTTCCCGGCCGTACAACATCGCGTGCAGAGTAACTCCGGTCGAAGAGTGGACCGACGACCTGTACGCCATTAAGACATACAAGAGGTGGTCATCCCAATCATTCCCACGATCGTTCACAAAGGCCGCCAGCATGTTCAGGACAGACCGGTTAAAGCGTTCAACCTGTTCGTCCGACTGGGGCCTGTAAGGGGTGGTACGCACCTTGGTACTCCCTAGCATCTGTGCTAGGCTCCGGAACAGGTTGCTTTCAAATTGCGTGCCCTGATCCGAATGTACCTGCTTAGGTACACCATGGTACACCACCCACCTATTCACCAGCAACAGAGCTACCTCGTCCGCAGTCTGGCGGCGCAGTGGGTACGCATCGGTATATTTGGTAAAATAGTCGGATATCACCAGAATGTACCGGAAACCACGTGGGGTGACCCGATGGGTATCCAGTATATCTAGCGCTATCCGGTCGAACGGGGCGCCAGCCTCAACCGTGGTTAAGGGGTGGCGTCCAGGAGCCGGAACTCCTTTACGTGCTTGACATCGAGGGCAGGCTGCGCACCATCATTGCACTCCAAACTGCTAACAGGCCAGTGAAAGCGCTGTTGTAGCCTATGGACGGTCCTCCGGATTCCCAAGTGACCGGTCACCCGGAGGTCATGCAACTGATGGAGCACCTCTTTCCGCAGCCCCGCCGGAAGCACCAACTGCCAAACCGGTGGCAGTGGTCTCGGTGGCCATCCTTCAAGGAGAGTCTTTCCCACTGGGAGATAAGAGACTGGGTCTCCTCCCGGCAGGTCTTCCGCTCATCCTTCAAAGGTTTCTGGCCGGCCTCAAGGGCTGTGATTACCGGTGCCAGAGCACTGTCAGCTCTCTGCTTCGCAATCAACTGTGCCGGAGGGTAGCCACCCAAGTAGGCAGGCTCCTCCGAATCCGGCACGTCCGACTGCGCAGCAGCGGAAATCACCCCTGGGGGTAAGGACCGCTCATACTCAGACTCGTCCGAGGATGCAGAGGGTACCCACGAGGAGTACACCGCCGGACTCGAGGGGGACTCGCTGGAGCTGGACCGCACCTCCAGTTCAAATGTGGGACGCCCTCGAAATTGCCGGCGGGTTCGCGCGCGGAGGTGAGCCCTGGATGCTCCGGCCGCCGTGTTGTTATAGGGGGCGGCAGCCTGCGGTCTTCCCGGAAGGTCCAATTCCGAGTCTGAGGAGGAATCAATGTCGTGCGGGGACGGAGCCATCCCGGCACAGTTAGGATTCTTGCACTTATGACAACGGGACAGGCCGTCCGCGTTGCCGTGCAACTTACCGGCACTGTGCTCAATCTTCATGTCATACTCCTGGAGTTTGACGAGCCACCACGCCACCAAGCCATCGGCCTCACTATAGTTGAGGAGCCATCTAGGCGAACTGTGGTCAGTCCGCAAGCAGAAATGGCGTCCCAACAAGTAATGCCGGAACCGCTTGGTCATCGTTACCACCGCGAGCAGCTCACGGTGAGTGGTACAGTAGTTCATTTGAGAGCGACTCAAAGCCACACTCGCATAAGCTACTACCCGCTCTTGCCCGTCCACGACCTGCGAGAGGACACCGCCGAGTGCAAAGTTACTCGCGTCAATGTCCAGGATGAACTCGCAATCCGGACGAGGGTGCCGCAGCACCGGCACATCTGCCGAAGCATGCCGGAGCGCCGAGAAGGCAACTTCCTGCTCAGCCGACAAGACGAAATCGACGCCCTTCTCCGTGAGGCTAGTAAGGGAGCGCGCGATCTCTGCAAAGCCTCGCACAAACCGGCGGTGGTAACTCGCGAAGCCCAAAAAGGACCTCACGTCCGCCACGTTGCAAGGCCGAGGCCAGTTCTTGACGGCCTCTAGCTTCTTGGGGTCTGGTCTAACTCCGGTGCCCGTTACCATGAAGCCCAAGAACAATATCTCTTGTGCGAACAGTTCGCACTTACTTGGCTTCAATTTAAGGTCTGCTTCGCGCACGCGATGGAGCACCATCTGGAGGTTGGTGAGAGTTTCCTCAACGACCGGCCATACACGACGACATCGTCGATGTAGACCATACATCGCTTCGAGAGGAACCCTTTTAGGACCATCTCCATGAGGTGCTTGAACGTCGCTGGCGCGTTACAAAGCCCGAACGGCATTACCTTAAACTGGTAAAGCCCGTTCTTGGTAACGAAGGCAGTCTTCGCCCTATCACTCTCCTCCATCTCAACCTGCCAATACCCGGAGGCCAGATCCAGAGCACAAAAGTAGTGCGACCCGGCCATGGAATCGAAGGTATCCTCGATGTGCGGGAGAGGATATGAGTCCTTCCGCGTGGCATCGTTTAGCTTCCGATAATCCACGCAGAACCTCCACGAGCCGTCCTTCTTCTTCACCATAACCACAGGACTCGCCCAAGGGCTATCACTGGGTTCGATGATGTCTAGCTCGAGCATCTTCTGCACCTCCCGGTCTATGACCTCTTGGTGCACGATCGCTGCTCGCCGTAGACGCTGCTTAATAGGACGCTCGTCTAGTAGGTCGGCAATGTCCGTCTTGCCAACCGCACCGTCCGGGCTCATAAACACATCCGCATACTGCTGGAGCAGCTTGCGGAGAGCTTGACGCTGATCTTCATCCAGCCGGTCCTTCGGAATTCTAGATTCCAGATGGTCCGGCAGGGTGAACAGATCATCTCCGGCGGCTGCCGCCGCGCACGCAGCACGGCAGACAGGATCGTCGGGGATGACACGACTCGATGACGCGGGCGTAGCAGTAGCTGCCACACAGCCGCGCCGCAGTACAATGGGAGCATCCGTAGGATTCACCACAAGGATGGGCATCGTGCGGGCGTTGGACTTGACCAGAGCCCCACCCAGCACGAGTCCGGTTCCTTGGGCAAAACTGCTCACCGGCTGTACCATACACGGACGACCATCAAGGGGCATGCGGGGACGACGTGGCCTTGCCTCAATGATCATCTCACTCATAGGCGGCACTACCGTAGTGCGCACCGCCCGGAGTTGGAATGACTTCACCGGACCTACTCGGAAGAGAAAATGGGTGTCCTCTCCCATCTGGAGTTCGCCGGAGCAGAAGTTGGCGATAACCCGGTGGATCCGGAGAAAGCTCATTCCAAGGATCCCAGGCGCTCCGATATCTGCAACGATTGCCTCTGTGTTATACACCTTGTCCCCAAGAGTATTAGGCAGATCGATGATATGGTGGATACGGATGCTATCGTTACCAGCTCCGTGGAGCGTGTAACGCCCGGGATCCTGCAACGCCCTGTCGCGGAGCACTGGCTCGTGCTTGAACGTTCCAGTGGCTACGATGGTAATCTCTGAGCCAGAGTCTACGAGGAACCGGACCGGCTCCCGTCCAAAAGACGGTGCGCACGTTAGATGACCGGAGTCATCCAGAACACTGGGCTCAGCTACGGAGTCCTCATTATCTGCCTCAGCTGCGGAGGAGGTAGACGAATCCTCAAAGACCACTTCCGGAGAAGTTATATCTACTTGAGGCTCGTCCGGCTTGTCCGCAGATGGGGCAGCCTTAGGCGCCACCGACCAACTGTCCCCGGACGCAGTGTTGGTCGCCACTACGTCCGGCTTCAGTTTCCCTGCCGTGAGGGATGGCCTTGTTGTCCCGCAGGACCAGGCCGAGGATAGACACTCCGGCGCGGACTGGGAAGAGTCCCCTGGTAGCCGCGCGCCCGCAGACGTTCTAGCAGTTCCGGACATTTCAGCTAAAAGTGTCCCTGTTTTCCGCAGAAATAGCAGGGACGGTTCTGAGCTGGTCCGGAAGCGAACGCACAGCATTCCGCGGGCCCCGGAGAGTCAATTCCAGCGCTGTACGCAATCATCTGCGCGGCGCTGAAATCATACTCCTCATAGTCAGCTGGTGCCGCCTGAGCAGGCATCCCCTGCGGAGACGCCGGTGTACCAACCCACGGAGGGTTGGACTCCACGGTGGGTTCCTGGAAGACCGGGGCCGACCATGGGGTCACCTGCGATGCCTTGGCAGGAGACGGTGCCAACGCTTGCATGGGGACAGCCGGGGCCGGAGCCGGGGCCGGAAGCATCTGTCCGGAACGGACAGCTACCTCTAACGCAAGGGCGGAGTCGATTGCCTCCTCCATCGATCGCTTTTCATGGGCGGCCAGCCCGTAGGCTAAGTGGTATGGCTGGCCGTCAATTAATTGATCAATTAGCATCGTTTCAAACCGACCGGCATCCATGTCCGGATAAGCCCTCCGGCCGAGTATGCGCAAATTGAAAGCATACTCAGTAACGGATTCGGTCGGTAGGCGGACCCGCGCTTTGAACTCCCGTTCAAACTGCCGCCTGTTGGTCGTCGGGGTGAACAGTAGGCGTAGTTGCCGCACAACCTCGCCGAAAGTTACTGCTCCCACCGGCAGACACTGCATAACACGGAGAGCTTTACCCTCTAAGCTCCCCGAGAGGATATGTCCAGCCTCGAGCTGGGTCCATCCTTCATACACTGCCGTCCGCCATATCTGGAGTAAGTAATCCTCCAAATCGGCGTTGTCCCCGTTAAACCGTTTCCGCCATGATGATTGGTTGGGCGCCTTGTCACCTGGAAAGCGCACTCGACCGGCGTAACCGGCTCCGGGGTCGGCAGTGTAGGACGGCAAGGCCCGTGTACCACCCGCTCCCGCGGCGGAGTCCGCTGGGGCAGACATCGACGCCGCTGGCATGGGGGCAGGATAGCTCACGCTTGCCATCGGGTACATTCCCGCTGTCACACTACCCTGACTCGGTGCAGCCGGGACTCCCATTGAACCCACTGGGTAGGCTCCAGACGGGGCGTCATAGCTGGCGTAGCTCGGGGCCGGAGCCGCCGGTTGCCACTGCATGCCCGGTACACCCTGACTGCCAGGATAGGCTGACCACGCAGCACTAACTCCGGCCACCGGAACGGTCGAAGCTGTGGCCGGCGTGGTGCCCCCGAGTCGCTGAGCAGGCGCGGATCCCATTGCGGGGACCACCGGCGTCTGCGGACTCGAGAGGACTGGGGGAGGAGCCATAGGCCCAGTCATCCCCGTGGCGTAGGGGACCGTCGGATCGACGCTCCAAGCAGGCTGACTTCGCTTGTATTGGTCAAGCGCACTTGAAATCATCCGCTGGTCCCTCTCCGACAAGGGCCCCGAAAGGCTCCGTGACTGCGGAGAGGGGGAACGGTTCCTCCGGTCTGGTCGTCCCTGAGGGGGCGACCAGGCGCGGCCGTAGCGCCCTAGAGGAGCCATCTCACTCAGTGTGTTGGTAAGTTGGTCCACTACACCCGGTGCGGACCAGCCGGCATCAAACCTGGGGACTCTGGAGGGAGTCCACCCAGATGGATTAGGCTGCCGGTACTGAGGGTCCGCATGTCCGGAGCTGGTCATGGCGACTGGCACTCGATTCTGGACGTCCGGATCTCCGGGTGTCCCGATGTCCGGACCTCCGGATGTCCGGAGTTGTGCATTGCCTCCCATTGAATGAGCAAACCGCGCGAGATTTGAATAAAATTCACGAGATTGTCATATTAGATGAGGTCAATTGTCATCTGAAAAACATGCTTATTTCATCCATACATTATAATTATTACTTGTAATTTGGTCCAAGATGCATAAAGGTATGAATTTTAAACCATAATATCAAAATAAAAAGGAAAATACTGAAAATAATAACCTTTTTTCCTTCATTCATATACGAGATGTCACTTGCCAACTGAAAACATGACGCGGCCCGCCACAGCTTCAGATTTGACACCCGCACTCCGAATCGAACTATGAATGATCCTTGGCAGGTGCCCTCCAATTTCAACCAATCAGCGCTCGCGCTTTATTTATTGTGGAAAAGCGTTGAGCTTGGGAAAAGTAGAAAATGTTGTTTATTACATCTGTAACTCGAAAATTGCCATTTCAATACTTCCATAGTAGATCTAGTGCTCACACACGAATGTGCAATCCGAGTAAACACCCGTACAACATGTAGAAATACGAATAAATGCCGGTTTCCGAATAGTAAGGTCAGACGGTATCGTAACATTCACCATCAAAACAACAACAATGCCAATGAACTGATGAGTGATGAATGGGCATTGATGGGTCCTGTGATCTGACCTAAGCCGAGGTCATAGTAATAGATCTGTAATAAAAATGACAGATAACTGAAGGATAATTAAATAATTTATTTTGACGATTAGCTTGTTGCTGTGACTGGTAGTGCTCATCAGGTGCTCATACTTTTGGACTAACTCCGTGGACAGTGTGGTGATAATTGTGTAAGTCTGCAATGGCGTCCAAGAGTCCCGAGCCACTGGATCCGACTCGGTCTGTGGGAGCTTCATCGTCTGTAGGTGATGCAACGAGACCAAACAATGTTCAGAGAATCGCACAGCGTAAACAGCAAGTTCGAAGTTTCCCCAGAAACAGGAAATTGGAGAAATTAGCTGTTTATTCCTCTTGCAAGGTAGTTATCATTAATTAACATGTGTATTCTTTTGGAAAATGTTTCTGTGTATCTATCAGTCCGGACCATATAGCAAAAGCGTATTCCTGCAGAAATACGAAATATTGTATTCAAAATATAGAAATACATGAAACTGTATTCCTCTTGTCTGTATAAAATACACAATATCGTATTTGTAAACACTGGAACCTGTGAATTCTTTTAACTTCATTACACATTGTCCAAACTTGGAAGATATCACTCCTGACAATTTAGGTGGAATATCACTCCAAGAAGCTCTCTTTCAATCCGTATCAATCCCTATCCAGCAATTCATGTTGAAAAGTGGTTAAAAGAGCTTTTCAAAATGAATGTTGGATATGGATTGATACGGATTGAAAGAGAGGTTCTTCAAGTAATATATCACCTAAATTGCCAAGTGGGATAGGTTGCTAGTGTTGACAAAGTGTAATGAAGCTAAAAAAAATTACAGGTTTCAGAGTTAACAAATACGATATTGTGTATTTTATATGGACAACAGGAATACAGTTTCATGTATTTCTATATTTTGAATACAATATTTCGTATTCCTGCAGGAATACGGAAAATGGTATTTCTGCAGAAATACACTTTTGCTATATGGTCCGGACTGTCTATGGGAAATAATAATTATGGTATGTGCAACATTCAAAACATAAATCATATTTCAACTCATCCTATCATGATGTCTTGTTTTATGTCATCTCTAGTTGGAGAGTTGCAAGTGCAATGGTTGGAAGAACCCAAGTCCGCCACAAACGACCGCGTCACGTGTTGACGTAGCACAACCAGTGGTCGATCTCACCGACCCCTGTCGAAGCTGTGGTCATACTCTTAGTGAGTCGCTCTCCATGGGAGAAGATCATGGGAATACATGTCTATTACCAAACAATCTATACAGTTCAGAATTTAAGTCATAAATCTTAACCACGTTATAATTCTTAATGTAGTCCGCTACAAACAGTGAGGTAACGGAGAGTCAACATTTAAAAGTTACATCTTGAATATTATCTCTTCAAATTCAAAAATGACCTCTTTGTAGAGTAACTGATCAGCATTCTAATACTGAAAAGAAAATAGGGGGTCACCGTGCTGGTTTCTTCAACTTTTTTTGTGTTTGTGTTTTTTGTGCAGACACACACGTATCTAATCTGGAGAACACCGAAGAAGAAGAACTCGATCGACTTCTCGGAATCGTAGTCGACGTAGAAAACCTCTTCATATGTGTATCTAAAGAAGAAGATGCAGACACCAAACAAGTCTATTTCTATCTCTTCAAGGTATTCACCATTACAACTAAACTTTTAAAAATCTGAATAGTCAATCAAATGGCATGAGTCCTTTTATTTGTTGTAATGTAAGGTAATGTTATATATATATATATATATATCTACAATTTATGTATGATTATCTTATATATTCATTTTGTTGTAGCTCCTGAGAAAATGTATCATGAACATGAGCAAACCACTCGTGGAAGGCCCTCTGGGGAATCCACCATTCGAAAAACCGAGTATAGCACAGGTGAATGAATGAATATTTGTAGTGTGGAACTGAACTTTCACGATTATATGGATAGGAATCTGAACACCTGTCTTTTGAACAATATCTCGTCATTCATTGAAGTTTGGATGCAACATAATTCTTATGAAAAATATAATTAAACATGGTGAACTACTAAATTATGAAGAGAAAAATATTCTGTTTGAATTTGTTGTACCTGACATTGGTACCTGACATTTATTACCAATGTTCCACATATTTTCATGTTCCTGCAGGGAGTGACAAACTTCGTGCTGTACAAGTTCGGCCACTTGGCGCAACGAGAGTGGCAGACGATGTATGACCTCGCCAAGATGTTCCTCCACTGTCTCAACCACTGGAAGCTGGAGACCCCTGTAGCACGAAAACAACATTCACAAAATGACGATGTTTCTGTGTATAAAGTCAACTACACAAGGTACATTGAACACCGTTTCATTGAATCTTACCAAATTAAAATCAAATTTGGGTAGAATACAGCTCAGACAATTGTTTTTTGCATCCTCGATTTCTCACATATTTGTGTCCATTCCAGGTGGATGTGTTACTGCCATGTGCCGGCAGTGTGTGACAGTCTCCCACGATATGAAACCACTCTGATCTTCGGCCGAACACTCCTTCGATCCGTCTTCCAAACAATGCGCAAGCAGCTACTCGATAAATTCCGTGCGGAAAAAGAGAAAATGCCCCCAGAGAAGAGAACACTTGTTCTTACCCATTTCCCAAGGTATACCTAGCTATAGTGTGTTACCATAGTTTTCTTAAGTTGTTTTGGAAGATTTTTTAAAATGTTAGAACGTGGTACGAAAGATGCTTTATTTTGATTCAATGAGCAGATTTTTATCGATGTTGGAAGACGAAGTCTATGGCACAAGTTCACCAATCTGGGATCCTGATTTCTCACAAACAACAGTTCCTGGCTGTATGTCTCCACCCACAGGAAATGGTAGGTTTTATGTTAAATGTCGAGATCTTGATAAATAGGGTTCATGACCAAAATTGAAAAGCTTTTATGGCAGTATAGAATGTACATTATAATGTACACCAAATCATTCTCAAGTATTATGGATATTAGAACAGAATGAAGAAGCCAATATGAGTTTTGTGCAATGCATGATCACTTTTGACCACTGTTCCAGGCTCAGCCCCTGACACACCGAACCGACATATGACGACAGCAAACGGACATGATCCTACCATGGAGGCAACCCCACTGAACCACTTGCCGTCTTCAGGCAAGAAGCGAAGTGAGCCTCTCCTGTATGCTCATGATAGGGGTTGGAATTCCACTCGCATTCACTGTCTTCCGATTGGACACTCACTGAGTTTTTCATGGGCAGTGTTTTGAACTGTTCTGCATACGTTGTGGTTATGTGGTCCCAAAAATTTCCTTCAAATTTACAACAACATGAAATCTCCATTAGGAAATTCACTCATGAACTATCTTGCAAAATATACTTATAAATTTATGTAGCCAAAGTAGACTTTGCCTGGCAAATGTGACGTTCTTTTCGACAAAGATATAGTTCTACTGAGCGCACACATGATAGTGTACAATCACATCAGTTATTTGATGTTGCAGGTGACAAGCGTGGACACGATGATTCGTACAGTTCAGACGATCTTCCCAGTAAACGTCGCAAGGTCGAAGGTGATGTCGGGATGGACGTGGTCACAGAGATCATAGAAACCATCACGGAACCCAGCAAAATGCTCGGCCCTGTAAGTTGAGTTTTCGTTCGAGTATTGGGATCGGAATGTGTGTAGAATTTCGGGGTATTTTTGTACATCGGATTAAGTAATGCTGATTCAGTTCTACTGATGTTAAGTTGTAACATGGTGAAAAGAGAAAGTAAGCAGTGAGTGCATGTTTGTTTCCCTCACTGAATGATTTGCACATACGAGATATATGACTTAATCACAATACCTCCTCAAAGTTGGACAACGCCTGAGATAATACCTAAATTCACCCATGCTCTGCACTGCCCCACAGTTGAGTCTGTTCCCCTCCCATGCTGCGAGAGATGAGGCAGCCCGTTTGGAGGAAAAACGCGGCGTCATCGAGTTCCATGTCATTTCCAATACAGTCAATCGCCGCCCACCCAAACAGACCCTGATGTGGCTGATCGGGCTTCAAAACGTCTTCTCCCACCAGCTGCCAAGGATGCCTAAAGAATACATTACCAGACTTGTCTTTGACCCGTGGGTATATTCAGCTATTATGTTCAGAGTTTCAGAATATCCAAGTCAAATTCTGAATATTACTTGAAACTGAGATGTATAATATAATTATGCCAGATAAAAAAAATTTGTAGTCCTGATAAATAATACATTTATCAATACACCTGATTATAATACAAGTAAAAATTATGATTTTATTACATGACTACAAACTTAATGATATTCACGTTGAAGTGCACTGACCATTGCAGGAAACACAAATGTTTATCGCTTATCAAGGACAATAATGTCATCGGGGGAATTTGCTTCCGGGTTTTCCCAGCACAAGGCTTCACAGAGATTGTCTTTTGCGCTGTGACCTCTAATGAACAAGTCAAGGTCAGTAAAAGGAATGGTAGCAATTGGATAGCTGTCTTCAAGGCATCATCACTGATGATTCACCTAAATGTTGCTCCAAATAGCCTTACTCCTGGCTGTCCGTCTTTATTTTAGAGTGAGCATAAAAAATGAATTTGTTGCTTTGGTAACTTCCAGGGCTACGGCACACACCTGATGAACCATCTGAAAGACTATCACATACAGCACAGTGTTCTCCATTTCCTGACCTTCGCGGACGAGTACGCCATCGGGTACTTCAAGAAGCAGGTAACTGAAAATGTGTATATCTAACTGTGCCGCAGTCACATCTACTCGTATGTGATCATTGGTATTCACTGCTTAGTGTACACTGCACTGAGCCAAACACTAGTGAAACAATAAGCACATACATCAGATGAAAAGTTATCTTGCTGATTTGTGGTTATTTGTACGAGTAACCATCCCTATGCCAAGATCTGGGTGTGTATGCAACATGTATGCAAAATACTTGTTCATCAGTTGTTCGTAAAATAAAATTTATTTGGTCATCACCAGGGTTTCTCCAAGGACATCAAGTTGAACAAGTCAGCGTACATGGGTTACATCAAAGATTATGAGGGTGCCACATTAATGGGCTGTGAACTCAACCCGCGTATCGTCTACACCGACTTCACAAGGATCATCAAGAAACAGAAAGATGTGAGTGTTGTATGCAGTCTGGTCTCAGAATTGTGGAGTTGTGCTCTGATGCAATGATGCAATTTGTATTGATAATATCAAAACAAGAACTCCAGATTATGATACCAAACTTAGAGTTGAATTTTTTCGAGAAAAAAATGCTTGTATCAGCTGGATTCATAATCAATGCTCGCCTATATTCAACCTCTGAAGAAAGTGACACAAAATTCTGCAGATTTTGAAGAAACTGATCGAGAAGAAGCGAGAAGAGCTGAGAAAAGTTCACACTGGGCTGACATGCTTCAAGGACGGGGTGCGGCAGATCCCGATAGAGAGCATTCCGGGAGTACTAGAGGCGGGCTGGCGGTCTGATGCTGATAAATGGTATGTAAAGATCACCTAGGCAACACACCTACCTCTACAAAAACATGGGCTACGAACAGCCCATCTTGTAAGTGAAGTAAATGGAAGAATAATGTGTAGTGAGAGGGGAGGGGGGGGGGGGGGGGGGTGGTCATCATTAGAAACAAGTTATATTGTATATGAATCTCAGATAATAGTGAGTTTTATTGCTCTTCCAGCAAAGAACAGCAGCCAATTGATCCAGAACAACTCTTCATCACACTGAAGACGGTGCTGCAACAAGTCAAGGTATGATTTGATTTACAAAAGAGCAATTAGTACGACATGTATGTGAAGTCATGTTGTCTGGAATGACGAGTCATAACTTTCCTCCAGTATTAGGACTGTGTTGTGTCATTAATTTATGGTTCCTGATTTTGTAGACACACAGCAGTGCATGGCCCTTCCTGAAGCCGGTGGACAAATCCGAAGCCCCAGACTACTATGAACACATCAAGTTTCCAATGGGTGTGTATACACTTTGCTGAATAAAGGTTGTGATCATTTGTTTCGCGTGAATTCCACTACAGTTATATGTCACTACATACACAAATCTGTAAATAATCACTTTAGTATAAAAAAAAATTTATGTATCTTTTCATAGATATGAAGACCATGGCGGATCGGCTGAAAAATCGCTACTACGTCCACAAGCGTATCTTTGTGGCTGACATGACGAGGATATTCACGAACTGTCGCTCGTACAATGATCCGGACACTGAGTACTACAAGTGTGCGAACGTTCTGGAGAAATTCTTCCACAATAAGATGAAAGAGAATGGTCTCGGCGAACGCTGAGAAGAAAACCATTCAGAATGAACAAAGACTGTGGCATGATTGTTGAGTATTTTGTGACTGGATTAAACATTATGTTGTGTGCTGGTGTGTGTACTATAAGGAATAATTTATATTCAGTATGAAGAGATAAAATGTTTACTGCATCAATGATTTTGTACATTTCCCAATACTTCATTACCACATTACTGTAGGTCATTCATGAGAACTTTATGGTTCATTATGTTAATCAATTATGTACAATGTGTTCAAATGATCAATGTTTGATTCCGAATTCATTGTTTGGAATGCTATATGAAGGGATTTTGTTTTTTCACAGTGGTAAGGTATTCTGCAATATACTACCTGTGTTAAAGACCCCCTATCATGGAAGACCATCATAGGATGAAACCTTTCACTGCCAAACAATTTAAAGGCTTAATTTGTTTGTGTAGATTTATTCTCCGGTTAGTAGCATGTTTATTTGTGAAAAGACTGACTTCTTTTGTGTAATGGATTGGATATCGAATCTTGGATGTACCACCAAACGTGTTTGTGTTGAGTCCTCAGTAGGCTTATCTCCTACAGCATGCTTTGATTTCTAATCTAGGTCAAATAAGTTCCCTTCTATTCGTGAAATGTAAAAACCACGTAAGATCCATATGTTTTTGTTCAAACCAAGTTATGGAGACAGTGTTTACCACCAGTGATTGGCATTCAAGCCACCCTACCGACAGCGTTCACAGGCAGTGAACTGGAGATTTTTTAGTGACTCCTTTTTCACTTCCAGTGAAAAAGATGGCAATATTAAATAATGCTGCAGTCAACTCAAAATTCACCGCTTGTGACAATCAGTGTCTTCATCGGTGTGCACCATCGTCACAACTTGGTTTGAACGCGGCTGTGTTCAAAACTGTCTGGGACTTAAATCAAACTACACAGTCATTATAACCGTATGATGGGGGGCGTCACAGACTTTATTGTATTTGTTAGGGAATTATGATTGTTGTTGAATGTCCATGGAATTTGCTCTTGTGTCGAAAAATAAATCATGCATTTCAAAAAGTTTGTTTTGAACTGTATGCGTGGACACATTAAACAATATAAAGATTAGCTTTAACCAATGATTTATGTTTATTCACATGTATAGAAAAACATTCTTTCAAAATTCCGATAGCGATGCATCAGTATGAAGAAAGATGAGCCGGCTTTCCAAGTTGGGTAGAGAATGAACGCTGTGATTAAAGGTGGTGTATGAAACCCGGAGGCAGACCCGGATTCAGGGTATGAAACCCGGAGCCGAATTAACCAGGTATGAAACCCGGATCCGGACTTACGGCTTCATCTTTCCCGCTGTAACCATAGCTTGCACACATCTATTCGCTTCGCAGTTACCATATTATTGGGAGCAAATGTAGGATAAAGTGCCATTCTGGGCAAATGTGGGTGTGACCAATCAGCGCCATGCTCTCTGCAGTTTTGAACCATGCAATATGATGCCAACGTTATTGTACATCCAACTCTATTATTGTTCATGTTGTCCTGTCTACCACCGTATATCTATCTGTAAAACAGTGAGTCGAATTTGGAATGACACCGATTTCAGATATGTGACCACCAATCTTAATTTATACCCTTCCCCCACCCCCTCCTCTTTTTGACAGTGTTCAATTTCTCGAGATTAATTCGAGAAACATGTATATTATGGACACTATAAGTAAATAGTTCTTTCGCCGATGATTTTTTTGTTGATGTTCGAGAATTGAGTGGCCAAAACAATAAAAACAAGGTAGAGAGGGAAAAAATACGAGGAAAAGGGGGGAAATTGCTGAATAGTGGGAAAGCAAAATACCTAAGAACAAAATTTAGAGCTTAAATACAGCCCCTAATGTTTCTCTGTTCCCTGCCTAGAAAGACATAGAATAATGACTCCCAGGCAGTGAACTGTCGATCCAGATCAGCAATTGCCCTTGACCCAAGGCAAGAGGGGCCATGAAAACCTGATATATAAGGGTCAATGTGAAGAAATAGAGGATCCTGCCACCCGGGCACTTGCCCTGTGGGGTATACATATAAAACTGTTCAGTGAGTCATGTCTTTTGGCAATAATAGAATTACAGGTATTCCCCTGTCTTTATGTGGGATTTACGACTCGACTCATATTGCACAGGTAGAGCCTTGGGAACTTTCACCTAATCCGGATCCGTGTTTCATACCTAAATCCGGGTCCACCTCCGGTTCCGGATCCGGGTTTCATACCCTACCGAATTTGAAGGTCAAGGACGTTTCCTTGCATTTTGTAATCCGAAAACATTCGACGTGCATTTGTTTACATTCAGGGCATCAACAAACTGATCAAACTGTCTCCCGTGCAAATTTCTAACTCAATCGAAACTTCTAAAGTACGTAAATAGTCTAACACGGGTCATTTACAACAAGTTGATTACTCAACATTTAATTTGGGACAACAACTGAGCAAGCGCCTAACTTGCTTAATTCGAGAATGCCGAGGACGTTTCCTTGCATTTTGTAATCCGAAAACATTCGACGTGCATTTGTTTACATTCAGGGCATCAACAAACTGATCAAACTGTCTCCCGTGCAAATTTCTAACTCAATCGAAACTTCTAAAGTACGTAAATAGTCTAACACGGGTCATTTACAACAAGTTGATTACTCAACATTTAATTTGGGACAACAACTGAGCAAGCGCCTAACTTCGCCCCCCTCCCCCCCCCCCCCCTCCCCCCCCCCTTGTTTGATCCCGCACCGGGGACAGTGGACCGCACCGGGGACAGTTTTTCATCATGTCCTATCAGGAACAATGTAATAAAACTTGACTGAAGACATTAAAATGGCGTTACTGTTTTAACTAAATAAACCTTGTCAAAATGGAGTGGGACCTCTTCCGTGAGAATGCCTCATAATGTACCCATGCATGTAGCACACTATGTTATAACATGAGTCAACATAAATTGACCACTTTTATGTGTTTATGTTGGATTTGAATCATATAAAGAGACTTACAAACTATAATCTGACACCTACTGTACCTGTATCGTCAGGTGACCAAAGTTTGGTTTTATCGTCTGGTGACCAAACATAACGTTCAAAGACTAATGTCTTTGAACGTTATGTTTTTGTTTGTTTACATGCGTTTGAGCGATGTAAAAAAAAATTGAGTCATTATCAAGACATGTCTAAAATAGCTTAGTATCCCAAACTTTAGATCTAAGTATGCTCTGCATTTCAATAGTGCATCAGCACCGATGCAGGGACACTACTAGTATATTGCACACAAAGCAACTCATGACTAGAAAAAAGAAACCATAGGTAAAGCCAAGGAAAAATAGAAATTTGCAGTTTTATTGATAAACCGTAATCAGCAGTTTTAAATGTCCATCTATTATTATGGCTCAATTACAGACTAAGTCCCTCATGATTACAATAAAACTGTAATCGATAAATCGTCGCCTATTACCGTTTTAATAATCATTTACCAGTATTCGTTAGTATTACTATTGTATAAATACAAGTTGAAGAAACCATGTCCAAAACTACTGGTATAATATTCAGATACCTTCAATCATAATAGTATTATTTCGTGTATTTCCGATATTTTCAGAAAGTTCCCGAACATTTATTCCAAATGTGCATTTAGCATCAGTAATGTAGCCAAAATTGTTTCATGGTTGGTGTTCACGAATAATCAGGTACCAAAAAAAATTGACTTATGAATCCAGTGCTCCCTAATTCATGAATGTTGCTGCAATGAGAGATATTTATTGAACTGACTTGACATGATGTCCGATATGATGTATAACTGGTGCAGATGTCGGGCTATCCAATGGGAGGCCAGGCTTACCAGCCCGGATACCAGCAGGTCCCAGGAGCCGGCTACCAACAAATGCAGCAGCAACCTATGCCACAGCCAAGTGTCCACTACGGCAGCTATCACCAGCCGCAGAATGTCTACCAACAACACGCATGGCAGGTAAAAATATAAACTACTCCCTCGAGAAAACAGAAGCTTTTTGTATGATCTCTGAACATAATATCAGCAAGATCAGTGCTTGATTGGACTTTTCAATTTACATTGTTCTATTGTCTCAGGCTATGCAGTTCAACACAGAGGCAGAGTTTCAAAGTGTGTTTGAGGCGAATAAATCACAAGTAAGTAATTGATGCCTCACAGGCGAGGCTGATACTGGGTGGGGGAGTTACCATGGTTACAATGTACAGTATATTCCACGCACACACAAGTAAAAGAAAGTGTTGGTTTTCTTCCAGGCTTACAACGCCATACAAGCAGAAGAATTGCAGCGAATACTGAACAGCACACCGAGGATCAGGGAGTTTTATAGAAGTCTGTATCATGGCTGTGATCACAGTGATGTATCTATTTATATATATCCAAGCGAAAACTCTGTGTGTTGCTATGGTCTAAACAATCTTGCTCCACGTTTGTGTTCTACTATTTTTCTGCATCTGGATACTTTTCATTTTGAATTATTCATGAATAGGAGCATTTGAAGACTTATCAGATTAAATATCTTCCTTTTCAGTAAATTGGAGCCTTGAATTGTGCAAGTGAGTATGACAAAATTTGATATTGAGGTTGATTCTTGATTCGCTTGATTCTATTTTGCTGAAACACCCTGTACATGTATTGTGTTTTGTATTTGACTTTTTCCGCTCATTCCTTGCAGGATCATGATTGCAATGTTGGATGTATCCTTGCAAATCTCTACAGTTAATGCACACTACAACCACATTTTGGTGGAGGCTGAAAAGTTGCAGTTACATACACACCTATGACAGTAGTTGTTCCTTGACAGTTTGCCTGTAGAGATCACGAGATGGAATGATGCAGTACCCAGAGTTCCGAGAGCTACTGCAGTGTCTTGTGTATTGGCACCAGACGTTCCAGCGATACGACGCAAACCGATCTGGATACATGGAGAGCTGCGAGCTCCACGGCTGCATCAAGTCGACACTTAGTAAGTTAGCAGAGGGTATTTTGTGAATACTAGTAGTGATCATTTCAAGAATTAGAGTTCCCAACCAGGTATAATGTAAGAATAAAACATGATATCAAGAAATTAGAGAATTCGCAAGTACCAACTTGTTTCAGAATTCTTTTCGAATATTATTACTTTTCATGTACCTATAAATTGTGTTGAAAATAAAACTACTCCACTACAACATTGATATATTGTGTTTCCAGATTACAACGTGTCGGATAAAGCCTTGGCGACCATATTGAAGCGGTACTCGCGAGCTATGGACAACGGTCAACTCCTGATCGCTTTTGATGACTTTGTTAGTTGCTGTGTGCGACTGCGTGCCTACACTGGTTAGTAGACTGTGATAAATTAGGTAACAATGATAAAAGTAAAAATATGTGTCATGATCGCGATACCATGTCTCCATAATAGTCTTGGAATTTCGTTAAGATATTTGAAATTTGAGTCCTACGATGACTTGTCTATCTCCTCATTCCTCGACAGTTTTATCAGTAATGTTTGGCTTCTGCTTGTACATTACAGAGGCTTTCCGAGCTCGAGACAAAGCGATCCATCAGGGCCATGAAACTGGAGACTGTGTTTTCAAGTATGATGACGTGAGTATCTTTATTCACAAGTTTTATCACCGATAAATGATATGATTCTTGTATGAATATCATATCGGTATGATTAAAGTCTTTGTTGTTTTATCTCTTTTAGATTTTTGGTGTGTTTAAAGTGCTCAAAGGCCACAATACTTCACATATACTGTAACATACCAGAAGAGAATATAAACTGTACATCTCAGGACTGTAGTTTTAATAACAGTATGTGGAATGACAGTTTGTGATTTTGTTTTTCAGTTCCTCCAATGTGTGATGTGCTTATGAGCAGACCAAGTGTAGCAAGTCAAGAACTGAGCAGTTTACTGTGTTGTATTAGACATGTACATGTAATGTTATTCCTCCTGTGTCAAAGAAATGTATTTCAATACATGTACTTATTTACATAAAATATGCATGTGTACAAGCTGCAACAGTATTTTTTGCAAGTGTAAATTTGCATTTCAAACAGCCATAGCTTCCTAATCCGTCACTACATTAATGAAATATCGTTTTGGGCTTGTATGTGTATTTGAAGATTCCTGTAAAGAATCGAGTCAGAGGATAATGTCATGCTGATATCTCAATATACCTGTTTGTTGATGTCATATATACCGGTTTGTTGATCTGATGTCATGTGTACAGGTAGACATAAACGTATTAATTTGTTCTACCTATATATCAAACATTGTGAAATGTATACTCAGCGATTTTTTATACTTTCTTACTAAATGATTGATTACTGACATGTATTGTTTGTTTTTGTTGGTTTTTTTTTTTGCTGATCATGTACTGTTATATCTTTTTTGTATTTTTAGCTTTAATTTGAGTTTTGCAAAATATATACATATAGTCGGCGTCATTGGTTTTTCTGCGATTACTTTGTCAATACTTCAAATAGACGATCTAATGGAATTTTGCCTGGTATGTTATTGTGTTACTGCCTAATCAGGGATGAATTTTCAAAAAGATTCAATGCTGAACAATAAAGGTTGGCCTATCTCTCCCACATGAGAAAATCTGGTGTACTGTAAAAACACAAATTTATTCGCGACCTTTTATTTTCGCGAATCCAAAAAATCGCAAAATTAAATGGACGCGAAACATTTCTGATGCCAACCCACAATGTTATGAAGAAATTGTTCAAGATGGCCAAACCGCGAAATTAAACAGCCGCGAACATGGCCTGATCGCAAAAACACGAAATTTTGTGGCAGCGAACTTAAATGGCTATACAGTAATCAACCGAGATCACCCCCGACTGCCACAGTATTTGTATGGATGAAGTTTCCTTGTTTTGTTATATATGCAAAATTATATAGGCTAAGTTTTTTGTTTACATACCATTCTGTTCACATACAAGAATTAGGGCATTTCGGCCCGAAATGCCCTTATGGTTTTGTCTGGTTTTTTTGTTTTTTTTTTTCTTCTTTTTTTTTTACTTTCCGCCGTTTTGGTTTCCGATCAATAACTCGGGAACGCCTGAACGGATCTTGTCCAAATTTACACTACTGGTCAGAAATATTACATGGAAGACCCCTATTGTTTTGGAGGCGGCTCCGGGGTCCGTGAGGTCCGTGAGGATGAAATCAAGGTTTATTTTGAGACTTGGTTTCCGATCGATAACTCAAAAAGTATTCATGCAATGGCAAGTATTCTATGCATGGGAGTTCATATACCACCAGGGAAGAACCCTATTGATTTTGGGATCAATCCGTCGAACAACCTCTGACCTAGAGCTCGGAAGAATTTTTGCTGATTCATCCTTGAGGCTATCATGCATAT
This sequence comes from Terebella lapidaria, assembly GCA_949152475.1. NCBI lineage: Eukaryota > Metazoa > Annelida > Polychaeta > Terebellida > Terebellidae > Terebella > Terebella lapidaria. Next base: position 36,837,082 of record OX424560.1, read on the forward strand.
CTCGGAAACGGTGCGTCGTAGAGCGAAAAGGAGCTCAATTTCGGCCTCCTGGCACTAGACAAACTAGTCTAGAGGGTATATTGGGTTGAATCGACCCCTGGTGTCGAATTTTTTTTTGCCGACTCGGCACTTCCTGTTTGGCCGTATCTCGGAAACGGTGCATCGTAGAGCGAAACGGAGCTCAATTTCGGCCTCCTGGCACTAGACAAATAGTCTAGGGGGTATCTTGGGTCGAAACGACCCCTGGTGTCGATTTTTTTTTTGCCGACTCGGCACTTCCTGTTCGGCCATATCTCGGAAACGGTGCGTCGTAGAGCGAAACGGAGCTCAATTCCGGCCTCCTGGCACTAGACAAACTAGTCTAGTGGGTATTTTGGGTCGAGACGACACCTGGTGTCAATTTTTTTTTCGCCGACTCGGAACTTCCTGTTTGGCCGTATCTTGGAAACGGTGCCTCGTAGAGCGAAACGGAGCTCAATTCCGGCCTTCCGGCACTAGACAAACTAGTCTAGGGGGTATTTTGGGTCGAGACGACCCCTGGTGTCGAATTTATTTTCGCCGACTCGGCACTTCCTGTTTGGCCGTATCTCGGAAACGGTGCGTCGTAGAGCGAAACGGAGCTCAATTCTGGCCTTCTCGCACTAGACAAACTAGTCTAGTGGGTATTTTGGGTCGAGACGACACCTGGTGTCAATTTTTTTTTCGCCGACTCGGAACTTCCTGTTTGGCCTATCTCGGAAACAGTGCCTCGTAGAGCGAAACGGAGCTCAATTCCGGCATCCTGGCACTAGACAAACTAGTCTAGTGGGTATTTTGGGTCGAGACGACACCTGGTGTCAATTTTTTTTTCGCCGACTCGGAACTTCCTGTTTGGCCGTATCTTGGAAACGGTGCCTCGTAGAGCGAAACGGAGCTCAATTCCGGCCTTCTGGCACTAGACAAACTAGTCTAGGGGGTATTTTGGGTCAAGACGACCCCTGGTGTTGAATTTATTTTCGCCGACGCGGCACTTCCTGTTTGACCTTATCTCGGAAACGGTGCGTTGTAGAGCGAAACGGAGCTCAATTTCGGCCTGCTGGCACTAGACAAACTAGGCTTAGGGGTATTTTGGGTCGAGACAACCCCTGGTGCCGAATTTATTTTCGCTGACTCAGCATTTCCTGTTTGGCAGTATCTCGGAAACGGTGCGTCGTAGAGCGAAACGGAGCTCAATTCCGGCCTTCTGGCACTAGACAAACTAGTCTAGGGGGGTATTGATCGAGACGACCCCTGGTGTTGAATTTATTTTCGCCGACGCGGCACTTCCTGTTTGACCTTATCTCGGAAACGGTGCGTCGTAGAGCGAAACGGAGCTCAATTTCGGCCTGCTGGCACTAGACAAACTAGGCTTAGGGGTATTTCGGGTCGAGACGACCCCTGGTGTTGAGTTTATCTTCGCCCACTCGGCACTTCCTGTTTGACCGTATCTCGGAAACGGTGTGTCGTAGAGTGAAACGGAGCTTAATTTCGGCCTCCTGGCACTAGACTAACTAGTCTAGAGGGTATCTTGGGTCAAGACGACTTCTGCTGTCGAATTCTTTTTTCACCGACTCAGCACTTCCTGTATGCCGTATCACGGAAAAGGTGCGTCGTAGAGCGAAACGCAAAGATGCCTAAGGGCAGGGTATGTCACTTAAACTGTGACCACGGACAGTTTCAGAGTCATCATGGTTCTAGACACGGTCTCTTAGGTATAAGTTAGCTAAGAATAGAACTCACACGAAATGCCCCAAGGCATCTTCAGGCCTTGACGTCTAGTTAGTACCCGGTTTTGTGAATGCAAAATAATGTATCATGATAATGTAACAAGTTTTCATTGATCAAAATTATTTATTGATGGAATTACCACAAGAAACCAGCACTCTTGTACCAATGATGTCAACTCTAAATCTGGCATTCATTCTGATAGGTTTCAATCATGTTGTGTTTGTTATCCAATTCATGATTGTTTGTACTTTGAAAATATTGTGTAAACTTATCAAAACATAATATTTTTTCTCAACAATATGATTTTTATATGACAGTTTTAACCCTAACTGATGAATAACTAATTGTATTATTGGTCATGTTATTTATTTCATGTACATAAAGTTTTGTACCCTCGTTGTACTTACTGGTTTTCTGGATCACAAGTCACAGATATTATGGTTTTGGCCATATTGCCACAGACAGAGCTTTCACAAGAGACTTGGTGAACAATATCGCACCACTTACCGTAGATATCGCAGCAACATTGATGCAGGATGCCCCTCGACCCCGACCCCGTGGAGGACGCCGAGGACGTTATCGCGGGAGACGTGCTGGTATCCGTTCGCGCTGTTCTCGTCGTGGCTCCAAACTCCCACTACCAATGGTGACATTTGGTAATGTACAGTCTATCCGCAATAAAAAAGACGAACTCGCCGCTAACTGCCGCTACGATAGGGCTTACAGAGACAGCTCAATTATTGCCTTGACCGAAACATGGTTACAACAGAAAGACTCTGATGGAACTCATAACATAGATGGTTTTAGCTTGTTTCGTTGTGATCGACAAAACACAGTGAAAAAATCTGGTGGTGGCCTGTGTGCATACATCAGTAACAAATGGTGTAAAAATATATCGATTTTACATACAGTGTGTTGTGACGACTTAGAATGCATGATATTACAATGTAGACCCTTTTACCTGCCTAGGGAATTTAACAATGTTCTCATTGCCGTGGTGTATGTCCCACCTGCCTGTGATCGTGACTATTGTTCAGAAATCCTCGCTGAATGTATCGATATCATGAATGAAAAATGTCCCGAGGGTGTTCGGATTGTACTAGGGGATTTTAACCGCTTGGATGTCAGTAAATCTGTTGTTCCTGATTATAGTCAATTTGTGACATGTCCCACCAGACACGATGAGTTACTGGACTTGTTCTATTGCAATGTTAAAGGTAGCTATAAAATCAACAAACTGTGCCCACTTGGACTTTCTGATCATTCCATGTTGCACTGCCTGCCAACTTACAGATCTCAGCTAAAAACTGAAAGTTGTAAGGAAACTACTGTTAAATGCTGGAGTGAAGAGAGTAAGGAACAACTCGTAGGGTGTTTTGAATGTACTGATTGGGATTCCTTGTATGATCCTGATGTTAATCTAGATTCTAACGCTGATGTTATTACTAGTTACATAAATTATTGTATTGACAATATTGTACCTACCAAACATGTCAAAATATTTCCAAACAATAAGCCATGGGTTACAAAGGATGTTAAAAAACTACTCAACGAGAAAAAGAGGGCAATATCCTCTGGAAACAGGGATGAATTAAAGTTGGTTCAGAAAAGGCTCAACAAAAGCATATATACATCCAAGTGTGCGTACAAACAAAAAGTGGAAAACTTGTTCAAATCACACAGTTCCAAAGATACCTGGAAAGATCTAAGGGTTATTACTGGCTACAAACCAAAAAGCTCACTTGCTGTACCTGATGATCTGGAGGAGTATGTAAATAATCTAAATAGTTTCTACGCCAGGTTTAACAAGTTTGATTTCACTCAGGAGTGTGCGGAAATCACTGGTGAAATTGAAACCTCTGTGTATGATAATATTGTCATCACTGATCTAGATGTCATGGCAGCCTTAAAAACTGTAAAATCAAATAAGGCGTCTGGTCCTGACTCAGTGTCTGCTAAGGTTGTGCGTATGTGTAACGAACAGCTGGTATATCCGCTTTTGAAATTATTTCAATGTTCTATTGATAATCACTGTATCCCAACTATGTGGAAAACCTCGAGTAAGGTGCGGTATTCGACTTTCACCATGGTGATCTAACCCCCCTCATTGGCTAGATATGCCCCTAGCACCAACTCAAATATACCATAGCTCACTAATGTGCTCATAGCGCACCTTAAACAAAACCTCCGAAATAATCCCAATTCCCAAATGTAAGGTACCCACTGTAAATAACGACCTACGACCTGTAGCGCTTACTAGTATATTGATGAAATGTCTGGAAAAGGTGGTTAAAAAGTTTCTTTGTCAAAATACAAATCATCTGCTGGATAATATGCAGTTTGCATATAAACCTCATAGAAGTGTTGTTGATGCCACTATAACTCTGGTAAACAATCTAACATCACACGCGGAACAGAGCAATAGCTACTCACGGGTGTTGTATATAGATTTTAGCAGTGCTTTCGATACCATGCAACCCCATATACTTCTCCGTAAACTTTGTACAATGGGTGTTAATCCGAACATTATCCTGTGGGTCCATAACTACCTTACTTTCAGACCTCAGTATGTCAAGGTTGGAAACGTTAAATCTGATGTAATTGTAACTAACACAGGTGCACCACAAGGATGTGTTTTGTCACCTCTATTGTTTACTCTTTATACAAATGACTGCATAAGCAACTTCAACAACTGCATGGTAATAAAATATGCCGACGACACGGCAATAGTAGGAAATATGACAAACCACATAAATGAGTCCAATTACAGGTCACAAATCGACAACTTTGTTTTATGGTGTGAAAACAACTACCTCGAGCTCAACCCTAAAAAAACAAAGGAAATGATTGTTGATTTTAGGAAAAATAAATCGCAGCTACCAGTACCTGTTGTAATCAAAGATGATGTCATCCAGATTGTAGACCAGTACAAATATCTCGGTACTATTGTTGACAACAAGTTGACATTCAGTTCAAACATTCATTACCTGTATACCAAAGGACTTCAACGCTTACAGTTTTTACGTATACTAAACAACCTTCGAGTTGACAACACAATCTTATGTCTCTTTTATAAATCAGTTGTCCAGTCTGTCATGACGTTTGGCATTTCCATCTGGTATTCTGTAGCAGCCCGTAAGGATACCAATAAATTATCTCGAATTGTTAGGAAAGCCAGAAAAATGCATGTAGAGGCACCCGAGTTGAACGCCATCTGTAAACATATAACTTTGAAACATGTATCCAATATGTTTAACGACACAACACATCCCCTTAATCATCTGTACAGTTTGCTTCCATCTGGTAAACGTCTTCGTGTACCGCGTATCAGAACCAGTCGCTACCACAACAGTTTTGTTCCCAATAGTATTCTATTGTTCAACCAGATCCATTAATTTATACGGTATTATGGTCATTATCAAACATTGTATATTCGTCATTTTGTTCCATGTTCTCACCTGTATACCTGGTTCTGTTCTACAACAAGTTTCATCTTTTGATGACAATAAAGGATATCTTATCTTATCTCTTATCTTCTAGTAATTTGTTCAAATATAGTCACAATTTTGCTCTAGCAGTTGTTTTGTTATTTTGGACACTTACATACTTGATCAGTAAATCGAGAACAAAAAAAATCACATTGCTTCTGGATTGTTTCAAGAAGCTGATTTTCTATACAAATGTTTCCATCATAGATCTATGTTTATGGTTTTCATGACGTAGCAGGGGAGTTTTTTAGGTTACTGGACCTATCGCCTGACAGCCTATTGCCGTGGCATTGTGTCCGTCCGTAATTACGTAGTCCGCCTTTCCACATTTCTATCTCTACATTTTACATGCAAATCTTTCTGAAATTTTGCATTAAAATACCTGAAAATATTTCGAGAGGAGTGTATTTTTCTAATTTTTGAAAAAAAATGTTATTTTCTCAAAATGGGGCCATTTTGAGGGGAAAAAACGCTTAATTTTGGGCTTTGACAGCCATTTTCTCAAACACTGATCCATTTTAATTTTTATTTCAAAAGGTTCCCTTCATCGTGAAGACATAGACCTTAATGACGTGTATAAGTTTTTTTGCCCTTTGATTGCCGGTCTGCGCTTGTTGATCTATTTTATTTTTTGGCAGGTTGGCGAAAGAAGTTAACTTAAATTCGGTCCTATTTTGAGTCACTGAGTCCCTCAAAATCTCTTTTGAGTCACTTCCAGCTGAAAAACAAATATTTCTCTCTTGATTTGAATAATATCTGTTAGACTTTCTCTGGTAACTATGGAAATCCGGTGCAATATGCAAGAAGTGAGGAAAATTGCTTACATGGACATTTGACCTACGAGTTAGCCTATAATCTGCGACCTGCAAGCTATAAACTATGATGCGAGTTAATATTACAAACTGCGACTTGCATGCAACTTGTATATTTGATATACCGGTACACATTTTTAGGTTACCGGACCTATTGGCATGGCGTTGCGTCCGTCGTCGTCCACATTTTTATCTTTTTTGTTTACGGGCGAATTTTTCTGAAATTTTGCACAAAAATACTTAAAAATAATTCAAGAAGGAGGTATTTTTTAGTTTTTTGATTTTCGCATTTTTTTTTCAAAATGGCGGTCGTTTTTCGATGAAAAATGCCTGATTTTGGACTTTGGCGGCCATTTTCTCAAAATCTGTTCAGTAACTTTTTAGCTTACCGGACCTATGGTCCGATAAGCTAATGCCGTCAGGTTGCGTCCGGCGTCCGTCCGTGGGCGTCGGCATTGTCAAACGCTGGGAAAAATCTGTTCGATGAATAATGCTGTAATTCACAAAATATGTTCTATGGGCCCATATCTCCGGACCATTTTTTTTTTTCGTCGATTGAATCGTTTTTTCCAAACTGGCGGCCATTTTTGTCGAAAAATGGCCAATTTTGGACTTTGGCGGCGATTTTCTCAAAAACTGTCTGATCAGTTTTGAGAGTTTTGTTTCAAAAGATTCCCCTGATATACCTTTGTGCTGTGTATAAGTTTCGTTGCCCTTGAATCGTCGGTCTGCGTGTGGCAGCCATTTTGATTTTTTCGACCGGTCCCAGATAGGACTTTCCCATGTTAAATTAGCCTATGCCTCAGAATGGGGACAAATTTCTTCTAATATTCCACTTAATATTGGGATTAGACATTAGGAATCAATTGTGCACATATAGGAAATTATATATGCCGATTGTTCTCGTGACCTTGAATTTGACCTTCGACCTAATTTTCAAGGTCACATCACAAAATGGCTAATATCTCGCTTATTATCGACTTTACAGCTTTGGAATCAATTGTCATCATATAGGAAATGATATATTCTGAATATTAGCGTGACCTTGAATTTGACCTTTGACCTCATTTTCAAGGTCACAGGACAAAATGGCTAATGTCTCGCTTATTATTGACTTTACAGCTTAGGAATCAATTGTGAACATATAGGAAATGATGTATGCCAAATATTTCGATGACCTTGAACCTGACACTTGACCTCGTTTTCAAGGTCAGAGCACAAAATTGCTAATATAAATTGCTTATTATCGACTTTACAGCTTAGGCATCAATTGAGGACATATAGGAAATTATATATGCTGAATATTCTTGTGAGCTTAAATTTGACCTTTGACCTCAATAAACTGAAACCGATACAAAAGCAAAGAATATCTTTGACAGTACTAGTCAGTTCCATTCTAGTTTCATATCATTGTATATTAGGCTCTAACACGATCGACTTACGTACATGTAGAGCAAGTTATAGGCGTGAATGATGTGCAATTATTCTCATGACTTCATGACATCCTTTTACAGCTTACAAATAACTGAAACATATCTTGGGTCCGGAAGCGCAGAGCCCTACGGCTCTATGTTTTTCTTTTTGATACATAACACTCCTCATATGTACTCCTATGATGTCTATGAATTTCGTTGCGCTTGAATCGCTCGAAGTGGGCCATTTTGGCCCAAACTCGGCCCAAATATGGCTTTCCCATGTTAAATTGTCCTATGCTTTATAATGGGACACATTATGCATGATATCTCACTTAATATTGAGATTAGAGATTAGGATCAATTGTGGACATATAGGAAATGATATATGTTGAATATTCTTGTGACCTTGAATTTGACCTCTGACCTCAGTTTCAAGGTCAGAGCACAAAATGGCTTATATCTCGCTTATTAGCTAAGGAATCAATTGTGGACATATAGGAAATGATATATGCTGAATATTCTGATGACCTTGAATTTGATCTTTGACCTCATTTTCAAGGTCACAGGACAAAATGGCTAATATCTCGCTTGTTATTGACTTTACAGCTTAGCAATCAATTATGAACATATAGAAAATGATATATGCAGATTATTGTCATGACCTTGAATTTGACCTTTGACCTCATTTTCAATGTCACAGGACAAGATGGCTTATATCTCGCTTTTTATCGACTTTACAGCTTCAGAATCAATTGTGGACATATAGGAAATGATATATGCTGAATAATCTCATGACCTTGAATTTGACCTTTGACCTCATTTTCAAGGTCACATCACAAAATGGCTAATATCTCGCTTATTATCGACTTTACAGCTTAGGAATCAATTGTCAAGATATAGGAAATGATATATTCTGAATATTATCATGACCTTGAATTTGACCTTGGACCTAATTTTCAAGGTCACATGACGAAATGGCTAATATTTAGCTTCTCTATTGACTTTACAGGTTAGGAATCAATTGTGAACAATTTTCAAGGTCAAAGAATAAAATGGCTAATATCTTGCTTCTCTATTGACTTTATAGCTTGGGAACCAATTGTGGACATATAGAAAATGATATACACTGAATATTTTGATGACCTTCAATTTGACCTTGACCTTATTTTCATGGTCAGAGCACAAAATGGCTAATATCTCACGTATTATCAACTTTACAGCTTAGGAATCCATAGTGAACATATAGGAAGTGATATATACTGAATATTTTAGTGACCTTGAGTTCGACCTTTGACCTCATTTTCAAGGTCAGAGAACAAAATGGCTAATATCTCGCTTATTATCAGCATTACAACTTAATAATCAACTGCGAACAGGGAATGATATATGCTGAATATTCTCATGACATTGAACTTGATTTTTGACCTGGCCGACATCTAAAATATTAAACATACATTGTCCGGTAACCTATCTTTGGCCCTTGGCCTAATTTTTTTAAATTATTTTTTAAATAAATAATTATAATAATAATATAATATAGCACCCACAAAATTCTAATGCTTTACGAAAAAAAAAGTTCTGTCAGCAGAAAGACATTCTGGAAATGATTTTGTTAAGTGCGAATATATATGAAACTGATATATACAAATTCTAACTGAACATCTATTCTTCAACAAATTGGGGTTAGAGTCGAGCAAAGTTTGAGAGAACTAATGATATCCCAGTTTCACTGAACATGAGTACAAAAACAGTGTTTCATTTTCATATACATCTAAATCGGTCCCGAATAAAGTAAAAAAAAAAAGAAGCAAGCTGCTCTTACACCTTATCCACCCCCTCAGAAACCAGGATCCGCCCCTCGAGAAATCGTGAGCAAACTCGATATCCTGACTTTGCTCGTGTTCCAAGAGTGTGTACATTACAAAATTGATGGAGACTGACAGCTACATGTAAACATTGAACCGTTCGTGGTCGTTGCCATCCTGGCTTTGGTGTATGTTGGCAGTAGGTAGCATATGAGTTAATATATCTATTTATCTAGACCGATCAAATCCATCAATCACCGTTCAGCCAAAATTACGGCCGTACGATGCAAAATTTTGATCTCAGAGGGAGGCCAAGATCTACCATAAATGGGCCTACCGTGCTGACTCACATATAAGACCATAACCTAATATCCGGAATAACCCATTTTTGGAATAATTTTCGGGTTTTGGTTTTTCAGACATAAGGCCAACCGGTATTTATTTGCCCATATGAAGACAATAATACAGTGAAATTATGCAGAAAACTGGTGATACTCATTCAATTACCCCCCCCCCCCCCCCCACCCCTATCATCATTGCTGGAATCTGTTTACTGTTTTGAGACTTATAATTATACATTGGGATTGAGGAATATCCAGGCTCATACAGTATTAAAATGATCTGGCACATAATATATAGAGCTGTGTATCAAATGTCAAAATGTATTGTTCGCACATGTAGGCAAAATTCGAAATATCATTTTTTATTCACATAAAAGACCATAGCTCTAATTCAGAATTTTAAAATATACACATTATACCATATCGTCAGTCATCATGATTGCAATTCTGACTTAAACGAAAAAATATAGTTGTGTCAAAAGGATGACTTGTTTCCGAAGATAAGGCCACTAGTGAGATATAAGGTCATGGCCTTATAAATACATCAATACGGTAGATCTACACGTGTATAATACAGATACCATCTGCTATATTTTTTTAGACATCATTTAAATACTAGATCAATACTTGTACCGTATTCTAATGATTTGACATCATCATTTAATGATTATCAAGTATTATATCATGTATATGAAGGTTATCAAGTAATGAGAGAGAAGTGTACGTTTTATTATGAGTTAATTGTTGTGTTTAATTCAGCCTTTATCATTCTGTGTTAGAATCTAATCATGAACTCATCAATATAATTGATTTCCAATAGATCTATCATTGTAGCAAAACTACCACAGGATTCGACAAGTGCTCCTCATGACCATTGATGATTGGATGAAAAAACAAAAAGAGTTATAAGGGGCAAATTTGCTCAATGTACATAAACTCGTCAATAGCGGGTCAACAGCCCACAAATTTATTCACCAGGTCATAGACCTACAATGACCAGATGTTGTTTTATTTGGATACTCAATTGAACAAACACAATAATGTTGTTGTTTTGTGAGCGGAATGGGCATCTGTACGTTACTGACATAAATTCAGTGGTATATAAAATCATGGCAAATTGCGCATTCACAGCCACATACTTGTGTAAGCTGTGTTTGATGAACAATCAATATTTACCATTTTGTCTTTCTTAGATCGTGCACCTAAAAAGTGCAATGGATGACCAATAATAGGCCTACTCACTCAACCTCTATGACCGTTTGCCACGCAAAGCAGTATGCGTGACTTTTATTTTGAGAAAATCAATATTTAGTGAACAAGTTTGAGGATTTTTGGCCATGTCAGCCAGGTAAAGCTAATGTGCCACCTATTCTTGGCCTGGCATGCCATGTACATGCAAGTGAAGTTTTCTTGTGCTGGAAATATATTTCATATGTAGATACGGATATTAAAAGTGATAATCAACAAGAGAAGGTTACATGAGGGTAATGCAAGCGATCAATGACATATGTAGATACGGATATTAAAAATGATAATCAACAAGAGAAGGTTACATGAGGGTAATGCAAGCGATCAATGACATTTAATTGGCTCTAATCGTTATTGAAAAAAAATATGTTGTGGTACAATGGGCATATTTTGCTTTTCTGACTGTAATATCTTTCTTATGCAGGTGAGGAATGATGGTGTTTTCCACTGAGAGCTCATGAAGAAGACTTCAATATGTCGGCAGCTGAAAAACTTCGCCTCACTGAAGAAATAGTTGCGTCAATCGCCTCAGCTGTCCAGGGTGCTTACACAGATGAGGAAATTTGTGATATGTTCGTGGACTCATGTTGTTTCCGACAAGTCCTATCGAAATGGCATGACAAGAAGACTGGTCTCAACCTTCTCCAGTTAGCAGTGTACCACAAAAGGTTTGCTATTGTCAAGCTTTTATGTAAGTCTGACAGCCCTCTGGTACCGTGGAAGAATGATCACGATGACGATGGCTGCCTCATTAACAGTCCTTTCCTTCTGGCTTGTTATGTTGGAGCACTGGATATCATCCAGTACTTTCTAAGCTCTGAAGTGGAGTTTGCCGATTTGATGATGCTGCGGAGTAAGGGTTACGTGAACTTATCTAAACATGACCAGGATGACCAAGTCCAGCCAAGACTGCCATTTGAGATATGTGTCGGACGAGGCCATGTTGAGTGCAGCATGTTTCTCTGCCATTTGATTCTCTCAAAATGCATCTACAAAGATACACCTCGCAAGATGGCAATGCTAAATGCATCATCCATCCACCAGGCATGCCATCTTGGCTCAAGTAACTTCCTGGCACTTCTTCTCTCTCAGCCGGCCGTCAACTGCTACATAAACTCCCATGATAGTGTCGGCTTCACACCTTTACACATTGCTGCGATGTGTGGAGACCACGACTGTCTGGAAACCCTTCTACAGCACGGAGCGAATGTTCATGCTTACTGTGATTGTCGTTCACCTTTACACATCCTGTACTCCTACAAGCAGCGGCCTGAAGATTTCGTCAGGTGCACGGAGGTTCTCATCTCGTTCGGCGCAGATGTCAACGCTTCTGACCACAATGACAACACTCCTATTGACTATGTCGCCTACGAGTTTGGACAACAGACTCTCAAACATGGTCCCACAAATGTTCTTCTGGCATACACTGATTACGAAGCGCATAGACTTGCAGGGGAGACACCAGCAATGAAGGGGAGCCAGTATCGGCAGGAGTTGTTAGAGACCATGAGACTTCTGCTAGAGGCTGGGGCTCACACACACAAAATCATCGCTCATACTCAAGATGGAATACTCGTGGATCACACAATTATACACACGCTTCTCCAGAATACAGGCTGGCCTCTCAGCAGCTGTCTTCGTAACAGTGCCCAGGATGTGTTTCGAGCTCTAGAACTGTTCCTCAAGTTTGGCTGTGATACGAACGTGCTTGCCAAGCACAGCCTAACCAGCGGCTTTTCCATGCTACTTCTGCACAGTCTGCAAGAAATCAGTGGTCTCCAACTGAAGTGTGAACTTGTGTACTTGTTTGTTCGGTACGGAGCAAAGCTGGAGTGTATTGTTCCGCCCCCGAGACACTTCCGTAAACACCCGACAGAACGAATTTGGTCCGTGCCACCAGTGATGCTCGCGCTACAGGAAAAACTCCCGATGGATATCATTACTTTCATGATCAATTGTATGTCATTAGGGTTTGTTAACACAATGATGAGGAGCTCGAAGATGAACAACTGGCTGATGTATGTTCTGCAGTCAGATGACAATAAACTCTATAGAAAAGAATGGATTCTGTTGAAACACAAACTGAAGAACAGTGTGCGGAGTTTGAGGCATTTTTGCAAACTGTGTGTGATACTCAATCTCAAGAAGCCAGCATGGGAAGTGAAACTACTTCCAATTCCGAAAAGCCTGCAGCAATATCTCCTAGGACATGAATTTTGATGTACCTTATATTTATATGTATGTTGATTTGTGGTTGTTTATAGATAATCCTTTTAGAGGTATTACCATCTGTATTACAATAAAAAAAATTAGGCCAAGGGCCAAAGATAGGTTACCGGACAATGTTTAATATTTTAGGTGTTAGTAAGGTCACTGGTTGAATTCAAGGTCAAGAGAATATTCAGCATATATAACATTAAGCATATATCATGTCCACAGTTGATTGCTAAGCTGTAAGTTCAATAATCAGAGAGATATTAGCAATTTTATGCTGTAGCCTTGAAAATGAAAGGGCAAAGGTCAAATTCAAGGTCATCAAAATATTCAGTGTCTATCATTTTCTATATCATGTATATCATGTCCACAATTGATTCCCAAGCCATACAGTCAATAGAGGAGTAAGATATCAGCCAGTTTGTCCTTGGACCAAAAAAATGAGGTCAGAGGTCAAATTCAAGGTCACGAGAATATTCAGCATATATCATTTCCTATATGTCCACAATTGATTCCTAAGCTGTAAAATCGATAATAAGTGAGATATTAGCCATTTTGTCCTGTGACCTTGAAAATGAGGTCAAAGGTCAAATTCAAGGTCATGACAATAATCTGCATATATCATTTCCTATATGTCCACAATTGATTCCTAAGCTGTAGAGTCGATAATAAGCGAGATATAAGCCATTTTGTGCTCTGACCTTGAAACTGAGGTCAGAGGTCAAATTCAAGGTCACGAGAATATTCAGAATATATCATTTCCTATATGTCCACAATTGATTCCTAAGCTGTAGAGTCGATAATAAGCGAGATATAAGCCATTTTGTGCTCTGACCTTGAAACTGAGGTCAGAGGTCAAATTCAAGGTCACGAGAATATTCAGCATATATCATTTCCTATAGGTCCACAATTGATTCCTAGTCTCTAATCTCAATATCAAGTGAGATATTAGGCATAATGTGTCCCATTATAAAGCATAGGAGAATTTAACATGGGAAAGTCCCATTTGAGCCGAGTTTGGGCCAAAATGGCCCACTTCGAGCGATTCAAGCGCAACGAAATTTATAGACATCATAGGAGTACATATGAGGAGTGTTATTTATCAAAAAGAAAAAAAGTTACTGAACAGATTTTGAGAAAATGGCCGCCAAAGTCCAAAATCAGGCATTTTTCGTCGAAAACGGCCGCCATTTTGAAAAAAATGCGAAAATCAAAAAACTAAAAAATACCTCCTTCTTGAATTATTTTTAAGTATTTTTGTGCAAAATTTCAGAAAAATTCGCCTGTAAACAAAAAAGATAAAAATGTGGACGACGACGACGACGGACGACGACGGACGACGGACGACGGACGCAACGCCATGCCAATAGGTTATCGGACCATAGGTCCGGTAACCTAAAAACTTGTGTTCTTGGAATTAGTTCACTCATGACATTTCATGTTGTCATTCCGCCTGCCCCAGAAAGTATTCACTTCAGGTTGATGACAGTTGAAATTCACTTACAAGTCTTCAGGAACATGTACTGAAGGGGAAAATTGTATACCAGGCATCTAAACACTCAGGTTTTGTGGGAATCCTGTGTAGCGGTAGATCAAGGTCATTAAAAATTATTGAAAAATATTCATTTAAAAATACTTATTGGAAGAATTTGGTGTTATTACAAAATTAATACAAAGAAGTTATACATTATTCTGTTGACTGAGTATTCCTCCAAAACTTTGAGAACATTCAGTAATTAATTTCTGGAAATCTTGCAATGAGCTTGTACTCGGTATAAAATCGTTTGAAGATAATCCAGAGGAGGCCACTAACCAATCATTATTCACAAGTCAAACAACGCCAAAATTTATCTGAACGTTTGAACAAAACAAAACAAAAATATATATATATTTTTTAAACTCCTGAACGACTTTCATGGCAACACATCACATTTTAGATCCGCATCTGGTTGATTGCCCCTCGGAAGATCCGCTTCGTCCGGGTTTCTCTAACATCTAATATTTTGTCATACACATTCCCGATTATCGCTCAGTTTGAACTGTGGTCAACAAAAAAAGCCAAAGAACACGCGAATGAACAAGGTTGACCAATGTCCTGGTGATTTTCGCCCGCCAAATCAGTAACAACAGATACTGATCAACTGACAACACTGAAGTTTTGACCGTCGTTATATCTGTTGGATTGATGTTCAGCTGTTCCAAGGCTGTGCAGTGTGGGTACCACTTAGCCAGGGCCTGGCCAGGGCATCATCATCATCAGTCCAAGCGACGCGGACTCCGCGTCGCTTGGACTGGGGCATCATCTACTGTCATTACGCTCGTAGCCCCAGGCGACCCCAAACAACTGATTTTACATTGTGTTATTCATGTTGTTGTTGAATAACACAATGTAAAATCAGTTGTTTTGGGCCGCCTGTGGCTGTCATTTACTCATTAGTATATATACAGGTAGCGTCAGGGTACCTAATCATCGACCCTGTCCTTAAAGGAGGACTTCCTATCAATGTGTATTGGCTTCGACCAATGATTTTACGGGTAAAACTTCCATATAGCAAATATATCTCAATGCATTTGAACGGGGAAGACTTTAAGCTTCGTTCACATATATGGAATATGATATATTTGTTCAGTACAAACAAATCGTACTGAGGATATAACATCAAAAACACCGAAAATCTGCAAGTTTTTTCCACTCGGCAGTGCACGGCTGACAGAAACGTCATACATGACGTAAATTTCGGTGATTTCGATAGAAGCCTCGACAGGCGGCTCATTTCACTGGAACCAAAGATGCTGGAAGTGATTTGTTACCCGAGGCATCATCAAAACAATGACGTCATCGTTTTGACTCATTCATTCTCCCCAGTTGGAGGGCGTGGCCCGCTAGTTTAGTTTCTTTTCGATAGTAGTTTTAAAAATATGATCTTTTCGATTTTGAAGTCATCCGAATGATTATTCCATGTGCGTGAAACTCATATGTTACCGAATTGTGTTTGAATTTGATAGGAAGTCCTCCTTTAATCATTGACCCCTGCAAACACTGCCAAACAGCTGTGCAAAACAGACATCTGACAAAAACCACATTGAAAGTACTTCTAATACACATTTCTGCACATTTTACTTTTTAGTTTATTCAAGTTTTGCCCAGTCGTTTGCAGGGGTCGACGATTAGGGAGAGGGTCGATGATTGGGTACTCTGATGCTACATGTACAGTCAAGCCTCTGATTAGTGAACGCCTTTGGAATCAAGCAAAAATGTTCACTGTATGGAAGTGTTCACTGACCAGAGGTGTTCACTAATGGAAGTTTGACTGCACAGTACTGTCAGTAGACCTAAATGTTAATCTATTTGGTTGACATATAGTAGATATAGCAACACTACATATTTATATTATGATGAGGCTTATTCAATTAAAATAGTAACATTATTTTAATATCTTGGAGAATCCTGTAGGGTGGTGGTGGGGGATGGAGGAAGCACATGTCAAAATCATAACATGCAAAATAAACAGGATCTACGATTTGGCCCTGCTTAGTTATCGATGCTGGTTTATATTTCATTTTAGATTGAACAAGCCTGGAAAATGATCACATGAAAGTCATCACAGCTTTCACTGGAGCATGACCTGGAGTTTTGTGACATGATCGTGAGCGTGTGTGGCCCATTGAGAGCAGAATGCTGTGTTCCAGACGGAAGATCGTCCTAGCCACAAAGGGATTCCTGGTGCTGTGGGTGCTGGTCATCCTCTATCTGTACCTCCACCTGAACATGCTGCCAGGGGCATGGAGCAGTGGCAGCAAGCACACATCTTTCCTGCGGGACATGATGGTGACTCGTCAAAATATCAGCATTCACCAGCCCCTGTCGGATCTAGTGCATGAGAACTCCGACTCTCTCTCCTTCTATCATCTGCCCAGGAGATCCAGGGACACGCTCTTCACAGAAGTCACCTCAGCAAACCGCTACACAGGATTCCCACATGCTCCTGACTTCACATTTCATATAGACTATCAACCTAGTCAAGTTGTGATGCACCAAGACTTTGGTGTCGGTTGTATTCATCGATTATACCTTTTCCCAGCTCTGCCTACACATACAGAGCTTCTCTATAAACTGACAGCTCACGATTTGAAAGATTCTTTCATTGTCTATGAAGTGGATGGAACAGAATACAAATATTCATTGGAGTTGTTTGTTGAAGGGAAGGAATGGCCTTTCATCTACCCGTTCAACACTAGACACAAATATTTGGCTTCTGGTATGGGATCTTACATGCCAATCTGCTATCAGAAATCAGTGCGAGTTATTTACATACCAAGTAAACCCTTGCCACCTAACCTGCTTTCATTGACTGTCAATTGTTCAATACAGGACACAACCTGTCCAGTACACATTTACAGTGCCGTATCGCAAACAAAGTATCCTATTGGACAGCGTGTGGAGGTGTTTCCCGGTGATTCAAAAGACGGTGGAAGCTATCAGAGCCGTGTCAAACGTTTGGCGCAGATTCTCGAGGAGCCAGACCGACATGGTCCAGAGGTTGACAAGTCATGTCGTCTGACGTGCCTCGAGATGTGTAAAGGATGTGTCCGTGTCATACACAGTCAGCAAACCCCTGGCGTTGTTTCTGCCATAAAAATGCGAGTGTTTGAAACAGCGAGTGGCGAACTCAGAAGGGACTGGATGGATATTTTATTCAGCGCAAGTTTTGACAATGTTGAACCTGCGCAAATCAACAAGGTACCACTAGGGTCTCTGTTTGGAGCAACTGCCTCCATGAACGAATTTGGTGCTGCTACCTTTGGAAAGCGGAAGAGAAAATGTTCTTATGGTGACTACTTACTTGGTATTCCCACAGTAGAAATCACCGGATTCTTCTATTTTCCGATGCCATTTTGGAAAGGTGTAAAGCTAACGCTGGAAGGATCAGAGTTTATCGACACTCCACTGTTAGTCTGCCACGAGGTCACCGTGGATGAGAACTACTATGAGCGTAAGGAAGCAGGCTACCTACACGCTGAGAAGACATACTACGGTGGTGATGTGTCAGGTTACCGACCACTGCTCAGCGTCTCCGGGGCCTGGGGACAGATTGTTGGGGTGTGGATGGATGTAGATAACCTGCGTGCAGCAAGGAATGTTCCTGTCAGTGAGCGCTGGGCGCCGCTCGAGTCTGACCCTCTCATCTACCGTGACGGATCGCGAGCCGTGTCCGTGCTAGGTACAGGTCTTGAGGATTACTTCAGCTATGCTCACGGTTTTTCCATGGCGGAAAACACCACTTATGCTTTCGTGGGGAACTATCATGCCACACCCAAACAGAAAGAGCCCCTTACATGGCATTGCTATAGACTGCACGTCCTAGACCCCATCTATTTCTTCCACTCGTTGGAGTTTGTTATGGAGGGGATGTCGGCAACTTCATCTCACCTGCCAGAAACTCCACTGTCATACGAAGACTACACTAAGAAAAAGTACTCAGACGAAACTTGCTTCAGTCACCTTGTGCTCTACTATAAAGGCACGAGATCTGGCCTAACAACGACGGACATTTTTCAGCTCAGTCATGATATTTCCGAGCAAGAACACCAGCTTGAAATCGTGAAGGCGCAATCGCGAGCAACTGGTCGGCCATTCCACCTCGCACAAAAACGTTACCTTGGCACCTCAAGTAGAAACAGCTCGTATGACGTCAGCGGGCGAAGATTCACAGCTGGCGACAAGTTCACTTTCACGATGAGATGTTTGGAGACGAACCGAGGTGTGATTCTCCGTCGGGAGTTCTATTCCCAGCCTGGTGCGTCGTGGAATGAAGAAGCCAGGTTGTGGATCAATGGGAAGTTCGTGGGCACATGGTTCATTGCTATGGGAGCGCTGTCTGAGAGGTACAGTCTCAGGGTGGAAGATTACATAATTGGACTGGACTTTACTGAAAACCTGAAATTATTAGAAATTTCCATTGAAGTACTCACAACTTGGAATGATATCAATTATAGGATTCTCACTATCGACTAGACTGGAATATCCCACCAGGTGCTAAAAGATAGATATCTAGTCATATGATACCCTGTTCAAAACTAACTCAGTGCGTTCTAGCATGTGTATAGTGGATGTAAATTTGTCACCAGAATCACTGTCATAGTGTGACTTTCCCACAGAAAACAAAGATTATCTTCTATGTGAAGGAACATAGTTCATGTAAAACTTGTTTGTGTATGCTGTAAATGCTATTAATTTATGAATTTATGTCCATACTACTACCTCTATAATAAACACTTTGGGTAATCTTACCTTGACATTCAAAGAAGAGGAGAGGATCAAATGTCACAAAAGAATTTTTGAAAAAATTCAAGTGACATTTATCCTTAATTTCTTTGAAAAAATTGAACCAAAATCCCCTCAGTTTCCATGCGGTGATGTTTTACATCCTGGGTCACATGACCCTAGACCGCCATTATTTTGCTCCTCCATCTTGTGAATGGTTGTGAGCTATCTTGCTTAGACATTCTTGGAAGTTCTTGGAGTTCTAGATCGTTTTTATCACGATCATCTCTTGGGATTTTCTTGGAAAATCAACTGTAGTTACTTTTAGAGTAGTTTACAGATACTTTAGTGTGTTTTTTTGGGAGGAAATGGTGTAGTCCTCCCCAGGCCCATTTCTTCCCCCTATTTTCGCCCACTGCCTATTGCTGTTTTGCAGATGAAGTGTAGTGGGTGCCATCACTTTCTGCCGAAGTGGGAGCTTCATGCCACCTGTTGGGCATGTAGGATGTCCTACTGCCGCCCTTCCTCCACCTGTGCCTTTTGTTCGGATGCGGAGGACTCGTTCTGGCAGGATGCTCTCGCAGGCCTCAAGGAGATCCAGGCTAAACGTCAGGCTGATGGTCCACCTTCTGCTGGTCCAGGAACCAGCAGTAGTGCTAAGTCTCGTCACCGCCAATCCCTTGATAGATGGCACAGGCAGGACGTAGTTCTGTCCAAAGTTATAGCTGATGTGAGTGTAGATTTATGTTTTTCTCCCACAGCTTCCCGGGTGCCGGGCGCCGTTACGGCGGCTCCCGTTACCCAGTCTTGTTTGTCTGTGACTAACCTTGTCGCTCTCCCTTTGGGTTTGCGTGTTTGTAGTCCAGCTTCTTCTTTGGCTCACCTTCGCCCGGTGGCTCCCGGTTCTCGCGTCGCCATGGCCGAGCAACACGGGCCCCGGTTTCCAGGTGTTGTCTCGCGGGTTGCGGGAGCCGGCCTTCCGGCTACCGGGTCCCGGGACTCCTTTGGAAAGGTAGAGGCCGTGGCAGTTTCCTCGGGGGTGCTACCCCCCGTGGTTTCTCCACACTTCTCGAGCCAAGGCCCCGTTGGGCTTACAGGTCGCGTTGGCCGGCTGCCACAACCCGGGCATCACCTGGAAGCCGGTTCCCGGCCTCCCAGGCTGGGACCCAGGGGTCACGGGATCCAATCATTCGCAACCTACAGGGTGTGCGTGAGGCTAGTTTGCAAGGGAAATCTCTTTCCCTCGCTACATCGTCGCTTCATGTGTTTCAGATGGCTGAAGATATGGGCGTCGACCAGCCTGATACTGACTCTCAGCCAGTTTCGTCACCAGCGGTCACGGTCTCCGTCTCCGGGTCCCTTCCGTCTGCGCTGTCGTCTATGGCTTCTCAGGGGTCGCCCTCCCACTCCGTGGTTTGGCCTGCTCGTGACTCTGCCTCCGATTCCCAGCTAGAAGCCAGGATCATGCGGCAGTTTCATTCCTTTCAGCAGCAGATGTGTCAGCAGTGGAGTACTTTTATGTCTCGTTTTGCTGACCAGCAGCGGGAGAGGGAGCCGCCAGTGCGACAGCCACCCTCGCCTCAACCATCCCTGGTTGAGGAAGGTGACTTGGGCTCTGGGCCCCGGGATGAGGTCCTTCCTCCGCAGGAGTTGGATTCGACGGACCCCGTGCCAGGTACCTCGGGTCTCGTGAAGCCATCCAAGCGTCCAAGGGAGGATGATGATGCGTCTTCCATGGCTCCCCCTCCGTTGGACGACGATCCTCTAACCTGGACGGAGAAGAGGGATTTCGTCTGCAAGCTTCTTCCGTCAGAATGGCCCGCTGATTTCGATCAGGAGCCTCCCAGGAAGAGAGCCAGGTCTATGATTGCCGGGCAGCGTGAGCGTCCCAGGCCGACCAGAGATGCCTATCGTTTTCCCCTGGCGGCTGGCGTTCGTAACGCTATGGCAGAACGCGTGGAGGACACGCAGAGGTTGGGCCGTTTTCGACCGGGAACTTTCCCTCCGCGTCCGTCGGTGGGAGATTTCTACTCGTCGTCCCACTTCGAGGCGAAGCCCACGCAGTTAGGGAAACAGCTTCCGCATGCAAAGTTTTTTGCTGAGCCAAAGTCGGTTTCTGTCCCATGGGACTCTTTGGCTCAGGTACAACACTCTATGCGTATGGGCCTGGCAGCGGATTCCACTCTTGACTGGCTCTCGATGGCGGCAAGGTCGTCTCTTCAGTCATGTTGTGACCAGGTCCTCAACAACCCGGAGCTGGATTGTGACGAGCTGGCGGACGCGCTCCAAGCTTGTGTTTCTCTCGTGACGTCCATTGGTCTCGGGGTCACGGATAGGGCGTCGTTGGACTCCCACGCCTTGTGAATTTCGGAGCTATGGAGGAGGGATGCCCTCCTTCAGTCCGTACGCTTCGACATGCCCGACGAACTGCTTTCCCAGCTCAGACTGGCTCCGGTCGTCCCTGAAACGGGTTCAGCTACGTCCCTCCTGCTGCCAGACCTGTCGGAGTCCTTACAGCAAGCCAAGGCGGCCAGCGATAAGAAATCTACCGAAAAATCTTTCTCGGAGGCGGCTTTAATGTCGGCCCAGGCCACGGAGAAGCTAGCCAAATCTGTAGCAGCAGCTATGAAGCGCCCTCAGCAGCAGGCTCAGCCGCAGCAGTCACAGCGTGGCGGGGCCACCGGGAAGGGCAAGGGCCGTGCCTCGGGCCTGCCCTTTCGCGGGGCCCCTGCCGGTTCATCCCGAGGCGGGCGAGGTCGTGGCGGTCGTGGACGAGGTCGCCCCTCCAGCCCCAAGCCAGCAGGGGAAACAAAAGCTAAGGGTATGTATTTCCGCCGTTTCTGGACCGAATTCTCCTCCAGAGCACTGTGGCGGCCCGGAGGTTGGTCCCGTCGTGATTCCAACCATAGGCCAGCCAGTAGGCGCGCGTCTCCAACTCTTTTGGCAAGAGTGGGAGCGGCTCGGGGCCAGCCCCTGGGTCGTCTCAACGCTCAGACGAGGGTTCGGTCTGAAGTTCGAGGACCAGTTTCCTCCTCTCTCAAGTACTCCGAGAGGCTTTTCTCTGTCAAATTTTGGCCATGGTAGAAAAATTTTGGAAATTTTGGCCATGGTAGAAAAACGAGCGGTAGAACCGGCTCCAAAATCTCCCGGATTTTACAGTGTTCTATTCGTAGTTCCGAAGGCTTCAGGGGGTTGGCGTCCCGTGATCGACCTCTCTCCCCTAAACAGGTTTCTTCAGATTCCCACGTTCTCCATGGAGACACCGGAACAGATCAGGTCCGTGATGCCCCGCGGTGCGTGGGTGGTCACGATCGACCTGAAAGACGCTTACTTTCATGTTCCCATGAAACCTTCCATCAGGAAATACCTCCGGTTCCTATATCAGGGCCAAGTGTGGCAGTTCAGGGCTCTCCCGTTCGGCCTGTCCACAGCGCCGTGGATCTTCACCATGGTAGCTCGCGAGGTGCAGATCCTTGCTCACAAACAGGGTATTTTCCTATACCAGTACCTGGACGACTGGTTGATCAGGCATCAGTGCCCAGACACATTACGCTCACAAGCTCAGTGGGTGGTAGATTTGTGCACCCGTATGGGTTTCAAGATCAACCACAAAAAGTCCGACTTGTCTCTGCGTCGCGACTTCGTCTTCTTGGGATATCGATTTCTGACTATCTCAGAGACTGTGTTGCCAACGGCGGATCGTCAATCAAAAATATCCGCGCTGTCGCAAGGTTTCCTGCAGGGAGTTCCTCAATCGGCCCGCAAGTGGCAATCCCTGTTAGGAATTCTGGCGGCGACGGAAAAGTTGGTCCCAATGGGTCGCCTTCATATGCGTCCCATTCAGCTCCATCTCCAATCTCACTGGTCTCAGTCGACGGGTCAGATGTCAGACTTGATTCCGGTGTCCGCCGAGGTACCGAGGTAATTGCCGAGCTCAGGTGGTGGTTGGACCCTGCAAACTTATTGCGGGGGGCTCCATTCCGTCTGCCGCAACCCTCCAGGCATCTGTTTACGGATGCCAGTTTGGAGGGATGGGGAGCACATTGGGACGACAACGAGGTGTCGGGCACATGGTCGCCACTTCAACGTCAATGTCATATCAATCTCCTCGAAATGCAGGCGGTAGCGCTCGCTCTCGAACATTGGCAGTCGCAGTTACGCGCTCAGACAGTGTTGTTAGCCACGGACAACTCGACGGTCGTGGCATATATCAACAAGCAGGGCTGAACGAAGTCGGTGACGTTATGCCGAGCGACTATCGATCTCCTGCAATGGTGTCGTCAAAACGACATCAAGATCTCGGCCCGTCATATTCCCGGTCACATGAATGTGTGGGCCGATCGTCTATCCAGGAGAGGCCAAATTCAGGCAATGGAATGAAGTCTTTCCCCAGAAGTTTTTCGCTCCCTATGCGATCTGTGGGGCTCGCCGATGGTGGATTTGTTTGCGACCCGAAGGAATCACAAACCCCCATCGTTTGTTTCGCCAATTCCGGATCCGACTGCGCTAGCGGTGGATGCCATGTCCACGAATTGGGACGGGATGTTTGCGTATGCGTACCCGCCAGCCGTCCTGTTGGAGAAAGTGCTATCGAAATTTCGGTCTCATCAGTGCAGGCTGTTGTTGATAGCTCCATGTCTTCCGCAGAGGTCGTGGTTCCCGGACCTTCTGGAATTGCTGGTCGATTATCCTCGTCAGCTCCCGGATCGTTGGGATCTGAACCTTCATGCCTGGATATTGTCGAGCGTTGTTACAGAAAGACGGGATTTTCAAAGGAGGTGTCCGCTAGGATCGCCCGGTCAAATAGAAAATCTTCTCTGGCAGTCTACCAGTCGAAATGGACCACGTTCTGTGCTTGGTGTCGTGGCAGGAAGATTAGTCCATTCAAAACCACTGCTCCCTTGATTTCGGAGTTTCTCCTAGAGAAATTTAATCAAGGGCGTGCCCCTTCGACCTTAGCCGGTTATCGGACAGCGATTGCCAAAACCCTGAAGCCGAAGTTAGGTATCGACTTTGGACATGACGAAAGTCTCACCGCCCTTCTTACCAGTTTCGAGATTGAAAGGCCTAAGACTAGAAATCCCGTGGCCGAGTGGGATCTATCGCTCGTCTTAAATTTATTAAGAACCAAACCGTTTGAGCCTCTCGAGAGTACTTCGCTTAAGTTTCTCACGCTAAAAACGGTCTTCCTTCTTGCGCTGGCTTCCGGGAAGCGACGGAGTGAGCTTCACGCTCTCTCGTTTTCCAAAGTCAAATGGAAGGCGGATGATTCCGCAGTTCAGCTAAGCGTTATCCCTTCCTTTCTCGCTAAAACTCAATTAGCGGGCACACCGCTTTTGAGTTTCTCGGTTCCCACTCTTTCCCCTTCTCTGGGGCCAGGTTTGGAGGAAGACGCTAAATTGTGTCCCGTGAGAGCTCTCCGCATTTACGTTCGGCGCACGAGGGAGCTTCACTTGGGCAAACGGCTACTTTTCATCTCGTACCTTAAAGACTTTCAGAGCGATATTCGTCCCGCGACGATTTCGTCTTGGATCAAAAAGTGCGTTCTCTTCTGCTATAAGAAGTCGCAGGCAAAAAAGTCGTCAGGTTTCAGAGTTAAAGCGCATGATGTGAGGGCTCTTGCGGCGTCACTCGCATTCACAAATAAATTTCTCTGCGTAATGTGATGTCTGCATGTACCTGGAGTTCCCAGAATACATTTACCTCGTTCTATCTCAGGGACTTAGCCTGGCAGTCCGACTCCAGCTACCATCTCGGACGCCTGGTAGCCGCGGAGTAGTCCGGCTGTAAATACTGTAAATACATCACATCTGTACAGATGCACCACCTTTCGGCGGAACAGGGACGGATTTGCCCCTCTTCTTTGCCAGGAAAATTTTGGTTCGTCTGCTGGAGGAAAGATCACCTCCAGAGACCCCTGTTCGCCTGCAAGTGCATCTGAGGTGATTATTGCTTTTCGTTATTACGTCTGTTCATGTAATTTACGTTTAAATTCATGTAAATACGTATATCCATTTAAGAAAAGCCTTCTTTTATTAAGCATTCATATGAATTTTCACATATTCTGCCTATAAAACACTTAAATCACCGTTGATAATATCCAAATATACTCATTTAATGCCTAAATTTGGTGAATTTCAACCAAAATCCCCTATGATGAGCACGTATTCGTTAAGGGTTAAGCCCTCCGCCGGTGGTTATTCTGATATAACCCAAAGTGTTTATTATAGAGGTAGTAGTATGGACATAAATAGGAAGTTTTAACTTGTTTAAAACCAGTATTTATTACATACCTACCTCTATAATAAACACGAGGAGTGCCCCCCCCCCCCCCACCTTAACGGGGCAAAATAATGGCGGTCTAGGGTCATGTGACCCAGGATGTAAAACATCACCGCATGGAATCTGAGCGGATTTGGTTCAATTTTTTCAAAGAAATTAAGGATAAATGTCACTTGAATTTTTTCAAAAATTCTTTTGTGACATTTGATCCTCTCCTCTTCTTTGAATGTCAAGGTAAGATTACCCAAAGTGTTTATTATAGAGGTACATGTAGGTATGTAACAAATACTGGTTTTAAACAAGTTAAAACTTCCTTTTAATGATATACATGATATAAAAAAACAAGGGCCGAAGATAGGTTACCGGACAATGTTTAATATTTTAGATGTTAGCCAGGTCACTGGTCAAGAGAATATTCAGCATATATAATATTAAGCATATATCATGTCAACAGTTGATTGCTAAGTTGTAAATTCAATAATCAGAGAGATATTAGCAATTTTGTGCTGTGGCCTTGAAACTGAAGGCAAAGGTCAAATTTAAGGTAATCAAAATATTCAGTGTATATCATTTTTTATATGTCCACAATTGATTCCCGAGACATACAGTCAATAGAGGAGCAAGATATGAGCCATTTTGTCCTGTGACCTTGAAAATGAGGTCAGAGGTCAAATTCAAGGTCACGAGAATATTCAGCATATATCATCCTATATGTCCACAATTGATTCCTAAGCTGTAAAATCCATGATAAGTGAGATATTAGCCATTTTGTCCTATGACCTTGAAAATGGGGTCGAAGATCAAATTCAAAGTCACGAGAATATTCAGCATATATCATTTTCCTATATGTCCACAATTGATTCCTAAGCTGTAGAGTCGATAATAAGCGAGATATAAGCCATTTTGTGCTCTGACCTTGAAACTGAGGTCAGAGGTCAAATTCAAGGTCACGAGAATATTCAGCATATATCATTTCCTATATGTCCACAATTGATTCCTAAGCTGTAGAGTCGATAATAAGCGAGATATAAGCCATTTTGTGCTCTGACCTTGAAACTGAGGTCAGAGGTCAAATTCAAGGTAACGAGAATATTCAGCATATATCATTTCCTATATGTCCACAATTGATTCCTAGTCTCTGATATCAATATTAAGTGAGATATTAGGCATAATGTGTCCCATTATAAAGCATAGGAGAATTTAACATGGGAAAGTCCCATTTGGGCCGAGTTTGGGCCAAAATGGCCCACTTCGAGCGATTCAAGCGCAACGAAATTCATAGACATCATAGGAGTACATATGAGGAGTGTTATGTATCAAAGAGAAAAAAAATTAATGAACAGATTTTGAGAAAATGGCCGCCAAAGTCCAAAATCAGGCATTTTTCATCGAAAACGGCCGCCATTTTGAAAAAAATGTGAAAATCAAAAAACTAAAAAATACCTCCTTCTTGAATTATTTTTAAGTATTTTTGTGCAAAATTTCAGAAAAATTTGCCCGTAAACAAAAAAGATAAAAATGTGGACGACGACGACGACGACGACGGACGACGAACGCAACGCCATGCCAATAGGTTATCTGACCATAGGTCCGGTAACCTAAAAACCTTCATAAATATTCAAAGATATGAAAAAATCCATTGTCAAATTTTACTCTAAATCACAAGAATTCAGTTTGTGAACAATCATGCATACGAGACAATCTAAGGTTGCCATTGTCAACTTGTCAAGTTCAACACTTCAATTAAATTGAGTGATGTGAAAACTATAATGTATAGATTATTGTGATTCACCATCATTGATGTGAAATGTGAAAAAAGATTGTGGAATTTTTTGCAGAATATATTTTCAGTACAAAATATTTGCACAAAACAATGCAAATATTATCTTCTGCTTACTTCCTGAAACATTGAAAGG
Source organism: Terebella lapidaria (assembly GCA_949152475.1). NCBI lineage: Eukaryota > Metazoa > Annelida > Polychaeta > Terebellida > Terebellidae > Terebella > Terebella lapidaria. The sequence goes on from OX424560.1 coordinate 36,864,614, forward strand.
CAAATAAATGCATATCATATAAACTAACAACTATTTTTGTCCATGTGGGTGTTCCATGTTATTAAAGCAACAGACACACCTACTACGTAATCGTTAAAACTATGTTTGATTCGAAATATGAATAAGCATCCACAAGCAAGAATTGTATAGTAGTATTCAAAACCAATGCTTTTGTGCAAGGAAATATTTCTAGTACAATGTATACCATTGTAGTCTTTAAGTATGGAGCCGTATTGCTGCCAAGAAAATTTTTTAACTCAAAATTTCGAGATAATTACTCAAAATTTCGAGATAATAACTCGAAATTTCGATATAATAACTCAAAATTTTGAGATAATAACTCGAAATTTCGAGATAGTAACTAAAAATTTCCAAATAATTACTCAAAATGAACTAAAAGTTACGAAATATATCATATCTTAGAGGTGCAAAATCATTCGTAGACGACCTAGATATGAGTCGAGGTGTCACATGTGGTAGTATCTCAAAATTTTTAGTTGATATCTCGAAATTTTGGGTTGATATCTCGAAATTTCGAGTTAATGTCTCAAAATTTCAAGTTAATATCTAAAAATTTTGAAATGGAAAGTTTGACTTACTATCTCAAATTTTCGAGTTATTATCTTGAAATTTTGACTTAATATCTCAAAAGTTTGAGATAATAAGTAAAAATATGGAGACATTATCTCGAAATTTTGAGATATAACTCGAAATTTCGAGATAATTCAAAATTTTGAAATAAAAAATTTCAAGCCTGGCAGCAATACGCTTCCGTATTTAAGTCCTATCACTGTCTTCAAAAACCAAACTATCCACCATGATATCAACTGTGAAAAGATGCTAATAGAAACCTATTCCATTCCTAAATGGTTCGTTTCATATCCAATACATGTAGTTAATTCCTTGTAGATATTTCAAATCAGACATCACCAAAATATAAACCATGTTTATTGGTCCCCAATATCTACCTTACAAATTCTTTTTTCCAAAAATGTATGATAAAACAGAAGTCAGATAGTTTATTTAATCAGCCAAAGAAAAAAGCACTTGTACATATATTCCATATTTATTTCATCACATGTACAGTACAAATCTAACACAATCCTCATTCAACACAAAAGTATGAAACATGCTGAATGATCCCTCACTCTTACACTGAATGAATGATCTCTTAATATTCTCATGATTTATACTTTCAAGCATGATATTAAACACAATATCATGTATGGCTTTAAATAAAATGCAAATTGAAGTTCGACTTACGTATTATGAGATAATCTTGAGCTGCCTTGAGATTGAACTTATACACTCCACATCATACAGAAGAAAGTTCCAATGTCGTTAATTAAATGCTCTGACAAGCTCCCAGCACATAACGATGGAATGAAGCACAACGGGTTTGATGATGAGTCCATTACATGCCATAACTGAGCATGACGTCTTGCTTGGCAAGCTCCAACAACATAGGGTCATCGAAGAACTTGTTGATACTGACATCCTCACTGAGACCCTGCAGAAAAGAATGAACTGGCTGTTTTATGTTAATAAAACTAGTGTTATATACTATACTTACCTCCAAAACACATTACGGGTTATGGCTTATTAGCCTTACTGACATAGGAGTTCTCCATAGAGAGAACCCCATTTGGAAAATGGGCTAGACAATGAATTGTCCAAGCCACTAACCCACGTGACCGGATGGTGACGTCATTCTCGTCGATTCTAGGAACCAACCAGAAGGAGTACGCGGGGCCGGCCGGGTGGGCACTCTGAATGTGTTTTGGAGGTAAGTATAGTATATAACACTAGTTTTATTAACATAAAACAGCCAGTTATATGCCTATATCTTACCTCCAAAACACATTACGGGTAAAATCAGAATAAAGATTGGAGGCGGGGTGCTCCAAAAAGAACTCTGACATAACCAAAAGCTCAACCCTAGGGCCTCAGTGAGGGACAGGGTGGGCTTTTCCCCTGAATGATTGGAGGAACCAAAGGAGGGTGCCTCAGGGTCACCAAAACATTTATGGTTTAACAATAGGGTAAGTAGAAAAAACCACTTACCTCCGAGTGTCGAGTGACTGGCTTCCGGTCATAAGTGACGTAACGTATGTACATGAGGATATGCCTTGCTGACGCAACTGAGTCACAATGCATACCGAACTAAGGAGTACGACCGTACTGACATAGGAGACCAATTTAACGGTAATCGGAACCGGAACTCGCAACACGGAACTTCAACATATGTACAAGAGGAACGTATGTACAAGATGGGCCACGTCATCCTCAAGGGGTGACGACGCTCCGAGCAGCTACCACGGGCCCGAGGTGGTAGCCCTCACTCCCCGTCCACGTCAGGTCTCTAAGGTAGAAAGACGTAAAGGTGTTATGGGATTGCCATGAACATGCTTGCATGACCTGATCAAGTGGAACCCGTCCCATATATGCAAGAGAGGCCGCCATGGCCCGAACATCATGGGCGCGTACCTTGAACGAACAGGCGGAGTCCTGCTCGGCCAAATCGTAACAGGTGCGGATACATTTTTGAATCCAGGATGAGATGGTAGCGGAACGTATGTCCCGTTGGAATTTCAACTGATGTGAAATGAACAACAGTCGCTTGCCAGCCCGGAGACCTTTTGTCCGCTTAAGGTACAAGCGCAAAGCCCGCAACGGGCACAGGAGACAGTCTTCCTCGAGATTCGGGCCTACAGACGCCGACAAAGCCGGAATCGTGAAGGCCAGCGGGGGAGACGACGCCAGCTGGGTTTTCGCCAGGAAAGAAGGGATGACCTGTAAGGAGACCTGGAGGCCATCCTCTCGCCATCTAACTTTTGAGAAATCGTGGCGTGGATTTCGCTCCTGCGACGTCCAGAAGCCAGAGCCAGCAGGAAGACTTGTCTTCCAAGTAAGGAACTTTAGGGGGGCGGAAGACATAGGTTCAAAGGGAGCAGACGCCAAACGGTTCAAAACCAGGGATAGATCCCACTCCGGAACTGAGTTACGGGTAAGCGGACGTTCAACTTTAAAGTTATTGAGCAAGGCGCTCAGATCTTGATCCTCGCCGAGATTGATACCAGTGTGAGGCAAAATAGTCTTGGCTAGAGCGGTCCTATAACCCGCTAATGTCGAAGGGGCCGCACCCGCTTGGAATTTCTCCAAGAGAAAATCAGCTACTGTCTGAGCAGAGGCGTTGAATGGATCAACCTGCCTGCCATCGCACCAAGCAGCGAAGACTCGCCATTTAGACTCATAGACTCCCAAGGATGAGTTTCTATTAGGGCGGGCGATCCTACTGGACACTTCTGAAGAAAATCCCTTTGCGCGAAGGGATCGCTGGACAGAAGCCACGCGTGGAGGTTCAGGCTCGCGGGTCGGCTGTGAAACAGCTGCGCCCGGGGCTGTTTGAGAAGGTCGTCCCGAGGGGGTAGGGCCACTGGTTGATCTACCAACAGGCCCAGAAGTTCTGGGAACCAAGGCCGCTGTGGCTGGTATGGAGCGACCAGGAGAATACGGCATGTGTGGGACCTGATCTTGGCCAAAACCTTGGGCAGCAGAATCGCCGGAGGGTATGCATACCCAAACAGGCCGTCCCAATCCGTGGACAACGCGTCGATGGACATCGCAAGGGGGTCCGGAAGCGGAGAGACAAACACTGGAAGCTTGTTGTTCCACCTGGTCGCGAAGAGATCCACTGTAGGGCGGTCCCACCTGAGGCACAGGGAACTGAACACCTGAGGATGGAGAGACCACTCTGTTGGCTGGATCTGCCCCCTGCGTGACAGCTGGTCCGCCAACACATTCAACCGGCCCGGGATGTGACGTGCACGCAAGTGAATGTTCCGAGACCGGCACCACAGAAGAAGCGTCGTGGCCTGCCGACACAGGGTAACGGACTTTGTACCCCCCTGTTTGTTTATGTAGGCCACGACAGTGGAGTTGTCCGTGGACACCAGGACAGCACGACCAGCACACTCCTCCTCCCAGTGGGCCAGGGCCAGGGAAACCGCCTCCAACTCTAAGCGGTTGATGTGCCACGAGCTCTCGGGCTCTGTCCACACCCCAGACACTTCCTTGAAGTCCAGGTGTGCCCCCCAGCCCTCCGTAGAGGCATCCGTAAATAGATGCTTGGAGGGAGGAGGCTGACGGAAGGGTGAGCCCCGAGTGAGGTTGGTAGCGGACATCCACCACAGTATGGACGCCTTCCCTGCTGGAGAAAGGACGACCGGTTGCTGAGGGCAATCCGTGGCTGCGATCCACTGGGAGCGAAGGTCGATCTGTAACTCCCGCATGTGGAGTCGACCGTAAGGAACTAACTTCTCGGTTGCTGCCAGCAACCCGAGCATCGACTGCCAGACCTGTGCTGACTGACTGGGCTCGTCCAAGAATCTGCGGAGTAAGGACCGTATCTTTGACAGCCGCTCCTCCGTGGGAAAAACCATACCCAGCTGTGTCTTGTACCGGTACCCGACAAACACGAAGTCCTGGGCCGGCGTTAGCTCTGATTTCTGGAGATTGACCAGCAAACCCATGCGTTTGCACAAGTCCAGGACCCACTGTAAGTGCCGAGTCAGAACCTCGGGAGACTGGTGATAGACAATCCAGTCGTCTAGGTACTGGTAGAGGAGGATGCCCTCCTTGTGGGCGAGTATCTGTAACTCTTTCACCACCATTGTGAAGATCCATGGAGCCGGGGACAGTCCGAATGGCAGGGCACGGAACTGATACACGGTGCCCCGGTGCACGAAGCGCAGATATTTGCGGGAGACCGGATGAATCGGGATGTGAAAGAACGCGTCCTTCAGATCCAGGGAGACGACCCAAGAGTTCTTTGGAAGGGACAAGCGGATCGATTCCGCCGTCTCCATGGCGAACTTGGGGGTCTTGACATGGCGGTTTAGAGCGGACAGGTCGATCACGGGGCGCCACCCGTCTGAGCTCTTGGGAGTCAAGAACAGGATACTGTAGTAACCTGGAGAGGAAATTCCTACTTTTTCGAGCGCGTTTTATGGCCAGCATATCGGCGATCTCGAGCGAGAGTGCTAACCGTTTGGCGTGAGCTCCGGGAAGTGAAAAGGGAATAGGCTCGGTAGCCAGTGCAGGACGCTGACTGAACTGGATGCGAAAGCCCCTGCGAAGGACCGACACGATCCACGGGCTGGCTCCGAGTGTCTGCCACTCTTGCCAATAATTTGTTAGACGGGCGCCCACAGGCTCGCTTGAATTTTGGAACGAGGGTGGGACAGCCCGAGGTATCGCAGGGTCCATCGCAGGGAGCTGATTCTGTGAAGTACTCACCTGCTGCGGGGGCGGAGGACTTCTTCTCCCCTGCTGGCTTGGGCTTGCCCTTGTGCTTTGACTTCTTGGTCGCTTTACTGCCAGCAGGGGCCCTCTGAAAGGGCTTCTTCTCCTTCTTCTCCTTGGACTTGGTCGGTGGAGGCTTGGAGGAAGAGGGGGCGTACGCCTGAAGAGGGGAGGCCAGATGCTTGGCGATCGTCTCCGTGAGACGCTTACTGGTCGAGACCGACTCCTCCTGACGGGCCAGCTCACGGGCTGCAGGCAGCTTAGACTCTAGGCCGGCGAAGAGAGGTGGAGGAGAGGTAAGAGCAGCCCCTGCCTCTGGATCTACGAGCGGGGCACAGCGAAGCTCCGTCACCAAGGCCGGGGGAAGCTTGAACCTAGCTTGGCCTAGAAAATCGTCTCTCCTCAGTAAGTGGAGGACCCACTCCACGTACGTGGACTGCTCCATCCGGTGGGCTGACGCCAAGTCACAAGACTCCAGGAGTTGGGACGCCGAACGGAGGTGGTCCCCCAGGGACACTAGCTGAGACGGTGGGGATTCCAGGTCTTCCAGCGCTGTCAAGGCAGACTGTAGTTGGCGGTAAGCCGCAGTACGGAACCAGTCCTCAAGGGAGGACACACAGGTGGCGGCGCGGACGGCGTGGTTCAGGGAGAGTAAGGTCTCCGGCTGAAGGGTCACGGGGCGAGCCTTGTCGCCAAGGTACTGGGCCGCCGCCTCGGGGAATACCGCTGGCTTATCCAGGTAGTCCGGGTTGGACGGGAGGTAGTCCTTCTTGTGGAAAGGAGGCCAACGGGGAAACTTCCCCAACTCTGTTTTCCCCTGGTCCAGTGTCTCACAGCGGCGCCGGGAAAACTCCTCGCGGAGCCCGTCCGGGATAGGGAGACCCCGTCGAGGCTGACGTTCCGGGGAGCGCTGGGATGCCAGCAGCGACGTCGGACGCTTAGACACTGTGGGCTTCGGCTCAGCTGGAAAGAGGGTGGGCTCCAAGGTCGAACGCACGAGGTCGAGCTTGTGATCAAACGAAAGGTCCTCCTCTCCCTCCTCACTGTCGGCCGGCTTGGCGTCAAGACGAGAGCGCTTGTCGCTGGGAGCCACGGAAGCCACGACGGAAGCTGGGCGCTTCCTGGAAACTGGAGCCAGTGGCGCCGAAGGAGTAGGCACATCCTGCCCGCACGCAAGCGACTCCTCCCCAGAGTCCTCATCAGACTCCTCCCCGAAGATCTCCGCAGGCAACTGCTGGGGAGGCTCCAAGGCCTGAGTATGCCGTAAGGCATCTGACGTGGGGGGAAGGGACACACCCGCGCGGGCGTCCAGGGCTGCCAAAACAGCCGTAACAAGGCTAGCCACATCCATCGCTGGGGCCGCTGGGGGAACTCCAGACGGTGAGGGGGGCCGGGAGACCACCGAAGAAGGACCTGGCAAGGAAGGCTGGGCCGCCGAGCTAGTCGTCACGGTGAGAGAGGCCGAAGAGGCAGTCAACGCCGATGAACTCTGCAAAGAGAAAGAAGCGGTAGATTTCTCTATAGAAGCAGCTGTCAACAGCATGCACTCAAGGCTCGGACCCCGTAGGACGGGGGCCGAGCCCCGAGCGGGCAACGGCAGGGCAGAAGCAGCACTGAGAGTCGAGTGCCGGATCCGCACCCCGGGGCCCGGACCCCGTGGCACGGGGTCCGGGCCCCGTCGGACGGAGCCCGGCCCCCGTGACACGGGGCCCGGCCCCCGAAGCACGGGGGCCGGCCTCTGCGACTGAGGCTGTGCCAAGCGCAGAATACCCGAAGGGTCGGGGTCCGGACCCCGTACGGGGTCCGGACTCCGCGCCATCACACTAACCAGAGCACCGCTACGACGGGCCACACAAAGCCCCTGGACCGAAGTCCGGGGGCCGGACCCCGTACGGGGTCCGGACCCCGAGGGCCGGGAACCGAAAAACGCGGGAGAAGCACGGGGAAGCCGGCCCCCGAAGCACGGGGGCCGGCCTCTGCGACTGAGGCTGTGCCAAGCGCAGAATACCCGAAGGGTCGGGGTCCGGACCCCGTACAGGGTCCGGACTCCGCGCCATCACACTAACCAGAGCACCGCTACGACGGGCCACACAAAGTCCCTGGACCGAAGTCCGGGGGCCGGACCCCGTACGGGGTCCGGACCCCGAGGGCCGGGAACCGAAAAACGCGGGAGAACTGGCCAGAAAAGGCGCGGGCGCAGCTGCAGGAACCTGTTCGCCGATAACAGCGGAGGTGACACGCGCAAACAGGATCCCCGCTGACGGTACATGAAATACACAGTGAATTGACTCCCGGGGCGTGCCACCGTGGGTCGAGTGCGACTCTCCCACCAGCAGATCACCCGCGGAACAAAACAAAGAGGAAGGGGAAGAAAACTTAGCTTCTAGGCAAACCAGGGTACGATCCAGCTTGCCCAGCAGGGCAGAAGTCTTCCTTTCCTGACGGCGGCGACGCTTGGCCGACGACGCGGAAGATGAAGAGGACGGGGCTGGAGACACTTGACGGGACAACTTGTCTCTCCGTGCGAGAACAGCTCCAAGAACCTGCCCCCACTCCTCCCGCGAACGGTCCGCACACAAACCGCACGTAAGTTGATCCGTATGCACCGGGTCCTGGCACGCAATACACTCTGAGTGTACTTCCCACGACGGAAGCTGCTGCCCGCACTGAGCACAGCGGTGCATCACGGCAAGAGGGGAGTCCGCGCTCCAAACACAAAACGAAGTCCGAGGAGCGGAAACTATCCACGCGAAGCACGCCAAAAGAGCGAGGAAAAGAAATATCCAAAAAGGCATGCAAAGAAAGTGTTCGTAAGACGATGAAAACTAAAATATTCGCAAAGTTATGTCAGCAAGGCAAATCCAATGTGGTAGAGCAGCCATAGGAGACGAGAATGACGTCACCATCCGGTCACGTGGGTTAGTGGCTTGGACAATTCATTGTCTAGCCCATTTTCCAAATGGGGTTCTCTCTATGGAGAATTCCTATGTCAGTAAGGCTAATAAGCCATAACCCGTAATGTGTTTTGGAGGTAAGATATAGGCATATAACGATTCCTTTAAATAACCATACAATTTGTGTATGATGAATCTGTGTTTAATACAGGTCTCGATATTGACAGTTAAGCTGAAGCTATGGTGTAATATCAACAAATCTCGTCATAACTATTAGGTTTACTATCCTATGCCTGGTACAGACCTTCCTTCGCCGGGTTTTGATCATGAACTCGCGGGCGAGGGCCGTGGCGGGCTGCGGCTCGAGAGGTCGGATAACGATACTCTTATCCAGGGGATCTCCAGGTACAATCTGTGTCAACATCAAGGCAATCACAATAGTAAAAGCTATCAAAGAGAATTCAATATCCCATTAAACAACATAAGGTAAATTCAATAAACTTAATAAGTAATGTTGAATTCCCATCAAACAACAACAGGAAAGTTAATTAACCGATAGGCCGAATTGATGACAAAGCGATGATTTTAAATCTGGACCAGGAGGGGTTCGTAAAATTTGCTATGGAACCACAAAGTAGTCATTACCTGCCAGTGATGAAAGACGGACAGACAGAATGCCTGACCCTGTGTGTGTATACGCAGATCCGTCTCGAATCCAAACGAGTCGATCGCGGGCATAAACGCCTTGATGATGTAAAGTGGTGAGCCGGGCACAGGTGCATCCTGGGTAACGTGACCCCTGTAAACACGACATAGAACCAATCTTTCATTCATAGGCGAGGTATACTAACTATGAGTGGACTCAAGACTTGGAGTGACAAGGTTCCCGGTACGCGATTCAACATGGTACTGGTACACATGTTGTGTTATGTGATCCAGGTAAATGGTACTGGTATGTGGTACGTGGTACTGACCTGCGCCGAGCGAGAACAGTGTACACTGCTGATACACAGTCTGCCGGTGCTTGCACCTCCGTGAAGAAGTATGGTTCCATCAGCCTTGGCGTCGCCTGCATGCAAAATACACGCTCTTACTGTCAGATATTTAAGTCTCTAATATTGGAATTTATTCACTCTGTACAAATATATGCAATTGGAAATACACACTAGTTAGCGAGTGAGGACTTTTATTAACTCATTCGTACACAAAATTAGAGGTCAAATCTAGAAATGAACATCAACATATTTTGGGCAATCAAATGTCTCCCATGAACACAAAATACTCTCTTGCCAAAGTGTTTATTATAGAGGTAGAAGTATGGACACATATACTCTCTTGCCGTACCAGGAGCAATGTTTGATTACGGATATTGAACAGACCATGAGGAAGGCTGAGTATGCCACTCTCCTGGCAGTCGGGATGATCTGACCACCTCCTCGATGTATCGGCATCGGGGCAATAACCGCGTCCAGAATCTTGAATTTCACATTCCGGATTGCTGCTCAAGAGAATACAAGAAATTTATAACATGCATTTCACAAATATTTGGCATGGAGCTCTAATGGTGTTCACTATTTATATGCAGTACATGTATTTTGTAGATTTTACACTCCTATGAACATCATCTGGCAAAACTGGATGCCTGCGAACAAACTTACGTTCATCACAAAGTGGCCCCTCTCTCGCGCCCCACTGGAAACCCTGGACGATGCTGTCCTTGACGGACCCAAGCAGAGTCTTGTCCACCTCAGAGGGCAGAGTATCGTCCACCAGGATATTTGGACCGGTGGTGTCAGGTCCGAAGGCCCAGATCGACCGGGCGGCCAGCAAGTCCCAGTCATACTTGTTCTGGAAAAACTCTCCGAGACGCTTCCTTGGCCACGTGATCTGCACGACTTCATTCTCTATGTCCTCAGCGAGACCCTTCTCTAGAGGCTCGGCAATCATTGTCAACTTGTTCCTGTGGATAACATGGGGATTATTGTATGATTCAGCCACTATATCGCTTTCAGGCATTGGTAGTGGATATATTGGTAGTGGATTTATACCGGTAGTGGACATTGGTATTGGATATATACTTCAGCGGTGACCACTGTGCATTTAATGGTAGAAAATCCAGAAGGTAATTATATTAAGTATTGGTGACAACAGAGAACAAAGCCTACTTTTTGTTGGGCGTCTCCGCAAAACATTTTAGTGAGGATGTTTCAACCACTGTCTCGCAAAATGATACCACTGGATCTGCAACTTTGATGTCTGAAATCATAAAACAAAATTTCCTCCATAGGACTTCACATATTAAAGTTTATGTAATATTTCCACGAATAATATTTCCTACTTAAAAGACTTGAAACATACTATACAAGCACTATTTAGCCACTGACCTATCTCGGAGTACATCTTTCGCAGGTCGTGCATCACGCAGTCTAGGTAAAGCTCTCCGGTGCCAAGGACAACATGTTCTCCCGACTCCTCTACCTACGAGACAACATCACATCAGATACATCAACAACAGCACTGTTTTAGTCATGAAATTTTATAGTTTTGTTGCGATGAGCCAGTCAGGTTTTTACATGTACTTTCATTCCATTGAGGCTGTAACTTTTGTACTGTTATGGTGATGAAGCAGCCCTCTTCTTACCTTCCTTGTTTTGAGGTAGCCATATTTTTACCTTAGTTGTGATGAGTGGATAGCTTTTGTTGATTTTTCTGAGACCGTCCAACATTTTGGGCAGTTCAGATGGATTCACCGGCTCCACAGCAATCTTTATCACTGAATTTGTGTTGAACTTCAGTGGCCGGAAGATGTGTGCCTAAAAAACGTAATCACATTTAATGATTACCCGACAATATACAGAAATCAATATCTTCTTTACAATCAATACCGACAAGTCAAAATACACACCGAGAGATTACTGAAAGCAGATATTACCTCTTCATTGCCTGATGGTTCCGTCAGTGTGGCTGTCTTGACGATTGGTTGATCTATGCCTTCAATAAGAACCCAGTTCCCCGCTGGCACGCGATTCAATTCAATCTTGTACCTGAAATACAATTCAGATACCTAATATTTGCAACTCAGTGAATATTGATGATGCTTTTTACACATTAAATGTTTCACCAAGACAAATCATGTGCATTACAATGTATTATAGTTTTCACAGCAACAAGTATTTATTACTCGAATTTGAACTCTGGTCAGATTTAATGTATTTAAGCTTTTTCGCTCTATTTGCCTGAGACTGCGACATACCTTGCCTCGGAGACCCAGAGCCGCCCGATCTGTCCATGTCGAGAGTCCTCCTCGTCCTGTAGTGTGAAGTTCTCTCCCAGGATTCGCACTTCTTGGTTAGCGTAGAGCGTCCCGCTGATGATTCGACCAAACACGAGGAAACTTGTGGCATCTTGTGTTGGGTAAAGCTTGGTGGTGTGCACCATCAGGGGGCCCTGTAACCATGGCGATGGGCAAATTGTATAATCAGTTATGTAGTCATGGCAATAAGTAAATGTCCAACTATTAGTTAGTTCTGTAGCCATGGCAACAGGGAACATAATTTAGTTATCTAGTCATGGCTACTAGTAGACAATAGGTTCTGTAGCCTTGGCAACTGGAATTGGTATCCATATGGTTCTGTTGTCATGGGAACAGTAAAAAGGAAGTTTTAACAAGTTTAAAACCAGTATTTATTACATACCTACCTCTATAATAAACACTTTGGGTAATCTTACCTTGACATTCAAAGAAGAGGAGAGGATTAGATGTCACTAAAAAATTTAGAGAAAAATTTCCGTGACATCAATCCTTAACTTTTTTGAAAAATTGAACCAAAATCCCTTCAGATCCCATGCGGTGATGTTTTACATCACGGGTCACATGACCCTAAACCGCCATTATTTTTCTCCCGAATTAAGGCGGGGAGGTGGGAGGGCACTCTTAGTGTTTATTATAGAGGTAGGTATGTAATAAATACTGGTTTTAAACTTGTTAAAACTTCCTATTTATGTCCATACTTCTACCTCTATAATACACACTTTGGGTTATATCAGAATAACCACCGGCGGAGGGCTTAACCCCCCGATGTGCCACATCATCATGAGGGATTTTAGGTTCCATTTAACTCGAAAGAGGCGAAATATTGGCTTATTTGCGTATTTAGAGGTGAAGATATATACATATATGAACCACTAGGAACATTAATGCAGGCTTCCCGCGGATTAAGGTATTTACATGAATCCCGCGGGCAAGCCCGAGCAAATAAGTCATAAATGAAATAACAAAGATGATAATCACCTTAGATGCACGTGTAGGCGAGCAGGGGGGTCTCTGGAGGTGACTTTCCTCCAGCAGACGAACAGAAAATTCCCGGCAAAGAAGAGGAGCAACACCCCTGACGAGCCGAACCCTGGTGCATCTGTACAACGTGTGATGTCGATATCTACAGTATCTACAGATGGACGTTATGCTCGGCGACTACCAGTGGTCCAAGCTGGTAGCCGGAGTCGGACTTCCAGGCTAAGTCTCTGAGGTAGAAAGACGTGAAAGTATTTTGAGAACTCCAGGTACATGCCGACATCACATTATTCAAAGAGACTCGATTAGCAAATGCAAGCGACGCCGCGAGAGCCCTCACATCATGAGCCTTCACTTTGAAACCCTCGGACTTCTTTGCTTCAGATTGCTCGTAGCAAAAAAGAACGCATTTCTTTATCCAAGCCGAAATCGTAGCCGGACGAATATCGTTTGGAAAATCTTTAAGGTACGATACGAAGAGAAGACGTTTACCCAAGTGAAGTTCCCTCGTCCGCCTAACGTAGATGCGGAGAGCTCTCACGGGGCAAAGTTTAGAGTCTTCCTCCAGGCCTGGCCCCAGGGAAGGAGCTAGGGCCGGGATGGAAAAGGAAAGGAGCGGCGTTCCCGCTAACTGAGTTTTAGCCAGAAAGGACGGGATGACACCTAACTGAACTGCGGAAAAATCCGCCTTCCATTTGACTTTGGAAAACGCGAGCGCATGAAGCTCACTTCGACGCTTCCCGGAAGCCAGTGCCAGGAGGAAGACCGTTTTCCACGTGAGGAACTTATACGAAGCACTCTCGAGAGGTTCAAACGGATCAGATCTGAGCGAATTTAGGACAAGCGATAGATCCCACTCCGGAACGGGATTCCTAGTCTTAGGCCTTTCAATATCGAAACTGTTCAGCAGGGCAGTAAGACTCTGGTCATGACCGAAATCGATCCCTAACTTAGGCTTCAGGGTTTTGGCGATCGCCGTCCGATAACCCGCAAGAGTTGAGGGGGCGCGCCCTTGATTGAATTTCTCAAGAAGAAACTCAGAAATCAAGGGGGCAGTGGTCTTGAATGGACTAACCTTCCGGCTACGACACCAAGCGCAGAACGCTGTCCATTTGGATTGGTAAACTGCCAAAGAAGATTTTCTATTTGATCTGGCGATCCTAGCGGACACCTCCTTTGAAAATCCCTTCTTTCGGTAACATCGCTCGACAATATCCAAGCATGAAGCTTCAGACTTGCGGGGACGGGATGAAAGATGCTGGATCGAGGTTGTTTGAGAAGATCCCAACGATCCGGAAGCTGACGTGGATTGTCCACCAGAAGCTCCAGAAGGTCCGGGAACCAAGGTTTCTGGGGAAGGCAGGGAGCTATGAGAAGCAGTCGACACTGATGCGACCGAAACTTCGTTAGCACCTTCTCCACTAGCACTGCTGGAGGATAGGCAAACGCGTACATCCCTTGCCAACTCGTGGACATCGCGTCTACCGACATAGCCAAGGGATCCGGAATCGGAGATACAAACGATGGGAGCTTGTGGTTCCACCGCGTGGCGAACAGATCTACCATCGGGGTTCCCCATAGGCCGCAAAGCGTGCGGAACACCTCGGGGGAGAGACTCCATTCCATGGCCTGAATCTGCCCCTTCCGAGACAGACGATCGGCCCACACGTTCATGTGACCCGGAATGTGGCGAGCGGCAATCTGAATGGCATTCTGCTGACACCACTGCAGGAGCTCGATAGTGGCCTGACATAACGTCACTGACTTCGTTCCGCCCTGCTTGTTGATATAAGCTACCACCGTGGAGTTGTCTGTCGCCAACAACACCACTTGACCACGGAACTGAGACTGCCAATGACGCAGCGCTAGGGAAACAGCCTCCAGCTCGAGAACATTGATATGACACTGGCGCTGTTGCGCTGACCACGTGCCCGAGATCTCGTTGCTGTCCCAATGCGCACCCCATCCCTCCAAACTGGCATCCGTAAAGAGATGCCTGGAGGGCAACGGCGGACGGAACGGCGCTCCCCGAAACAAATTGGTCGGGCACCGCCACCACTCCAGCTCCGCTTTTACTTCTGGGGAGACTGGAATCAACTCCGACAAGCGGCCGGTCGTCTGCGACCAACGCGACTGAAGATAGAGCTGAATGGGACGCATGTGCAGTCTGCCCATAGGCACGAGCTTCTCCGTTGCCGCAAGCATTCCCAAGAGAGATTGCCACCTGCGAGCCGTCTGTGGAAGGCCTCGACGGAAACCTTCTGACAGCACGGATAATTTTGACTGACGGTCCGCCGTCGGCAACACAGTCTCTGAGGTAGTCAGAAACCAATACCCCAAGAACACGAAGTCGCGCCGCGGAGACAAATCGGACTTTTTGTGGTTGATCTTGAAGCCTAAAGTAACGCACAGATCCACCACCCACTGCGCCTGTCGCAGCAAAGTGTCTCGGCACTGATGGCGTATCAACCAGTCGTCCAGATACTGGTAGAGACAAATCCCCTGCCTGTGAGCCAGGATTTGAACTTCCCGTGCCACCATCGTGAATATCCACGGAGCCGTGGACAGGCCGAACGGGAGCGCTCGAAACTGCCATACCTGCCCCTGGTAGCAGAAACGGAGATATTTCCTGATTGCTGGTTTCATGGGAACATGAAAATACGCATCCTTGAGGTCGATCGTGACCACCCACGAGTCGCGGGGTAACACGGATCGAACCTGCTCCGCCGTCTCCATGGAGAACGTCGGAATCTGAAGAAACTTGTTCAACGGGGAGAGATCGATGACGGGACGCCAACCCCCTGAAGCCTTGGGAACCACGAAAAGAACGCTGTAAAAACCGGGCGTGTCCGGAGCCGGCTCTACCGCCTGTTTGTCTATCATGGCCAAAATTTCTTCGTGCAAAACGCGCCGACGCTCGTGGTCGCTTGATAACGAGAAACCTCTCGGAGTGCCTGAGAGCGGAGGAAATTGATCCTCGAATTTCAGGCCGAACCCTCGTCGGAGTGTCGAGACGACCCAGGGACTCGCCCCCAGACGCTCCCACTCTCGCCAGAATGGCTGCAGCCGTGCCCCCACGGGTTGATCTATGACTGGAACGACCACGGAACCAACCCCTGGATCGCCACGGCAACCCCGAGGAGAATTCGCCCCAGCGTCTACGGCAATACCTACCCTTTGACTTGCCTTCCCCTGCTGGTTTGGGAGAAGAAGGACGTCCTCGACCTCGGGCGCCTCGACCTCGTCCCCCACGGGCTGTACCAGCAGGGGCCCCACGAAAGGGCACACCAGAGGCTCGGCCTCTGCCCTTCGTAGGAGCCCCACCTCGCTGACTCTGTTGGGAAGGTTGCTGCTGCGGACGTTTCATCACGGCCGCCACGGACTTGGCAAGCCTCTCGGTCGCCCGGGCCGACAGCATGGCAGCCTCAGAAAAGGACTTCTCCGTCGTACGCTTGTCTGAAGCTGTCTTGGCCTTCTGAAGCTCCTCGGACTCATCCGGGAGAAGAAGAGCGGGAGATGGGCCCGATTCCGGGACAACCGGCGCTAGTCGTAACCGTGACATGAGCTCGTCGGGAATGTCGAACCGCAGGGACTGGAGGTACGCGTCCCGTCTCCACAGCTCCGTAACCCAAAGAGCATGGGAGTCGAGAGCCGCCTTATCCGCTACCCCGAGGCCTATCGACGTCACCAACGAAGCACAAGCCTGAAGGGCATCCGCCAGATCATCGCGGTCAAGCTCGGGATTGTTCAGGACCTGATCACAGCAGGATTGTAAGGAGGTTCGGGCCGCCATAGACAGCCAATCCAAGGCAGAATCGGTCGCCAGGCCCAAACGCACGGAGTGTTGAACTTGTGCCAACGAATCCCACTGCACAGATACCGTCTTTGGTTCCGAGAAGAAAGCCGCGTGCGGTTGGCCCTTCAATAACTGCGTGGGCTTTGCCTCTAACTCCGACGAGGAGTAGAAGTCCCCAATGGAAGGACGAGCAGGAAAGGAACCCGGACGAATCCTGTTAGAGTTTAGGGAGTCATCCCGGCGTTCAGCCATCGCGCCCCGGACCCCGGTTGCCAGCGGGAAGCGGAAAGAGTCTCGAGATGGTCTCGGCTTCTCCTTCAGACCGGCAATCATAGAGCGGGCCTTCTTCTTGGGCGGCTCCTGAGCGAAGCCCTCGGGCCACTCCTGGGGCAAGATCTTACGGACGAACTCCATCTTCTCCGGCCACGACAACGGATCATCATCAGGGGCAGGAGGAGCCAGAGCAGAATCGTCGTCCTCTCGCGGGCGCTTAGCTGGCCTGACGAGACCCGACGAACAGGGCTGAGGTTCCAAGTCCGAGTCCTCCGTCAAGGGACGAATCCCGGCTTCCTGAAGAGCGGGAGCCTCACCGTCCTCCGAGGACGACTCCCGGGAAATGCGCTGAACAGGAGGAGGAGGGGGCACACCCTGACGCTGCGCCTCCCGTTCGTGGGCGAAACGCGACAGGAACGTGCTCCACTGGTCACACATCTCTCGAGTGAAGGAGGCAAACTCCCGCCTGAGCCCAGCTACATCCGAGGATGGGGCAGGACGAGAAGGAGACGGAAGCGGGGATGCCACTACCGAGGCTGTCGCCAATTCCGAGTCCGCAGTAGCCGCTTTCGACGCAGGGGTCAAAGCCGGCACGTCCGGATGAGATTCGCCAGTGTCTTCGGAAATCTGAAACCGACAAGGCGAAGTAAGGCGAAAAGAAACCGATTTCTTAAGAGAGGGAGCTCTCACGGAAGCCCCTCGGCCCAGAAACGTAGCAATTGGAACCCGGGATCCCAATTCCCCCCTACCGGCAGGCGGGAAACGGAACCCGGAACCCAGGTGGTGCCCGGGAGGCGAGAACCCCAACGGGCGGCAGCTCGGGAAGCGAGAGAATCCCCCGGGAGGTCGCATAAGACCCGGGGAAAACAAAGCCTCCACCATGCCCAAAGTGTCCCGGGACCCGGGAGCCGAAGGCACGGCTCCCGCCACCCGCGAGACAACACCTGGGAACCGGGGCCCGAATTGCTCGGCCTGCGCAGCGCGAGAACCGGGAGCCACCGGGAGAAGGTGAGCCGAAAAGGAAGCAACCGAAACTCCAAATAAGCCTGAGGGGCTTACGAGAGAGCTCGAAGCAGAGACACCAAGAGGGGTCTCGGGGGCCGCCGAAACGGCACCCGGGACCCGGGAACCTGTGGAAGAAAGACATAAGTCAAAACTAACATCTCGAATTATCCTGACGAGGACAACATCCTGCCGGTTCCATCTATCTACTGCCTGCCTATGTCGGGACCTAGAGGACGCGGAGGATCCTGACCCAAGGAGCGGGCCATCTGCCTGGCGCTTCGCCAGAACCTGCTTGAGGCCAGCCAGGGTGTCGATCCACACATCCGATGACCAGTCCACACAGAACTCACAAGTGTCAGTCGGCCGACAATACGCCATGCGGCACACCCAACACGTAGCGTGACGTTCCCATTTGGGCAGAAAATGGTGACAACCACTGCACTTCATCTGAAACAGAACATGCAGTGGGCGAAAATAAGGGAAGAAATGGGCCTGGGGAGGACTACACCATTTCCTCCCAAATAAATTGCACTAAAGACAATCTAGACTAAACTAGCTGTAGTACAGTAGTGAAAAAACCACAAGAGATCGTAGAAAACGATCGTGAAGAAGTAAATCCTCAGTTGAATGTCTAAGCAAGACTTGCAACACAACCATCCAAGATGGAGGAGCAAAAATAATGGCGGTTTAGGGTCATGTGACCCGTGATGTAAAACATCACCGCATGGGATCTGAAGGGATTTTGGTTAAATTTTTCAAAAAAGTTAAGGATTGATGTCACGGAAATTTTTCTCTAAATTTTTTAGTGACATCTAATCCTCTCCTCTTCTTTGAATGTCAAGGTAAGATTACCCAAAGTGTTTATTATAGAGGTAGAAGTATGGACATAAATAGATCAGTTATCTTTGAGTCAGTATTAAGTTGATGAGAAGCAAAGCTTACATCTGGGTCGCACTCCAGCATGCTGTCAGCAAGTTCCGACTCCAGAGGTCCTGTGTAGATCTGTTCTACCTTCGTCCGAGCATTCGCCAGCGGTGACCGCACATGATCCACACACATACCAGTAAACCCTGAAAACATACCAGGACATTTGAATGATTACATGCATGCTAATTCCTCAAGACTAAATTTTTCTAAAGAAAAAATTTCAAATCCAAAACTGTACGTGGCAATGCAAAGGAAATCCACTCGGTTGGAAGCTAACTTAGCACGAGCGCTGCACCCCATTCATCTTGTTTGCAATTATGTTCGAAAATTTACGGCTATTTTAAGTGGATCGTCAAACCTGTAAATTCCCCGAAAAAGCGCTTGAAGACGAGACGTAACATCGGGCGGATGTTGAGGCGTTGTTCGTCTTTAGACAGATGTATCCCCAGTTCATCACACAGACTCGGCAGACATACATCAACATCGCCAACAATCTACAGACATACAGTTGTAGTAAGCTTTGACTATGTCATACAGCGGAAAGTGCTATATAGAAATTATAATCATTAAAATTATATTATGTTGTTTATAGGGTGCACTATAAGTGGACTTTTCAAGAACAAATTTACATGTTTATGTCAGGACAGTCAATTTCATCTGTTCAAAATTTTACTTTTGTTATGTATTTTAATTTGTGAAAGTATACAAACTTGCGTGATGACATGAGTGATTATTTCTACCTGAGAAAAGATTTTGTAGAGGGGCTCCAAGATAAACTCAACGAAACTCCTCTGTGCGTTGCCTCCCGGACTTTTCTTGCTGAACCGCCTCCTGCAAACATAACCACACCATAGCTGAGAAGAGCGCACCATTATCGTCTTTCAAGAAACTGACATCATGATATATTGTGAATCCTCCGAGCTTTACAGTGTATCTATTGCTACTCAAGAAGAAGAAGAAGAAATCTATGATGCAAGTTTTGAAGTTAGAGTTAAATACTTAAGAGCATATCCAAAAGACCACTTGATTTTGTGATCTTTCAGACATCTGTACTCACGTTTTACTGTTGAAGTACATATCTCCCCAGAGTCGCTTGGCAAAATCTGCTTCGATGATGCCACCTGCAGAGAAATTCAACCTCAGATACAACACACATGAACAGGTTTGACCTCACAGATATTTTATCAATGGGAAATTTTGAGTCATACTTCGCTTGTCTGTGTTTAGGTTCACGCGAACTCACCATGTGTATCAGCGTAGAGCTTGGCAAAGGACAGCAGGGTGAAGGAGAAGCGATAATACGAGCTTGAGAAACACACGTTCCCCAGCAGCGGTGACACAACCAAATCTTCCTGGTCCTCTGCATACATGCTGCCAGAGACAGAGGTGATTATTATAGACAATTGAGAGAGGCAATATATATGTAGCAACATTTGGTAGTTTGCTACAGGGACACCACGAAAAATCAAAATGCTTATGACGCTGAAAAATCGAAAAAATGGATCCTGTATTGGTATATATTGGTTTGACATCTTTAGATGACATGCATATCCCACAATTTGTGTTGTTTCCAGTTTGTATATAATATGCAAATGTCTTACCTTAATAAGCCATTGACCTCATCCACGATGTGTCGCAGTTTGTAGTATGCATCTGTCGGCGGCAGTTTTAGTTCCAAAATCAGCCGATCAATTTTGTTGATACAAAGCATGACTGAGAGGCGTTCTTGAACTGCATGCTTTAGGAGACGTTCTGTGTTTAACATCACCTAACCAATAGAAAATAGATGATAATGTTCAGTAGTAGGCAGAGAATAGAGGGTGACGCTGAATTACCAGACAGAAAACTGACTCCACAAAAAATATACTGATGAAAATCACTATTGAATGCAAACAACTGGTAAGCAAGATGTTCAGTATAGAAATTTTGTGATAAACATGCTTCGATTACTTGCTCCACTTTGCAAGATTTTAGTACATGCAAGTGATGCTTCTAGTTTGTAAAATGTTCTTATGACTGACTGACCCCTTCTGCTGCGTCCACAAAAATAACTGCACCATCGGCCAGTCGAAATGCAGCGGTTACTTCATCAGAAAAGTTCACATGGCCTGCAATCAGAGAGATTCAACATTACAAATTCAAGTTAAATATCATGGATTCATGTATATCAGTAACAGATATTCGCAAATAAAGATGAATTTTATCAGGAAATAGCATATTCCACCAAGTTTGAGACAGAAAGCTCCAAGATGCTATATCTATCATTGAGCAGCCACAATAGGTACCTGGAGTGTCGAAGATGTTCATGAGGTAGGACTTGTTCCTCGTGTCCTGCATTACGAGAGTGACTGGAGAGGCCTTTGTCGATACACCCCGCTGTAACAGCATGACAATCAACACATGCTTCAGTCCAGTGGCAGAACTTCATAACGCTGATTCTTAGAACTTGGGAACAAACTGTTATTCATCTTTCTGATTTGAATGTGTATTTATTAATGGCTGAACAGATTGATAGTGTTTGGTGAAGGAATTTTTTTTCGCCCACCTGTTGTTCTGTGAGGAGTGTGTCTGTGTACCTCAGCTGAAAATAAATCATCAGATTATGATAAAGTTCATGCAATTATGCACTCATCAATTCCCCTCGGACAAGAGGTACATACCCTTCTTACATATTAATACTACATGCCCAGCTCTATCTTACGTTTCTTCAGGCAAGACACACAAGTTTATGATCTAAATGGTTTTGTCATCACTTGATTATATTGGCTAGATATTTTTTAGCCGTAGAACGCACATCTGTGTCTTCTTTGGCGAGCAGCTCCGGATGAGTCTCTTCCATCAGGCAATCTACGAAGGATGTCTAGCGAGAAGAAATATAGCTATTAGAATACATCAAGTTTACGAAATACATACCATTTTCTTTCAGTATTCCAGAATATGATCAGTTATAGAAAATTTCACCAACTGATATATGTAGCACCATTTTGGAAATAAAAACACATATTTTTTCTCACCTTTCCATGGTGCAGGTGTCCACAAAGTACAACATTTCGTATCAGGTCAGGATTGTCCATAATGTCCGCAAGAAACCTATAACACAACGGCGAATTCATCATGTAAGCTTCATAAATAGCACTCAACTCACCTACTACAGCACTAAAGAACAGAATTTGCCGATTATCATGGTTTGGACATTTCAGCAAACTTACTCCATCCGATAGGACGTCTCTGGCAAAATTTGTTCAGCAACTGAAAATTTCTTTTTCTTCACTGGTGCGATGATTGGTTCTGAAACAAAAACAGACCTGATTGTATTTTCCCTTTGAGCAAGCAAAATGATAAAACAGTGTACAGTAAACACATGCAAAGAGTTCAATATTTAGGTGCTTTTAATCATTAGGAGTCACTCCATGAAAGTGTTACAATATTATGGCAATTCATATCTACATGCAGAATTTCGCATTCGTTACCTGTCAACGCTTGAGTGTCCTCTTCTTGTACAACCGTCTGCAGTCAAACCATACAGATATAAGTGCATATACCAGGATACTATTTCCCTTTACAAAGGACAATGATATAGCTATGAAGCATAGCACAGAACAATCTATAGGTATCAGAATTCAGTAAGTTCTACCAGAACACGTGTCCATACCTCAACATCCGGCCCATACACCTCCTCCGCGGTAGGGTAATACTTTTTGTCCTCATGTAGCACGACTTGCATCTCGTTCTCGTCGTCGTCTCGGTCCATGTCCTGTTCATCGTCCTAGAGTCACGGGGAATACAGTTTTTGAAACTTCTCTCAGACTTGATCATATATATAGCTTTTTCATCAGTGTTAGAGAACATTACTGGACAACAGAGACGCTAATCTCCAAAATTCTCACAAGTTGGCACTGAATTCTCAAAACCTATACATATTTTAATGGGTGTGAAGCGTTGTCAATTTTTTGAGTGAAATTTTGCCCTTATAAATAGTAAACATGGTGAAAGTATATGATTATATCCTTGATATACAAGCAGAATGTCATGCTAATGTCAACTTACATCATCGTGCATTCCTCGTTCTTCCCTCTCCTCCAATTCTTCGTCATCATCGTCATCATCATCTGACTCTAGTCCCGGGCCAATGTAGTTGCCAAACTCATCGTACAGATCGGCATCCATGTTTGCTTGGAAAGTCTGCTAATCCAATCCTGCAATATGGTCCAATTCATATTTACAATGTTTCTCTAGAGCATTTAGTTATATTTGCCATTGAATAACCAGACTAGCTATATATTTTCTAGGGTCCCAGCGAAGAATTGTTTTCTGTTTGTATTTCACGTGAACGGCATGGTGGCAGTATCATTTTCATGGCTATTTCCCTATTTGACCTCCACAAAACTAATGTCCCACTGATCTGAAAAAGTTTTCACAACACATGTTGTGTCAAGGTCATGAGAATAATCTGTATACAGTAAACTCCCGTTATAACAAAGTCGATGGGACACATGTGAGTACTTCGTTATAAAAGAAGTTTGTAATAAAAGAAGTTACATATTTAAATGTTGTTTCTCATTCATTACTAAATGTGGTTTCTCTCAAAACAAGAACACAAATCATTAGTTTATATGAATAGTTTGTTCAATGAATACATGTTTCCGTTTGGTAGCCATGATGACTATTTATAAATTTCATAATTTGCTCTATTCATAGCTATTGTGCGCCCTGTAAAAACGTGATGAACATACTATTGATACATAATCTATTCAATATGACAAAATCTCCTCGGCATCGTGTGAAAACAAGATTGTAACTACACCGTGAAACAACTTTGCCTGCCTGATTGCAACCAACCAGTGACACGTGCAGACAGCCGACAACTAAAATCACAGCTTGCAATTCACCAATAGTCAATGTATTTGGCCACGATTTCTTTCTGAGGGGCGATTGTCAACAGCCAGTGGGGCGTGAAATTGACCAGCTTCGATGACTTCGCATTAACCGTAGCAATTTCAATGAGTTTGATTGGATTGGGACCAGCTCATGTGTTTGATATAAGCGAAATTTCGATATATCCATTTCGTTATATCCGGCGTCGTTTGTAATGTAATTGGATGGGGACTGGACTGGACCACCAACCTGCTTCGTTATAAGAGGGTACTTCGATATATCCGACTTTGAAACAACGGGAGTTTACTGTATATCATTTCCCATATGTTCATAATTGATCCGTAACTATAGAGTCAATTAAAAGCGAGTAGCACACTTATAATTACATGCACACCGTTTGATGCCCGTTCAAACAGTGGTGACCCTAAAATTGGATCAAGTAAGAGCAGCTGTACGCCACTCGTTGGAGAACCTGTGATATAACTGTCGGTGAATCGTCTCAAAAAACCGTCGGTGAATCGTCCTGTCGGTGAAACATCTAGCATTCCTGTGACAGGGTGTCAGGTGAAAGCCATTGTCGGCTCAGGAAGGCCCAACTCTATTATTGCGCCGAACTATAGCAAAGGTCCAGTCCCCAAAAAGTAAAATAACTGCAAAAAAGGGCTCCATCACGTTAAATATTTGTTGGTGTACGCCAATTAGATATGCTAGATATGCTCTGCCACATCCAATCTGTTCAGAAATGGCTATGGTCTGGATCTAGAGTTAACGTGAAGTGTTGTTTGAAGATATCATTGGCCATAAACTTTGCTGGCCCGCAACTCAGACCAGTGATTGCCAAAGTGGTCAGAATTTTACTGGACCGTTGGGCAGGTGAACCCAAATTTTTTACCTGCCCAGCCTAACTTTCACTGGTCCAGCTTTTTTATCACTAACATTCAATACCCTAAAAATTCAGCATTGATAAATATCCTGAGGCATGAAATAGGCTTAAATGGGTCAAGACATGTTAAGATAATGATTTCATCTACTGTCATCTTCCAAATAATAGTACACGGTGGAATATAAATGATATTAGTATGGATTGGACATTGGACAGCAAATTCAATAATAGAATAGGGGGTGGATATTTCTTGAAATCTAATCTTATCTAATCATCTTATTCATTGTGGCACTCTTAGTTCAGCACATAACTTAACTATTTTTTCTCACTAAGACTTTTGCTCCATCTGGCAAGCAAATTTTGACATTCACTTCTCCTGACTGATTTGCCCTGATTTTCTGTTACATTGGTTGCTTATACCAATTTGACTGGGTGACTGGGTAAGTATCTATGTAATCACCACAGAAAGTGGACGATCAAAAGCCAATTTTGTTGCTTTTTCCAGTGCATGTCTGGTGCAGCCGCTCTATAATGCTTGATTATGTAAGGGGGGAGGAGGAGCTGACAGACAAACTTGCCCTGACCAGCAAGGCACTTTACCTGTCGGACAAATAACTTTTGTTACCTTTCAGGGAGATCCACCAGAGGTGGATTTAATGGGGACAGTGTGTGGCTTGTTTGATCAAATGAATTCTTATTAAGTACTGCAGTATCTAATCCAAGCAGGTGCCCAGTTGTTTAAGTTCACAGTTTTGTACTGGCTTGCAAAGTTTTCTGGTGGAGATTTCAATCCCGTCATGCCATCTCATTAATTATTCATCAGCACAAGCCGTTGTTGCAGACACGATAAGCCAATGAGCAGCCGAGTAATGGGCCCGGGTGCAAAAAATTTGCCGGACGTGCCACCCTTCTCCAAACAATCTGGTGAGATTCTACCAGCAATCAACATGATCAAAGGCAGTGTTAGGGGAAGGATGGTGGGGGGGGGGGGGGGACACAGTGGATGGGGGGAAGGGGGGTGGGGATTGTGTGTTTTGTCAGTCTCTGATGGCTCTCAATTCGAGAAGCACATGGGTAATTTGCCGATTGCGATCAAATTGTTAGATCTTTATTCATGGGGCAAAACCCATCTGACCGTTGGGCAGACAAGCTGGTATTTTTTTCCGGACCAGCCCTCTTTTTACCGGACTTGGGTCGTGGTCCGACGTCTTTGGCAATCACTGACTCAGACTCGACTAGATCTACAATTCTACATGTATATTTTATTGCCCTTCCCACAACTGGGTAGAAGCCAGGAATAGACCTGGGGATGCCTCACACATTGAGGATTCCGTTTTAAGTGACGTCATTTCGCCAGATGTATGGTTGCCTAGGGAGACAACGCGAAGCGATATTGATCCATGTGCTGGTTTATTTTGCGCGTGTGGAAGTCTGGTTTTGGGAAAAGCAAAAATCTCGATGGTATTTCCCAGGATTTGGATTAGAGAGAGGTTTTGCTGAATGTATGCTATGTCGGCAATTGCGATCTGAAAACGAGCTAAATTGACAGGGGTCCTGTTCAACGTCATTTTATGAAAAATTGGTACTATCATGCTCTACAGTTGGGGCAAACCCTCATCTAGGGCTATACCCCCAACTTAGGGGCATATACCCCTGATTAGGGATATTTCCTGTCACCCCAAACGAGGTTATACCGCGCAAACAGCCTATAAAAAGCCCTGTTCAAACGGCGAAAAAAACAAACATCAGCACGACGGCGTGCCATTAAATGGCCGATCCAGAAAGAGCCGTTGTGGAAATTGAGGATCCCTGGTCGTCAGCGACCTCTAGCGAATGATCCAGTGCAGTAATGGCCACCCAAAGATTACGAACTTTACAGATTTGGAAAAGTAACCGATATCATTGGTAGTTCGTCCAACAGAAACCTCATTTTGTAAGGTAATGTATGAAATATGATGTGAAACCCCATTTAAACTGATTTAATTAAGTGAATCGGCGTACCTTTTCTCTCCGAGGTCAAACCTATGCTGAAGTCTGCGTTCTAGTGTTGCGTTTCTCAACCGTAGTGGAAGCCGACTGGGAACGAAAATGTGCTTTCAACCCTTTTTATATCGGTAACTGGACGCTTAACCTCGTTTGGGGTGACAGGAAATATCCCTAATCAGGGGTATATGCCCCTAAGTTGGGGGTATAGCCCTAGATGAGGGTTTGCCCCAACTGCTATAGTGACCTAGATTTTATTGAAGTACTATGATTATACTATCACACCCTGTCAACCGTTAAGCCTTAATTTTTTTTGGAAAGGTGAAACGCACATCCGAAGTTTCCCAATTTAACATTGATTTAAATGCAGCCGATAATTGGTCATATCAATCAACCCAACTGGCCAGGCGTTCTTGGGCGATAATTGGGGTATCCGCTAAACAAATACCAGATGGAGCCGTAAGTACCGGCTATCGAATGTGATTGAATGTCGGATGTGAATCCAAATAACGTTCATATTCAATACATACCACTAATGTTCGACCATATAGCCTTCAATATATCGTAAATTGCTCAAATATAAATTTTTAACAACAAACAAATTCGCAACAAGCACGAAAACTAATAACCGTCGTGACACATACCGGCTACCTAGTTAGCGTCTTAAACTGGACAATTGGGAATTGCAGACCCTCGCCTTATTGCATTATCAACCCTTGGATCTGGTTATGGCAGTGCTGCACAGACGTCGTGAGGCTACTCGTGCTGTGCACACCCCATGGTGCCGTGCCATGCTGTCTAGACCTCGTGGATCCTGTGCTGTGCAAAACAGCTACAAACCTAAATTTGTTAGATTTCACCCTGGAAGTTTTACCAACGATTGGTTGGAATCCGAATCTTTAAACGCTGATGACAGTGCATAGCAGTAAGATCCCTCTCATGTCCATACTTAATTTTGAGCGATAATCAAATTACAAATTTCAAAATAATATGTCAAAATTTGTCGCCGAATGGTGGCTATTTCGGATTTTGTTTTCGATCGATGCACTTTACAGTGTTTTAAACTATTTCAATATCCTCGACCCTGAAAACCTATAGTTTAATTTATCACCAAGATCGTGTTCATTTCAGATAAATTCAAAAGTATTTCCAACATCCTCAAAACCGTGTTTATTACAGATAAATTCAAAGGTATTTCCAACATCCTCAAAATTAAGCAGTATACACTCGCATTATACCTGCCATTAAAATCTGATTCCCCACACGACCAGATCTGTGTGACTTTCATTTTTTCAGGGCAAGTTCAAGGCAATAATATTTTGGTGTTCATGAATTTGCTCCTATTCATGTATGGTATCCTATCTGAGTATGAGATCCAGCATATTCAATATTTCTTAATTTATTTCTCAGTACACTAAGTGTTCTTCCAGATAATCGCAAATATGCTTCCCCGTATCAAAAGTTCAAAATTCATCAAAATATTCACCAAAATGTCTATATCTGTCTACAACTACCAACTTCTTTTCGCCCAAGCAAAATTAATTAATATAAATTTCATTCTATAAAACTCATTCATATAACAACTCACGTTCATTTGTAAATTTTTTTGAAAAACACTTGATTTTCAATAGACGCTAGTGATTTTTAAACTTATTCATTAAATATATTTGGCACACGATAGAACACAACGGGGGAAAAATGAAAGAATCTTACATAAGACCATGTTTGAATAACAGGCTAATATGCATAGTATTAGTTTTATTATATATAGATCTACAGCCTACAAATCAGTATATTAATATCATCTAAACTACATCATACAGGCAAATACACATACACAAAAAGGAAAACAATGTATTTCAAATATCATCGAGGCCAATATATCTCACATACTACTATATGCTCATAATCAACAATGAAAAATCTCACTGATATGACAATGTGGTCGAGAAATCTTGAGAGATCCTGTTCGATTGAATCATACACAAACACACACTGATAGTTAAAATTATGTCACAAGATATCGTCTATTGCTATATAGTTGAATGTTGACTTTGTTTAATGAGGGTGTGTACTCTGCCTCCTGCAAGCTTCCACCTCAGACGAACCATATGTCTGTACATATCCTGGAATGTGACGTCATTGTTTAGTAGACCGACCAGATGGAGTTTCGGTTTCCAGCTGCGCTCTTCTGTGGCCATATCTCCTTTATCGATATCGACACATGATTTAGCAAGTCTTGGTTGCGGAGTTGTCCAGCGAACATCATGCTCTTGTTGACTGTCTGACACACTGGTCGAAAATGACATGGACCTAGATTCTCTCTGGCACAAGATGGAATTGCCAGTTGCCTCTTCCTCACGAGATGAATTCAAGCAAGTCTCCGGCTTGAGTTCCCCAGGTTTCTGGCCGGAGTTTCGGGCCGTGTTTGTACTTGTATTTGTACAATCTTCGGTTCCATTCACAACATACTTATGCCTTCGTGATTTTGAATTTTGAGTGTTGAAAATTCCGGAACTGGAATCAAAGGTGTTTCTAGGTGTTTCTATTTGCTCACAACCTTGCGTAATACTGCTTAGTTGAAAGTCCGAACAGCGGAGCAGACGTCTGTGCCTGGTCTTGCGAGCCTGGTCGCCTGCTCGTGCAACAGCCGGGTTCCTTTTGGGCGGTCTGGGCACATGAACTGTCCGTCCAACTGGGCTCCCTCCAGTGGGAATCGATAGCTGTATGGGCGGAATAGCTGGGCTCTCTTCAGGCGATCTGGGCGAGAGAGCCGGTGGCACAACTGGGCTTCCTTCAGGCGGTCTGGGCACATGAATTGTCTGTCCAACTGGGCTCCCTCCAGGCGGTACTGATATATGCATTGGTGGAACAACTGGGCTCTCTTCAGGCGGTCTCGGCACATGGATTGGCCGCACAACTGTGCTTACTTCAAGTGGTCTTGGCATCTGATCTATCGACACCTTCTCTTGAGGCCTTCTGGTCACTTCAACTGGTGACACAACTGGGCTTTCTTCAGACTTTCTGGGCACCTCAGCTGGGCTCGCTCCACGCGTTTTTGGCATCTGATCTGGTGATACAACTGCGGTCTTTTGAGGCAGTCTGTGCACCTGAACTGGAGACACAACCAGGCTCTTTTGAGGCGGTATTAACACATGAATTGGCGACACATTTCTCGCCAATTTCTCGCCCGGGTGCCTCTCTCGAGGTGACCCGGGCACGTGAATTGGCGGCACAATTGTGTTCTCTTGAGGCAGACAGTTCATATGAACTGGAAACACAGCTGGGCTACTTTCATGCGGTTTGGGCACATGAACTGGCGGTATGTTTGGACTCCCTTGAGACGGCTTACGCACGAGAACTGGTGGCACCACTGGTCGTCTACCTGGTGGGATGACCGCGTGCTCACATGTTGACATGTCGGAAGGTTCTTGGGCTATAGGATCCAACTTTCTGAAGTGCTGGAACCGTCTGTGGGTTATGTCGTGCGAGCTGAGGGCGTCATTTAACAAGTTGGCGCGATGTGCTGGAGTCTTGAACTTGAGGACGGGGATGGAGCAGAGATGGGCTACGTCCCCGTCAGAGAGTGACCGCTGACGTCGCAGAGACTGCGTTCGATTTGGCGACGTGGTAACTGACCTTGACTCAGCATGCTCGGGTGTATCGGGATCAAGGCTCACACTAGTAAAAGCATCGGGACATCGAAGCATCTTCTTATCCATGTCGTCCTCTGGTTCAACCTGTTTGAGAACGTTGTCCATCGCTCCAGAAATGATTCTACAAAAACTATATGTATCCCAGTCGGTAAAATTTATATAGGCCTACAAGTTGAATGCACGTATATCTCTTGTGTTGATATATTCAGACTGTCGCAGCACCAAATCACTGATCAGGCAGGTGTGTTTGACTGAAAGGGCACGGCGTACTGGCGTTCGTAGCCGGGGGTTTTGTTGTCCTATAGACTGATATTATGGGCGGTATTTCCCGCAACTGAACTAGATGCCGAACAATTCCAGGAATATATCAGGTACATAAATTAAGACACTAACAACGCTAATTAAATTATGTCTGTCGGGGTACAGCCGTGCCTTGCAGCTGCGTGGACCGAACACTTGTAGGTAGGCGACCGCGGCCTGCTTGTAGACCTGGGCGGTCTTATTTCCTGACAGGAAACCAATTTGCTACATGCCACCTATTATATTGTGACAGGACGCAAATATACCAATGTTCATGTACGGACACTGTTAAACCAATTTGCAATTCCTGCATGCCATCAAAATAATAAATACATTCACAAGAACATACGCAACAACAGGTGCAGTGAAATAAACAAAAGTGAAATTCATTTTTGATTAAATCCTAAACTCATATTTCAAAATGAAAATTTTCACACTTCGGAAACTCTTGGTTTGATATACCAAAACATACCTTGGGTCATTACACTGAGGCGTTTTCCCACTGATTTTTCGGTGAGTCGATTTTTACAGTTTGACGGCCATTTGTAACTTGAATAAAGATGGTAGACCTTGGATCGCTCGAAAGGCCTGAAATGTAGCCCTGAAAGGCCAAAAATGGGGCGAAATAAAGTTTAGATGACCTTGAAATTGACCTAGAATGACCTCGAATGATAAACTTCTAGGTCACCTTTGACCCGAAATATTTAAATTGGCCTCTGCAGACAAAACACATGTAGATACGGCTTACGTTTGTATTATGAGGATATTGGAAATCATATATGTTGGATCTTTTGGTGTCCTTGAACTCGACCTCAGATGACATTGAGGAGTAAATCTCGACCTGACATGTGTTAGTTGGCATGTGCAGACATTAATTTCGAAGACAAGTTTTGCTGATCACCTTGCACTTGATCTCAAGTCTCAAGGTCAAATCAAATTTGAAATGTGTAATTTGTACTCTGCATGCAGATGCAGTGCTTGCAGATGGTGGTGTTTACAGGTTTGTTTTGTGAGCATGAAAGAGCATATAATGTGTTGGATGGTAAATCTCAAGGTCATGTTTGACCTAAAATATGTAAACTGATTTCTGGAGACGAAACGCATGTACATGTATATGGGACTTAGGTTTATGAGCATACGGGAAGTGATATATGTTGGATCCTTTGTTGACCTTGAACTTGACCCCAGATTACCTTGAATGGTAAATCTCAAGGTAGCATTCGACATGAACTATGTGAAATGGCCTCTGCAGACATAATGAATGCAGAGATCTTATGGACAGGTATTACGGGCATATATGTAGAGGATCCTATATGCCACGCCTTGAACAGATATAGTGATAATACATCTCCTGTATCAGTGTAACCACACACATAAAGCCAGATTTTTTGTTAGTCACTAATGTTAACCTACATGAAAGAATATGAATGAGCCCTAGCTTATTTTCATCACGATCAACTCACGATGAACTCGCCAAAATGTCCACATTCTATAACTACTTCTGTGACTCGAGTATTCTCACAATTCGTCGTCATATTTCCGAGCGATTTGTCTCTCAAGTCGAACACTTGACCTTGACCTTGACCTCTGCTAAATTGATAGTCATGTCACTCATGGCCAACAGAGGTTAAGTTTGGAATGACCACAATTTGCAACACAGGACTCACTTATATCCTAAATGACCAAGGTCAAGGTCACCACTAGATGCACACTAAATGACTTCCTATATGCTTATTAGTCAAATCCTAGATGTCCATTTTTCTCTTCATGTTCAATTTATACTTAAACTGGAGTTTTATCTTCCAAATGTTTTGACTGCAATAAACAATATACACATTTTAAGATACTTTACACAAAGTGTACGCCAACAAGAAATGTTATTTCAAAATTGGAGCAAAATTTATAAGACATTCTTGTGGGCAGATGAAGAGCCACAACTATAGCTTATTAGCCCATTTCCATGGGCTGCAATATTTCAAATGTACACCTTGCAGTAAATATTTATCGCTATTTATTTATTTATTGCATACATAAATAAATTGCATACATACGTACATATATCTGGTATACACCACTACAATCACGAGTACACATACAATGAACATGCAATGTATCACAGGAAAACAAGACAAGCCGATGACAGGTATGGGAGGTAACCATAGTAACAAAAAATAACCCTGAACATTTATTCCACAAACGCTCCGAAATTACAGAGTTAAAACTTCAAATCGCTGTGGACAATTAATGAATTTCCTATGACAAAAAAAATTGGATTCACTATCATACATGAACACATAGTGAGTTGCATCAACGTGCCGAATAAATGTGAGCTGGAATTTTGTGCGAATGTGCGAACTGTGCAGACATTTTATGCAACATGACAGATAAAAAGATTTTAAATGTCTCATCTTTAACATCAACAATACAAAAATAACTGCATAGCTAAGGCAGACAAGGGTTAGTTTGTTCAATAGCACGTGTCATCTCCTTACCGAACTGCCACACTAATATAACCCGTTATGAACAAGATAAAACTTGGACTGAGATTGAATGTTCCTCAAGGAAGCATTATAAGTCATCAACTGAGCCATCCATAGGTGGGTTGAATAAACAGAAAATAAAATATCATTCAAATAAACTCACCAAAGGTGGGTCAAATACACGGAAAATAAAACTCTTCTAAAAAAATCAAACAGGAATTAATTCATAAACTGAGTCAATGATAGGTGAGTCAAATAAACAGAAAATAAAAACACTTCCAAAAAAAATTCCCAAAAAATCATTGTTCACATAAGTAAAATGCTTTTCGAAAACGTAAAATGAAACAAAGAAAAAGTATTGAATATACATAAGTATTTCAATGGTTATGGAATATCTGGATAACAATTCTCAGTATTATGAATAAACATCTAGATACATAATAAATGAGATTAAGTACTTGTAATATATTCCGTAATATAACTTGTAAAGTGACATACATAAAATGGTCCAAATATCACTAGTCTTGCGGAACAGAACTATGGACTGAGCAAAGTAATCTCCAAATACATGTATACAATATTGCCATGATCGACACATAATATGTTGTATAGGTTTCAAGTATGCTGTAATGAGAGCGGATAAGTTGGCAATACATCATTTTCAAAGTCAGCACACAGCAAACCTAATAATTGCTTCGTGAACTGCAAAAAATTCCAGAATCAATCTTCGTCTATAATTACGTGTATCAACACTTAGCAACAATATCAATCACATTGGGAACATTTTTTTTCTTCACAGTATAAACTTGTCCATTCTTTGTCTTTTGGAGAATGCACAAACTTTCTACATTTAAAATTGATAGTCTACACACAAATATATCACATATCACTGCAAATATAAATGTCGCGTGGAAGACGAATGTTGTTTACAAGGCATTTTCACATATATCACAGGTAAAAACAATGATCCTGACAACCTATGCAATGTATAGGTACACTTTCGGCATACCAGTGAGAATGATAGTTAAGTCTGACAGCCATTTGTTGGTCATAAGTCAGTCGGTCAGACTGACTAGAATAAGTCATCTGCAGGTCATTTGCTTGATGGTCAGTTGACCGAAAGTCAATTTCTTGAAGGTCAGTCAACTGGCAGTCAATCGAATCACGGTCAATCAATTGAAGTAATTTATTTGAGGTCAGTTGATTCAAGTTAGTCAGTCGGAGGTCAGTTTCTTGAAGTTCAGTTGGTTCAAAGTTAGTTACTTGAAGGTCAAATGGTTCAAGGCCAGCTGAATGGCCTTTTAAGGTCAGTCGGCTGGAGATCAGTTTTTTTAAGGTCAATCGGTTGGAGGTCAGTCTGTTGAAGGTCAGTCAGGTGATGGTCGGTCAGGTGAAGGTCAGTAAATTGTAGGTCAGTCAGTTGAAGGTCAGTCTGTGGTGCCGTAGTTTGGACCAGGCTCCATGACGGGTTTCTCTTCTGTAGAGGCGGTAGAAGGTATTGCTTGTTTGTCTGCAGCATTCTCGGCGTCAGGATTGAGGACGCTCTCAGTGCTGTGCTCTATCTGAGACATGTCGGTGGAGTTCATGGAAGAGCTCAAGGGAGAACACTCCGGCAGAATCGTGTATGGTATTTTTAGACCTGCCGGGCAGCGCTGCGCAAAAAAAAAAGCTTTGGAAAATCGAAGGTCCTGTGGACTTTTTCAACTAAATGTACTTCAGTAAGAGGAGACTATGACATGGCAATGCAGAAATATGAGTATTAGGTGGCTATGGCAATTTTGTGAGAAAAAAAGTGTTTTTGAAAGTACATCTTCTATTTGATGAACTCCC
Organism: Terebella lapidaria; assembly: GCA_949152475.1. Taxonomy (NCBI): domain Eukaryota; kingdom Metazoa; phylum Annelida; class Polychaeta; order Terebellida; family Terebellidae; genus Terebella; species Terebella lapidaria. The sequence goes on from OX424560.1 coordinate 36,899,111, forward strand.
CCGACAAATACATTATTATTGCATGACAAATTGGTATAGTTTGTTCGACATACAAACCTGGAAGCACAGGCAGTTTGATCCTAAAGACACAATGTAAACAACTGCCTGCAAAAACAGAAATGTACCATCATTAAAGGGAATGCAACTCATGCAAGACAAGACATTTACTGTGGAAAAGTACAACTAGGAACACGTACATGGTTCTAAAAATGCGAAGTTATAACTCAACCAGACCTCATCACACCACTCAGACAATCAACAAGAGAACAGAGGTTTTCGTGACACTGAATGTAAAATTGTTTGGTATGACATGTTCGGTATGATCGCTGTTGACTATATGGACGCCCTGCAGTGCTGACACCTACCAGGTAGAGTATGAAACTGACATAGGCTGCGAGAGCAAGGCCTAGCAGGCTGTATACAAGCCAGCGCTGCCCCGGGATCTGTCCCACGTACACCGCGAAAAAGAACAGGTTGATGGCGAACACGACCACTGTTAGTACACTGCCTGTGATGATACTCGGCCTGACATAGGTTATAGAGTAGAGCATTTTCACATGTTGATGGCTGAAAATCTATGTTCATTATTACCAAGATAGGAGGGTGGATCATCTACTGAAGTGGATTATTTCAGTCAAAATGGTATGTCTATCACATTGGTTGAAATTGAAGCTAGACGACTTACAGGCCATTAGCAAAGTCCCTCATGACGAGCTTCGAACTTGTGAAAGTCAGAATCGGCAAGAGGGCAAAGGGCAGCTGTAGACTCATCAGGACGTTCAACAGATCATTCATGCCTGTCAAATCGTCAATTCCCCGGTACACGGCCAGGAAGATCGTGGGGAGGATCGCAATCGACCGTGTGAGTAGCACTCGCTGCCATCGTTTCCACTTGAGATTCAGAAAACCCTGTGTACAGAAACGGGCAATACATGTAACAATAACATGTAGTAGGTTCTGAAGTAACCACATAAGTTTGTATAAATTTAGAAACCTATTACCACGATGTCTTATTACTGCAATTTTTGCTTTTAAAGATCAATGAAAAATCACAAAATAAAAACGGTAAAACGTCTTTGCTTTTCCTTCAATTAAAAAATTGAGCAAACATGGTAAAAGGAAGCTGCAGAAATAGGCACTAGTCCATAGCTATATATTTTTTGTAAATAAACACACCTCCATGACGAATTGTCCTGCATAGGTCCCAGTCATTGTAGAACTCTGTCCGGCTGCTAAGATGCCCACAGCCCAGATATACATCGATGCAGGTCCATACTCACAGCCCAGGAACACGCCCTGTATGCATGGGGTGGGGCAAAATTACATAATATTTTTTTTTGGCATTTATGTCAATCATAAAATGGAGACAAGTTATATTTTTGAGATCTTTGATCTTTGATGTCATAGTTCACACGTAAACAAACTACAGTATATTCAAACTCACGGCTCTGAAAATATCCACTTCAACAGGGCCACTTTCCTGTAGAAGAAAATTTGTTAGTGTAAGATTTGCATAATGATAAATATAACTAGATATCAAGGACTATGATGGACGTATTCTGCTAAAATCATGAAAGCATTTTGTCATACACTGGAACATTCAGCATCAGTGTAGACTGGAGTGGAAAAGTATTGCCAGCTTATAGCACTTACATTGAAGAGTCCAGCATGTGGATTATCGTGTTTGAGACATTCCTCGTACTGAAATAGGTTAATTGAATCACAAATTTTATTTGCACAGTGATGATTAAGCAATATCTTTAATTATTCAGCTCTAATAGCATTATACTAACAGTCCTCATCATGGACATAGTATATCCAACTACAGTTATCAATAGAATACCAACAAGACAAACACATAACCATAGATGTACTCTTAGTGAGTGTACGGACCACGTCTGTGCTGTTCTTGCCGTAGAGACCCTCAGCGAAAACCGAAACGACAAACACGTTGATCAAGAACGACACAAAGAGGGCAATCGTGGCCTCAATGAAGAAATACTTGTTCGCTTCTCTGACTTGTTCCTTCTTGCCTCTATCCACATCACGTGACTGTAACCATGGCAATCAAAAAACAATCAATGACCACGTAAGCATAACACCGCGACGCTAACAGTAACAGTTATATTAACTACACATTTCCGGTCGCCTACGACCGTTTGGGTGTATCCCCCGTAGCCTTATCATCCCTGTTGCCCCAAATATATTACTGATAAGTATGAAAAACTAGAGCAAGGGCTAAAAAAGATTACTAGAGAAATGTAAAATCTTGAGCCACAACTGTTTTGTTTTCCACCAAAATTGCTGCATTGATCTTTCAAGATTATTGAAAGTCGAATTCAAGATCACCTCCAAAATCACTGCATATGGATTTCCATTTCGACATGTTTGACAAAATAACGAAATTACAGCCAGATCAATCTTTCCACCTGAAGTTATATGTCAACCCAGAATAGTTGACAAACCTGGTTCAAAGTTGATATTCAGAGTAAAAATTTACCAAAACTGCATTTCGAGTTGAAGAAATTGGAGCCAGATTGAACTTTTCGCCATGGGTTATATTTTAACTCATAATTTGTGCCAAACTTGGTTTCAAGTTGAAATTCAATGTAAAAGTTGACCAAAACTGCATTTCAAGATGACGAAATTGGAGCCAGATCGAACTTTTCGTCATAAGTTATATTTTAACTCATAATATGTGCCAAACTTGGTTTCAAGTTTAAATTCAAACTAAAAGTTGACCAAAACTGCATTTCAAGATGACAAATTTGGAGCCAGAACGAACTTTTCACCATAACATATATTTTATCTCATGATATGTGCCAAACGTGGTTTCAAGTTGAAATTCAAATTAAAAGTTGACCAAAACTGCATTCCAAGATGACGAAATGGGAGCCAGATCAATGTTTTCACAAAAAGGTCTATTTTCACCTGAAATATGTTTCAAATTAGATTTTAATGTGAAATTCCATTACCTGGTTCAGCTCAATAATAAGCGTTTCCTGTCTTAACTATTTTTTCAGGTAAACTAGACGTCAAGGCCTGAAGATGCCTTGGGGCATTTCGTGTGAGTTCTATTCCCAGCTAACATATACCTAAGAGACCGTGTCTAGAACCATGATGAGTCTGAAACTGTCCGTGGTCAAAGTTTAAGTGACATACCCCGCCCTTAGGCATCTTTGCGTTTCGCTCTATGACGCACCGTTTCCCGAGATACGGCAAACAGGAAGTACTGAGTCAGTGAAAAAAAATTCGACACCAGAAGTCTTCTCGACCCAAGATACCCTCTAGACTAGTTAGTCTAGTACCAGGAGGCCGAAATTAAGCTCCGTTTCGCTCCACGACGCACTGTTTCCGAGATACGGTCAAACAGGAAGTGCCGAGTCGGCGAAAATAAATTCAACACCAGGGGTCGTCTCGACCCGAAATACCCCTAAGCCTAGTTTGTCTTGTGCCAGGAGGCCGAAATTGAGCTCCGTTTCGCTCTACGACGCACCGTTTCCGAGATATGGTGAAACAGGAAGTGCCGAGTCGGCGAAAATAAATTCAACACCAGGGTCGTCTCGACCCAATACCCCCCTAGACTAGTTTGTCTAATGCCAGAAGGCCGGAATTGAGCTCCGTTTCGCTCTAGGACGCACCGTTTCCGAGATACTGCCAAACAGGAAATGCCGAGTCAGCGAAAATAAATTCGACACCAGGGGTCGTCTTGACCCATAATACCCCATAGACTAGTTTGTCTAGTGCCAGAAGGCCGGAATTGAGCTCCGTTTCGCTCTACGACGCACCGTTTCTGAGATACGGCCAAACAGGAAGTGCCGAGTCGGCGAGAATAAATTCGACACCAGGGGTCGTCTCGACCCAAAATACCCCCTAGACTAGTTTGTCTAGTGCCAGAAGGCCGGAATTGAGCTCCGTTTCGCTCTAATACACACCGTTTCCGAGATACGGCCAAACAGGAAGTGCCGAGTCGGTGAAAATAAATTCGACACCAGGGGTCGTCTCGACCCACAATACCCACTAGACTAGTTTTTTCAGTGCCAGAAGGCCGGAATTGAGCTCCGTTCGCTCTAATACGCACCGTTTCCGATATATGACCAAACAGGAAGTTTCGAGTCGGCGAAAAATTGACACCAGGGGTCGTCTCAACCCAAGATACCCCCTAGACTAGTTTGTCTAGTGCCAGAAGGCCGGAATTGAGCTCCGTTTCGCTCTACGGGACACCGCTTCCGAGATACGGCCAAACAGGAAGTTCCGAGTCGGCGAAAAAAAAATTGACACCAGGTGTCGTCTCGACCCAAAATACCCACTAGACTAGTTTGTCTAGTGCGAGAAGGCCGGAATTGAGCTCCGTTTCGCTCTACGATGCACCGTTTCCGAGATACGGCCAAACAGGAAGTGCCGAGTCGGCGAAAATAAATTCGACACCAGGGGTCGTCTCGACCCAAATTACCCCCTAGACTAGTTTGTCTAGTGCCAGAAGGCCGGAATTGAGCTCTGTTTCGCTCTACGAGGCACTGTTTCCGAGATACGGCCAAACAGGAAGTTCCGAGTCGGCGAAAAAAAAATTGACACCAGGTGTCGTCTCGACCCAAAATACCCACTAGCTTAGTTTGTCTAGTGCCAGAAGGCCGGAATTGAGCTCCGTTTCGCTCTACGACACACCGTTTCCGAGATACGGCCAAACAGGAAGTGCCAGAAGGCCGGAATTGAGCTCCGTTTCGCTCTACGACGCACCGTTTCTGAGATACGGCCAAACAGGAAGTGCCGAGTCGGCGAGAATAAATTCGACACCAGGGGTCGTCTCAACCCATAATACCCACTAGACTAGTTTGTCTAGTACCAGAACGCCGGAATTGAGCTCCGTTTCGCTCTAATACGCACCGTTTCCGAGATACGGCCAAACAGGAAGTGCCGAGTCGGCGAAAATAAATTCGACACCAGGGGTCGTCTCGACCCATAATACCCACTAGACTAGTTTGTCTAGTGCCAGAAGGCCGGAATTGAGCTCCGTTTCACTCTAATACGTACCGTTTCCGAGATACGGCCAAACAGGAAGTGCCGAGTGGGCGAAAATAAATTCGACAGAATCGACACCAGGGGTCGTCTCGACCCAAAATACCCCCTAGACTAGTATGTCTAGTGCCAGAAGGCCGGAATTGAGCTCCGTTTCGCTCTACGACGCACCGTTTCCGAGATACGGCCAAACAGGAAGTTCCGAGTCGGCGAAAAAAAATTTGACACCAGGGGTCGTCTCAACCCAAGATACCCTCTAGACTAGTTTGTCTAGTGCCAGGAGGCCGAAATTGAGCTCCGTTTCGCTCTACGACGCACCGTTTCCGAGATACGGCCGAACAGGAAGTGCCGAGTCGGCAAAAAAAAATTCGACACCAGGGGTCGTTTCGACCCAAGATACCCCCTAGACTATTTGTCTAGTGCCAGGAGGCCGAAATTGAGCTCCGTTTCGCTCTACGACGCACCGTTTCCGAGATACGGCCAAACAGGAAGTGCCGAGTCGGCAAAAAAAAAATCGACACCAGGGGTCGTTTCAACCCAAGATACCCTCTAGACTAGTTTGTCTAGTGCCAGGAGGCCGAAATTGAGCTCCGTTTCGCTCTACGATGCACCGTTTCCGAGATATGCATGAAAGCCTCAAGGATGAATCAGCAAAAGTTCTTCCGAGCTCTAGGTCAGAGGTCGTTCGACGGATTGATCCCAAAATCAAAAGGGTTCTTCCCTGGTGGTATTTGAACTCCCATGCATAGAATACTTGCCATTGCATGAATACTTTTTGAGTTATCGATCGGAAACCAAGTCTCAAAATAAACCTTGATTTCATCCTCACGGACCTCACGGACCCCGGAGCCGCCTCCAAAACAATAGGGGTCTTCCATGTAATATTTCTGACCAGTGGTGTAAATTTGGACAAGATCCATTCAGGCGTTCCCGAGTTAATGATCGGAAACCAAAACGGCGGAAAGTAAAAAAAAAAGAAGAAAAAAAAAAAAAAACTAGACGTCAAGGCCTAAAGGCCTTGGAGGCATTTCAGGGTGAAGCATGAAAAAAACAAAATGCTGACATGATAAGTTCCCAATGAGACCGTTTCCGAGATATCGACAGAAACGAAAAATGCCGACTCAGCGAAAAAATTTAAGGTCAAGGTCAAAGGTCATCCATAATACCCTATATACATGTTTGTCTGGGGCGACGAGTCCGAAAATAACATCCGTTTCGCTCTACGATGTACCATTTCCGAGATATCGACGAAAACGAAAAATGCCGACTCAGGGAAAAAATTTAAGGTCAAGGTCAAAGGTCATCCATAATACCCTCAAGACATGTTTGTCTAGGGCGACGAGTCCGAAAATAACGTCCGTTTCGCTCTATGACGCACCGTTTCCGAGATATCGACGAAAACGAAAAATGCCGACTCAGCGAAAAAATTTAAGGTCAAGGTCAATGATCATCAATAATACCCTTAAGACATGTTTGTCTAGGGCGACGAGTCCGAAAATAACGTCCGTTTCGCTCTATGACGCACCGTTTCCGAGATATCGACGAAAACGAAAAATGCCGACTCAGCGAAAAAATTTAAGGTCAAGGTCAAGGTCAAAGGTCATCCATAATACCCTTAAGACATGTTTGTCTAGGGCGACGAGTCCGAAAATAACGTCCGTTTCGCTCTACGACGCACCGTTTCCGAGATATCGACGAATACGAAAAATGCCGACTCAGCAAAAAAAATTAAGGTCAAGGTCAAAGGTCATCCATAATACCCCTAAGACATGTTTGTCTAGGGCGACGAGTCCGAAAATAATGTCCGTTTCGCTCTACGACGCACCGTTTCCGAGATATCGACATAAACGAAAAATGCCGACTCAGCGAAAAAATTTAAGGTCAAGGTCAAAGGTCATCCATAATACCCCTTAGACATGTTTGTCTAGGATGACGAGTCTGAAAATAACGTCTGTTTCGCTCTACGACGCACCGTTTCCGAGATATGCATGAGAGCCTCAAGGATGACTCAGCTAAAATTATTTCGAGCCCTAGGTCAAAGGTCGTTTGACGAATCGGCCTCAAAATCAATAGGCTTCTTCCCTGGTGATATATGAACCTCCATGCAAAGTTCCACAGTCATTGCCATAACACTTTTTGAGTTATCGTGCGGAAACCAGAAACATTGATTCCATCCTCACGGACCTCACGGACCCCGGAGCCGGCTCAAAAACAATAGGCTTCTTCCACACAACATTTCTGACCAGCAGTGAAAATTTGGCGAAGATACATCGAGGCAAACTGAAGTTATCGTGCGGAAACCAAAAAGTGAAAAAAAAAGAAAAAAAAAAAAAAAAAAAAGAAAAAGAAAAAAAAAAAAAAAAAGAAAAAAAAAATTTTGACAAAACCATAAAGGCATTTCTGCTGAAATGCCTTAAAAAACCAGACAAAACCATAAGGGCATTTCGGGCCGAAATGCCCTAATAATAGACTTAACTAGCAAAAATAATGTTAACTTATTTGGTTACAGCCATAAAACCTCTACTGAACAGAACCTTTACCTTGTTGAGCCCAATAAATATTTCTTGTCTTAACTATTTTTGATGTGGCCACTAATAGACTTAACTAGTAAAAATAATGTCAACTTTTTCGGTTACACCCATCAAATCTGTACTGGACAACACCTTTACCTTGTTGAGCTCAATAATAAATGTTTCTCGTCTTAACTATTTATATTCAGGTCAATAATAGACTTAACCAGCAAAAATAATGTTAACTTATTTGGCTAAAGCCACAAAATCTCTACTGGACATAACCTTTACCTTGTTGAGCCCAATAATAAATATATCTTGTCTTAACTATTTTTATTGTGGTCAATAATAGACTTAACCAGTAAAAATAATTTTAACTTATTTGGATACACCCATGGAATTTGTACTGGACGAAACTTTTACCTTGTTGAGCTTAATAATAAATGTTTCTCATTTTAACTATTTTTATTGTGGGAAATAATAGACTTAACTAGTAAAACTAACGTTAACTTATTCAATAATATTGTTCTGTTTTCACCTAAAACATCAGTTCTCTATTCTGAACAAAAATCCATTGCCATTTACTTTCATGATACAGGGTATTGGAGTGAGCACAGATGTCAAAGTGGGTATTTTAAAGGTCGTAATAAGTTAGTCCATTAACTAATTAATATTTATTTGATCATTCTGAAAAACGATAGGTTTCGTGTGACGGTCTTTCTCATCGAGCCTGTGCGATTTCATGATCATTCAATGAAAACTCCCACTCGTAGAGCGTTCACAAGCCATGTGTGTTAAACAGGCTAATTTGAGCACAAAATGTGTCGCCAATCGGCCAATTTGGTCGCTATGGCAACCAAAATCGATTGGTGTCGGGATCTTACCATAAGATGTGTCTGTATAAAAAATTATTAGAATCGGTTAAGATTTGCAACCTGTAGAGCGTTCACAAGAAAATATCTACGGCGGACGCGGCGGCGGCGCGACGGAGACAAATCCATAGTATCCGCCGAACTTCGTTCGGGGGATACAATAACCAGACGTATACCTTGACCAGTGCCGAGTGCAAGTAGATATTGTGCGGCATGATGACGGCTCCAATGATCCCCACAGCTTGGAGTAGTTCTCTTGACCCACAAGACTCACAGTATGGCATAAACATGCCTTTGAGAAGCTCTCCCTGATCGGGAGCTGTCACAACATACTGCAAAATCGATGAACATTCAGTAAAAGCCTTTACACCAGAATGACTCCAGATGTACAACCGATTAAGACTTTATTAGTATTTTTCACTAATTTGACGAAGTTATTTGACTGGTAATGAGAGCAATTGTAGCTAACCTCACCTGGTATCCAAACGTCACGGCCATTACAGTTATCAGCAGCCCGAAGAACGCCTCAAGTTTGCGGAGTCCGTACTTATCCAATAGTAGGAATGTAAATGTGTCGAGTATCGTGATTAAAACTCCTCCATAAAGCGGTATTCTGCGGCAACAAAGAATACAAATTACAATTATCATTGAAACTCATAGAGGCTTCAATACCTTGCAGTAAATTTTTCTTGTCCAATACAATATAAATGTATTATACGAACTTACTTTCCGTTGGACAAAATGTAAAAAGCTATAGCAGTGCCGATTACTTCTTGCATGTCAGATCCTGCAAGAAAGTAAACCCATGGAAACGTTGCTGGATGTATATGCATGTGCTTAATTAGTTGCAGTATAACAGAATCATGCCATCAGAGTATTACCGATGATGGCTATTTCGACCATGAGCCAAAGGATGAGTCTAGGTGCGCGCGGGTAGACGCGATGACTGAGCTCAGCGAGATGTAAGCCCGTGACAACTCCAAGACGCGCAGCCAGTCTCTGCATCAACAGCCCCAGTACCGTCGCCACTAGCAACACCCATAGCAACTGTCACCATGGATACAAGTATATTGAAAACTCAAACATGTATTGAAATAATTTGAATATCAGCTGATGAAAATGAATATCAGCTGATAGTTCACTTGAATACTGTTCGATTTCAATTCATGAACAAGTAACATTGTTTTTATTTTAAAATTGGAAGTATATATACCGGTAAATAAATTATGACTTGTTAGTAAATAAAAATTCACTGATTTTTACTAGCTATCAAATTATATTTGATCATCGATACAAGATCTCTATACAGATGACATCTTGTCATAACTGACCTTGAATTTAGCGACAGCTCCTGATTGTAGATCTGACTCGATGTTTCCGGGATCCAAGTACGCAATACTCATCAAAAAGCCGGGTCCTGTGAACGCCCACAGCTTCCGAAAACTGAAACATGGCTGTGGGGGAATCAGGGGTTGAGAAGAAGGGTTCATTGGTTATTAAAAAGTATATGAACAGTTTTTTAAAAATGTTTTTCAGATCCTGATAAGAGTATATCTACTTGACATGTAGATTCTCGGGAACAAGATATTACTGGGTCCAACATCATTTAGGTATCATGTTGATAATAGAATATATATATATCTGAAAATATAAATATATCGGCCTCTATAATAAAAGATTTCCGTACATATTGATCAGCATCTGGCACTGGGACCTTCTGGTCAAAGTAGGTGGAGGCGACTGTGGTGTTCCCCTGCCGTGGCGCCGCATCAATATCGTCTCCCGTGTCACTGAGAGATGTGAACAGCTCATCATGGTGACCTTCACCTCTCTGATACGTGGAATCTTCCTTGGTATCGGCAGTTGCCATTGTCGGAACAATTCCTCAAACGTCCTCTTCCAAGTGCTGAAAAAAATATAAGAAAACGGAAAATAATAGCTAGATCTAGAGATCTATTTTTTTTACCCAACTAAATTGTGCTGTTTGTTCTTCTGTATTAAGGTAGTTCGCTCCAAACAGTGAGCGAAGGGGGTCAAAGGGTTTTTTAAAAATAAATACCTGATCAACATAACCTAGAGCTTCAAAATGATATATTTTATAGAGTAACTGTTCAGCATCCTAAACCTGAAAAGAAAACTAGACGTCAAGGCCTGAAGATGCCTTGGGGCATTTCGTGTGAGTGCTATTCCTACCTAACATATACCTAAGAGACCGCGTCTAGAACCATGATGATTCTGAACTGTCCGTGGTCAAAGTTTAAGTAACATACATGTACCCTGCCCTTAGGCATCTTTGCGTTTCGCTCTACGACGGACTGTTTCTGAGATACGGCAAACAGGAAGTGCTGAGTCGGCGAAAAAAAAATCGACACCAGAAGTCGTCTCGACCCAAGATACCCTCTAGACTAGTTAGCCTAGTGCCAGAAGGCCGAAATTAAGCTCCGTTTCGCTGTACGACGCACCATTTCCATGATACAGCCAAACAGGAAGTGCTGAGTCGTTGAAAAAAAAATTTGACACCAGAAGACGTCTCGGCCCAAGATACCCTCTAGTTTGTCTAGTACCAGAAGGCCGGAATTGAGCTCCGTTTCGCTCTACGACTCACCGTTTCCGAGATAAGGCCAAACAGGAAGTGCCGAGTCGGAGAAAATAAATTCGACACCAGGTGTCGTCTCGACCGAAAATATCCACTAGGCTAGTTTGTCTAGTACCGGAAGGCCGGAATTGAGCTCCATTTCGCTCTATGACTCACCGTTTCCGAGATACGGCCAAACAGGAAGTACCGAGTCGGAGAAAATAAATTCAACACCAGGGGTTGTCTCGACCCAAAATACCCATAAGCCTAGTTTGTCTAGTGCGAAGAGGCCAGAATTGAGCTCCGTTTCGCTCTACGACGCACCATTTCCGTGATACGGCCAAACAGGAAGTGCTGAGTCCGCGAAAATAAATTCGACACCAGGAGTCGTCTCGACCGAAACTACCCACTAGACTAGTTTGTCTAGTACTAGAAGGCCGGAATTGAGCTCCGTTTCGCTCTACGACTCACCGTTTCCGAGATACGGCCAAACAGGAAGTGCCGAGTCGGAGAAAATTAATTCGACACCAGGGGTTGTCTCGACCCAAAATACCCATAAGCCTAGTTTGTCTACCAGAAGGCCGGAATTGAGCTCCATTTCGCTCTACGACACACCGTTTCCGAGATACGGCCAAACAGGAAGTGCCGAGTCGCGAAAAAAAATTCGACACCAGGGGTCGTTTCGACCCAGGATACCCACTAGACTAGTTTGTCTAGTGCCAGGAGGCCGGAATTGAGCTTCGTTTCCCTGTATGATGCACCGTTTCCGAGATACGGCCAAACAGAAAGTGCCGATTCGGCGAAAAAAAAAATCGACACCAGGGGTTGTCTCGACCCAAAATACCCATAAGCCTAGTTTGTCTAGTGCCAGGAGGCCGGAATTGAGCTCCGTTTCACTCTATGACGCACCATTTCCGAGATACAGCCGAACAGGAAGTGCATTCGACACCAGGGGTCGTCTCGACCCAAAATACCCACTAGACTAGTTTGTCTAGTGCCAAAAAGACCGGAATTGAGCTCCGTTTTGCTCTACGACGCACCGTTTCCGAGATACGGCCAAACAGAAAGTGCTGAGTCGGCGAAAATAAATTTGACACCAGGAGTCGTCTCGACCCAAAATACCCACTAGACTAGTTCTCTAGTGCCAAGAGGCCAGAATTGAGCTCCGTTTCGCTCTACGACGCACCATTCCCGAGATACGGCCAAACAGGAAGTGCTGAGTCCGTGAAAATAAATTCGACACCAGGGGTCGTCTCGACCGAAAATACCCACTAAACTAGTTTGTCTAGTACCAGAAGGCCGGAATTGAGCTTCGTTTCACTCTACGACGCACCGTTTCCAAGATACGGCCAAACAGGAAGTGCCGAGTCGGAGAAAATAAATTTGACACCAGGGGTCGTCTCGACCCAAAATACCCCCTAGACTAGTTTGTCCAGTACCAGAAGGCCGGAATTGAGCTCCATTTCGCTCTACGACACACCGTTTCCGAGATACGGCCAAACAGGAAGTGCCGAGTCGCGAAAAAAAATTCGACACCAGGGGTCGTTTCGACCCAGGATACCCACTAGACTAGTTTGTCTAGTGCCAGGAGGCCGGAATTGAGCTTCGTTTCCCTGTATGATGCACCGTTTCCGAGATACGGCCAAACAGGAAGTGCCGATTCGGCGAAAAAAAAAATCGACACCAGGGGTTGTCTCGACCCAAAATACCCATAAGCCTAGTTTGTCTAGTGCCAGGAGGCCGGAATTGAGCTCCGTTTCGCTCTATGACGCACCATTTCCGAGATACGGCCGAACAGGAAGTGCATTCGACACCAGGGGTCGTCTCGACCCAAAATACCCACTAGACTAGTTTGTCTAGTGCCAAAAGGCCGGAATTGAGCTCCGTTTTGCTCTACGACGCACCGTTTCCGAGATACCGCCAAACAGGAAGTGCCGAGTCGGCGAAAAAAAATTCGACACCAGGGGTCGTCTCGACCCAAGATACCCACTAGACTAGTTTCTCTAGGGCCTGGAGGCCGAAATTGAGCTCCGTTTCGCTCTACGACGCACCGTTTCTGAGATACGGCCAAACAGGAAGTGCCGAGTTGGCGAAAGTAAATTCGACACCAGGGGGCGTCTCGACTCAAAATACCCACTAGACTAGTTTGTCTAGTGCCAGAAGGCCGGAATTGAGCTCCGTTTCGCACTACGACGCACCGTTTCCGAGATACGGCCAAACAGGAAGTGCCGAGTCGGCGAAAAAAAAATCGACACCAGGGGTCGTCTCGTTCCAAGATACCCACTAGACTAGTTTGTCTAGGCCCAGGAGCCCGAAATTGAGCTCCGTTTCGCTCTTCGAAGCACCGTTTCCGAGATACGGCCAAACAGGAAGTGCTGAGTCGGCGAAAAAAAATTCAACACTAGGGGTCGTTTCGACCCCCTAGACTAGTTCGTCTAGTGCCAAGAGGCCGAAATTGAGCTCCGTTTCGCTCTACGACGCACCGTTTCCGAGATATGCATGAAAGCCTCAAGGATGAATCAGCAAAAATTCTTCCGAGCTCTAGGTCAAAGGTCGTTCGACGGATTGATCCCAAAATCGATAGGGTTCTTCCTTGGTGATATATGAACTCCCATGCAAAGAATACTTGCCATTGCATGAATTCTTTTTGAGTTATCGCTCGGAAACCAAGTCTCAAAATCAACCTTGATTTCATCCTCACGGACCTCACGGACCCCGGAGCTGCCTCCAAAACAATAGGGGTCTTCCATGTAATATTTCTGACCAGTGGTGTAAATTTGGACAAGATCCATTCAGGCGTTCCCGAGTTATTGATCGGAAACCAAAACGGCGGAAAGTAAAAAAAATTAGCCCAAGGGCTAAGAAAGGTTACCGGACAATATACATTTTAGATATTAGCCTTTTGTCCAGTGACCTTGAAAATAAAGTCACTGACAAATTCAAGGCCATGAAATTTTCAACAAATATATCACTTCTAGTATATCCACAATAAATTCTTAAGCTGTAAAGTCGATAATAAGTGAGACATTAGCCATTCTGTGATGTGACCTTGAAAATGAGGTCAAAGTTCAAGTTCAAGGTTATGAAAATATTCAGTATATATCATTCCTCTATATTCGCAATTGATTCCTATGCTGTAAATGTAAGTACCAATCTATTACCACCAATACAATCAGATTTTGATGATGCCAATAAGAAACGTAAAATACTACATTTTGCAATAGAAACAAACCCCGACCAAATAGTTTATCCAAAGACACACTGGCATCTTCACGGCCAGACAATGTGTTAAATGTAGTTGTTTCTACTGTACACCAGATGGAATCAGTATACAACTGCCCAACAACCTATGCAAATAATTTAGAAATCCGAATCTAACCCCATGGAATAGATAGGTACATGACAAGTACAAAAGTACCCAATCACAAGCCCGAAGGCTACTGAGTTGATGGTATCCTCGGGGACAGATTTAACGTCCGCCAGCAGTGACACCAACTCAGTGGTATAAATGTAAGTATCAATCTATTACCACCAATACAATCAAATTTTGATGATGCCAATAAGAAAGGTAAAATACAACATTTTGCAATAGAAACAAAGCCCGACCAAATAGTTTATCCAAAGACACACTGGCGTCATCAGGGGCAGATGTAAAGATGATAATAAGCGACATATTAGCCATTTTGTTCTCTGACCTTGAAAATGAGATCAAAGGTCAAATTCTAGATCACCAAAATATTCAGCATACATCATTTCCTATATGTTCACTATGGACCCCTAAGCTGTAAATTTGATAATAAGCTTGATAATAAGAGATATAAGCCATTTTGTATTCTGACCTTGAAAATAAAATGACTAACCTTGAAATTTAGGTCAAGGGTCAAATTCAAGGTCACTAGAATATTCAGCATATATCATTTCCTATATGTTCACAATTGATTCCTAAGCTGCAAAACATCGCTAATAAGCAAGATATTGGCCATTTCGTCCTGTGACCTTGAAAATGAGGTCAAAGGTCAAATTCAAGGTCACGAGAATATTCAGCATATATCATTTCCTATATGTTCACAATTGATTCCTAAGCCGTGAAGTCGATAATAAGCGAGATATTAGCAATTTTGTCCTGTGACCTTGGAAATGAGGTCAAAGGTCAAATTCAAGGTCACGAGAATATTCAGCATATATCATTTCCTATATGTTCACAATTGATTCCTAAGCTGTAAAGTCGATAATAAGCGAGATATTAGCCATTTTGTCTTGTGACCTTGAAAATGAGGCCAAAGGTCAAATTCAAGGTCACGAGAATATTCAGCATATATCATTTCCTATATGTTCACAATGGATTCCTAAGCTGTGAAGTCGATAATAAGCGAGATATTAGCCATTTTGTCCTGTGACCTTGAAAATGAGGTCAAAGGTCAAATTCAAGGTCACGAGAATATTCAGCATATATCATTTCCTATATGTCCACAATGTCGATTGATATGTCGAGTGATTCAAGCGCAACGAAATTTATACATGTCACAGAAGTACATATGAGGAGTGTTATGCATCAATAAGAAAAAAAGTTACTGAACAGATTTTGAGAAAACGACCATCAAAGTCCAAAATTAGCCATTTTCGACGAGAACGGCCGCTACAGTACTGATTTCGCAAAACCTCACTAGCCATGCGAATGCTACATGCTAAATGCTAGGCCATGCGATTACGTGCGACTTGATGCTAGCATCAAATCGCATGGTGCGACCAGTGGGCGCAATGCCATCGCATCAGGCGGCCGTCTTAGTTGAACAGGCGAGCATTGTCTCGCACAGATGCGCGCATCCTTTATTTCGGATGCAAATACTGACTTTAATATGAACTGAAATGAAACACTGCATTTTCCCATACGATCTACATGATACAGACTGTTTATAAACCACTCGACCATGTGTTTGCGAGCATATGCGAGCATATAATGGCCTTCACAAAAAATGCGAAATGCGAAATGCTTTTAGTGCACCACAGTGCCAAGAAGCAATGCTAGCATCGAGGGATGCTCGCATACACAATGCTAGCATCAAATCGCATGATGCTACGTCAGGCGAAGTTGGGCGAACACGTGCTAAATGCCAGGTGTCCCATGCTGGCATTTTGGTGAGGTTTTGCGAAATCAGTACTGTATGACCTTGAAACCAAGGTCAGAGGTCAAATTCAAGGTCACGAGAATATTCAGCATATATCATTTCCTATATGTCCACAATTGATTCCTAGTCTCTAATCTCAATATTAAGTGAGATATTAGGCTTAATGTGTCCCATTATAAAGCATAGGAGAATTTAACATGGGAAAGTCCCGTTTGGGCCGAGTTTGGGCCAAAATGGCCCACTTCAAGCGATTCAATCGCGACGAAATTTATAGACATCATAGGAGTACATATGAGGAGTGTTATGTATCAAAAAGAAAAAAAGTTACTGAACAGATTTTGAGAAAATGGCCGCCAAAGTCCAAAATTGGCCGATTTTCGACAAAAACGGCCGCCATTTTGAAAAAATTGCGAAAATCAAAAAACTAAAAAATACCTCCTTCTTGAATTATTTTTGTGCATTCTTGTGCAAAATTTCAGAAAGATTGGTCCGTAAACAAAAAAGATAAAAATGTGGACGACGCCGACGCCGGACGCCGGACGCAACGCCATGCCAATAGGTTAGCGGACCAAAGGTCCGGTAACCTAAAAAAAGAAAAAAAAAAAAAAAAAATTAGGCCAAGGGCCAAAGATAGGTTACCGGACAATGTTATTAAGCATATATCATGTCCACAGTTGATTGCTAAGCTGTAAGTTCAATAATCAGAGAGATATTAGCAATTTTATGCTGTAGCCTTGAAAATGAAGGGGCAAAGGTCAAATTCAAGGTCATCAAAATATTCAGTGTATATCATTTTCTATATCATGTATATCATGTCCACAATTGATTCCCAAGCCATACAGTCAATAGAGGAGCAACATATGAGCCAGTTTGTCCTTGGACCTTGGAAATGAGGTCAGAGGTCAAATTCAAGGTCACGAGAATATTCAGCATATATCATTTCCTATATGTCCACAATTGATTCCTAAGCTGTAAAATCGATAATAAGTGAGATATTAGCCATTTTGTCCTGTGACCTTGAAAATGAGGTCAAAAGTCAAATTCAAGGTCAGGACAATAATCTGCATACATCATTTCCTATATGTTCATAATTGATTGCTAAGCTGTAAAGTCGATAACCAGCGAGATATTACCCATTTTGTCCTGTGACCTTGAAAATGAGGTCGAAGGTCAAATCAAGGTCATCAGAATATTCAGCATATATCATTTCCTATATGTCCACAATTGATTCCTAAGCTGTAGAGTCGATAATAAGCGAGATATAAGCCATTTTGTGCTCTGACCTTGAAAGTGAGGTCAGAGGTCAAATTCAAGGTCACGAGAATATTCAGCATATATCATTTCCTATAGGTCCACAATTGATTCCTAGTCTCTAATCTCAATATCAAGTGAGATATTAGGCATAATGTGTCCCATTATAAAGCATAGGAGAATTTAACATGGGAAAGTCCCTTTTGAGCTGAGTTTGGGCCAAAATGGCCCACTTCGAGCGATTCAAGCGCAACGAAATTTATAGATATCATAGGAGTACATATGAGGAGTGTTATTTATCAAAAGGAAAAAAAGTTACTGAACAGATTTTGAGAAAATGGCTGCCAAAGTCCAAAATCAGGCATTTTTCGTCGAAAACGGCCGCCATTTTGAAAAAAATGCGAAAATCAAAAAACTAAAAAATACCTCCTTCTTGAATTATTTTTAAGTATTTTTGTGCAAAATTTCAGAAAAATTCGCCTGTAAACAAAAAAGATAAAAATGTGGACGACAACGGACGACGACGGACGCAACGCCATGCCAATAGGTTATCGGACCATAGGTCCGGTAACCTAAAAAACCAGACAAAACCATAAGGGCATTTCAGGCCGAAATGCCCTAATAAGGGGTCACCGTATCCGTTCGCATGGAAAACACGATGCAAGATGTGAATATGGACAAAAGGATGTGCAAAAATGCCAGAATTTATGTCATTTTAGGTAAATATGTGTGATTTTGATCGGATATGTCGAAGAAACGAGCATGGTGACCCCTTATTTTCTTTTCAGTATTAGGATGCTGATCATTTACTCTATAAAATAATGTCATTTTGAAGAGATAATATTCAACAAATGACTTTTAAATTTTGACTCTCCGTTAGCTCAGTGTTTGTAGCGGACTACGTTAGAGAGGTGCGAGACGGATGGATGTTCTCAGTGGACGAGTCATATCACAGGCAGTACAATGGGACTGCATTGAATATCCACTACATGTATGTACATTTGTTTTATCTGTATATCCACGGTCTTGTATGGGGACTGGACAAGTCAGCTCAGGGATAACTCGGCCAGGAGAGCTCGGCCCAGGCTGGACAACTCGGCCAGGACAAGTCGCCCAGCTCGTCCCGCTGATTGGACAATTCATCCCGCTGATTGTACGGTTGATCTGAAACGCTCAGGGGTCACAGGGGTCCGCTGGAGGCGGGGCATTAGCGTTCAATGAGACAGCCTGGTCCTACTGTCAGACTGTAGCTGAGTCGACTAGGCAATATGACTGAATTGCAATCACAAATGCATCTGACAGATCATTTCAAGGCATTTCGGCAGAAATTTATGTGATTGTTTTATAACCACACCATATACATAGTCTTTACGCAATTTACACAATCTCAGTCACGGTCAATGAACAGTATATTTGGGTTAAGGATGTGTTTAATAGAACTAAGAAATCTGCTCACCCTATCCAATATCTACTTGGCAATCAGTGTCAACCGACCATGGAGACAATAGTTAGATTGTAGACTACTTGATTATTACCGGTGCACTCAAGTGTGTAAGCTCCACTATTATAGGTTTTCTTTGTTTAGGATGGAATATGCGCAAGATATATAATGTTATATATTTTTTAAAGTTATCTATTATTTCTTAATTTTCATATTTTTCCTCCCATATTTATAAGTTTACTGAAATTTCCGCATATAACGGCCTATACCTGCATGTTGTTTGAATTATAGATAAATAATAAAGACACTCAACACTCTGTATATATCGTATTTATTATTTATAAGTATACCTCGATTACAAAATATTCTTGAATAGTGGATATGTATCTTATTTATTATTTGTAAGTAAATATCATTTGAAAATATATGACTATTCTGCAATCGTTGAGCGCGATCACTAAAGGTCTTCACTCAGTAATTGAACCATAACATCGCGGTCCGAGCTTAAGTGAGCGGTGGGCCGACTTGTCTCATCAGCCTGGGCCGAGTGGTCCATTGCATTTAGCCGAGCTGTCTTTTCCGGGCCGACTTGTCCAGGTCCGAGTTGTCTTTGGGCCGAGCTGTCATGCAGTCGTCTTGTATGCATGTACATATGTTGTGCAACATATTTATGAAAATTGAAAGTTTTCGAACACATTTTATCAAACTTATTCTATTGAATTATATAGATACTAGATATCTAACAGGGGATGCAAATTATATGTTATTGCAGCTTTGTTTGGTGTTTATTGTGAATTTATTCAATTTCAATACTGAATTGTATTCGTTGTCCACATTTTTTCAACATTTTCTAATGTTTTACATAATAGTACAACCTATTGATAAAGATTACAGCCAAAAAAAATAAAAAATTAGGCCAAGGGCCAAAGATAGGTTACCGGACAATGTTTAATATTTTAGGTGTTATCCAGGTCACTGGTTGAATTCAAGGTCAAGAGAATATTCAGCATATATAACATTAAGCATATATCATGTCCACAGTTGATTGCTAAGCTGTAAGTTCAATAATCAGAGAGATATTAGCAATTTTATGCTGTAGCCTTGAAAATGAAGGGGCGAAGGTCAAATTCAAGGTCATCAAAATATTCAGTGTATATCATTTTCTATATCATGTATATCATGTCCACAATTGATTCCCAAGCCATACAGTCAATAGAGGAGCAAGATATGAGCCAGTTTGTCCTTGGACCTTAGAAATGAGGTCAGAGGTCAAATTCAAGGTCACGAGAATATTCAGCATATAGCATTTCCTATATGTCCACAATTGATTCCTAAGCTGTAAAAACGATAATAAGTGAGATATTAGCCATTTTGTCCTGTGACCTTGAAAATGAGGTCAAAGGTCAAATTCAAGGTCACGAGAATATTCAGCATATATCATTTCCTATATGTCCACAATTGATTCCTAAGCTGTAGAGTCGATAATAAGCGAGATATAAGCCATTTTGTGCTCTGACCTTGAAACTGAGGTCAGAGGTCAAATTCAAGGTCATGAGAATATTCAGAATATATCATTTCCTATATGTCCACAATTGATTCCTAAGCTGTAGAGTCGATAATAAGCGAGATATAAGCCATTCTGTGCTCTGACCTTAAAAGTGAGGTCAGAGGTCAAATTCAAGGTCACGAGAATATTCAGCATATATCATTTCCTATAGGTCCACAATTGATTCCTAGTCTCTAATCTCAATATCAAGTGAGATATTAGGCATAATGTGTCCCATTATAAAGCATAGGAGAATTTAACATGGGAAAGTCCCATTTGAGCCGAGTTTGGGCCAAAATGGCCCACTTCGAGCGATTCAAGCGCAACGAAATTTATAGACATCATAGGAGTACATATGAGGAGTGTTATTTATCAAAAAGAAAAAAAGTTACGGAACAGATTTTGAGAAAATGGCCGGCAAAGTCCAAAATCAGGCATTTTTCGTCGAAAACGGCCGCCATTTTGAAAAAAAATGCGAAAATCAAAAAACTAAAAATTAGGCCAAGGGCCAAAGATAGGTTACCGGACAATGTTTAATATTTTAGGTGTTAGCCAGGTCACTGGTTGAATTCAAGGTCAAGAGAATATTCAGCATATATAACATTAAGCATATATCATGTCCACAGTTGATTGCTAAGCTGTAAGTTCAATAATCAGAGAGATATTAGCAATTTTATGCTGTAGCCTTGAAAATGAAGGGGTAAAGGTCAAATTCAAGGTCATCAAAATATTCAGTGTATATCATTTTCTATATCATGTATATCATGTCCACAATTGATTCCCAAGCCATACAGTCAATAGAGGAGCAAGATATGAGCCAGTTTGTCCTTGGACCTTGGAAATGAGGTCAGAGGTCAAATTCAAGGTCACGAGAATATTCAGCATATATCATTTCCTATATGTCCACAATTGATTCCTAAGCTGTAAAATCGATAATAAGTGAGATATTAGCCATTTTGTCCTGTGACCTTGAAAATGAGGTCAAAGGTCAAATTCAAGGTCATGACAATAATCTGCATATATCATTTCCTATATGTTCATAATTGATTGCTAAGCTGTAAAGTCGATAATAAGCGAGATATAAGCCATTTTGTCCTGTGACCTTGAAAATGAGGTCGAAGGTCAAATTCAAGGTCATCAGAATATTCAGCATATATCATTTCCTATATGTCCACAATTGATTCCCAAGCTGTAGAGTTGATAATAAGCGAGATATAAGCCATTTTGTGCTCTGACCTTGAAACTGAGGTCAGAGGTCAAATTCAAGGTCACGAGAATATTCAGAATATATCATTTCCTATATGTCCACCATTGATTCCTAAGCTGTAGAGTCGATAATAAGCGAGATATAAGCCATTTTGTGCTCTGACCTTGAAAGTGAGGTCAGAGGTCAAATTCAAGGTCACGAGAATATTCAGCATATATCATTTCCTATAGGTCCACAATTGATTCCTAGTCTCTAATCTCAATATCAAGTGAGATATTAGGCATAATGTGTCCCATTATAAAGCATAGGAGAATTTAACATGGAAAAGTCCCATTTGAGCCGAGTTTGGGCCAAAATGGCCCACTTCGAGCGATTCAAGCGCAACGAAATTTATAGACATCATAGGAGTACATATGAGGAGTGTTATTTATCAAAAAGAAAAAAAGTTACTGAACAGATTTTGAGAAAATGGCCGCCAAAGTCCAAAATCAGGCATTTTTCGTCGAAAATGGTCGCCATTTTGAAAAAAATGCGAAAATCAAAAAACTAAAAAATACCTCCTTCTTGAATTATTTTTAAGTATTTTTGTGCAAAATTTCAGAAAAATTCGCCTGTAAACAAAAAAGATAAAAATGTGGACGACGACGACGACGGACGACGACGGACGACGACGGACGACGGACGACGGACGCAACGCCATGCCAATAGGTTATCGGACCATAGGTCCGGTAACCTAAAAATACCTCCTTCTGAATTATTTTTACGTATTTTTGTGCAAAATTTCAGAAAAATTCGCCTGTAAACAAAAAAGATAAAAATGTGGACGACGACGACGGACGACGGACGCAACGCCATGCCAATAGGTTATCGGACCATAGGTCCGGTAACCTAAAAACCCAACAAAACTTTGAAAGTTTCAACAACAGCTTTTTGTAAGTTGAGACTGATTGAGAACTTTCCAAATAAGGGAGGGAGGGGGTGAGAAGGGGGGGGGGGGGGGGGGGGGGGGGGGAGGCGGGGGAATGCGCCCTAACAATTCAATCACCCCCCCCCCCCCTCTCATCTCCCCCCCCCCCCCCCCCCACACACACACACACACACCACAGAGATCCGCCCCTGAGTCTGAGAAAAAAAGTCACAATCATGACCCATGGCCATGACCAGCGGAGATATCAGACGATCGTGATTTTATACCGTACACCAATAGAAACAAGACTAGCCTATGAATTCATGATGTTATCTGATTGATGGCCTGTTATCATCAGCTGATTTCTTGAAGTGATCAGCTGACACAGCTTGGTTACGACGTGTGCAACATTGCAAGCATTTTCGGAAAATGCAAATCTGAAGATTGTTGAACATGCTATTCCACCATCGCAAGTTTGCGGTTGATGAAATTTGATCAACTGCCGCAAAACTAAAGAGTGTAGTAGATCTAGAGTAATTTAGTGAAACCCAACTTGTCAGTGTAGAATAAAACAGTTTGTGAATGTGAAGAGGTCGATGTAAGTAGCTAAGGAATGTTTTTCAGTTCTTTCTTCAAATTCCGAACTGGTTCAATTTCTGAAATTGTACCACTATGCAAATTTATGGCGCTCTCTATTTTGCGGATGCAACTTGGGACATATTTCGGATGCTTGCAGTTCTCCAAACTCATGTCCACATAAACAACCCATGATGGTGTATTTCACGTTAAACCATACTCGCATTGTTCTCACGGGTGTTTAATAAATGCTGTATGTTGGTTAACCACAGCCAATCACGGCTCAGTACATGTCTGTATTATTTAAAGGGGCTGCCGCCTTCGACCGTACATGTTGAATGACCCCCTGTTTGTCGGGGTTTCTTTATTTCTGGTCACAGAACGGATTGTGTAACATTAAGCCCTACAACAGATTGGTTTTCAGCTATATGCAAGCTCTAATAAAAATTAACCTGTAAGCAGTATACTTTTTCACCACAATAGAAATCTTACCATGGTATTAACATTCTAAGGTGCAAATACGCCCCAGCGTCCGGCAATGGATCAAATATCAACAGTAAATCTATATTAATTATGACGTGGTGGGCTGCGCGGCAGCGTCAATAATGACACCACGGTTATGGTGCTGCAGTGCGGGATGGTTAATATACGGTATATACCCCATTACTGGAGTGTCATTGCCCGCACCATAACCGCGGTGGCACTACTCAACCACGTCATAATGCTACACTTACAAAAAGACTATTGTAACATTTGGCAGTTGCTGTACCGATAATAAACTGATTTACATTTAATAAAATTAGGCTACTTCTAATTAAAACAAAATGGATATACCTTACTCTAGCTCGTATCCAGATCACTGGGAATCCCGAGTATAGGCCCTTATTGTGAATGCACGAATATTAAGTACATAGGCCTAAATACAACATGCATCCGATTCTCTACAGTCCCTATTAGATTTTGATATAGTTCTACGTCCCCAGCAAAATCACCAATGAAATGTCATGTTCTATCATAGACATAGCTCTCTTCTATGTCTATGGTTCTATGAATACCATAGAATGAATGAATAAACTGTGTACTTTCTGTGGAGTATAAAGGCTAAATCGGGACAAGAATCCGCTTGGGTCAATGAGGCGGAGGATGATATGAAACACACACAGCACAGAGCAGGCGAGCACCGACCATAGACATTCACGGGATAAGCGATAGGCCTAGATACGTGCTCGGTACTGAGGCAAGTAATGGTCACCCTAGGTCACCCTCTTATTTGCCCGATATCGTTATCTCTATTGGCAAATGATACAATAGGTAGGTGAAAAATTAATCCCATGCATATATCATTACATTTGAATTCACATCCAAAAGATCCACTCACTACTTATGGCGGTTCTTGTGTCACTGCTGGTTTTTTTTCTTTTAAGAGAAGGTCACAGATCTGCGTAGATCTATATATGTTCATCATTTCTTTTACTCATTTGTACTTGTCTATTTTCTCTTTACTTTATGTATACTAGTTATTGAATTCAAGCACAGATGTGTAATTAAGTTGAATGGCCCTTTAGATTATATCATAGAACGGATCTATTACCACCTATTGGTGGTAGTGGTACACTATTTGGGATCATTTTAAAAAAAAATTCATGAGGACCTCGATGGAAACAAGTCCCTTATTTACACTTTTACCATTGTATTTTACAACTGGTATTTGATGTATTCTGTGTACCAATCAATCAATCTGCGCCTGGTTCTATACCGGTTCAGCCAAATAAACAAAAACAATCGTTATTGATATTGTATCATCCCATGACGTTATATCGTAATTCTGGATCATACCAGGATGATTGCTACTAAATACGAGGGATCTTATTTCGGGATGATTTCGGAATGAAGGCCTATACTGCGGATAGGAATAGATTCGTACAAAATTTACTTGAACCTAAATTTTAGGATATACGTTCTCAACTTCGGAACTCAACTTTGTAAATCTGGAAATTCCAAATTTAAAAAGTTAAAGCTGCTGCCTTCGAATGTGTGCAATATTTTTTTCAAAACTAAATTTTTGTGCAACACATCTAATGCAAGATAACAAACGGTGTGCTCAATGATTTGGACCATTACAATCGTCTGAGTTGTCTATTCATCGGTTTTATTACACATTTTATACCGGTTTTGTATATAAACAAACGAAGTGTACCCATCAAACCCAAATGTAAACAAATGCTCAAATCGCACTTGAAAGTCCACTTCGAGTACATTTTCCAGTTCGTATGTGCATACATATTGTAGTTATGAGAAAATAATCAGTGATATGCCATGATGTACGTGAAATTGTCAGTCCATCTTGCACTTCTATGCTTTGTTTACATCTGCGTGTGATGGATACAGTTCCTCTATTTACGCGAGAACCGCCTGTTCAAATGAGCAAAATTTCACAGAGGACTGGTCATTATATTTGATGTGAGTATGTCTCATTCAGTTATTTTAGCATGTTTAATATGAAATATAGTTTTCAAAAAATATTGACTGGTTTCGAAGGCAGCTGCTTTAACATTGAATCAGATATTAATTAATATTCTCAGAACAGTTAGGCATGCGACCTAAGTCACCAATATTTTTGCCCTACCATGCGGGGTGGAGTGGGGAGGAAGTTGCCGACGCCACGCATCATTTTTTACGTCCGGTATCTGTCCGGGTCCTGTATTGATAAATTACATGATTCAGGCAGTGCCAAGAAAAGGTGTCTGCTTCATTCGCCGGCGACATTTAAGCTACAAATGCGGAGAAAAACAGCACTTATTACCGGTGGAAACGCGTAAGATTCTTACTCGGAATAGTTTTATGATATAAATATCAGAATTACGATCAACGGGTCAATTACCATTCACCATTAATGCCGTTACAAAAGTGAAAATATTCTTCTACACTCATTATCGCTCACTTGTTCAATACACTGCACTACAGTCTTTGCACACACCCACACATAATTTTTTTATGACAACAGTGACGGTGATGGATGCTCTTTAAAAAGTTTTGTCTATTGACTTATATCATATGTACATGCAGCCCAAGCGACGCAGAGCTCCGCGTTGCTTGGGCTGATGTACATGTAAATATAATACTGGCTTACAATGCAGAATCAATGGTCTGTGAATCACATAAACTGCCTTGGCGACGTATTTCAGCAAGAAACAATCAAATATAGTTGAAGTTGTACATCATACATGATTGCGAACACGTGTTACTCCAAATTCACGTTTATATGCGGGCCTCATTTTCATGATAGTTCCGCAACAAGGTTCAGCATCAGTTTACAAATGTTTTACTACATATATCACACAGTGGTATTGGGCTGGCAGTGGCTGAAAAGCTGCTAAGTTGGGACAGCTCACTGAGGATATGTCTGGCTTGTCGCAATGAATCCAAAGCTGAGGCGGCACGGAGGTGCCTGATTGGACGGTCTCCAGGCGCGGATGTTAGTATCGTCATCGTTGACATTGGCCATTTGGAATCTGTGTATAAGGCGGCTCACATCATCAAACAAAGGTGGGTAGATTCCAAGAGCTCTATGGAACTTTCAATTAGAGTAGGTTACAATTTATGTATTTGTGAATCTTGGTACTTGTGCGATCCCTCAATAATTTGAGAATGTCTGTATGTTTTGTCAGTCACAATTACATTTGTTGGTTGTAACTGTGGGACTAATACTTCTAAAATTATTGTACTACTTTTATGACTACCCATGTACTAGTGTTCAAGAAACAATGAACTCAATATATATATATATTGTTCACCTCAATTTCCCCCCAAAGATATGAACACCTGGACTTCTTATATTTGAATGCTGGGATTATGCCAGTATCGACTGTCGACTGGGCACACTTCTGGTCAGGAGTCTTCTCAAAGTAAGTGCCTATTCCTCTTTTCAAAGTAAGTTCGGCACACTCTCCTGGACAGCTGATCAATTACTCGAAAAAAAAGCGTAAGAAAATAACCCGATATGTTGTTGACTTGCAGGCGTTGTGCTCACATGTTCGCTACTGGTGAGGGTTTACTGAAGCAGGTGGATGGCGACACGGCGGACGGACTCAAACAAATCTTTGCAACAAATTTGTTCGGCCATTTTGTTCTGGTATGAAAGTGAGCTTCAGGTGCACAAAGAAAGCTTGTTGGACTGCTGTATTTTGGCAAATAGCTCAAATTATGATGAGCCATTAATGAATGCTGTTTGACCCTTTCAGTAATTTCTCTTTAATCTTCAGTAAAAGATGAGAGTTTCCAATAAATTGTGCTAAATGTGACAAACATATGAAAATATTTTAGATGAATAGGTGCCTTTACATAATACTCAAGCCTCTTTCGATAGCTGTTGTTCTCCATTCTGTGACAGATCAGGCAGCTAGAGGACTTACTCGGGGGCCTGGAGAGGACAACTCAGATTATCTGGACTTCCTCCAGTAACGCCAAGCGACAGGACTGGAGTATCACTGATTTACAGCACCGGGACGGGTCAGGACATCTCACTCAGTGCAAACTAAACCTGTGTAACATACAAAAGCTACTCAGTCAAATAGTGAAGTTTTCACTTGGAAAATAACATGTAGCTTTTATCATGTTCGTCACCGACTATTAAAATGTGGTTTGTGTCCAGTTAGGTAATAAGGTGTTCCTCAGTTTCAATTTATCCTTCGATTCACAGATCAGAACCGTACAGTTCATCCAAGTATGGCGTCGATCTTCTAAGCGTCGCACTCAACGAAAAGTTCAACAAACAGGTCAGATTTATACCAGTCACCGCTAAATGTGATTATATGATGGTTTTGCAACAGTTGAAACTGCTATAGTAGAACATAAACCGAATCTTTTTACACAACCGTACTGTTGTTTCAAGGTGTATACTTATTTTTTCATAGGTATATTCTGTATTTTTCATGCTATAGATCTTGTTTTTTTTCAGGGTGTATATTCACATACAACATGTCCAGGTCTTGTGATGACAAACCTCACATATGGAATCATGCCTCGGTGGTTATGGCTTTTATCGATTCCTATACTCTGGCTGGTGAGGTTCATTAAGGTTCATGAAGGGAATAGCGTTAATGGATAAATCTACTACCATGTACTATGTATATTAATCTTAGCCAAAGTAGCAGCCCTTATGCTAAAGGATATGATAATTGAGAAATTTAACAATATGTTGCTGAATTCTTTTCTCACAGTTGCGGTTCATTACCTCAAACATAACAACAAGTCCTGAAAATGGTGCACATTCTTTGGTAAGGAATCAAAAAAATTTATTTTGCTCTCTCCGCAAAATAAATAAGATTACCGGTAAGCTAGAGTAGCAGTGGTTAAGAGTTCAAATTTTTTACTAATTCTACTATTACAGTTCTGGTTAGCGACACAAGAGCCGCAGTCTCTGGACCCGATGTCTAAATACCACAGTGCCCTCTCAGTGCTGGGTCACTGCTATACAAGACCTAGCAAGGTATCCACCGTAACTAGTCCCCTTATCACCTAGCCTGTACTGGAAAAAGTGAAAGTTGTCATGCAAAATTAATTCTACACAACCTCACTCATGTTTATGCCTCACGACATACCCCGGTATTTCAGTAGCCTTCTTCCAGCTTGATTGCTTATGTACAATTTGTAAAAGATATTTCATGTCTTTTCATAATTTGATTGACCATTTATTGGGGATTTGTGATATTTGGCAAATGATAAATTATTTGCCAAACTGGAGTTGAAATGACTTTGATGTTTCAGATGGATACAGATCCTGCTGATGGCCTGACGCTCTTCAATGCGCTGAGTAAAATGGAACAGGAATTTTCTGCAAAATATAGCAGCACTGTACAGAAAGCATGAGAAACTTGTAATAGTATTTATTGTGTTACAGAGGAATTTACATTTTATTATAACTTTAGTGTTTTACAAAATGTTGAATAAGTATTTACAGCTATATGATTGTTAAAGTGTGTATTGTAAATCAAATCTTGTTTTTATATCATGTTCATATATTTTATATACTTTTTGTGCATGTATACTCAAAATATTGCACAGACCTATGAGGGTGTTCAGTGCTAAATGTAATAGGCTTTCTTGAACAATTACCCTTGACCTGGATAGAGCAGAATTTGTGCATATTCAGTTGCTTAAGTCTTGTTTTCTACACTCAATAAAGATTAAAAAGGTGCCACTCTGATTAAATGCCATGTTTTCAGTGGGAGCAGTGACAGCACAGTCTATCAGGGACATTAAATGTTTATCAGTAGTACATTACATGGTTTTGGGTTCAAATCAACTTCTGAGAAATGCCAGCAAACTGATCCAATTATAATGCATATACGGTCACTGCACCACATGTAAGTTAATCAGCTTTTCAGTAGCCAACATTGATGAATGCAATATGCTGTTCTGGGTAAATATGGTAGTTCTGAAAGGGTTATTTATTGTCACACTGCATTGTGAAGATAAGTAGCGCAGTGGTTAAAGCACTCGCCTCATGACCAGCAGGTTGTTGGTTCGAGCCGCAGTGATGACGCTGACGTGTTATCTGTCTAACGCCCTTGGGCAAGGTGTGTATCACAATGTGTCTCTGTTCACTCAGGTGTATAAGTGAGTTCCCGATTGGCAGTGTTGGCAATTGTATGTGTGCTTGTTACCCTGTGCCAAAATGACGGCCATATGTCTAAGGCGACTGTCTAAGGACTCCTAATGAGTCGGAAAGTGGGTCAAGGCCATATAAAATATCAGGATAATAATTACCCTTTGAGCATGCTACGCATGGAAAAGTGTTATATAAAAACTACAATTATTATTATATAAGAGCCTTAGAAAAGTAAGTCCCTTTTGGTTTATGTATATATGTTTCCTTGTAGAATATCATCCAACTATCCCAAATGTATGCATGCAATTCAGGATTGTTGTTATGCACATATATAATGAAAGAACTACCTAGTTGTCTATCACCAATGTTCAATTTGTAATCAATATCTATTCAAACAGACTGTGATTACCCTGGAATATTGTCAAACTTGTTTGGTATAAAGTTGTGTATAATGTTTTGTTGTGATTGACAGTGTCAGCTTTGATTATACAGTGGGGGTACTGTGCCTGGTCCATGCTGCTATTTATTTAGAATCAGTGGTTATCAGTCTTTCAACTACCACACGTGTAATAAATTATAAAAAAAACCAAAAAACTTTAAACTTTATTTATTTTACAACAATTGATGAACAAGCATCAGCTTATATTAACATCTCTTGTTGGCTCGGATCTTGGCGTAAGGGTGGTCATTAGTGTGGGAGGAAACCAAAAAACCTGGTGAAAACCCACTTGCCCGGTTTGGCGACCAAATACCACCTCACATACTGCCGAGGCCGGGGATCGAACCCGCGCCTAAACCGACTGCATTGGTGAGAAGTCGGCCCACTTACGAACTGAGCTAACTGGCCAACAATAAATTATCTGATTGCAATATCATGTATTGAGTATATTCTGCGTGATAAGTGTAAATACATGTCTTTGAATATTTTTATAGCCCAGCATTTTGATTATTGTTACAGAGTGATTCCCTGTTTATCAATAACCATGGTATCAAATAATATTTGTCTACCTGTTATATATTTTCAATTTGATGTACACATCATATTGTATGTCTATCTGGTACTATGGATTTATGGTTATTGCGCTGTGCATCAAGAATTCTCATAAATGCACACAATTTACAGAAAAATTGTCAGAAACAAGTCTTCCACAGGTGATGTGAATACCACAATGTCATCGATCTACAGCATTCTCGTATGTAAGAGTTCGCTTTATTACTGTACTGGTTAATACTGGTAGTGCATTTAGCTGACCAACGCTGAGTCACTTGAATCAAGTACACATTCTACTGTGTATAAAATTCACTCGTGTGTAGTGTGTCTGAATCAAGGAAATCAAGTGGAGCATTGGAAATGGTACAGTATATGCATGACTGATGCTTTCAGTTGTTACAAACCACATTTACTGTTGAGTGATGGCTTATAAATTGGGTGAGCTTGTACAAAGTTGCCATCATTGTGCCAGAAAACAAAGAGGTGGCATCACAATCACTGTCCAGGTATGATACATCTGAAAGGTCTGCATTTCCATGATGCCCAAAGTGGTGGGTTGCTGAGTTGGCCAGGTCGACAATGCCATAGAAATCATTCCAGATTTCATTTCCGTTCTCGGAGACTGTTGTTCCATATGCTTCAATCTCCATGACACCGAATGATGATACACCCAAATAAGCAGTATCACCTCTACCAGCATCGCACATGAAATTAGCCCTGCTTCTGAGCTTCGTGTGAACTCTTATATTACCAGTATTTTGGGTAGTCCAACCCTTGAAGAGTGAAGTCTTGTTGGAGGAGAGAGTATGTCATTCATGATGGACATAACACATCTTGCTATTTCGTGCATATGTTCCCGATTGTTCCTTGCATATTCATGGTTCTGTTTCACCACCATGACAAGTTCAGTCCCCTTATGGGTCATTCTTCCTTGTTCCTGTTTCAGTTCCACTAAATGATGATGATAAGTGTTATCTATTACCAAGCTGAAGAGCCTATTCCCAATATGACCGATCATTCCTATACATGTCCACTTGGATGTTTGCCAGCCGTGCTTCCAAGTTGACAAGAGTAGCATTTCTTCAATGCATTTCTTCAATGTCCGCATTGAACCATCATCCCTGGTTACTCTGGTAATGAATCCCATGAAGCATTGTGATAACTAGTTTCATTTTTTCTCTCTGACAATCAGGGTGTGTAACATTGTCATGGTTGCTGTGATCCAGAGATTCACACAACACAAATTACAGTACAACCACAATGTTGGTGTATGCCACACTTTATTAACCAAACAATCACAGTTCTCAATACTCTCTCAAATACTTTCTGTGTGATGTGCCACTGTCTCGTGTTTCATCTGGGTCAGTTGCAGGTCCTCTCCCAGTCGAACTGGGTCATCTAGTGGTGATAAATCATTTAAAGTTTCCTCGAACTCATGTGTGCACAGGCAATCTAGGTTGTGCGCTAGGGTTGACCCTAATCTGGTTAATATTCTCCAAACAACTGGCCAATTCATGAGTCTCGGTTGACATACTTTTGTTTGCCAGTTTGCTGTTGACGTTTTCGAATGACCAGTCCACAAACTTGGGTCACTGGGGATCCCTTTAAATGTTGAAGCAGCTCGAATCATCAGCGTTCACAACGGTGATGTCCACAACAATTTTCATCCGAGTCAGGTGTTCTCACTCATGACACCTGCTGTTGGTAGTCATCACTCGAGCTATCTAGAGCTTTTCTCATTAGGTACTTGCAGGGTGGCAGCTAAGGGCATTCAGCTACGTCTTACACACAGCAGGAAGAGGGGTGTAATCCATGTTGTTGAAACCAAAGTTTTGTACGCTAGTAGAGCTTTCCCAAGACAATCCTCCCAGTTCACACTGTAGTTGTTCATCAAATCCTGGAGCTTTTCCTCATGTATTCTTTTCAAGTGTATGCCAATTGCTTTGAGGGTGTACTTCAAAATCAGAAGATCTATTATGGAATCGGAAAAAGCTCCAGACACATTTTTGAAAATTAATCGAATGCAAACAAGTGGTTCAAGAATAGTGGATCTTGCACTTCTAGTGAAAGACAATAGGCGTCCATGAATCCATTCGTGAATGTTGTCCACACACAGGGGTTTGTTCTAGGAATGCTTCATTCCATGACTTGCAATGCGAGATCCCCATTGGGTGATTCTGGTAGTGATCTGATCCGATCAGTACTGACAATATGGGACAATATGGTTGAAACATTTCTCCTCTAGGAACATGGTCATTCCTTGGATTATTGCACACATCTTGATTCGTTCCTGAACAGTTCGTCACATCCCTGACTACATACACACTAAAGCAACTCACTGCAGTGAATGTAGGTGGCCATTTGATCTCCCAGTGTGCTTGGTCATTGACAGCTGAGCAGTGTATAGTATATGAAGCACTGGCCTCGAATAAATGACGGAGCTGCCATGCTGTATAACACACCATTAATTATTTCAGCCTGCTGTATAACACACCATCAATCATTTCAGACTGGATGTGTTCCTCTGTTATTTGTTTTGACTGTAGATGAACAAGTCTTCTAGGTATACCAACACAATATGCTGATAGGTAAGCTACACACCTTCTCTCTAATATGTTGAAAGATGTCCAGGACACTGGCAAGCCCGAAAGGAATCTTCAAGCACTAAAAAATTCCACCATGGTATGTAAAAACACACATAACGACTTCTCTCGTTCTCTCTCTCTCTCTCTCTCTCTCTCTCTGAATTAGTCTACCATCAACCCCTGGGATTTTCACATTTGTTTTATGGTGTTCAGTTGAAATATCCAAATTTTAATTTGATCGAAACTGATGGTTCAATGAGTGGTAATAACGTGGGTGGTCTCCCTGTCACCACTGAGAGAAAGTCGCCTGGATATTTCAAGAAATTATACAGGCATGAGTGTTCTCAGTTTATAATGTGTTCAACAATGTCAGTATTCATAGTCAAAATTATGCCCCCATTTTCCTGGAAAATTGAGGCGTACTTTTATTTCTAGAGAACGTTTGTTCCTTCAATCTAGTCAAGATATTTCCTTTCTAGTCACTATCAAAGTACAAGTGTAACTCAAGTCTGAGTTGTTTTTTGAATTTTACCACACATGATATGCAAAGTTTCACATTTCAAGTGTAGTTTTACGCATTCCATTCAGGCACTGAATGAACTAGTTGTTCCAAAAGTGTACTTCAACAATATCCAGTAGGCTGATTTTAGTTCCACTTTCGAAAATATTGTTTTGCCTCAGCTGATCTATTATGTTTTGTACCTAGAGCAGCGAATAGTTGTCAGTGATCATCCGTCTAGTTGATGACTTTAAATGGGGCATTCCACACTGCTGTTGATATCTGTTTGTGGTTCATACAACCAAGCTTTCCACAGCAAGATAAATGGTGGTGGGCAGGTCCCATCTTTCGAATCTGGCAGTGACTGGTTGCTGTGTCTTCACTAGTTTTTTGGGGGTTTGGCTGCATCCATTGTGCTTCCATGATGGCAAGTTTGGTAGTAAATTCCTCGATGGTCTGGGTCACTGATTGTTCATCTTGGCTTGTCATTGGCAAGTATGTGTTTAGTATTAGATGTAAATTTACTGGTTCAACCAAAGCAAATATGTTTCCACTGTACACTCAATGAAATTGGTATGCATTTGTCCAAAAATATATAAGTTAGAAATCCATAATTTCATAAATATATTCCATATACATTCTATATTTCACAGATATATATCCCAGCAAACTGTCCAAGTCAGCCTAATTCCTGTCGGGTCATGGCTGTATATGGTTGAACGTTTAAGTGTTCCATAGTCTCCAATAGCCATCATCTGGTGGGTGTGATGTTTAGTTCAAGTCAGCCAGATTAATCATGTTGATATTCCTTATATTCAAGTTCAAGTAGTTTTGTCATAAACTTGCAGGTCCTCGATATCCTTTGAAGTCCTTGAAATTATTTTCATCAGTCAGCTAATGGTCGCTATATATATATATATATATATATATATATATATATATATATATATATATATATATATATATATATATATATATATATATATATTCCTGTATACTCCTCATTTTAAACTCTTCCTCAGCATCGGTTTTGACGGGAATATTTCAATGTCACTTTCACCGAAGATACTTGTTGAACTTACACTTATTGAGTGAGCGATGATTCTCCTTTATACTCACCTGATAGAATGGAGCTGTGAGCGGCAATGCATGCAGATTTAACTCCCTTCCTTCTGGAGTCTTGGTAGTAGTCAGAACACAATATGCAACGGGTCATCAGTATTCCATATCAGGACGGAATAGCTAATGCTAAACTGGCCCATGTTTTGAGGAAACAAAGGTTGTCAGGTCATAAATCAGTATGCAAGTACACAATAGATACAATTACAATCCACACACAGAGGACAATTACATCACCTTCATATCATGATCACATTTTCTGTGGTCTTGTTTGTGACATTTGGTGCAGGTCGACATCTCTTGATCTGCAACAATGATGGCGAAGATGCCATAATCCGTGTGATATGATGGAGCTGGCATCCAGTAGTCGTCCAGACCTTATCATTTTGGATTCTTGTCTTTTTTTTTTCAAGCAGGTGCTCGGCGAGTTTGGGCCTGTTCAGAAGTGAAGTCATAGATTTTAGGTTACCGGACCTATGGTCCGATAACCTATTGGCATGGCGTTGCGTCCGTCGTCCGTCGTCGTCCACATTTTTATCTTTTTTGTTTACAGGCGAATTTTTCTGAAATTTTGCACAAAAATACTATAATTCAAGAAGGGGGTATTTTTTAGTTTTTTGATTTTCGCATTTTTTTCAAAATGGCGGCCGTTTTCGACGAAAAATGCCTGATTTTGGACTTTGGCGGCCATTTTCTCAAAATCTGTTCAGTAACTTTTTTTCTTTTTGATAAATAACACTCCTCATATGTACTCCTATGATGTCTATAAATTTCGTTGCACTTGAATCGCTCGAAGTGGGCCATTTTGGCCCAAACTCGGCCCAAATGGGACTTTCCCATGTTAAATTCTCCTATGCTTTATAATGGGACACATTATGCCTAATATCTCACTTGATATTGAGATTAGAGACTAGGAATCAATTGTGGACCTATAGGAAATGATATATGCTGAATATTCTCGTGACCTTGAATTTGACCTCTGACCTTACTTTCAAGGTCAGAGCACAAAATGGCGTATATCTCGCTTATTATCGACTCTACAGCTTAGGAATCAATTGTGGACATATAGGAAATAATATATGCTGAATATTCTCGTGACCTTGAATTTGACCTCTGACCTCAGTTTCAAGGTCAGAGCACAAAATGGCTTATATATCGCTTATTATCGACTCTACAGCTTAGGAATCAATTGTGGACATATAGGAAATGATATATACTGAATATTCTGATGACCTTGAATTTGACCTTCGAACTCATTTTCAAGGTCACAGGACAAAATGGCTAATATCTCGCTTGTTATCGACTTTACAGCTTAGGAATCAATTGTGAACATATAGGAAATGAGATATTCTGAATATTTTAATGATATTGAGTTTGACCTTTGACCTAAATTTCAAGGTCAGTCATTTTTCAAAGTCAGATTACAAAATGGCTTATATCTCGCTTATTATCAAATTTACAGCTTAGGGGTCCATAGTGAACATATAGGAAATGATGTATGCTGAATAGTTTGGTGATCTAGAATTTAACCTTTGATCCCATTTTCAAGGTTAGAGATATGGCGATTTCAGTGGTCACCTTGAATTTGACCTTCAACTTTCTCGGCTTAACTCTGTATATTTCTCCGGTAACCTTTCTAGCCCATTGGGCTAATTTTTTATCTATGCACGATCACAGATGTCTCCATGTCGAACTTTTATCCTGTGTACTTTATATTCACATCCGTTTCACAGCAACTAGGTCCTCAATATAATAGGCTTTACTTGCACTGATATTTAGCTCATTACCAATCTCATTGCTATCTAATTTCGTGCTTTTGGACACGCTATGTGCAGCGTCTGTGCTCATATGACACATATCGATAGATAGTTGACACCAACGTTGGGGTGACCAAGTAACTGGTTATCTGACTCTTCCTTTCGCTTCTTGGCTATTGCTTTCTTTGTGGGTTCGTTGGACAGCCACGCCACACATAATTATTCCACTGAGTTCCTAGTTTCTTTTCCCATGGCTGGTGTTCCTACTGCTCATTGTTTCAATAGCAAAGCTCCCTCAACGCGTCTGCTTCAGAACAATAATCATGTATTGCGATTTCTATGTACTCTGCATGTGTACACTAGATGGCTGTCGTCTGCAGATGAGAAGGTTGTGACCAGCTACACAAAATCAAACCATCACATTGTCCTCGTACTGCAATGAACCAGGCTTGAACAACTGGTTTTATCTCCGGCACGCATAACTTAAACGGAATTGACTGCTCTGCAAGGAGAAAGTATCTGTGTGCAGTCAGTGGTTCCTTCAGCAATATCAATGAAATTTTGATCTTCCCCGAAATTGGGTCATGCGTTTAGGGTTGTTATCCTAACTGTATTCATGTAATTCGTTCTGGTCATTCTCAAAGTACTAGCTGTGTATATGTACACAAAGCAAGGATGGCCAATGTTTCAATAACTAAAGTTCAGTTTTGTATTATTCCGCAGGACAGAATTTGCACACGAACGGCTTGGTGTGGCTCAGACCAATAGATCACATACCTGTCTGAAGTTCTTGGGACTACACCCATTTCTATGGCAAGCAGTTATTCAGTACAATGGAATGTCACTTTATCGACAATGTTCTTCTAATTTAACTTTCGCTCTGCCCATGTCTTCTCAGTTACAGTAATGCTCATCATTTTTTATGTGGGCGCAATCCTTCTGACTTTTTGAGAGACATTCGCCATCACACTATCGAGCATATGTGAAACCTCTTCGGAGTCTTCACTAGTCATGTCCTTGCACACTCGCCATTATGAGGTTCCCGACTTGTTATCTCTTTTGACTTATTGATATAATCTTTCTCAGGCAACCCAAGAAGATCTCCGTGGCCATTTTCGCAGCAGGTATGATATCAATGAAAGAAGTGATCCTTCCCACATTTCTCATGGGCATTCCAACAAGTGACAGTGGCCATCTTGGTGGCGGTTTCCATGCAGCTTTTGCTTGGAACGTGAACTTAAGTGAAATAATATTAATGTATCCTGCTCACTTTACAGATGTGACAGGCATCAGCTTTTGAGCATGTGTCACTTTGGCATTTACTTTGGCATTTACTTGTATCTGAAGATATTACAATAGTGTGGATCTGCGACGCCAAGTTACAGGCCTTGGAATAAATGTTGACATCTTGGATTTTCCTAGCGATTTGCTGATTGAAGTTATCTCCGTTCTCTTGAACATATCTCATGTAGTGACTGCAGATCTTCAGGAAGCTATCAAGACACGATGACAAGACATGAAGTTGTGGTTGTTTGCTGCCAGGGGACCCAATGAACCATGCATTGACTTGCTGTGATTCCTGAAGTTTTGGTAGATGCCAACAACATGTTTCATGACAGAAGATGGAGTTATGTCCTGACTTATGTCCTAGTTATGTCCTGTAACACAAGTGCTTCATGCATTTTCTCCATGTTGTTGGCGTTGTCGGTGGCTTCACTGGTTACTTCACAGTTGAACGAATCCTTAGCAGTCTTTGTTGATTCCTCGGCAAAATTTTTGCAATTTCATTATGACTTGTTCATGGAGCCAGTGTCATGGCAATGAAGCAGATATTTATTTTCATTCGCAAGCAACTAGTCACATTGCGCTCATTGTGGACTTGTTTTCGTTGGTTCGGTAGGCGAGAAGCATCGGAACGATGAGACTTTGTCATTTTGCTTACTGTTGACGTACTTGCCTATGGCCAATATATGCTATCCATCTCCTTTGGGGATAAGTAGGTTGAGAATAAAGCAGGCCTGAACAACTGGTCATGTCAAGAGCTGAGTTGAGTATGTGAGAATGTTGAGTATGTGAGAATATCTGAGTTTAACAGCTGCGCTGCTGGCTGGTACATTGAGTATCCTCAGGGCGATGTTGCACAGTTTGGGCAGTGTGTTCGCACTCCAAAAAAAGGCAGCGGGTTACTGGTCTCTGGTGGGCAAGGCGTTGCCAGGTAGCTGCACTTCCTCGTCAATGCCGGTCACCCCTCTCGGTTGCTCTGGGGAAGGTGGACATGAAGCTGAACAGCTCACTCCGCTTTGGTGGAGGAGTCCATGTTGTTGCTCGTATTGTTGTCAGCTATAGCTGTGGATTTGGTGATCAGCATGCAGGTTTTTCATCACTCCTTTCCGTGTCACTTGAACACCATTTCAGCTGTAATACACAACCAATGTCTATTTTTGTGCCAGTAGGTGAATTTGGAGCATTAGCAATACTTATGCATTTTGATTGATCTATATGCTATTCCATGAGCACATTATGTTTTATTATTTCTTTTACATAATTTCAAGAAGTAATTTGTAATCATGTGAAGGGCCTAAATGTATACAAATCCAAAATATGTATAACAAACCTTGAAACGCGGATCGATGGTGGTTCCTAGCTAGAACGGTGAGGCGTTCGTTGACTGCTGATTTCAGGCCGCTGATCGGTTTGTCATTGTACCACTACCATGTGGGCATGGCTACAAGCGCTGCCCGTAATCCCCGTAATCCACATATACATGGAATATTGCTGCTGGATTTGTAAATAATCTGTGGCTTCCTTGAATATTGCTGCTGGATTTGTAAATTAATCTGTGGCTTCCTTGAATGGGGTCAGGACGTTGCCAAGGTCAGCCAGTATAACTCGTTCATGTGCAGATGTAAAAAAAGTTAACATGTATCCAGGCGATCCAGTTTTTCCTGAGGAATGCTCAGGACTGATCGAATCATTTTCACCTCTGAATTCCATCTGGTGACATTTGCCGCCTGCAATCTCCTTTCACCTCCCAGCAAGTCGGTTGCCATTGTTGATTTTCGCACGTGAGCCACAATCGAGGATGTTTTTCCTTATACTTTACAAATTGCACCAGCATCTTTCATGGCATCTTTGATGACCAGCTGTGAGGTGTGGGCAAAGCAGGGGTCACGATCGGGGAGATTCTCCAAGAGTGGTTCATCCTCGTGGTCTGATTCATGGTCACTGTCAGGTTCACCATCAGAGTCCATGTCTGAGTCTGATCCGCTATCAGTGTCCAAGCCCATGTGTGGCTACTCCTGTACATATTCGGGAAGGCTGAACGCTTTCTTCATGTTTGCGGCATTAGCTGTGATAATGTAAGCAACTTCTACTCAAGCTTGAATAGTTGTATTGAAATGAGTTGAGATGTTTTGACCTGTATGTCTGCCCTGGAATCGGTTGCAAGTCACCATCATGAATTGAGCGGTTACTCCCAAGTAGCCGCTCATTTACAAATGTAGCAATTTGTCCGGTCACGATCCCATCGTGCAATGCAGAGAAGTCCAGTCGTGATCACATCGGGGGACGCACAGATCTCCGGTTGCGATCACGTCGTGGGACGCGCAGAATTCAGGTCGTGATCACATCGTGGGACGCGCAGAAGTCTGGTCGCGATCACATCGTGGGACATTCCTCCCTGGATCTTGCAGAAGATGGATTGTGTTGTGATTCTACGGACTGTTAATGTGATATGGACTGTGAAATAATCTGTGAAAGCATTTGCTATACATGTTTGTTATTTGACGGCTCGGGTCGAGCTTACATTAAGAAGGGGCAGTGTGACGCTTTGCGTCTGTATATATTTTGTGTTTATGTCAGTGTATATTGTATGTCCATGTTAGTATGTACTGCATGTGGACATTGCTATTCTTGTTTCTGTGGTCAGTTCCCACAGGTGGCAGCACTCTGCCAGGTATATGTGTTTAGGTAGTGTAAATGTCGCCACCAGGGGCGCCACCACTCGTGTATTGCATGAGGAGTGATCCATCTAGTGACACCATTATTATGGTAGGGATGGGCACTATAGTACCTCTGAGCGGACCTGTTGCTCATACAGCAAGCCTTCGGTGCTGGTCTCCGACTCAGTGCTGCTCACTGATCTGGATCCTGATCCAGACTAGCAATGTTGCTGACAAGTACCAGGTATCGGCGTCATCGCCGACCTGCATTACTGCAGGGGACCTGTTCAGCAGGGAAATTGTTACAATGATTTGCTAGCTAGCCCTTGGCTAATCTACACTTACCCATGATAGCTACACTAGCTCGGTTAGATTACTGTGTAGGGGCCTCTTCCCAGGATTGTGGTGATACTCGCTCACATTGGGATGTCGCAGCATCGCGACGGTCACAGGCCTGATTCCCCGGCAAAAGCAGTGACACTCACGGACTTTTGGGGCTCACATCATTGTGTGGACGTTCTGTACATATATGTAGCTAGGTATATCTTTACACGGCTTGTGTAACTGTTGCCCATGTGGCGGAAGTGTGTGACTCTCAGAAGCTAGGATATCGGCAGGATTCAGACGGTTCCACACTTGAATGTTCTTGCCAGGAAATCGGCAATATCTCCATGTCTCTCAGAAGCCAGTATATCGGCTAGGGACTGTCCTGCCAGGATATCGGCAGTATCTTGTATATATTGTTCGCCTATGTTTGATATGTCTATTCAATAAATGATGTGTTATTGCTAAAACTGGCTGTCTCTCTGTGTTGCTGGCAACTTTCGTAAAAACTTAGCTGTACACTTGGGCAGCATTGATACGCTACCACATGAACAAAAGCCCAAATGTGTTACAATTGTAATACATGCATTTGAATCAATCATTCTGCATTTGAACCAGTTTTTCTCGTTTTCGGCAAGATTTTTGCAATTCTCTGCTGCTGCCGTCTTGTTGGCACCCACGAGTCCAGCAACTGATGAATGTCCTGCTCCAGCAATGCCGTCTTCTCCGTCGACGTCATGACTTGCAATAGCCTAACTGCGACAGTTGTAGCTATCCCAGACTCATCTTTGATTATTTTTAGAGACACCTTATATACGTGTCACTTACAATATTGGCTTACGGACACTTGCAGTCCCAAAATCTGGCGTTTGATCTGGTTCAATGATGTGCTACGGTACCAGTATGTACGGCCAATTTGTCTGTTGATTGTTTTGGAAAAAAAATTATACATATACGCAGAAACACTTGAATGGGCCTGATATATTAGATACAACAACATCTGGAGTGGACGAGAAAAGGCCCGAATAATATTCAAAATATAATTTGAAATCAATATTTAAATCAATACACAATAATTTTATTTTTTTATTATATCTATGGTAGTATCTACAATATATAGGCATATCATGCATATGTATGATGATAATAAATTTGTATTTGAACGATAATATTTTACCAGATTACCGTTCTGAATTACTTTTTTCAACGTCTCTGATAAAATGTAGAACCATTCTGTTAGCCATACAAATTCACCGCTAATATTCAATGGCTTGAAACAAATGAGGCATCATGCCTACATTTAGTATTGACGCGGTAAAAGGTAATAAAGATCAAACGGCCCTATCTGGATCGCCTACATGTACCCCCTTCACGCCGCGCCAGTATTTCTATGACGGTACGTGACTTTTCCTTCAATATCAACACACATAAAAGCAGTGTGCTGTTCAAACGCCGCTTGCTTCCATTCCAGTATATGGTTGGCGTACACGCTTGCGCAGTGAGGCATAATAGCCAAGTTTTACATGTTGTTTATTCAAACCAGGTAGAGAAACTTTTTCTCAGTACATTTCGTCTGCTCGCAGAACCGACCGCAAGCCCCGTTGAATGCAAGAATGCGGTGGTCCAATGCGCAAGGATATGTACACGGCGCAGTCAGGAACCACAGGGCCGATCGAGTAGAACTATTTTCAGTCAGTGCAAGCCGATCAACAACTTTCAGAGGCGGCAGTGATAAGTTGCTGTTCTCAACGGAAAAAGTTAGCTTTCTGGAAGGATACGGAAGACCTAGATTCCACTTCAAGACGGAAAAATCACGATAGAAACTCGAGCGGCTTTCAACATGAAATGGCGTGTAACTTTGCTGGATATGGTCGTTTTTCAACGTCCAAAATGTTGCTGATGTTGATGACTTTGATGTCGTTTGATCGAATATCGGGTAAGTATATTATACAGGCGTCGATCTGACCAGTGCTGACGTCTAATTAACAGTATCCGTGTATGTGGTCGTAGGGTGAGGGGGCGGGGGGGGGGGATGAGTTTGGGGTTAGGTGCTGGCTCTGTGAAGAAGGAATGGACAGGGTGATGATGGGGGGAGGGAGGGGCTGTTGAACACACAATTCTAGTGTATATGCCATTGTGTGTCGCTCGTTCTAGATTTGACAAGAATAAGTGTTACTGTGTGTCATTGTTATGGAGAATATAGGCACCCAACTTCTTCGCTCTTTGTATACTCTATGTTCACCATGACGTGGTACATCCCAAGATGATATAGGCATATATGACCTGATGCCTGCTGTGTATATTGGACTCAATCATGAATCCTAATCGATGGATGGGACTTCATATATGATATATATAACCTGTTGTCAATCTACTTTCTTGTCTTGAACTTTCCATCAATAATTATGGGATTGGTTAATGGTCCTTTAGATCACCAATAAATTGGGGGGGGGGGGGGGGGGGGCAAATTTTGTTATCAAAAACCTAATCATAACGGGTGCTGGTGCTCACTTATCAAATATAGTGACTGCCCTAGCATTGTGAGGCATTGAAACCATATGTTTTTCTCAGTCCGAGAAACCAGACTGAATTCCTTTGTTGTGTATTATGTCTTGTTATTATTACATCACAGAATATACAAACAGGGACCACACCCTTTCCAATGTAAACATTTTTTTTGTGACTAGAGGGAAGGGTGGGGGGGGGGGGGGGGAGGGGTAAGGGATCATTGGGCTCTCTCTATATAATACATGTGTAGGTTTCATTGTAGCTCCGACCATCTTACTCTGGTCGAAACTAAGATTTTCATTTACATGTAAAAAACTCAAGTATGGATGTATATATGTACTTGAAAATTATAACAAATTTGGTATTCTTTGTGTTCAGGGCATGTTTAAGTTCACTACTACAGTAATTACTTATCATTGCTAATCAGTCCCTAGCTGGTTCTTTCTGCAGAGTGCAATGGGGAACACTTCAAAACATAGCATTACAAGGAATTCACAGGAAAATTATGACTGGGAAAACCCATGGTCGGCCATTTCCCAGTCCCAAAGTGATCTCTATTGAATCCTCCAGGTTGCATCCAGAGTGAATTGTTAAAGCAAAATTGTGAATGACATGTTTTGACTTTTCATCCTTGCCAAAAATTTGTAACAAGACTGTCTTGATTTCCTAGTACATTAACATGATTAAGTTAGCAGGTTTCAAAAAAATTTCATTCACATATTCAGTGAATTTGGATGATTTGATTCTAATTTTAACTTTATTTATTTTACAACAATTGACGAACAAATATATATGCCTTTTAAACAGCTCCTGTTGGCTCGGATCTTTGCATAAGGGTGCATGGTCATTATTTGGGTGATAGGCTCGTGGGATCCTTATCATTAGCCATTTGAATTGCATACCAACATGACCAATGGAGCTAATATAAAATTGATTATATTGTATCAGCCAGATTATTGATTGTATCTGATCAATATGTTAAAATGTAAGTACTCTGTTTGGGAACACCTGCTAGAGAAAGGCAATGTTATGATGTAATTATACTTTTGTTGTGACAGGCACAGATCATTGGTACCAAGGCTGCTATGAGCTGAGTGAGTCAAGCGACCAGGGAACCGCGTTGGAGACATCTGCAGCAGAAATCCACCCGGTCTTATGTGGCAGGGCCTGTGGAAGGTCAGTACAGGGCCAGCACTGAAAAGGGCCTCAACCCACAATCAGGCATTCAATTAATGTCATTGATTGGTTTATGCTTGAAATACATGTACTTCATATTAAAATTGCAGGGAAGTTTTGAATGTTTGTTTGTTGACCATAAAAGTAAATTTGTGATTTGTGAGCTGAAGAAATTGATGATTTGATTTAATACTCCCTGGCAGGCTGATAGTCATACGTATTATTTCATTCATATATGTATCTGCTAAAAATAGCGGGAAATTCTGGAACATTATTCGATGGTTGAGTACTGCCATGGATCAACAGTAGTAATTTTGTAAAAAAAAAAGGCCAGAAATCTGGAGAATTGGCATAAATGTGTGTCACTAAGTCATCTCAAGTTCATAG
The DNA here is from genome assembly GCA_949152475.1 of Terebella lapidaria. Taxonomy (NCBI): domain Eukaryota; kingdom Metazoa; phylum Annelida; class Polychaeta; order Terebellida; family Terebellidae; genus Terebella; species Terebella lapidaria. The sequence continues at coordinate 36,944,035 of OX424560.1, forward strand.
TACTAGTTTGTGCTAAAGATCCCTATCCACATGTAAAATCAGACATTTATCAGTGCAACTAGATAAAAGAAATTTGTGAACATGTAATCATTTTTAGGATTGAGACTATTGTTTTTATAGCAAACACTGTCCAAAATTGCCCCGAGATGTACCCACAAGATATTGGGAAGTTTCATTAAATGTTCAGACTTACAACACCATCCAGTCTGAAATGTTAGCTATGATAATGCCCCACCTTCTCCTCACAGTCATAGACACAGAGTGAACTTGATCAGACTTGTAGCCTTTCCACCTGGACTTATCTCAAGTCCGTCACGTGACTCCCGCCTGCCGTTGAAGGTTAATCGCAGCTTACAGAGCCCGGATTCTGCACCCAGTAGCCAACAAAAGCAGGATCAATAATTGCCCGTAAAGAGGCAGTATTTATTATCCAGGAAAAATCAGTGCTTTGCGTGAGATGGTACCATATGTTGCCCTCATGCTAGTTTTTTTTCCCAGTGCTTGACTGAGTTAGATGTAGTGGGGGAAGATGGATTCTAGGAGATCGGTGTCGTTTAGTAGATTTTTTTATGGCTTGAACAATGCAGGCCTGCGTCAATATTTCAATTATCTTTTGAAGTTGTCAGAACGGAGAGTTAATTCACTTCACTTTGTCCATGTTGTGATGAAATTTTAGCTTTAAACGTATGCATTTTAAATATGTGTAGGCGTGCACTGCCTATCATTGAGTGATATGCCAAGTTTATTTCGAAAACATTACTAAAACTGTTCAGCCAATACTTCGTAAATTGCTGCAATATTGATGTGAGTCATACGTCATGAGAAATTGGCAATAATTTACGTATTTAATGTATTTACATTGATTGAAATGGAAGAATTACACCAGAAAACAAAAATGAAAAACAGTTCTATGTTGAGAGCAAATTTATTTGCACAGTCTAAAAGCTTGCGTTGTGTTCTGTATCGTGGATGCCTGATTGTACTAAGACAGTGCCACAAGGACAGAAGCAGTTGATAATGTTGTAAGTTTATGTGGCGTTTGCTTGCAGCTCTGTGTATGTAGCGGTGCGGGCGGATGCAGACTGCCGATGTCTGGAGAACTTACCGGCCAATTCACTGCCCAAGGAACGATGCCTAAGCAGGTCAGATATACAAAGGAAATGCCAAAATTTGCCCTCCGCGAATACATCCATTTTCTTTGCGTGTGTGTGGTATCTTTTGTGTGCTTATTTTACACTTTCGGACTATTCTATCGTGTCACCCCGAGGCACAGCCCTGATTTGGGATCTGAGTAATGAGAACTTGATAAGTTTGTGTGGATGAATGAATTGACTGACCAAGCATGTCCTCTAGTATGGGCCACTAGGCACAAGTCTGCCTGGGTGATAAGGCCTGATATCTCCCAGTCTACAAGGAGTTTTAATGAAAGTTTCTGCTGGTCTTACAAGCCTTGGGGTTACCGGTAATTTGATGTACTTTGACATTATCTAATAGCTTTTGGCTACAGTACAGCACAAGACAGTTGCCTTGTTGTCATTACAGTACATTAACCAGGTGGATTTGACTGCAGGGTTCAAATTTAGTACAAGCATGGAACTAATACATTTGTACTGGGGCATATCTTTTAAAAGAAATAATTTTTGAACTTGTGAATCTAGGCACTGTTAAGATTTGATCAACACATTTCTGCCTTGCATATCTATGATAATTTGCAACAACAATTGTATTTGACTAATAAGATCTTTTCTGTCCATGCTCTGTCAGATGTGCTGAACAGACACCCGGAGGTCTAGCATTGCCGTGTGGTGACACCGTTGACGATCAGACATGGAGCATGTACATGGTGGCCGGGCCATACATTCAAGACCTCACCATTCTCCCTCCATCGTCCCCCGTACACCTCGGTCATCCAACCGCTGTACAGGTCACCGTCAGACTCGCAGGCGACCCACATCGACCTCTAGGTCAGTGTCCACCAGTCGGAAATCCTGAATGTTCAGTTTCAACAAGTTTTGCACAGGATTCCCACAAATTTATAATATTCTAAACTGGAGTCACATTATGAAAATGGAATTTGTTGAGACGTTTTCCAATCGAGAAATTGGAAGAAATTATCTTCCAAGAAATCACAGTATAATGTTCTTGTAACATGTTGACCTTGTCAGATCATCCAATGCTGTATGTTTTCCCACAGGCTTGCCGGGGCTGAGTGACGTGAATCCCGCTGTGTTGACAATCGGAGGCGAAGGTGCCGACCAGTCACACAGTGAATACGTCACCGCGGCCCACCAGACTGTCAACACTGTTTGGCAGCCTGAACTCAACCGGGAGGCCAACTACGTCCTCAGTACGTTCAAACTACGCACATACTTTGTACTGGGTCTTGAATATTCATGAAGTGGATACAGTTGAATCAGCTGGCTCTGAAAATAAATTTGAGTTTCATAAAAAATATATGTATGCATGTATTAATGTTCATCATGTGTTTATGTTGAGCAAAAACTTCTCAAGTTTAAACTCATTTGACAACTGTCAAGATAAGTTACAATGGTATTTTGTATAGATCCTTGAATCTGTGTTTTGACTTCATTGACAGCTGTGACCTCAGTGAATGCACTATCATCCACATCCGCCAGGATTAACATCACTGTGGTCTATCCTGTACCAACGGACTTGTCCCTGACCCTTGCGTCAAACGCTTTAGACACGCCTGTCTGTATTCCGGAGGATATCCGTCAACGGTCGGACACTCGCCCTACGAGTACGTCCACACACCCTGCCTTCCACGGCACACAGTTACGATTCGAGGCCCTGCTCTCGGCTGGACTAAATCTCACGTTTGATTGGACGATACGGAAGCTGTTGGATTTTGCGTCGGGGGATGAAGTGGACGAGATCCAGCATAATTCCACATTTGTGTGTCAGGGAGCATGCAGGTCACGCATTCTGGTTAGTATCGGTGTTGTTATGGGTTTTATATGTTATGATCATGTGATTTATGTTTATAGTTATTGATTATATATTATGATTTGTTTATACTAATGTGTTTCCAGGGAAGATATTTTGTGATTGAAATGATCTTACATTGGAAATCGAAAGTTTTTGTGTTGGTTAGAAAAATAGCAGTTACTGTTCTAGGCTAGATATTGCGCCAATTTAATCTAAAAATTCCGAGCAGTGTCGGCTGTTCCATAGCAACCAGATAGATACATGGCGTGTATTGATTTTCTTGGTGAAGATGGTTGCCATGGTAATGGCCAAGCATTATCGATGATTTATTCTGATAGTTTTCATTTTCCTGTGGGCTAAATTCATAGCAACTATGCAAACACATGTCATTGGTCATGGTTCACAAATATATATTGGCATTGATGAAACCGGAGTTGTATGGCAAAATCCCCCCCAACACCCAACACCCCCCACCAGTCCCCTCCCTTCTGATATCTAAAAATATTACATTACTGTAGGATGCTGCTGATATATTATTCCCAACACTGGTATCAGAAATGTATGGTGCACTCTGTTGAAAGATACACCTGTCTGTCACGATTTGTTTTGATTTACACCCAAGCCGTTTTGGCACCAGAATAGACGTGATCATTCCACGAATTGTGTGAAGCTATCAGAATCTCTACATGTTTTTGAATCAGGGTAAAATGATAGGAAATACTGGTATACTTGAACGAAAAATTCACCCATGTGGTAAAGATAACTTTACTCCCAGAGAAGTTCTATAAAATTCTTGATTTATGTTAGATTTCAATATTTCTTCGTACTTTATTCCAATTTGATGGAGAAGTCAAAAGACGCAAAACAACTCGAATTGTTTTACAAACCTCAGTATTGCAGAGAGTATTGTGTATCACACAGTATGTACCGCATCAGTATTGAGAACAAGATAAATGAGGATTGAATGAAGCTGTTCTGGCTGTAGGCTGGGGTGGGGCTGGAATCTGGTTAACTTTGCCCGCGGAGGTGCATGAGGCAGGTGATTTATCAAGCTCTAATACTGGGCGCTGCCGAACTGTATACAGTAGCCACAGTGCCAGGGTGGATCTTCTGAAGTCCGCCAACATCACCCAGCTGTGTGTGATGTGAATCGTAGTCAGCTGAGCACAGTGAGCAACTGGTGATTTGTACCTAATTCTTGATGATCACCTCCCATTAGCAGTGATTTCTCAATAAGCAAATGTACCTTACATTTCTAACAATTTACGAATTTTGGTGGCATTTACTTTACATACAGTTTGTACTTGGATTCTGGACTGTATAAACTGCACCACTTCACCCTTGTTTAAAGTCTTAGGGAATTATATGCAGTTTAGGTAGATTCATATCCCTTAATGCTGTGATAAAAAGTTACAAGTGCCTCTGTACTTGCCCTGTGTACTGCAGGTAGACATGTGCAATGATGTACTGTACCCAGACAAGGCTGTGCTCTGTTTCTAATACACACACAAATACTGAAGCCTTCTTAGAAAAGGCTTTTCTAAAAGAATGTGTTTAAACTTAAAAAACTGGATAAGAGTTCAATGGAAAATGGTTCCTGAAAGTTTAGAAAACTGCCCACAAATCAGGACTACAAATGACTTTGCTACTTACGTGGCTGCAAGTGCTTATTCAACCGGATTTACACCCCCCCCCCCCCCAGGAAATCCAGGCCCACAGGACCGTACTAGGTGCAGTGCAGTACTTGGTTTTATTCCATCCCTTGACATCGGGATTGTTGTACAAGGTGCCGTTGTTTTATGCCGGCTCTGGAATCTAGTTCCATATTGAGAAGTTCCATATTGAATGGTCTGGAATCAGCTGGTCTTAGGGTGTCTGGGCTGGAAGCAGTACTTACTCAAATATATAGGAGAAGAATTGAAAAGAAGTTGTCTATTATAACTAGGATGTATTTATTGCAAGGGATATATTTTTCTCAACATCTTAAATTCTGTGGGAGCTCTACTGAGTTTCTTTAATTTACTGCATCATGTGCACAATTGTAGACATAATATGGATTTTGAACAGTATCTTGTGAAACGTGAAGGTATGTATGCACAAGTATACAAATACAAATCATGAATTTTCCATTGTTCCCAAATGCTCTTGTTGTAAAAACTTTATCATTTCCAGTTTGTGTAACTGTGTAACATTGTAGGTCAGTTTATACTAGTACCCTAAGATTACTTCAGTGTACAAAACCTGTATAAGAAGAGAAACATAATAAAACTCATAAAGTATTTCTATATTACATATCATTTACAAAGCAACACTGATATGAAATGATTGACACTAGTAGTTAGACTACAGTGCCTTTTGTTTGTAAGCAGAATGGAGAAAAAAAAACGAGCAAGCTAGCTGGGCGTTAGGAATTTGTGGTCTGCTGGGCCCTGGACGCTTTAATGTGCTGGGTATTTGTAAATGTCTGTCTGCACTGGGCCATTATCTTCGTACCCGGCATACGTGGGTTTGGCTGTATGGAGTTTGTCTCAACTGTACGGATTCTTATCAGGGCTCAGGAATGTTATAGAACACACATGCAGAATGGAGCATACGTAGAAATCCAGTCCAGATGTAGATATGTTGTCTGCAAGGTCATTGCTGTCCAGTTTAATTAGCATCATGCCCGCTGTCCTGTGTCCTACAAAGACAATAGTATGTAAAGTAAAAGTCACTGATTTTAATAAATTTTAATAAATATGCTCCTCCTATCTCCACTCAACTACAGGAGAACTCCAGCCTGCGGTCACTCCAGAAATGTGGTCAACCCATGCATTGTGGTCAGATGCATTGGTCCCGAACGCCAGCATAGGCATTTACATGTTAAGGTTACTCCTATAATGTGGCCACTCCCCTTATCCACAATGCGGTCAGTGAATCTGGTCCCAAAAGCCCATAAAATCACACAATACGGCCACCAAGCAGCCAACATCCTCTCCCCCAACTCCCCCCCCCCCCCCCCCCCCCCCTCCCAACCAAACTCACTGATGCGGTCAATTGAACATTAGCCTCATGCGGCCAGCCGGCCAGCTGTCTGCATGTCTTCATTCACCGATGCGGTCAGCTGAACATCTACATTAGCCAAGAGCAGCAGGCCGACCGGCTGTCTGTGTGTCACTTCTTCACACCTCTCTTCTCTTGGCTTACACAAACGTTGATAAACAAACACAAGTAGATTTCTCAGCAAAGATGTTGCCTCACATATCTGTTTAATCATGTGGAACGAATGTATAAATATCCCGCATTTTTCTGTTAGATATAATTCACTCAATCACATTGTTTTGAATAAATCTACAAAGCTATCTATCGACATGGCCTCGGAAAAAAGGAGTTGATCTATCGCTCAAGCAAAAAGTTCTGAAGAAAAATGACGGCAAAAGTAGCCGACAGCTCGCCCAAGAATTTGGTGTTCAAAAAATGACATTCAGTTGTTCTAAATATTCTGTTAGTAAACTATATTGACATTTTAGTATTTGTGTTTCAAATATTACATTTATGATATAACTTGATTCAATAAAATGCTATTCACATATAAACTACATGTACATGTTTAATCTAACTCATACACATGTACAAATTGTATAATATATGTTGAGTTTCGCTTGAGTTAACATTAGATAAACAATATGACCGGTGCAAAATATGGCTGGAGTCCTATAATGTGGCCACTCCTATAATGTGGTCAAAATCACTGGTCCGATGGGTGACCACATTACTGGAGTTCTACTGTACTTCTCTTGATCAGTTAAAAAATTAATGAATCATTTTGTATCAACATGTCCAATGGGCTTAGATTCATAGCAGAACCTTGGAAGTTGGATAAATTCCGCTGGTTCATGTTGTTTTCCTGTTTGAACATAAAATACATGTATACTCTAAACGCTGAATGAATTTAGTGTTTTTGGTGTTTCTGGCATAAAAGCGACCATTTAATTTAGAGTTGTTGTCTTGCTATCATATGTTGTGTTTAATGATTTATTATAATTTAAGCATTTTATACAAAGGGCTAAAAGAAGCTAAATAAATGGACGCTAATAATTTCCGGGTATAGAGTATGTGAAGCCACAAACCCTTCCTCTTGTCTACACTCAAAGCAATGATCAGAACAGTCATGTAGAATCTGTTTCAGTGTATGTTACACTATGTCCCTATGTATTCCCGTGCTGCTGGTATGACGCAATAGATCACTTTCTGCATTTTTTCTCCCATCATAATGACCCCAAGTACATCACTATGTTTTATGCAATGAGAACAGTATGATTCGTTGAATGAAATGAATACATGTACATGTATGTATATTGCAAGGAAACATTGAGCGATATTTTTCATTGATCAATGTTCTTTAACTGCACAGACTGCCAAACATGTACATGTATCCAGTTTGCTGACCGTTCTGATGTTGTACTTGCAGGTGTACGAGTTTCCCGCAGTCGGAGAGTACCAGGTCAGTGTGGTTGTACACCACCGAGGGGCACCCCTGACAGCTCATCTGTACATGGTAAGTAACCATGGTAACATCAAGTGCAGCTTCATGACCTTGAATGTATCACAATTCGTGAAACTATAGTACACTGATTTGTTATGCTAAGCGATACTTACCTCTGACTCTGGGGTCGTGTAATTGGCGAGCCCTCATTCGCCAACCACACATGAAATATGGGTGAAAAAGCTAAACGAAAGTTAGCCGGTCCGTTTAGACCCTGCGTTAGTAATGGTAGTTACCTGAGCAGTTCACCCTCCGTGTGGTAGCATAATCGTGCCGGTCCACTGCCTCCCAGTTCACTTTTGTTTTTGGCGAGCTCCTGTCAACAACAACTTTGCGTCGCTCGCGATTGCCCCTTTGAAGTTTGGATTTTGGAACTTAGCTGTTTCTACGATGGAATCGTCTTCTGTCAGGAGATGTACCAAGTGTGGACACTTCTTGGTTCCTCTCGATCTCGATCCTCACGATCGCTGTCCGTCTTGCAGACCGTTTGTTTGCTGTGCGTCTCAGCGCTGTCAGATCTGCGAATCTTGGCCCGATGACAGATTCGACAGGATAGATCAGCGTAGGATCGACAGGGAGAAGAAGAGGTCGCGTTCTGCTGATCGACGATCTCTGGATTCCTCTTCCTCCTCTCGTCTTGATTCCCTCGAGCAGACGGTTGGGAATTTGCAGACTTCCATTGCGTCCATGTCGGCGATGTTGTCGTCCCTGGTTGGGAAAGGAGTTGCGACACCGGCCACCCCCACGGTGGATGAAGTTCCGACGCCGCTTCTCTCTGGTGACCCGTTCGTCGGCGGCAACCCCCCGAGCCACAGTCCAGCTGACCAGCCTTCGTGTTCCTGGGGTTTGCCTTCGTTGGACCCGATCTTCTCGGAGCCAGTTGACTCGGCCACGGTGGATTCCCGTTCCCAGGCTGCCGAGACCGGCGAGTCGGTCTCGGAGGAACAGTCAGGTGAAGGCAGGGGCCCCGTCGGTCGTGCCAAGTGTGGCCCCCCCGACTACTCCACCGTCCAGCTCTCCGACGGCCCTGTTGATGTGCTTGTGGTGGACAAGTCTCTCGCTGGTAGCCCGGGCCGTGTTCAGCACCGTGACGCCTCTTCAGCCCAGGGTACCTCTTCTCCAGCCGCAGCGGTGCCGCGCGGGTGCTTACCCGACCGTGACCGTGATCAGCAGCCACCGGTGGCCAGCCCGGGGGTTTCTCAGCCCAGTGTTCTGCCCCGCGATCTTCCACCGTCCGTCAGTCGACGCGCGGACAGCCGGTCGTCTTCCTCCAGTGGAGATTCGCACCGCGGGTCAACAGCCACGGCGGATAGTGTTCTTCCAGCGGTGGGCCGCCCGTCCTCGCCTGACCGCCGCCACCGTCCAGCTCGGCCTGTGGATCAACACCGTTCCGGCGATTGGGTTCGTCCGTCCTCCAGCCGCGCGGATCGGTTCCGTGATTGGGTTTATGATCATCGTCGTGAATATGACTTTGACCGTTCTTACCATGAAGAGTTGGATCGTTACTACCGTTCCGGCCGTTCTCGTGACGATAGGGACTACTACTACCGTCGGGAGCGTGCGGACCGCAGGGACTACTCCTCCAGGGATTCTCACGGTAGCCGTGGAGAGAAAAGTTCACGCTCGGACTACGACCGTGTGAGGGAGCCCAAGCGTCCCGCTTCAGACCACGCCCCTAGGTCTGAAGGTGAGCAACACGCGGCCGGGTCGTCCTCTGTTGCTGTTTTGGAGCCTCCAGTCTCGTTGCCTCCCCCCCCGGCAGACCAGATCTCGGATGAACCTCCAGTCAAGAAGCCGCGGGTGGCTAGCCCGGCTAGGTCTGCCGACTCCTCAGCTACGGCCGGTACCTCCAAGCCTTCCTCCTCCAAGTCTGACGACGACACCTTTGCCCAGGTCCGCGTTTGGGTTCAGGAGGCCTTCCCTGACGAGATTGAGCTACCTGTAGCCAAGGGGACTTCTTATACGTCGGTGGGTGAGCGTGTGCTCCACGCCCGTCAGCAGCCGGAGCCGGACGTGCGCTTCCCGTGGTCCGAGGGTATCTTGTCAGTACGGACTCTAGTGGAAGAGAAGATCGTCCCAGTCAATGGACAGCCCCTACGAGCTGGCAAGTTCGCCTCGTGCTTCCAAGGACAATTAAAGCACTACCAGTCTACGGATTGCGGTAGCACTCTGGAGGCAGCGGCGGTGAATGACGACCTGTCAGTCATCGCCCCTGGGCTCAAGTCCTCGAGTGTTACCGCTACACTTTCGGACTCAGATCTCAAGACCTGGGAATCTTACCCGCGTCGGGTACAACTGGTTGCCAACACCCTCGACTGGCTCTCGGGCCTCCTCAGCGTGCAGGTCGACCGTCTGGCCCCCGGTTCGGTTCCAGCGGACGCCGATTTGGACACGGATGCCACTGTTCAAGTACCGGTGTCGGAGTTGCTGCGCATCAAGAGGACTCTTTCCTCCGTTAACAAGTGTGTGGGACAGATTACGAAGGATTCGCACGTGGAGTGGGCCAACGTCGTTCTCAGGCGACGGGACGCCTTTCTCAAGAGATCTACCTCCAAGCTGTCGGACGCCTTCAAGTCCAAGTTACGCACGTCCTCGGTCTTTGGTCCTCGCCTCTTTGACCCGGATGTCCTGGCCAAGGCAGGCCAGGCGGTTGCCCAGGAAGCGGACCTTCTCAGCAAATTTAACTTAGTTAAATTGGTGGAACGCCAGGAGAAGAAGCCTGCGGCATCCTCTTCCTCGTCGTTCAAGATCCCGAAGGTCAAGGCCACGGAGTCGAAACAGCAGTCTCAGTCGTCTCAGTTTTCTAAAGGCTCCAAGTTTGACAAGAACAAGAAGTCGACTAACTCTTCACGTGGAGGTCGCGGCGGCAGTGGATCCTCGTCTTCTGCCAAGCCTCAGCCCCGCTCCTGATGTGTCCCAGACGCTCCCACGGAACCACGATTCGGATGTATCCCCCGTGGGAGCTCGTCTTCAGGCCTTTTGGCCAGTCTGGGATACGGAATTCGAGGACTGTCTAGTAACTACCATACTGCGTCACGGGTACCGGATTCCCTTCAGTCAGGCGCCTCCTCTCTCCCCTCTACCGATAGCGTTCGCATCCTACGCCCCGGGGTCGGAGAAGTTTGCGGTCCTGGACGCCCTCGTGTCCGAGATGCTCCTCAAGGAAGCCACGGAGAAGGTGACCCAGAACTCTCCCGGCTTCTACAGTCGTCTGTTTGTCGTCCCCAAGCTCACGGGCGGCTGGCGACCGATAATCGACCTCAGTCCCCTGAACAAGTTTGTCTCCAAGGAGAAGTTTTCCATGGAGTGCCCACGGACGGTTCTACTGTCTCTGCGCAGCGGGGACTGGATGACCTCCATAGATCTGAAAGATGCCTACTTTCACATCCCGATTCATCCCTCATCACGGCCCTACCTTCGTTTCCAGTGGGGCAACGTGATCTACCAGTTCCGTGCTCTGTGTTTCGGCCTCTCCACCGCCCCGTTCCTGTTCACCAGGGTGTTTCAGCCGGTATCGGCGTGGGCGCACCGCAGGGGGATTCGTCTCACGAGGTATCTGGACGATTGGCTGATTACGGCCACGGACCAGCAGACGGTGGCCGCACACACGGACCAGATCGTTCGGCTTTGTCAGCGAGTCGGTCTCATCATAAATTTCAAGAAGTCAGACTTGGCTCCTTCCCAGCGTGTCACCTACCTCGGGATGGACATCGACACGCAGTCCTTCCTGACACGTCCGACGGCAGATCGTATTCAACGTTTGAACGGCGTTCTACGGTCTTTCTCCATCGGGGTTCCCGTCGCGGCGGTGGTGTTCCTGAGGCTCCTAGGTCACATGGTGTCGCTAGAGAAGATCGTCCCTGGTGCACGGTTGCGCATGCGGGCGATCCAGTTCCACTTGAAGGACCACTGGTCTTCCGAGCAGGACTTGTCAACTCTGGTTCCGGTGGTTTCCGCTCTCCAGCCAGATCTCCTCTGGTGGTCCGATCCAGTCAACCTGCTACGGGGTCATCCGATTCACGAGTTGGAGCCCGACTTTCTCCTGTTCTCCGACGCGTCTCGCCTCGGTTGGGGTGCTCACCTCGGCGAAAGTCAAGTCTCCGGTCTCTGGTCGGCGGCCGATCTCCGGCATCACATCAATTGGCTGGAGCTCAGGGCTGTCTGGTTGGGCCTGCGCCATTTTCATCAGACGGTTGCCGGGTCCACGGTACTGGCCATGACCGACAACACGACGGTCGTCGGCTATATCAAGAATCAGGGGGGGACACGATCAAGGGAGCTAAGCGCCTTGACTCGAAGAATCTTGGAGTGGGCGGAATCCCAGGATGTCAGTCTTCTGGCCCGACACATCCCGGGCTCCATGAACACCATCGCCGACGCCCTTTCGAGGAAGGGTCCGGTTTCCACGAACTGGTCTCTGAACCCTCAGGTTTGCAGTCACCTGTGGCGTCTTTGGGGTCAGCCTCACTTGGACCTGTTCGCCACGTTCCAGAACAATCGTCTACCTCTCTATGTGTCCCCGTTCCCGGACCCTCATGCCTGGGCAGTCGACGCCCTCGCTCAGGACTGGTCCATCCTATGGGCGTACGCTTTTCCTCCGTTCTCACTGATTCCCGTGGTTCTACAGAGGATTCGGTTAAGCTCGGCCCAGATCATCTTGGTGGCTCCCTGCTGGCCAGCCAAGCCTTGGTTTCCGGAACTCCTGGAGCTTCTGACGGATCTTCCACGGTTGTTACCACCGATCCCCAGCCTGCTTCGTCAGGGACGTCAGTTTCACGAGCATCTGGGCGTTCTCCATCTTCACGCGTGGAGATTATCAGGCGTTCATTCAGAAAGGCTGGCTTTTCGAAGAACGCTGCCAAGCGGATGTCCAGAACAGTTCGGTCATCCTCAGAGCGATTATATCAAGCCAAGTGGAGAGTCTTCTCTTCTTGGTGTGGTCGACGGCAAGTTGATCCACGCCGTCCCCCTCTCCCTACGGTAGCGGACTTCTTTGTCTGGTTGAGAGACAAGCGCAAGAGGGCGCTTACTACTGTCAAGGGATACCGTGCGGCATTGTCTAATGTGCTAGCTTCTCACGGTTTGGACATTTCTACATCACGGGAGATTTCGGCCCTGTTCAAGTCCTTCGCCCAGGATTTGCCTCCGGTCTCCCGCGCACCAAAATGGGACTTGTCATTGGTCCTTTGTAGCCTCAATGAATCTCCATATGAGCCTCTCGAGGAAGCGGAGCTTCGTTTTCTCACGCACAAGACTGTGTTCCTGTTGGCCCTTGCTTCCGCGAAGCGGGTCAGTGAGCTTCAGGGACTGTCTGCGGAGGTCTTACACCCGGAAGATTGGTCTTCTGTTACCCTCCAGTACCATCTGGGGTTTCTTGCCAAGACCGAAACTCCTTCTGCCCTGGCGGCTGGGATGCGAACGTTCTCTGTCCCTGCCTTATCTCAGTTGGCGACTGACTGTGGGGATCTGTCCCTGTGTCCGGTGCGTGCGTTACGGTTGTATCTGAAGAGGACTAAGCCTTCACGACCAAGGGAATCTCACCTCTTTCTCCCGTTTTCGGCATCGAGAGGACAGGTCTCCAAGAACACGATCTCGCTTTGGATCAAGGCTGTTGTTACACGTGCTTACAGTAAGGATCGTCGGGACCTACATCAGCTCTACGGTCGTACGGCTCACGAGGTTCGCGCCATCTCCACTTCCTGGTCGTTTGCACACAACATGTCACTTCAGGATCTCATGAAGGCAGCCACTTGGAGATCTCACTCTACGTTTTCCTCATTTTACCTGCGCGATGTATCGCTCCTCGCGGATGACCTCTATCATCTGGGACCCATCGTCGCAGCACAAGTCATCGTGCAACCCACTGCTTCTTCTGCCAAGAGTCCGGGGGGGGAGCGCCGTCTCAACACCTAGCTACGGCTCATCGCCTCACAAGGGACTCGACGACAGGTATGTAATCTCAGATTCTTCTGGATTACAAAGTATCTCTCAGTATACTATTAACTTCCGAGCTACTCTGTGGTTAATTAGTATTATAATTACTATAGGAAAGGAGCGGGTTCCTTATCCTTTATACAGTAATTATAGTCACTGGTATTATGCATAGTTCTCATCCTTCTACTTTCAGGGGATGATCTTGTGCAAGGCGTACTTTCTCTCTGAGGGGCCCACCACCGGCAGGCCATTCCCCAGAGTCAGAGGTAAGTATCGCTTAGCATAACAAATCAAAAGTTCTAAAATAACTTTTATTTTTATACTATGCATACTTACCTCTGACGTTGGATGGTCCCACCCTCCTCCCCGCTGATTATCTTCTTGTCTTTTCAGAAGATAACCTTCAGTGATCAAGTGTTGCAACTCAACAAAAGTGAACTGGGAGGCAGTGGACCGGCACGATTATGCTACCACACGGAGGGTGAACTGCTCAGGTAACTACCATTACTAACGCAGGGTCTAAACGGACCGGCTAACTTTCGTTTAGCTTTTTCACCCATATTTCATGTGTGGTTGGCGAATGAGGGCTCGCCAATTACACGACCCCAGAGTCAGAGGTAAGTATGCATAGTATAAAAATAAAAGTTATTTTAGAACTTTTGATATTTATGTTGTTCTCTGACCAGTTTAAACCTATTGATCCAGTGACTCAGTTGATGAGGATACACCCACAGGGATTTTACGACCAAACAGTCTAGTCTGTATGTTTAGTTTTTCTGTATGTTTATGTCTGTATGTTTAGTCTGTATGTTTAGAGTTTCCGATTTTTTTCCCGTGTTTGCAAACATTGGTTTTCATGATCAGTTTGATCGTGATTTCTAACTATAAAGCTGACGAGAAGCAACAATGAAACCGTTGGCATCAAGTCTTCATGAAGAGGGGAAAAAACTAGGAATCAAATAAACACTTCCAAGAACCAGTCCTCTCCTAGCTCGATGTAATATATGTCGCCAATGTCTACCGATCAGATCCTCGGATCTTGAGGGACGGCAAGGACAGCTCTAGTGCATACCTAGCCCCAATAAAACAATTCCGCAGCCTGTCAAACATGTCGAGTGTAATAAAACATGCGTAAAGTTGCTGCCCCGTCGGCTCTCGTCCTGTCACATCTCATATTGTTGCTGACCCTCGGCCCGATACTTTTATTAGTTGGCAGAATAATTAACACGGGAGATTTGCGCCCGCCAAAGTGCACCGTCAGAGCTTTAGATGGCCTCGTGGAGCGGCTCTCGTCGCTGGCCGGGATGTTGGATGTTGGTCAAATATTGACAGTTGCCCTCCCAAGTTCCATTTGTGGAAGGCCTTGTGATGTGAGGCTTGCTGTCCACTTGAGTCAGTGGCGGGCAGCGCTGTAGAGAAACGAGTGCCTCACACACACACAACCCCCCCCCCCCCCCCCCCCCCACGGTGACTCAGGACCGACCCTCTCTGAGAAGTTTGTCATCTGTTGTGGCCCCTGGAGGGCAGCACTAGTTCCCTATCGGGCGGAGACGGAGCGAAGGCTGGATCCACACTGCATCCCCCCCCCATACTCCCCTCCTCTAGAAGCTCTCCATCTAGTCAAATTAGCTTTACACTGGCGAAGTTCTAATTGATTTCAGTCGCCCGATCGATTGTGATCCATTGCGTCTCCCTTGCCATGTCAACAGAACGGAAAAAATGTACATTTAAAGCTGCCTCATTCTATTTTACTTTCCTGCGAGATATGGCAATGATCCCATTCCAGGCTAGCGGTCTGAACAAACAGGTACATTAGCTGTAACCATAGCAACTGAGTCAGTGAATAGTGATCTGACTTTACCATCGGCCAACATTTACCTTATCTTTTTAATGAACTTTGCCAGATAAAATTTACAGGCCTCATACTGATTACATATCAAGCTGATTACTGTAGCATGTTTTGTGGCATTAGTTATATAACCTTAATGAGTCAGCATGGTAACTATATATCAGTTTCGGCAATTTTAGTTTCATGTTGTTCAAGTTAGAGAATAGTTGATAGAAATTCAAAAAAATAAAAATTTGTCACCTTTCATATGCAATATATGAACACGATAAATCTGCAAATCAAATTAGACAATGCCCATTCAACCAATACATTTAGTCAAAGTATATGTTCAGGAACGGTTGACAGCAGGTCATCTATGCCAGGTATATTACTCAGTTATTTTTGGAGCTCATACACATGTGATTGGAAGCAAACCAGACTTTCAATGTGATGTTTCCCAGAGCCATATCTGCTGTGTACACACACAGTCATGTTCAGTCGCGCACAGATGCCCATCCCGGAAACGTCGTTTGTTATCGTCAGCGCGGATCCCGAGCAAACTTCCGGCTGAGCTTGTCATCTGCGGGCCGTCGTCTACATACCCGATTGGAGAATCGCATGCGTCCAGCTCAACTAGAGAGGAAGAACACTGCTGTGTTTGGAATAATTAAGCGCCAGGTATTAGCTGCCATGGGTGAGCGTGGCGTCTGTAGGATGTCGACCCTTCTCAAGCCTGGAAATGGCCCGTATATTCTTCCATTATCATGCATCAAACGGTAAAAGCTGGTGGGGAATCCGGCCACAGATTCTCTGTTTTGTGACGGTGTATGTTTGAGAGAGACTGCTTGAGAAAAAAAACAGACAGGTAGCATGCTGCACCTTGGCATTTGAGCATGTTCAATGTATGCACTCAACATGTCCTGCCGGATATCTGACCTTTGATGTTTCTGCGCTGACACTGATTGAGTTTGACAACCAGGCAGGTACCACCCCATGAATGGTGGAAGTCTTTTCTATGCCAAAGGTGCATTTTTGTCCAGGGTATTCTGTGAATCAGTATATGTAGATATTACATCTTGGAGGCATTATCTATTGTATGCCAAGTTACACAGTGTGCATCACATTTTTACATGGGGATGCTGAGGTAGTTACCATGGCAACAAGGAGACAAACGAGGGCTAGAAATTCGGCAAGAATCCGTGAATCGATTCTCGCAAAATGCCCCTTAATCTCTCGCAAAGTATAATGGATTATATGAAAACAGGATTCTCACAAAATTTTACGAAATTCTAGCCCTGCAAACCTAGAAATTTTGAAGTATTCAATCTGGGAAGTTTTGACTATTAAACTTGAAACACCATGCACAGACACGAAGATTTCCCCACAATTCCCGGATAATCCCTCCCATGTTGACCAGTTGACCCAGGACTTCTCTCTTGTGCTAATCTCTAAAATCTCTAGCTCATCCGTGATTTCTCCTCTCTTTCCGGTTCCTGATCTCTGTCTAACTACCTAGACAGAGAAGCTTTCCATCAAGCTTTTGGAGTCAACCCAAGTTGTCCATACCGTTTCACTCATCCCTGATTTCCACCCCATAGTGCTCCCACAAACATGACAAACAACCGCTGTCCATAGGACTAAGGCACTAAGCCACTAACTTGAAAGTAAAGGAAGAAAAACAGCTGAAAGTGTATGATGTTCAGTGCGGAAGTATGATTTAAATATAGAAATATACTGACATTTTTTTGGATTTAAACAAAATTTGTCGCATTTGGGACATGGCCTGGTCCTAATTTGTGCCTCCACCATAGTAGTAGTAGTAGTAGTAGTAGTTTTATTGACATAACAATGTAAACATTCATGAGTGCAGTATAAAAAGATCATTGAATCATCAAACATGTATATGGGTGAGAAGACAGTAAACATTCTGATATATATATACTCGTATGCACTTAAATAATGTGGTTGCAATGTTTCTTAAGAATTGTCGCTTCTTAGCAATTGGATTAATAGGTTCCCAAAATATTGGAAATAATTTATTGTCGTCATGACCATTTTGAGCATGTGACATCGACAATGTGAAAGACAAGTAGGCTTCCACAGACCAAGCAGGGAGGTTCTTCTGCGAAAGCTTGTGTTCCTACAATTTCGTAAAATTTTCTGCTCGTTTGACATGATCCGATGATAACACAGGCCCCTACCAAGATCACATGACAAATTGTCTGTTTTATCTCCGCGGAACTTGAATCGATGCTGAATATTGGTTTCTCAGTGCTTTTAAGTGTGGTTTTCCTCACTGCAAAACTTTCCGAACCCCATTGTTCTTGTCGTAATTCAATAAGACAGGGTCAGCAGACAACTTGTGTCAGGCCAGCAAACGTAACGTAAAGGGCAGTGTAAAAATTCGCCATCATCAATATACACCCCGAGCTGGCAGCTCAAACTTCAGAAAACATCGAGTCCCTTTGACTCTGGTTTGTTGGTCTCCTGAAGTTGAGAATTTGGTGTCTGAAAGCAGAAAATGTCACAGAAGCTGAAGACCGAAAATGTAGGACCATGTGTTGTGTTATATCATAAAGCATGACATAACTCTTTCAAATAATTGCCAATTACCAGTATGAGCATTGTATTTTGTACATCTTATGCAAAAATGATGCTTTGAATTAAGGCATTTCAGCAGAAATGCCTTTATGGTTTTGTGAAAAAAAAATTTTTTCGTCTCCCTTTTTAGGTTACCGGACCTATGGTCCGTAACCTATTGGCATGGGGATCCGTCCGGCGTCGTCGTCCGTCGTCCGTCGTCGTCGTCGTCCGTCAACAATTTTATCTTTAAAGTTTACGATCGAATTTTTCTGAAATTTTGCACAAAAATGCCTAAAAATATTTCGAGAGGGAGGTATTTTTTAGTTTTTTGATTTTCGCATTTTTTTCAAAATGGCGGCCGTTTTCGACGAAAAATGCCTGATTTTGGACTTTAGCGGCCATTTTCTCAAAATCTGTTCAGTAACTTTTTTTTTTATTGATGCATAACACTCCTCATATGTACCCCTGTGACATGTATAAATTTCGTTGCGCTTGAATCGCTCGAAGTGGGCCATTTTGGGCCCAAACTCGGCCCAAATGGGACTTTCCCATGTTAAATTCTCCTATGCTTTATAATGGGACACATTAAAGCCTAATATCTCACTTAATATTGAGATTAGAGACTAGGAATCAATTGTGGACATATAGGAAATGATATATGCTGAATATTGTCGTGACCTTGAATTTGACCTCTGACCTTGGTTTCAAGGTCAGAGCGGCCGTTTTCGTCGAAAAATGGCCAATTTTGGAGTTCGGCGGTCTTTTTCTCAAAATCTGTTCAGTAACTTTTTTTTCTTATTGATGAAAAACACTCCTCATATGTACCCCTGTGACATGTATAAATTTCGTTGCACTTGAATCGCTTGAAGTGGGCCATTTTGGGCCCAAACTCGGCCCAAATGTGACTATCCCATGTTAAATTTTCCAATGCTTTATAATGGCACACATTAAGCCTAATATCTCACTTAATATTGAAATTAGAGACTGGGAATGAATTGTGGACATATAGGAAATGATATATGCTGAATATTCTCGTGACCTTGAATTTGACTTTTGACCTCATTTTCAAGGTCACAGGACAAAATAGCTAATATCTTGCTTATTATCGACTTTACAGCTTAGGAATCAATTGTGAACATATAGGAAATGATATATGCTGAATATTCTTGTGACCTTGAATTTGACCTTTGACCTCATTTTCAAGGTCACATGACAAAATGGCTAATATCTCGCTTATTATCGACTTTACAGTTTAGGAATCAATTGTGAACATATAGGAAATGATATATGCTGAATATTGTCATGACCTTGAATTTGACCTTTGACCTCATTTCCAAGGTCACAGGACAAAATTGCTAATATCTCGCTTATTATCGACTTTACAGCTTAGGAATCAATTGTGAACATATAGGAAATGATATATGCTGAATATTCTCGTGGCCTTGAATTTGAGCTTTGACCTCATTTTCAAGGTCACAGGACAAAATGGCCAATATCTTGCTTATTAGCGACTTTACAGCTTAGGAATCGATTGTGAACATATAGGAAATGATATATGCTGAAAATTCTCGTGACCTTCAATTTGACCTTTGACCTCATTTTCAAGGTCACAGGACAAAACGGCCAATATCTCGCTTATTAGCGACTTTACAGCTTAGGAATCAATTGTGAACATATAGGAAATGATATATGCTGAAAATTCTCATGACCTTGAATTTGACCTTTGACCTCATTTTCAAGGTCACATGACAAAATGGCTAATATCTCGCTTATTATCGACTTTACAGCTTAGGAATCAATTGTGAACATATAGGAAATGATATATGCTGCATATTCTCATGACCTTGAATTTGACCTTTGACCTCTTTTCCAAGGTCACAGGACAAAATTGCTAATATCTTGCTTATTATCGACTTTACAGCTTAGGAATCAATTGTGAACATATAGGAAATGATATATATATGCTGAATATTCTCATGACCTTGAATTTGACCTTTGACCTCATTTTCAAGGTCACATGACAAAATGACTAATATCTCGCTTATTATCGACTTTACAGGTTAGGAATCAATTGTGAACATATAGGAAATGATATATGCTGAATATTCTCATGACCTTGAATTGACCTTTGACCTCATTTCCAAGGTCACAGGACAAAATTGCTAATATCTCGCTTATTATCGACTTTACAGCTTAGGAATCAATTGTGAACATATAGGAAATGATATATATATGCTGAATATTCTCATGACCTTGAATTTGACCTTTGACCTCATTTTCAAGGTCCCAGGACAAAATGGCCAATATCTTGCTTATTAGCGCCTTTACAGCTTAGAAATCAATTGTGAACATATAGGAAATGATATATGCTGAATATTCTAGTGACCTTGAATTTGACTTTTGACCTCATTTTCAAGGTCAACAGGACAAAATGGCTAATATCTCGCTTATTATCGACTTTACAGCTTAGGAATCAATTGTGAACATATAGGAAATGATATATTCTGAATATTTCAATAATATTGAATTTGACCTTTGACCTAAATTTCAAGGTCAGTCATTTGATTTTCAAAGTCAGATTACAAAATGGCTTATATCTCGCTTACTATCAAATTTACAGCTTAGGGGTCCATAGTGAACATATACATGATATAGGAAATGATGTATGCTGAATAGTTTGGTGATCTAGAATTTAACCTTTGATCCCATTTTCAAGGTTAGAGATATGGCGATTTCAGTGGGCACCTTGAATTTGACCTTCAACTTTCTCGGCTTAACTCTGTATATTTCTCCGGTAACCTTTCTAGCCCATTGGGCTAATTTTTATTTTTCTTTTATTTTTTTTCCACTTTTTGGTTTCCGCACGATAACTTCAGTTTGCCTCGATGTATCTTCGCCAAAATTTCAATGCTGGTCAGAAATGTTGTGTAGAAGTAGCTTATTGTTTTTGAGCCGGCTCCGAGGTCCGTGAGGTCCGTGAGGATGAAATCAATGTTTCTGGTTTCCGCACGATAACTCTAACTTTATTATGGCAATGATTGTGGAACTTTGCATGGAGGTTCATATATCACCAGGGGAGAAGCCTATTGATTTTGAGGCCGATCCGTCAAATGACCTTTGACCTAGGGCTCAAAATAATTTTAGCTGAGTCATCCTTGAGGCACTCATGCATATCTCGGAAACGGTGTGTCATAGAGCGAAACGGACGTTATTTTCGGACTCGTCAGCTGTCTAAGGGGTATTACGGATGTCCTTTGACCTTGACCTTAAATTTTTTCGCTGAGTCAGCATTTTTCGTTTTCGTCCATATCTCGGAAACGGTGCGTCGTAGAGCGAAACGGATGTTATTTTCGGACTCGTCAACCTTGACAAATATGTCTAAGGGGTATTATGGATGACCTTTGACCTTGACTTAAATTTTTTCGCTGAGTCGGCATTTTTAGGTTACCGGACCTATGGTCCGATAACCTATTGGCATGGCGTTGCGTCCGTCGTCCGTCGTCGTCGTCGTCCGTCGTCGTCGTCGTCGTCGTCCACATTTTTATCTTTTTTGTTTACGGGCGAATTTTTCTGAAATTTTGCACAAAAATACCTAAAAATAATTCAAGAAGGAGGTATTTTTTAGTTTTTTGATTTTCGCATTTTTTTCAAAATGGCGGCCATTTTCGACGAAAAATGCCTGATTTTGGACTTTGGCGGCCATTTTCTCAAAATCTGTTCAGTAACTTTTTTTCTTTCTGATACATAAGACTCTTCATATGTACTCCTATGATGTCTATAAATTTCGTTGCGCTTGAATCGCTCGAAGTGGGCCATTTTGGCCCAAACTCGGCCCAAATGGGACTTTCCCATGTTAAATTCTCCTATGCTTTATAATGGGACACATTATGCCTAATATCTCACTTAATATTGAGATTAGAGACTAGGAATCAATTGTGGACATATAGGAAATGATATATGCTGAATATTCTCGTGACCTTGAATTTGACCTCTGACCTCAGTTTCAAGGTCAGAGCACAAAATGGCTTATATCTGGCTTATTATTGACTCTACAGCTTAGGAATCAATTGTGGACATATAGGAAATAATATATGCTGAATATTCTCGTGACCTTGAATTTGACCTCTGACCTCAGTTTCAAGGTCAGAGCACAAAATGGCTTATATCTCGCTTATTATCGACTCTACAGCTTAGGAATCAATTGTGGACATATAGGAAATGATATATGCTGAATATTCTGATGACCTTGAATTTGACTTTCGTCCTCATGTTCAAGGTCACAGGACAAAATGGCTAATATCTCGCATGTTATCGACTTTACAGCTTAGCAATCAATTATGAACATATAGGAAATGATATATGCAGATTATTGTCATGACCTTGAATTTGACCTTTGACTTCATTTTCAAGGTCACAGGACAAACAGGCAAATATCTTACTTATTATCGATTTTACAGCTTAGGAATCGATTGTGGATATATAGGAAATGATATATGCTGAATATTCTCGTGACCTTGAATTTGACCTCTGACCTCATTGTATGGCTTGGGAATCAATTGTGAACATGATATAGAAAATGATCTACATTGAATATTTTGATGACCTTAAATTTGACCTTTGCCCCTTCATTTTCAAGGCCACAGCACAAAATTGCTAATATCTCTGTGATTATTGAATTTACAGCTTAGCAATCAACTGTGGACATGATATATACTTAATGTTATATATGCTGAATATTCTCTTGACCTTGAATTCAACCAGTGACCTGGCTAACATCTAAAATATTAAACATTGTCCGGTAACCTATCTTCGGCCCTTGGCCTAATTTTTTGTTTTCGTTGATATCTCAGAAACGGTGCGTAGTAGAGCGAAACGGGCCCTAGACAAACATATCTAAGTGGTATTTTGGATGACCTTTGACCTTGACCTGAAATTTGTTTGCACAGTCGACAGTTTTTCGTTTTCGTCGAAATCTCAGAAACGGTACACCATAGAGCAAAACGGACGTTATTTTCGGATTTGTCATCCTAGACAAACATGTCTAAGGGGTTTATGGATGACCTTTGACCTTGACCCGAAATTTTTTCGCCAAGTCAGCATTTTTCGTTTTCATCGATATCTTGGAAACGGTGCGTCGTAGAGGGAAACGATGTTATTTTCGGACTCGTGGCCCTAGACAAACATATCTGAGGGGTACTAGGAATGAACTTTGACCTTGACCTGAAATTTTTCATTTCCGTCGATATCTCAGAAATGGTACATCGTAGAGCCTTGTGATTTTCGGACTCGTGGCCCTAGACAAACATATAAAAACAAACATTTTGTTTTTTTCATGCATCACCCTGAAATGCCTCCAAGGCCTTTAGGCCTTGACGTCTAGTTATTTTTTTTCAAGGGAGTAAAGGCATGTTATTGTAGGAGAAAAATATTGGAGATTTTCCTGAACACACACCATCTTCTTGGCGAAACTGATTAAGGCATTTCAGCAGAAATGCCTTTATGGTTTTGTCAAAAATTTTTTTTTTTTTTTTTCTTTTTTTTTTTTTTTTTTTTTTTTTTTTTTCACTTTTTGGTTTCCGCACGATAACTTCAGTTTGCCTCGATGTATCTTCGCCAAATTTTCACTACTGGTCAGAAATGTTGTGTGGAAGAAGCCTATTGTTTTTGAGCCGGCTCTGGGGTCCGTGAGGTCCGTGAGGATGAAATCAATGTTTCTGGTTTCCGCACGATAACTCAAAAAGTGTTATGGCAATGACTGTGGAACTTTGCATGGAGGTTCATATATCACCAGGGAAGAAGCCTATTGATTTTGAGGCCGATTGGTCAAACGACCTTTGACCTAGGGCTCGAAATAATTTTAGCTGAGTCATCCTTGAGGCTCTCATGCATATCTCGGAAACGGTGCGTCGTAGAGCGAAACAGACGTTATTTTCAGACTCGTCATCCTAGACAAACATGTCTAAGGGGTATTATGGATGACCTTTGACCTTGACCTTAAATTTTTTCGCTGAGTCGGCATTTTTCGTTTATGTCGATATCTCGGAAACAGTGCGTCGTAGAGCGAAACGGACATTATTTTCGGACTCGTCGCCCTAGACAAACATGTCTTAGGGGTATTATGGATGACCTTTGACCTTGACCTTAATTTTTTTTGCTGAGTCGGCATTTTTCGTATTCGTCGATATCTCGGAAACGGTGCGTCGTAGAGCGAAACGGACGTTATTTTCGGACTCGTCGCCCTAGACAAACATGTCTTAAGGGTATTATGGATGACCTTTGACCTTGACCTTAAATTTTTTCGCTGAGTCGGCATTTTTCGTTTTCGTCGATATCTCGGAAACGGTGCGTCGTAGAGCGAAACGGACGTTATTTTCAGACTCGTCGCCCTAGACAAACATGTCTTAGGGGTATTATGGATGACCTTTGACCTTGACCTTAAATTTTTTCGCTGAGTCGGCATTTTTCGTTTTCGTCGATATCTCGGAAACGGTGCGTCGTATAGCGAAACAGACGTTATTTTCGGACTCGTCGCCCTAGACAAACATGTCTTAGGGGTATTATGGATGACCTTTGACCTTGACTTTAAATTTTTTCGCTGAGTCGGCATTTTTCGTTTTCGTCGATATCTCAGAAATGGTGCGTCGTAGAGCGAAACGGATGTTATTTTCGGACTCGTCGCCCTAGACAAACATGTACATAGGGTATGATGGATGACCTTTGACCTTGACCTTAAATTTTTTCGCTGAGTCGGCATTTTTCGTTTCTGTCGATATCTCGGAAACGGTCTCATTGGGAACTTATCATGTCAGCATTTTGTTTTTTTCATGCTTCACCCTGAAATGCCTCCAAGGCCTTTAGGCCTTGACGTCTAGTTGAATCTGAAGCCTGTCCAGTCTTGTTATGCACAGTTGTCAACCAGTGAGCAATCAGGGACCAGATATACACTCTCTGTCACTGCTTGCAACAGCAAATCTACTCCTATATTGTTTGGGACCCCTCAATACACATGATACATGTAAACCAGTCAACCTATAGACAGACGTAGATATTGCAGCTAAATACATGTCGGAAGATTATTGATAATTGTATCCCCCGAACAAAGTTCGGCGGATACTATGGATTTGGCTTCGTCGTCCGCGTCCGCGTCCGCGTCCGCAGAGATTTTCTTGTGAACGCGCTACAGGCCGCAATTCTCACCCGATCACCATTATTTTTGGCAGACACATATATAATGGTAAGATCCCGACACCAATCGATTTTGGTTGACGTGGCAACTAAATTGGTCGTTTGGGGACACATTTTGCATTGAAAACAGCCTGTTTGAGACACATGGCTTGTGAACGCGCTACAAGCCGCAATTCTCACCCGATCACCATTATTTTTTGCAGACACATATATTATGGTAAAATCCCGACACCAATCGATTTTGGTTGCCGTGGCAACTGAATTGGTCGTTTGGGGACACATTTTGCATTGAAAACAGACTGTTTGAGACACATGGCTTGTGAACGCTCTACAGATGGCAATTTTTGACGAATCTCGATAATATTTGGAAGTGTTGTTGGCAAGGGCTGTCACACGAAACCAATCGTTTTTTAGAATGATCATATAAATATTAATATGTTAACAGCCTAACTTATTACAGAATTTTGAAATATCCATTTTGACATGTACGATCATTCCAATAGCCTGTACAATGGAAGGTAATGACACTGGTTTCTTGTTCAGAATGGAGAACTGAAGTTTTCAGTGAAAACAGGACAATATTACTGAATAAGTTAACATTAGTTTTACTAGTTAAGTCTATTATTGTCCACAATAAAAATAGTTAAGACGATAAACGTTTATTATTAAGCTCAACAAGGTGAAGGTTTTGTCCAGTACAGATTCCATGGGTGTAACTGAATAAGTTAACATTATTTTTAATAGTTAAGTCTATTATTGACCACAATAAAAATAGTTAAGACAAGAAATATTTAATATTAACCTCAACAAGGTAAATGTTTTGTCCAGTACAAATTTCATTGGTGCAGCCGAATAAGTTAACATTATTTTCACTAGTTAAGTCTATTATTGACCACAATAAAAATAGTTAAGATGAGAAATATTTATTATTGAGCTCAACAAGGTGAAAGTATGGCCAGTACAGATTTCATGGGTGTACTGAATAAGTTAACATTATTTTTACATGTTAAGTCTATTATTGACTCAAAATGAAAATAGTTAAGACAAGAAATATTTATTATTGGGCTCAACAAGGTGAAGGCTTTGTCCAGTAGAGATTTTATGGCTGTGACCAAATAAGTCAACATTATTTTTTTGCTAGTTAAGTCTATTATTGATCACAATAGCTTTTTATTATTGACTCAAAATGAAAATAGTTAAGACAAGAAATATTTATTATTGGGCTCAACAAGGTGAAGGCTTTGTCCAGTAGAGATTTTATGGCTGTGACCAAATAAGTCAACATTATTTTTTTGCTAGTTAAGTCTATTATTGATCACAATAGCTTTTTATGAAAACATTGATCAACTTTTACTTTGAATTTCAACTTGAGACCATGTTTGGCACAAATTATGAGTGAAAATATAACTTATGGTGAAAAATTCGATCTGGCTCCATTTTCGTCATCTTGAAATGCAGTTTTGGTCAATTTTTAGTTTGAATTTTAACTTGAAACCAAGTTTGGCACATATTATGAGTCAAAATATAGCTTATGATGAAAAGTTCGATCTGACTCCAATTTCGTCATCTTGAAATGCAGTTTTGGTCAACTTTTACATTGAATTTCAACTTAATACCAAGTTTGGCACATATTATGAGTTGAAATATAACTCATGGCGAAAAGTTTGATCTGGCTCCAATTTCATCATCTTGAAATGCAGTTTTGGTTAACTTTTAGTTTGAATTTCAACTTGAAATCAACTTGGGCAGGTATTATGAGTTAAAATATAACTCATGACGAAAAGTTTGATCTGGCTCCAATTTTGTCATCTTGAAATGTAGTTTTGATTAACTTTTACTTTGAATTTCAACTTGAAACCATGTTTGGCACATACATGTATTATGAGTCGAAATATAACTTATGGTGAGAATTTCAATCTGTCTCCAATTTCGTCATCCTGAAATGCATTTTTGGTCAAATTTTACTTTGAATTTCAACTTGGAACCAAGTTTGTAAAATATTCTGAGTTGAAATATAAATAGGTGAAAAGATTGATCTATCTGTATTTTCGTTATTTTATCAAACATGTCGAAATGGAAATTCATATGAAAAGATTTCAGTGGTGATTTTGAATTCGACCTTCAATAACCTCGGAAGATCAGTGCAGCAATTTTGGTGGGGAAAAGAAAAAAGTTGTTACTTGGGATTTAACATTTCTCTGGTAATCTTTTTTAGCCCTTGCTCTAGTTTTCCACACTTAACAATGATATATTTGGGGCAACAGAGATGATAGGGCTACGGGGGATACACCCAAGCGGTCGTAGGCGACCGGAAGCGTCTAGTTATACTAATGATAATCTTGGAAGATAGTGGAGTAACAGGATGTGCATGGGGGATACACTATTGCTGTTTGAAATATATTATTCATTTGCACGTGCGTCATAAAGCGTGGAAACTAGAGCTTAATGCAATTTTTTCATCAAGAAAAAGAAAGGCACTTTGTAAAAGGTGTTTAATCCACACTGTGCTCTCTCATCTGCAGTTGATCCTGGAGTCGGAGATTTCCAATCTACAGCTGGAGCGAATCAGCGATGTGTCTGCACCTGCAATCTCCCCCGGCCAAGTCACGACCTACCGTGTCACCATGGAAACGACTACCCGCCACCAGGCCGTCCTCCAGGTGCAGTTCGGAGACGGAGGCAAAGTTCTCTGTCCACTGGATGAGATAAACAACTACCCAAGTCGCCCAGGGAATGCGAGCATTGGCGCCCCAGGTGACAAAGTGACCATCACTAATGACTACGGCAATACCTGCACACTCAGCATCGATGTCGAGCACACCTACGACAGCGAAGGTCACTATCTTGCCTCCGTCAGGGTCCACAACCCACACTCAAACCTCTCCACAGAGTCTGGGGTCCCGCTCATCGTGCAGCGCCCCCTAGAGGGAGCATGGCTACCGCCGCGGACAGTAACCGCAGTCGGGATCCCAGTGCACCTAGAGTTGACCCTGCAGCACTGGTCCACTAATTACACCGTCACATGGAGCGTGCAAGCAATTGGGGGTGGTCCAGGACAGGAGTTCCTGGACCATGGGTCGGTCTTGACTCATGAGTTTGGAAGCCCGAGCCAGTACCTGGTCACAGCTAGGGCAGATAACTTGCTGGGCACAGTGACTGCTGAGGGCGTAGTCATAGTTGAAGTCGCAGTTTCTGGTCTGCTTCTGGAGCACTCCGGCCTGGGGAATTATCTCAACATCACACAAGACATCAGCTTTAGTGCTTCCGTCACGGCGGGGTCAAATGTTGTCTTCCAGTGGGAGTTTTATGATGGGGATACTGACAATCTCCAAGTCATCTCAGGTGAGAATACTTCTACTGTTCTCTACTCATTCAAGAGAGTTGGGGAGTACAATGTGACTGTACGAGCGTACAATGAGTACAATCGGCGCGAGTACACTACAGACCCGCTGCGGGTTCAGCAACCAGTGGGAATTCTTTTGGTACAGTCAGCGGATGCAGTCAGAAAGGGCCACAGTATTGAGTACACTGCGTCTGTGTCTGCCGGATCAGATGTTCAATTCGAATTTGACTTTGGTTCCGGTCGTGTTCCAGCCAACACAGGATCTGTAAAGAACCAAGCGACGAAGTCCCACACACACGACCATGTCGGTAAAGTGAACTTCACAGTGTATGCCTTCAATATCGTATCCATGGTAACTCGGGAATGGACGACCGAGGTTCAGGATATGGTGCCCAACCTGGAGCTGAGTCGGGTTTTCGCTCCGGTGCAACGTGAACAAGTCGTCTTCACAGCCCTGACAAATGGTGAGTCTACGAAATTAAAGCATGGAGTTTGAATATTTAGGTGTTTTGCTTTAAGCTGAATGTTGTGCAGTAGTCAATTGCACAAAGTTTATTATATAATAAATCCAGAATTAAAGGGATAAGGCCTTTTATTACACAGCACAATGATTTCTGCATGCACTTGAAGACTCTTTGATGTTTCCTCAAGATAATATTGGACGCGATCCCTGTTTTGGGTGAAATGAAGGCCTTTATCATCCAAGGTCATTAATAATTAGAGACGAACAGTGATATCCTGGGTTGAGCATACTAAGTGGTGAAAGACATGCGAGTGTCAGCTCAGACTGAATGAAATATGTCAGTGTTATGTTCATCTTGAAGGTTTGGCTGGACGGCTAGTAAAACTAGTGATCAAGATGATTTACCCATTGTTTAGGTCCAAAATTCATGAACCCATTGTTTATAAATGGAAGATCACTCACTCTATACGTCAGTGACCTAAACTTGACTTATTTCTTTCATTTAACATTTGTAAGAAGACTTGTATTTAACATTTGTAAGAAGACAACTTACAATGGTGGAGAAAAAAAAGAGGAAAAAGTGAGAGATGGATGCAGTGTTCAGGGCATTGATTAGTTCCAGTAATATCGCCAGCTGTCACGTTCCCGGGGGTTTGTCATCTAGAGTGAGACGACGACGGCGCTGGATTAATGTCGACTCCATCCCCACTTCATTTCAGTCAAATAGCAAAACTGTATTAAATTTTGCACAGCATTCAAACATGAGCATGCACAGAAGCCGGTGCTAAATTTGGGTGCTGTACTGACACCAACCGAGGTGTGCTAGACATACTGCCGCGACTTTCACTTTGATCTGGTTAATTGCAATGTCTGCAGCCTGTATTTCTTGTGATTTAATTATGCCGGTCACCAAATACATTTATGTGTAGGGGGTCATGCAGGGGACCCGATTCTTTGAACTATGTCGGTGGGGGAAGGGGTGTGGGGGTTTGTTGGCTGGACAAGAGGTATATGCCGTGTCCAAGGTCACTACTCTCTGGACGTTACTAGTGACACTTTCCATTTCGCTGCAGGTCACATGACCTGAAGGGCAATCAATGGAACTCTTTCAAAGCTGAGGACACTGGAGAAATAATGTTAGGTTCACATGCGGCCGGCAGATATGTCCAGTGTCCTGATCTCGGCTCCCAGGGTGTCCCACTGTCCTGCATACAGGGCTTCTCAGCAACACTCCCAAACGGCAACTCCAGAAAAGTCGCAAAACCTGTGCACCGGCAGCGGTAGCAATTGAATTTGGACGAGAACATTCATTCGTGGCAGGACGTTTTAATACCTTCTTGCACCAAATTTGGTTTCCTGGGAGCTTAATCACATTAGGACCATCTGACTGGGTTGGGGGCATGGGGGGGGGGGGGGGGGAGAGGAGGCATAGCATGTGGGGAGAGGGGAGGGGTTGTTGCGGAAAAGAACTAAACAGGTTGAGTCTGTCCGGCCCAGGAATGTTCCGACCAAATGGGTCAGGTTATGTCCATGTCACCATGATAACAGCCAGTAAAACTTATATATACATATTATATACTAGTAGTACAACAGTAAAGTCTGCTGATCATGTTAATGCCATTCTGTGTTTGAATATTAATAACATAAAAAAGCGAAATATTTTTTTTAACTTGGTTGATTTTAATGCATGATCAGCTTTGCCTGTTTTATACACACATATACATCGCTTTCATCATCAGAATAGCATAAAAAAAACCATGCCAGTCACATACATACATAGTATACATGTATGTATGACCTATGAATATTTAACATAGAAGTCTACATGCAGTTACAAACAAATTCCAACATGCTGAAAGAACTTCAAGTATAGGTGTAGAGTTTCCGAAAAACTAAAAAAGAAAAGCCAAGTCGCCAAACAGACTGCATTGTGCATGTGTTTTGTCTGAAACTGTATCATGCATACTTGTAGATTGATGTTTTGTGCAGTGTAGATATTGTATAGTGTAGATTCTATTTCTAAATACTAGTACCTTGTTTTCATTCCATGCTCTTTCAAAACCTATAAATATGATAAACTGATAGCTAGATTAGCTCCAAGTGTTTCACACAGGTCAGGAGACCTGAGGTGTATGTAGTGGCTATAGGTCTTCACCCAGGACAGAAACAAACAAGCTTGAACACCGATGTTTATTCAGATCCACCGACCATCCTCTGCACTCCGTAAAACTACAAAATACAAATTATAGCACCCTTTAGCATAATTCCAATTAAATGAATTAACATGATACCAGTAAATATCAACTACGCACAGATATGCATTAAAGAAATAATAAACAGTTCACCTAGACAGTCTATTACTACTAGTATAGCCCTATTCTCGCCCATTCAAATCGATCGCCAATTAAATACCATTTGTTATGCTAAGCGATACTTACCTCTGACTCTGGGGTCGTGTAATTGGCGAGCCCTCATTCGCCAACCACACATGAAATATGGGTGAAAAAGCTAAACGAAAGTTAGCCGGTCCGTTTAGACCCTGCGTTAGTAATGGTAGTTACCTGAGCAGTTCACCCTCCGTGTGGTAGCATAATCGTGCCGGTCCACTGCCTCCCAGTTCACTTTTGTTTTTGGCGAGCTCCTGTCAACAACAACTTTGCGTCGCTCGCGATTGCCCCTTTGAAGTTTGGATTTTGGAACTTAGCTGTTTCTACGATGGAATCGTCTTCTGTCAGGAGATGTACCAAGTGTGGACACTTCTTGGTTCCTCTCGATCTCGATCCTCACGATCGCTGTCCGTCTTGCAGACCGTTTGTTTGCTGTGCGTCTCAGCGCTGTCAGATCTGCGAATCTTGGCCCGATGACAGATTCGACAGGATAGATCAGCGTAGGATCGACAGGGAGAAGAAGAGGTCGCGTTCTGCTGATCGACGATCTCTGGATTCCTCTTCCTCCTCTCGTCTTGATTCCCTCGAACAGACGGTTGGGAATTTGCAGACTTCCATTGCGTCCATGTCGGCGATGTTGTCGTCCCTGGTTGGGAAAGGAGTGGCGACACCGGCCACCCCCACGGTGGATGAAGTTCCGACGCCGCTTCTCTCTGGTGACCCGTTCGTCGGCGGCAACCCCCCGAGCCACAGTCCAGCTGACCAGCCTTCGTGTTCCTGGGGTTTGCCTTCGTTGGACCCGATCTTCTCGGAGCCAGTTGACTCGGCCACGGTGGATTCCCGTTCCCAGGCTGCCGAGACCGGCGAGTCGGTCTCGGAAGAACAGTCAGGTGAAGGCAGGGGCCCCGTCGGTCGTGCCAAGTGTGGCCCCCCCGACTACTCCACCGTCCAGCTCTCCGACGGCCCTGTTGATGTGCTTGTGGTGGACAAGTCTCTCGCTGGTAGCCCGGGCCGTGTTCAGCACCGTGACGCCTCTTCAGCCCAGGGTACCTCTTCTCCAGCCGCAGCGGTGCCGCGCGGGTGCTTACCCGACCGTGACCGTGATCAGCAGCCACCGGTGGCCAGCCCGGGGGTTTCTCAGCCCAGTGTTCTGCCCCGCGATCTTCCACCGTCCGTCAGTCGACGCGCGGACAGCCGGTCGTCTTCCTCCAGTGGAGATTCGCACCGCGGGTCAACAGCCACGGCGGATAGTGTTCTTCCAGCGATGGGCCGCCCGTCCTCGCCTGACCGCCGCCACCGTCCAGCTCGGCCTGTGGATCAACACCGTTCCGGCGATTGGGATCGTCCGTCCTCCAGCCGCGCGGATCGGTTCCGTGATTGGGTTTATGATCATCGTCGTGAATATGACTTTGACCGTGCTTACCATGAAGAGTTGGATCGTTACTACCGTTCTGGCCGTTCTCGTGACGATAGGGACTACTACTACCGTCGGGAGCGTGCGGACCGCAGGGACTACTCCTCCAGGGATTCTCACGGTAGCCGTGGAGAGAAAAGTTCACGCTCGGACTACGACCGTGTGAGGGAGCCCAAGCGTCCCGCTTCAGACCACGCCCCTAGGTCTGAAGGTGAGCAACACGCGGCCGAGTCGTCCTCTGTTGCTGTTTTGGAGCCTCCAGTCTCGTTGCCTCCCCCCCCGGCAGACCAGATCTCGGATGAACCTCCAGTCAAGAAGCCGCGGGTGGCTAGCCCGGCTAGGTCTGCCGACTCCTCAGCTACGGCCGGTACCTCCAAGCCTTCCTCCTCCAAGTCTGACGACGACACCTTTGCCCAGGTCCGCGTTTGGGTTCAGGAGGCCTTCCCTGACGAGATTGAGCTACCTGTAGCCAAGGGGACTTCTTATACGTCGGTGGGTGAGCGTGTGCTCCACGCCCGTCAGCAGCCGGAGCCGGACGTGCGCTTCCCGTGGTCCGAGGGTATCTTGTCAGTACGGACTCTAGTGGAAGAGAAGATCGTCCCAGTCAATGGACAGCCCCTACGAGCTGGCAAGTTCGCCTCGTGCTTCCAAGGACAATTAAAGCACTACCAGTCTACGGATTGCGGTAGCACTCTGGAGGCAGCGGCGGTGAATGACGACCTGTCAGTCATCGCCCCTGGGCTCAAGTCCTCGAGTGTTACCGCTACACTTTCGGACTCAGATCTCAAGACCTGGGAGTCTTACCCGCGTCGGGTACAACTGGTTGCCAACACCCTCGACTGGCTCTCGGGCCTCCTCAGCGTGCAGGTCGACCGTCTGGCCCCCGGTTCGGTTCCAGCGGACGCCGATTTGGACACGGATGCCACTGTTCAAGTACCGGTGTCGGAGTTGCTGCGCATCAAGAGGACTCTTTCCTCCGTTAACAAGTGTGTGGGACAGATTACGAAGGAGTCGCACGTGGAGTGGGCCAACGTTGTTCTCAGGCGACGGGACGCTTTTCTCAAGAGATCTACCTCCAAGCTGTCGGACGCCTTCAAGTCCAAGTTACGCACGTCCTCGGTCTTTGGTCCTCGCCTCTTTGACCCGGATGTCCTGGCCAAGGCAGGCCAGGCGGTTGCCCAGGAAGCGGACCTTCTCAGCAAATTTAACTTAGTTAAATTGGTGGAACGCCAGGAGAAGAAGCCTGCGGCATCCTCTTCCTCGTCGTTCAAGATCCCGAAGGTCAAGGCCACGGAGTCGAAACAGCAGTCTCAGTCGTCTCAGTTTTCTAAAGGCTCCAAGTTTGACAAGAACAAGAAGTCGACTAACTCTTCACGTGGAGGTCGCGGCGGCAGTGGATCCTCGTCTTCTGCCAAGCCTCAGCCCCGCTCCTGATGTGTCCCAGACGCTCCCACGGAACCACGATTCGGATGTATCCCCCGTGGGAGCTCGTCTTCAGGCCTTTTGGCCAGTCTGGGATACGGAATTCGAGGACTGTCTAGTAACTACCATACTGCGTCACGGGTACCGGATTCCCTTCAGTCAGGCGCCTCCTCTCTCCCCTCTACCGATAGCGTTCGCATCCTACGCCCCGGGGTCGGAGAAGTTTGCGGTCCTGGACGCCCTCGTGTCCGAGATGCTCCTCAAGGAAGCCACGGAGAAGGTGACCCAGAACTCTCCCGGCTTCTACAGTCGTCTGTTTGTCGTCCCCAAGCTCACGGGCGGCTGGCGACCGATAATCGACCTCAGTCCCCTGAACAAGTTTGTCTCCAAGGAGAAGTTTTCCATGGAGTGCCCACGGACGGTTCTACTGTCTCTGCGCAGCGGGGACTGGATGACCTCCATAGATCTGAAAGATGCCTACTTTCACATCCCGATTCATCCCTCATCACGGCCCTACCTTCGTTTCCAGTGGGGCAACGTGATCTACCAGTTCCGTGCTCTGTGTTTCGGCCTCTCCACCGCCCCGTTCCTGTTCACCAGGGTGTTTCAGCCGGTATCGGCGTGGGCGCACCGCAGGGGGATTCGTCTCACGAGGTATCTGGACGATTGGCTGATTACGGCCACGGACCAGCAGACGGTGGCCGCACACACGGACCAGATCGTTCGGCTTTGTCAGCGAGTCGGTCTCATCATAAATTTCAAGAAGTCAGACTTGGCTCCTTCCCAGCGTGTCACCTACCTCGGGATGGACATCGACACGCAGTCCTTCCTGACACGTCCGACGGCAGATCGTATTCAACGTTTGAACGGCGTTCTACGGTCTTTCTCCATCGGGGTTCCCGTCGCGGCGGTGGTGTTCCTGAGGCTCCTAGGTCACATGGTGTCGCTAGAGAAGATCGTCCCTGGTGCACGGTTGCGCATGCGGGCGATCCAGTTCCACTTGAAGGACCACTGGTCTTCCGAGCAGGACTTGTCAACTCTGGTTCCGGTGGTTTCCGCTCTCCAGCCAGATCTCCTCTGGTGGTCCGATCCAGTCAACCTGCTACGGGGTCATCCGATTCACGAGTTGGAGCCCGACTTTCTCCTGTTCTCCGACGCGTCTCGCCTCGGTTGGGGTGCTCACCTCGGCGAAAGTCAAGTCTCTGGTCTCTGGTCGGCGGCCGATCTCCGGCATCACATCAATTGGCTGGAGCTCAGGGCTGTCTGGTTGGGCCTGCGCCATTTTCATCAGACGGTTGCCGGGTCCACGGTACTGGCCATGACCGACAACACGACGGTCGTCGGCTATATCAAGAATCAGGGGGGGACACGATCAAGGGAGCTAAGCGCCTTGACTCGAAGAATCTTGGAGTGGGCGGAATCCCAGGATGTCAGTCTTCTGGCCCGACACATCCCGGGCTCCATGAACACCATCGCCGACGCCCTTTCGAGGAAGGGTCCGGTTTCCACGAACTGGTCTCTGAACCCCCAGGTTTGCAGTCACCTGTGGCGTCTTTGGGGTCAGCCTCACTTGGACCTGTTCGCCACGTTCCAGAACAATCGTCTACCTCTCTATGTGTCCCCGTTCCCGGACCCTCATGCCTGGGCAGTCGACGCCCTCGCTCAGGACTGGTCCATCCTATGGGCGTACGCTTTTCCTCCGTTCTCACTGATTCCCGTGGTTCTACAGAGGATTCGGTTAAGCTCGGCCCAGATCATCTTGGTGGCTCCCTGCTGGCCAGCCAAGCCTTGGTTTCCGGAACTCCTGGAGCTTCTGACGGATCTTCCACGGTTGTTACCACCGATCCCCAGCCTGCTTCGTCAGGGACGTCAGTTTCACTAGCATCTGGGCGTTCTCCATCTTCACGCGTGGAGATTATCAGGCGTTCATTCAGAAAGGCTGGCTTTTCGAAGAACGCTGCCAAGCGGATGTCCAGAACAGTTCGGTCATCCTCAGAGCGATTATATCAAGCCAAGTGGAGAGTCTTCTCTTCTTGGTGTGGTCGACGGCAAGTTGATCCACGCCGTCCCCCTCTCCCTACGGTAGCGGACTTCTTTGTCTGGTTGAGAGACAAGCGCAAGAGGGCGCTTACTACTGTCAAGGGATACCGTGCGGCATTGTCTAATGTGCTAGCTTCTCACGGTTTGGACATTTCTACATCACGGGAGATTTCGGCCCTGTTCAAGTCCTTCGCCCAGGATTTGCCTCCGGTCTCCCGCGCACCAAAATGGGACTTGTCATTGGTCCTTTGTAGCCTCAATGAATCTCCATATGAGCCTCTCGAGGAAGCGGAGCTTCGTTTTCTCACGCACAAGACTGTGTTCCTGTTGGCCCTTGCTTCCGCGAAGCGGGTCAGTGAGCTTCAGGGACTGTCTGCGGAGGTCTTACACCCGGAAGATTGGTCTTCTGTTACCCTCCAGTACCATTTGGGGTTTCTTGCCAAGACCGAAACTCCTTCTGCCCTGGCGGCTGGGATGCGAACGTTCTCTGTCCCTGCCTTATCTCAGTTGGCGACTGACTGTGGGGATCTGTCCCTGTGTCCGGTGCGTGCGTTACGGTTGTATCTGAAGAGGACTAAGCCTTCACGACCAAGGGAATCTCACCTCTTTCTCCCGTTTTCGGCATCGAGAGGACAGGTCTCCAAGAACACGATCTCGCTTTGGATCAAGGCTGTTGTTACACGTGCTTACAGTAAGGATCGTCGGGACCTACATCAGCTCTACGGTCGTACGGCTCACGAGGTTCGCGCCATCTCCACTTCCTGGTCGTTTGCACACAACATGTCACTTCAGGATCTCATGAAGGCAGCCACTTGGAGATCTCACTCTACGTTTTCCTCATTTTACCTGCGCGATGTATCGCTCCTCGCGGATGACCTCTATCATCTGGGACCCATCGTCGCAGCACAAGTCATCGTGCAACCCACTGCTTCTTCTGCCAAGAGTCCGGTGGGGGAGCGCCGTCTCAACACCTAGCTACGGCTCATCGCCTCACAAGAGACTCGACGACAGGTATGTAATCTCAGATTCTTCTGGATTACAAAGTATCTCTCAGTATACTATTAACTTCCGAGCTACTCTGTGGTTAATTAGTATTATAATTACTATAGGAAAGGAGCGGGTTCCTTATCCTTTATACAGTAATTATAGTCATTGGTATTATGCATAGTTCTCATCCTTCTACTTTCAGGGGATGATCTTGTGCAAGGCGTACTTTCTCTCTGAGGGGCCCACCACCGGCAGGCCATTCCCCAGAGTCAGAGGTAAGTATCGCTTAGCATAACAAATCAAAAGTTCTAAAATAACTTTTATTTTTATACTATGCATACTTACCTCTGACGTTGGATGGTCCCACCCTCCTCCCCGCTGAGTATCTTCTTGTCTTTTCAGAAGATAACCTTCAGTGATCAAGTGTTGCAACTCAACAAAAGTGAACTGGGAGGCAGTGGACCGGCACGATTATGCTACCACACGGAGGGTGAACTGCTCAGGTAACTACCATTACTAACGCAGGGTCTAAACGGACCGGCTAACTTTCGTTTAGCTTTTTCACCCATATTTCATGTGTGGTTGGCGAATGAGGGCTCGCCAATTACACGACCCCAGAGTCAGAGGTAAGTATGCATAGTATAAAAATAAAAGTTATTTTAGAACTTTTGATATTACTTCACGACTCGCCTAACTTAGACATTCTGCCTTCACACCGTCAAGTCTACATCATATTTATCATAATTATTAACAAAACAAACCTCTTTTGGGCCAATATACATTTGAAACAAACTTTTAGGATTTTTATCGCACATGGATTGTTTACATATTTTTCCCTTTCTCTATCGTATCAACACATCCGGTTCAAGTTCAACACTCATTCGCCAGGTGGCGACACGTCCTGGAGCCAATCTACAATTTGGCGCTAACATCCCGGCCCCTAAATGCGATAACTACATTTGAGCATTTACCAAAACATTTACACAAAATAGAATGAACACAAATGTCAACATTTGAATTAACTAGCAAAGTCCAGACAAGATCCCGACTCCGGACTTCAGTCTGTATCGTCCGATTCCGCTGGTTCCGTTTGTGCCGCTCCTTCTAGGAGACACAACTTGGTGACCGGTCTCACCAGGAGCCCAGTGCTGGTCTTTACTTCCACTGCTCGCACAAGTCCATCTTGACCCATGATGGTCCTGACGACTCGTCCCAAGGGCCAGATTTTCCTTGGTAGGTTTTCGTCCATGATGAGAATGATGTCCCCTACTGCAAGATTCCGTCTTGGTTGGATCCACTTTTGCCTCAGGCACAGTGTGGGGAGGTACTCGCCAAGCCAACGCTTCCAGAATTGGTCCGCGAGGAATTGAACGTGCCGCCAACGCCGACCGTACTGATCCTGCCTCTTGCAATCTCCTGCAAAGCTCCCCGAGCCAGGCCTCAGGAGAAGCAGATGGTTCGGCGTGAGAGGTTCAGCATCTGATGGATCTGCGGAAACTGGAGTTATCGGTCGCCCATTGACAATTGACTCAACCTCACATAGCAGAGTCTGAAGACGTTCGTCGTCCAGGACCTGTGATGTAAGCAAACTGTCCAAGACCTTCCTAACTGTCCTAATCTGTCTTTCCCAGATACCTCCTGCATGAGACGCGGTGGGCACGTTGAACTCCCAATGAATTTTCTTGATGAGCATATGGTTCTGGACTGTGGAGTTGTTGTTCCATTTCTCCATGGCTTGGCTGAGCTCTCGTTTGGCTCCAACAAAATTTGTTCCATTGTCTGACCTCAGTTTTTGTGGAGTTCCCCTTCTGGCTGCAAACCTTGTCAGGCCGTTTATGAACGAATCCGCCTCTAAGGAGCTCAAGACTTCAATGTGAATTGCCCGGATCGTGAGGCAGACAAAGAGGCAGCCGTATCGTTTCTCCTGGCTCCGGCCCCGTTTCACATAGAATGGTCCGAGGCAGTCAACTCCTACTTGAGTGAATGGTGGATTTCCTGAGGTTATTCGGTCCACTGGTAGGTCTGCCATACGCTGTCCAGCCGGTCTCCCTCGAAGCCTCCGGCAAGTGGTACATCTGTTTATAACTTTGTCCACCAGCGGTCGGACCTTCGGGATCCAGAACTTTTGGCGCAGGAGTGAAATGACATGTTCTCGCCCGGAATGTCCTGACTGTGTCTCGTGGATGTGACGAAGTATTAGAATGCTTGCATGGTATTTCTGATGAATGATCGCTGGATGTTTGGCACTCTCGGCGATTGGTGCAGCTTGAAGTCTCCCTCCAACTCTGAGTATGCCATCCACATCCAGATATGGCTCTAAGCCGTATATCTTGCTGCCTTTGTGAATCACACCACCATTTTCCAGTGTCCGGAGTTCTTGGCGGAAGTGTTTTTTTTGTCCATACTTCACAATGACAAGTTCTGCCGCCTTCAGCTCCACAACAGTCAGACGTCGTGTCACTGGTCCAGGATTATGTCGATTCTTCAACCAGTTGATGAATCGTACTAGCCAAGCAACAGCCCTGCATAGCCGATGCCAACACGAATACCTCTGTATGAGCGCATCAAGATGACTGCAGTCCACTTCACATGCGGCCACAACTGCTTGTCGTTTCACCTCTCGCTCATCTATCTGTACATCTTGAATTCCGTGTGGCGTTACTGGCCAATGCTGCTCAGGTTCCCACAGAAACTCAGGCCCATTTTTCCACCTTCCTTGGGCCGTAAGTTCCTTGGCGTCAAGTCCTCGTGACGCATCATCTGCCGGGTTTGACCTTGTGTCAACATGTCTCCAATCTTGTGGACTGCTACCCTCGTGTATAACAGCCAGACGATTTGCAACGAACGTTTGGAATCTCTTCGTGGTACTGCAAATACAGGGCAGGACAATCATGCTGTCCGTCCAGAAGTATCTCTTGGATATTGTCAGCCTCATCTCACGCTGGAGCAATTCATCCATCCTAACTGCTATCACAGCAGCAAGGAGCTCCAAACGAGGTATTGTCATCTGCTTGATGGGAGCTAACCTGGACTTCCCCATCAAGAATGAACAATGCACCGTCCCGTCTGCATTCACTAATCTCAGATATGAGACAGCCCCGTAAGCCTCCTGGGATGCATCACAGAAGTGGTGCATTTCAACATGCACATGATCTCTCTGATTCTCTGGGACCAAACATCTCTCAACTTGGAAACCTTGCAGCTTGGGTAGGTCTTCCAGCCATCGCTGCCACAACCGACGACTCCCTTCACTCAGTTCGTCATCCCATCCTTTGCCAGCGCGGCATTCAGCCTGAAAGACCTTCTTTGCTTGAAGGACGAATGGACCGACAAAACCCAGCGGGTCATAAACTGATGTCATCACACTCAGAATGCTCCTTCTTGTGTAGATGGGTTCCATGATTTTCACTTGCACGCCCAGCGTATCTTGATCAGTGTCCCACACAATACCCAGCGCTCGCTCAGTTGGCAGTGATGACTCACTGAGATCCAAGCATTTGACAGGCTTGGCGCGGTCCTGTTCCGGAACTTCTTCGAGGACCTTCCTGCTATTGGACAGCCATTTTGTGAGTCGGAAGCCACTGCACTCCAGCAGTTTGCAGAGCTGATCTATTAGACGGATGGCTTCTACTTCACTGTCAACTGAACTCAGGCAGTCATCCACATAGAAGCCATTCTTCAGAGTTGATAGGACTTCTGCATCAAATTCTTCCAAATGATCTTCTCCTGTTCTTTGTAGTGCAAAGCTGGCGCAACTCGGGCTCCACACGCCCCCGAATAAATGTACAGTCATTCGGTAGACACTTGGGGCTTTAGTCAGATCGCCTTTATCCCACCAGAGAAACCGTAACACATCTCTGTCTTTCGGTGTGACCTTTACCTGGTGAAACATTGCTTCTATGTCACCCATCACAGCGACATTCTTTTCCCTAAACCTCAGCAACACTCCAAGGAGTTTGTTCGTCAAGTCAGGACCCTGATGTACCTGTTTGTTTAGAGATGTGCCATCTTGTTGTGCGGCACAGTCGAACACGATACGGAACTTGGTTGGCTTGCGCTTGTTCTGTACATTATGGTGGGGTAGATACCAAGTTCTCCCGGGCTGTGCATTGATTTCTGCATCTGGGACGTGCTCCGCGTAGCCCTTTGATATCAACTCATCCATGCCAGCTGTGTACTGTTCTCGTAACTCCGGCATTCTTTGGAGACGCCGACCGAGGCTCCGCAGACGTGATTCAGCCATGATCTTGTTGTCCGGGAGTTCTGGAGGATTTACCTTGAAAGGTATGTCTAGCTGGTAATGTCCATCTTCCAGCTTGATTGACCTGTTCCAGCACTCAACTACCTTCGCATCATTCACAGAAAGGTGCGGCCGATTGTCAACAAGCAAGTGTCCCGTGTCAATCTCCCAGAACTGTTGAACCTGGTTCTGAAGTTGACTGTCAATATTCACTTGAACAAATGCACAGGTGGAACTTCCGTCACTGAGCGTCCCACCTAACGGCCCATTCAATGCCCAACCCAAGGCAGTCCTTGTTGCGTATGGTTGGTCATCTCCTCCACTTCTTACTTCTAGAGGTTTGAGTGCTTTTGGAACATCTTGACCGATGAGCAGTGTCACATCAGTTTCTCCCCCTGATGTTGGAAATTTCAAATCTTTGAGGTGTCCCCATCTCCTAACTTCAGTGTGGTGCACAGCACTTTTTCCTAGGTTAGGGAATTTTTCCAGGGCATACACCTGCGGCAAAGAAATGACATCCCGAAATCTGCGCTTGCCGACTGTGCCCATGACTTGGAGTGACACTTCCACCGCACTGGTTTCCTTGCCGTCACTCAGAGTCTCCATGCCCAATGTTGTCGCCTTGCCTTTGATCCCAAGACGATCAATGAGAGCCAATGAGCAGAAAGTCCGGTTGCTTCCATTATCTAGCAGTGCATTGGTGCGCACATAGTCAATCTGATCTGGGCCTTTGACCCACACTGCTATGATCGGTAGTGCTACCTTTCCACTTGAAGGTCCACAAGCTAAGCTCTGAGCCTCAATTTCTGGTTTGTCTGATCTGGATTCACTGTCCTTTACTTGGCCTGATGTGCTGTACATTGCTGTCAGTGCACCGTGCAACAATTTTGAATGCAGCCTCTTGCACGAGCCAATTCCACACTCAGCTCTGGTTTTGCACCATCTGACTCTGTGTCTTCCATCAAGACAACAGAAACATGCTCTGTTATCTCTGACAATTTCCAGTCGCTTATCATCTGGCAGGGATTCAAATGTTTTGCATTTGGAAAGTTTGTGGTCTCCATTACAGGCACAGCATTTTCTGATTTCAGTGTTCGCATCCTTCTTTGGCTTCTCAGATGCTTGTATGTTGAAGCTGGATCCTCTATTCCGGTGACTGCTGTGTCTCTCGGACGTTTGACTAACTTTACTGTTGTTCACAAATTTGCCG
The DNA here is from genome assembly GCA_949152475.1 of Terebella lapidaria. Taxonomy (NCBI): domain Eukaryota; kingdom Metazoa; phylum Annelida; class Polychaeta; order Terebellida; family Terebellidae; genus Terebella; species Terebella lapidaria. The sequence goes on from OX424560.1 coordinate 36,986,545, forward strand.
AACACTGGATCATTGAGTTCTCGTGCTGATCGTTCAACAAACTTCGCCAAGTCTTCAATCGAGGGGTACTTCCCGCTGGAATCCAGTGTGTCGAGTGCTCGTTTACGCCAGGTGTTCTGCAGATAGAGTGGTAATCGCTGAACAATTTTCACCATACGACCACGTGAGTCAATCTCATCAGCGTGCTTCATGGCCTTCAGTGTTTCAATACAACCTCGAAGGTCATCCGCCAATTCTTGCAGTGACTCGCCATTGTTTGGCTTTATTTCCGGTCCTTGCGTCACCTTGCTCACCCAGGCCTCAGCGATACAGTATTCATTACCGAATCTTTGTTGTAGAAGTGATCTTGCCCGCGTGTAACCTTCTGCTGGTGACATCATCACACAAGGCATGATCAGTTTTTCTGCCTTACCAGTGCAATACTCCAGTAATCGGTTCAGTTTCAGTGCATCATCTACTGATGAGTTCCCGACACAGGTATCAAAACTGTTCATGAACAACCAGAATTTCAATGGATCACCATCAAACTTCATCAGACTTGATTTTGGCAAGCTAATGACATCCAGCAGTTGTCGCTGCACGGCCATCTGTGAATCTGTGGACAGCATGCTTCTTGAGTCTTGCTCGACAGTCGCCACACTCATGTTTTCTTCATTCTGATCTTGCACAGAATTTGCCGGCCCCAGTAATCTTGTGTTGGTTTTAGGTTCCCAGGGAGGTGCAGTAGCATGCAGAACTTGGCTAGAATACTGATCTGGTCTACTAGTAGTTGAGGGTGTCCATTTTTGGTGATCTAATCCTGCTAGTGTCCTTATTTGGTCATGTTCATGTCTTGGCGGACCTCCCTTGAAATCCCTCATACTCTCAATAGTGGGCGTGAGAATCATATCCGGGTGACTCCGCCTGTCAGTTTGGTCCTCTATCTCTGCAAGAACCTTTTCCTCTGCTATAGCTGCTGCAATACCGCTCTGTATTTCCAGTTCTTTTAATCTCATTTGTGTTTCCAGTTGTTGATATTGCAGATCCCGTTGTTTATCCATAAAGCTGAGCTGTGCTTTGAGTGCAGCTTTCTTGCTAGCTGCTCTAGCTCGCGCACTTGACGTGGCAGATATCTGTGAGTCAACTTGTGACACACTGTCAGTGTCCTTCACCGCGTCCTCTTCAGCCCCAATTATAGATTTTTCAGACATTGTCACGTTTCTCACCAAACGATATTGGTTGAAGAGTTTTACTGTAGTGGCTATAGGTCTTCACCCAGGACAGAAACAAACAAGCTTGAACACCGATGTTTATTCAGATCCACCGACCATCCTCTGCACTCCGTAAAACTACAAAATACAAATTATAGCACCCTTTAGCATAATTCCAATTAAATGAATTAACATGATACCAGTAAATATCAACTACGCACAGATATGCATTAAAGAAATAATAAACAGTTCACCTAGACAGTCTATTACTACTAGTATAGCCTTATTCTCGCCCATTCAAATCGATCGCCAATTAAATACCATATTACTTCACGACTCGCCTAACTTAGACATTCTGCCTTCACACCGTCAAGTCTACATCATATTTATCATAATTATTAACAAAACAAACCTCTTTTGGGCCAATATACATTTGAAACAAACTTTTAGGATTTTTATCGCACATGGATTGTTTACATATTTTTCCCTTTCTCTATCGTATCAACACATCCGGTTCAAGTTCAACACTCATTCGCCAGGTGGCGACACGTCCTGGAGCCAATCTACAATTTGGCGCTAACAGTGTATTTCAAGGAAACGTTTATCTTTGTTTTCTTATTTGAATGCAGTGAATTTACAGCAAGATAAATTTCTTCAATGGCTGTAGGAGATTGAACAGTTACCTCACCCACCATCAGCAACTATAACTTATTGGACTCCTTGTTTAGCAACACTCAGTACCCTTTCTTGAAATAAGGAAACTGTGCTACAAGACAGAAAAAAGTACTTTGGTTTGTGGGGGTTGTATGAATGGGAATAGTGCGCGAAATGGAATAAGGTCAACAGATTGTGCAAGTGTAGTCCGGTTTCTAGCCACAGGAAAGATCAGCATTAAATCAAGATCTGAAATTTTGCATTTCTGTTGATACGACATATATATGATGACCGTCATAAACTCCTATATGCTTCTGTTGGATCAACTGGATATTTCTAGTTAGAAAATTTGCATATTGAAATCTTGAAAACTAAAAAACTTGCAAACTGAAAACTTAATTGATGCTCCTGCCACATCAATTTTTGGAAGTTTGCTGAAGCTGCCCCTGTCGTTATTGCAGGCGTACCATTGCAGCGTTCCGACATCTGGTTCTCCTGGATCCTAGACGGTAGCCACGTACAGATGACGGCAGCCCCGCTCCTCAATCTGTCCTTCGAGGCTCTCGGGCAGTACAACATGTCCGTCTCAGCCAGCAACCTCGGTCAGCAATCAATGATATTAGTATGCGGTGTTACTCATGGGTCGAACATACTGTGTTATGATTATCTTGAGAATAAAATAGATGCCTCAATGCTATTTTGCATTATAATGCTCATGAAATATTGTATGCTGATTATAGCAGGCATTTTATCATTCATCAGGTCTTCTGCGATTGCTTCTTTCGCACGAATGTTTTAGAAAATACTTGAAAGTTTGCAAATACAAGGAGCCTGGCTAGATTGTTTATCAGATGTGTGTGTGTGGCTGACTGTTTCAGTGAGCCAGAAGTCTGCCTGGCTGCTGTTCACTGTGTCTGAACCCCCGAGTGAGGAGGCTCGATTCACCCAGGCTCCTATCATCATCAAGGGACAGTTGAAAACTTTTCGTCTCGTGGTCAGTAAAGCCATATCATGCATCATCAGAGATAGCGAAACAGAGAGAATTGAAGGAAAATGTGATGATATGTTTTGTGACGTGTCTGTTCGGTCAACAGAGTTTACCGGCCGGGCCTTTGGAGTTTGTTATCACTTACCAGCTTGGTTCTAAAAATGAGCAGAAAACATTGAACACATCCGCGGGATACAGCTACAGGTTAGGATTCCGAAATGTTCTGACCCAAGATAGTATCATTGAGACACTGCCGATGCTTTTGTCGCTCGAGATCAGAGTTTTAGAGAGAGTTCTCTGTTGTGTGTTTGTTTCAGCTGGCAGGATTCGTTCATGGTCACAGGTCTGTACTCGTTGGACGTAGATTGTCGTCCTGAAGGGCGCCCGCATCTTGCCATCGAGTCCTACATGATCGTAGAGGAGCCAATCACAGACCTGCAGCTTAGCGGCCCTCGTGCTGTCCCCCTTGCAGGGTAAGGTCAAAGGTCAACAGCTCTATGCCAACTGACGCATAACTCGTAACATGAACTTCAGTCAGTTTTTCCGTGACGAATGTATGTTTTGGTTTTGTCAGGTCCAGAATTAAGTACCACTGGACCGCCAGTTCTCGAGGCTCACATATCGTCTACATGTGGGGTGAAGGATCCAACTATACTTCTGTCAGCACTTGCCGAAAGGTCCGTACACAACAACCACTTGGTCAATGATGGTCAAAGCATAGAAAAGCTGAATTTAAATTTAAATAAAATGTTTTGCCCATCTATCTGCTGTAGCACTATTGGGAGTTCCACCAAGAAGGTCGGTACAACTTGGCTGTCATGGCAAACAATGCTCTCGGCTCAATGGCGGCGTATGCTAATGTCACTGTCCAGCGACCAATCACGGCTCTTGTTTTATCGTCCACGACAACCATTGCTGGGCGAGCCCTAGACATCACCATAGGTGTATCTGGAGGCCTCTACTTCACGTTTGACATAGACTTCGGTGATGGGAGTCCGTCTGTCCCTGTGTCATCGCGGGACAACACCTCGCTCCAGACCACAGATGCCCGCAGTCTCGGCACGGAGTTTGGATATCGGATTCAACATACGTACAGAGAAGCAGGCCATCTTATGCTGAGAGTGAATGCTTCGAACCTTGTATCTCACATGCATCGGTCCATTCTCGTCAACGTAGAGGAGCAAATCTCGGGACTACGAGTCACAAGCCCTTCTGGACCTACTGTTGCCGTGGGAGAGAAGGTTTTCATGACTGCCTCGGTTGCTACTGGCAACGACCTCAGCTTTACGTTCTTCTTTGGAGAAATTCCAGAAAAACCCTTTCACAGGTACAAGTATACGCAAAGTTATGATTATCCGTCGTATATCCGATGCCAAAAAAGTTGGAAAAGTTTGCTATTCTTTACTTTTGTTCATCCTTTTATTGCCTTATCTACCATGTACAATGTAAAATTAATTCAGAATTTTGTGTGGAGTATTTGGGCCTTGTCTTTAAAACATCTCATTAATATCGATCTTCAATCATTGTTGTTGAGTGAGAAGTTAACACCCTGTAAGAAGCTGTGTTGTATGCGTGTTCCAGTGACAACAAGAGCTACACTGCGTCCCACGTGTACACACAGCCAGGCAACCACAAGTTGCGTGTGTCCGTGACCAATCCATACCAACAAGTGCCAATCTCCGCTGAGCTGGACTACTCACTCCAAGTTGTGACGCCGATGAGTGGCCTCCGCCTGGAGCGGACGATCGACACATCGGACTGCGTCGCCCTCCAGAACTTCACCACACGAACAATTGGCTTCAATGCAAGGTAAGTGTGCTCAACTGACAGCAAGAATGTCATACCTGTTTGTCACAGTTTAAATGTGAAGTTTATGCTTCAGTTGTTATGAAATGTGATCCCAAGGCTTACCACATTTAGATCACAGTGTAAATTAAACTCTTCAGTCCGAAAGTTAAGTATGAACTCGGAGGTAGTCTCTCATGACAGGTGGTCTTTAGTATAGGTTTTTCTACAACTATTATGTAGTTTACCCTCATTACGTGTGTGTGGCTTGTATTCACTGATTCGATTTACAGCCTGGAGCGTGGCAGTGATGTGACCTTTGAACTCAACTTTGGGGATGGAACCCCCAAAGTCAGCAAAGTTGCGGAAAGTCTGTACGCTCATTTTACCCACACCTACAGCGCAGGTACAAGTACATACCAGCAACAATAAGAGTGATATACTATAGAACTGTTTATGTGATATAACAAATATTGATTATTGCCAGTATCAATCGACAAATTCCACTGCTGCCTCGAGATCTATATTGTTGCTGCTGTAACACTTTATCTTGTGTCTATCATCAGCCTTAGTATCAGTGATTCTTTGCTTGCTGAGCTTGAGAATTTCCACGTCAAAAACTCTGTTGATCAAGATATAACTGCTCTGAATGAATGTCCCAGGCTTCAATCAATAAGCAATTGATTGCTTTTGCCAAATTGCTGTGCTAGAGCTGGAAGTCTAGTTTTCAGATCTAAAGGGCAAAAAGAATGAACAAAAGAATTGAATTAATAGAGTGATGTGCTATGGATGTACAATGTAAATGAATATCAAAAACTGATACCACTCTAACTGTGGATTCTGTGCTGCACTCCCCCCCCCCCCCCCCCTAACATTCCCCCACACACAGCCGGAGAGTATGAGGTTGCCGTGACAGCGAGGAGCGTTCTTGGCGTGGAGTCTGTACTGTTGCCCCGGCGGGTATGTGTACAGGTGGCTCCCGAAGGTGTGCTGCTCAATAGTGCGAATCATTTCTACAAGACCCTGCTCGGGACGGCGACAGACTTCCATGTGACCTTCAAGGCGGGAACTCTCCTGGAGTTCGACTGGACCCTTGGAGACGGAACTGTGTCCCAGCGGGAAGGTAGGGACTCCACCCCTCAAGTGTGTCCACAGTATTGATTCTTTCCCAGTAGAAGGCTATATTCAGGTGATGTTTTGCTGTCAACATGGTCAAGCTTGTCCAATTGGGTGAATTCATTATATTGTCAGCTGCCCAATTCCTTTCATCTTCTGGACAGTTCACTGTTGAGTTGCACATGTTTTAAGATAGATGTATGATATACTATTAGAATTGATAAATACTAGGATCTTTAACTGTGATAGAGTAATCAAGCATATAATACTGTTTGGTTTCAGCGTCTGAGTTGAGTCATGTGTACGAGCGAGCAGGTCAGTACAGCATGCTAGTTGTGGCACGGAATCGGGTGGGCCAGGAGACTGCCACTGCAGTCGTTTCCGTACAGGCAGTGCTAAGGGAGGTGGAACTAGAGGCAGAACCTTTAGTCCAGGAAGTCGGTAAACTGGTCCACCTGCGTGCAGTGCCTCATCCTAACCACCCTCATGGGGTGCTCCACTACCACTGGCATCTCCCCAGTGTGATACCTCCCACCCAGGAGCCTACCATCTCTCACCGTTTCCGTAACTATGGCAGGTAACCATGGCAGCAGACACTTAGTCACACATGAATTTTTGTTGTGTGATTTTGCATGTCCAATGGGTGATTTTCACTTTGTTATTTGAAGGTTCCCAGTTAGGGTGACAGCTGAAAACTACCAAAGTAACCAGACATCCGACCCAGTCGTCATTCACATCATTGATCCTATCAGCAAGCTGGATATCCAGGTGGACGGGGAGGGGATCATCGGGTCTCCAATCCTGTTCCACGTGCACAGCTTCAGGGGCAGTGAAGTTACGTATACCTTCAACCTGGAACACAATGTGACGATCACCACATACGAAATCCCGACAGTGAACCACACCTTCATGAGGTGAGCATGCTCCCAATAGAAATTGGTATAACTATGTCCCAGTACATCATTCCAACCAGAAATTATGGTAATAGTCAACATTCGGGTAACAATCTTGGTAATTTGCTCATGAGCTGAAGGAATCTGTGTCCTATGCTAGCTTTGTAATGCATCAGCTATATTTATAACACTGTCGTTCAACAAACAATTTATGTAATTGTCATCTTAGACTAAAATGTATACCTGCCTGTTACACCTGATATACCAGAATAAAATGAATTCTTGAATCAGGACCTTTTTTTCTGTGTTTACCATGAGTGTTAGAAAACTGGGGGGGAAACCAGAATGATTCTGACATATTCATCTCACTTTTGTTCAGCTTGACATCATCATCTCCATGTACCTAGGTCCTAGGACCAACCACATTTATGTCGCGATGAATACTAGCCCCATATTTGCCGTAGAACGGTGCCATTAATAACAATAGCTCCCTACCGTCCCTTCTGTTGCTGTCAGTACGATGTTAGCGCTGGTGGCGGGTCGTAAAATAAAAGCGCTAGTCCCTATGACAGACTCCCGCGCTTTGTGCCACCCTAGGGTCCCAGAAACACTCGTTCCGTTTATTGGTTTTCCTGCATGACCAAAATGATATACATAATGGTTAGGTATTGCAAATGTCGTGGGTGCTGTTGTCCTTGTGGAAGGTGGCAATGTCACATGGGGTGAGGAGCGAGGGGTGAAGGGGGGGGGGGGGGAAAGTGTAATTGCTATGCAGATGATATGCTGCACAGAAGATTTAGTCATGTGGAAGTATTATGGATGAATAGTTCATTCTTCCATCTCTACACAGTGAATTGCTCCAATATATGAGGAGATTGTCATCTTAGAATAATTATGTTATATGGAAAACAGTGACCTCACAAAATATTGTATTGGTAAACACTTGTCAAAGTAACCCTTGTCATCTATAGACCTTACAGCAATAATAACTGATTAAGTGAATGTTATAAGAATGTCCTCAACCTCCTACTTATTGGCAGCAATTGAAATAACACATGAAGTATTGCAAAAATATGTATGACAAGGCCACAGAATTTCTGAGGCTGATATGTTCTGTTTCCATGGTTACAGTGGTGGAGAGTATGAAGTCACCGTCAACGCCAGCAACCTGCTGAGTTCTCAGAGTGCCTCCACAACGATATTCATCACAAAAACCTACTGTAACATTCCCAAGGTCCAGATGCTCGGAGACGTGTACCAGGTATGTTACCATGGTGATTCCATGCTGCTAACTGTAGTTGCCATGGTGGCGGATTCCTCTAGCAGTTTCATCGTTCCCATAGTTCCCACGGTCCATGGAGATCCACGTCGAGACAGAGGTGAAGATCGACTGCAGCCTGACGGAGCGTACGCTCTACCAATGGGAAGTGTTCCAAGATGCCGAGTACAAGCAGCGACTGACGCTAGCGGGCATACAAGATCGGGTGTTTCATGACTCGTTCCTCTTCCTGCCTCCATTGACGCTCAATTACGGGGTCTACTACCTTCTCCTCAAGGTGAGTTAATTCTCAATGTTTAGAAATATTTTCCCGCTTGTTTGCTGGTTCATCTTTGTTCTATAATGACATCTGTTGCATGGGTGTTTTTCTCCAGTATATGGCGTATAAAGGTGGATATTGTTGTTATGTTCCAGGTGTCGATGGAGGGAGTGATCGTGAAGACCAATCAGACGCGTCGGATCGAGGTTGTCCCGAGTCCATTGATGAGTGTGATACGCGGTGGGATCCAGCGACTAGCCAACCGGAACGAGACCCTTGTGCTGAACGGTTCCTTGTCCTATGATCCAGACTACCCAGAAGCCACTGACTTGAGGTCAGTGTCCATCATAACTGGAATCAAAATGTCTTCATTATCACATCTATGTTCTATAATCTAAAAATATAAACAAGTAGAACCATAAATTCTAAAGCAAAACATGACTAGATCACAAAAATATTGAAGTAATTATGAGACTCATATTTGTATGCGGGGGTCCCTGTAAGATAGGCCTTCGTCATAAGACTCATGTCTATAAAAAAATTTAAAGGACCACTATGAACCAGAATGCCCTGTCCTCCCAGTTTTTACCGTGAAATAGTTTGTTGACCATATATCCCTGACAGGTACAACTGGACGTGCTATGAGCTGGCGCCGTCCCAGTCGTCATGTTTCCAGGAGTCCAGTCGGGACCTGCTTACTTCTGTGGAGGATGCGGTTATCCATGTACCGGGCCGTGCATTCAAGCCTCTCGGACTCTCCTTCGTCTTCAACCTGACGGTGTGGCGTCCCGAGCGCGACCCATCAACAGTCAGCCAGGTTGTCCGCATGGAAGGAACTGCTGTCATCGAGTGAGTGACCACCTCTCTTCTGTATCCATGCATTGATGTGTTATGCACTGAAGAGTCAATGTGAGATGCAATAGTCCTTCAATTAAATTTCTAGTTCACTATTTGATAGCTCATATATAACCACAACTACATATGCCCATAGGGTTCTCAGTGCCCTGAGTGTTCCATCGGTGTGGTGTTTGCATGTTTTGTGTTGTGTTTGCAGTGCCAACATCCTATGCGTTCAGTGTCAGATGGGTTTCATCAACATGGACGAGCGTCTAGTTCTGGAGACGATCCACTCAGGCGTTCCCGAGAACCAACTTGTCTACTCATGGAGCTTCGAAGTCATCCTTGATGGTTCCGACAACCTCATCGCACGTAAGTCACCTTCACACATACCACAATCACTTGAATATTGTCATCCAACCCACTGCACCTAAGTAGTTCCGACTGAATTGATACCATGAGAAACAAATTTGAAATTATTGTAATTCAACCAGACAAGCTCTTTGATCAATGGTGTTTGTTATTTCTAGGTGTCCATGACAAGGGGAAATGTGTACAAGCAGACAACTCAACATACCAATCGTTCAGATTACCAAATTCCACCACGACCTCTGGACCAACTTCTACAACACGTGAGTAGCTGATGAGTACTGCTTGGATCTTGGCATGAATGCATTTGGAAATCTACAATAAACTATGATATATAATGGTGTATACTATTTACAACACAGCATCCACCACAAGTAGTGAACCCACAACTACTACTACCCCCTCGACCACCACGACAACTGTCACCATGACAACCGTAGCAGCTACGACGCCTGCCATCAGGGCGGGGCTACCCATCTCCGAGGGCTCCAGTGACCGTAAGCCCGATACACACTGCTTCCAAAGTTTCCGTCAGCTGATATACTATAAGTTAATACTTGGGTGGTTTCTTGGAACAACATACCTGATAATGTAAATTTTGGCGTTTCTTTCCAATGTTGAAGTTTGCTCCCAAACCATGATTACTCAAACGTGTATACAGTAGCCTATATGTGTATGTACAGTTTTAGCTTTTGTAAAGTGCTACAAGTTAGAAATCAGAAATATCGCTGTATGAATCTGCACTGAATGTGTTTACGTATGATATGTTGTTACAGGTCGAGGCCGTGGACGCGGCTCAGGACGTGGAGGATTCTCTCCTGGCCGCATGTTCGAGGAGGGAGGCTCAGGTCAGTTCATGAACGCCATCTCCTTATCATCGAACTGTCATAATGCTAATTTTGTGGTACACAACTTTTTGTGAAAACATTTTTTTGTGAAAATGTCAGATGGATAAGTCTAATTTGGAGATTGTGTTTTGGTTTGCAGACCCCCGTTCGTTCGTGCCACAGAGTACAGGGTCACCGTCAATCGGTGGATTCCCGATCACTGGTGAAGGTCGAGACGACAGGGAGCCTACAGATCGGGGCGGTCGAGAGGGTAGGTTTCAGACTGACATACTACATGAGCGTATGAACTTTTATTGCTAAAGTTGCTAAAAGGATTACTAAACATGGTATTAATAAGTTTCATTGCTATCGAAAGAATCCCACATTATGAGTAACATAGCATGTGGCAGGCTGGTTTCTGAACATCAAAAATGCTGTGTTCAAATAAATCTACCCTCCAAATCTGCTGCCGACATTAATGGACCAATCTTGAAGATCTCGTGTGAATGGTATACCTATTGTGTAGCAAACCCCACTGATTCCCGTTTACTGGCTGCCATTTCATGACAACTGCTGATTGAGATCAAATGGCATCCATAAGGACATAAGTGCAACTACAGAATAAACGCATTTAATATCACCCCATATCGAGAGACTTCAAAACGATCCAGCGTGTTGCCGACATAATTCTCACTTCATCCCCATTCACGGTAGAAGAAACTGCAACCACAGGCTAAAACCCAAAGTACCGTCTTCCACATACAAGGCACACTTGCCGGCACTGCACAACAAATGGCCCACCGACCCTTGACAACCCCGTGCTAGGGTGGCTGGCTCCGTGATCATGTCCTGCCCCCTTCTGTACACATCACATTCCCCCACCCCCCCCCCCCCCCCCACCCACTCCACTCTCGTGTTGGACCCTCATTACAGCCCGCGGCTGGGGTAGCAGCCGCAGAGCTGTTAAGTAGGTACCATGGTGCCAGCCAGTCTGGACGTCTGTTTGAGCCCGGAGACGGTTAACGTGGCAACCCGACAGTGACAGGCTCTAACTGGGTCTCAGCGCCCGCTAACACATAACAATATCGCTGTAAATGGGAGCGTGGTGCCCCTGAAATCCTTGTTTTCACTTCCAACTATCAAGTCCTTCCCTGCCCCCCCCCCCCCCCCCCTCTCTGTTGCACCCTTTCCGCCTCCTCCCCCTCCCCAAAGTCAACACAAGCTCCCAACTCTCTAAGGCTACATGCTGAATACAGTAAGCCTACATCCCATTTCACCCTCCATCAAATGCTAATGTCGGGGTAGAACACTAACCAAATCTACCCGTGCAGAGTTCTGATCCCCAAAACCAGAGACGTGACTGTCCTCAAATACACGGCTTTAGTGGATTTGGTCCCTTGGTGACAGTGAAACCAACGGTAGATATCGCAACAAACGGCAGAAAATTATCTGCGACCATATTGATGTAACCAAGATAGTAGTGCTGGCTGCTTCTTCAGTCAACACCACTGATTTTGGGAAATGGTTCGTATGGATAGAGTATTGAACAAAGTTAGTGTTCAGATGATACGGTTAACAGTGGAGATTTGCTGACAGCGAAAGGATCAAATCAACTTTAGAAATCTGCTGCTTTCTGCATCGAATGGTTCTGAATTAGGTATAAATGGATTGTTAACTTTAGTCAACACAGGTCATGGGTTCCATAAGTATGCAAGACTTCTGACCATGAAATTGGCTTCACAAGAGATGTATCGCCAGCAGAATGAGTGAATGTCCAGTTACTATGGCAACGGGAGAAGATTGTGTTCGTTTCTGGTCTTTTATTCTTTGGATTTCTGGATTACCACTTCATCGGCAAAACTTGAATATGAAGCAATAAACAATAATTAAAATGACAAACCATTAAGCACTGTCAATTCACTCAATCACAGTATGATTAGGCTAATATTAGATTCACAACTAATGGAGTTGCATCAAGATTTTGAAGTTAATCGAGTCCAAATGAGTACATACATGTACATTTATAAATATAATTGAACTAGAAAACATCCCCAGAAAATGAATAAAACAATTTATCGTGATTTGATTAGGAACTTACTTTTAGTTTCCATTGGGCCCCTAATATTTGTGTACTAAATAATGATAAAAGTCTTACTTTTCCATTGTCATAAATTGTTACAATCATTATGGCACTGTCAATGGAGTTTCTCGTGTACTCGCACAGACCCAGGCCGAGGTGCGCCCAGCCCATCCCAGCCCAGCGATGATGATCAACCATCCATGAACCCGGCGACAGACGAGCTCCAGCCGAGGCGATCTTTCGTCAGCGTCGTCAGCCTGGAGCGTGAGGATCTACGCGTTGTGCCCGGCGACACCACCACCGGGCTGAAGGGACGTGTACTGGTGCTGCGCGAGGGGGTGCTAGAGCAGGGTCGCACCTACATGGTCGGGGTCACCGTCCGACATAAAGGTCAGTCTTGCTTCGGGTCATACTTTTGTTGTGTGTCTTTGAACACTTTGTTGAAGATACTGTTGTCATGGTTACAATGATATCGTGTTTGTATGTAATGCTCTGTTCCCAGGCTTTGTGTTTGGCTTACCTGTTGTCATGGTTACTGTTGCAGACTCTGGGGTGGAGGGAAATGCTCTGACCTATTTCCGCGTGAACCAGAGTCCAGTGAAGGGAGAGTGTAAGATGACGCTAGACAATGGGGGCAGTGAAGGGGTTGAGATGGAGACGAACTACGGCATCTTCTGCTCGGGATGGAAGGATTCGGTGAGTCACTTGTCATGTAAACACATGCAAATGCGGGACTTGGCAATTGTAACACATAATATATATGGATATATAGCTACGGAAGCAACACCTTCATGTTATAACACACTGGTTCTCGATGTTACATTTAGCAAAACGGTAGGTTAGCAAAATGAGTCTATTCTGTCTCAGTGTTCACAAATTGGTCCGCGCATTGCTGAGATGTTATGATATGATGTGAGAGATGGATGAGTGAGGGGATACTTTTAAGTACCTAATTTCATGAACTCCCTACTTTTGCTCGGATAATTTACTCGTGACCTGTCCAGCCAAACATGATCCCCGAGAGTCCCAGCTTCAGAAAATCCCCTGTAATCAGATAAGGATGATTTATTGCGAGTCCAAGTGACGTGACCTTATAAATATAATTTCTGGTCGCGCCGCCGTTTTACACGACCGCTGTGAATGAGGTCCCATGGTCACCGAGGCAATCCCAGCTCATCGCCGTGCAACAAACGACACGTTACCATGACGAATGAGGGAGACTTGTCACTGCTCCGCACACCGGTCGCGCGTAATGTCGCTGCCACCTGCTCTGACAAGAAGCAAACGTCTGCTTCTACCAGAGCATTTCCTGAAACAAGTGTTGGCAATAAATGACTTGACTTTGAATGTAGCAATGTCGCGAATCTTGTAGCTTTTTTGTCTGCAATGTACTGCGTGTTATGGCTTCTATTGTAGCTGTCTCTGTGTTTAGCAACAGGCCTGATTGGTGTTAAATAACTACTGTACATGTACATTTGTTTGGTGAAGATGTTTAAGTGATGTCAATAAGTTTATGGAGTTAATTTTGTGCAAGGGACATAGTAACAGTATGCTGTGTTTGTACACAATTGTCTTCTGAAGCAAAATATACCTGTGTACAATCTGTCAATATGTTATAATATCAGCAATCACGGATGTCACTACTTTGAAGGGTGATTGTCATACCAATTTGCTGGTTTCAAGTGAAAGACAAAAAATCATTGATGTTATTTGAGCAGACATGATGGTAGTCCATAATATATTTCCTGTTGGCGATTTTTAATTCAACACTGGTAAATAATGGCTGATTTCCTACAATTAGGCATCAATGCCGTTATATATAGATAGTGTAAAGTTGGCTACAACAGTCTGGTGCCAACCGCTTATTTACATCTTGTCTGTGATGGAAGAAATTTTATCCCTGTACGCTAGGGGTGCAATTTGCACATTTACATCGTTAGCCTCGACTCGCATCATGATCATCAGTATTCCATGTCCAGACTAGTACCGCCCTATTCCGTCGCTTGACATGTGATATACCGGCATTTCCCCCCTCAATTCCACACTCGTCATCCGGTTTGTGACGCTACTGTCAGAAGAAGCTACCTCTTCGCGGATATTTCCAGAACCGACCCACCCTCATCTGCATTCCCTTCCCAGTCACAGGCGTTGAATTCCTTGCGAAGATAAAAAATGTCCGTCATCTCAATTTCCATGGCTTAGAAGTAGTATACAAGGTATATGGCGCTTGTGTCATAGATCCGACAGCGGTACGCCAAGTCATTAGAGGCCCATATAGAACAAGTACGTCAAGCCGGGACCAAGGTTCACAAGGGGTCTGGAGAAACTTGAACTTGTTCAAGAAACGAATGTTCAAACATGGAAAAAATCTTTAAAAAATAAGCCCTAGAAAAACAATATACCGTATTGGTCCTAATAGTAGCACGGCGAGCCAAAGCAAGAACTGCAGTAGCAGGCGTAAAAATGAAGTCAAACCAGAGGTCAAATTTAATCAAATCACTGAATAATATACCTATAGCCTTTAATCCCCTTTGTTATGATTCAAATAACATGACTGTGTGGATTGGAACAATTCGCTGTACTATTAGGGCGCGTGCCACTATTATGACCAATATGGTATACTCGAAAGTCCTGTTAATTCTTGGAATTCTATTCAGACAGTAGCCTGCGAGCTGTAATACACCCAAGACTGGAATATTCCATACTCTGAAACCTGCTTGATCCGTCTTCGGTCCCAGCCTTTAATAGGCATTCTACACATGACTTGTTAGTTTTGGCGGTGTACAGAACTCACAGTTCTAGTCCTAATCTGATGCACACAAGTCATAATGACATCATCTGCCCCAATCTACAGCGATACACCTCACTGCTAGTGATGTGTTCTTTCCATTGCATGAAAAATGGCCAATAAATGGCCCTCAGAGATTTTAATCCTCCCTGCACGTTGAACTGACTTGTGTATTCCACATGTTCCTGAGCGCGTAGAACAACATTGATTCGCCGTGGCTGTAATAGCAGGTGTCAGCGACCCTTTGTGCCCGGCCTGATTGTTATCCTGGGCGTGGGTCATAATCACTACGTCTGACTTCTTTCAATCCCGGAAAAAAGCCCACAAAATTCCGTCTTCAAAAAAATCCTGCCGATGACTGTCCTGTCAAATGGGCGAATGCAGGTGAGCCAGATTTGTGGTTTGTCTGTCTGGTGTCTCGTTTGGGATATCTATCGAAAATTGCTCAACATGCTGCAAGGAACATGGAGATAATTAAATATTCATAACAGATTTATCGCTCTTAATTGGATAATTGCAGGGCGTGGTTGTAATTTGAGGATGATAATAGTTGTCTCACTTCAATTTGTCGTGCTTGTATACAACTTAAAACTGATTACGCAATATTTGAAACTGGGCAACTTAATGGGCACATGCGTAAGTCATCATGTTCTATAGCGGTGCGCATGACGCATTATCATTTCATGCTCCTAAATTAGCAATTATGGCACTATTATTAACCCAGATCATTGTACAAGAAGTATTAATTGATATGTTTTGTTAGAATCATGTTATTCTTGTAGAATTCTCATGTTACTTTCATTTTATGCGTGGAAATTGGAGCCACATTATGAATACATGTAAGCTTCAATTGACTGTCAGCTTGCTGTACAGTATATGCAGCCACCTGCGTCATTTTGGTGGTTCAACTATCATACCTCATAGGCTACCATTACATACAATGAAAGGCTTTGTTTAGATGGGGAGGGGATGTATAACATTTGCGAGCTTGTAGCATCCAGTGCAGTAAAAATCCAATGAAAACCATTCTGTTGACAATATCTGCAGATATGAAACAGCTGGAAGATGATCCAAGGTCTTGATAATACCCAATGCAGTAAGACTGAGATGTTCACCGAATCTGTATCCCCAGTTTGCCACAACAAGCTATTTATAGGGCCCTATGTGCCACACATCATGTTCTTCTGAATAGATATATTAAATTGGTGGAGAACCTGCTTTCTATACATGGAGCTTTGAACCCCACATGTAGTTCTGGTGGGTAGAGCACACTGTGGTTATGCTGTCTCAACATGCTGATACAAGAGGGATGAAACATTAGCTTTGAAAAAAAATATATTAAAAATTTTATCTTGGGGTGAAATTGAAACCGAAAGTATCTAACTGTGGAAATCTTCGCTGGTTACACCAATACTATATCCCACCAGACTTCCCCTACCTTGAGGGGGGGGGGGGGGGGGAGGAAGGAGAGTAGGGATCAGGGTGGGGGGTGCATGACATGAGGCCCATATCTCACTGATAACTGAAATCAATACAGCAGCCTGCGGCCATAAAACGCCCGTTTGCCGGGATTATTGGCAGCGCGGACAAAGCCCAATATTGGCCGTTTGTTGTCCCGTGCTTTATCATGTTTATTGAAATGAACAATAACCACGCAAAGGGACACCGCGCTTGACTGGTCGGCTTAGGCTTGGGTTTTTGTGGCCGCGGGGCAAGTCGAGAACTGGTCATTCATCGATCTCCCATCATTGATTGCGCTTTCATTGACTCAACATTTATTGAGCATGCAAAGTGCTACTTAGGCGAAGGTGCAGTCGATATGTTATTCCAGGCGAAGCGTTTTCGTCCCATCTACTGCGCTTTAGCGGCCGCTAAGCGGCTTTACTGACATAGCGGGTAATCTCTGTTGCCACAGCCTTGTGACGGGAAAGTCACGCGAAAACGTGCACTGGCCAGCAACAAACTTCATAAATTTAAATGATGATTCAAGCTCGTCACATCAATTGGTCAGCATATAATCAATCTGACCTGAAGATAGCAATAAATCAGCCAAAAATTTCCCTAATGAGCATGCAGTGAATATGTTGATGTGAAAGTTCGCACTGAAAGTTTCATTAAAGGATATATCTGGTGGCTCGTCCATGCATTTCCTTCCTCAAAATGGTAAAGTTTTGTAGCGTAATAAATATTCCTTCATGCAATCCATATATATTCCATGCATACTACTTTGCATTATATAAATATAGCATGAATTGTTTCATGGCTGTGTTTTATTGCTGTGATTTGAGGCATGGCTGCTGTGAGGTCAGCAGTGGCAGAAAGGGGCCCAGACTCGGGGTTATTTTGGGGTTCTTGGCAAATATTTGTTGGGTTTTACAGTGTCATAAATGCAGCAGGCTTTGTGATAAGCACAAATACAGCATTTTACAGTGCTGTGTTCCTGCCTCTACTACTGGGCTCGGCTTGACTTGTGAACACTCAACTTGGCAAAGTTTCGATTAATCAACACCATATTGCCACATATGGAAAGCCACATAAACTCTATTGTTTTCAGGAAATGTATGGGCAAGTTATGCAGCAACTTGTTTCAGCATTGAAAACTGTGAACGATGAAAAAATGAAGAAAAAAAACCCTGTCAAATGTCCAACATGAGAAATGAAGCTGGATAAATCATGTACAGTGGATCCTGTGTTTTAAGACCATCCAAGGGACCCCAAAAAGGTGGTCTTAAATGACAGGTGGTCTCTCATGACAGGTTCATTTACATGATAAAAGGCCACTTGGGACCAAGTGGAGTGGTCTTAAAACACAGGGTGGTCTCTCAAACCAGGTGGTCTTTAACATAGGATCCACTGTAAATTGAAACAAATATATTGGGTGGCATAGAAGTCAGGTGAATAAATTTAGACGGGTTTTAACATTTAAACTGTATTTCTGCCACAATAAAACTATTTATATTTGCAGGGTGTTTAGTGCTGGACTCGACATAATAATATATGATTCTTCCTTCATATTTGTTTTCATTAGAGATTGAAAATGTGTGGGCGGAATGACTTACATTCATGGAACAGATTGTCAATTAGTGCATACAACAGCACAGTGATTATTAACCTTCACAACATTTACCACTAGCTGCAGACCGCGGTGGTGAAGAAGGGTTCTCCAACTACCCAATCTCATCTCACTTATATAACAAATGAATTTTTGCAAGGATATAATAACTGCGGGTTTGATGGAGCATTAAGGGATACACCCACACAGTCACTGTGTATGGACTCACTAAATAATATGGTGTTCACTATATATGGTAACCATGGTAACTATATGGAATGATATGGGTGCTGAGGATAAACTCATCTCGGACCAAACCGCGTACACTTATTTGTATGAACTCACAGGTCAGCAGTAAGTGTACCGTTTATTTGCAGGAACACCCCATATCGTACCGGATCAGCTACAGTTTGCGAGACTCAGACACTCCAGATCTCGTGTACCAGGGTCTGAACCATGACGTATCCTTCCAGTTACCCGCCGGGGATCCCAGCAATAACTACCAAGGTATGTGACTGCCAGCTTCTTCTACACATAGTATACAGTCAACCCTGTGTTTTAAGACCACCTGAGAACCCTCATAAAAGTGGTCTCCATGTCAGGTTCATTTAGATGATAAAAGGTCATTTTGGAGCAATGGAGGTGCTCCCGCATCACATACCAGGTGGTCTTTAGCATAGGAGTCACTGTATAATAGATCATGTAAATATGATATCACACCTGTTAATGGTGTTTTTCGTCATAAGCTATATATATATGTATGAGCCTATGTTTCTGAAATGTCTGTAAACAATTTTCCTGAGTGTTCTACAAAGGTCTACATGGGTCATATATTGCAGCGTATTGCCAAAAATAGTCTTACCTTGTGGGAATGAAGGATATTTGCACACCATCATGATCATCTGCAACCGAACTGTCTATTTTATGATGACATCGGATCTGCTTTTATATTGTAAAATAATACTTTAAGTTAGGGGACCTGAACGACGAAGGAGCATTTGGAGGGGGTGGGGTGGGGTGGGCAAGGGGTGTACTCCATTAGCAGTTAGATCAGCATAATGGAGTAGGGGGTATTGAGAAAATTGAGCTGTATTCTATAGCCGACAGACGTCAAATTCCATTTTCTCGAGTGAGACATCAGCGTCACATCGCTAGGCGCTGTCTCGTTGTTTGGTTTCGTCTGCTCATGGCGCCAAACGCCAAGCTGAATGGTTTTCTGCATATTTGTCATCGAATACAACTTGAACTAATTACAGACAGCTGGCCGTGCTTGCCACTATTGATTATGTGCTAAACACCTCCTGGCGAAAGAAAAAATGCTCGTCATAAGCGGCAAGACTCTGACTTGGGAAACTGCGGAATTTCCCCATCAGGGGACATTTGTGAAAATGTATGCTCCCTTGTGGCGGGGCGGTGGGGCAAGTTGCCTGCATCGTCATGACGATTGTCACTGTGATATGCACACACAAATAATCAATTACATCAAGTTGTATCAGTGAGTCCAATTCTGCACGCGTGCTTGAGTGTGCTGAAGATTTTTTTTTTTCAAACTCTCCATCTGGTCGTGTATGACCTTGGTCTGATGAGCTGATAAGCGTCAGTGACTGCCGACAATTTCACGCTGTATTGAGTCTGTACCTTGTTGAGGAGCATACTGTGTGAAGTTGGATCAGATTTGGATTAACACTTACGTCTAGCACAGTTATTGATCTAAATTTAAACACTGATGCTGAACATTACCAATTGTCCCTCACCAACATTTGAATGTAAAGACAAGGGAATTGAACTTATTCATGAAAATTCTGCATATTTTGAAGGTGCTGAATTCTATATTTTGGGTATTACCATAGAATAGAGTCCCAAACACAAAAACATTGATGTTGAGTGTGACCCCTTTTGGCCTTTTACTGATTTTGGACTTGGATTTCATTTTCCAGAATCCTAAGCACTTTTAGCAGGCGTCTGCAGGAGTTGCTCTGATCCCCTCTCTCTCTGATCAATGGCGGGATTTTTCTCCAGGGGGGTTGGGAGGGGGGAGGGGGGGTTATGCCAGGGTAGACGACATTCCTTCAACACACACATTCCGCTGCTCTCAGCACATGAAATGTAATTCCGTCTGCTTCTCCTCTCCCAACTCCCTCGTTCGCTTGCTCATCGACCACGCAGAGTAACTCCAATCCATAGAAAAGGTCCGATGGAGGAAAAAAAAATCTCCGTTTGAAAGTTCCGCTCTAGCTTTGCAGTATTCAAACAGTCACTGCCAGCTTTTACTGCGTATCGATCCAGCCGTGAAATGGGAGATACGCGGAGGTGTTCAATTAAGAAAATATTGGTTCACTTCATGCAAGGAAAATCAAAATATGAATGAGAGAGCATGCAAAAAATAAAGGGCCCATGGTGAAGTGGTTTTGTGTTGATTCTACACTTGGATGTGCTAATATGCTGGCTTATTGACCATCACTGTACATGCCAGTTTGTACTTATGTTACAGGTATAAAGTTCAGCATCAGTGCATCCTCGTCTTGTCAATAGAAATGTTGCTATTATTCACGATTCCTGGGCGAAGTTTTCATGCAGGACAAAGTAGAAGCTGTATGTTCACTATTTTTGTCGCTGCAAATTGTACTTAGCACTTAGAATTGCTGATCAGTAGGGAAATGCCTTTTGAATTGATATTTACAAATGTCTGACACATCAAAGGAAAAATATATTCACTTATCTATTGCGAGCTGAGGTGGTCATTATTCTTGTGAAGTAAATGTCACCAGTCGATATTCTACCGTTTTCCATAAGAGGCCTTTCTCCGAAGGTCCGCTCGCGAGATGTACTTGCCATCAATATTTGCTTTGAGGTAAAGGTGCAGCGGGGCCAGGTGCGAGTATCGAGCATGATTATGACAGCGAGTTAGGAGATAAATCTCGGCTCTCTATGGCCGTGTATGGCTGTCTGCATGGTGGAGCCACGGATGGGCAGCTAGATGAATGGATAGAGAGGAAGATAGATAGATGGTCCCTTGTGTGTGCGTCGTGCGTCGTGGTGTGTGTGTGTGTGTGGCACTGTAACCAGTCTCTATAGGAGCTAGGTGCCAATTTTCACCCTTGAACCTCAGGGCCCCTCGGGTCCGGGTCGAGCTGTCCTGTTGGATTATCGTCGTCTGTCTCCAACTCTTGTGCCTCGGTAATGCCGCCATCGCAGCCCAGATCGATTTAATTCCCATCCTGTACCCTTGCCTCTGCCATCGCGGTCCATGGCTAAACGCACGCCGCAACTGTTAAGCAAAGGGAGAAAATATTACGACTGCCCTTCCCCCCCCCCCCTTTCTCCCTTGAGAGGTTGGATCGGGTGACGCCTGCCACAGCCCCGAACAGAAATACTTGTGCTCCTGCCCTCCATGTGCATCTAATTACCATGTTTGGAGCTGAATCAAGTCCAGTCCTGTTTAGGGTGTTATTACCGGTGCAAGAGCCACAGATGTAACTATTGATATTCGTGATTGTGTTATGAGACACCAGGCAAGATTGTGTGGTGGGGGGGGGGGGGGGGGGGGAAGAGTTGGTAGGGGCAGAGGAGGGGGGGGGGGGGGGGGGATGCAAAATCAAGGCAGGTAGGAAAAGAAGTCTTCTCCAACTTCTAGAATCCTTTCCAAAATAGGTGTGGTATTGAGGAAAAAATACATGTATTCTACCAGTAGTAGATACTACAGTAGTGTAGTGTCTACTACATTTAGCTGTAATAAAATGTAAATCTATAGATAGAAAAATATTGAATCCAAACACAACAATTATTGGCTCATCAGTATTTGCTTGTGGTCAAATACAGTCTCAGTGCCTATCCAGTATCCATGTTCGAAAGACTAAGTGCCTGTCTGACTGATTCGACCAATGATTGGACATGAGCACCAATCAGGCTTCGTTACCATGATGATTGTCACCATAGAAACACATGGAACTTTCCAGTGGGATGCAGTGATTTGGAAATCACATCTAAAATTAAGCTTGGCCCAGAGTAAAAAGTCTTGTTGTATCACTTGGAATTTGTGTATTGCACAAATTGTCCCTACATTCGCCTGATGTTTAATATAATCTGGTCACCTTCCGGTGAATTCCTGTCTGGAAATAACCTGTCAGATTTCGTAGCTGGGCTGACCACCCTTCAGTGGATGCTTGAGTTAATTAGACTGTGATTTATTGCATGGGACCACACCTCCGTCCGCAAGTGGAATACGCAGCTAAACCGCCTCTGCATGGCGTGGCCACTCACCGCAGCATAGATATTGCGGTCAGGCACGAGCTCGCTGGCATCTCAGTGATGGGGAAGGGCGTTGGTTCCTAGGGGAGAGGGGGGGGGGGTGGTCTTGTGGTCAGTATTGAATACTGTCTGGTAGATACGAAGTGTCCAGCTTTTGGGTAACTTGCCACCACGTCCGGTATTGATTCGATATTGACAGGCATGGAATTATGGTCATCTGAGGCTTACAGGGAGAGATTCATCGGATGTCATTTGTGCTTAGTGCACATTCTGACCGCCCAATGCATTCATTGTAAGCCCACTTGAATATCCTTGGAAACCTACGGTGTCTCCCCTCCTTGGCTTAGATTTCCATTTAAATCACAAATCGAAAGTTGTGGACAGGGAGGAGGGGGAGCGTGGCTTGTTGGTTTGATAGAGACCTGTGATTTGTGATACATGTGTAAAAGTTTTCGGTGATTGACAAAACTGGTACCAAAATTTGCTTACTAGTAACCTGTTAATGGGTATAGTTTCTTCATTAGGTGTTAGCTATTTGTACAATTAGATATTATATAGTCATCATTACAGAGTATTCTCCACAGTTCACCACAAGTTACCCTCCGATATACACACCTGCCTGGGTTATAATGAACAATAGTCAACATCACCATCATCATTGCCATCAACACACACCTCCGTCTCCTACATATACCTGAGACCTCGGCGCTGACGATCGACTTGACGTGACAACAAACACCCGTCCCGCCACCAGCTCCACAAGTGTTACATTATCAGCTGGCGCGATTTGCCCTTGAAGAGCTTTTATTTTCAAGTACCATACATGTATGAAAAAAACATGCAAACGCCCCTCCCCCTCCTACATATACTGTTGTTTCACCTGTCCAACCATGGCTGAGAAGGACAAAAAAAGGCCACGGGAAAAGACGAAGCATCATCTTTTTGTCCACTTGGCCGGCATTCATCCCTAATGGAGACAAACGATGAGCATCCATCATCTCTATGGCCAAGTTGCCGTGGGTTACCATGGGTTGTGGGGGGAGGGGGGGTGGCATGGACTGACCCAGCCTCTTGGACGGCCTCCGATAGATCATGCCGCATCTCAGCAGATAATCTCTTGACACCTTATCAACGCAGAGAAAACCAGACTTTGATTTTCCATCATTTTGTGGTATTAAAAACGTGGATGTAGACGAGGCTCGGAGTCATCCGCTGTGGACATTCTACAGGTTTCTGATTTGAGTATAAAGGTTATCAAGACTAGTGAAGTTGGCTGTTGATGTTGTATTTTCCGCTCTCATCTCCAGAAAGGTTATGTCGAAAAAAGTAAATGTGAACATAGGCCCCACAGAGTCAAATAAAATATGGTGAAACTATATACATCTATTAAGAATCGTTACCTCTCCACTACATTTATATCTTTGAGAAAAATAGGATTATTGGTTTAAAAGAATATTTATCAAAAAAAAGTTTTGTTTTAGGTTGTACAGTTTCTGAGAAAGTACGGCACGGCGAGCCAAGCATGTAAGACTGCCAGAGATGGTCCGTGTCTGTGATCTGAGGCAGCACTGTCCCGTCCCGTCGTCGTGACCATGTGATTATTGGATTATAGACCGCGGTTGTGGCACGGCCTCTGACCCCTGAACAATTTTGGCTTGCCAGATTTATTTGGGGGCTGCTCATGGAGCGCTGATCGTAGGGGGTCATGCAATTAACCGTCGGGCCAAATGAACAGCGCTTGTCATAGCTGTTTGGGGCCGATACAGTCGCTGGTCCTCAATTTGTCACGCACTGGGACGGACCTGGCCACTGCCCCATGTCACCGTCCTCAGACCAGACAGTACTCTCATGTGCAGTGAACATTTACTCTTGTTCTGCAATGTAAAATTCACTCAAGGTATTGAGTGATTTCAACATATACATTAGCAACTGATGAAATTGTATTGGCTACTTGTATGTCACCATGGAGGCTGATATACTCAAGGAAGTCTATACTGTGTTTTTAAAGTTTGTTAGCAGACCATGGCTGTCATCACAGGACATTGTATGTATACTGCAGTGCGAAGATGACAAGGTGTATAGCCATCCCCAAGAGAGCTGTGAAGCTCTGGCTCTGCTGTAACTGTCAGTCGCCGGCACATAGAGTCCTCGAAGCTGCAATAGCCCTGCAGAAAACAGAAACAGGCCATAGGGCCACATATTGAAAATCAATACGGCTGCTGGATGGAGCCCATTGAAATTAAAAGTTTGCCGGCGTCATCATCGACTGACTTGCCGCATAGCGTTGGATGCTGCGGCAAATGTTTGTGCCCGCATGTTGTCACGTGATTGGGCGTATTGAGCTGTGCTTTCTCGGTTCGGAAGAGCTGCCTGAAATCACAACACATTAGTGTTGGTATGGTTGGCTGCACTGGATGTACGGCTACAGAAGCCTAATTGCAGGAGACGGACTGCTGGGAAGCAAGCAAGCGATGGATTTGTGATTGTGCACTACGGACAAACGGACAGACGGACAGGGCACCGCACTGATACCTGCACAACCCTTGGCTAGATAGTGATCAGCAGTGGTGAAGCAAACATCTACCCCCTTCCCAATGCACCCCCCTTCCACCCTAACCCAGCTCCGCACCTTCCCCCCTCCCCACTAATCCCACATCCCCCCCCTCCCCACACTGCCGTCTCCCTGTGTCTTTATATGGCCGGGCGGCTGACGAAGCCTGCAGTAGCGTCACAGACTGGTCGGGGTGCAGATGGACGTACGGACGAATGGTCGGACTGACGACAGGTCCCATCCCAGAGGGCGCTCTACCACTGCCAGAGCCGGGACTGATGGCGGGAGGACGGGCTGCCGTGGCGACTGTCCGGCTACGTCCCTCGGCCTCGGCAACACACCGCCTTGATCCACCACAGCGACTGGACCTGCACCCGCGAATTTCCACCGAGTCCATATTGTAATGGATTAGTGATCGTAATGGCTTCGTGTTCGGCGTTTGGCCACAGTATCCGGATTCCGCCACCATATGTTACCCAGATAGATAATCATCGTCGTGATCTAAATGAAGGAGACATGCAAACAAAATCATTTGGATACGGAAATAGATGCAGGAGAATTTCGGCAGAAGACCCTGCTGCAGATGAGAACGTTGATTCGGAGGAGAGGGGACCATTGATTGGAGGGAGAACGCTGCCATAGAAACACTGGTCTCCATGGCGGCGGGCTGGCTGGATGGGTGAGGTCACCATCGCCGTCACCGTCACGACAACAGCCATGGCCTGGGTTCCGTGACGACCGGCCATCGCAGGAAGGGCATGTGTCTCCAGACCTGTAGTAAGTAGAGTATTGAGGCTGACTATCGGGGCTCAGCGCCCCTCGGCCTCCAGTCCCGGGGCTTCTGAGTCTCTGTAGTCTGGTCTGGATGGCTGATACTTGTCATAATTTCTTGGGAAATTATCGCTGAGTTATCATGAATGTACAATATATTGGGGGAAACTAAATGGGAGGCTGTTTGTTCTTAATACATGTATATCGCTTATAATATTCATTTCATATCCACATAAAAAAATTTATATTTGTAACAAAAACAAGGAAAGCTCTTCATTACAAAATTTTGTTATCAGGTTATTGTTTTTATCAAACTGCTGATGAATTGTACATTTGGGTTTTATTTTCTTTTTCGGCTCTTGAGTTGAGTGGAGTGACATATGAGACTCACAAGTTGTATTTTGTTTCGTCAAATTAAATGTTTCGTCATGATCATCGACCGCAATATTGATACTGGTTTCACGGCTGTCTGTCACGATAAACTTCCACAATCTATATATTCATGATTATACTGCTCCTAACATGGGGAAATACTTGAAACCGCTGCACAAACTAATCAATGTTTGTCCCCTTTTGCAAAAATATGATTGACAGTGTCAGTAGCTTCAAATGCCTGCATAGTTATACAAAAGAACAGTGCACTAGCTGTTCATGTATCGAGTGGCTAAAAATGATAGCTAGGAGCTGGCCTGCCAATTTTGCGGAAGATTGTGTAGGAAATGATCAATAGCACTTTGGGGTATCGTCCCACCAGCAAAGCAACTGATTGTCATGGGTGTGAGGCAGCTCTGATAGCAATGAGTGAGGGGGCTTGGGTAGACAGCGATATTAAAAATTGTGTGGTGTCGGTCGTATGGGGGGAAAGCCGATGAGTATTATACTGCATTATGTTCGATATCCAAGGCTGGATTAGCTTGATTGCTTCATGCTCAGTATACTAGTGCAGGTAGTATGCTCCATTCACATGCAGACGAATCAATATCGATTGAAATGTGGTGATCTGCTAGTAATTTATTCATAGACACGGTAAATCGCCCTCCCCTCTCCCCGAACGGTTCCTGAGTCTTACCCTACTACCAGACTTGGTACTACTTTGGGTTAATGTTGGGGTGTGATATATTCTGTCACTGTGACATTTCCCATACAGGATTGGTTAGCATCCAAGTCCCGTACCCACTGTACATAATTTATGCCACCATGGGAGGCTGGTGTGATGATGACAGGGAGGGATGGGAGAATCGAGGAGTTGAACATCTGGCTGCACAGCTACCTCATCTCAAATGGAATCTGGTTCATCCAGTCGGAAACATGTCCGTCTAAATGATAGTCTTCAAAGTAGAATATACATACTCGATCACATTGGGTATTGAATTGTGAGTTGCATATGATGTATTATATTAAATTGGGAATAGGTTTAGCATTGCCAGTGAATTGACCTATCGCCAAAGCCCCCAAAAGTTGTCCGAGTTTCACAAATTACGTCAGCAAACTTCTCTTTCGCCAATAATAACGTTTTGCAGAATTCGTTGAGAATGACGTAAAAAGACTCGGACAAACTGGTTTGGCGATAGGTTAATTGTTGTCCTTATAGCCGTAGACGATCCTTCGATTCGTCTAGCTTGGTTCCAACAAGAAGTCCTGAAACGCAAGTTCCTTCTAAAATATTATACTTGGTATGACAGGATTAACTATTGCTATGACAACGAACATGGGCCAAAAGGCAGATATTAACATTAATTATCCCAGTATGACAGAGAAAAAAAGTTTCAACAGGGGAGATGTCATATATAGAGTGTGGGACCATTGTCCCATGATAATGAAAGGGCTTATATAGTTTAATGATATTAAAATGATGGCGCATGGACATATATTAAGTTAGCTTGTGAAATGTCATGAATATTTGGGTTTTTGCTGGCAGTACAAATACAAACAAGTTTTTTTAGCAAATTTAGTATTGACAGAGATCAAAAGAATTCGATGTGTTTTTACACGCGATTGTCAATTTGATCAATTGGACCAATATGGACGGGCAATATTAAATGCTTGCACGGCCTGAAAGCTATCTGCCTGATAAAACAGAGAATTTGATATACAACGAGGACTTGAGTATATTTGTTCTCTTGACTAATAAACGCTTCAAGTCAAATAACAATGTGTGTTCAATCTTGGCTCACACCAGGTTAAAATGTCCTTTCGATGGTTAGATGGAGGGGGGTAGGGGAGAGGGGGTAGGGGGTGAGTGTTGTTTTTAAGAGTATAGGTAGATCCACAAATGAACTGGACTTGTCATTTTCACATTCCCTTGAGAGAGACTTGCCAAGTATTGGTCTGTTTGGTTGGTGAGTCAAACTATCGCAATGAAATGACAGACGCGGGGTGTATTGTTCGTAAATGTGAGAAATATAGAAACGACGCCGAGTTTATGAGTTGATATAATGCCAAGAGTCATGGTCATGTGGTAATAAATTGTGTTATATACTGGTCACCTGCCATACATAGACGCTCCCCCCCCCATACATTGTCACTGAGCATACATCTGGAGAGAGAGAGGGGGGGGGGGGGGTGAAGGAGGGGTTGGCTCTCCAGCTCAGCTTGCCTTCAGCATTCGGCATGTTCAGCACTTGAAGAGCCAGAATAAATACATATTACATCGAGTGTTGTCCCGGTCTGTGTGTGTTTGTGTGTGTGTGTGCAAAACTTACCCATTAATATGATTAACTTCCACTATTGTTTTTTGCGAACATCGTTGTCGCCAAATGGGATGAAGGATTCGAAGATGTTTTTTTCTGTGGATTGCGCAAGAGCATGTATCAAGTTAAATGATGGAATACCCAAGGTTTGTGACACTTTGATTGAAGGTCTCAAGCCGAGATCACAACAGGTGAAAAATATATTTAAGTTCAACAAAATTGACCTTATAGGATTGGAGTGGAACGGAACATGGCAGAGGTAAATTTTGAAACCGAAGGGGAACATCAATGAATTTATCCAGATGAGCATGTTTATTCACTTCGATCAGAAAAGTGCAGTATACATTGTCATTCAAACAAAGATGAAAAAGCAAATGATATTTGCTGATACTACTAAATGTATATGTATTCAAGAATGGAAAGGAACATACTTTTCAACTGTTTGCGACCATATTGCAACTTAGTTTGACTTTTTATTTGTCAGAGAAGCACATTGAAGGCTTTAGTAGTCGCTAGTTATCTTGGTTTTGTGCCTACCCAAGCATTAGAGCACCAGATATTGGTTACCATGGATACTGTGCGACTGTTGATGCACAAAGCACCAAGCGACACGAATCCTTCCAATTAAGATACATATAGATTAATTTGGCCGATCATTTGCATTTGGTAGATGTTCCTGGGTGAAAAAAATCCACGTTGGTTTGTACCATATTCTACGTGCAATGCTTGTTTTTGCGGGAAAGAACCAGAAAATTAGCAGATATCCAATCACAAATTGGATTCAAACAAGCATGCTTTCCACTGCTGATAACATGCTGATTATTTGACGATAAACAGTGGCAGAACATTGGTAATTTTGGTGGAACTACAACATGGATTAGGCGTATTTGTAAGCTGTGGTTGCCTAGCAACTGCACTGAATGACGACAAGGTATCTGGCTGACTGGCAGTTGCTCTGTAACGTGAAACCGAGGTTATTCATGTGCCATATGGACTGGTTGCGGACATTCCTCCGATATATCACAGGGACTTGTACTTGGATGCAATTCATCATTGCCGATACAGCTTGCAGTATTTGTCCTGACATGCTGAAAGATTACAATGCTGTATTTATTGTGTACTTGAACATTTTATTGCGGGTCGTCCTGTGTTGATGTGGCCGGGAGGAGCGGCGTGTTTCTGATAGCGGTAAGATACAACACTCGTGGCGTATTGACCCTCAACCATGCAAACATGAGCATGAATCATGCTATCGGAAATATTAGGTTGAGGAACTTCGATGACTAGAATATTGACGGATCTATGAATATCAATTGAAATTTGCATTGCACCAGCTTGGTGTATAGATTAACATTAATAATTATAATATTGCATATTTTTCTGGCAGATATTTCAAACTAGCAGATAGATATGTTTGATATTTTGAACCCAGTATTGGTCAACACTCTGCTGTGCAGACATCTGTACAGTCAGAGATCAGCTGTGCAGACGTCTGTTAGACTGTAGGCTGTACACTGATGTCATGGACATTGATTCCCAAGAGCTGCCATTGGACCAACACTTGCTCTTTGATTATGCCTATCTGCATTGATGGAAGAAAGCCGCAAAGAGGAAATGTTGCCATGACGTCGTATTGATCCACAGAACCCAAGTTTCTCTACCAGCCATATAAAGGCTGAGCTCCCGCTGGTTACCATGGCAACACAGTGTGCACAGATTTAATTATGGGGACGACGAGGAGGAGCCGGGGAACAGGAACATCGACACTGGTCGTATCGACGGCCTGGAACCGTAAAAAAAATCAATCCTGTGATGGAACAACAACACTGAAGCCTGGTACATGTGAATTGGTTTGGAGCTTGCCAGCGCAGATCACAGTGTTGTTCCAAGTCTGACGTGACTTGAAATAGCGAACACATGCAATGAAAACAACTATATATATATATATATAATAATAGGGTAATTATTATTCCTGTGTAAACTGCCAAAGTATAAGGTTGGACAAGTGCATACAGTGACGTTTTCTTGGAAGGAATTATTCTGGGCACTGACTACTTTCCGAGAGCTGTTCTGAGCTGTACGTATCATGTGTAAGTGACGTACCCACTTGCCCAGGGACAAACATGTCGGGCCACCGTCTATAAATGGCTCAGATTGTAGGCGTTGGTTGTCGCTAGTTAGTATATACAGAAGCTCGTAGTTTTGTGCGTCAAGGTCAGACGCGGCTGCCATCAGCAGCAGGGGACCGAGTGCTGAGCTACCGTATCGTCTCCCAGTGCTGCTGGACAGACCTACAGTGTCCAGTCCAGCTTCTCGTTGGTGTCTGCCACACGTGTCATCTATTATTTATTGCCGCCGATGCTGTGTCGTGCCTACGGGTGCCATTTGGAGCAAAATGCTTGGAGGTAACCATCTTTCGTCCCTGGAGAGTTGGAACCCCTGTGCCACTATCTCTCTTTCCATATCCCAGACATTGTTTATCTGATAAACCATACATTATTCAGCGTTGTTTAATTACAACACTTGGCAGAGCTGTGGGACCCCGAGTCACTAACCAGTGACAGACCAGCTCTGATATATGCCGCTTATTGTAGAAGCCAATGAGATGCTGTGTTTGTGGACACTTGAGAGGCTTTCTAGGTCAACTAATTATACGTCGCCCAAAGTAACACCACAAATATTCAATTAGTCTGTCCAGTCTTGTAGACCGTTAATCCATCACTTACTGTTTTTAGCAGCCCATTCCACCCCTCCCCTAGACGACCACCCCGCAATCACCAATTCGTATTTCCTGCGTTCCTCCTTAATGAGAAATCACCATTTTGTGTTCTGGACTCTGATCAATAATTGAGCAGGGTTACACTTATACAAAATCTGCAATCATGGATTCTAAACAAATGTGCAGTCACAGATTCCGCACCAAATATACATTCTCTGTACGTACTGAAATCTTGTACGGTCCTGGTTCAATTTCTCGCTTCTCTGGGAAAAGGAAGCAATCGTTTTTCTTCAGCAATTCTACAAAGCGAGTTCTAAAAAAATGCCCAAGCATAGGGATGAATTCAATTTTCATTGACCGAGGTTCTGTCCAGTGAAGCTGATATTATTTGTGCGATAGATGCCTTGGTGGCCGGCGTGATTGCTTTATTACAGACATGATCTGTTTGGGGATGTGGGTCTCCTGCGTTTCCGGACTCCGACTTTTTTTCGGTTGGAGACTTGGGCCGACAGCTCCCCCTGGTGAGCAGGACGGGAAGCTCATGATCAATATCTGGGAGTCGTGGCGATGCCGACTTCACTGGTATCCCCCCTTGGCCGGGACGTGGACGTCGGGGAGATACTGCTACGGCCTCCAACGGCTACTAATACCAAAAGATCACTCTTGGGAATAAATCGGAGCAGGCAGGCACGCATCGTCCCTCGTTGTCCACGAAAGGAGGCTGAGTCATACGCAAAGTTGTAGCTCAGAATCACCACAGAGTATATGTGACTGGAATAGAGCAGGATTTGTGGGACAGACACTCTGCGCCTCTGTAGCTCTGCAATCGTAAGCGAGGTTCGGCAGGCGCTGTGGTTGGCTCACCACAGCACCGCCATACTGTCCTTCACGGCTACCGTCCAAGGTCAAGGTCATTGCGGAGTCAGCGGGACATCTTAGATCGAGACATTGATGGCTGCTCCTCTCTGCTCGGTATGTTGCCGTCGGAGATTTTACAAGTTGGTGAGAAATGAGACGAGACTTTTATACCGGTATTTCACCTCCGTATGGCTACATTATGTCATACAAGTAATGGCTGTGGGCAGTGCCTGACACTTTCGTACCATCTAGGTGCCTTTTCTCTCAGTCCTAATACAGATAGATGAGCTGTAAAGTGCTAGGTGTTGTGTCACAATCAGCCAAACAGGGGGCAGTCTAACAAGTGATGTCACAAAAATATCTTCCATGGGGCAGGTTTCCCGTCTCAAATATACATTTTTCATTTGAAAATATATATTCAGAAACATTATGACTGAACTCCTATTGTTAATTGAGAATTACTTGTAATAAAAAAAATCATCGAATATTTCTGCATCCCAAGTGGTTTCTGCAAGCTGGAGGATGCCGTTTTCTCCATGGACTTTGGCCCAAGAGATCGAGGGGCTATTGTCCGCAAGCAGGTATCTTTGGTCGCATCACATCGGCAGGGAATAAAACATTGTACCTGTTGAAGCCACACCCTCTAGATGTGCTGCACTGCAGGCTGTGTGTGTGTCCGTGCAGGTGCAGGTCCCCAGGGGTGGGGGTGGGTTCATCGCCGTGGAGACAGGAGGTGATCGACATGTCGCCGTGTGACAGAAGCAGCATGGAAGCAAGAACAAAGCAACATTGATGTGACTTACCCCGGTGGCTTCAGACAGGGATGCCATATCTGTGACATATTGCCTCGTCAGGGGACATTTATCACACCGACTCTGACAGCAGTTTTCCTGACGTGGAGTGAGAATATTAAGGTTCTGGCAAGTTGTTTGTTTTTCCATGGTACGGAGTCATTGACTGCATGATACATGTACTTGTTACAACTGAAAAACTTTTGGAGATTAAACGCTGAGGCATATTATGTATGTTTGTATTTAATGGGCGTTGTGTGCTGCTGAAAACCATGATAACGGCTCATTCAGTGGGGTCCATGTAAGTTCTAAACCATCCGTAAATCAGTTGCCTATCTTGTGCATAATAGATGTTGGTTCTGATGAGGTTGTGTTGAAGACACTGGCTAATGAATGCCTGCCACCTTTTCTTGTCCTATCCTAATATATGTGGCTTTAAATCAATTTGCTCCCATCAGGATATTTACGCTGAAATAGCGTGGATCATCAGTGTTCTTGCTTCATCAGGGGTGAATGAGTCACGCAGTTGACTGCATAGACACAAAACAAGCCATATAAACATGGCTATTGTGTAAATCATGTATAGGGAACTGAGCTGAAAACTCCATCTATTGATGAAGGATTTTCATTGCTCCATGGATCAGTAAATGCTGTGAGCATTGTCAGTCTACAGTAGAGATCTAGATGCACAATATGTCTAACCGAGGGATTCAGTGACGAAACAATAGGGAGCCATGATTGTATGATTTTTGTATCCTATGCGATCAGATGATATTATTTGCGCAATTCATTACCAAAACCATTTGTGGATTGTCATGACAGAAATATAACACAGCAATATTTTTTATGCCATGACATGTTGGTATTTAATACATGATGCAAATTTAATGTTTTGTCTGGCATGGTGACAAAAAAAGATGAGAATTTTTATGCCAAAAATGTTTTGTGTACACTGTATGTAGATTTAATCTGTACTTTCACTTTGTCTGAGCGTCTCTCTCTTTCTCCGGTTGTTTCAGTTAAGATCCACATCTCGATCCTGGACGGTCTCGGGGCGAGGACGTCCGTGTGCTCCATTCCGACCCGCGTCCTTCCCAAACACTTCGACGTCTCCAACCGCACTGAGGAAGAGATTCTGTGAGTAAAGTGTCCGTACCGGGTGTCTGTACGTGTCTGTACAAGTTCATTGTACAAGTATCGTGTGTGTGTGAGCTATATATATGTGTCTGTTTAAGCTGTCTGTACAAGTGCCTGTATGCATCTGTATGTGTCTGTTCAGGCTGTCCTTGTCTGTAGCAGTTTTCTGGCATCACCGGTTTTAGTAAACTTATCGATGATGATAATGATCTGTGAATATTTTGGTAGCATTTGGAATCAAACATCATGGTAATGAACGCATTCATTGCATAATACAACGGCACTGCTAGAATATTGATCTATATCTAGTCAAGTAATACCTCTTGATTATCTCGATATTGGAGGCCGGTAAAGTTTCATTGGTTGTATAATCCCCCCCCCCCCCCCCCCCCAGAGTATTTCCCATTCGGTATCCATGGCTACAAATAAAATCCCTAGCCCTTGCGGTGACACTGCTCGGCTACATCCCGCCAGATGACAATCACGCTACCAGATTTCCCAGCTTTCCGATCCCATAAATATGCTAAGCACCAATATAGGCGTTACTGCCTGCGTCACAATGGCTAGGGATAGGATGAAATCACCTTGGAAACCAAAGCTTTCACGCAACAGAAGACCTATATCAGTGCAATGCGTTGTAGCTCAGCGCTATATATTACCACATGAAGAATACGATGAAGCGACATCGTTTTTAGTGTAACTCTCGGATTTGTCTGGTGACTTCCCTTTCCCAATGTGATGTTATTGGTGTGAAAGGTGCTGTCAATGGTCAAAAGGAGAGCTACATTCAAAAACGTAACTTTGGTCTGGATATGTCATGTTCCGACAGTGACTGTGTTGATTCCTGCCACATGAAAATGTCATGCAACCTTCAAACACATGACGTGGATCGGGAAAGACTTCCCAACTCTATTCAAATTCCGATTGCGGAAAATACCATGGTGTGTTACGTAGGACTGAACGCCTCTGTTGTATTTGAGGCGCTCTGGATCTAGGTGATGTGGTGCAGGCTTCCCTGTCCCCCTTAATGTGTGGCTGGGTGATTATGTCGCTCTAAATAATTCAGCGGGAAATGACCGAACAGTCTCGGCTATTGCAGTGCAGTAGTGAACATTATGAGTGGGATGTACCGCTCCTCACTAACCCCCCTTCTCATGACAGTAGATTGTGAGTGTTTCATGCAGTATTTGCCGCTATCTACATGTATGTCTATGACATTTCCCCAGAGTATATATTAGGAGAGTATGCTTATAGTATTTCTGTTAGTAACTTGTTAGGCATACATCATGCAGCGGGCAATGTTGAAAGTTAATAGATATTTCATTTTTCCCATGAGCATGAAAATCAACAACTTGTTTACAAAAAAAATTTGAACTCATCATCATTCATGAGCTACCATGAATAAAGGTGCTAAATATATGTGGGAGTAAATATAGTAGAATGTTGAAAAATTCAGACCACTAATGCTTAATCGGTGTCAAATTGCCATTACCGCGTCTCACGAAACTATTAGCAACGATAAACTTTCACTATTAGGAACGATAAACTCCCATGCGGCTGAGATTTTAAGAAAAAAAATGGCGTAATTCAAGTCCGTTCAGAGCGCTGATGAAGCCAAGAATCAATACTTTCTGTTTGGTCGCCAAGTCTACCATTCCCAGTCTACCCTCGTCTCTTAGTGTCCCCTGATCTGATGGAGTGAGATCGATATATAAAGCCGTTCGTCAATACCCTGATCGCTGATGGTGAAGTCAATGACTGGCGCACGTTGTCCCACCCCATAGATGAATCGTCTCAGTCGGTACGAGCTTAGTAGAGACACTTATGGAATACAGAGAACTGGTTGCTGCAGTGATCGCAAACAGAACCTGCATGGTTATTGTAGACACAACTTTTGAAAATATGACTGGTCAGTTAAATGTGGTATATCCAACAGTCGTGGCAGCGCCATGTATTACTTCTGATGCTACACATGAATGTTATTGCCACATAACCTAGTAATTGGAACGAGCCGCATACCGGGTAATTATGTCATAAACTAGTACATTTAATAGACTCAAGAAATTAGATTAAAGTGCTCCCCAGCGTTCCATCACCATTGCAGCAATACAAAATGTGTATCACATTTTACATGTTCTACAGTGTTTTTGCACATTTGACGCAAATTACCTAGTTCCACTTACATTAGCAAACAAATGACCAGTTAAGTTACTGCTACATTTTCACTACCTTTTAATACCTATAGATCCTCGTTAGTATTCTGAGAAGTTTGTTGAATTGGCAGCCATTCATTTGACAGATATCTCTTGTAGCTGTTTCTTTGTTTATCATAGTCATTACTTAATTGCCAGTTATAAATTGATTGTTTATTTCAGCTAGATGACCGCCTTCATTACTCTGTATATTGCAGTTATGACCTAGTCGAGGAAGATGGCAGCACCTTACAGACCTTCATCCAGCGCGGTGACAATCGCAATGCTCGCTTGCACGCGCACATGGTGGCGAGTCGACTCAATCGCCTGCTTCCGCCAACGTCTCAGGGTTCCGAGCAGTGGCGCAAGAAAACCCGACGCGCCATGTTGTGGGCACTCAAAGACCTGCCCATTCGGAACCAGGTAATATGTGCACAATGTATGGAAGAGAGGTCATGCCACGATCCTCGAGTCATTTATTTTGTCTCATTAGGTTCGAAAAATACAAATATCCAAAAAGTGTATGATTTGCATTTACTGACCGTGACAAAATTCTCAGATTGAAATCAATAAATTGAAAACAAAATTTTATTGTCCTTGAAATTGTTTTTGTTTAAAAAAACTATTGATAGATTAATATGAACAATATCAGATTCTTTGAAACAATTCCAAACTATTGAAATTCAAGACGGCCATCAGGGTTATGATATCGAGATGAATACGCAGTTGAAATTTCTAAACAAATATAAATCTATCAAAGTGATCATCCTGCGGAGAGATCTATGTTGAACTGATGCCAGGAAGAGTTTGTCTACAGTGTGACACCTGAATGACTGGAGGCTTTTATTTGTACGTGGTCCGCATGTCGGAGAGGCTGCTAATGGCTGGTAATGGAGGAGAGAAGCTAGTGCAAGCTGAATCTTTAATAGGTGCAGCCGGTCGCAATAGTCTCATCCAGGAGATTGGATGGTCTAGCCTACTGTGGGAATTGTACATGTGCAACTGGGATGTCCTATCATGGTTAGGCATTCAAATTTTAATGCCACATCTTGGGATTTTGTAACATTTATCTCATAAATACACTCATAAATTTCTAAGTATCTTCAAACAAAAAAACCTCTGTTTGAGCAGTATTCATTAGACTTTCTTAGGGAAAATGCATGAGATTTTATCCCAATCATTCACCAATATGTCAGTCAACAATATGTCAGAAACTCAGCAGCCAATCACCGTGCAATGTCAGAATCCGTATTCCCTGCAGTGCCACCCTCAAGCTTCCAAGTCACATACATCAAAATTCCCTTGGTGACGCTGTTTCTATATTACTGATAATTATGTTTGGTCAGTAATTCAGCGCCGGTGAAGACTGATGGTTACCATGGGGATGAAGTGCCAAGGAGAGGGGGTGGGGGTGGGGAGGGTGATAACTCGTGATTAGCATGAGTGTCCCTAGCAACAGTCCCAGCCACAGATTGTGAGGCGGCTGCTTGTTGCTAGGGTGTAAACTCCGCCAGTCTAATGTCACTGTCGAGCAGGGAAACGACTGGAGCAGTGAATAGAATATTGTTAGACATTTATCATTCAGAGCTGGGACTGTTGAAGCAAGTTACCCATTCGCATTTATAAGGTCGGTCATGATAACATCAACATATAAATTTGTGTAAATTGAATGCAGAGTGAAAAGCAGAAAGAAATAGCAACTATTCGCTGATCATTGTCAACTCAGCCAGATACCTGAGGCTTGACAATATCATAATGTTCTCCAAATGTTCATCAAAATGGAGAATCATAATGGACTGATGGAGACCTGAAGGCTTGGAGGCACAGTGCTGGATTTGGCATTAGGATTATATTTAAAAGACTATGGTGATGATAGTGATTTTTTGCGCATTATGCTTGTAGATCTGGATTATTAACTTTTGGAGATGATTTGTGATATTAGAATTGTCTAACAATTATCATACTGTCTTAGGCAGATTCCATATTCTGAGGGAGTATAAGCTCGAACCGTTTGGTAGTATTTATTGGTACTTTATTGAACTAATCTGAGTGACTCATGTATTATGTCTGTCTGCATGTTTACAAAAGAGCTTAATTTTCATTAAATTCTACTCAATTCCATCTGAGCAGCTTCCATATTCCTCATGTTCCGAATCATTGGTAACATGAGGAGTGTAACAGCGCTACATTGTCAGAGCCATATTGATACTGAAAATCCGACTTTTCCCGGCCAATATGCAAACTTGTCCATGTCTCTTGTCGTTACAGTATGAAATCCAACAGATGACCTCAACCGTTGCCGTGACGACCGCTGTAACTCAAGAGGTAGGTAAA
The DNA here is from genome assembly GCA_949152475.1 of Terebella lapidaria. Classification (NCBI taxonomy): domain Eukaryota; kingdom Metazoa; phylum Annelida; class Polychaeta; order Terebellida; family Terebellidae; genus Terebella; species Terebella lapidaria. Next base: position 37,024,953 of record OX424560.1, read on the forward strand.
CAAAGGACGGTCGCTTTCCCCGCTCAAAATGTGTGCTCAATCCCCAAATGGGCCGACGCGGGGAAAGGCTGGACCCCTCTCGGGATGTCGGCTCTGTTGACACTAGGAATTAATATAAACGGCATGATCAGAACAGCACCGGGCAAAAACTGCGCTGTAAAAGATTCTTCCATTGCAAGACTCTGGAAGATTCTGGCCGCTAGCTTAGTATTGACACAGCACATAGCTGGGTGATTGATATCGCAGACATGGTTATTTATGCTTCGATGGTATTGATTACGTCCACTGAGAATTCGACGTGGATTGTTTAGTTTATTGATTTCAAATATTTTCAATCCCTTATCATGCTTAGCGCCTGATATTTTCTATGCCAGCTAAAAAAATTGTTGTGAAAAAAGCTGAAGGCATTGATTATCCGAACGTGCCTTGAAATTATCAATTATCATAAAAGTATCATTATTTTGTGTATCAGAGTGACATCTGTCTCTTCAAATCATCAAGGTATCTAGTGGGGAATTGTCGGCGGTTATTCACCCTCATCATACTAAAACCAGGCTTTAATATTAGCAGATTAGAAATTCAGGACCTGCCGATAGTCCTATTCATATGCTGATCTGATATGCATTCGTACATATTGTAATGAAATGGCAAATGATACATTTTAATTTGTTCAAGGGGTACAGTCATAATTGCAAATATAAAGAAAATAATAAAAATAGAAATAAGATCTTTCAAATAAAAATACAATCTTTGCAGCTGAGTGACGAGAGCATGAACTACACGACAGGGATCCTGCAGAAAGCGTCCAATCAGATGCTAAGTATGGCAAGCGTGACGCAGAGCACGAGTAGCAGTAATGCTTTGAACGTTCTGAAAGGGGCGTCCAATCTGCTTGAAGCTATCACCACGGAAACTGTCGCCAACCTCACCGCGCCCACCGCGAGGGAAATCGTACAACGCTCCCACAGTGTCGTCCAAACTCTCATGAAGGTCTGTTCCTTGCTAGTAGAATCAATGTTAGCTCCTTCACATGTGACATCAGACGAATATAACCAATGACCAACAAAACAATCAAAAAATGACAAAAACATATGACTTAACACTAAATTATTACCACCCTTATGCCAAGATCCGAGCCAATATTATGTTACCTAGTACAGAGAAGGAGAAATCTTTTTTGCAGGCCTCAGTCAATCACCTAGTTACCGGCGAGGCAGCCGTGGAACAACACACGGACCTGATCCACACGGTTGCCGGGCGATATCGCACGTCCACGCTGCCAAAACTGACGACCCCAGATGCCGCATTCGTGCTCCCAGGCGGCCTACAGACCGTGCTAGACGCCGCGCTTGAGAAGGACCAGGCCCCTGAAGACGCCCCGGAGCAGGGCTACACACAGGAAGACTGCTACCAGGCTCACATGGTCACCTACCAGCAGAACCCTTACAGCTACAGCACCCCTCCAGACATGGTAACTTGCGAAAATATCTCTGTTGAATTTATAACTGTATGAATATTTGTGCATCGGTTAAACACATCAGACATTTGATACCCGGGTAAAGTATGATTTGATGCATGTAATATAAACTTGCAATGGAAAAAAAAAGAGTCATTAATTAACAGGACAGGAAATGGAATCTTTCTTACAAATTGTTATCACTTTTCCCTCTTGAATACATGTATGTGAGTGTCACAACCTGGATAATTTTGAACTAACGATCAATAACCAATTAAATTAAATGCTACCTGACAAATGTATTCGGATTTATGTACATGTATACATTAGATTCTTTCTTGCTCTCTGCTGACAGATCCAGACACAGGTGGCGTCCTTAACCTTGTTCAGTTGCAAAGGTCAGGAGATTGTCGTTGAGAACTTGACGAAGGAGAACGGTATTGACATTGTGTTACCGCATCGAGCTCAGCAGGTAAATCACCAAGTTTTCAAGAGAGATGTAAATATTGCATCACCTAGTCCTCCACTCGTGATGTCATTGCCCCGTTTATTTCAGGAATTGGGAGCAGCTTTTGTGTTGAATAAGAAGCAGATGAATATTCATGACTTCAATCTGACTGAGGAGAACATGGATCAGTCTCTACACATAGACATCTCTCTTGTACCCACGGACAGGGGCCGACTGTTTCCGATAGCTGTACTTCTCGGGTGAGTAGGGAGTGATCGCTGCTGGAAAAAAATTGGAAATTGCATCCTTGAATAGTTGCCTTCGACATACAAGCCCTATGGAAATATGCATGTGTGCTCTGTGTACTATATTACTAGTATTTGATGAGTCAGGGTTGAATCTGGATGCTTTGAACCGAAATGCTCAAAGGCATCTACCGTATAGACCTTAGCGTACATTCCTATACAGACATGCAATTTACTGGATTTACAAGCACAGTTCTTTTAATTCTTGAATCACTTAGAATCTGAAACCCAATCTCGAAAGTATATTGAAATTCCCTGAATTTGAACATTACTTGTTGCCTGTCAGGCTTTTTGAAATGTGGCCGACTTGCAAAAAGACAACAGATTTGATCTAGATTTTGAAAAACTTGTGATTATGAAAAATTATTTGGAAACTGGATACCTCCTAGAAATTTGTTTCTTCTCTTTGTTCGAGCCTCACATTTGATTTCCAAGCGGTGTTTCAAACAATCTGCTTTAAATTTTTGCCTCGAGTATCCAACAAATTGCTGTTTGAAGAACCCTGGTTTTCAAACAAGGTGCCATTTCAAGAACTCTGACTGCATATGGAACAAGCTGCTGATTCAAGAATCCTGGTTTTCAAACAATGTGCCATTTCAAGAACTGGACTGCATGGAACAAGCTGCTGTTTCAAGAGCCGCCCTGACATTTTGTCTCAAGCCTGTGTTTTGTGCAAGGTGAGCAAAGTTTCAGGTGTGCTTCTGGGACGGAACAATCTTCTCGACTGTTGGCGTCATGAAAAAGTCGCAAAAGTTTTGAGGAGCCAATGGGAATGCAGTAATTGGAAAGTAATGCTCGGAAAACCATCAACGGACCTACATAGCTACATACCACCATCAAATAATAATGTTGAGTGGGAGACGAAGAGATGAAATACGAACCATCCAGCAGTTAACGAGACAGCAGAAACCACAAACAAATAAATCAGGATTGCAATGAGCAGCAAAAGATTGATTATATTCCGGCTTTTCTATAATCTTATATTGAGAGAAGATTTGTGTAAAATCTGCAACCTCTTTGAAGATTGGGTATGTATAAGCATACTTTGACTTCTATACTACTCCATCCGTCTACTAACATATATAGCAATCAAACTTTAGTTACTAACAGTCTGTCTCTTCATGCTTCGACTAACTTTTACCACTAAACATCTTGGAATGAATTAGCTTGTTGGCTGTTTGTTATTCCTGAGCATGTTAGGGCAGTAATGTAGAGATCTCCAAATATATTTATCAATTTCTTTCAATATAAATGCTCCAGAAATAATGGAATAAGAATTAAAAAAAAAAAAAAAAGTGAAAATGTTGTCTGTTTTGTGACCCAGTGTCTGTCGTGCATCAAACACAAGTGTGTTCCTTCGTTTTAGTGAAAGAAAAAATACAAATTTTATCATTAATACTGGCATGTCAGCATGTGAAATGTACACAGTAACTATATTAACCTTTCATGAATAATTCCAAATTTTCACGTTGAAAGACAAGCACACTCGTGTGTCGATCGCACTCCAGAGCTGGACTCGCACACCAGTCACGTTTTCACATTTTGAGATGGCCCCCCTCCTGTCTGTCGTTGGCTTGTATGCCTGAAATTTTGACTCAATCCCCAACTCATTGAAGGTGAGCAAAGTTTCAGGTGTGTTGGTCAGGGGCGCTTGCTTCAATTTATAACTCGTCGCTACCTACTGCCTACTTCCACAGTCGCCTGCCGATGTAACATTCTTCATCCACTGTTCAGCTCTAACATAGTCAAGAGTTTCAACAAATCCTTTCCGCATTATTATACCCTCGTATATATACTGTTTAAAAAGTGTAATTAGAATTTCATTGATAAGTGACTATTCATTAACATTTCTTCGATTGGATAATGTTAGGCATTAAAATAATCATATTTCATATAAAACCACAATGCATGAAATCCATAGATTATTGTAATGACATCATATACGCGACATCGATAAAATACACACAAATATCGATAGTTGTAACTAAAAATTAAATTTCCTGAGATACAATACACAAACGTCAATAACCGGCTCGATGGAAATCATGCAACTCTGTGCTGTGGACTCGCACATTATCAAGAAATGCTCGGACAAAATTACACCTACCGCAAAGAGACGTGTGAAAATGAAAAATGAAAATGCCATGCTTGTTTTAAGTTCCGTGTGATAGCTTCTCATGCTTTTAAAATGACTTGTCGTTTGATGTGCACATGCACCAGTCATTATCTGATCAATAATGTTGTTTGTATGTATGTAATAAAGAAGTGATGTTGAAAAAAATTATGTGTTGATTTACTGTGCGTTTCAAGAACAAATCTTAGGGTCACATGTTGTAGCTTTCCGTAAGTATGTGTATAGATGCCATTTCATCAATACACTATAAATACTGCTGAGGTTTGCGTTACTGGCATAGCGATGAACAGTTTACATGAAATTGGGAAATTTTAATGATGTATCATGCAATATAATATAATACTGTTCGTACAGCCTATAGTACAGCACTTATATGTACTGATTTAATCAATTTCCCAGGGATTTTCAATTTATTCCCTATTTTCATCTCGCCCAAGAGCATTCAGCTAATGTTCATGTTGTTACTTTCTTAGCCTCATCAGTTGACAAACTCTGCAGACGTGTTCTCCACAATTTCATGCCGATAACCTGTTTAGCCCCTTGCACCACCTCCACGCCGTACTATTTCGGAAAATATGCTGGAAATTAATGCTTTATAAAGAATTGCCACCAACCATCCGTAAAAATAATATTGAGTTTCAATTTGTTCTTGACTGCAAATGACAATAGTCATATGGTGCATGTGATAATTTGGAAAAGCTCTTGAATATCTTCTTTCCTTTTGTTTGGGAATAGATTGAATCTGAATATCTGAGGCTGTTTGGAGTAGAGATACCGAGATGACACCACAGTGATGTGATTGATTCTGTTCCATTTTGAGCAACATTTAGACATTGTTCAGATTTGCTCGATTCAGTTCAATAGAACTTAGGATTTTTGTGGAGAATTTTTGCCATTTACTTACTTTAGGTTTGAAGTGGACATTTTGTCTTTTCATGAGACAAACTGCTTGAAGGTTGTTTCGATGATTGCATGGCCTTCCAAATTTTCAGATATCAACTGCAAAGTTATGAATTGAAAAAAATATTGTTTGCGCAGGCTCAGTATATCACACACATTTTGGCTCATCAGCTCTGCCATATATTCACTGCAAAATTAATTAAATGAGTTGAAATCAATGATTCGTTGTTTACCATTTTATAAAGATCATTGGCCAGGTGGCTAACTTTTTCAATTTTGATTTTCCAACCAATTCCTAAACCTAGTGCTTAGATTCAGTAAGTATTATGTTGTGATGTTTTCATGCTATTAGGGACACTGGACTTGACCTACAATGACCTTGAGTGGACAAACCAAGATTATTTTCACAACAAAATGTGGATAATGGTTTCTGAGACAAATCATTTGGATGTAGAGCTGGGCATAAAAATATGATATTGAAGATAGAAGACATAGAAATGCTCAAGTTCAAGGTTATGTCCAACACAAATACATGTGTAAATTGGTCTGCACAGCACAGGTTTATATTATAAGCATACAGGAAGTCACATATGGTACATCTTTTGGTGACCTTGAACTTATTCCAAGATGTAAATTGGTCTGCACAGCACGGGTTTATATTATAAGCATTCAGGAGGTCACATATTGCACATCTTTTGGTTAGCTTGAACTTCATCCAAGATGTAAATTGGTCTGCACAGCACATGTTTATATTATAAAATTACAGGAAGTCACATTTGGCACATCCTTAGGTGACCTTGAACTTCATCATAGATGTTAATTGGTCTGCACAGCACAAATTTATATTATAAGCATCCAGGAAGTCACATATTGCACATCTTTTGGTGACCTTGAACTTCATCCAAGAAGTAAATTGGTCTTACAGCACAGGTTTATATCATAAACTTACAGGAAGTCACTTATGACCCATCTTCTGGTGACCTTGAACTTCATTCAAGATGTAAATTGGTCTGCACAGCACAGGTTTATATTATAAGCATACAGGTAGTCCATATGGCACATCTTTTGGTGACCTTGAACTTATTCCAAGATGTGAATTGGTGTGCACACCATGGGTTTATATTATAAGCATACAGGAAGTCACATATGGCACATCTTTTGGTGACCTTGAACTTATTCCAAGATGTAAATTGGTCTGCACAGCACATGTTTATATTATAAGCATACAGGAAGTCAAATATGGCACATCTTTTGGTGACCTTGAACTTCATCCAAGATGTAATTGGTCTGCACAGCACAGGTTTATATCATAAGCGTACAGGAAGTCACATATAGTACATCTTTTGGTGACCTTGAACTTCATCCAAGATGTGAATTGGTCTGCACAGCACAGGTTTATATTATGAGCTTACAGGAAGTCACATATGACACATCTTTTGGTGACCTTGAACTTCATCCAAGATGCGAATTGGTCTGCACAGCACAGGTTTATATTAGGAGCTTATAGGAAGTCACATAATGGCACTTCTTTTGGTGACCTTGAACTTCATCCAAGATGTAATTGGTCTGCACAGCACAGGTTTATATCGTAAGCGTACAGGAAGTCACATATAGTACATCTTTTGGTGACCTTGAACTTCATCCAAGATGTGAATTGGTCTGCACAGCACAGGTTTATATTATGAGCTTACAGGAAGTCACATATGACACATCTTTTGGTGACCTTGAACTTCATCCAAGATGCGAATTGGTCTGCACAGCACAGGTTTATATTAGGAGCTTATAGGAAGTCACATAATGGCACTTCTTTTGGTGACCTTGAACTTCATCCAAGATGTAATTGGTCTGCACAGCACAGGTTTATATCATAAGCGTACAGGAAGTCACATATAGTACATCTTTTGGTGACCTTGAACTTCATCCAAGATGTGAATTGGTCTGCACAGCACAGGTTTATATTATGAGCTTACAGGAAGTCACATATGACACATCTTTTGGTAACCTTGAACTTCATCCAAGATGCGAATTGGTCTGCACAGCATAGGTTTATATTAGGAGCTTATAGGAAGTCACATATGACACATCTTTTGGTGACCTTGAACTTATTCCAAGATGTAAATTGGTGTGCACAGCACATGTTTATATTATAAGCATACAGGAAGTCAAATATGGAACATCTTTTAGTGACCTTGAACTTCATCCAGATGTGAATTGGTCTGCACAGCACAGGTTTATATTATAAACATACAGGAAGTCACATATGGTACATCTTTTGGTGACCTTGAAGTTCATCCAAGATGTAAATTGGTCTGCAATATAAATCGGTCTGCACAGCAAAGGTTTATATTATAAACTTACAGGAAGTCACATCTTTGTATGACCTTGAACTTCATTCAAGATGACTAATCATTAGGTACACAAATTCAAGGCTGTTTTCACCACAAAATGTATATATTGGTCTTTTGAGACAAAAATTTTATTGACAGTCACATAGCATGAATCGGAAATGTAGAACCAGGGCTGAAATGTACAAATTGGTCATTTCAGAGAGCAAAAAACAGTCATGAAAATGGAGCTTAGGTTTGTATTATGGGCTTGCTAGTGGATCGAGTAGGCAAGTCATATAGTGGATCTTTCAGTGGTGTTGGAGTTGATCTCAGATGGTCTTGATTGGTGAAATTCCTGGTCAAGTCCCTGAAATTCAGAAATATGCCTCTGCAGACAATATGCTGTAGATAGTGATGAATCTATTATGAGAATTTAGGAAGTCCTATATGGTGCATCTTTTAATGAATTTGAAGTTGACCCCAGGTGCAGTGAATGGAATGCTTGACAAGAATTGTGAAGTTGGCCTCAACAGAAGTATTGCTTGTAGGTCTTAAGTGTAATATTGCCAATGATAGGAAGTTATATATGGTGCATCTTTTAACCCTATGCCACCTAGAGTTGCGTTTTGTTACTACCTCTGGTCATCTAGAGTTGCCTGTTGTTTGTGTTTTCGAGATGTGTGTATTTGCCATTCCATTGTTCACATCTTCGCCAATATTTGGAGCACTTCCAATTATGGTATACCGACAGAAAGAGGAGAACATTCTGATTGACATACAGCGAAAATCTTAGTTAAGCTTCAAAAAGTCTTTCCTGTGGAAAATGCCAAATTTGAATATATATCGAAATATTCCCAAATCAATTCAGATTCCCATGGGTGGCTCTGAAAATACCTCAGGTAGCATAGGGTTAAAGACCTTGCAATTGACCTCAGATGATTTCAAGTAGTGAATTTCAAGGCATGTGTTAATTGGCCTTACAGATGAAACTTGTAAATAAGTTTAGATTTTTATTAAGAACATATAGGAAGTTCTTATATGGCAGATCTTTTCTTGACCTTGTATTGAAAGGTATGATGACCGAGAGTGCATAATTGTTGAAGTCAGGTCTGAGCTAAAATCTTTGAATTGGCCACTGCAGACAAAACACATAATAATGTTTAGAATTGTACTCTGAGAGTATGGAAACTGACATATTGTGGATCTTTTGGTGACCTTGAATTTGACCTCAGATGACCTAGAGGCTCGAGTCATAAATCTCAAAATCACTTCTGACCTGAATTTGTGAATTGTCCTCTGAGGCGTATCTTTTGGTGATCTTGAACTTGTACTCAGATGACCTAGAGGCTTGAATCATATATCTCAAGATCACTTCTGACCTGGATGTGTGAATTGTCCTCTGAGGCAGATCATTTGGTGACCTTGAACTTGACCTCAGATGACCTAGAGGCTCGAAACATAAATCTCAAGATCACTTCTGACCTGGATGTGTGAAATGTCATCTGAGGCAGATCTTTTGGCGACCTTTAACTTGGCCTCGGATGACCAAGAGGCTCGAATCATCAATCTCAAGATCACTTCTGACCTGAGTGTGTGAATTATCCTCTGAGGCAGATCTTTTGGTGACCTTGAACTTGACCTCAGATGACCTAGAGGCTCGAATCATAAATCTCAAGATCACTTCTGACCTGAGTGTGTGAATTGTCCTCTGAGGCAGATCTTTTGGTGACTTTGAACTTGACCTCAGATGACCTAGAGGCTTGAATCATAAATCTCAAGATCACTTCCGACTTGAGTGTGTGAATTGTCCTCTGAGGCGGATCTTTTGGTGACCTTGAACTTGACATAAATCTCAAGATCACTTCTGACCTAAGTGTGTGAATTGTCCTCTGAGGCAGATCTTTTGGTGACTTTGAACTTGACCTCAGATGACCTAGAGGCTAGAGTCATAAATCTCAAGATCACTTCTGACCTGAGTGTGTTAAAATAAATTAAGTTCAAGGTAATTTTTTATTGACTTAGAACTTAATTTATTTTATCCACGGGTGGTACTTGTATCTCCGAACGACTAGCCAGAGATACAATGGTTTTGGCAAAATTGTGCGAAATTTTGTGTTTTCAATGTTTTTGGGATTAAAGATGACATAATTATAACGAAAGACCATGTCAAGAAGTAGTATTCCAAAATCAGCATCTTCGTTCGAGATGAGATCAAACACTCTGTCTTGTGTAGATTAACTGGTATAACAAGCCAGCGTGTATGGATAATTTGTGTATTGTTGTCTAGGCAGTAGAGGTTAGGGACAGGGGGGTGGCAAAATGTCAGTGGATGTGTTCGGAATAGGGCTGGCGGGTGTGAGTTGGTCTGTGGAGGGTCGAAAATCAGCCTCTATGCAATATATTTAACAGTATTCATGAATTCAAAGTATTCCAATTATGAATACTTTGACCATGTATTTGAATACAAATACACCATGGATTCTCTAGGAATACGAATATGAATACATGTACGAATATGAATACTTGAGAATAGGTATTTGAATACGAATACCCCAAGTCTGTTTAGAAGTGAATCTCGAAGTCGCAATTCTCACATTTCACCAATAATATACAAATTGGCCGCCACACCAGAATCATGAGTAGATGGAACTTAGGATTGTATTATGAGCATACAGGAGTTCATATATGCAAATAATCTGGTGTCCTTGAACTTGACCTTAATGATTTTAAGTGGTATTGTTTTCAGGGTCATGTCTAACCTTAAATGTGTAAAATGGCTGCTGCAGATAAAACGCTTGTAATAATCATGTGATAATTGATTCACAACTTGAAGTAAATAACTTTATTTCATAAATGTCAATAAGTTACCACTACTACTAGAACAATGTTCAAAATTTGTCTGATAATTTTTTTCAGACATGGCTCTGCAGGGTGACCATTTTGATTTTTTGTCGGGTTGTACAAATTTTTTTTGGGTCCAAAAAATGGCCATTCGAAACAAAGAATTTTATCCTCTTTTTCTTTCATAATGGGAGCTGTACAAAGTGAACATCCAGAATACTTAGAGATAGAGTTAAAATACTTGCTTATACAAATAGGAATTCACATGTGTTTATTTCAATGGTGACCTTGAATTTGACCTTCGATACCTTGGGAGGTCAAAATGGACATACTTGTTGAAAAATGACAATTTTGACTTCTCTGAATTTTTTAAATGATTTTTCTTCTGATTCGTGCATAGGATTCTGCATATGTACCTTTCTCACGTTTAGGCCATAGTTATTTACATGTAATTCGCTGGTTTACGGATCCCCCCGACCCTATTTTTAGGTTACCGGACCTTTGGTCCGATAACCTATTGCCGTGGCTTTGCGTCCGTCGTCCGTCCGTCATCCGTCCGCTCACATTTTTATCTTTAAAGTTTACGGTCGAATCTTTCTGAAATTTCGCAAAAAAATGCCTAAAAATATTTCCAGGAAAGCATTTTTTTAGTTTTCCGATTTTGGCATTTTTAGGTTACCGGACCTTTGGTCCGATAACCTATTGGCATGGCGTTGCGTCCGTCGTCCGTCCGTCCGTCCGGCGTTAACATTTTTATCTTTAAAGTTAACGATCGAATCTTTCTGAAATTTTGCACAAAAATGCCTAAAAATATTTTGAGAAGGAGGTATTTTTTTGTTTTTTGATTTTCGCATTTTTTTCAAAATGGCGGCCGTTTTTGTCGAAAAACGCTCAATTTTGGACTTTGACGGCCATTTTCTCAAAAACTGTCTGATCAGTTTTGAGTTTTTGGTTTCAAAAGATTCCCCTCATATACCTCTGTGATATGTATAAGTTTGGTTGCCCTAAATCTGCCGGTTTTCGTGTGGCGGCCATTTTGAATTTTTGGCGGGTCGGCGAAAAAAAAATTTTTCGCCCCAGATCGCATTACTATCCATTTTGGGCCATTTCTAGAGCAAAAAAAAATTTTCACCCTTTGAAAAAAAATTTGGACTTAGAAAATTTTCGGCACTTTTTCCCTTCATAATGGGAGCTGTCCGGACTGTACTCATAGAACGCTTGAAGATAGAGCTTAGAAATTGGCACTTTCAAATGGGAAGTCATATATGGCGACTTGTGTGGTGACCTTGAATTTGACCTTGGATGACCTTGAAAGGTCAAAACAGCCATTTTTGGGTCGAAAAACGCTCAAATTTGCACCTGGTCTGTATTTTCTCAAAAACTCTCTGATCAGTTTTGAGATTTTTGCTTAAAAAGATTCCTCTTATATACCTCTGCGACGTGTATAGGTTTTGTTGCCCTTGAATCGCCGATCTCAGTGTGGCGGCCATTTTGAATTTTTGACGAGTCGGCGAAAAAAAAAATTTTCGCCCCAAATAACATTACTATCCATTTTGGGCCATTTCTAGGCAAAAAAAAATTTTCACCCTTTGAAAAAAATTTTGGACTTAGAAAATTTTCGGCACTTTTTTCCTTCATAATGGGAGCTGTCAGGACTGTACTCATAGAACGCTTGAAGATAGAGCTTAGAAATTGGCACTTTCAAGTCATATATGGCGACTTGTGTGGTGACCTTGAATTTCACTTTGGATGACCTTGAAAGGTCAAAACAGCCATTTTGGGGTCAAAAAATGCCCAGATTTGCCTTTGTAGATGAAATGCTTGCAGATAGAGCTCCTGTTTGCATTATGAACATATAGGAAGACATATATGGCACAACTAATGATGACCTTGAACTTGACGTCAGATGACCTTGAGTGCCAAATGTCTGACTTGGAATGTGTAAATTGACCTGAGCGGCCTAAACGATTCCACCCAACATATAGAATATCAAATGCCGCACACATACATGTAATGGTTACATCGAAGTTCATACGGATGACCTTGATTGGTAAATCCCAAGGTCATATGTTTACACTGCGAACCTTGATTGGTAAATCTCAAGGTCTGTTACCTGCCAATGCTGCCATGGCCAAACCAAAATTGTCCGGTAACCTATCTTAGCCTTTGGGCTAATTTTTTTCAAAATGGCGGCCGTTTTCGACGAAAAATGCCTGATTTTGGACTTTGGCGGCCATTTTATCCAAATCTGTTCAGTAACTTTTAAGGTTACCGGACCTCTGGTCCGATAACCTATTGGCATGGCATTGCGTCCATCGTCCGTCGTCGTCCGTCGTCGTCGTCGTCCACATTTTTATCTTTTTTGTTTACGGGCGAATTTTTCTGAAATACCTCAGTTTCAAGGTCAGAGCACAAAATGGCTTATATCTCGCTTATTATCGACTCTACAGCTTAGGAATCAATTGTGGACATATAGGAAATAATATATGCTGAATATTCTCGTGACCTTGCATTTGACCTCTGACCTCAGTTTCAAGGTCAGAGCACAAAATGGCTTATATCTCGCTTATTATCAACTCTGCAGCTTAGGAATCAATTGTGGACATATAGGAAATGATATATGCTGAATATTCTGATGACCTTGAATTTGACCTTCGAACTCATTTTCAAGGTCACAGGACAAAATGGCTATTATCTCGCTTGTTATCGACTTCACAGCTTAGCAATCAATTATGAACATATACAAAATGATATATGCAGATTATTACCTTGAGTTTGACCTTTGACCTCATTTTCAAGGTCACAGCACAAAATGGCTAGTATCTCACTTATTATCGATTTTACAGCTTAGGAATCAATTGTGGACATATAGGAAATGATATATGCTGAATATTCTCGTGACCTTGAATTTGACCTCTGACCTCATTTTCAAGGTCCAAGGACAAACTGGCTCATATCTAGCTCCTCTATTGACTGTATGGCTTGGGAATCAATTGTGGACATGATATAGAAAATGATATACATTGAATATTTTGATGACCTTGAATTTGACCTTTGCCCCTTCATTTTTAGGCCACAGCACAAAATTGCTAATATCTCTCTGATTATTGAATTTACAGCTTAGCAATCAACTGTGGACATGATATATGCTTAATGTTATATATGCTGAATATTCTCTTGACCTCGAATTCAACCAGTGACCTGGCTAACATCTAAAATACTAAACATTGTCCGGTAACCTATCTTCGGCCCTTGGCCTAATTTTTTCTTTTTGATACATAACACTCCTCATATGTACTTCTGTGATGTGTATAAGTTTCGTTGCGCTTGAATCACTCGAAGTGGGTTATTTTGGCCCAAACTTGGCCCAAATAGGACTTTCCCATGTTAAATTCTCCTATGCTTTATGATGGGACACATTATGGCTAATATCTAACTTAATATTGGTATTAGAGACTAGGAATCAATTGTGGACATATAGGAAATGATATATGCTGAATATTGTTGTGACCTTGAATTTGACCTCTGACCTCATTATCAAGGTCAGAGCACAAAATGGCTAAAATCTCGCTTATGATTGACTTTACTGCTTACAAATCAATTGGGGACATATAGGAAGTGATATATGCTTAATAGTGTCATGACCTTGAACATGACCTTTGACCTCAGTTTCAAGGTCGGAGCATAAAATGGCTAATATCTTGCTTAGTGTCAGCTTTACAGCTTAGGAATCAATTGTGAAAATATAGTAAACGATATATGCTGAATATTGTCATGACCTTGAACTTGACCTTTGATCTCATTTTCAAGGTCAGAGCATAAAATGGCTAATATCTTGCTTATTATCAACTTTGCAGCTTACTAATCAATTGTGAACATATAGTAAACGATATATGCTGAATAGTGTCATGACCTTGAATTTGACCTCATTTTCAAGGTCAAAGCACAAAATGCCTTATATCTCACTTATTATCAACCTTACAGCTTTGCAATCAATTGAGCACATATAGGAAATGATATATGCTTAATATTGTCTTGACCTTGAATTTGACCTTGACCTCATTTTCAAGGCCAAAGCACAAAATGGCTGATATATCGCTTATTATCGACTTTGCAGCTTGGGAATCAATAGTGAACATATGGGAAACGATATATGCTGAATGTTGTCATGACCTTGAATTTGACCTTTGACCTCAGTTTCAAGGTCAGAGCACAAAATGGCTAATATCTTGCTTATTATCAACTTTTAAGCTTAACAATCAATTGTTGACATATATAGGAAGTGGTATATGCTGAATATTCTCATGACCTTGAATTTGACCTTCGATCTCATTTCCAAGGTCAGAGCACAAAATGGTTAATATCTTGCTCATTGTCGATTTTGCAGCTTAGGAATCAATTTTGGACATGATATATGCTGAATATTCCTGTGACCTTGAATTTGACTTTTGACCTTGTTTTCAAGGTCACGGGACAAAACGGCTAATATCTAAGATGTAAAACTTTGTCTGGTAACCATTCTTAGCCCTTAGGCTAATTTTTAGGTTACCGGACGTTTGGTCCGATAACCTATTGGCATGACGTTGCGTCCGTCGTCCGTCCGTCCGTCCTTCCGTCGTTAACATTTTTATCTTTAAAGTTAACGATCGAATCTTTCTGAAATTTTGCACAAAAATGCCTAAAAATATTTTGAGAAGGAGGTATTTTTAGGTTACCGGACCTTTGGTCCGATAACCTATTGGCATGGCGTTGCGTTCGTCGTCCGTCCGTCCGTCCGTCCGGCGTTAACATTTTTATCTTTAAAGTTAACTATCGAATCTTTCTGAAATTTTGCACAAAAATGCCTAAAAATATTTTGAGAAGGAGGTATTTTTTTGTTTTTTGATTTTCGCCTTTTTTTCAAAATGGCGGCCGTTTTTGTCGAAAAACGCTCAATTTTGGACTTTGACGGCCATTTTCTCAAAAACTGTCTGATCAGTTTTGAGTTTTTGGTTTCAAAAGATTCCCCTCATATACCTCTGTGATATGTATAAGTTTGGTTGCCCTAAATTTGCCGGTTTCCGTGTGGCGGCCATTTTGAATTTTTGGCGGGTCGGCGAAAAAATTTTTTTTCGCCCCAAATCGCATTACTATCCATTTTGGGCCATTTCTAGGCCAAAAAAAATTTTCACCCTTTGAAAAAAATTTTGGACTTAGAAAATTTTCGGCACTTTTTTCCTTCATAATGGGAGCTGTCCGGACTGTACTCATAGAACGCTTGAAGATAGAGCTTAGACATTGGCACTTTCAAATGGGAAGTCATATATGGCGACTTGTGTGGTGACCTTGAATTTGACCTTGGATGACCTTGAAAGGTCAAAACAGCCATTTTTGCGTCGAAAAATGCTCAAATTGGCACCTGGTCTGTATTTTCTCAAAAACTGTCTGATCAGTTTTGAGATTTTTGCTTAAAAAGATTCCTCTTATATACCTCTGTGACGTGTATAAGTTTTGTTGCCCTGGAATCGCAGATCTCCGTGTGGCGGCCATTTTGAATTTTGGACGAGTCGGCGAAAAAAAATTTTTTCACCCCAAATCGCATTACTATCCATTTTGGGCCATTTCTAGGCAAAAAAATATTTTCACCCTTTGAAAAAAATTTCGGACTTGGAAAATTTTCGGCACTTTTTTCCTTCATAATGGGAGCTGTCAGGACTGTACTCATAGAACGCTTGAAGATAGAGCTTAGAAATTGGCATTTTCAAATGGAAAGTCATATATGGCGACTTGTGTGGTGACCTTGAATTTGACCTTCGATGACCTTGAAAGGTCAAAACAGCCATTTTGGGGTCAAAAAATGCCCAGATTTGCCTCTACAGATGAAATGCTTGCACATAGAGCTCATGTTTGCATTATGAACATATAGAAAGACATATATGGCACAACTAATGATGACCTTGAACTTGACGTCAGATGACCTTGAGTGCCAAATGTCTGACTTGGAATGTGTAAATTGACCTGAGCGGCCTAAACGATTCCACCCAACATATAGAATATCAAATGCTGCACACATACATGTAATGGTGACATCGAAGTTCATACGGATGACCTTGATCGGTAAATCCCAAGGTCATATGTTTACACTGCGAACCTTGATTGGTAAAAGGTCTGTTACCTGCCAATGCTGCCATGGCCAAACCAAAATTGTCCGGTAACCTATCTTAGCCTTTGGGCTAATATTTGTTTTTTGATTTTCGCATTTTTTTCAAAATGGCGGCCGTTTTTGTCGAAAAACGCTCAATTTGGGACTTTGACGGCCATTTTCTCAAAAACTGTGTGATCAGTTTTGAGTTTTTGGTTCCAAAAGATTCCCCTCATATACCTCTGTGATATGTATAAGTTTGGTTGCCCTAAATTCGCCGGTCTCCGTGTGGCGGCCATTTTGAATTTTTGGCCGGTCGGCGAAAAAATTTTTTTTCGCCCCAAATCGCATTACTATCCATTTTGGGCCATTTCTAGGGCAAAAAAATTTTTTCACCCTTTGAAAAAAATTTTGGACTTTTTTTTCCTTCATAATGGGAGCTGTCCGGACTGTACTCATAGAACGCTTGAAGATAGAGCTTAGAAATTGGCACTTTCAAATGGGAAGTCATATATGGCGACTTGTGTGATGACCTTGAATTTGACCTTGGATGACCTTGAAAGGTCAAAACAGCCATTTTGGGGTCGAAAAATGCTCAAATTGGCACCTGGTCTGTATTTTCTCAAAAACTGTCTGATCGGTTTTGAGATTTTTGTTTAAAAAGATTCCTCTTATATACCTCTGTGACGTGTATAAGTTTTGATGCCCTTGAATCGCCGATCTCCATGTAGCGGCCATTTTGAATTTTTGACGAGTCGGCGAAAAAAAAATTGTTCGGCCCAAATCGCATTACAATCCATTTTGGGCCATTTCTAGGCAAAAAAAAAATTTTCACCCTTTGAAAAAAATTTTGGCCTTAAAGAATTTTCAGCACTTTTTTCCTTCATAATGGGAGCTGTCCAGACTGAACTCATAGAACGCTTGAAGATAGAGCTTAGAAATTGGCAGTTTCAAATGGGAAGTCATATATGGCGACTTGTGTGGTGACCTTGAATTTGACCTTGGATGACCTTGAAAGGTCATAACAGCCATTTTGGGGTCAAAAAAACGCCCAGATTTGCCTCTATAGATGAAATGCTTGCAGATAGAGCTCATGTTTGCATTATGAACATATAGGAAGACATATATGGCACAACTAAGGATGACCTTGAACTTGACGTCCGATGACCTTGAGTGCCAAATGTCTGACTCGGAATGTGTGAATTGACCTGAGCGGCCTAAACGATTCCACCCAGATATATCTTTGTATTATGAACATATAGAATATCAAATGCCGCACACATACATGTAATGGTGACATCGAAGTTCACACGGATGACCTTGATTGGTAAATCTCAAGGTCATATGTTTACACTGCGAACCTTGATTGGTAAATCTCAAGGTCTGTTACCTGCCAATGCTGCCATGGCCAAACCAAAATGGTCCGGTAACCTATCTTAGCCTTTGGGCTAATTTTTAGGTTACCGGACCTAATAACATTACTATCCATTTTGGGCCATTTCTAAGCAAAAAAAAATTTTCACCCTTTGAAAAAAATTTTGGACTTAGAAAATTTTCGGCACTTTTTTCCTTCATAATGGGAGCTGTCAGGACTGTACTCATAGAACGCTTGAAGATAGAGCTTAGAAATTGGCACTTTCAAATGGGAAGTCATATATGGCGACTTGTGTGGTGACCTTGAATTTGACCTTCGATGACCTTGAAAGGTCAAAACAGCCATTTTGGGGTCAAAAAATGCCCAGATTTGCCTTTGTAGATGAAATGCTTGCAGATAGAGCTCATGTTTGCATTATGAACATATAGGAAGACATATATGGCACAACTAATGATGACCTTGAACTTGACGTCAGATGACCTTGAGTGCCAAATGTCTGACTTGGAATGTGTAAATTGACCTGAGCGGCCTAAACGATTCCACCCAACATATAGAATATCAAATGCCGCACACATACATGTAATGGTTACATCGAAGTTCATACGGATGACCTTGATTGGTAAATCCCAAGGTCATATGTTTACACTGCGAACCTTGATTGGTAAATCTCAAGGTCTGTTACCTGCCAATGCTGCCATGGCCAAACCAAAATTGTCCGGTAACCTATCTTAGCCTTTGGGCTAATTTTTTAAAATGGAAAATAAATATAATTTGTTCCAAAGTACCAAATTATTTTCTTGCAACCGACCGTAGTGTCAAGCTTGAAAAAAAAATTATCTAGTGCTGGCAGGCTTTTAGGGAATCTAATTAAAGCTTCTAGATTCTTGAAAGATGATCATAAATAATATTTATTTTGGGGCGACTGACTGGTCAAAGTGTCAAATTACATTTATTTTTACATTCGTTTATTTTTATTCTCAAACTGTCAAATTACATTTATTTTTATGTTCCGACCCCTCGGCCCTAATTTTTAGCCCTTTGGGCCGATAAGCTATTATCGTGGTTTTGCGTCCGGCATCCGTCCTTCGTCCGTCATCCGTCGACCGTCCGGATCTGTAACTTTTTTTTGGCATGATGAATTTCCCCATAAATTTGTCATAATATACCTTAGGCCAATATCTAAAAACGTTTTTTAAATTTTTTTGATTGAATCATTTTTGCCGATTTGGCGGCCATTTTTGCCGAAAAATTGCCAGTTTTGGACTTTGGTGGCCATTTTCTCAAAAACTGTCTGATCAGTTTTGAGATTTTTGTTTTAAATCATTCCTCTCATGTACCTCTATGACATGTATAGGTTTCGTTGCCCTTGAATCGCCGGTCTGCGTGTGGCGGCCATTTTGATTTTTTGACGGGTCGGCGAAAAAAAATTTGTTTGTCCCAAATCAAGTCACTATTCGTTTTGAGCCATTTCCAGCAAAAAAATTTTTTTTTTGACCATTGAAATTTTTTTTGGACCGATAAGCTATTATCGTGGTTTTTCGTCCGTTGTCCGTCGTCTGTCGTCTGTCGTCCATCGTCCGTCTGGGTCTGTAACTTTTTTTTGGCGTGATGAATTTCCCCATAAATTTGTCAGAACATACCTTAGGCCAATATCTAAAAACATTTTTTTGATTGAATCTTTTTTGCCGATTTGGCGGCCATTTTTGACGAAAAATTGCCAATTTTGGACTTTGGTGGCCATTTTCTCAAAAACTGTCTGATCAGTTTTGAGATTTTTGTTTCAAAACATTCCTCTCATGTACCTCTATGACATGTATAAGTTTTGTTGCCCTTGAATCGCCGGTCTGCGTGTGGCGGCCATTTTGATTTTTTGACGGTTCGGCGAAAAAAAATTTTTTGGTCCCAAATCAAGTCACTATTCGTTTTGAGCCATTTCCAGCAAAAAAAAAAAAATTTTTTTTTTTGGGACTTAGAAAATTTCACCCAATTTTTCCTTCATAATGGGAGCTATGCAGAGTAATCTCATAGAACACTTCAAGATAGAGCCTGAGTATTGGCACATTCAAATGGGAAATCATATATTGTGGTTTGAGTGGTGACCTTGAATTTGACCTTCAATGACCTTGAAAGGTCAAAACAACCTTTTTTGTCGAAAAAACAATGAATTTTGCCTTTGGTGGTCATTTTCTCGAAAACTATTCAGACAGTTTTCCTCAAAATCATGTATAAGATTTTCCTTATGTACCTTTGTGATGTGTATAAATTTTGTTGCCTTTGAAATGACGGTCTGCGTGGGGCGGCCATTTTGATTTTTTGACGAGTTGGCAAAAAAAAATGTTTTTGTCCCAAATCGAGTCACTCTTCGTTTTGAGCCATTTCCAGCAAAAAAAAAAAATTTTTTTTTTGGTCATTGAAAATTGTTTTGGACTTTGAAAATTTCACCCAAGTTCTCCTTCATAATGGGAGCTATGCAGAGTAATCTCATATTGGCACATTCAAATGGGAAGTAATATATTGCGGTTTGAGTGGTGACCTTAAATTTGACCTTCAATGACCTTGAAAGGTCAAAACGACCTTTTTTGTCGAAAAAACTATGAATTTTGCCTTTGGTGGTCATTTTCTCGAAATCTATTAAGACAGTTTCCCTCAAAATCATGTACATTGTATAAGATTATCCTTATGTACCTCTGTGATGTATATAAGTTTTGTTGCCTTTGAATTGACTGTCTGTGAAAATTTGTCATTAACGAAAAAAATCTTTCAAGATGTAACTTGATTTCGTAATAAAGTCCATACAGAAAATGTGTTTCTATCAACATTTATGACATGTTTTAACATATATAGATTTTAACATCAGTGTAAGAATTTATATGTATTCAGTATTCCACGCAATTCACATGATTGCCGGTAAGCTACAGCAGCCTTGGTGCTATGTTTTCTTCATAATGGGAGATATGCAGAGTAATCTCATAGAACACTTCAAGATAGAGCCTAAGTATTGGCACATTCAAATGGGAAATCATATATTGTGGTTTGAGTGGTGACCTTGAATTTGACCTTCAATGACCTTGAAAGGTCAAAACGACCTTTTTTGTCGAAAAAACGATGAATTTTGCTTTTGGTGGTCATTTTATCGAAATCTATTCAGACACTTTTCCTCAAAATCATGTATAAGATTATCCTTATGTACGTTTGTGATGTGTATAAGTTTTGTTGCCTTTGAATCGACTATCTGTGAAAATTTGTCATTAACAAAAAAAATCTTTCAAGATGTAACTTGATTTCGTATTATAGTCCATACAGAAAATGTGTTTCTATCAACATTTACAAAGATGTTATAACATATTGATTTTAACATCAGTGTAACAATTTATATGTATTCAGTATTGTATGCAATTCACATGATTGCCGGTAAGCTACAGCACCCTTGGTGCTATGTTTTTGTTAAAAATTCTTAAACCAGCTACTAGTATTCAAATAACTATGACCTTATGAGTTTTGATGAGTCGTTGGTCTCACATGGTGGATATTTTGATTTTCCGCCGGGTTGGCGAAAAAAATATTTCGCTGAAATCAAGTAATTATCTGTTTCGAGCCATTTCGAAAACTAGGCTTTGTGATAAAACTTAGTATTATGAGCATATAGAAAGTTGAATGTTCTGCAGTTTTAATTGATATCAAACTAGACCTTGCTCTCAGATGACCTGAGTGTCCAAACTACTTGAGGTGCCCAGTATGCAAAGTTCATCTTGGGCACAATGATGTGTTACACGTATCATCGTGTCGCAGATAATCTTATGCCATGCGCATTACTTCACATTATTTTTCAGAGAGGACATTATCCCAGGACCTGACCAATATCTCAGGAGGTGGGAGTATGGCACCGACACGGAAAATATCACCATCACGGTGGAGCCGTCACTGCTGCAAGGTAGTAAACATGATCATGATGATAGCGTGGCAAATAGTATACTGAAGGTGGATGCCTACCGTATTGGTCTTGATAGTGGCACGTGCCCTAATAGTAGAGAGCTCCCCTCTTTTCTACAAAAATTTTTGATTTTTGTAACCATGTAATTCATTTCATACCTTTCCATTGAAATCTTGGTGTTCCAATCCACACATTTATGTTATTTAAATCATAATATAGGGGATTGAAGGCTATAGGTATATTATTCAGTGATTTTCCCAAATTTGACCTCGAGTTTGACCTTATTTTTGCTAATACATTGGATATTCATCCAGTGAACCCAATCAATCTCAAAAAAAAAAATTGATGGAGTCAGTTATGAATACAAAGTGATCTCAGACTACTAATAGTTGATAGTTCAGAAATATGCCTCTGCTCACCACTCACAGAAGACATCACATACTACATTGGCGTGGTGGACGCGTCGTTCAACGAGGGACGGCCGAGACCTGGGGACCTCAAACAGCGGAGTTACCACCTGAAGCTGTGGTGGGGACAGTGTCTGTATTGGAGCAGTGAATCAGACAGCTGGTCACCTGAGGGGTGCGCCATCAAAACATCGTCATCGTACTTCGAGGCTCACTGCAGGTACAGTATAACTTCTTTATTATAGAGAAACATGAAAAACTGGAGAAAATTATGAGAAGAATTTTAGCATTATGAAGTGATGTGGCTGCATAAAAGTAGTATACATGTAGTGACACCACAATTATGGTGCTCAGGTGGTGTTGCATTTACAAGGTAATCAGCGACACTCCAGTAATATGGTATACTTCTTTATGTTGAATAAATAAAAATCAATAAAAATAAATTTATTTAGGAAATATATAAAGAATAACAAAATCATTTTTTTGCAAGAAAATTTTGTTTGATAATCTGCCTGTTGGTTTGATAGCTGCCAGCATCTGTCCAGCTTCGGAGCACATCTATCTCTGGCACCAAACAACTTGGACTTCACCAACGTGGACGACTTCTTCAGGTCTGTAACGGAGTTATCAGGTGTTATCTATTTAAGTAAAATTTGTTTGGATCAGCATTGGCTATAAATGTTCTATGCATATGTGAATTCTGTGGAGTTTTTGGCTATGGGACCTGAGCATCAATGATGTAAAATAATGCAGTATACATTTCAACGGCATTTTAACCTCCTTTCTTGCTCCATGCACCTCCAGCTTGGAAGAAAACCCGGTGACTTTCTGTCTGGTCGCCACACTGATTGTTGTCTACGCGATGTTGCTGGTGGTCTGCGTGCGGCTTGATCGACTTGACGAACACAAGAGTCCGATCCTGCCCCTCGCCGATAACCATCACAGCCATCGACAGGTCTACATCGTCACCTTGGAAACTGGCTTCCGCGGGGGCGCAGGGACCACCGCCAAGGTCTCTTACCACCACATATGTAGTTTGAATATTTTAGAATATTGAACGCGAGTGACCACAGGTCTCCTTGGATGGTCGATTCCAGGATCTTTGAAGCCTTCAAATACAGGAATATGAATAGAAATGTCAACACATGTAAGCCACCTAAAAAAATTAAATTTTAACACCAGTACCTGGACAAGTTTGACAGTTGCATGTGTTCGGTTTGTTGTACCCACATTTACAGGTCAGTCTGGTGTTACACGGTCAAGAGGGTATGAGTGAGACTCGAGAACTGGTCAGTGATGGGGAGCACAGACTGTTTGACCGAAACTCTCGTGACACTTTCATCCTCACGTGAGTTTGACGATTGCTGTCTCATGTACAGATTACTGAAGTGGGTATATGTAAAGTTTATTGTAACACTAAGAGGAGAAAATTGTACAAATAGTTCAACTAAATTCATGTAGTACAGGAGTGCAGGATATTGGTCAATTTAAACATGCTGAAGGAAAGTTTACTGTTTTAATTCAACAAATTGAATGATCTTGTTTTCGCACAGGCTTCCGGAGAGTTTAGGCCACATATTTAAGATTCAGATTTGGCATAACAATGCTGGAGCATCACCCAGCTGGTTCCTGAGTCGAGCTACAGTACGAGACGCAGTGTCAGGTACCGTGGATATCCCATAATATCTTGATACAACATACATGAAAGTGATATTATATATATTACATGTCTTTTTGTTCCCTCTGTTCCATTTGTTCGTCCTTTTGAGATAAAAATGTATACGGATACAAATGGTACATTTCATAGTGACCTTTACATTTCATAGAGAGCTTGAACTTGTCAGAATACCTTATTTGATCAATCTCAATGGACTAAGTTGGACTTTGGGATTGACCTGCATTTTGTCACTTTCTGTTTGCAGGGAACGTGTACTATTTTGTCTGTGAGAAGTGGTTCGCCGTGGAAGAGGAGGATGAGAAAGTCGAGAGAGAAATAATGGTCACTGAGCAAGGCCTTGGCTTCAGAAAGGTCAGAAACAAGGGAACTGCATTGCATATAGTATTTGTGGACATTATAAGGGATCATGAGTTAATTAACGAGTGATTGCATCCGACTTACCTGGTTGTTTACCTATCTACAGATGGTATGGGCGAAGAGTACTCAGTTGTTTGCGGACTACCACCTTTGGTTCTCGACGTTCTCACGGCCGTCATACAGTCGATTTACCAGAGCGCAGCGCTTGACTTGCTGCCTCAGTCTGCTAATGTCTTACATGGCTGTCAGCGCAGCATGGTACCGGCCCACCCAGCCCCAGGTAACCATGGCAACAGTTCAGTATTTACCATCACCAAACCTGTAAAACAAAAATATCAATGTACAGTGGATCCTGTGTTTTAAGACCACCCAAGGGACCCCAAAAAGGTGGTCTTAAGGTTGTTCGAAACACCCGGAAAGGTGTTTTTATTGAGTAAAAAGTTATATTTCTTGATAGCTAGATATGTGATGGTTACAAAAAGCAGAAAAAAATAGTAGGTCACCGTATGATATTTTTTGCTATGATGCATTTTGTTGACCTCCTATCATTCTTGAAAGTACCTCAGCAATAGCCACAATCCATTACATCATGACATGCAATCTAACTGCATATTTTTGCCTAAAACTATATGTTTATTTTATACATCACCAATCTAAACTACTACATGCTCCTTTTCGATCCTTTGGATCGTTCTGGATAGAAATTCGCGTACTGAAAGCAAGGCACGATCGTCTGCCTGCATGACTCGAGCGCTCCTTTTGCCGCCAAAACCGCCGCGCATATGCGCGCGCAGCTGCGCAGAAGCTTCACTTTTCTGTCCACCGCCATTTTTGCTTGGCAGCTTTGGATTTTGGTTCCCGGTGAATTCGTAGAATTTAGTCTGCAAACTAGACTTTTGCGATATATTCTTACGGAATTTCACCTGCCACGTTCATAGACATCGTTTTGTGTCTATTTGGATAAGTATCGGTCGATAGTTTGTTACTTGCTAGATCGTCAGCGATTTGTATAGCCAGTTCACCCTATTATCGTCCATCCGTCGTACTTGATAGTGTACTTGTTGTTTACATCTATCAATAGTTCTACGTTAATTTTCTACTGTATATATTGTGTATACGTATACTGTAGTTTATATATTCGTAGTCCTCTTAGGGTTCTTTTTTCAGCGCGGTCTCAGGTTTGCATATATTGCCCGCCCTGTTACTGTGTGTGGTTAGTTCCCTTGTGTGATCATGACTTCACAATCCTCCCTTGGTACCGGTGCCATGGACGAACGTCCATGCCCGAAGTGTCTGGTCAATACCCTCCGAGGAGGGGAGAAACACAGTGTGTGTTTCGACTGCTTAGACCATGGCCCGGTATCTATGGAGGATTTGAGGTGTGATCTGTGTCGTTTCTGGCGTCCCTCTTCCTTCGTGCAGGCGACTGCAAAGTATTCCGAAGCCTCGTTGGCTCGTCGGGATGCTTTGAGGCTTGCGGAAGCTTCGGCTCCGCAAGTCCGCCAGTCGCCCATGGAGGTGGAGACTCCGCCTGTGACGGCACAGATTGCGTCCGGTGTTAGCCAGCCCCTGGGGCTAACACAGGACATGGTCAACGCGGCTGTGCAATCTTTCTTTGCACAGTCGTTATCGTCCCTTCAGGGTCCCCTCCTGCCGGGTCTCTCTTCCCTGCTTGGACAGGGAGTCCCGGCCGGTTCTTCGGCTGCCCCTTCGTCGCAGGGAGAGCTTGCTCCCCCTGCTGGCAAGAAGTCGAAATCTTCTAAGAAGAAGGTTTCAGTTCTTGCCAAGGCGAAAGCAGCCAAGGAACCGCACTCCACTTTCGTCGTCCCTCAGTCGGGGCCGATCGAGGTGGAGGGGTCCGTAGTCTCTTCCCCGGGGCCTTCCAAGAAGAGGAAGCGTGCTTCCTCTAAGCGCCGTGGTGCTGAGACCACATCGATTTTCGATGTGGCTCAGGCTTCGTCCGACCTCTCGGTGGGCGACGATCAGGCTTCGGGCTTCGATCGGCGGGGCAGCTTGGATGGCTCATTCGGGTCCTCGGTCTCGAGGTTCGAGGGGGGAGAGTTCCCTTTGTTTGGGGGTGAGGCTCTCGATCGTTCGTGCGATCGGGAGTCTTCACTTGGCGGTCGTGCTCCTGGTCCTCGATCAGGGCACGATCGGGCGGGTGGTGCTGGGGTCGTTCCTCAGGGCCACTCAAGTCCTGTGTACGCGGATGTAAGTCGCCGGACGGGCGCGATCGCTGAGCAGGCATTCCCTCGCCCGTCCTTTGATGTACCCTTGGGGTCATCGAGGTCTTCGATCGGACCTGTGAGGTCCAACGATCGGGGGGGTCGAGTGGAAGCTGATCAGGAGTCGTCCTCCTCGGAGGATGAGACTTCCGATCAGGCCGGGGGTTCTAACTTCCGGTGGGCTTTGGAGTCGGTCGCAAGGCGAATGGACTTGCCGATCGATGCTCCAGGGCCCTCACGGGGAACCGGTAGGTTCGCGTCGGCGCCAGTTCGTCGGCCGATCCGGCTCCCTGTGGCTCCCGCGTTGGTCAAGTCCTTCGACAAGATCAACAAGGGAGTTACGGCTAAGAAGGATGTGGCTCGTACGGAGTCGACATTCCCGACTAGCCGTGTTCGACCTGAGTCGATCGACACCTATCGGACTGTAGAGTCCGAGGGTGGACATCAGACTTCCGTCCCGGTCGAAGACCCTAACCTTCACCTGCTTTCCCGGAAGCAGGGTACGGTCTGGTCAGCTTATGTGAAAAAGGCTCGCCTTTCTCACTGGCAGACGCTGTCTCATCAATTGATGGGGCAGCTCTCGTTGACAGATCACCTGACCACCTTGGTTCAGGAGTTTGTGGACGAGGCGGATCTGGAGGAGGGGAGTCGCGCCAACATACATGCAGCACTCGGCGTCTTGGCCGGAGTGGTCCATGCTGCTGAGCGTGACAGTGCGCACCTGGGCGCACAATTGGATCTCACCATGCGTGATGCTGATCTCCGTCTGCTTGACGTGTCCGCTACGGACGTCGCTGAGCTACGTGGGAGGCCGCTTTTCTCAGGCTATACCTACGCCAACCTCTCTCGATCGGATATTTCCGTCATGCGGGAACATCTCCGGGATGAGGCTATGGCCAAGGCTTTGCTTGGGAAGTCGGCGGGGTCTGGGACAGGCAAGAAGACCAAGGGTCAGAAGCCTGCCCAACCTCAGGCACCACATGCACCCGCTTCTACGCAGCCGCCCTTTCGTGGGGCGCAGCCTCCCCCTCCCCAGGGGGATGGCAAGCGCGGAGGCAAAGGGGGTGGACGCTTCAAGGGCAAAGGGAAAGCTTCTGGTAAGAAGTGACTCGTTGCGGGAAAGCGTAGGCTCTGTGGAAGGTTCAGTTCTATCGGAATTCGATCTTCCACAACCTGGTCCAGTCGGGGGACGCCTGGCTCAGTTCGTCCAGAACTGGAGCGATCTGGCGTCGTCAGACAATTCAGTCGTGGCATGGGTGAAGTTCGGTCTCACCTTCAGATGGGAGGCTGGAAAACCACCGATCAGACCCAAAGCGTGGTTCTTCCCTGTGCCCGGCGATCGGGAAAAGTTTCAGCTTCTGCAGCACGAGGTGCAGCAGTTGCTAGAGAAACGTGCGATCGAGGTGGTCAAGGACGAGAGAGGATTCTATTCTCTCATCTTCCTAGTCCCGAAAAAGACAGGCGGGTGGCGTCCCGTTTTCGATCTGTCAAACCTCAACAAATTCCTGATCATACCCAGGTTCAAGATGGAGTCGGCGCTTTCCGTCCAGAAAGCTCTGTCCAAGGGGAAGTGGGCAGTCAGTATCGACGTCAAGGACGCGTACTTACATGTGCCAATACACCCAGCCGATCGGCGATACCTCAAGTTCGCTTTCGAAGGTTCGGTGTATCAGTTCAGGGTACTTCCTTTTGGAGTAGCCACCGCCCCTTACGTGTTCACCCGTATCGTAAGGACGATGGCAGCCAGGTTTCGATCGGTTGGAATTCAATTCCACCATTATATCGACGATTGGCTAATCATAGCCGACTCCCCGTCTCAGGCTATAGAGCAATCCGGGTTCGTCCTCAGGTTGGCGACCAGCCTCGGCTGGATCCCCAATTGGGCGAAGTCTCATCTGTCCCCGACACAGAGGTTCGAGTATGTCGGGGTAGATTACGATCTAGAGCGAGGAGTAGCTCTTCCTCCGCGGAAGAGAGTTCTCAAGGCGATTGCGGCGATGGAGGTCGCGCTGACGCAGTCGTCCATCACAGCTCGACAGTTTCTGTCCATCATCGGTCTGTTGGCGTCGATGGAGAAACAGGTGCCGTTCGGCAGGTGCTTCCTCAGACCCATTCAATGGTGTCTAGCGTTGCAATGGCGGATCCTCACCGATCGACTAGACCAAGTCGTATCGGTGGACGATCGTGCTCGGGAAGCAATGCATTGGTGGCGGGACCATCGGAATCTTTTCCGAGGGATGCCACTCGCGGAGTATCTGCCCGATCGGACCTTCTTCACCGATGCGTCAGAATTGGCTTGGGGAGCTCATATGGACGAGCACGAACTCTCTGCTGTGTGGAACACGAGCGAGAGGGCGTTGCACATCAATGTCCTAGAGCTGCGAGCGGTGAGACGTGCGTTCGAGATCTGGGGGCCTCAGAGTCCCCCAGGGACGAAGTGGTTGGTCTTCACAGACAACAGCACAGTAGTGGCGCACATAAACAAACAAGGTGGAACTCGGTCGAGTCAGCTTTGTTTGGAGGCCGAGTGTCTGATCAGGTTTGCCTTCAAGTAACCGTCTGTTTATCAGGGCGAGGCACCTGCCGGGTCACAGGAATGTCCTAGCGGACGCTCTGTCGAGACCGGACAAGATCATAGGCACGGAGTGGAGTCTACATCCGGGGGTGTTTCGGCGCGTTTGTCAGGCGTTCGGGACACCGAACATAGACCTGTTCGCAACCTCTCGGAATCACAAGCTCCCGGTCTACTTCTCACCTCTGCCAGAGAGCGAGGCATTGGCTGTGGACGCGATGTCTCAGTCGTGGGACGGGATGTTCGGGTATGCGTACCCGCCAACTCGGTTCCTAACAGAAGTGCTGCACAAAGTAGCCAGGTCTCAGTGCGAGATTCTGTTGGTGGCGCCATGCTGGCCGATGCAGGCGTGGTTCCCCCTGCTACTGTCCCTCCTGATCGATGTACCACGGGTTCTCCCGATCGAGGACAGGTTGCTGAAGCAACCGGGGCGGGATATATTTCACGATTCCGTCCACGTGCTCAAATTACACGTCTGGAGGCTATCGAGCGATCCTTCCAGGAGGCAGGATTTTCTCAGCAGGTGTCCGTACATCTCGCGAGAAAGAATAGGAGATCCTCCTCTAAAACGTATGAGGCTAAATGGAGAGTATTCGTACGTTGGTGTAACGGAAGGCGCATTGATCCGCTCTCTGCCCCTCTGAATGCAGTGCTAGACTTTCTCTGCTATCTCTTTGATAGGCTTAATTTGAAGCCTACTACGATCGAGGGATACAGGTCCATGCTGGGCCCTGTATTCCGTGCTAGGGGGATCGATTTAACTAATAATCGTATCCTTGCTGATCTCTTGGCGTCCTTTAGGACGCAAAGGCCACGTGGAGTTCCTACTCTACCGGATTGGGACATGGCTTTTGTGCTATATTGTCTTACTAAAGCACCTTGGGAGCCTCTCAAGGAAGTTTCCTTGCAGAGGTTAACTCTTAAGACTTTCCTGCTAGTTATGCTAGCAAGTGGTCGAAGACGCTCAGATGTCGCGGCGATCGACGTATCGCGAGTCGCATTTGGCGCGGATGGGTCCGTTTCCTTATACCCAGTACGTGATTTTATGCCTAAAACACGTGCTGCAGTTGAGGGCGGGAAAGCGTTCTCCCCTATCGTAATTCCGTCACTGGGCGGTTACGTAGGACGGAATGAGCCGGACGCTCTATTGTGTCCGGTAAGAGCGCTGAAAATCTACATCGATCGTACCAGATCGATCAGGAAAGATCGCAAGCGATTATTTATTTCCTATCAGCCTAACAGGGCTACGGATATCTCCACAGCTACACTATCCCGATGGGTGAAGGTTGTAGTGAGGACTGTCTATGCGGAATCAGGTGCTGACGATCGAGTCACTTACAAAATATCGTCCCACCAAATCCGACACATCTCGATGTCTTTGGCGGCCAGGTCGAATATTCCGTTGGAATATATCGTGAGGGCTGGAATGTGGACTAATTCTACGACATTCATCGGGTTCTATCTGTCCAATGCTGCCGAACTTCAGGACCAGTCGTCCAGATTTAGACTGGGTTCGCTGGTCGTAGCGCAAGCTGTTGTTTGAACCAGCTGGACAGAAAAGTCTTGGTTTTAACGTGCACGTGTATATAAGCAACACTTTGTGTTTGTGTTTGTATTCTTTATGTTACGGTCTCAAGTAGAGTTCCGTTTTCCACCGATGGGTGAAGAAGAAATTCGTGCATGTCGGAGGCAAGCGATCGCACCGCTAGGTGAGTATCTTTATTATTACTAAAGATATATTGAAAATGTAGCATTTTAGCGATTCGCTTGAAATCAAGACTATCGTCTGTTTTCATGACTCTCTAGCACTACTGCTCCACCGCCTATCCTTTGATTCTAAGGAGCATGTAGTAGTTTAGATTGGTGATGTATAAAATAAACTTCCCAAATTTTAATTGTAAATTTGCCGTTTATTGTTATTACTCACCTCTAAACTACTACAGTAAAGGCCCTCCCATCCATCCCCGCCAGTTGTGTGCTAGGGGCTTCCTTTTGTCGTTTGTTGGACAGAAAAGTGAAGCTTCTGCGCAGCTGCGCGCGCATATGCGCGGCGGTTTTGGCGGCAAAAGGAGCGCTCGAGTCATGCAGGCAGACGATCGTGCCTTGCTTTCAGTACGCGAATTTCTATCCAGAACGATCCAAAGGATCGAAAAGGAGCATGTAGTAGTTTAGAGGTGAGTAATAACAATAAACGGCAAATTTACAATTAAAATTTGGGAAATTTATAGGATTTTTCAGTACAGAACTGTTGTATATGCAACGGTTCATTAAACTGATGAAACAAAATTCGCTAGCACTGAGTTTGATATGTTTCGTGGCAAGAGTAAGAACATGTGTATATATTTCAGCACTGAAATTTTACAGAAAAAGAGTAACTTCTGATAATCCATACAACCTTGAGTATCACTGCTCGGTCAGTAATACAGTATTTTTTTCTAATTTTTTTACACATATTTCTTCAATGATATTCTGGGTTTGTAAAAATAATGTAAAAAATATACCTATCCAGGTTACTTTTCGCGATATAAGCGTTAAAACATGAAAAGTGTCATTTTATGGAAACAAAAAATCAATAATTTCATGAATTTGGAGTGCATACTATGTCAAATTATTCAAGTTTTTGTGAGTATGAATTGAAAAAAAAATCATATATTTCATATATTGTATGTTCTGACTTGACTCAGAAATGTATAAAAGGCTGGCATGGTAGATGTGATCATTAGCATGAACGGTATGGCTGCTAGAATGAACCACTAGATGTTGACTGGTCAATTGGCTCAGATGAGATTCTCTCCGGTCGCCAACTCAGTAGGCCTAATAGTTGAAATATCCCCATCAAATTTGACAAGTCAGTAGAACTTTAGGAATAAATTTCACCCAATTAGCTTGAGCAAGATGACCGCCACATTTGGCACAGGATTTTGCGATAACTTGTAGGCCTATACATACGGACAACGTGAGGATATAGCTTATTATATATAAATGGCTGATAACGGATTTGACTGAGAGGGTAGCGCTGATCTGTGCGCGGTGAATTTTGGAGATTATTTCGTCTATAGGTCTATTTCATGCATCTCGATGAATTTTGGCAGAAAATCGCCTAACATAGTGTAAATTTCTGGGCAGATAAGCTGCGGAAACAAAAAAGGTAGCCCCATTCGGCTTACATAGCGGAACGGGTATGGTAGACGAAACGTGTCAAAAATGACAACTGTAACGAAAACGGAGCCCCGCGAAATCGAGCCTGGTGGGCTGTAAATGTTGCAGCCCAATGAAGCTGAGCTCTTCTTATGATGTATTCCTCTTAAAGAGTGAACATTTGGTATATTCAGGCTATATAATGGACAGGCTATAGAGGAATTGATGTATGTCAATGGAATGTTGCTTAGTGGAACTGGAAATGCATATGCGTGTTTGGACAAACTTAGGGGCGCATAGGACAAACTATTATAAAAGAGTGTGTGACGACCTCTGGATATTTTGTGGTGAACTTTGAAGTTCTAAGAGATTGGAATTGTGAAGAAAACACTCCATAGGGGCACAAAATGCAGGATTCGGCGGATGGGAGGATGTGGTAAGAAACGGAAGAAACCCTCACACTTGTTTTATTGGTCTTACACAGATATCATATACAAAGTAATGAGCGCCACTTGCGCCAGCAACTCCCCCCCCCCCCCACCCCTCAAATTTGCTCTTGCATTCGTTGTATCTTCTGTCCTTGGTCCACTCAAGTCAAGTAGCAACAAATTCCATGTGTTATGCCATACTAGTACATTCATGCTTATTAGCCCTACGAGATCTGCAATACCATGAATAGTCTTTCAAAATATTATTAAGGCATTTCGGCAGAAATGCCTTTATGGTTTTAGCAGAATTTTTTTTTTTTTTTTTTTTTTTTTTTTTTCTTCTTCCGCCACTTTTGGTTTCCGGACGATAACTTTAGATTGCCTTGACGGATCCTTGTCAAATTTTCACCGCAAGTCAGAAATGATATGAGGAAGAACCCTATTCTTTTTGAGCCGGATCGGAGGTCCGTGAGGTCCGTGAGGATGAAATCAAGGCTAATTTTAAGACTTGGTTTCCGGACGATAACTGGAAAAATATTTATGCAATAGTTGCAGAACTCTGCATGGAGGTTCATATGCCACCAGGGAAGAACCCTATTGATTTTGGGATCGATCCGTCAAACGACCTTTGACCTAGAGGTCAAAATAATTTTTTGCTGATTCATCCTTGAGGCTTCCTGCATATCTCGGAAACCGTGCGTCGTAGAGCGAAACGGACGTTATTTTCGGACTTGTCGCCCTAGACAAACATCTCTAGGGTGTACTTTTTTTTTTGATCCAGCTCCGAGGTCCGTGAGGTCCGTGAGGATGAAATCGAGGAACTTGGTTTCCGGACGATAACTCAAAAAATATTCAGGCAATAGTTGCAGAATTTTGCACGGAGGTTTATATATCACCAGGGAAGAACCCTATTGATTTTGGGATCGATACCTCAAACGACCTTTGACCTAGAGGTCGAAATAATTTTTTGCTGAGTCATCCTTGATTCATCCTGCATATCTCGGAAACGGTGCGTCGTAGAGCGAAACGGACGTTATTTTCGGACTCGTCGCCCTAGACAAACATGTCTAAGGGGTATTATGGATGAACTTTGACCTTGACCCGAAATTTTTTTGCCGAGTCGGCATTTTTCGTTTTCGTCGATATCTCGGAAACGGTGCGTCGTAGAGCGAAACGGACGTTATTTTCGGACTCGTCGCACTAGACAAACATAAGGGGAATTATGGATGAACTTTGACCTTGACCCGAAATTTTTTTGCCGAGTCGGCATTTTTCGTTTTCGTCGATATCTCGGAAATGGTGCGTCGTAGAGCGAAACGGACGTTATTTTCGGACTCGTCGCACTAGACAAACATGTCTAAGGGGTATTATTGATGAACTTTGACCTTGACCCGAAATTTTTTTGCCGAGTCGGCATTTTTCGTTTTCGTCGATATCTCGGAAACGGTGCGTCGTAGAGCGAAACGGACGTTATTTTCGGACTCGTCGCACTAGACAAACATGTCTAAGGGGTATTATGGATGAACTTTGACCTTGACCCGAAATTTTTTTGCCGAGTCGGCATTTTTCGTTTTCGTCGATATCTCGGAAACGGTGCGTCGTAGAGCGAAACGGACGTTATTTTCGGACTCGTCGCACTAGACAAACATGTCTAAGGGGTATTATGGATGAACTTTGACCTTGACCCGAAATTTTTTTGCCGAGTCGGCATTTTTCGTTTTCGTCGTTATCTCGGAAACGGTGCGTCGTAGAGCGAAACGGACGTTATTTTCGGACTCGTCGCACTAGACAAACATGTCTAAGGGGTATATATATATATATATATTTACCATATTTTACAGTGCTGTTTTCATGACTAGCATGCTCAAAAGCACCTTACAAGAAATAGATACACGTTACAATATTAATATATATAGAACATATGAGAGATGATGTGATATGGGAGTACAATGTATTTACACATTATTTTCAAGACTGAACAAATGAGTTTTCAGGGTCCTTTTGAAATGGTTGAGATTTGTGATATCCTGGAGTCCGGTCGGAAGAGCATTCCACAGTTTAGGGCCAAGAACACGAAAGGATCTGTCACCATAGGTGGCTGTTTTGCTGCGAGGTACCACAAGCTGCCATCTGTTTTGGTATCGAAGGGCCCGTGCAGGAGTGCGGACGTTGACCATGTCCATGACGTACATGGGTGCCAGACCGTGAACTGCACGGAAGACATGGACGATGATCTTGTACTCGACCCTACGTTTGATTGGCAACCAGTGGAGGTTATGCAACACTGGGGTGATGTGTTCACTTCTCCGCGTGCGTTTGATGACTCTAGCAGCGGTGTTCTGCACGCGCTGAAGATGAGATGTAGTTGTTTTTGGTAGTCCTCCCAGTGTTGCGTTACAATAGTCCAGACGTGCTGTTATGAGTCCGTGCACAAGTGATTTGGCAGCATCGTCAGTGAGCGATCGACGAATTCGGCCTATGTTTCTGAGGGTCATATAGCAGGATTTGGTGATGCTGCTGACGTGCTGCACCATAGAGAGGGATCTATCCATCACAACTCCGAGGTTTCGAACAACAGATGACGCGGTGATCACGGTACCGGCGACAGTCACCTGGAGAGGAGTATGAGGTTGGTGGCCTCTTGGAGAAAAAAACATGACTTCAGTTTTGTCGCTGTTGAGCTTCAATAAGTTGGATTTCATCCAAGTGCTGATGTCGTCCAAGCACAGCTCAAGAGACCTTATAGCACTATCCTGTCCGATAGAGTCCTTCTTCTTGAACGCGAGATACAACTGTGTATCATCTGCATACATGTGAAAGTTCAGTCCATGTCGCCTGATCACATCTCCGAGGGGTTTGGTATACATGATATACAGTTTAGGTCCCAAGACCGACCCCTGTGGGACCCCGAAATGGAGTCGAGCTGGTGCGGAAGATTGACCATCAATGGTGACAGACTGGGAACGATCACACAGGTAAGATGTAATCCATTCATGTGCAGTGCCAGTGATACAATAGACAGTCCTTAGACGATCAAGAAGGACATCATGGTCAAGCGTATCGAACGCTGCTGAGAGGTCCAGGAGAATCAACACAGCAACATGGCCAGTATCCAGTGCGTCCAGAATATCCGACTGTATCCGCATCATAGCTGTCTCAGTGGAGTGGGCTGTGGTGTAAGCACTCTGGTAATGCTCCCTAAGAGAATTACAGTCAATGTGCCGATCCAGCCTCTTGGCCACGACCTTTTCCAAGATCTTGGATATGAAACTGAGGTTAGACACTGGTCGGTAATTTTTTAGAACCTCCTTGTCTAGACCAGCTTTCTTCAAGAGTGGCCTGACATGGGCGATTTTCATGTCCCTGGGCACTGTAGCTTCTTGGAATGACATGTTGATGATCCTGGCAATGAGTGGTAGTAATTCATCCTGGCATCCTTTTAGCAGCCATGTTGGGAGAGGATCTAACTCACAGGATTTAGACGAGCTGGACGAGATGATCTTTCTGACCTCTTCCTCGGATGTTGGCTCGAATTCAGATAGTCCTGTGATGTTGTTGTTGTTTGTCCCATCAGGCTCGGCCAATGGAGACAGAATCCTCGTGTTGGTAGCTGTATTGAGGTTGCCACGGATTGCTGTTATCTTCTGAATGAAAAAGGTACTGAACCGTTCTGCGAGTTCCAGAGCGGAGCTGTGGACCGGTAGTACAGGTGCAGACGACTGTCCGAAGAGGTGTCGAGCGACCTTGTACATGGCTTTCTGATCGGTTCCAGTCTCAGCTATCTTTTTCTGGAAGTACCTCTGTCTAGTTTCGATCAGGAGTTTGTTCATCATTCGGCGCTTGTTTCTGTAAATTTGATGATGGACCTCGAGCTTCTGTTTCCTCCACTTGCGCTCGAGACGTCGACATTCCCGTTTTGCCTCGTGAAGACTCTGATCGTACCATGGAGCATTTGGTCTTATGGTGATGCTTTTGTGTTGGACCGGAGCATGTTGGTCAGTCACTTCGCTGATGCCTCTGTTGTATGCAGCCAGCAACTGCTCAACAGAACCTGTGTCGATGTTTAGCGTGCCGGAATCTCGAATGCTCGCTCTGAAGGCATCTATGTCTATTGCACGAAGCTTCCTGTAGGACACTGATTGTTTGGCATGGACAGGTTTGGTCAGTGTGGTGGTGAAACTGACTGCCATGTGGTCCCCAGAAAGGTTGCCGTTGGCATCGCAAAGACATGGATCCAACAATGATAGATTGGATATCACAGTGCTGGTGTCTTTGGTGATGAGTACGTCCAGGGTATGGCCTTTTTGATGAGTAGGGCCATTGACGTGCTGCCTCAATCCCCCAGAGTTTATCAAGTGTTGGAAACGTTGAGTGTCTGGATTGTCTAGTACATCCAAGTGAAAGTTCAAATCTCCAACAAGAATGACCTCGGTTGGATTCGCACAGTGCTTCTCAAGGTATGCTGGCCATTCTTCGAAGAAAACACTGTTGCGCAGCCCGTTCGATTTCGATGGAGGTGGCCGATATATCACTGACAGATATATGGATTGATCGTTGTATTGGAGCTTACAGTCCATATATTCAAAATGGGTGTACAGCTGATCGGCAGTTGAAGCTTGTACATGGAGGGAAAGCGCAGTTTTGTGCATCACAGCAACTCCCCCACCAGTCCTGTTGGATTGACGTGGGATATGCTTGATAGCATATCCTGGTGGTGTAAGTTCACTCAGGCATTGGGCATCCACTGTTGAGCCAAGCCAAGTCTCTGTGATGGCCATGACATCGAAGTTGTTGGAGAGGACATAATCTGATAGTGAAAGGGTTTTGTTTTTCACTGAGCGTGCGTTGACATAGCATATACTGAGCGAATTAGATGGTCTATTATTGTCTTTTTTGGTTTCATTGATGGTGGTTGATTGTGGTATTTTCACCAAGGTTCTTTTATTTGGTGTCTTATCACTGCTGTTTTCACTGCTAATCCACTCTCTGTGAGTCAATGTGCTCAGACTAGGTCGTCTGGTTGTAATCCTCACAGGTATATGTTTATGGTGCTTAACACCCCCAACAGTTCCTCTGTGAGTGGGGACTTTATTGCTAATCCCAAACAATCTCAGTCGGTGGTACGTTTCAGTCGTTACGTGGCTGAAAGGTTTGCCAAGTTTACTTGCCAGTCTCTTGAGTTCAGAGCTAGTGTATTTCATAGCCATGATGGTCAGTGTTATGCTTGACCGAACAATAGATAACAGGAATATCCCAAAGATTATGCTCCATCAAATTGTGTGCTGTTATCACTGCTGAAGTTGATGTAACATACACAATATGGTTCTATGATCAGTCCCACACTGTTTAGTCAAAACTTATCCAAATCGGTTCAGTTTAAACACAGATAAATCCAACACAAATGCAGAGCAGATAATTTCCTGGTGGCAGCCGAAGCGCACACAACACAACATATTTGATTAACTTTGACCTTGACCCGAAATTTTTTTGCCGAGTCGGCATTTTTCGTTTTCGTCGTTATCTCGGAAACGGTGCGTCGTAGAGCGAAACGGACGTTATTTTCGGACTCGTCGCACTAGACAAACATGTCTAAGGGGTATTATGGATGAACTTTGACCTTGACCCGAAATTTTTTTGCCGAGTCGGCATTTTTCGTTTTCGTCGATATCTCGGAAACGGTGCGTCGTAGAGCGAAACGGACGTTATTTTCGGACTCGTCGCACTAGACAAACATGTCTAAGGGGAATTATGGATGAACTTTGACCTTGACCCGAAATTTTTTTGCCGAGTCGGCATTTTTCGTTTTCGTCGATATCTCGGAAATGGTGCGTCGTAGAGCGAAACGGACGTTATTTTCGGACTCGTCGCACTAGACAAACATGTCTAAGGGGTATTATTGATGAACTTTGACCTTGACCCGAAATTTTTTTGCCGAGTCGGCATTTTTCGTTTTCGTCGATATCTCGGAAACGGTGCGTCGTAGAGCGAAACGGACGTTATTTTCGGACTCGTCGCACTAGACAAACATGTCTAAGGGGTATTATGGATGAACTTTGACCTTGACCCGAAATTTTTTTGCCGAGTCGGCATTTTTCGTTTTCGTCGATATCTCGGAAACGGTGCGTCGTAGAGCGAAACGGACGTTATTTTCGGACTCGTCGCACTAGACAAACATGTCTAAGGGGAATTATGGATGAACTTTGACCTTGACCCGAAATTTTTTTGCCGAGTCGGCATTTTTCGTTTTCGTCGTTATCTCGGAAACGGTGCGTCGTAGAGCGAAACGGACGTTATTTTCGGACTCGTCGCACTAGACAAACATGTCTAAGGGGTATTATGGATGAACTTTGACCTTGACCCGAAATGAACTTTGACCTTGACCCGAAATTTTTTTGCCGAGTCGGCATTTTTCGTTTTCGTCGTTATCTCGGAAACGGTGCGTCGTAGAGCGAAACGGACGTTATTTTCGGACTCGTCGCACTAGACAAACATGTCTAAGGGGTATTATGGATGAACTTTGACCTTGACCCGAAATTTTTTTGCCGAGTCGGCATTTTTCGTTTTCGTCGATATCTCGGAAACGGTGCGTCGTAGAGCGAAACGGATGGTATTTTCGGACTCGTCGCCCTAGACAAACATGTCTAGCGGGTATTATGGATGAACTTTGACCTTGACCCGAAATTTGTCGACATTTTTCATTTTCGTCGATATCTAGTTATCGCTAAGCTTGAGTTGTATTGAAAATTATGCCATGATCCACAGAAGTGTTGTCAATTTATTTAACAGTGTTTTGAATAATTTTACGATCTGTTTGATTATGTTAATCAGAAGATTTGGAAATTGTTAGGTCTACTAGTTTTGTTGTGCAAACGTTTACTCATATACATATTAAAACTATGTAACGAATGGATGTTCTAGTAGTATTATCTTCTTAACCGAGGCTGGCCCACTGAAAGAGACTAGACATATGCTGTGATGCTTCCAGTACTTTGTGTGTTCAAGTCGAGACTCCGCCGTACTGATTACAGACCGCCGGATTTTCCAGTATTCCCATTGCACGGCAACATTCATACCCCGCCGATCCCTATTTCACCCCGCCGTTACATTCGCTGTTTATGACACGTTTGGTCAACCATAGACGGGCCACATTGATGACGCGTTCGGTGTATCGAACAACCTTAAATGATAGGTGGTCTCTCATGACAGGTTCATTTATATCATAAAAGGCCACTTGGGACCAAGTGGAGCGGTCCTATAACACAGGGTGGTCTCTCAAACCAGGTGGTCTTTAACACAGGATCCACTGTATTACATTTTTGCAATAAATGGATCACCTTGACCTCGATCATTAGTGAGGTTATGAATGGTGAGAGCTGGATGTTTTCAATTGAAATGCACCAAGGCATCTGCAGGCCTTGACTGCTAACCATGGATGTTTTGTTTGCAGTACCGTGGAGAGTTTGGTTTGATAGATATATCCTGGCGTTCACTGATTGTCGGGGTTGTCACTTCCCTCATCGTCCTGCTGCCGAACTACATCCTCGTCATGATTTTCAGACGCAGCAAGGTCAGGACATAGTCTGTAATCGATCACATTCCAATTACCGGTATAGTTACTTACAATATGATTAGTTCACATGCAATCAAGATCAAATATCTGGATAGTTGCAACAACATGCTGCATGATTGTAAGTTTGTACAGGTTCGGAAGTCCCGGAGCGTGTCCTGTCGTAACTGTGCTGACGAGTACAAAAGTGCGGCCAAGCGGCAGAGTTTCTCGTCAATTGCCTCCGCGGCTCACCTCCTGCAGCCCGTGATGCGACAGTCCATCCTGGACCAGACCCTCAGTAGCTGGCAGAGCCTGCAGCACTGGGCACAGAGGACCTGGGCCAAACGTCACGGGGAGCTCACGCCATCCGACTCCACCCACGATACCAAGCCCCTGCATGGTAGTCACCATGACAACCACCACCCCCATACAGGGAGTAAAGTCACAGGACAAGGGGAGAGGCCGGCTGGCGAGAGTAACTTACATAAGACCGTCGACTCCGCTGCCCCGATGGAGATGGATACCATGTCAAACCTTCAATGCAACACAAAGTCACAGTGTATCAGACCCGAAGAAGAAATCATACATGACCATGGCACAGTATCAGAAACCATCACAGATAAACAAGAAGTCGAACCAGATAGCCAATCACCGTCCACGACCTCCCAGCCAGATTCCACATCCGGAAGCTCCTGCCAGGGCTCCCCGCGTTCCCGACACAGCACTGCGATATCCGATCTATCCTCGACGCCGTCGTCCGGTAAAACAGCGGCTCGGATTCCACGCAGCACGCCTCGGTCCCAGTGGAGCGTCACGCGCTCGGACCTGTCCAGCATGCCCCCGATCAACGTCAGAACTCGCCGATCCAAATGCGTCTTCCTCCCTGGAGGCTGTGTCTACGTCGCCTGGATCCTGTCGTTTTGCATCATTGCCGGTTGTGCCACTGTCACTATCCTCTATGGATTCAGGTGTGTCTCACTTGTTTATATTTGACATTTATTTATCAATGTCACAGATCTACATCAAATTCCCCATAGTTTCGACCAAATAAAAGCTTCAATTGTGTATTTACTTCTCGGTAGGTTTGGACAAGTGAAGAGCATCCAATGGCTGCAGTCCCTGTTCTTCAGCGCTGTCCAGTGTATATTCGTCACACATCCTGTCATTGTAAGAAATTTGTTTCACACCTAAAATCTCTCTGTCCTGTCTATCATGAAAAAATTTTGCACACGCTTCTTTGAATGATGGGGATAAAATTTGATGGTCTATTTTCTTCCAATGACATTTCCAGATCATAATGACCTCGGTTGTGCTGGCATTCAGTTACCGCAAGGATCTGAGCATCTTTGACACACTTACTGATGATGTTATCCAGGACAATGTCAAAGGCGAAATGGCCAAAATCAAAGCCAAAGCCAAGGATGATGATCCAAACTTTGATGAGGTGGGTACCTTGCAGATAATCTGTTATTGGTTAGAGTTTCGATCTGATTATTATCTTCTCAGTTTTTTGCTGGATATACCTGTTTATCTTGATGGGAAATAGTGGATTCCATCATGTCTATGGTTATCACATACATAGTTTGCTGATAAACTAATACTGATCTCATTCATCAAGTTCTGTCCAATAGAAACTTGATTTTCTCCAAATTCACAGGGCCTAGCCAACCGCCAGCGCTCTCGCTACTTGCGGTTTGCTCGACCCCCTCAGGAGAAACAGCTTCTGGAAGCCAGGAACAAAACTATCAAGGAGAAGAAAGCTACAGCAATGCTAAGGTATTCTGGAGAATGCTTTTCTGGCATCCATGGTCGATAGTGATAAAGTTTGGCCTCAGCTGAAGTGGTCACGTTGAGACATTAGGACTTTCTTTGATGAAGCTGAGGATTCTAGTCATTAACTTTTCGGAATTAACATGTTTAGTATTCCAAGCAAAACTTGAAATTGAATCACGAAATATTTATCTTTATGCAAATATAATTTTGTTCAAATATTTTGTCTCCACTCTCAGTCAAACAAGCCAGGTCATAGTACAGTTTGTCCTACTGCTGATCATGGCGCTCTGCAAGGATCAGCGACCAATGTTTGCGCTCAACAACACAATCTCACAGGTCCTAGCAAGGTTAGTATTAGTGTAGTATGATATTTGAATATCATAGATAAGAGCCGAATTTATATGTGATTCATATATCTACATGTATGTCAAAAAGGTTTAAATTGGTTATTGAGTGAAAAGCTGGAAGTCGGCATCATAACTACATGTATAATCATGTATGACCTATTGCATGGTACAACTTTCAATGACCTTGAGCATGAGCTCGCATGACCTTGAAGGCTCATATACTAGTAATGGTTAGGTATATACCAGGTATAAATTGTCGTTTCTAGACATATCTTTTGAAGATTTGAGCTTCATTTCTTTTGAACCTCAAATTAATTATTTGGTACACATAAAAACATTTTCTTGGTAAATATCTTCTGTTAGATCCTAATCTTGATTATTGTCGAGTCAATCATGCATGCTACCTTCAGGACGGGTGCTCCAGCGTTTGATGACATCAAAACAGTCGGTCAATGGTGGAACTGGTCACAGTCACACTTCATTGACTGCATGTACTGGACAGAGTGGTACAATGGAGACGCAACTGACTTCGAAAACGTAAGTCCACAACTTCAGAGGTAGTGAATGGGAGCGGAGGGGTTGACTGTAATCTGTGATTGGTCATTTCATAGAATATACAAAAAGATACTTCGAATTGTGTTCCTCATGCTTGGCATTCAAATTTTCATATAATGTTTGAATTTTGAATTAATTGATTATTGGGGTTTAATTCTGTACTTCCAGAACTACATTCAGACGAGCGTTCTGATTGGTCAAGTCAACCTTCGTCAGCTGCGTGTCAAAGACCAAGACTGTCAACTACCGCCCCCATACATGCATGTTACGCCCAGCTGTCGCAACGCGTACTCAGATGCGGCCAAGAGTCGGACAGCTTTCGGTCACAACACCACATGGTGGCACATGCGACAAGAGTTGACAGGCGCACACAGTTTGTCTGGAAAACACGCCACCTACGACGGAGATGGCTTCCTGGTGCTGCTACCTAGTGACAGGTAAGTTAATTACCATTCTTATATATACTCCTATTTCTCTGATAATAAGACAATGGCTGATACCTGATACTTCTCAATATTCACATCTACACCACCTCGTTAGTAGCTTTCTGATGCCACTGACCTCAAATGATTTTAATATCTCTAACATTTTGCTAGATGATCAAAATAAAATTCAGGCAATACATATTGCTCTCCTACATTTCAACTCTAAACACCGAGAAAAAAACAACGAAAAGCTCAATGTAATCATTTCTTTGCAAAGTAAATGAGATGCCTAAAGAACTACTGTTATATTGACAGAGAGAGCGCGTTAGCCGAGCTGCAGTTCCTCGAGATCGGGGAGTGGATCGACCGACAGACGCGAGCCATCATCATAGAGTTCACGCTTTTCCACCCTCAGACTAGTCTCTTCACGTGGGTACAAAATAACATCAGCTCCTCGTCAGTGATGTGTTGTCTCCTCATTACAATATACATCCAATTATGGACTCTTCATCTTAGTTTGTATTTATTTTGCATCCAACATTGGACTACCTGATTATAAGTGCAAAGATGAGTCGCGGTCTTGAAATTTTTCACGAAAAAATTCCTACTGAATATATAGTTTACTGCATGAATATTTAGAAATTATGTTGTTTGTAATAATGCAGTATAAACAAAGTTGTTTACCTTCATATTTATCAAGTTGTTTACACCGTGACAGTTCTGTGAAGCTGTTGTCAGAGTTCCCGCCGACTGGTGGAGTAATGACCACGCACCTCGTGTCGTCGGTCTACTTGTACAAATACCAGACCATCCTCGATAACATCCTCCTGGCCTGCGA
Organism: Terebella lapidaria; assembly: GCA_949152475.1. NCBI lineage: Eukaryota > Metazoa > Annelida > Polychaeta > Terebellida > Terebellidae > Terebella > Terebella lapidaria. The sequence goes on from OX424560.1 coordinate 37,069,083, forward strand.
GGTGAGTCACGGGCCTTTGGTGTGCTCCGATTTATTTGCTGGTTAAGACCCCATGTGCAGGCTAGTTTTCAGAGGTTTTAGTAATTTTTTCCAAATCCACATGCAACATTATCACATTAAGAAAGCTAATGCCAGTAAGATTTACATTACAAGATTCAGGAACTTCTGTTTCATTGCAGTTACTGTTTGTGATCGTGACATTCATCCGGCTTCACCACATCACCGTCAACTTACTGAACTCGAAGCAGCGGTATCTACATCACCCATGGCACTGGTGTCAGGTATGTGTCCGAAATATACATCAACGGTCTATTGTACAGCTTCAAAAATTGCTTTTCACTTGTTGATGTCCAATGCTGTCAAGTGTGACTGTGTTTTGACAGAAATTTCTATCAATAATGTTTTGTAAATGTCAGTGAAACATAAAGATTTGGTGAACAGGAAGTTGTAGCTCGTTCAATGCAATGAAACGTTCTGAAATGTACGCTGAATTATGGGATATCTATGACTAGAATCAATGGATATGACTCGGCAAACATTCGCCTAAAAGGCGGATTTGAACAGGCTACAGGTCTTGAGGATTTGAGACCATTTGAGTTTGGAAATTTTCAAGTGCATTCTTATTTTCCCAGATAATTCAAGGCCTGTTGTCTCTGGCGTTTGTGATTTGCTTCATGTATCGGTTTATCCTGGTGTGGGATACCATCCAGCGACTCCACGCCTCCTACCACGAAGTATACGTCGACGTGTCCCAGGTGCAAGAGTGGGACCATGTGAGTTTTCTAGACTGGTGACATTGTGGCATTGTTCATTTGTTTACACACATATTTTCACTTTGTTAGGATACTTATAAAATCGTTCTAATTATATACATTTCATCCATGTGGTCCTCTCATGGTTCTACAATGGTTTGAGAATGGAGAAGTTAATAATGGTTGCATTTGATCAGGTTCTGCGGAGTTTGATAGGCTTCCTCTCCTGTCTGACACTGCTACAACTGCTGAAAGCGTTGCATCATCGCAAGCCGTTTGCGGTGTTTGAGAACATTTTTCACCATGCTGCTATAGATATTGCCACATGCGGGGTGAGTTTTAACTTGGATACTGGCTATGTATCCTTCAAACTTTGGACAGGTAAAACCATGTTGTATGTTATTCTTTATAAAAATAGTATAAGTACTTTAATTTAACTTCCGGTAATCATGGTAATGAACTCTTGAATAATTTGGCTTTTGCACTACTTGATTATGAAATTTGTTTACCAAATTGACTTTGTTAAGTAAATGTTTACTCCTGGGAATATGTAGCCCTGCAATATTAAATGAATACTGATGTGAAATTATTACAATACATGTATTTCTCTACCCAGGCTGTATTCCTGATATGGGTGTGTGCATACACGTCCCTGGGCAGCGCCCTCTACGCCAGCCTGTCGGAGTATTACAGCTCGGCAGGGGGCGCTCTACTCGCGACAACGGGACTCTTCACCGGGATTTACGAGCCGCTCACAGAGACCCTAGTCAATGACGCCTGGGGCCTCCGGGCTCTGCGGCTCTTCACCGCCAGCTTTATGGTCTTCGGCCTTGGGTTCCTGTCAGCTTATGTAAGTTTTTCCTGCCAAAATTCAGTAAAATAAGATTAGAATTCGTAATAGGGAAATCTTTAGATCACCCATGATGACCTTGAAATAAGTAGGATCTCACAAATGAACACCAGCAATCTTTTCCGGTGGGATTTATGTTTGGGCTTTGTAAGTGGGTGGTCATTAACAGGGACTTTACTGTATTCATTTACTGCAATTTTCTAATATCAGGGAAGAAAACAACAAGAAATTGACGCATAATTTTTCATGTATGTTGACAGGTGCTGGCGGTACTGAGTTTCCACTACAAGGTGTACAAACACGAGGCCGTACTCATGTTGAGTACACAGCAGTATCTCCTGTACTACTGGAACCGCCTGCTGATATTCTTTGGTCTAAAACAGGCATCAATTCCTCAAGACGACCAGCCTATTCTGCCTCTGGTAAGCTGATAACCGATGTTAATGGATATTGTGCATTTAGATCTAGTAACTGTGTCGATGTTCTAATAACTGTGTCGATCAGTGTATCTCTAGATTTTGCGAGTGTATTGATCCATGCTTCGTGGATTTTGAGCATGTGTTCATGACAGTTAGGGTTGATAAAAAAATATTAATGTTGAAATTCCCTTGCATTACCCTCTGCAAGGAGTTCACAATGGCTGAGCTGGAATACCAGGTCGACGAGATGCTCTTCAAGCTGAATGCTCTGACGGAGACGACCAACCTCCCGGAGAAGCCGCCTGTGTACTTCACGGACTCGGACGCCACATATGGACAGGGGGAGGACGGACTGTCCAGCGGAGGGTCTGATGTATGTTCTCATCTATTTCTTCACTGTGACCACTTTGTGTGACAAATATGGCAGTGGTCAACATATAGAGGAAGTCCAAATTTAATATAGTTTTGTTTATAAATTGTAACCTCTATGCTAAATATAGGAAATTGTTTTCATTCTTGGAGTTGATTGATTCAGTGTGGAGGTTGGCTTGGAGGTCAGGATCTCATTCATTCAGGAGTTATTATCATACTTTTCGTACCACTGTAAAGAGAGTATGGTCGCCTTATGGCATTGATGATAATATTACTGATAATCTAATAAATGTTCATTGTTTTACATGAAGGTGCGTGGATATGAAGATGAGCACCTGGGCCGTAAGGTCAACAAGCTTGAGGAGAACCTCCTGCAACACGAGCCACACCTGGCTCAGCTGATCCGACTGGACCAGATGGGTACCAAGGTCCTGGCTCAGGAACACGAGAAACAGATACGGTCAGGACAGTCAGCTTGTCACATGCACTGAATATGTGATGATTATTAGCCCAACTCATAGAAAACACCAGATGACCTTGACCGGTCACCTTAATTATCAGATGAACTTTGCAGTTGATGAAAAGGAGAAATGGGAAATTACATAATTTCATTTCAATGGAAATTAATTTGTTGCATGCAATTTTATTACTCAATCTATTTATCATGTTGGTTCTTGAAGGCCATCAGTTTATCAGGTTTTATTCCTCTTTTTACCAGGTCACAGCTGGAGATGATGATTTTCAGACAGCTCCAGCAGCAGAGACCTGAATATCCAGCTGTGCATCGACAACTTTCCAACAACTCGGCCAGCACTGGCTACCAGGCCTCACTCAGCCAATCGAGCAATGAGAGTGGCAGAGGACTGCTGGGTGGTGATAGCAACGTCCAGCTGCAAACGACGCATCCACCCAAAACATCAGCGAGTACTAACAGATCAACACAGCAGGGCACTGCACCAGATCCTCACCCACATGATACTCGAGAGAAGTCCAGTGGAAATCCCACCAAGTCGGATCCTGGAGATCCTCATAATTCCACAGTTCACCCAAGCAAGTTACCAAACAAGTTATCGTTCCCAAAGACACCACAACAGCTGTCAGCTCCAGTACCAGACAAACCAACAAGTACACATCAACAAAGTCGGCAGCACCAAACTCTACAAGACTTGGACAAGCTGGCAATTGTCGAAGCGCTCGCAAAGCATGGTATAAACGAGAGCACCGGAAACATTGTTATCCCGCTGGCTGACCTCAAAGTGACGGCTCCCACACGCCACTCACGGAGTAGCAGTGACAACACGGTCAGTTCTGGAGTGGACGAAAGGTCTGCGGACAGTTCTTCAAGCGGCGGGGCCGAGGTTCTCAATGTCTTACAGGGTACGCTACCATCAAAAACACACGGTAAACTTGCTCCCGTGCCAGCAGGTCTGGCCCAGAGGAGCAGGCGAGCGAGATCAGCCGAAAAGTACAGGAAACAGCAGGGTAAAAGCGACAGCACATCGTTAGTTCGACACACATCGACCACTGACCTCACGCAGGACAGTGACTTTGCCTTTGACAATGGAGGCTACGAGTCCGGCAATGAACTCGAGAAGAGCAGATCAAACCAAAAAAGATGAAGTTTGCAGTCAGTGAGAGACCCGGTGCATGGCTATACAGATTTGAACTAAATTGTGTTTGAACGAAATCAAACACATACACAAAACTTTTGTACACAGGCCGTGGCTCCAGAGTACTGAGCAATATACATTGTTATGTTATTGTGTGTACATGTATGTATGCATTTCAAAATTTCAGCTATTAAAATGATGTGATATTTGATAGTTGTGTTGGAGTTTTATTGCATGATAATCTATTGTGTGTGAGACTTCCCTGAAATTGCTTCCACTCACTTGAAGCATATACATGCTCAAAATTACAAATTTTCAATTTTTCGAATATCGTTCAGTGACTTGGCATTTAGTCTAATCATCATAATATGTGCAGGTGGTAGGCCTTTAATCGATTTAGAGCCGTAATATGTGACATAAATTACATAAATGACTTTTGATTCTTTAATATCACAGACATCAAATAACCTGGACCTGAAGACATATCATAACATTTATAAATGTATTGGTCCATGGACACAATAGCTGCAACACTTTTCGGCATATAGAATTACATTATCTTGATGATTTTGAGTTATCAAAGTCAAAGCTATGTTTATTCCAAATTCTTGAGTTATTGTGCTTTCAGACATGAAAACAAAAATTGTTATTCAACAAAATGTTGTCATGTTTTGGAACCTTGCATTTATTGCTGCGAGGACCTTGCAAAATGTGCAGAAAAACTTCTTTGAGAATGTTAAATGATATTCCATGCTAAATTTATAAGACACCACCTCCCAAATAGAATAAACAGTAAGTATTGTAAAAAAAAACAGCACTGAAATATAGATAAATATTTGATTTTATCATTTTCTGACTGTGGCACACCGCGGCGTTATGATTATGCGCAAGTCAGGATCATTATGACCATTCATACAATCATTACGCCCCCGTGATCGTCCTATCAAGATGCGGTAAATGCCCATGGTCCAAGGAAGACCGTCATTATGTTCCCATCTTGTCACTATAACGGATATCTCGCCTCATTGTGCGGCGCTAGCCGTACTATATCTGTTAGTGTAATTTTGACCCCATGGTACTACTGGTGAGGAGCTTGTCCATGCGTGGACTTATTGCTACCGAATTAAGTCAGCGATGACATTATCCATATTTCATGTCACAATCTCAGATTACAACAAAGTTAAGTAGCAAATATTGAACAAAGAAAACATACACCTTTGTCATTTGTGGAAAGTGCAACTAAAACCCATTTTGGCAAGAATAATGGACGAATCGACAAACAACTGCGAGTAATAATCAATTTTCGCATGGACAAGCTCTGCACCAGTATTGGAGGTATTATGGTAGTGTAAGACCATCTACGAGAATTGTACTCTGTGAGAGGGAAGTAGAGAGTTATTACAATACGAGTTCGAGTTACAATACGATTCGAGTTCATTGTTTCATATTGTTATCAAACTAATCAATAGGCTTTAAAGTTGATTTGCAAATATTGTGTGAGTGAGAACACACACCATAGTCCTTTGTGGAAAGTTCAACCAAAACACATTTGGGCAAGAATAATGGGCAACTCAACAAAAGAGCAGGTGAGAATCAATTTACCCATGGACATCAAAATATTCGACAGGTTGTCATAACGTTCAGGTTCACAATTAGAATTTTTATATCACATGGAAACAAGACCCACAATATTTTGTTTGGTTGTTTAACCAAGAAATGTGTTTCGTGTCTACTTATCCTTGATTTTTTTTGTGTTCACTCAGCCTCGAGTACTGGTTCTACTCTCCTTTGTCCCTGTGGCCGCACACGTAACCTCAAGTTCTGCTGTTGTGATGCTTGTGTTGAAAACATACAGGTTCAGCCAAGCAACCTAAAACTGCTAATACAGTTTGAAAGAACACTGAAGTATCAGGTCTAAAAACGAAAAAAACCCACCAAATTTAAAGGTGCTATGTATCCAGACTTTAGACTAGAAGTTTTATAATTCGTTCGATAAAAATTAGCCCAAAGGCTAAGATAGGTTACCGGACAATTTTGGTTTGGCCATGGCAGCATTGGCAGGTTACAGACCTTGAGATTTACCAATCAAGGTTCGCAGTGTAAATCCCAATCAAGGTCATCCGTATGAACTTTGATGTTACCATTACATGTATGTGTGCGGCATTTAATATTCTATTTGTTGGGTGGAATCGTTTAGGCCGCTCAGGTCAATTTACACATTCCAAGTCAGACATTTGGCACTCAAGGTCATCTGACGTCAAGTTCAAGGTCATCATTAGTTGTGCCATATATGTCTTCCTGTTCATAACATGAGCTCTCTCTGCAAGCATTCCATCTACAGAGGCAAATCTGGGCATTTTTTGACCCCAAAATGGCTGTTTTGACCTTTCAAGGTCATCGAAGGTCAGATTCAAGGTCACCACACAAGTCGCCATATATGACTTCCCATTTGAAAGTGCCAATTTCTAAGCTCTATCTTCAAGCGTTCTATGAGTACAGTCCTGACAGCTCCCATTATGAAGGAAAAAAGTGACGAAAATTTTCTAAGTCCAAAATTTTTTTCAAAGGGTGAAAATTTTTTTTTGCCTAGAAATGGCCCAAAATGGATAGTAATGCGATTTGGGCCGAAAATTTTTTTTTTCGTCGACCCGTCGAAAATTCAAAATGGCCGCCATATGCAGACCGGCGATTCAAGGGCAACCAAACTTATACACATTACAGAGGTACATAACAAGAATCTTTTGAAACAAAAATCTCAAATCTGATAAGACAGTTTTTGAGAAAATGGCCGCCAAAGTTCAAATTTGACCGTTTTTCGACGAAAACGGCCGCCATTTTGAAAAAAATTAAAAAATCAAAAAACTAAAAAATACCTCCTTCTCAAACTATTTTAAGGTATCTTTTCCCAAATTTTCAGAAAGATTGGACCGTAAACTTTAAAGATAAAAATGTGGACGGACGACGACGACGCCGACGACGACGACGACGACGACGACGACGACGACGACGACGGACGGACGGACGCCGGACGCAACGCCATGGCAATAGGTTATCGGACCATAGGTCCGGTAACCTAAAAATACATTAGCCAACAATGAGATTTGGTATGATTAAAAAATAACCGAATTCAAACTAAAGTGATAATAATTGTGATATAATGAAATGTGGTCGGATGTTTACGATTATAGAAATGCCAGAACTACATGCTTAATCGGATTTTTTCAAAAATCAGTTTACATGGTATAATTTGTTTGCCCCAGCACAGCGAATGTTCAGATTATCATGCCGTTATAGATATAATTTCAGACTTATATAAAAAATAAATTACATATAAATTTCCGAATTTCGAGCAAATACATGGATTTAGTTGTGATTACACCTGTCGAAAAAAAAAGTATTGTTGCAATTTTGAACCAGGAGACATTTGGATGAACTTCACATGAACATGCCGATCTCAAGAAATTTCTGCGTTCAAAAAGCAAGCAGATATACAGATTGTGCTCAGATTCAGATATTCCATAATAGTGCTAAAATTGACATCGGAGTAAATTTAGTATTGCCCAATGCCAAATTTCAAAATTTGGAATGCAGAATAGTATTTCATCAAACCTGCATTTTTCTACAATGAAATAGCCCGTGTAAAGCTATCCATTAAGAGCTGGACGAGTGCCACAAATTAGGTCCAATTGTTCTTCGAAACTAGCAGGAAAAAAAGAATTACTCCCAGGGAATAATTACTCTCTGGCTGGTCTCTTCACTGGTTGTCTTAAAACGTTAATTTCCACACAACCACTCAGAAGCTGTCAATAATGTAAGGGCTGCGTACACATGGTGTAAGGGAATTGAACATTTACCATTATCTGTTAGAGTCTTCCACAAAATTATCACTTGTCGTCGTTATACTGCCAAGGGGTTGACGAGAATAAACAAAACAAAATAATGAATAGTCAGAGAGATTACTTTTTGCCACGGTGTAAGTATTCCACTTCGGCAATATATATTTCACTTAAATTTCACCCAAAAAGTGAAAATTAATTAGGCCACTTAATTTTGCTTCCACTTGACTCCTAGTACCTTTACCCCTCAGTTTTGTCGTCCGTATTTGTACATAGAATTAAGAGTTATCGTAATATCTATTATCTTATTAGGTTCCCGGACCATTGGTCTGATAACCTATTGCCGTGGCGTTGCGTCCGTCGTCCGTCATCCGTCCGTCCACATTCTTATCTTTAAAGTTTACAATCGAATCCTTCTGAAACTTTGCACAAAAATACCTGAAAATATTCCCAGGAAAACTTTTTTCAGTTTTTTGATTTTCGCATTTTTTTCAAAATGGCGGCCATTTTCGACGAAAAATGCCTAATTTTGGACTTTGGCGGCCATTTTCTCGCAATCTGTTCTGTAACTTTTTCTCTTTTTTATACATTTCACTCCTCATATGTACTCCTGTGATGTGTATAAGTTTTGTTGCGCTTGAATCGCTCGAAGTGGGCCATTTTGGGCCCAAACTTAGCCCAAATAGGACTTTCCCATGTTAAATTCTCCTATGCTTTATAATGGGACACATTATTGCTAATATCTCACCTAATATTGCGATTAGAGACCAGGAATCAATTGTTGACATGAAATTATGCTGATTATTCTCGTGACCTTGAATTTGACTTTTGACCTCCTTTTCAAGGTCAGACCACAAAATGGCTAAAATCTCACTTATTATCCACTTTCCAGCTTACAAATCAATTGGGGACATATAGGAAGTGATATATGCTGAATATTGTCATGACCTTGAACTTGACCTCATTTTCAAGGTCGGAGCATAACATGGTTAATATCTCGCTTAGTGTTGACCTTGCAGCTTAGGAATCAATTGTGCACATACAGGAAATGATATATATCGAATCTTGACATGACCTTGAACTTCACATTTAAACTCATTTTCAAGGTCAGAGCATGAAATGGCTAATATCTCGCTTATTATCAATTTTACAGTTTAGGAATCAATTGTGAACATATAGTAAACGATATATGCTGAATATTGTCATGACCTTGAATTTGACCTTTGACTTCATTTTCAAGGTCAAGGCACAAAATACCTAATATCTCGCTCATTATCGACCTTACAGCATTGCGATCAATGATATATGCTGAATATTCTTATGACCTTGAATTTGACCTTTGACCTTGTTTTCAAGGTCAGAGAACATAATGGTTTATATTTAGCTTATTACCGACTTTACAGCTTAGGAATTAATAGTGAACATATAGAAAATGATTTATGCTGAATATTCTGGTGACCTTGAATTTGACATTTGAACCTATTTTTCTGGTCAGATTACAAAATTGCTAATATCTGGCTCATTATCGACTTTACGGCTTAGGAATCGGTTGTGGTCATGATATAAATGATATATGCTCGATATTCTCATGACCTTGAATTGACCAATGACCTAATTTTTGAGGTCATGGGACAAAAGGCTAATATCTGAAAAATATATTGTCTGGTAACCTTGGGCTAATTTATGTGTATTTGCCATAATAATTTGAATAAAATGATTGATTGATAAGTAAGTTGTCTCACGTTTGTATAATTATTGTGATGGAGGAATGTGTAATTTATTGGACATGTACCAATTTGTTAATAATATTGCTTTTCATGTGTCCATTAATATTACACCATTCAAACGTAGAATGTATAGAATGCATTTCGTAGAATGTATAATTTACTAATATAATTTGATAGAATTTACAATATATGAATGACCTGTATCTTGCAGTATTCATATAAACAAGCAAATGCTTTTCACAATTTTTTTTCACTATTAATAATAAATCATTCAGCTGCACGAAGTGTAATAGATAATGTTCCAACATTATTCGAAATAATTCGAAATATATAAATCTGACCTTGCCATTATTCATAAAAGCAAACAAATGCCTTTCATTTCTCAATAATATTTAGCCATTCAAAATGCACGACATAGGATAGATAATTCAACATAATAAATTGACAAGATTCTCAATATATAAACATAGCCTTGTCATATTTATATAAACAAGCATCTTTTGAAGAAGAATATCATCAAATACAGTGGTGGAATTTTTTTAGGAATATATTAGAAATTTGTGTGGTGTTATTATGAGTGTTTTAGAAAGACATTGAATCGTGGGAACACCAAACGCACTTATATATATATATAATATTGTTACGTATTCAAGTAGACAATCACGCAATCGGACTAGGTTCGAGATCTTTCAAGTGTATTGAGTGTAGCCAAAATATCTACATATGACGGTGTGTCTCGTGACTCTCGTCGCCTCGGTTATTCCAGAGGAATGAAGAGTGGCAGAGAACATGGTCATCTTCATATTTCTGTCATTGGGCATGAGCTGAAGAAAGCCTCGTGAAATATTCATACGTGGACGGAATTCTGTACCCTCTGTCTCAGCCTGGAGTGGTTCTAGATGAATTCCACATTGCCATATATCACCAATGACACCCACTTCATTAGTTGTTATGATGCTTTATTCATTGTCCATTCCAACGTCTACAGGGGTCAGTAGATATATGGACACCATAGGGCCAGAGAGAGAGAGGGAGATAGAGGCACCACATGATAAAGTTTAATTGCACATGCAACATTTAATGGACTCAAATAGCCACATCCCGATAATCTGGAAAGTGCAGAAAACAACAAAATAAATCAAAATGTAGATTATGGAAAAGATAGTTACAACTGCATATATATAAGTAGAAATGGATAGCGACAAACAGACAAATTCATATTCCATGACCGAATCCATGGACGAATTTTACAAGATCAGTGTGAGTAGTCAAATCCGAGTGATACTAAAATATCAAAGTCAAAGCCATGTGAAAATCACAGACACCCAGCCAGCTGAGTGTGAGATTGTCACAATTATATACTTCAAATGAATTGGACAATTTAATACCTGTGCTTGGGGACAAACAAATACTCTCGAAAAATAACCACTCTTTGGTTTTCACTTCCCTGGTTGTCTTGATTTCCACACAAGCACTCAGAGTCTGTCAATAATGTAAGGGTTTGTATGATGTGAGTGGAATGAACATTTGCCATCTTTTCTAGAAGTTATCTACACAATTACCAATTGTCGTCATCACATTTCCAAGGGGTTGATATTTTCTGCCTCCCAAATAACCACTGTAAAGTCAGAACTGTGAACTGTGATCTATTGTACAATATCACACGACTGTTCGACTGAATTTCTTCTGATACTAATCATGCTGAAGAAAGAATACTCAAATTAATCGGCATTGCTTCGGGTATTGAACAATCAAGTTCTCTTTAACACAGGTTTGATTAAACTGATTAAATTGAACCTTTTCTGGCAGAGTGAGAACAACAATTTAATTGATACGATCGTTTTAATATTTTTGCACGGATTAATAAAATCAAATTCTTACTCTTGCTCAAAAAGTGCCTTTGATTACAGCAAATAACCGACAACCTACATGTGGTTTCGCTTCAATTTCTATTTGACTCATAATTTGGTAGTATCCGTTGTAGTTTTGGCAGAATCCATATAATTTGGCAATTGTGGCAGTATCCATACACTTTGGCAGTATCCTTTGTAATGTTGGAAAGTGTAATTTTGCCCAAATGAATTTATTAATAATAAAACTCCCCATTTCTCAGTTAATATTATACCGTTTACACTGCACAACTTAGAATTTTTTCTACATAATACGATTACATTAACAATACATAACATACATACAACATTGGCAGTATTTTGTATTTAAAGAGGATAAGTCATAAAAATTTTGATGACAGTATTATTCAGTATTGAATGAGTATTAATACTTCAAGGTTGAGATAAAGCAAATTTCGCTGCCGCAGAATTGTGCCTAATTCAGTTTATTTTATTTGGCAAGAGTATGGAAACCAAATTGACAGTGGTAATATTTTGGTCAACGTTTAAATATTCTGTTCAGTCCCTAGTATTAATTTGTAATCATTCTCGGCCAAAGAGTGAATTTCAACAACAATGAAAATAATCTACCCTAGTTATGTTTCAGTTTAATTTACCTTGCTTCAGTTTAATTTATCAGCCCTATTTATCTTTTTATATTGCTATCTCTTCTGTTGTCCTCCACACCTTAGAACCACTTTAATGTTGGAGTGTCTGAAGTTTTGCACAGAAGATAATGTTGTCTTTCATGACAAAGATATATCTCAGACAGAAACGAGACACATAACCGAATAAAACAAACTAATGTACAATCAAAATATGGTTGGTTTGGGGGTAATAGGTTGACAGATGATACCTACATCTAATTGCTTGTTGAGATGTGTTTTCTGTTCATTTCTGATTGAACATATAAACTGCACGACAAATCACTTGTGCTGGTATATCATTTAAAGAATCAACATACTATTTTGAACATGAAAATGTCAGCAACTACGTTATGTTGTAATGACTGTCGCTATAATAATAGCGTGTTTGTGATTTTGACAAACGTTAAATCACGAAAACATCGAGTACAATTTCCTACAAATGTACACTTTTGCAAAGGGCCTGAAATAGGCTCATTGCGTCTTCGTATCATATTGATACGTAGTGAAGTTGGTTGGGATTTGCCATGTGTAGTGGAAGGCACCAAACTATTCGATGACGTGTCATGTTACTTCCTCTACATAGCTACGTACCCCAGTGGAATGAAGAGTGGCAGAGAACATGGTCATCGTCATATTTCCGTCATTGGGCATAAGTAGAAGAAAGCCTCGTGAAATGTTCATATGTGGACGCATTTCGTTACCATCTGTCTCAGCCTGGAGTGGTTCTAGATGAATTCCACATTGCCATATATCACCAATGGCACCCACTTCATTAGTTGTTATGATGCCTCGTTTATTGTCCATCTACAGACGTCTACAGGGGTCAGTAGATATATGGACACCATATATAGTGGGAGTGATGGGGATATACATGTTGCATAAGAAAAGCGGACTCGCTTTTAGCCAGAACAAAGTACGCATTCATATTTGCGGAGAAGCACAGTTTCGGTTCACAAATATTACAAAAAAACGACATTAATGGCATTACCCTCTGTCAGTTATAAAGCTACAAGCGAGGTGCCAATTTTCAAATTGACTTTGGGTGGTTGTATTGGAGTGTCTGAAGTTTTATACACGAGATAATATTGATTTCATTACAGAGACATATCTCAGACACAAATGAGACACATAACCGAATAAAACAAGCTAATGTACAATCAAGATGTGGTTGGTTTGGTGGTAATAGGTTGATATTCGAGTTTTACATATAATTGCTTGTTGAGATATGCTTTATTTAATTTTCTGAATCAATATATACTCCACGTGACAATAGATAATATACAAACATGAGTTGATGGAAAATACAATATATCTACCATGTGCTGGTATCTCGTTTAAAAATCTTAATAATATTTTGGACAGGGTCAGGTCACCAATAACATTATATTGTGGTGACTCTCGCTATATTGATGGTGTATTTGTGATTTAGACAAACGTTAAATCTCAGGGTTATCGAGTACAATGTCCTACATTTCTTCAAAGAGCCTAAAATAGGCTCTTGCATCTTTGTATCATATTGTTACGTGATGAAGTTGTTATTCAAAGCAGAACTGGGATCTGCCAAGTGCAATGGAAATTGCCGAACTATCTAATGGCGTGCCCTGTCACATTTTCCGCCTACCCCAGAGGAATGAAGACTGACAATGAACATGGTCATCGTCATATTTCTGTCATTGGGCATAAGCAGGAGAAAGCTTCGTGAAATATTCATATGTGGGCGCAATTTGTTACTATCTGTTCTAGCCTGGAATGGTCCTGGATGAATTCCACATTGCCATATATCACCAATGGCACCCACTTCATTAGTTGTTATGCTGCTTCGTTTATTGTCCATCTACAGACGTCTGTCACGACGTTATCTGTAAAGTGCCGTTAAGTGTAAAGTAGCATAACTCGATTGGGAGATCGAACTATGACTATGTCTTATATCAAACTATCTATATTGGTGTACTGATTATTCGCCAGGTGTCTCTCCATGGCATGATATTCGCGCGCGCGTGCCCCCCTCTGGTCAATACACGACGGGTATTGCGTTCAGCCCGTGTTGTAGATCATTTATAAGCGTCAAACAAAGTTGATTGGGAAAACTTGGGTACAATTTGCCTGTGCTGGACAGCAGTCATCTGCTGTGATCACTTTACACTTTTATTTTTGTTGATGGGCCGGTTAAAATTAATCTGTTGAAAATCAGACCGATTATTGATGATCGATTATATGTCACTGTGTGACCACTTTACACTTAACGGGAGGTCTGATTCTGTCCATTGTGACCACTTTACACTTAACGGCAGGTCTGACTCTGTCCATTGTGACCACTTTACACTTAACGGCAGGTCTGACTCTGTCCATTGTGACCACTTTACACTTAACGGGAGGTGTGACTCTGTCCACTGTGACCACTTTACACTTAACGGCAGGTCTGACTCTGTCCATTGTGACCACTTTACACTTAACGGGAGGTCTGACTCTGTGCACTGTGACCACTTTATACTTAACGGGAGGTCTGACTCTGTCCATTGTGACCACTTTACACTTAACGGCAGGTCTGACTCTGTCCATTGTGACCACTTTACACTTAACGGGAGGTGTGACTCTGTCCACTGTGACCACTTTACACTTAACGGCAGGTCTGACTCTGTCCATTGTGACCACTTTACACTTAACGGGAGGTCTGACTCTGTGCACTGTGACCACTTTATACTTAACGGGAGGTCTGACTCTGTCCATTGTGACCACTTTACACTTAACGGCAGGTCTGACTCTGTCCATTGTGACCACTTTACACTTAACGGCAGGTCTGACTCTGTCCATTGTGACCACTTTACACTTAACGGGAGGTGTGACTCTGTCCACTGTGACCACTTTACACTTAACGGCAGGTCTGACTCTGTCCATTGTGACCACTTTACACTTAACGGGAGGTCTGACTCTGTGCACTGTGACCACTTTATACTTAACGGGAGGTCTGATTCTGTCCATTGTGACCACTTTACACTTAACGGCAGGTCTGACTCTGTCCATTGTGACCACTTTACACTTAACGGCAGGTCTGACTCTGTCCATTGTGACCACTTTACACTTAACGGGAGGTGTGACTCTGTCCACTGTGACCACTTTACACTTAACGGCAGGTCTGACTCTGTCCATTGTGACCACTTTACACTTAACGGGAGGTCTGACTCTGTGCACTGTGACCACTTTATACTTAACGGGAGGTCTGACTCTGTCCATTGTGACCACTTTACACTTAACGGCAGGTCTGACTCTGTCCATTGTGACCACTTTACACTTAACGGCAGGTCTGACTCTGTCCATTGTGACCACTTTACACTTAACGGGAGGTCTGACTCTGTGCACTGTGACCACTTTATACTTAACGGGAGGTCTGACTCTGTCCACTGTGACCACTTTACACTTAACGGGAGGTGTGACTCTGTCCACTGTGACCACTTTACACTTAACGGCAGGTCTGACTCTGTCCATTGTGACCACTTTACACTTAACGGGAGGTCTGACTCTGTGCACTGTGACCACTTTATACTTAACGGGAGGTCTGACTCTGTCCATTGTGACCACTTTACACTTAACGGCAGGTCTGACTCTGTCCATTGTGACCACTTTACACTTAACGGGAGGTGTGACTCTGTCCACTGTGACCACTTTACACTTAACGGCAGGTCTGACTCTGTCCAATGTGACCACTTTACACTTAAAGGCAGGACTGACTGTGTCCATTGTGAACACTTTACACTTAACGGCAGGTCTGACTCTGTCCACTGTGACCACTTTACACTTAACGGGAGGTGTGACTCTGTCCACTGTGACCACTTTACACTTAACGGGTGGTCTGACTCTGTCCATTGTAACCACTTTACACTTAACGGGAAGTCTGACTCTGTCCATTGTGACCACTTTACACTTAACGGGAAGTCTGACGCTGTCCACTGTGACCACTTTACACTTAACGGGAGGTCTGACTCTGTCCACTGTGACCACTTTACACTTAACGGGAGGTCTGACTCTGTCCACTGTGACCACTTTACACTTAACGGGTGGTCTGACTCTGTCCATTGTAACCACTTTACACTTAACGGGAAGTTTGACTCTGTCCATTGTGACCACTTTACACTTAACGGGAAGTCTGACGCTGTCCACTGTGACCACTTTACACTTAACGGGAGGTCTGACTCTGTCCACTGATACCACTTTACACTTAACGGGAGGTCTGACTCTGTCCACTGTGACCACTTTGCACTTAACGGGTGGTCTGACTCTGTCCATTTTAACCACTTTACACTTAACGGGAAGTCTGACTCTGTCCATTGTGACCCCTTTACACTTAACGGGAAGTCTGACGCTGTCCACTGTGACCATTTACACTTAACGGGAGGTCTGAATCTGTCCACTGTGACCACTTTACACTTAACGGGAGGTCTGACTCTGTCCATTGTGACCACTTTACACTTAACGGCAGGTCTGACTCTGTCCATTGTGACCACTTTACACTTAACGGGAGGTGTGACTCTGTCCACAGTGACCACTTTACACTTAATGGGAGGTGTGACTCTGTCCACTGTGACTACTTTACACTTAACGGGAAGTATGACTCTGTCCATTGTGACCACTTTACACTTAACGGGAAGTCTGACTCTGTCCATTGTGACCACTTTACACTTAACGGGAAGTCTGACTCTGTCCATTGTGACAACTTTACACTTAACGGGAAGTCTGACGCTGTCCTGTGACCACTTTACACTTAACGGGAGGTCTGAATCTGTCCACTGTGACCACTTTACACTTAACGGGAGGTCTGACTCTATCCACTGTGACCACTTTACACTTAACGGGAGGTCTGACTCTGTCCACTGTGACCACTTTACACTTAACAGGAGGTGTGACTTTGTCTATTGTGACCACTTTACACTTAAGGGGAGGTCTGACTCTGTCCACTGTGACCACTTTACACTTAACGGCAGGTCTGACTCTGTCCATTGTGACCACTTTACACTTAACGGGAGGTGTGACTCTGTCCACAGTGACCACTTTACACTTAACGGGAGGTGTGACTCTGTCCACTGTGACTACTTTACACTTAACGGGAAATATGACTCTGTCCATTGTGACCACTTTACACTTAACGGGAAGTCTGACTCTGTCCATTGTGACCACTTTACACTTAACGGGAAGTCTGACTCTGTCCATTGTGACAACTTTACACTTAACGGGAAGTCTGACGCTGTCCTGTGACCACTTTACACTCAACGGGAGGTCTGACTCTAACCACTGTGATCACTTCACACTTAACGGGAGGTCTGACTCTGTCCACTGTGACCACTTTACACTTAACGGCAGGTCTGACTCTGTCCATTGTGACCACTTTACACTTAACGGGAGGTGTGACTCTGTCCACAGTGATCACTTTACACTTAACGGGAGGTGTGACTCTGTCCACTGTGACTACTTTACACTTAACGGGAAATATGACTCTGTCCATTGTGACCACTTTACACTTAACGGGAAGTCTGACTCTGTCCATTGTGACCACTTTACACTTAACGGGAAGTCTGACTCTGTCCATTGTGACAACTTTACACTTAACGGGAAGTCTGACGCTGTCCTGTGACCACTTTACACTCAACGGGAGGTCTGACTCTAACCACTGTGATCACTTCACACTTAACGGGAGGTCTGACTCTGTCCACTGTGACCACCTTACACTTAACGGGAGGTCTGAATCTGTCCACTGTGACCACTTTACACTTAACAGGAGGTCTGACTCTGTCCACTGTGACCACCTTACACTTAACGGGAGGTCTGACTGTCCATGGTGACCACTTTACACTCAACGGCAGGTCTGACTCTGTCCAATGTGACCACTTTACACTTAACGGGAGGTCTGACTGTCCATGGTGACCACTCTACACTCAACGGCAGGTCTGACTCTGTCCAATGTGACCACTTTACACTTAACGGCAGGTCTGACTGTGTCCATTGTGACCACTTTACACTTAACGGGAGGTCTGACTCTGTCCACTGTGACCACTTTACACTTAACGGGAGGTCTAACTCTGTCCATTGTGACCACTTTACACTTAACGGGAGGTCTGACTTTGTCCATTGTGACCACTTTACACTTAACGGGAGGTCTGACTCTGTCCATTGTGACCACTTTACACTTAACGGGAGGTCTGACTCTGTCCACTGTGACCACTTTACACTTAACGGGAGGTCTGACACTGTCCACTGTGACCACTTTACACTCAACTGGAGGTCTGACTCTGTCCACTGTGACCACCTTACACTTAATGGGAGGTCTGACTTTGTCCACTGTGACCACTTTACACTTAACGGGAGGTCTAACACTGTCCACTGTGACCACTTTACACTTAACAGGAGGTCTGACTCTGCCCATTGTGACCACTTTACACTTAACGGGAGGTCTGACTTTGTCCATTGTGACCACTTTACACTTAACGGGAGGTCTGACTCTGTCCATTATGACCACTTTACACTTAACGGGAGGTCTGACTTTGTCCATTGTGACCACTTTACACTTAACGGGAGGTCTGACTCTGTCCATTGTGACCACTTTACACTTAACGGGAGGTCTGACTCTGTCCACTGTGACCACTTTACACTTAACGGGAGGTCTGACACTGTCCACTGTGACCACTTTACACTCAACGGGAGGTCTGACTCTGTCCACTGTGACCACTTTACACTTAATGGGAGGTCTGACTCTGTCCATTGTTACCAGTTTACACTTAACGGGAAGTCTGACTCTGTCCACTGTGACCACTTTACACTTAACGGGAGGTCTGACTCTGTCCACTGTGACCACCTTACACTTAACGAAAGGTCTGACTCTGTCCATTGTGACCACTTTACACTTAACGGGAAGTCTGACTCTGTCCATTGTGACCACTTTACACTTAACGGGAAGTCTGTCGCTGTCCACTGTGACCACTTTACACTTAACGGGAAGTCTGACTCTGTCCATTGTGACCACTTTACACTTAACGGGAAGTCTGACTCTGTCCACTGTGACCACTTTACACTTAACGGGAAGCCTGACTCTGTCCATTGTGACCACTTTACACTTCACTGGAGGTCTGAATCTGTCCACTGCGGCGTCGTACAACTGGAGCCTCGGTGAGATTCACAATGAGAATGGGCTTCGCACAAGTGTCAGACTTGGCCAAAGTCCCTCCTAGTGCGAGTCCCGTATCCCGGGCGAAGTTACTTACCCGGGCGAAGGTTGTACTATGCAAGGGCGACCGTCGAGGATCATGCACGGGTGACACGGTCTGACTTTGGCGATCATCTCCCTTAGGGGCGGCACTACCCTGATGGGCGCCGCCCTGAGCTGGAATGAATGAGATGGACCTTGGCAGAAGAGATAATGTATGTCTCTCCATATCCGGAGTTCGCCGGAACTAAAGTCCGCGATCACCCGGTGGATCCATAAAAAGCTCATTCCAATGATCCCAGCTGCCCCGATATCCGCGACGATCGCCTCTGTAGTGTAAGTGATACCTCCAAGTTTGACTGAGAGGTCGATCAGTCTGTGGATACGGATATTGTTGTTACCCGCTCCGTAGAGCTTGTACCTGCCAGGATCCCGCGGCTCCATGCTGCGGAAAGTGGGTTCCCGCTTATACATCCACGTGGCGACGAGAGTGACCTCTGAACCAGAGTCGACAAGGAACCACACCGGCTACCGCCCAAATGGCACAGGGCAGGTACCAGCAGTGATCCCTGACCAATGCACACGTTGGATGACCGAGGTCACCCGGCGCACTGGTTTCCGATACAGAGTCCTCGTTATCTGCTTCAGCTGTGGAAGAAATAGATGTATCCTCAAGGACCACTCCCGTAGGAGTTATATCTACTTGAGAATCGTCCGGCTCATCAGCAGGTGAGGCAGCTGCAGGTGCCACAGGACAACTGTCCCCGGACGCAGTGTTGGTCGCCACCACGTCCGATTTCAGTTTCCCTCATGAGAGGGTTGCCGCCTCTGTCCCGGAGGACCGGGCCGGAAGTTTGAGTTCCTCTGGCGGGGCTCAGACAAGCTGCTTTTATAGCCACTGGCCCGTAGGCGTTTGAGCAACTCATGACACTGTAACCAGTAGTGGCCTTGTTTTCCGCAGAAGTAGCAGGGCCGGTAGGCGTTAGGTCTGAAGGTGAACGTGCAGTAATCTATGGGTCCCGGACCGTCGATCCCAGCACAGTGCGCAATCATCTGTGCAGCACTGAAATCAAATTCTTCGACATCATACTCATCCGGGGAAAAATATGATGCCGCGGCCGTGTCGCTTGCACCGGCGCCACCATAGGCGACGCGGGCACACCAACCCACTGGGGGTTGGACAGCCCAAAAATGCACAAGGGACCACTCGTGATTCTTTCGGAGGAGGAGCAGCAGCCAGCGATGAAGCGATCGACGGCGAAGGCCGGGACGGAGGCGTCTGTCTGGAGCGGACAGCTGCCTCTATCACTAGCACGGAGTTGATAGCCTCCTCCATCATTCACTTCGATCAGCATTGGTTCGAACCTACTCGCCGGCTTTCCGGGTAGGCTCGTCAGCCAAGTACGCGCAGGTTGAACGCGTAGTCGGTAACATCCTCTGTTGGCAAGCAGTGACGGGCCTTGAACTGTTTCTCATACATCTGCTTGTTAGTCGTTGGCGTGAACGGTAAACGAAGTTGCTCAGCAACCTCAGTGAACGTAGTGTTCACTGACGGCAAACAGGACATCACCCGGAGAGCCTTGCCCTCCAGGCTGCCTGAGAGAATGTGCCCAGCTTGTTGCTGGGTCAAACCCTTGTAAACAGCGGTTTGCCAGAGCTAAAAGAGGCAGTCCTCCAGATCAGCGTTGTCCTCGTTGAACCGCTTGCGCCAAGCTGACTGGCCGGTTTCTGGTTGTGCATAGCGCTCTAGGGTTTTTGATCCAGACCCGAGGCCAGTGGATAAAAGGGGGGAGACCAAGCATCGGCCCTACCTGCGGCGAAACCTACAGCAGTAGGTTTGTAGGCCACGGACGTGGGCACTGGATAACTTGGCGCTGCTGGCAGGGAAGACCCTGCAAACATCCCACTCTGACTCAGTTTTGAAAGGAGCCCCCGCTGATCCTAACGGATAGAATGCAGGCGAAGCGGGGTTGCCGACGTAGGTCGGGGCCGATAGGATAGGATAGGACCACGTGGCCAGGGCTCCAGCTGCCAGAACAGCGGAAGCGGTAGCTAGCGTAGTCCCTTCGAGTCGTGGCACAGGCGCAGATCCCATGACATGGGTAACCCGCACCTGCGGGCCCGGTCGTACCAAGGGTATTACCGACGGACTGGTCATCACTGGTGTGGGGGCCACCACAGAAGTCGTGCTCGGTGCGGTGGGTTGACTGCGCTTATATTCGCCCAGCGCAATCTGGTTTAACCGCCGCTCCCTCTCCGTCAGCCGCTCAGCGGAGGACCGGTGTCGTGGAGAAGGCGAGCACGTCCTGTGATATGATCGTCTCGCATGGGGTGATTGGCTGAGGTCATAGCGGCCATCGGCAGCCAGCTCATTAAGCGAGTCAGTGAGCTGTTCCACTGCTCTTAGGACAGCCGGTCCGCCACCTGGGGAAGTCGGAACAGATTATCCATCTGTCCGGGCAACAGCGCAGTCACTGGCACTCGCGTCCTCGCATCCAGAGGTGTCGGGGGAAACAGTACTGGAAAGCGCAGCAGTCCGGACTGAGGGAGGCGTGGGGTGAATCCATCTCCGGACCCGCCCATGGCGTCTGGAACGCTGTATGGGACATCCTGTGGCAGCATTTGCTGCAACCCCGCAGGGTTCAACTCGTCCGCACACAGAGTCCAGGATGCCGGGGACGTCTCTGTAGACTGGTTTCGGTCCTGACCGGAGTCATCCTGGGTTAGCTCCCGGTTGTCCTGGGAGCAGGTGTGTTGGGACACATGGCTTTGATATTGAATTGTCTTGCCTCTCTTTATTTCAGAATATCCCAGAGGAAAGCAGGCGGTCCCCAGGGACTAAGGAGCAAAGACACTGCGACAGTAGGCTGCAATGGAACGCCGTCAGACTGACCCTGGTCACGGCACCAATGTAACGTTGACGCCCGCTACCTAGGGTGCAAGCGCCCTGCGCTGAGGCACCGTCATGGCGGGCATCGTGATTACTAGAACTACAACCAGGTAACAGTCCGTCCGGACGAATCCTGCCGTCATACATCATAGTAACACATCATAGACATACAAAATACATTATACATCAGTTATGGTAATGTAGCCCGTTGTATGGAGTCTGAGACGCCATGGGAGCGGCGCCCCGGAACCCGCGCACGTAGGCGTGTTGCTACCCGGCCTCGCCGATGGCACTGCCACAGAGATGAAACCCTGGACAACCGACGGTCTGGCAGAGCCTGTGTCGCATCATCCCAGGGCGAGAGATCGGTGATCACAGGGACGAGCCCCGAATCAGCATGGTCCCCCTCCTGGGCCCCCGATTGGAAATCGTTCCCGGGGCCTTACGGCCCACTTCTAGCCGGACGAAAGGGACGTGGAGCTCATGGCCGAGCTCACCCGTCGCCCTCTAGCTTTGCTAGCTCTTAGATAACTCCGAACATACAAAGCGGCTTGGGAGTATTATTACCCCAAGCACGAGACACAAGGGATGAGAGCGTTGCCATGCAATGCAGTGCTTCAAACATGAAGCTGCTAAAACAAGAACTGTATTAACAATGAAACTCTTGTCGCGATCTCAATTACACAACTTATTATTTATATTTGGTCAAACGGCAAATTCCTACCAAATTTCAGACTTCTATTGCAAAAATGAGCCCAAGGGCAAGGATAGGTTACCGAACAATTTTGGCTTTAAGCATTGCAAGTGACATATGACTTTGAGATTTACCAATCAAGATCATCTTTGTGACTGCAATATCACCATTAGGTATCCTGCATATGACTTCATATATGTTCATAATAGTAACATATAAGCTCTATCAACAAGTCTTTTGTCTGTAAAAGCCAACTTACACATGGTAGGTCAGGCAAGGTTGTGTGATTTGGATTTCAAGGTCATATATATGGTCAAATTCAAGGTTTCCAAGAGATGTGCTATAAATACATGACTTCTTGTAAGCTTATACACAATCCTAACCTGTATGTGCAAGTGTTTAAGCCTCAGTGGCTAATTTACATATTTCACATCGGACATTTATCACTCAAAGTCATCTGAGGTCAAGGTCAAGGTCATCATCAGTTGTTCCATATATGACTTCCTATATGATCATAATGCAAACTTAAGCTCTATCTACAAGCATTTCCAAAAGTTTTTTCATAGGGTAATTTTTTTTTTTTTGTCTAGAAATGGCCCAAAATGAATAGTAATGCGATTTGGGCCAAAAAAAAAAAATTTCGTCGACCCGTCGAAAATTCAAAATGGCCGCCATGAGACAAAAATCTCAAATCTGATCAGACAATTTTTGAGAAAATGGCCGCCAAAGTTCAAAATTGACCGTTTTTTGACGAAAACAGCTGCCATTTTGAAAAAAAATTTAAAAATAAAAAAACTAAAAAATACCCCCTTCTCGAATTATTTCAAGGTATCTTTTCCCAAATTTTCAGAAAGATTGGATGTGGATGGACGATGACGACGACGACGAACGGACGCCGGACGCAACGCCATGACAATAGGTTATCGGTCCATAGGTTCGGTAACCTAAAAATTAGCCCAAAGGCTCAGATAGGTTACAGGACAATTTTGGTTTGTCTATGGCATCATTGGTAACAGACCTTGATATTTAGCAATCAAGGTTCACAGTGTGAACATATGACCTTGAGATTCACCAATCAAGGTCATCTGTGAGAACTTCGATGTCACATTACATTATATTATACATGTATGTGTGCGGCATTTGATATTCTATATGTTCATAATACAAAGATATATCTGGGTGGAATTGTTTAGGCCGCTCAGGTCAATTTACACATTCCGAGTCAGACATTTGGCATTCAAGGTCATCTGATGTCAAGTTCAAGGTCATCATTAGTTGTGCCATATATGTCTTCCTACATGTTCATAATGCAAACATAAGCTCCATCTGCAAGCATTTCATCTATAGAGGCAAATCTGGGCATTTTTTGACCCCAAAATGGTTGTTTTGACCTTTCAAGGTCATCGAAGGTAAATTTCAAGGTCTCAACACAAATCGCCATATATGACTTCCCATTTGAAAGTGTCAATTTCTAAGCTGTATTTTCAAGTGTTCTATGAGTACAGTCCTGACAGCTCCCATTATGGAGGAAAAAAGTGCCGAAAATTTTCTAAGTCCAAAATTTTTTTCAAAGGGTGAAAAGTTTTTTTTTGCCTAGAAATGGCCCAAAATGGATAGAAATGCGATTTGGGGCAAAAAAAATTTTTTTCGCCGACTCGTCAAAAATTCAAAATGGCCGCCATTTCGGAAAAAAATGCGAAAATAAAAAAAACTAAAAAATACCCCCTTCTCGAATTATTTCAAGGTATCTTTGCCCAAATTTTCAGAACGATTGGATGTGGACGGACGACGACGACGACGACGAACGGACGCCGGACGCAACGCCATGACAATAGGTTATCGGTCCATAGGTTCGGTAACCTAAAAATTAGCCCAAAGGCTCAGATAGGTTACCGGACAATTTTGGTTTGTCTATGGCATCATTGGTAACAGACCTTGATCTTTAGCAATCAAGGTTCACAGTGTGAACATATGACCTTGAGATTCACCAATCAAGGTCATCTGTGAGAACTTCGATGTCACATTACATTATATTATACATGTATGTGTGCGGCATTTGATATTCTATATGTTCATAATACAAAGATATATCTGGGTGGAATCGTTTAGGCCGCTCAGGTCAATTTACACATTCCGAGTCAGACATTTGGCATTCAAGGTCATCTGATGTCAAGTTCAAGGTCATCATTAGTTGTGCCATATATGTCTTCCTACATGTTCATAATGCAAACATAAGCTCCATCTGCAAGCATTTCATCTATAGAGGCAAATCTGGGCATTTTTTGACCCCAAAATGGTTGTTTTGACCTTTCAAGGTCATCGAAGGTAAATTTCAAGGTCTCAACACAAATCGCCATATATGACTTCCCATTTGAAAGTGTCAATTTCTAAGCTGTATTTTCAAGTGTTCTATGAGTACAGTCCTGACAGCTCCCATTATGGAGGAAAAAAGTGCCGAAAATTTTCTAAGTCCGAAATTTTTTTCAAAGGGTGAAAAATTTTTTTTTGCCTAGAAATGGCCCAAAATGGATAGTAATGCGATTTGGGGCAAAACAATTTTTTTTCGCCGACTCGTCAAAAATTCAAAATGGCCGCCACACGGAGACCGGCGATTCAAGGGCGACAAAACTTATACACATCATAAATATACATAAGGGGAATCTTTTGAAATAAAAATCTCAAAACTGATCTGACAGTTTTTGAGAAAATGGCTGCCAAAGTTCAAAATTGGCCATTTTTCGACAAAAATTGCCGCCATTTTGGAAAAAATGCCACAATAAAAAATATAAGGAATACCTCCCTCTCGAAAAATTTTTAGGCATTTTTGTGCAAAATTTCAGGAAGATTCGATCGTAAACTTTAAAGATATTAATGTTGCAGGCGACGGACGACGGACGACGTACGATGACGACGACGGACGCAACGCCACGGCAATAGATTATCGGACCAAAGGTCCGGTAACCTAAAAACTGAAGAAGTTGGCAATCTACCTCAATGTTAAATTTCAGCCCAAACTGGAGAATATGAGCATATTCGAGGATTTGGTCATGTTTACATCCATCAGTATTCGAAATATTATTCTAGCTTTGGAGCAGAAGACACATTGGGTGTATTCTACAGAAACATGTTGATTTTGAAAGATTGTTCCTCTACAGCTGTACAAAACCGAGCAAACACACTAAATTGTGTGCAAACCCAGAAATTAAATGACAGAGCTAAACCTAATTAACATATAGGGATAAATAGTCAACTTTTTAAATTTTCGCGATAGAAGTATGAAGTTCTGTAGAGAATAACCGTGAAGAATCCCAAGTTATAGAAGGATACCATTTGACATAGCAAAAATATAGGCGAAAAACTCTATAAACGAGTTAGCAAAATCAGGGTATAGCTTGATCTCGTCATAATGTGTCAAGATTACAATTTCGGCTTTAGCTGGCATAAATTCGTCATAACGTTTCACGAGAACAAAATAAGATAGATAAAATGATCATTACAATTTTAACGACAGTACGATATATAGATCTAAATCTAATAGTTGATGTTTTATTTTGATCACAAATAAAACTTCCGCGAAATGTGCATCATTGTGTACATCAACAGCGTACATGCGTACTGGTAGTAGCGGGGCAATTGACTTGAATCTAATTTGAGTTCGATGTAGATTCGAGTTCAGTCACTTTACACTTAACGGCACTTTACAGATAACGTCGTGACAGACGTCTACCGGGGTCAGTAGATATATGGACACCATAGGGCCATGAGAGAGAGGCACCACATGATAAAGTTTATATTGCACATGAAAAATGGACTTACATAGCCACATCCCTATAATCTGGAAAGTGGAAAAGACAACAAAATACTTCAAAATGTAGATTATGGAATGATAGTAACAATTGCATCGATATACCTAAAATGAATTGGACAATTTCATATACAGGTGGTTGGGGACAAACAAATACTGTGAGGAAATATTCACTCTTTGGTGTCATTTCCCTGCTTGTCTTTAAATATTTTGTCTTTCCAAGCAAGCACTCAGAGCCTGTCAATAATGTGAGGGGTGTGTATGGTGGTGAGGTGTTGTGGCCACGGCTGTGGGGAATCCTCGTTAAACAAATAAAGTTTACATTTACAACTGTGCTGCATTCAACGAAGTCAGATGTTTATAATAACGTACATATATTTCAATGTAAACTTGAATATCAAATACAATTTCACAAACAACAATATGTATTTTTTAAGCTTTAAGACATAATCATTACGCCCCCTGTTTGTCCTACTTAGAGGGGTCGAGTGTCCATGAATCCACGAAGGACCGTCATAATGTTCCCATTTTGTCACTGTATCTCGAAACTAAAATTCCTTCTAATTCCATCAAAACCTACAGATTCAGACAAATCGTACTGAAGCATCAGGTCTGAGAAACGTTACACCAAAAGGTACTATACTTAACTGGAACTCATGTTGGAAATTTTATTTAGCATTTGAGAAGCATTTTATTTAGCATTTGGGAACCCTATGACATGACACTATTTCACACCACTTGAACTTGGATGTGATTCACTGATACCGAAAATCAACGAAGTCAGATATTTACAATAACGCACAGAAATTTACATGTGAATATCAAATACAACTTCACAAACAACTACATGTATTTTTCAAAGCAGTTTACATGGTATAAATTTTGCCTCACAGCCTCAGCAGAGCGACTGCTGAGGATGTCATGCTGTAACTTCACTTGGGAGACAATTGTCAAATTGCCAGCAAAATTCAGACTTTGGCAAATACAATGAGGATTTTTAATTGGGACTTCATCCGTCGAAAACGAGGTATTCTTGCAATTCTGAACCAGGAGTTATTTGGTGAATTCTACCCAAACATGCCGATCTAAAAAAATCCTCTCTCCAAAAGCAAGCAGATACAAGAAGGGGCCCAGATATTCCATGAAGGGGCTCAAATTACCATTAAGGTATAACTGGTCCTCTTTTGAAATTTTGAAAATTGCCCTGTGATATACCCAGATGAAGTGTATAAATTACACCATGATAATTTTCAGGGTAACTACAGGCAAAAGTACACATGTTATAGGCAAATCCGAGTAGGCCTATGTAAATAATGCAATTATTGTCTATTTGGTATCTACCATAATAATTTGGATTCGTTGGAGTTTGCTTATTCAACACCATCAACTTTATTGGCCAAATCATTATTGCCTGTTGAAGTTTTTCTCTCCACTCCCAATATTGATAAATTTAGTAATGCCAAATGCTAAACTTTAAATTTCAAATCAGAATAGCATTTTATCAAACCTGTCCTTTTCTACCATAAAGCGATCCATTGAGTACGAAAGCGTATTAGGGCCAGTGTGTATGTCAAAAAAATATGGTGTCGAATTGGTGATCACAAAATACAAAGTCGTGATCACGAATTACAAGGTCGTGATCACGAATTACAAAATCGTGATCTCGAATTACAAAATCATGATCTCGAATTACGAAGTCGTGATCTCGAATTACAAAGTGTTCATCTCGAATTATAAATGGTATTAAATTACAAATAACGTGGAACTTAGCTGAATACAATTGTTCAATTTTGCATCGATGTTTTCAATAGTTCGAACTTGAAACGATTTGAAACCGTGAATAACAACTTGCATAATTCAATTATAAAATATCAAAATATATCATGCATAACCTTATTGTCTGAGTTGCAAACTCGTGTTCATGACAACTGTTGGTAATCTGAGTTCTTTGGGAGGACTAAATTGACTTGTAACCATTGCACTTAGGTGCATTTAACTATTGAAATGATCTAACGCATATTTTATTTTCAGTTTTATTGTACTTCAAGTTATTGATAAGTAATTGTGTGATCACGAATTTGTAATTGGAGATCACAACTGATCAAGACTTAAGTTTCACATTTGCTTGACATACAACATGGCCCTAGTACGCGCAATACTTTCAAGTATCATGGACTACAGTAGAACATAATTCGAGATCACGAATGTGTAATTCGTGATCACGACTTTGTAATTCGAGATCACGACTTTGTAACTCATGATCACGACTTTGTAATTCTAGATCACGACTTTGTAATTCATGATCACAACCTTGTAATTCGAGATCACGAATTAGACACCATATTTTTTCAACCTGGCCCTAATGCGCCGTCGTACTTTATAGCTGGACCAACGCCACAAAGTGAGTCCAATTGTTCTTCGAAACCAGCAATTTTCGAATGGTCTCTCCAATGGTTGATTTAAAGCTGTCAATAATGTAAGGGTTGCGTATACATGGTGTAAGGGAATTGAACATTTACCATTATCTGTCCGAGTCTTCTACAAAATTATCACTTGTCATCGATTTACTGCCAAGGGGTTGACGAGAATAATAAAAAAAGAATAGTCTGAGAGATTACTTCTTGCCACGGTGCAAGTATTCCACTTTGGCAATATATATTTCATTTAAATTTCACTCAACAAGAAAATGCAGCTAACTGCGGGATACGACATTAGAGCTCGAGCATATCACCAGAACCACGAAAGCTGAATGTGTCTTACACAAGGATACCCCCCCCCCCCCCCAAAAAAAGAGAGAAAATTGAACCATATTCTCCCCCACATGATTCCAATTCATTCCCGTATATTAGATGAAACACATAGGCCTACTTCAATCATATTCCTATAAACATTTATTCTGAACTCAATGAAACAGATACGCCTGATAAAATGATATTCAACCTCAATGAAATACACGTATCCTTAAAATATTGGAAATTATGAGGAATATCTGCATCTGATATCATCAGATATAGCCTAACACATGCCTTTACTGGGCAAATTAAAATGCCAGTTAAGAATAAAAAGACTTCGCAATCCAGCACAGAACACCAGCTTAATTGTAAATACGTCAAATTACGGTAAATGTAGCCGTGGCATCGCAGACGAATCGTTGTGTTTACTTCATAACGCCAAAAATGTCCACACGCAGACGCCCACATGCATGTATGCATGCACGAATTGCTGAACAGAAATTGTGTTCCAAAATACGCGTGATTGTGGTAAAATTTGCTTTGCATTCTGGGAACGTGAATTTCCATCGGCTCCGCCATTTTGACGTTTTCTCAGACAAACTGAGCATTTTGCGGATTTTTCTCAAACATAACACATCGATTCATGCATTATATATCTGTGGAATATTCAAAGCTTGCCATCAAATCGAGAGATTTTATGGCAAGGACGGAGAAAATCCTCATTTGAAGTAGGTATACAAACGTTTACGCCCCAAAACGGGCGTCGATAGGTTGGCATGAAACCTCCACAAAAAAGTCAGCACATAGACATGTAGAGGGTTGGGGGCTTCGCCCCCAACGCTCTAATGTCAAAAAGTGAAATTTAGTTAGGCCACCTATTTTTGCTTCTACCTGACTCCTAGTACCTCCCTGTCCCTCCTCTTTTGTCGTCCGTATTTGTACATAGAATTGAAACTAATCGGGATATACATTATCTCGATGTGCATTTTCCATACAGTTTTGAATAAATTGTTTGATTGATTGATCAGTAAATTATCTTACATTTGGGCCAATTGTTGTAATGGAGGAATGTGTAGTTTATTGCACATACCACTTTGTTAGTCATAAAGCTTTTCATTTGTCAATTAATATTACACCATTCAAACGTAGAATGTATAGAATGCCTGACGTAGAATATAATTTACTAACACAATTTGACAGAATTCACAATATATGAATGACTTGTATCTTGTCAGTATTCATATGAACAAGCAAATGTTTTACATTCCACAATTAATATTGAATCACTCAACTGCACGTAGTTCAATAGATAATGTACCAACATAATTCGATTGAACTCACAGTATATAAATCTGGCCTTGCCATTATTCACAAAAAACAAGCAAATGCTTCATTTCTCAACAATATTTACCCATTTAAAATGCACGACTTAGGATAGAAAATTCAACAACATAAATTGACAAGATTCACAATATAAACCTAGTCTTGTCATATTCATATGAACAAGCATCTTTTAAAGAAGATTATCATCAAATACAGTTGCGGAATTTTTAGGAATAAATTATAAATTGGTGTTGTGTATTTATGAGTATTTTAGAAAGACATTGAATCGTGAGAATACCAAACGCAAATTTATATGTATGATATTGTTAGGTATTCAAGTAGACAATCGAGTATTCGGACCAGGTTCGAGATCTGTCAAGTGTATTGAGTGTAGCCAAATTATCTACACATCAGCGAATCTCGTCGTCTCGTCTATTGCAGAGGAATGAAGAGTGGCAGATAACATGGTCATCGTCATATTTCCGTTATTGGGCATAAGTAGAAGAAAGCCTCGTGAAATGTTCATATGTGGACGCATTTCGTTACCATCTGTCTCAGCCTGGAGTGGTCCTGGATGAATTCCACATTGCCATATATCACCAATGGCACCCACTTCATTAGTTGTTATGATGCCTCGTTTATTGTCTATCTACAGACGTCTACCGGGGTCAGTAGATATATGGACACCATATATAGTGGGAGTGATGGGGATATACATGTTGCATAAGAAAAGCGGACTTGCTTATAGCCAGAACAAAGGACGCATTCATATTTGCGGAGAAGCAAATATTACAAAAAATGACATTAATGGCATTACCCTTTGTCAGTTATAAAGATACAAGCGAGGTGCCAATTTTCAAATTGACTTTGGGTGGTTCTATTGGAGTGTCTGAAGCTTTATACACGAGATAATATTGATTTCATTACAGAGACATATCTCAGACACAAATGAGACACATAACCGAATAAAACAAGCTAATGTACAATCAAGATGTGGTTGGTTTGGTGGTAATAGGTTGATATTCGATTTTTACATCTAATTGCTTTTTGAGATATGCTTTATTTAATTTTCTGAATCAATATATACTCCACGTGACAATAGATAATATACAAACACGAGTTGATGGAAAATACAATATATCTACCATGTGCTGGTATGTCGTTTAAAAATCATAATTATATTTTGGACAGGGTAAGGTCACCAATAACATTATATTGTGGTGACTCTCGCTATATTGATGGTGTATTTGTGATTTAGACAAACGTTAAATCTCAGGGTTATCGAGTACAATGTCCTACATTTCTTCAAAGAGCCTAAAATAGGCTATTGCATCTTTGTATCATATTGTTACGTGATGAAGTTGTTATTCAAAGCAGAGCTGGGATCTGCCAAGTGCAATGGAAATCGCCGAACTATCTAATGGCGTGCCCTGTCACATTTTCCGCCTACCCCAGAGGAATGAAGAATGACAGTGAACATGGTCATCGTCATATTTCTGTCATTGGGCATAAGCAGAAGAAAGCCTCGTGAAATATTCATATGTGGAGGCAATTCGTTACTATCTGTCTTAGCCTGGAATGGTCCTGGATGAATTCCACATTGCCATATATCACCAATGGCACCCACTTCATTAGTTGTTATGATGTTTCGTTTATTGTCCATCTACAGACGTTTACAGGGGTCAGTAGATATATGGATTCCATATATAGTGGGAGTGATGGGGATATACATGTTGCATAAGAAAAGCGGACTCGCTTTTAGCCAGAACAAAGGACGCATTCATATTTGCGGAGAAGCAAATATTACAAAAAAATGACATTAATGGCATTACCCTCTGTCAGTTATAAAGATACAAGCGAGGTGCCAATTTTCAAATTGACTTTGGGTGGTTCTATTGGAGTGTCTGAAGTTTTATACACGAGATAATATTGATTTCATTACAGAGACAGATCTCAGACAAACATGGGACACATTACCGAATAAAACAAGCTAATGTACAATCAAGATGTGGTTGGTTTGGTGGTAGTAGGTTGATATTCGATTTTTACATCTAATTGCTTGTTGAGATATGCTTTATTTAATTTTCTGAATCAATATATACTCCACATGACAATAGATAATATACAAACATGAGTTGATGGAAAACACAATATATCTACCATGTGCTGGTATCTCGTTTAAAAATCATAATAATATTTTGGACAGGGTAAGGTCACCAATAACATTATATTGTGGTGACTCTCGCTATATTGATGGTGTATTTGTGATTTAGACAAACGTTAAATCTCGGGGTTATCGAGTACAATGTCCTACATTTCTTCAAAGAGCCTAAAATAGGCTCTTGCATCTTTGTATCATATTGTTACGTGATGAAGTTGTTATTCAAAGCAGAGCTGGGATCTGCCAAGTGCAATGGAAATCGCCGAACTATGTAATGGCGTGCCCTGTCACATTTTCCGCCTACCCCAGAGGAATGAAGACTGACAGTGAACATGGTCATCGTCATATTTCTGTCATTGGGCACAAGCAGAAGAAAGCTTCGTGAAATATTCATATGTGGGCGCAATTCGTTACTATCTGTCTTAGCCTGGAATGGTCCTGGATGAATTCCACATTGCCATATATCACCAATGGCACCCACTTCATTAGTTGTTATGATGTTTCGTTTATTGTCCATTCTGACGTCAACATGGGCCAGTAGATATATGGACACCATATAGCCATGAGGAGGCACCACATGATAAAGTTCATATTGCACATGACAAATCGACTCACATAGCCACATCCCTATAATCTGGAAAGTGGAAAAGACAACAAAATACTTCAAAATGTAGATTATGGAACGATAGTAACAATTGCATCGATATACCTAAAATGAATTGGACAATTTCATATACAGGTGCTTGGGGACAAACAAATACTGTGAGGAAATATTCACTCTTTGGTTTCATTTCCCTGCTTGTCTTGAAATATTTTGTCTTTCCAAGCAAGCATTCAGAGCCTGTCAATAATGTGAGGGATGTGTATGGTGGTGAGGTGTTGTGGCTACGGCTGTGGGGAATCCTCGTTAAACAAATAAAGTTTACATTTACAACTGTGCTGCATTCAACGAAGTCAGATGTTTATAATAACGTACATATATTTCAATGTAAACTTGAATATCAAATACAATTTCACAAACAACAATATGTATTTTTTAAGCTTTAAGCCATAATCATTACGCCCCCTGTTTGTCCTACTTAGAGGGGTCGAGTGTCCATGAATCCACGAAGGACCGTCATAATGTTCCCATTTTGTCACTGTATCTCGAAACTAAAATTCCTTCTAATTCCATCAAAACCTACAGATTCAGACAAGTCTGAGAAACGTTACACCAAAAGGTACTATACTTAACTGGAACTCATATTGGAAATTTTATTTAGCATTTGAGAAGCATTTTATTTAGCATTTGGGAACCCTATGACATGACATTATTTCACACCACTTGTACTTGGATGTGATTCACTGATACCGAAAATCAACGAAGTCAGATATTTACAATAACGTAC
Source organism: Terebella lapidaria (assembly GCA_949152475.1). Classification (NCBI taxonomy): domain Eukaryota; kingdom Metazoa; phylum Annelida; class Polychaeta; order Terebellida; family Terebellidae; genus Terebella; species Terebella lapidaria. Next base: position 37,103,367 of record OX424560.1, read on the forward strand.
AGAAATTTACATGTGAATATCAAATACAACTTCACAAACAACTACATGTATTTTTTTAAAGCAGTTTACATGGTATAGATTTTGCCTCACAGCCTCAGCAGAGCGACTGCTGAGGATGTCATGCTGTAACTTCACTTGGGAGACAATTGTCAAATTGCCAGCAAAATTCAGACTTTGGCAAATACAATGAGGATTTTTAATTGGGACTACATCCGTCGAAAACGAGGTATTCTTGCAATTCTGAACCAGGAGTTATTTGGTGAATTATACCCAAACATGCCGATCTAAAAAAAATCCTCTCTCCAAAAGCAAGCAGATACAAGAAGGGGCCCAGATATTCCATGAAGGGGCTCAAATTACCATTAAGGTATAACTGGTTCTCTTTTGAAATTTTGAAAATTGCCCTGTGATATACCCAGATAAAGTGTATAAATTACACCATGATAATTTTCAGGGTAACTATAGGCAAAAGTACACATGTTATAGGCAAATCCGAGTAGGCCTATGTAAATAATGCAATTATTGTCTATTTGGTATCTACCATAATAAATTGGATTCGTTGGAGTTTGCTTATTCAACACCATCAACTTCATTGGCCAAATCATTATTGCCTGTTGAAGTTTTTCTCTCCACTCCCAATATTGAAAAATTTAGTAATGCCAAATGCTAAACTTTAAATTTCAAATCAGAATAGCATTTTATCAAACCTGTCCTTTTCTACCATAAAGCGATCCATTGAGTACGAAAGCGTATTAGGGCCAGTGTGTATTTAAAAAAAATATGGTGTCGAATTCGTGATCACGAATTACAAAGTCGTGATCACGAATTACAAGGTCGTGATCACGAATTACAAAATCGTGATCTCGAATTACAAAATCATGATCTCGAATTACGAAGTCGTGATCTCAAATTACAAAGTGTTCATCTCGAATTATAAATGGTATTAAATTAAAAATAAAGTGGAACTTAGCTGAATACAATTGGTCAATTTTGCATCGATGTCTTCAATAGTTTGAACTTAAAACGATTTGAAACCGTGAATAACAACTTGCATAATTCAGTTATAAAATATTAAAATATATCATGCATAACCTTATTGTCTGAGTTGCAAAGTCGTGTTCATGACAACTGTTGGTAATCTGAGTTCTTTGGGAGGACTAAATTGACTTGTAACCATTGCAATATTGCACTTAAGTGCATTTAACTATTGAAATGATCTAACGCATATTTTATTTTCAGTTTTATTGTACTTCAAGTTATTGATAAGTAATTGTGTGATCACGAATTTGTAATTGGAGATCACAACTGATCAAGACCTAAGTTTCACATTTGCTTCACATATAATATGGCCCTAGTACGCGCAATACTTTCAAATATCATGGACTACAGTAGACGAGATCACGAATGTGTAATTCGTGATCACGACTTTGTAACTCATGATCACGACTTTGTAATTCTAGATCACGACTTTGTAATTCATGATCACAACCTTGTAATTCGAGATCACGAATTAGACACCATATTTTTTCAACCTGGCCCTAATGCGCCGTCGTACTTTATAGCTGGACCAACGCCACAAAGTGAGTCCAATTGTTCTTCAAATCCAGCAGGACAAAGAAATACTCATAGGAAATAATTATCTCTGGCTCGTCTCTCCAATGGTTGATTTAAACCTGTCAATAATGTAAGGGTTGCGTATACATGGTGTAAGGGAATTGAACATTTACCATTATCTGTCAGAGTCTTCTACAAAATTATCACTTGTCATCGATTTACTGCCAAGGATAATAAACGAGAATAATAAAAAAAAGAATAGTCTGAGATATTACTTCTTGCCACGGTGCAATTATTCCACTTTGGCAATATATATTTCATTTAAATTTCACTAAAAAAGTGAAATTTAGTTAGGCCACCTATTATGCTTCTACCTGACTCCTAGTACCTCCCTGCCCCTCCTTTTTGTCGTCCGTATTTGTACATAGAATTGAAACTAATCGGGATATACATTATCTCGATGTGCATTTTCCATACAGTTTTGAATAAATTGTTTGATTGATGGATCAGTAAATTATCTTACATTTGGGCCAATTGTTGTAATGGAGGAATGTGTAGTTTATTGCACATACCACTTTGTTAGTCACACAGCTTTTCATTTGTCAATTAATATTACACCATTCAAACGTAGAATGTATAGAATGCATGACGTAGAATATAATTTACTAACATAATTTGACAGAATTCACAATATATGAATGACTTGTATCTTGTCAGATACAATTCTGACAAGAATTGTATGTATATATTGATTTGTATATTGATAATATTTTTGTGGAATTTGGTGGTCGAATATTTCAACAAACCATTGGTATTCCCATGGGTACAAACTGTGCACCATTATTGGCAGACCTGTTTTTATACTCATATGAATCAGATTTTATCCAACATTTACAACGAGGAGGTTCTAAGAAACTAACATGTAATTTTAATTTCACTTTCCGATACATAGATGATGTATTGTCGCTAAATAATCCCAAGTTTGGTGATTATTTGGATGTCATATATCCTAAGGAACTTGAAATTAAAGATACTACAGACTCCGCTAATTTTTCCAACTATCTAGACCTGAGGTTGGAGATTGATAATGATTCTAACCTGTCAACTAGATTATATGACAAACGTGATGATTTCAATTTTTCCATAGTCAATTTCCCTTTTCTAAGCAGCAACATTCCTATGTCACCGGCATATGGTGTGTTTGTTTCTCAACTTATAAGCTATTCCAGAGCTAGTTGCAAATATGAGGACTTTGTCTATCGAAGTGCCCAGCTAGTCTCTAAACTGCTGCGACAATGATATGTTTTACCAAGACTTATAGCTGCGTTTAAGAAATTCTATGGACGTCATCATGATCTGGTTGATAAATACAGCAAATCCATGTCTGCCATTCAACTAGATCTATTTTCATGTTAATTTTGGGGAATTCATGGCGGGTGCCACTAGTGGAGCAGGAAATGCTCACTCTTTCCGGAACACCTGATTTCACCTCCTAATGGCCATTTTTGGGGGTTCATGAGTTTCCCTGTAATTTTTGTTTTCTCTCACTTCGTATGCCTGATATGACTTTCTGTCCCCGGACTATGAGATTGGATAACGGACCCTGTCTTGTTTGCTCGGAATACTTAATACTGGGTATTGATTCCACGTCTATTCATATGAACAAGCAAATGTTTTACATTTCACAATTAATATTGAATCACTCAACTGTACGTAGTTCAATAGATAATGTACCAACATAATTCGATTGCACTCACAATATATAAATCTGGCCTTGCCATTATTCACAAAAAACAAGCAAATGCTTCATTTCTCAACAATATTTACCCATTTAAAATGCACGACTTAGGATAGAAAATTCAACAACATAAATTGACAAGATTCACAATATAAACCTAGTCTTGTCATATTCATATGAACAAGCATCTTTTAAAGAAGATTATCATCAAATACAGTTGCGGAATTTTTAGGAATAAATTATAAATTGGTGTTGTGTATTTATGAGTATTTTAGAAAGACATTGAATCGTGAGAATACCAAACGCATTTTATATGTATGATATTGTTAGGTATTCAAGTAGACAATCGAGTATTCGGACCAGGTTCGAGATCTGTCAAGTGTATTGAGTGTAGCCAAATTATCTACACATCAGCGTATCTCGTCGTCTCGTCTATTGCAGAGGAATGAAGAGTGGCAGAGAACATGGTCATCGTCATATTTCCGTCATTGGGCATAAGTAGAAGAAAGCCTCGTGAAATGTTCATATGTGGACGCATTTCGTTACTATCTGTCTTAGCCTGGAGTGGTTCTAGATGAATTCCACATTCCCATATATCACCAATGGCACCCACTTCATTAGTTGTTATGATGTTTCGTTTATTGTCCATTCTGACGTCTGTAGAAGCCAGTAGATATATGGACACCATACATGTAAGGCCACAAGGAGAGAGAGAGAGAGAGAGAGATGGGGGGGGGGGGTAGAGGGGCGGATTGCATGATGAAGTACATCTTGCACATGGTGGATGAACTCACTCCAACATATATCCAAAACAAAGTACAGTTTCATCCCAGCTAGATATCCATATTTACACCACAAATAAAACAAACATTTTTATATACAAATGACCGAAATATTTGATAAGAACACAGTTCAATGCAGGGATCAATGCATTCACATCCAGTGTCAGGCAAAATCGAGAAAACTTTAATGGAACTTCATGAACCCCCATATATGGCCATAAAGGGGTGATATCAGGTGTTCCGGAAAGGGTGAGCATTTCCTGCCCCACATGTGGCACCCGTCATGAATTCCAAAACATTAACATGCAAAAAGGTCTTGTTGCATACTTGTCACAGATTTTGTATACTTATCAACCAGATTGTGATGACGTCCATAGAATTTCTTGAAAGCACATATTAGTCTTGGTAAAACATATCCCTGTCGCAGTAGTTTAGAGGCTAGCTGGGAACTTCGGTAAACAAAGTCCTCATATTTGCAACTAGCTCTGGAATAGCGTATGAGTTGTGAAACAACACGCCATATGCTGGCGACATAGGAATGTTGCTGGTTAATTAGATCATATTCATTTTGGAAACTTTGGATGTGCGGTTTAACTGATTTGAAAATGATACGATAAAAGTTAAACTCGCAGTGGACACACATTTTCGATAACTTAAGGTACTAGGAACATGAAAATATGACGTGAGCTCATACGTGAGCTGAACATTTTTATTTATCTGGTTTTATTGGCATATTTAAGTCTTTAGAAATTGCAATTATTCAGCGAAGCTCATTCCACATGCACATGAGGTTTTTGTATATAGCATATATTCCTTTTCGAGCATATATTCCTTTGAAAGTACAATCCTAACCTTGTATTTTCAAAATGAGAGAGAGGAAGAGAGATAGAGATGCACGACAAGATGACGTACATCTTGCACATAGAAAATAGTCTGGTATAACCATGTTCCTATAATTGCAATATATCCCTTAATATTCGTCAGAACATTAACAATTGCAGATTATGATTATGTGATAATGGTGTAGCAACTGAAACAGAATTCAATTTTGAACTTCCACTGAATGAGACAAATTAACAAAGTGATTATTATGCATTCAATAATAAAAATGCCACGAACACAGCTGTGTGCCTCTATATAAATGGATAATGGAATGTTCTTAGGTAACATTGGCAGGAAAAATACTGTCAGGAAATAATTACTCTTTGGTTTTCTCTTCATGGTTGTCTTGAAACGATAATATCCAAGCAAGCACTCAGAGCCTGTCAATAATGTAAGAGTTGTGTATGGTGTGAGTGGAATGAACATTTGCCATCTTCTCACAAAGCCATCTACACAATTATCAATTGTCTTCATTACATTTCCAAGTGGTTGATATTTCTGCCTCCCAAATTACCACTGTAAAGTCAGAACTTTGTCCAACATATGGTAATTTCATGTAACGCATGATATATAAAACTATATATTTTTGTACAGTATTATGTGATTATCACATGACTCTTTTGATTTAATTTCATCTGATATCAAACATGTTGAAGAAAAAATACTCAAGGTAATTGTCATCGCTTTGGCAATGGGCAAGTAAGAGTTTTATGCCATATTAAATTTAACCTCTTTGGAGCAGAGTAAGAAGAACAAATTGATCAATACGACAATATTATTACTTTCGCCCTGGTTTGAGTAATCCGTTCTAACCATATTAATAACTTATAAATTTCACTACCACTCAAAGACTTTTTTAATCACAGCAAATAACCGCTACTCTAGTTTTGCATCAATTCCTAGTTTCTTTTATCCCTTCCTCGCTTCTAATGCCTCTTCAACTATTAGACTTATTTGATTCACAATTCGTTCAATGACGGAAAGTGTAATTTTGCACATGTGGATTTATTCGTCACAAAGCTTCTCAATTCTTGAGTAATATTATACCATTTGAACTGCACAAGATAGGATATATATTCTACCAACAATACATTATGGCAATAACAATGCATAGTATTTACATGCGACTTTGCCAGTATTTTGAATCAGCATGTAAATGAACTCTGACCATGCTTAAATGGCATATACATCTTGAAAGTATTCACTGTAGTGTATTTTAAAATATCACGTTTCTGTACTCTAATTCCCGTCCATGCGTGACCTCAACATTTTTATTTTTGCCTTGAAAACTATGTCATGCTACACCACCCCTCGTGTGTACAGATCCTCTTCGCTTGGTCAGACATACCGTGTTTGTAGTGTAAGTGCATGCGGGCGGACCGGCCCAGTCTGGTACATCATGAAACATCACTATCGCTAAAATATGGGATATTATCGTTGTTTTGGATATATTTGATGCACACGAAAGGTATCGTTTGATGCAACTATGACATTATTGTTCGATGCTTCTAAACGGCATCCTAAATACATGTATATTAAACAAAAAATTCAAATCAAATATTGAAAAGTTGTTGTTTCGTGTTCCACTTTGTCTTGATTTTCTGATACATCAAAAAATGAACGGATTTAAAAGCCAAAAAGTATAACCTGTATGCAAAATTAAGTAAATTCTGATAAAATATATTTTTATAATTGAGAACGTAAGATCAGTTATCCCTGCAAACTATATATATAAAAATGGGGCCTTAATGTATGTTGTGTACCAACTTTTATGGTGTATTTTGCTAGTTTTGTACTCGACATCCAAGCAAATTTCACGTCTTCAGCATAGATAAGCCGGATTTATGATGCATTAAAGAGCGGCTTGAGCAAGTACATATGGCATCTATAAACTAAAACGCGTTGATACGACGCGAGACTGTGTGATATCGAGGGTGCAAACTGTTTAATATTATCAATTACATTTGTCTATTCGCCTTCGACAACACATAGAATGGTTATTTTTAAGGAAATACTAAAGCAATAGTCAATCTGTGCTAGACATAACTCATCGTGTCACAAATTGGGAAACAAATGGAAGTTGATGCATGTATCATTAATTTTCTACGAAACGGAACCTCCTACATCACTCCTACAAAATAAATCTCGAGATAGTGTGTACTCTAGATTACGTATCACACGAATTGGAGTGTATACGACCATGACAGCTTCAAGTATTCCTTATATAGTATGAGTATGTAATTTTCAGTACGGAGTATGATGAACCATCCTGAAGAAAAAAATCATGATATATCGATCGAAAGTTCAACACATAAAAAACGAGGAAAAAGACTACATTTACAGATACAAGATGCACTCGAGAATGCCTGTTGGACATGCTCATTTTGTTTTGATCTACGTTTTTACAGCCCTGATTGCCCGCGGAGGCGCGGACACCATGGCCGTTGACCTGCTGTGGTTCGTGTTGTTCCTCTCCTTGCTCCCTGTCCTGGCAGCCTACCTACCAGAGGAGATGGAGTGTCCACACAGAGCAGACCCAGAGATCTTCTCACACAAATACTGGGTAATACTTATATCAATGAATATGCCGTGTGGAAACACACTTCTGGCGAGTATGCTAACGAATTACTTTTGATTTGTTTTTTTATAGATATCATATACATCATACAAGTTGCACGGTAGCACAAGAGAGTCAAATACACTAAGTGTATTCCCTTAGTGGTCTGATGAAGAAGTAAAGGATGAAAAATGATGAGGCAGAATAAGAGTTGAGCGAATAAATGAACTCAGACACGGACGACAATATGATATTGCAGGTCTCTATCTTTCCTCCACGCTGCTTCATTTTCATGCGAGAAGTTTTAAAGTTATTTATGTTTGGCAAACATCAATGACTCGACAGTAATTCCAGGTTTATTTTCGGTGCAGACTGAGGACAAGCCATCTTTGTTTATTTCGAAATTCAACACCGAAAACCGATCGTCGTAATTTTTAAAAGATCTAACAAAATGGGGTGGAGACCGGAGACAAGTGGACACGTGTATGTAAATGCATTGAAATCACTCAGTGCATGGATCAATACAAATCTTGTCAGACGAGTGGTGTGAAAGGGAGCGATCAACTATATATCTCATCTCAAATAAACAAATAACATACATATACACATGACTATACCTAGAAGATTATGCTCTCTATTATTTGCAACTGTTTGTGTAGTCACGTAAGACTTCATCACTGCACAATAGCCTATATATAATGACTGATATAGAATCTGAGGACCAATGAACTTTAATCCTGCCTGTTCTTTAAACAAATTACATCTAGATGCCTAATTTGAATTTTAGGTTCAAGCGGGTTATGCATATCTGCAGCAAAAAAAAATCAGATGGTGTGGAATATTTTTCACCATAATAGTGAATATGACCATGACACTGTTAATAATTGTATATGATTATGACACGAAGCTGTAACCCGTCTGGATCGACTGTCTAACAGGTGGCGCCCGGGAGTCCATTCCGCGCGTGGCGCACTCTGCCGGAGACGCTGTTCGAGATCAAACCGTCCAGGATCCCGGGGGCAGGACTCGGAGTCTTCGTGAGAGGATTCCTAGCCGCCCACACCTGGCTCGGCGAGTACGAGGGCGATGTGTACGGCTGGGAGGCGGCGAAGGAGAAGGACGACTTCGAGTACACGTGGAGGGTATGTGATGACCGCGTCATCGATACTAGTATAGCTCAAATCTTTCTCATCTCTGGATATGAACTGTGCTAGTTTGAGACAAATATAGAACAAAAATAGAAAATATTCAATCATCTTCAATCAAGTGTTTTTCCCCCCTCGTTGAATGGTGAACAAGTTGCCTATCAAGCAGTTGAATCCACGCTGGTTACAAGTACACGTAGTTTGACAGGACTTAACAGAATATACATATACTATTTACAATTCCCCAGGTGAGCACAGATGACGAGACCACCCACTACGTGGACGCGGCCCCGGAGCATCTCAGTAACTGGGTACGCTTCATCAACTGTCCCCGGCACATGGTCGAGGAGAACGTAGAGATGCACACGTGTTATGGGAAGGTCTACTACCGTACGTCCCGCGACCTGGCGCCTGGGACAGAACTACTAGTGTACTACGGGGATGATTACGCGGAGGACAATCTAGGAATTAACACCAGGGAGTACCATATGATGATCTTCGCGGAGATGAACACTAGAACTTGGAAGAAGAAACGGAAAGTCAGCCAGATGCAGTGTATTAATCGGTCTGGGAAATGACCGGTGCTCGAAATGAGGAGAAAGTTGTTGAATAAAATTGGTGTTGGGGTATTTGTCTCACTCGAATGTGCGTGTTTCACTGGTGATTGATTATGGAGTTTTCCAAGCAGGTCAACAGCTTATGTGTTAAGTACTAATAAGTAGCTTAGAGTCTTGTGGTAGGCTATATCTGTTCCTGGATCAGCTGTTCCTGGATCACTAGATGGTGTAAATGATGCAATATACCCCATGAGACAGTCGTCTTTCAATTCACTGGCCGTTTTCTCTCATAGAGAATTTAGGACGACAGTCCAAGGCATGAAATACCCCATTACCCATCAATATTCTGTGCTTTCTCGCTCTGCTGTAATATGAATCGTATGATTGTACACTAGTTGCCGGAAGTCTCTAGCTCATTTCTTACGATTTACTGTCTGGTCTTGTTGTTCAGCCAATATTATTATACACTGAGATGTACACACATTCCATCAACCGTCTTACATGAAGATATTAGAACTAAAATAGAACAAAAATGTCCTGTTCTGAAGTAGTACTCCATTCACTTATATACATCCAGGTAATAAGACAAAACACTTATAGATATATATGTACGATATACAGTTATAGATATATATGTACGATTTTACAGTTAGCGAAGCGAATAAGCTCCATTGGGATAAATTTGATGCAGTCATTCCGATGACCTTCATGCCATACTCTTGACATAGTCGGTCATCATAGTAAGAACCGACGCCAAGAGGCAGCGTTTCTTGAAGCATAACTAAGTTGGAAGAAAGGACACGATATCTCGACTGAATGCAGCCGGATTATGGGTGGACAGTGTACTGTGTATCTACAGACGTGATATACTAGCAGGATAGTCATTTCTTGTGATAACCCAACTTTGTTGTTAGTTTCAAGAATATTAGCATAGCCCACAGCCAGTAATATCCGATACGATGTGAAGTTGTATGTATAATTATTACATTAATATAATATATAATAAGTAATAAGCTGTAACTAAGTAATAATAAGGTAATATAATGTCGTCGTTACCACAAGTTCGACACAAAGAATCAAGTTTCATGTGTCGCATCAGGTTAAAGATTTATCTGTCTACCACCACACGACAATAGCCCAAACAAAAAGCACGAATATAGTAGTAATGAGCCTCATCTTTTTCTGGTCGACCTGAGAAGTCCATTCAAGTTTTTGAAAGAGAATGTGAATCGTGAAAATTTAGTGTTTATTTTAGAACATACGTCATGATGAAAACTTTTAGTACAGGTTTGCTCCAGCGTATGTGGGCTAGTGATACGCTTGGTTATAAATCCACGTGTTTCATGCGTGTGTGGTTCATGGAGCCCTTGCATGGTGTAGGAGGCACACCTATGTGTCAACACATAAGGATTGCTAGAAATACGTTTCGCTTGTTATGTAATGGGCGTTGAATTTTTCCTGTCAATATCAGAGAAGCCAAAAATGGATATTTGGTGTTAGCAACCATGGTGTCAGGATCAAAACCTCGGTTGAAATGTAGTCATTTTGAATACGTTCAGTGCTAACACGTGATGATGATATCAAATTAATAGCTGGATAAGACCAATGGTTCTAATTTAAAAAGATTGATGGTATTTAGTGAGGATAATTTCTTGCACCATAATAATGTACTATAAATAACTTTGGTACAAGGTGTTCTCAAATATCTAGCTTAATATATGAAGATACCCTGTCGAATTGATGATACCGCGTTCAACCAAAGTAATAATATTCATACTGAAGTTAGATCTTTAAATTGAAATGATGTCTGCTGCAACTTCATACTGGAATGTGAACGTTCACATCAACCCTTTGGTACATGCTTTTAATTATCGTTGCAGTTATGACGTGACATTATTACAAGCCCCACCACTGCATGCACTTGTACACATTACTTTTCAACTGTTACCTTCTCAGGGACATTCAGCAGACTGTACCCTGACCCACCAAAATGTGGTCATAATCCCTTATCAGTTTTCCCCAGGCATAGAGAGAATGCAGTCAAACGTCATTGAGCCACTCATGCAAAAATTAGTCGATTCGCATAGAGGGGAGCAAATTGTATCATCCGATTCAATCCATGATATAACCCAACAGGCCGCTGATTCACCTTTGTGTTGTGCAAACAAGAGTTCACTATCAACAGCAAAGCAACTTTCAATTTGCAAGGAGAGTCACTCATTCGTTATTGTCATTTCACCCATAAAGATCATTAAATCATAACCACGTAAACCCCATCTCGAATATTCAAATCTCCTGAATTCTCACCAGTCTCGTTGACAGGTAATCACAAAAGAAAACAAACGTCCATTTCAGTAATCGAACAGGCAATCTGCTGGGTTTTGACAAATCCTGTCTATTTCTATATTCTGTCAAATAGAGACCTTCATTATTTGTGATTGATTCCCAGACGAATAATCTCACATATCCGATGAAAAACGAGTTGGAGATTTTTATTGTTCGCTAACAAAGTAGGCAGTGCACTTATGCCACTATCTCGAACCAAGGTTGATGTATCATTATTGCTTGTTCGTGTTTCGATGCTCAGACACACCACAGCATGCCAAGGTCTCATCATGTAGGTGTCAGGAATAAAAATAGAATGTCTGCTATGTCAATTGGAATATCAATAAAAATGCGTCATGCGTCTTTTTTGTTTTTCATTATATTCAAAGCTATCAATGTTCACTATGTTCAATTATATCAACCTCTTATCAACAATACATCAAATACAAGAGAAACTACCCGATAGAAAGGCTTTTCAAAGGCACATTATTACATTTTTAATGTATACAATGCCCAAATTGTGTGCAGTAAAATTAAACTAGCGCTCCTATCGACTTCATCAAGAACTAAAACTCCAAGGCAGCGTGGTATGAAGCAGGTTTGAGCTGGAGAACATCACATCATAATAGGATCACACTGAGTGGACAGTATGTACTGTGTCTAAATCATAATATTTCGCTTATTTTAATCGTCCACTGATTATTTAAATACTATGTAGTTCTCAACGTCCAATGCTAGTTTTATTCAGCAGACTGTACCCTGAACTACTACGAGATGGGCATATTGTCTTATCATCATACTTCAGACATCATGAAAATGCAGCAAAAATTTAATAACTCATAGCAAAATTGATCAATTTCCACAAAATGACCTATTTGTCACATCAGATATGACCAGTACCATATAAAAACGATGTACTCAAGCGACTACCGTCATGTTCTGATTTATCCAATCAACAGCCGACTGTCAGCAAGTAGCAGCTATTCATTTGTAGCAACCTCCCCCAAGTCGCACTCCTCAACCCCTTCTTTGTAGAGACCATGAGCATTTTCCCTGAAAGTTTATTTACAGACATCCACTCGAGCTTCTCTATCCTGTCCATATCCAGCTGGCTTTCTCTCTATCTTCTCTTGACACAGAGACCATGTCCCGTGTAACTGATTTTCTATCCGGCGGATGTAATACCCATGTGTTGTGTTTACACAATCCTGGGGGAAAATTATTCGTGGACAGAAGATTATGTGGGATTCATGGGACTGTATTGATTGCTGAACCAATAAAGTGGACAATATCATACATTATAAGAAAGGCCATTCAGAGACAGTTTCGTCAGAAGGATTATTTCATTACATAATGATGTGAACAGAAAACCTGCTTTATTTACTGTCAATGCGGTCTTGATGTAGTAGATTCATACAATAAAAAAAACTGGGGATTATTGGTAGTTTAGTTAGGGAAGTATTTTGTGTTTTAATTGTGTTTAATTCATGTCAGAATTCACATGGTAATGTGTGCCGTGATGGAGGAAAATGCAATATTGGAGTTTGCATTCTGGCCATAGAGCGGTTTATGAGTACTGGGAATGTGGCTATACAGGTCATTTCCTCATGGATTTATACGTCAATATATACAGCAGCGTGATATATTATGCAGTTCTTGTTATATGCATTGTACCACACCACTTATAGACAACTGTTTTACCTGTAATGTTCCTGATGATTGGACACCTGTATACCTAGGTGTGACAGCTACCCGAATATTCCTCCAATGTGTGCCACCAAAACCTTCCAAGTACAAGAACAGTCCACGACATATGAAATAGATCATGCCCCATCAGTATTCTGCCCGGCGTCTGCAGATTTCCTGTGCTTCCTTCCTCTGGCACCTCTGGTGGAATATAAATGGCACCTGTTATTATGATTGTCCGGGTCTCTCACAGACGTGCAGAGATCGCGTCTATTCAACTTGATCATCCTGGCGGAAGTAACCGGCTATTCTTATCTGATTTACGTTCTTGTTTCGTGGTTGTGGCCATGAACTATGATTTGAAATGCACCGCACATTACTCAATCAACCAATCGTTCAAGATATAAAATTCGACAAGCAAATGATAATATTTACTTGATAATTGTCGCGCGTAATTCTGTTTCTTAAATCAACGCACATTCACAATACGACAGGACCTTCTCAAATCGTTAAATTCATTTCCATACACCCAACACTCGTTCATATTAAGACTCGATGTTATTCCAAAATTGCAAACATGAGCCAGTAGCTTCTCAGATATGTTTCAATGCTTACATGTGTGTGACCTCAGTCTCATCAGAAAAGCTCCTGTATAAATTGGACTCCTCTTGATATGAGCCCCTGAGGTCTCTCAATATGTGCGAATCTGCACATATTCAGGACTTTTGATGGCTGTTGAATTTTTCATTGTTGTTCCCTTGAGGCAACAAAGTCGCAAAGTCATGTCCCGAGTCGTTTCATTACGGTTAAAATGTATTTTGTTGTCTCTCTGCAGGGAAGACTTCTTAAACGCTCTCTGAGATACCCATGGGGGAAATACTCTTGAATTGGTGGAAAAACCTGGTTTCGAAGAAAAAATACTTCGAACGTGTGTTCTACCGAGCTCGACGTAAATAATTCAGTTAATTATTATAATCCGACGAATATTTTCGTCGAATGGAGCAAATTTTTCGTCACTATCACTGTTTTACGTGAATATTTGCGTGTCGGCGGGATATGAGAATACATGTAAGTATCAATCTATTACCACCAATACAGCTGAATTTTGATGATTTCAATAACAAACGAAAAATGCAACATTTTGGCAATAGAAACAAAGCCCAACCAAATACTTTATCAAACGACACACTGGCGTCATCAGGGGCGGACAGTGTGGTTATTGTAGTTGTTTTTACTGTACACCTGATGGAATTAGTATACAACTGTCCAACAACCTATGAAAATAATTTAGAAACCCAAAACAAACCCTATGGAATAGATATATGACAAGTACATAAGAACCTAATCACAAGCCAAAAGGCTACTGAGTTGATGGTATCCTCTTATCATATATCACTACGGTGTGCATTCAGTCAGACGGGTATCATTTTTGTCCCTATTGCCGAGCCATCGATCACTTCTCACGCTTATGCTTTCTGTCAGTGCCTAATTTTCCTTGTTTTTTGAGCATTGAAATTAGCCCATTTGTTTCGTTCCATTTTCTGACTGCATCTTTACTTCAAACAATCATGGAGGAAACAGGATTGAACTAGAGGACACTTTTTGAGCTAGAGGAAACAGAATTGAGCTAGAGGACCCTTTTTGAGCTAGAGGAAACAGGATTGAGCTAGAGGAAACTTTTTGAGCTAGAGGAAACAGGATTGAGCTAGAGGACCCTTTTTGAGCTAGAGGAAACAGGATTGAGCTAGAGGACACTTTTTGGAGACACTGGATTGAACTAGATTGTGACCATCCACTGATTATGGAAACATCTTTGCTGTTTCATTGGCATTTGATAAATGTCAATATGAATTCATTTTGACACCGATTCAAGACATGTCAAGTCTAAGACGTTATATGCATCATCATGATCATTGGTCGTCATTTGACTACATACTGTTCGTGTTGCATACCTTGAAAATTCATGTCAAAAATAAACAAGATCAGAAATTTGATGCAGTCTCTCCGGTGACCCTCATGTTATGATTTTGGCATAGTCAGTCATCATAGGAAAAAGGGAGGTTGAGAGGCAGCGTTGTTTGATATAAAATGTCTTGAAACAGAGATCATGTTATGTGTGATTGATTTCAAATTTGGAGGATGCAATACCCATGTGTTGTACACAAACCTGTACACAAACCTGGGAAAAAATTCTTGGACAGGACAACATGTGGGATTTATGGTACTGTGTTGAGTGATGAACCAATAGAGTGGATAATATCACAAGAAGAACAATTTGGAGACAGTTTTGCCAGCAGGATTGTCCAACTACGTAAAGATGTGAACAGAAAATATGTTTATTGTCAATATGGTACTGATGTGGTAGATTCATGCACATATCAAAACTGGCAAATAAGGAAATTCTGGTTGGAGGAATATTTTACGTAAATGGCACACCCTGAAGGCAGTGGCAGTGCTTCAATCGGTTTTAATTCATATTGGTAACATGTGTGGTATTCATTTTGATTGAACACACAGTGGACATCTTGGGGGGGGGGGGGGGGGGGTGTGTATATATAGCAGACCACTAATACGTGTAACTTATACAGTACGAGTAAATTGGAATTTATGTTTATGTCATTGATTGGTTTTATATGATGACCTATATGTTGATTTATGCTATGTCATCGGTTGATTTTATATGTTGATATTATCTAGTTTTGGTTTTGTGCCTTGCATTGTCATGTTAAAATGATTTGAAACCTGCACACCTTCGTACGAAAGTCACACAAATAACCCTTCAATGTATGCCACCAAAATACGAACAAAAACAGTTCAAAACAACGCATAGATCATGCTCTATCAGTATTCCATCCGGTGTAGATTTCCCGTGCTCCCTTCCTCCAACGCCTCTCATGGAATATAAATGGCTCCTATTATTGAGATGGCCGGGTCTCTCACAGACGCGCTTATATCGCCTCGATTCAAATTAAGCATTCTGGCGGAAGTAACCCGTTATACTTATCTTACGTTTTTGTGTTATGGTTTATGCCAATGAACCATGGCCTTTTGTCATTTTATGAGTCATTTTGTTCCCTCATTCATCCTTGTAGGGTTTAGTGTTCCGGACATGGATATGATTCATGGATTACCTTGAGTTGGTGGGTGCCTATGATGATACTGTTCTTTTTTGTGGATTACCTGAGTTGGTGGGTGCCTATGATGATACTGTACTTTTTTGTGGATAGTCAACAGACTGTACCCTTGTCGTATTCCCATATCAGTTTTCCCCAGGCATGGAACGAATGTTGTAAAATGTGAATGATCTAATCAGGTGAGGATTTTCGCTTTGCGTCATTTGTCATCCATGTAGAAACCATGAGATCACACCAACAACTAAATTCTAAATTTCTAAACGATCTGAATTCTCACCAATCTCGTTGACGGGTAATCACAAAAATTAGCCCAAGGGCTAAGACAGGTTACCAGACAAAATATGTTTTATATTCCTGTGACCTTGAAAATAAGGTTACTGGTCAAATGCAACGTCATGAGAATATCCAGCAAACATGTATATCATTTCCGGTATGTCCATTGTTTACTAAGCTGTAAATTCAATAACAAGTAAAACAAAATAGCAATTTTGTTCCATGACCTTGAAATAAGGTCGAAGGTCGAATTAATGGTCATCAAAATATTTGGCATACATCATTCCCTATAGGTGCACAACTGATTCCTAAGCTGTAAAGTCAATTAGGTGAGATATTAGCCGTTTGTCCTGTGACCTTGAAAATGAGGTCAAAGGTCAAATTCAAGGTCATCAGAATATTAGGCGTTTATCATTTCCTATATGCCCACAACTGATTCCTATGCTATAAAGTCGATAATAAGTGAGACATTAGCCATTTTGTGTTCTTGACCTTGACAATGAGGTCAGAGGTCAAATTCAAAGTCACGAGAATATTCAGCATATATCATTCCCTACATGTCCACAAATGATCCCTAAGCTGTAAAATCGATAATAAGCGAGATATTAGCCATTTTGTTCTGTGACCTTGAAAATGAGGTCAAAGGTCAAATTCAAGGTCATGACAATAATCTGCATATATCATTTCCTATATGTTCATAATTGATTCCTAAGCTGTAAAGTCGATAAGAAGCAAGATATTAGCCATTTTGCCATGTGACCTTGAAAATGAGGTCAAAGGTCGAATTCAAGGTCATCAGAATATTCGGCTGATATCATTTCCTATATGTCCACAATTGATTCCTAAGCTGTAAAGTCTGTAAAGCTGTAAAGAGATATTAGCCACTTTGTTCTCTTGACCTTGAAACTGAGGTCAGAGGTCAAATTCAAGGTCACGAGAATATTCAGCATATATCATTTCCTATATGTCCACAGTTGATTTCTAGTCTCTAATCTCAATATTAAATGAGATATAAGGCTTAATGTGTCCCATTATAAAGCATAGAAGAATATAACATGGGAAAGTCCCATTTGGGCCGAGTTTCGAGCGATTCAAGGGCAACGAAATTAATACATGTCACAGGGGTACATATGAGGAGTGTTGTGAATCAATAAGAAAAAAAGTTACTGAACAGATTTTGAGAAAACGACCGTCAAAGTCCAAAATTGGCCATTTTTGAACTGAACTGAACTGAACTGAATTTATTTCCTTTCCCGACAATTTAATGAATACACGTGTAAAAACAATACCGGTGGTCATAATAGTTAACAAGAGAAAAGCAGGACATGACTTAGCAAATGCTGTCTTCCAGCCTGCCCTGTATACTAGAAAATAATAACAATAATACTACAGATAAAAGCGACAAAGGTGATATGATGATATTCATAATATGAGCAGTCGAATTAGTCCCGCCTGCAGAGAGTCATGGCGTGATTGATGCCTAATGTATAAGTATTAGGGATCATTTTGGATCACTGTGTTCATAATATACTAGAATATGTATAATCCTCTATCATTTTGATGTACATGACTTGCAATATTTATTGGAACAAACTATGGAATTATGATAACTTGCAAGAAAAGATTGCTTTACATTTTCTTTAAAAACCGATTTGGATTCCGGGACCAGTGATCTGCCGACCCATTCGTTCCACAGCCGTGGAAAAACGTATATTGGTAATGACCGAGTGAAGGATGAGTTGTAGCATGGAATATGAAACATATTTGATTGTCTCGTCCTCTGCATAGTCTGAACTTCACGGTTATAACTATACATATCTTTGAATGAAATTGGTAGTTTTCCTAAATAAAAATCATGCATAAACAACAGTACATTGTATTTGAAAAGATCGGCGAGTTTCAATATGCATAATGTTTTGAAAAGGGGTTCAGTATGGGCATTGTACGCTGCATTACAAATAATGCGTATGGCACGTTTCTGAAGTAGAATTGTTTTATTCAAGAATGTCGGCTTTGCACAACCCCAAGCTAGAATTCCATAGTTTATATGCGGATGTATTAGAGTATAATATAGGGTTTTCAAACATTCCAGTGGGAGGGTATTCCTGACTTGTTTTAATATATATAATGTTTTAGCTAATTTGACATTGATACTGTTAATGTGACATTTCCATGACAGTGAGTCGTCAACATGGATGCCCAGGAATTTTGTAGAACACTCCCCGCAGTCGCTTCCAATTCTGGATAGTAGTGTACTACCTATACTCAGAGATAATCCTCCAAAATCACATATTCTATTACTAGGTTTGATTACAATGTATTTGGTCTTCGTTGCATTTAAAGCAAGTCTATTTGCACAAAACCATTGATATAGTTTGTTTACTTCAGTATTTGTATTTTGAAATAGGGATTTCAGATTTGTGTCCGACATGTACATGGTTGTATCGTCAGCAAATGACAATATAGAACTGGGGCACGAAAATTTTATATCGTTCACGTAGAGTAAGTACAATAGGGGCCCAAGAATAGATCCTTGGGGGACACCGCAGGATATATTTAAATATGTTGAATTTCGATTGTTAAAGCTTACGTATTGTTTTCTATCAGTCAAATAGTTTCTAAACCAATCATTCACCACTCCTCTGAAGCCCATCATATTGAGTTTATGTAACAAAATTTCATGGTTAATGACGTCGAACGCCTTTGAGAGGTCACAAAATATCGCTATAGTATATTTGGGGTGGATCATATTGCTCACTTCGCCACAATGTTTCAGAAAATGTAAAACCGGGTGGATAGTGGAATGCTTAGGTCGAAACCCATATTGGTGATGATACAATATATCATGTTTTTCAAGAAATATTATTACTTTGTTGAAGATATTTTTTTCTAATAATTTAGAGATCGCAGGAAGGAGACTGATGGGACGATAGTTTTTCATCAAACAAGGATCAGAGGCTTTGAATACAGGTATTACTTTGGCAATTTTCATGTCGTTTGGTACTTTTCCAAGTTTCATGGATAGGTTTATTATGTGAGTCAGTGGTTCATTTATATGGTGTATACAACATTTCAGTAGTTTACTTGATATTTCGTCATGACCACTGCTTGATTTGGTTTTGAGGCCCAAAGCTGTATTTGTTACGGTGTCAACTGAGACAGGGCTGAAGAACATACTATTCGGTAAGTGGGGTGGCAGGTAATGTGTGAAATCGTGTGTGGATGCTGAGACACTTTGACCAGTTATTAGCCCAATTTCCGAAAAATATTTGTTAAATTCATTTGCAATAGTTAACTCATCAGTTACTGCTATATTGTTGATTAGGAAACTGAAAGGGAATTTCGATTTTTTCTTTTCTTTTCCAATGACGTAATTGAGAATATCCCAGGTTTTTTTCATATTTGACTTATTAGCTTCCAGCTCATTTTTGTAGTAGGTTTGTTTCAGTTCACGTTTGACCTTTGAGAATATATTGTTGTAAAGTTTGTACTTGTTGATGTTACATTCACTGGGCAGTTTTAATTTGCGTTTGTATAACTTTATTTTATTTTTCGATGACACAAGAAAACCCCGAGTCACCCATGGCTCACGTCTGACGTATTTAGGATTTGCGGATGTGCATTTGAGGGGAAAATTTTGTTCAAATGCCATGTTTATTTTGTTCATGAACTGATCGTAGGCAGTATTTGGGCATTCACTACAAAATATTGCACTGAAGTCAGTTTCTAGTAAAGTTGCATTAAATCTTTCAATGTTATTTGCTGACGTTGACCGAAATGTTACCGATGGTGATTGAATTTGTTTGCATTGGCGCTTGAAGCTCAGAAATATTCCAAAATGGTCCGCGACGTCAGTGACGATTATTCCAGCGATTGATGGGGTAAGTATATTTGTGTATATATGATCAATCAGTGTGGCAGTAGTTGGTGTGATGCGTGTAGGTTTCGTAATTACCGGGCGAAATCCGGACGATATTAAATCATTAACGTAATTGTTAGTTCTAGCATCAGTTTGATATTTTATTAGGTCGATGTTCATATCCCCCATGATTACCGTTTGGCTGTTTGCGTTATTTATTTCATCAAGCAGGGTAATTAGCGTTGTTGAAAATATATCCACATCGGCGTGTGGGTACGAATTGGGTCGATAGATCACTCCCACCTTCGCGTGTTTGTTTTTACCAGTTATCGTTTCAATAAATAAGGACTCGAATACGTTTGGAATAAATACACTGAGATTGTCACATATACTATATTGGACATTGTCTTTAATAAAGAGTGCTACACCCCCTCTAGTGTCAGTTGTTCTGCATCTGTAAACCATATCATGATAACCCGGCAAATTGAGTCTTTGATCTCTGTCACATCGATAAACTTCACTTATTCCGATAACATCAAAACTAAAATTTGCCGAACTCATATCACATATTAATTGCTTAAAGTTTTCCCAATTCTTCGATAGACCCCGACAATTGAGATGAAAATATGACACACCGCCTTCCGGATGAATTGTGGACACAAGATCACCGGGTTCATAATAAGTACATTTTTCATCTCCGGTATATAAATCAAAGTCAGTATCATCGAGTAGAAGGTTGGCAAAATCCAAATTTTCTTCATTAGTGATCTGATCCGAGTCTAAATTGTTAGTACTCATATTGTTGTGTAGTGTATTTGTTATTTGTATTGTGGGCCAGACAACTACTGCATGGAGAGACAGAACATCGACATCTCATGAGCATTAAATTTAGTAAACAAGACAAATACATGAATACTGTGTGTCAACTGACATTCCACAGCTCGATTTCGGCAGACGTTTTACCTAATTCGTCTAAATAATGCTTATTTACATTATAAATCTGCATAACAAAAACAATGCATATTGAGGAACATTAATTCACATGACGTATATATCTTTGTATTAGACACACAGATACATATGCACATACGTATATGCATTTACATGCATTATACATGTATGCCAATATGTTCACATGATTATGTGGGTGTCTTACTCCGGTAGTATGAACTTAGTCTATCACGTGTCAATGAAGTACCGATATTTACATAGAGTATATTCAAGTGTTCACAATATACCTCAAGTTATTTATGTGCAATTGATGAATGATACTGTCAATAACAATATTTCATGCATTTTTAATATAGTCATATATTCGTTTAGTTCTCTAAGTCAAACCAGTAAACGTAGTTGCGACCAGCTAATGAACACGTGCTTATGTGGTACTAGTATAGTATTAAGAATATGTTATACTTTTAGTAAATACCGTTGATATTCATACCAGAATGAATATCCAACTCGTTTAAAGATACCATTATTATTCAGTATGTACATTATTAGTTAAGTTGATGTTTACAATTACATAATATAAAGTTTCATACATGTCAAGCATTTTCATGTCAATATGACCTCAAATCTAGACAAAAGGATTGTATGCACGCCATAATATTACACGTGCAATTAACTTCATGAAGTAACATTGACAAATATTTGTACAAGTTCACAGAAAAAGTTTTGACATATTGTACATGTATGGCACACTGCTTCAGTCGCTGTATATAGTTTTATGAACAAATGTTCAAGCATGTCAACATGGCATATTTTGTTTTTTACATTTATTATACGAAACATGCAAATGTAACAACGTTCCAAAATGAAGAAGAATATATTCATTTATGAAGGATGTCCTCGAGTGACATGACATGATCATTACTGTTGTGACGCAAATAGTTTGTTACGGACTTCTGTGAGGATTTCGCCCTGGATATTTTCCCCGTTCCACTTCGAGGGGTCCAGTGCGTCCGGGTGGCGTAATGACATTCCTATGCCAAACAGTGTGTCGGACGGGCTAGCCTCTCCCAGCATGGCATCTTTGGTGGCTAGAAGTTCTTGTTTTAGTTCATCGTTCTGGGTGAATTTCGCGGTGAGGGCAGTTCTCAGTATGTCACGTACGGCACCCCTCCACTTATCATCGTTATAGTTCTTCAGATGTTTGGTTTTTTGTTTCATGAGTAGTGGATCAGACATTGTGAGGACCTGATCTGCCGTTTCCTTGGCTTCGAACATCATAGCTTTTTGGTATGAGATGAACTGTTCTGTGGTCCAGTAGGTTTGATCATCTACGACGAACTGGCATGGATGAAAGTTTGAGAATGGACTGTCCTTTGTGAAGAACACCGTAGCTTTGTCTGTCTTTTTCGTGTGTTGTGGATTCTCTACCCTACGTTTGATGTATTCGGGTATGGATGCCGTCATCTCGTATGTGAATGTTTGATTGTTGACAACTAGCTTGTCCACCACTAGGTAGGCCGATACTGGTTGGTTTGGGCTGAAGGGATCACCCTGATACGCTGCATTCAGGTAGGGAGTAAGCAGTCGTCATCGCCTCTCTATCTCCGGTGGGAAATCTTCCTTAAGCCTCACACCAGTTCCTTTCAGCTGCCTGCGGTTTTTCCAGACTGATTGCCGATCTTCATAGTGAAGAAATTTCACCACAACTGGTCTTGGACTCTTACGATTTGAGGATACTGGTCCATAACGATGGCAAGCTATCAGTTGCATCTGGACTTCAACTTCCATCGTGTGAAACATTTGTCGTACTTTCTGTTGAATATTTTCAGGTTGAGATTCTGGTATACCATCCCACTTGAGATTGTTTCGCCTGCTATATGCTTCCATGTGTAGGAGTTTTTCTTCAAAGGTTTTAATCTGGTCAGATACTTTTGGTGCTTCTGAGTTGACAACTTGAGACCTCAACTCCGTGATATCGTTCTTGCAGTCATTAGCAATAGATTCAGCACGTGCTGCTTTTACTTTTGCCTCCTTAGCATCGTTCACAGCTTGTTGTACCTTCGAAGTCATATCGTCAATACTGTCTTTAATGGGCTGCAATTCTTGTTTCATGACGTCCCGGATAGACTTCACCAAGTCTTCTTGAGATTTTGCAAACCTAGTTGCCATGTTGGTCTTTTTGTGTTACACTGTTACAGTTAAATGTGATTTATGCACTGTTTCTGTTAAACTCAATTTGGCACGTTACAGATTTTCCCCAGTGTCAGTAACATTTGCCTTGGCCCGGGATTTTGACTGTGCCGATTAACAATGGGCAGTCACTTGGATGATTGTCTACATGCAATATGGTATGAGGTTCACTGGAGCGTGACGAAAATAAATGGGCATCCCTCTGAGTAGAATGTCTGACTGGAGCCACTCAAGCATAACACACAACCAGGGAGGGCGATGTTAGGGGAAAGTCACAGCAAACAGTCATTATCCTCACAATTCTGTTGTTAATCAATCAAATATTACCCGTAACACATTGTTGTTATATTACCAACTTCATATAATATGACTTTTAGACGACAATAGTCCGTTTCATATTGGTTTTCCTGCCGATAACCAGTGGAAATCACAGTATCCTGTCACTGTGTGTCGGCCATTGAACTTCAGTACCTTTTTCGACGAAAACGGCCGCTCTGACCTTGAAACCAAGGTCAGAGGTCAAATTCAAGGTCACGAGAATATTCAGCATATATCATTTCCTATATGTCCACAATTGATTCCTAGTCTCTAATCCCAATATTAAATGAGATATAAGGCTTAATGTGTCCCATTATTAAGCATAGGAGAATTTAACATGGGAAAGTCCCATTTGGGCCGGGTTTGGGCCCAAAATGGCCCACTTCGAGCGATTCAAGGACAACGAAATTTATACATGTCACAGGGGTACATATGAGGAGTGTTATGCATCAATGAGAAAAAAAAGTTACTGAACAGATTTTGAGAAAACGACCATCAAAGTCCAAAATTGGCCATTTTTCGACGAAAACGGCCGCCATTTTGAAAAAAATGCGAAAATAAAAAAACTCAAAAATACCTCCCTCTCGAAATATTTTTAGGCATTTTTGTGCAAAATTTCAGAAAAACTCGATCATAAACTTTAAAGATGAAATTGTTTACGGACGGACGGACGGACGACGGACGCAACGCCATGGCAATAGGTTGTCGGACCATAGGTCGTGCAATCATGCATTCATTTCATTTCGGTTGTGATATGTTATCATGCTACCGTGCCACCTAACTTGGATTTTTGGTTTGGTACTACAGGTCTTTGTGTCAATATGAATTCATCTTGATATATACCGAATCAAGACATATCAAGTCTAAGACGTTATATTCCTCATTGGTCGTCATGTTACTACATACTGTTCATATTCCATAACTGTATGTAAAGTTATTTATGTAAAAAAAAATCGAAAACTGTGGAAACCATTCTTACAAATCGTATATGGATATGACATACTTAATACTGGGTATTGATTCTACGTCTATGGATACCTCTAACTTACGATGATTTCACAGGCAGTGGAGCAAAAAACCTCCATGCAAATAAAATGCAGTCTTTTCAGTGACCAACATGCCATGATTATGGATCATAGCCAGTCATCATAGGAAAAAGGGAAGTTGAGAGGCAGTGTTGCTTGAAGCAGAACTAAGTAGAAGGACTAGAAATAATGCTGAATGGAGTCGGATTATGAGTGGACAGTCTTCACTGTATCTATAGACGTGATGTATACTTCTATAGACGCATAGCTCGTAGCCACCAAGATGTTTAAAGTACATTTTTGTTACGTAGCCAGACATTTGGTAATGTGTTTTAGATGGAAATTATCCCCTTATCATTACTCCTCAGGGATATGGAGAATGTAGTATGATGTGGATGATCACTCATGCAAATATAGTCAATTTGCACAAAGAGGGAAACAGTTGTATCAGATTCAGCCCATGATATATTATCGTGTTGTGTAACCAAACATTCACTTTTCACTCATAGATACCATCTCACAACAGCGAAAACTACACCAAGGAATATCCCAATCACCTTGATTCTCGCTAATCTCGTTCACGGGTAATCACAAAAGAATACAGACGTCCATCTCAGCAATCAAGCAAGCAGTCTGTTGGGTTTTGACAAAATCCTGTCCATCTCCATATCCAGTCAAATAGAGACTTTGTTATGTGTAATTGATTCCCAGACAAATAATAAAACACATTATCGGATGTAACTATATTCATCAGAAATAAAACACATTATCGGATATAACTATATTCATCAGAAATGCGAATACACGAGACACATCATGGTCTTATCGTGCAGAAGTCATGAATTTCTGCCAAATGTTGTTTGGGTAGAACTTCAATGCAAAACATATGACAATTTGGTATATGTATGTTTTACTGTATGTTATATTTTACTAATATACGGCAATATATGTATACAACCACACCAGAACGCCAGTGTATGAATTGCATTCCTCCGCATTCCCCCTCAGTTTTGAATTAGTCCATCACATTCTGAAAACTCAGAAATATTGAGACCTCTAGAAAAGAGATATTTCATTGTTCTACCCCTTTGGCCAATATAATCACAAACAAACCAGAGACAGGTTAATGCAACGTGAAATGTATTTTTATAGACATATTTCAATACCTCGGACGATTTGCCAGTTTTATCGCTATTTATGCAATGTGCACCAAATGAAAATTTTAATGATTTCATATCAGGAATGCTTTTTCCCGATTTTGTCTGTTTTCTTTCCATCCAATAAATGTGGTTAGAAAGGCATACCAATCTGCATATCATTTACCAGTAGTTACTGACAAGTACTAACACACACACAAGGCACGAACACATCTCTACATTCCATTTTCATGGCATGTAAAACTGATCCAGTTTTTCCATCAGTTTCAACAAGAACTGACGCTCATAGGTGGCGTGGTGTGAAATAGCAATGAACTAGACGACACGTTTTTAGCTAGAGGAAACAGGATTGAGCAGATTGTGACCATCCACTGATTATCGAGACATGTTGTGGCCATTATGGAAACATTTTTCTGAACCAAAAATGCTACAAGATGGGTTTATCACTGTTCTTCAGACATGAAGGCAATGTAGTAAAATTGAATAATCCGTGCCAGAATTGATCAATTGCCTCAACGAGGACCTATTTTCAACACGGATATGACCAACACAATATAAAAAAGATGCATCTAAGCTACTGCCGTTATGTTCCTTTTTGTACAATCAACTGTTGAGCATCTACGAGGAGCAGCTCTTCATTTGTAGCAACATCCACTCAGTCGCTTTCATCATTTCGTTCTATGTACATACCGTGGGAGTGTATTCAAAGATATCCCTTCAAGCTGCTTTATCCTGTCCGTGTCCAGACGATTTTCTCTCTACCGTCTCTTGAAACAGAGACAATGTTATATGTAATTGATTTATTTACACAATCCTGTGAAAATGACTCTTGGACGGGAGAAGATGTGGCATTTATGGGACTATGTGGATTCCATAATCGGTAAAGTGGATAATCACAAGCAGAACACTTTGGAGACAGTTTTGCCAGGATGATTATCCTAGTACATAATGATGTGAATAGACAATCTGCTATATTTGATGTCAGTACGGTCTTGTTGTAGTAGATTCATGCACGTAAATATAACTGGGAAATAGTGGAATTCTGGTCGGAGAAGAATTTTGTGTAAATGACACATCCTGAAGATATTGGCTGATGTTTCTTTGGATGCAGTATTGAAATTTTCATTTTGACAAAAGTGAGATTGTGGCTATCTAGGTCATTTCACGCTGGTTTGATATATTATTATCTGCAGTTTTCGTTGTGTTCCTGGTACCACAGCTTTTATAGAGAAATAGATCACCTGTAATGATCCAGATCCATATGAGAATCACACGAACATTTATTCAGTGTGTGCCACCAAAACCTCACAAGTGCAAGAACAGTCCAAGACATATGACATAGATCACATCCCATCAATATTCAGCCTGGCGTCTGCAGATTTCTATGCTTCATTCCTCCACCGCCTCTGGTGGAATATAAATGGCTTCTGATTTTATGATTGCCCGGGTCTTTCACAGACGTGCTGAGATCGCCTTGATTCAACTTGAGCATCGTGGCGGAAGTAACCTGCTATTCTTATCAGATTTACGTTCTTATCTGATGGTTTCGCCAGAAAAGTATGTTGATATGCACAGAACACTATTCCAACAACCATATCATTCCAGGATGGATACAAACTCGATAGATAACAATATATAACAAAGTAATAAAGGCACATACATGGCATGGCATTCGCAATTAGATAAATCTATTTCCATGGGACCAGGGGCCAGTGGCTTCTCGTATGTATGTTAGAATGATCGTCTCGTCACAAAAGTTTGTGCATCAATTGGATTCCTACTAATATGAACCCTTCAGAGTCTTTTCCCTGACGCGAATCTGCAAATATTTAGAACTTTTGACAACTGATGAATTTGTTATTGACGTACCCTTCAGGCACTGAAGTCGTAGACATGTCGTGACTCGTTTCATTAAAGTGTGGAATGTATTTTGTTAATGTTGTCTACATAACATATATATTTGTTTGAATAATGGGAAAAAGTTATTATTTTTTATTCTATTGCATTGTTCATATTCACGGCAATATGTTGGCTCGGTTCAACGTACTGTATGCATGTGGCCTTGAGTTGGTTTCACATAATGAAATGTGCATCTTAAACTTTATCAGCAACATTAAGCAGACTGTACCTTAAACTGATGTAGCCTATTTTTTAAATTGTGGTAAATTTCCTTATCAGTATTCCCCAGGCACCACCATTATGTAGCGACATTTGTTTTATTTGATTTATCCATGGAGAAATTAGTAAATGTGAACAAAACATTTTTCTGCATCAAATATAGCGAATAAAACACAGCCAACCGACCAATGCTTGTGCTTTCTTGTATACATTTGCTTCCTTGTGTCACGTGAACCCAACACTGTTAACAACATCCCGATATTTACCTCATCTGAATTCTCACTAATTGTGGTGACGGCAATCGTAGAATCAATCTGGTTGGCGTTGTCAATATTGTCTCTCGCCACTTCCCATGTCATGGCTTATTCATGAGAAGCAAGTATTTACAGACACCAATTGAAGCTGGTCCATCCTGTCCATTCCCAGCTTACTCTCTCTTAGATGCATTCATTTGGTTTCCAGACCAGCGGACGTAAAATACCCAGTTTTTATCTTCACACAAACCTGCGAAAATGGCTTATGCACAGGATAATATGTGAGAATGATGGGACAGCATTGATTGCATAACCAACAACACGAATAGTCTCATGCTCCAGAGGAAGATGGAGAATGTTTCAACAGTAGGATTGCCTCATGACATAATGATGTGAACAGAAAACCTCGTAAAGTTACATGTCAATACAATTCTAACGCCGTGCATATATTGCCAGTTCAAAACTGGATATGTTGACGATGACGTAAAGTTGAGATTGTGGCTACTTATAGCTGCGTTTAAGAAATTCTATGGACGTCATCATGATCTGGTTGATGAATACAGCAAATCTATGTCTGCCATGCAACTAGATCTATTTTCATGTTAATTTCGGGGAATTCATGACGGGTGCCACTAGTGGGGCAGGAAATGCTCACTCTTTCCGGAACACCCGATTTCACCTCCTAATGGCATTTTTGGGGGTTCATGAGTTTCCCTGTCATTTTTGTTTTCTCTCACTTCGTATGCCTGATATGACTTTCTGTCCCCGGACTATGAGATTGGATAACGGACCCTGTTTTGTTTGCTCGGAATACTTAATACTGGGTATTGATTCCACGTCTATTGCATGGTAATGGGATCAAATCAGATCAGAAAATGCAAATCAGGGATGAACATGAAACCGCTACAATAATTACTCCAAGCGATAAACAGTATGTAATTCAATATATAAATGCAGTGTCAGACAAAGTCGAATATTGTTCAAGAATCTACATGAACCATAATAACTGGTCAGAAAGAAATCAGGTGTTCCAGAAAGAGTGAGCATGTGACATTGTGAAAACTTGATATGTTAACAAACCTTGCATATTGGCCACATATTTGGTGTGCGGGTAATGCGCTTGAATTTTTTTGAGAATTCTGCATAAACTCCGCATCGACAAGTCCATACTCACCCTGTTTTACAAATCGATTGTGGAATCGGTGATAACATTTAGTATTGTATGCTGGTTCAATAATGCAACCAAAAAAGACTTCGGCTAGAGCTAGAGCGTATTGTCAGGGTGGCTTCCAAGTTCGGTATATCTACAACTGGCTTGCATGCACTATACGCAGTTAAACTGTCGGCTTTTACAGACAAGCTGATGCACGATGGTAGTCACCCTCTCTCTATATGTTACTCATTTCTCCCATCAGGCCGGCGCCTACGGCTGCCGCGCATTAAAACAAACCGTTTTCATAACTCTGTCATCCCATCTTGCTGTTCAACGGAGTACTCAAGTTTTGAGTGTGTCAGTGTATCACATGGTAATATCTCTCCACCACGTGCTTTGTACCACTCTTTGGTTATTGTGTGATTATTATGTTTGTATATATATCAATTACGTTTCTGTCCTGTAACAAGTTTCATCAGCCGATGACCAAATAAAGTTATATCTATCTATCTCCCCATCTATCTATCTGCGTGTGACCATATGCACTATTATTATGAGAAGCATATATTTAGCGACTATATTGTCATTTTGGTAAACATCGTCCTCATACCTGCAACTAGCTCTTGAATTGCTGATATCTGCAACAAGATTTGGATTAGTTTATAATCATACGACATGCGGTATGTTGTTTTTGTGTGAAAATGAAGGCTAATCGCTGTATTAACTCAACTTAGAGGCCACTCCATTAATGAAGTACATGTTCATACTCTAATGGCACCACGAAGGAACACCAGAGACAGAACTATATTGCCGCCAGCAATACGCCACTGAAATGTTCATCTGAAATGGGAAGTCATGATTGTCCTCATGAATTGAATCTGAACTGGCAGAATTCCAATTTCCATATCCCCATGAGCGAATCTTGTTTTTGAAGCACATAGAAATCCCTCACTCCAAATTGTCTCCACTCGCTCTTACCGTGAAGAACATTTTTAAAATGTGTAATGTTTACTTGACAAAGGAACATAGGTATTAAAGTAGAGGTCGAGTTTTAGATTTTTTCTGAATTGTTAACATTCAAGGCTTCGTTAGGGTTGTGACTGACACAAGCCTGCTTTCTGAAAGATCTCATTACCCGTCACATTGCTATGTATCATCACATTGAATTCCTGATTCATCATTCCGACACATACAATTTACAAATATAAGTAACAACAATTTCTGAATGACCATGGTATAATTTTTTTCCAGCCAGTTTCAGTACCGGAGTTCGATTTTTGCTCAGATGGTGAACATCATATAGGTTGCTTCTGTTAATGGAATGAAACGAGGATATCAGCTCACTATATGTACTAATTAGACTAATTAGACCGAACACAAATGACTAACATCTGATGATATCCACAGAAATATTATGATGAACTAATTGATATGTTTGAAGTAAAATATTAGGAATGATTCAAATGCAATGCATTAATTTGGATTGGTAATCAGTACCTTGCGGTTTTCAGCTGATTTTGTCTAAGCCAGCTAAGTGAAGGTTTAACTCAAATGTAATGGGATTGACCTATTTCCACCAATAGTAATAAATGGTATATGCTGTTACTATCTGACAGCATGGAAACCGGATTACTAAATGTCAATACCTGGTAATTAAATTCGAAACCCAAGTAATGCCAGCTCAATAGCTTATACTTAATTTGTGAGTCATAGTGATGCCTTTAATTGGCTGATAATTGTAAAGTGCAAACCTACACGATAAAGCCATATGGAAGCATAGGTTCACGCCAAAATGATGCAGCTGATACCGAAGTGTGACAGATCATGCAAAGGTGGCAATCGATTCAATTAATGAATTGAACTGTTCGTAGTGCATCTAGTATTATGTCCTATTATCATTGTCGTATTCCGTCACTCAGAGAATGCCTTGTAAGGGTCCGATTTTGAGTACATGGGCATGGGTTATGGATTTGGATTGGTGACATTGTTCTTTAAACTTTCTGGAGATATTGAGCAGATTGTGCCCTGATTTGCTGAGATGTGGTCATACTCCCTTATCAGTTTTCCCCAGGCATGGCGAGAATGTCGTAAATGTGATTGAGCTGTCCATGTGAGGATTAGTCAATTTGCACAAAATGGACCAAATCGTATCATCAGCCATGAAGTAACTTAACAAACAATTATTTTCCTTTGTGTTGTGCAATCAAAAGTTGATTATCATCAAGACAACCAATTTCCGTTTGCAGTGACCGTCGTTTTAATCAGCAACAATTGCTGTTAATGTAACGCTCATGTGGCGTGACATTATAAGCTAATTCCTGAATATCTAAAACATCTAAATTTTCGACAAATCTGATTGACATGTTATCACAAAAGACAAACGTTCATCTCAGCAATCGAGGAGGTCATCTGCAGGGATCTGTAAACGTTTTCCTCCTCCTTTCACACGGCATCGATTGACATGTCGGTGAAGAACACACATTTTCTCCCGGGAGAGTATTTATACACATCATTTCAGGATGCTCTGTCTTGTCTATTTCTTTGGGGAAGATGCAGTATTGGAGTTTTGCAAGCTGGGGAGAGAGCACTAATATCATTACTAAGGATAGTGACAGTCGCACTACGAGAATAGTGGAATTGTTACTTTCTAAGTAATTTCTGGCTACTTTTAGAGAAGTAATGTTATTTGTCGCCTACATCATGAGGTGGCAAATTCAAATGCGATTAAAAATGGCATTTGTTTTGAAAATTCGTTCAACAACATCGAAGCAATCCCTCAAATAACATTCCTTTTAGTTTGCAAAAGGTTTTATATTTGAACAATTACGTATGTCCAGTTCCATCCACATTCTCACACAGGCTCGTGTATAAATTGGATTTCTCATGTTATGAGCCCCTTGGGCCCAAGTAGGTCTGTCACGTTCGGTGAACCTGGAGATACTCAGGGCTTCTAATGGCAGATGAATATTTCATTCACATACCTCTTGAAGTAACCAAGTCGCAGTCATGTCCAGAATCTTGTCGTTGCAGTGTGAAAGGTATTTCCTTTTCATATTATCCATGAGATATATTCGTTATATACATGTATATGTTTTATTCAACAGGTCCTACTGCTGGTTTATTCGATAGTTTCATTGGTATTCTACGGAAGCCCGTAGAGGCCAGATAATGAAAGGTGTGAAAATATATTTATCTGGCGGCCGCCACTTAATTTTCTGTAGGCTGTGGCTTGAAATATGATGAGATTCTTGTAAAGCAATATACATATAGCTAATTAGGCCCTAGTATCCAAATAAAAGTCGTGACATACTGTATTAATGACAATACTGTTTTTAATGAGACAATGTTATATGGGGTATTGAGTGTGTGTGTGGGGGGGGGGGGGGGGGGAGGAGGGTTGTTGATCGATAAAGAGGTTAAAGGGATATGTGAACAAATGAAAACAGTGCATATTCGATGGTGGTGACAAATATTCGTCAAATTATCTGATTAATATTGTGTGTTCCTTTTTTTCTTTGTTTTTTTCCACTATGGATTATGTATTGAAAGTTGCCCTATGGTCCATAATACCAATCAATGACATGAAGATATGTACATTTCATCCCTCAAACAAATATTCGTTAAATTTATTGATGCATTCTTGGACCATATATGTTACAATATAAATCGGCATTGACCGATCAGAGTCACTTTGCATGTGACTAACGCGCACCACTCCTATGGGATGCTGGTTTTCGAAGGGGGGGGGGGGGGGGGAAGATTTTTTTTTATATCCCGGGTTAGTAACTTGATAATATCGACTTAGTATATCGATAATGTATCGCAAATAAAATGTAAATTTTATTTTAGTTTAAAATGAATTTCTATGGATAGACCAAAATGCTGTGTTAAAGCACTAAATAAGTGGCGGCCGCCAAATAATTAAGTGGCGGTCGCCACTTGAATATATTTTCACACTGGCACTAACGGTCTTCCGTAGTATTCAATATATCATGAAAATATATTTAAATTTATAAATTATATAAAAAAAAATTTGTATGTGCCTCTGTGGTTTTCATTTCACTCCTACCCTTTTTGTGTGTCTCGTCACAGGATAACATGAAAAACATACCCTCTTCTAAAAGGGTACCGACATCATAAATATTCAATTTCCACCTAGTATTGTGATATACAAAGCACCCACGAATATTTGTACAGTAAGTCAAGCACAGAAACCATGCGCAATACACTCAATCCAGCCCTTCCTGCGAATTTCATGCTATAGTTATGACATACTCGATCACTATAACAAGAACGGATGCTCTTGGACAGCGTTGCTTAAAGCAGAACTAAGGCAGAGGACACAACGCGAGGCCGTTTGATAGAGGTATGGAAACATATCATGGCCAACAACAAGCAGCATGATATTATCCAGAATAAATACAAAGCCA
The DNA here is from genome assembly GCA_949152475.1 of Terebella lapidaria. Lineage (NCBI taxonomy): Eukaryota > Metazoa > Annelida > Polychaeta > Terebellida > Terebellidae > Terebella > Terebella lapidaria. Next base: position 37,137,455 of record OX424560.1, read on the forward strand.
TAATGCTATATTATATTGACAATGTTTGAACTATACCGACATATTAGCAAACAAACAGCAACGATATGAAAGAGAAACTTTACCGTTTTAATTCCCGAGTGAACACCCTACAGCTAGCCGCCGAACGTTATCTGATCCAATTATATTGTGTTGAAGTCAGGACATGTTTATGTTAACGTTCTATTGCACCAGATATGCCGATATACGGGAACAAAATATATTTTTCCTCATCATATTGTTGGACTTGTGCATCGACTACATATGGATTCCATGCCCCGAATACCCTAGATATATGTATTGCTCTGAGTCTTAATTTTATAGCCCATTATTGAGAAAAGTGTCATGTAATGTTGACACTTTGATCATTCCACGAACATCGTTCAATATTCAATGTATTTCTGTTCCTAATTTTAGTCATGAGGCAATATTGCGAAATGTCATATGTAATATCGAATGAACATATTGGACACTATGTGAAAACAGGGCATGGGTAGGTGTAATACACGAATGATAATTGTTTTGTTGTTGAAATGATGTTCTGCCACCGTGGTCAACGTTCTGTGGATCGAATTAAATTCAGGATTTAATATCTGTGAGTGCTGTTCAGTCTCGTTCATCCTATATAATGTACCAAACAATGAACCTAAAAGCTCGAGGATCTCAACCTCATAAATGTTGCTTCCATATGGCGAGAGAAATAGAAATCCATGATTAAATTTCAAGCATCAACAGAACGTTAACCCGAGCCTCAGAACGTTATCATGTCACGGATAAATTGACAACACAAAATAGCGGACAGATACAACAATATATTGAATATAAACCACAAACTGAACAACCTTTATACATATATGCTAATTTTCTCTAAAAAAAATGCTAATTTTTCATGCTCCAAATTGAGGGAAGTTTACATCCATCCCGGACTTTAGTGTTACATCGTCACAGTGCAAGACACTTTTCATCCAAACTCTTATTCCCAGTGTAGCAATCTCAATGAACAACTTTTCATAATATCCCCGGACATGGAATCGAATAGATAATAAAAGTGTACTTACTTGGAAATTGTTATTATTCACCTGTTTACATCATGTGTCGGACTTTTGAAGACAACAGAACGTTAACATAAACATGACCTGACCCCAACACAATAGAACTGGGTCAGATAACGTCCGGTGGCTAGCTGTAGGGTGTGAAGTACACTCTAGAAAAATGTTTTGGAATATATCGAATCATCTCGATATTACATTGGTATTAGCTGGTTCTATATTAATTCCTCTAACATATGAGGATATTCTGATGGATAACGTTTTCAACATGCATTTCGGAATGAAGCCAAGTTCGAAGATACCAAAACTGAGTAGCCTTTTGGCGTTTGATCAGGTATTTATGTATTTGTCATACATGTGTTGTATATAGTTTGTTTCGGATTTCTAAATTGTTTCAGTAGTTCATTGGGAAGATGCTAATTACTTCAACTGTCTGCCTCTAATGGCGCCAGTGTATTTTTGGTTATAGATATTTAGTCGAGCTTTGTTTTTATTCCCAATATTTTGTATATCAGGTTTGCTTTTGGCACTTGAGATCATGGGAATTCAACCCCATCAACTACATTCTGAATATTCCCGTCAATTTACACCAATCTCTGCGAGAGGTAATCACCAAGGAATACATACAGCAGCCGTCCATGTCAGCAACCGAGCGAGTGAGCAATCTGATAGGTTCTTATATCGATTTGAGCAAACATTTTCTCTCGTGGTCACTTCGTAACATGGAGATCCTGTTGTGTGTAATTGGTTCCCAGTCTGACGCAAGTAAGATGTATCGATTATATTTACACAATCCTGGGAAACGGCTCATGCAGAGGATGAAATGTAGCATTCATTAGGTTGTGTTGAGTGCCAAACAAGAAGAGGGAACAGAGAAATCTCATAATTGTATACGGCATAAAGGTTTTTTTTTTCAGTACTCATGTCCATGAGTTCGAAACTGGACATGTTGAAAAATGTTGTTTTGGGGTTTGCAGGTTGGTCGGAGGTAATATTCTACAGCTAACGACGAGCCTAGAGTAATGGGACTATTGCTATCATAGCCTGATCACCTAGGGTTTATGTATGGTAATATATAGAGCAGCGTTCTTACATGTGTGTAATATATTTTGTATCATACACTAGACAACTAAGACTGTATGAATAGCGTGTGTGATCGCGTGTGTTACCACCCATATAGAGTTTGCAGCATTGACAAGAGGCATTGCTCTGGTGTCCCACGTGTTTACCATGAGTTTATATAGTGAAAAAGACATATATTTCATGGTAAAAAGTTGTAACACACACATGAAATTCTAGGGTAAATATCTTTCGATGCCACTATACCAATATCATGAACTTAATATAGTCACTCTCACGAATATTTTCAGAGATATTGGACTACTTACAGAATGGGACAAGCACCGAACGTACATCGATATAATTCGTAAGTCACAAAAAGAATAGGTGTGTGTTTGAGAAAATAATGGAATTTGTCTGAACTCTCTCCAATTTCGATACAAGTCACATAATATTTAATTAGCTTGTTCATATAGGATTCTCCTTTCACGAGGCACACACTGTGATCAGGTGTGCCAGAAATATTGATTTGTTGTTATCGATCACGTGATGGAAAGTAAGGTGTCATTCATGTCTTGTATCATCCGATTTTTTCACTCAATCGAATATGAGTTTCTGGAAATATCCCATATTCAGGACATGTGTATGGTTTATTCATATCCAATGGCCTTGAATGGTTTTATATGATGATACTGTTCTTTAGGCTTTCTTGGGGGTATTCAACGACTGTACCCTGATCTGCTTAGATGTGGTCATATTCCCTTATCAGTTGTCCCCAGGCATGGAAAGAATGTCGTAAATGTGATTGAGCTGTTCACATGAGGAATCGTCAATTTGCACAAAAGGACCAAATTGTGTCATCAAATTGAACTCATGAAATAACTTAACAGACAATTGATTTTCCTTTGTGTTGTGCAATCAAAAGTTGATTATCATCAAGACAGCAACTTTCTGTTTGCAGTGACAGCAGTGACAGTCTGACAGTCAGCAACAATTGCTGTTAGTGCAGAGGTCATGTGGCGTATCATTGTTAGCTACTTCTGAATGTCTGAGACATCTAAATTCTCAACAAATCTGGTTGTCATTTTATCACAAAAGACAGACGTTCATCTCAGCAATCGAGCAAGTAATCTGCTGATTTTTGTAAACGTTTTCCTCATCATTTCCCACGGTATCGTTAGACAGAATATTATCTCTGTGTAGAGCTAACATTTTCTCCCGAGAGTGAATTTACAGACATCCTTTCAGGCTGCTCTGTCGTGTCCATTTCCAGTTGGTTTCCTCTCTACCGGCTTCCGAAACCGGCGGCTGTAATACCCATCTGTTATATTTACACAGTCTTGGAAAGTGACCAGTGGACAGGATAATATTTTGATTTATGGGACAGCGTTGAGTTCTGATTTGATAGAGTGGACAATACCATACATCACAGAATGGGCCATTTAGAGACAGTTTTACCGAACGATTATCCAATCACATAATGATGTGCACAAAACCTGGTAAATTTACATGTCAATACAGTTCTGATGTAGGAGTTATCTTCACGTAATCACAACGTGAATATATATGAGAATTAGCTCGTTGGTTGAGAGAGTGATTTGTGTAATATTAACACAAGTAGACGTAAATGTCACACTCTGAAATCCGTGACTTTGCTTCAATCGTATTCAATTCATTTTGAAATCTACATGGTAGTACCGGTATGTGTGGTAATTATTTCAACTGAATGAACAGTTGACATCTTTGGGTGAAGATGTTGTTAGTGAGAGAGCACTAATATTATGACTAATGCATGTGATTGGCACAATACGAGAATAGTAGGTTTTTTATATCTAATTTTTGGTTACTTTGATACAAAATAACCATGTTATTTGTCGCCGCCATCATGAGGTGGCATATTCAAATGCGAATAAAAACATAATTTGTTTTAAAAATTGGTTCAAATATCAAAGCAATTCTTCAAATAATATTCCTGTGAGTTCGCATAAGGTTTTACATTTGAACAATTAGGTATATGCAGCTTCATCCTCGTCTTACACAGTCTCGTGTATGTATTGAATTTCTCGAGCCCCTTGGGCCCCAGTAGGTATGTCACGTTCAGTGAATCTGGAGATACTCAGAACTTTTGATGGCTTTTTAATGATGACTATTTCATTGACTAATGAAATGGCAGACATGTCCAGAGTTGTGTTACTGCCGTGTGAAATGAATTTCCTCATAATTTTATTCATGGCATGTATACGTGACATACATGTATATAGTTTATTCGATAGTTTGGTATTAGATATATCATAAAATTATTTTGATATAATGATATGAGAATTGAGATGATATATTTTGCATGTGTCTCTATTGTCTGCATTCCACTTCTTTTCTTTTTGTGTGTCTCGTCACAGGCAATCATAAAATAACATCTTCCAAAAGGATACCAACATCATAAATATTCAATTGCCACCTAGTATGGAGAGACACAAACCATTTCAGAAAAATAGCTATATTCTATTTTCACAGTAATCGGAGCACAGAAACCATGTGCAATACATTTAATCCAACATTCCCTGCGAATTTTATGCTATAGTTATGGCATACTCGATCACTATAACAAGAACGGATGATCTAGGGCAGCGGTGCTTGAAGCAGAACTAGGCCAGAGGACACGACACGAGGCCGTCTGATAGAAGACATTGGTTTGACAATATGTGGAATATATGCAGTCTATCTGAGGAGTAGGACTCTATTCATGTCGTCCCATAGATAAAGGAATATATGATGGCCAGCAACAAGGAATAAGATATAAGATTTTATTCAGAATAAATACAAAATAAATACAAAGATAAAATGCTATATTACATTGGAAATGTTTGAACCATACCGACATGTTAGCAAACAAACAGCAACGACCTGAAAGTGAAACTTTACTGTTTAAATTACTAGGAACATGAAAATATGATGTGAACGCAAATGAGAGACCTAATTTTGCGGAGTAAAATGTTGTTTAGTGCATGCCAATATCTCTATTGTTTCTAGTAGCGAATTAGTATGCAAATGATGTATTCGCGACGTAGAAGGGGGAATATTTTTAAATAGGCAAGTTTGTGTCTTAATATAATTGTTCTGGCCAGAATTATTGTAAACCTGAACTTTACACATTGATTGACATGGTCAATAATCAGTGTTGTTCAAAGTGTTACTGTTGCCATGGTTAGTATCCACCTGCTGGAGTCCTTAGCAACCATTCGTTGCTATGGGCTCTAATTACCAGAATCAGGGGTTTTGACAGATTTTGATCATTGCATATTAATTATGCATGTGGAGTCAATCCATTTTCACCTTAGGTTTCATTTGTTTATCGATATGACTTATTGTGCTTATTAAACTCAGTGTTGCAGCAGTCCCCTATTTCCCACATATTATCATATCCATGAACATTATTATCACGATTGTGTAATTATTCCAGATGGATATCACCGCCAGTTTTGGAATCAATTACAGTTAACAAGGTCTTCATTTCAAGAAATGGTTGGGAGAAACCCAAGCAGAATAAAGTAGCTAGAATGGACGTTTGTAAATACACGCACAGGGGGAAATGTTATTCATCAGACATTCTGAAGTGGGAAATGGAGAGAAAAGCATCGACAAAACCCTGCAGAATGCTTGCTCGATTGCCGAAATGGATTTTTATATTTTTTTGTGATTACCCGTCAACGAGCAGGGGCGTAACTAGAGTAAAAATATGATTGCTCATCAGTTGAGTGAGATAAAGCAAGGGTCGCGAGCGAAGCGAGTATAGCAAACTCGGTCTAGGGGTTTGGGTGGCGCCGTAAGCCCCCAAGAAAATTCAGCATTTTGATGTTTTTCCAGAGCATTTCAGAGCATATTGGTGTGTTATATTTGAATTTAATCAGTGTGTGTTTCATGCTCTGACGGATGTCAAACGGCTGTTAAAGTACAAAATATATTAGACATATACTTACTACATGTGATGCACACTACAACTGGACAAATGACAGACAGTGAGGACGCATATGCATACACGCAGACGTACACCCATGTAGAACAGCAACCCCCTCACTCTCACCTAATACGATGGATAGCCTATCCATGGCAGGCTCCCTAGAATTGGGAAGGGGGGGGGGGTGGCGGGGGGAGGGTCTTAATGAATACAACAAGTATTTGAGCCGAGCAAGTATTTGAGACCAGGGAGATGGAGGTGTGGAGAAGTGATCCTTTGGGTAACAATCGCTTGAGCTGCTGAGGATAGCTTTTCTGCTTGATATTCAGTCCACAGGACCTTCAGTAGCATGCACACTAAGCACCAAAAGTTTAGGTTCAACATGTAAGCGACGTCAGGACTCAGAAGTGGTCAGCTCATAGTCCAGATCCGAACCTCACCTAAATTCTATCTCTCACCTGGGTATGCTGTTGCACAGACACCTCCAGACACCCTGGCAGCACTCGAGACAAGTTTGCATGAAAACTGAGCAAGAATCACCCAGGATGCTCGTCTGGATCTCGTCAGGTGCTTGTCGTGCAGAGTCTGAGCCTTGTGAGAAGCCTGAGTACGACAGATACGTTATTGTTGGAATAAATGTGTGTAATTTTAGGGTTTATTTATTATTAACATGTGTGTTGTTCTCGAGCTTCTCACACGGCCCGCACTCTACACTACAAGTTCCTGACAAGATCCTACGGTGCCCGTGATAGGACATGATGAAAAAAAAACCTACTTCGTTCGCACGAAGTACTAAGCCGTTTGCACGAAGTACTACTTCGTTTTACTTCGTTTGCACGAAGTACTACTTCGTTTGCACCAAGTTTTAAGTCGTTCGCATGAAGTACTACTTCGTTTGCACGAAGTACTACTTCATTTGCACGAAGTACTAAGTCGTTTGCACGAAGTACTAAGTCGTTTGCACGATGTACTAAGTCGTTCGCATGAAATAATAAGTCGTTCACATATTCATACATAGTATTCGAACATTGTAATAAGCCTATGAAGTGATTGATCCTGATGGTACCAATTAACCCTTTAATTACCATAGTCAATTTTCAGGGTCCTCCCTATGTCCTAATTTGGATACCGCTATTTACATTTATTAATCAACTAATAGAATAATGAATAGTCCATCGATACATATAAATTTACCTCAAATAATAGCAGAAGATGTCAGTAATATCTATTTGATCGAGGTTTTTTTAGTCTAAAATGACCTCATTTTTGCTAGGGGAAGTATGGATGATTTAGAGCGCCATGTGGTGCTTTTGGAGATATAAGGCACCAAATTTGGAGCACCATGTGGAGCGCCATGTAGCGCTTGTTATTTAATGGGGTAAGATGATGTAGATGTGTTTGTCAACTATGTAACATTTCATCGTGCAAACGATTTACTACTTCGTTCAAACGACTTAGCACTTCGTGCAAACGAAGAAGTACTTCGTTCAAACGACTTAGTACTTCGTGCAAACGACTTAGTACTTCGTGCAAACGAAGTAGTACTTCGTGCGAACGAAGTAGTATTTCGTGCAAACGAAGTAGTATTTTTTTTCATCATGTCCTATCAGGGGCCCCGTAATATCCAGATGAGATAAAGAGAAAAAGGGCCTGGATAACTCATGACCACTTCTCACGCAGACATGTTTCAAGGGCTGCCATGGTGTCTGAAGGCCTCTGTAACACCATTCGAACAAGGTGTTAGATATAATTTAGATGGAGTTCATATCTGGACTTTGAGCTGAGTACTTCAGAGTCCAGATGTCTCCTACATTTTGAACCTAAACTTTTGGTGCTTATAGTGTATGTACACATATGTTTATGTCAGCAGACAAACCGGGTGGTGGTGTGGTGCAGATAGAAGTATGTGCGAGTCTGTGGGTGTAGGAGGGAGTAGTACTAAACTTGGACCGTACGTGTGCCACCCTGGCAACCACGTCCATAAAACATCCTAATGAGAATCCCTTACCATACTTTCACTAAACATCATTGTGTATTGGATTTATTTATTTTTCTTCAACTGGCTGCTGAAAGAAAAAAGTATGCTCACGTGCGCATCTGCGCAAATGGTAGTTACGCCACTGACGAGATTGGTGAGAATTCAGCTGGTTCAGATATTGAGAATTTAGTTTAAGCTGTTATGATCTCATCGTCCATACATGTTCGGTAGTTTACGTAGAGTGATATGCCAAATACGACAATTCAATACGACATTTCGAAAATGCCGAGTGACTGTCACTGCATATAAAAATAACATATACCACACGTCATATTCTTATAAACTATTCCAGAGCCAGTTGCACATATCACACCCTGCAACATATCTTAAGGCGGTGACTGACCTAGTTCTTTTGTCTAGGGGTCAGGTCATGTTATTGTCACCGACTTGTGCTCAGATTTTTTGGAAGAAAGATCAACACACGGTAAGAAAAATGCAATTTCTGCAACATAACGCATATATATTATAACTGAGGGGGATGATACGATGTCCGAGATACTACTACAAATTTATGTATTTCACAAATATTTGTATGAGCTGAAATTCCCCAGAAATAAGGTTTCTTCCATCAATATTTACCCCAATTTTGACACGGTGATTACGTTCATGGTCATTTTCAATAAATTCTGCACATTGTTTTTCGATAATCTGTACACGGGAGTTAAGATAATCATCTCATGTTTCATATATCCTTCGCATACGCTCCAATATATTGAAATTTTGCACTTATTCCTAAATTACTACACACGCTTGTCGTGTCACCGATTTGAGTCAAGCGTCACCGACTTAAGATGTTAGTTGCTCATTGTACAGTTGAACTCATTCAACCAGTGGGTATGTTATACCCAAAATGTAAACCTAAGTCGGTGACGCTTGACTCAAATCGGTGACACGACAAGCATGTGGAATAATTTAGGAATAAGTGAGAAATTACAAGATATTAGTGCATATGGGCAGGGTGTATGAAACATGAGATGATTATCTTAACTCCCGTGTGCAGATTATCTGAATACAATGTGCAGAATTTATTGAAAATGACGATGAATGTGATCACCGTTTCAAAATTGGGGTAAACATTGATGGAAGAAACCTTATTTCTGGGGAATTTCAGCCCCTACAAATATTTGTGAAGTAAATAAATTTGTAGTAGTATCTCGGACATCGTATCATCCCCCTCAGTTATTATATATATGCGTTATGTTGCAGAAATTGCATTTTTCTTACCTTGTGTTTATCTTCCTTCCAAAAAATCTGAGCACAAGTCGGTGACAATAACATGACCTGACCCCAAGACAAAGGATCTAGGTCAGTCACCGCTTTAAGATATGTTGCAGGGTGATCAGGAATTCTAGCCATAATTGCAGGTATGAGGACTTTGTTTACTGAAGTGGCAAGCTAGTCGATATCCGCGGTTGTGAGGATCTGCTTCAGCATGAATAACTGATGTCTTCCCAAAATTCTGTAAAGTTCATTATGATCTGGTTGACAAAGAATATGTGGCAAATATGCAAAATTTCTTTGCATAACAAACTTTCACTGTTTGAAGCAAATGCCACAAGCTCACTCATTCTGGACTAAATGGTATAGGACCACATGTGGAGATTCGTTAGGTCCCTTTATTATTATCATCATCATGTTTTTGCTGAAACTGAACATAGAGATTTATTTACATAATATGTTACGATCGATGCAAGTATTTTTCACTTGATATCGGTTTCATGCCTTTCTCGGCTGTATTTTCATACATGAACAACGCGAGAATACTAAGTTGGCAACTTTCACGATACTCTCAAATCTTCTGATTTGCCTAAAAAATATAAGAACAACAATTCATCTTGTGCAGCATCATCAAAATTAATTAGTTGAGCCAGTCGCAAAACCCAACACACGATGTTACCATGCCATGTTACCATATGGATTGTCTAAGACTGCAACATAGGCATAACTCAACTTTTCAAGCTTTCTGTTCACATCATCATATAATGAGGTAATCGTATTTAAAGCAGCTGCCTTCGAATGTATGCAATATTTTCTTTAAAACCAAATTTTAGTGCAACACATCTAATACAAGATAACAAAACATGTGCACACTGATTTTGACGATTACACTCCGTCCGAGCTGTCTTTTCATCCATTTAACACAGATTTTATGCCAGTTTTGTTTATAAACACAAGAAGTGTACCAATCAAACTCAAATGTAAACAAATGCCCAAATTGGCCTTAAAATTCCACATTGAGTACATTTTCCAGTTCGTATCTGCAAGTATGGTGTAGTTATGAGAAAATAATTAGTGATATACCGTTTTGTGTGTGGGATTGTCAGTCAATCCAGCATTTTTACTGTTTTTGTTTACATATGTGTTTGATGGACACAGTTCGTTTGTTTATATACAAAACTGGCATAAATGTGTGGTAAATCGGATGAAAAGACAACTCGGACGGAGTGTAATCGTCAAAATCAATGTGGACATGCTTTATTATATTGTATTAGATGTGTTGCACTAAGATTTAGTTTTGAAGAAAATATTGCATACATTCGAAGGCAGCTGCTTTAAGCAGCTGTCTCCAAATTGAATAATCATTCTTCTGGAGTATATGAATAATCATGTCACATATTATCCTGTGTATAGGCCCTGAGTCATTTCCCAGGATTGTGTAAAGATAAGGAATGGGTATTACATCAGCTGGTCTGGTAATCAAATGACTGTATCCAAGAGAGAGCAAGCTGGGAATGGACAGGATGGACCAGCTTGAATAGGTGTCTGTAAATACTTGCTCCTCATGAATAAGCCATTACATGGGAAGTGGCGAGAGACAATATTGACAACACCAATCAGATTGATTCCACGATTGCCTTCACCACAATTAGTGAGAATTCAGATGAGGTCATGACTGACTGGATGTTATTGCAAATAACCACAAATGAGACTCATCTGTTGATTCAATGTTGATTCCACAATGAGACAAAATCATTGAACGCTCGGCTGCATTTTATTTGCTATATCTGTTGTAGCAATTCCCTCCACTTTGCGCAAATAGACTAATTTCTGCTTAGGAAATATCAAATAAATCAAATTTTGCCACATAACGAAGGTGCCTGGGAAAAACTGATAAAGAAATATGACCACATATTAGCACTCAGGGTACACTTTGCTGAACGTCGCCGACAAAGTTCAATATGCACATTTCATTATGTGAAACCAACTCAAGGCCACATGCATAGAGCTTATAAACCGGGCCAATACATGTACATTGCCGTGCATATAGACCATACAGTAGAGGAAGAGTTGACATGTTATTTTGATATATTGCGCGTTGTTCATATTGCACATACACGCAATACAATATCAATTCCACTTCAAAACAAATTTTATTGATATGTATTGAATACCGCTAAAGTCGTCGAGTGAACAGTGGGTAGTTCTGTATTATATATGTAATAAAATGCATACTATCCCATGGTTTTAGTGATTTTTTCACCCATATAGGACCCTCATTATCAAACAAGATACCAAAACCCTCTAAACCATTCCATCATTATTTAAAAGTTAAACAAGCGGACCCGAAATCGAGTCTCTATCTGAGCCCTACTGATGTAAATGAAGTATCGTTGATTATATCTGAACTGAAACCTAAGCGATCATCTGGCAATGACGGTATCTCTTCCTGGCTCCTAAAACAATTGAACAAATCCATCGTTAATCCACTTGTAATTCTAATAAATAAATCTATTGAAACTGGCATATTCCCTGAATCACTAAAAACAGCAAAAGTAGTACCTGTCTATAAATCCAAAGATAAAACTGACTTCTCTAATTATCGTCCAATATCCCTATTAGCTTCAATATCTAAAGTGTTCGAAAAAGTTATCTATAAACGTCTTTACCATTACATGACTAAGTTCTTATTTGCTAGTCAGTATGGATTTAGATCCAAGCATTCAACTATACAGGCAATCACTGAACTATGCACACACATTATCAATGCATTAGACAAAATTCGTTTGATTTCATACTTTGTCAAATTTTGAAGGTCCGTTGTATGAAGATATATATAACTGGACAAATACATACAAGTCTCTCAATGCTCTACTACTTGAAACCGTGTGTGAGTTTATTCTTGTGTGATGAAATCATATTGTGTTATATAAGGATTATATTGCATTTCTTGTAACATTTCTGTTCTTTTATCGAAATGTGTCACATTTTGAAGGTCCGAAGTGTGATATAATTGGATAGTTACAAACATGTTTTCTCCTATTTTTTTCACTGCGAAGGAACCGAAATTTGGCCTTGTGAATTCTTGTATGATGACATATGATATGCTTTGCTGGGATTCGTCTGCTGCTCTTGAATTATTTCAAATTTTAATGTCCGTGGTGTGCTTGATATCTTCAATCGGACAGTTGTATACATGTATTCTCTTACTTGCTTCGATCGATATGAGATACCAAAATTTAGACATATATGCATATTTAATGATGTTATTTGACTTGCTATGCCGGGATTCTTCAGTTGCTCTTGCATTTGGGCAAATTTTGAAGTTCTATAGTGTGATTGATATCTACATGTATCTGGACAATTATATACATATATTCTGTCTTGTTTCACTACCAGGAATTGAAATTGAGCCTTGTGCAACTTTGTAAGATGTAACATGTTTTGTTATGCCGGGACCATGTTGCTCTTGTATTTTGTCAAATTGCGAAAGTTCGTGGTGTGTTTGGTATCTACAATTTAACAGTTTATATACATGTTTTCTCTTATTGTTACACTACGAGGAACCGAAACAAAAGTCTTATGTATAAATCGTGTATGATGTCGTATGATGTGCCATGCCGGGATTCGTCCGTTCTTGTCTTTTGTCAGATGCTGAAGGTTCGTGGTGTGAAGACATCTATAACTGGGCTGATACATATAACATGCATAAGTTCGTCAATGTCTATTCATGTATGATGTAATTCATGCTGTGTTATCCTTCTGGATTCTTTCTACTTTCCTTGTATTTCGTCCAACTTGTTCCTTTTCACGTACTAGCTGTATTTTCTCCTGTGGCTGCGAAAACCTGTTATTCATATTCACATGTGGAATAACAACATACATGCAGTTATCATACATATTGTACGGTTACAATTATAGATCTATAGGAAGTAAGATAGTAGTAGATGGAATATTTGTGATGCCAATCCTGTTTTGCCACTACATGACACTATTCCAGCATCATTCCGTGTGGTCGGATCTCGCCTGGGTAACGCGTACGGTTGTACAGGTGCTAAAGATATAGTAATCGATCTCGCTCAAAATCATGCATCATACTTCTCATTACTTATCTTTTACTGAAAATATTTTCATCTTTTCACCAGTGTGTGAACTATTGACAATATATGCTCCATTGCTACGAGTGTCTTTGTCATTCAAGGCCTTCAAAGAGGAAGTGTTGGTGACATCGAGCGAGGTGATATTTCTGGACACTGTACTCGACTATGATGATAGATATAACCGCGAACGATATCCGGGCACACGGTCTGATCTGTCCTAGAGAAGCAGCTTCGGGAGCAACGTTTAATGTATTTTATGTGTCATACTTTGTGCTGTGTGGAAGTGTTTTGTGTTATCTGCTTTGTATTTGTCTGTATGTTTGTATCGCCAAAAGTTTTGCTCTATCCTAGTCCTAACATGCCGCGTAATTGGGTTATTCGGCGTACGAAGGCGTCTCATGTCGACCACGCGGCGCAGAGTTTCATCTCTGTGCGGAAGCCACCATGATATCGTTAGACGTTTACCGAGCGCGTATAGGTACGTGGCATAATTTTTGTGTTCGTAACCCAAAAATATCCAAATTGTATAAAGGAAGAACTACAGCGGACAAAGCTGACCTCAGTATGCGATTGCTAGTTTGTCTACTCCTATTACTTTGTGGGGACGTCCATCCAAATCCTGGACCTCCTGTTCGTAAATCGGAAATTAATATTTGCCACATAAATGCCAGAAGCTTACGAACATTTGACCATATTACTAACTCCTTCCTAAAATTTGATGAAATTGAATCGCAGCTCATTCACTCTAGAAACACTGACATATTATGCATCAGTGAGACCTGGCTGGATAATACAATACCTGATGTTGACATTGAAATTCCTCATTTTACGTTGTTTAGAAATGACAGGAACAGACGTGGTGGAGGTGTTGCCATTTACGTCTCTGATGATTATGCATCTACCAGGAGGACAGACCTGGAACATCACGATGTGGAGAGCGTCTGGATCGAGGTATCTGTCGGAGGTAATAAAGTACTGCTGGCATCCTACTACAGACCTCCTATAGCTTATGGTCCCAAAAACTTTATTGTTGACAACTTCGTTAACAAGTTAGAGGCTTCGTTGGCAACCGCTTTGGTTTCGAACCCTGCCTGCCTCCTTGTTGTGGGTGACTTTAATGACAGATGTGAAAGTTGGAATGAAAATCATATCAATAGTGAAATGGGCAACAAGCTCGTGCATATAGCAAACGCTTTCAATCTGCATCAAGTCGTTTCTGAGCCTACTCGATATACGCCTCAGGGAACGAGTCTGTTGGACATTATTCTAACCGATTCCCCGGGTTTACTTTCTAATATACAGGTTATCCCTCCTATTGCGAATTTAGATCATTGTGTGTTATTCTGTGGTGTTACCTTTGATTACTTACAGGAGAAAACATATCAGCGAAAAGTCTGGGATTATAAACATGCTAATGTTGAGGGTCTAAACGCTAGTTTGAATAATAATCTCAACCGTCTTCCATTTACCTATCCAAATGTGGACGGAAATGTTGCCGATTTCTGCGACGTGATTTTAGACTGTGCGAACTACTTTATTCCTAACCGCATTATAAAAGTCAGGCCAAGGGATAAACCTTACCTAACGCAAGCTTGCCGTATAGCCGACAGAGCAAGAAATAGAGCACACAAAAGGTATCAGCGTACGCGCGATCCATTACATTATGAATATTTCCGACAAAAACGTCGGGACGCAAAACATACTAGACAAACGGCAAAGAATGATTACTTCAATTCCTTAGTAGATAAAATGACTTCTAGTACCATAGATTCTAAAACATATTGGAAACTGATGAAAGAATTATTAGGCAAAAAAGTCACTCGCGGGATTGGGGTAGTAAATTTTAACGGGAAACAACTTGTAAACGCGTGTGAAAAGGCTAATGCCTTTAATGATTTCTTTGCTTCCCAGTCAACGCTAAGCGAAGTTCCAAAGGCACTCCCTCCACTCCATTTTCAGACTATGAGCAAGTTAGGGAATATCCAAACTAACCCTGATGAAGTTTCATCAATTATTAGGAAATTAGACGTTAACAAATCTAATGGTCCTGATGGAATCAGCGCCGTATTATTAAAGTATACACACTTGTCAATTAGTGAATCTTTAAGCAGACTATTTAACCTATCATTTAGGTCAGGAATCGTACCGGTGCAATGGAAAACAGCTAATGTTATTCCAGTATACAAAAAAGGGGATAGCAAGATAGTCACCAATTATAGACCAATATCGTTGCTGTCGGTAGTAGGAAAAATACAAGAAAGAATAGTATACAATCGTCTTTACGAATATTTAAAAATGTCGAATATTTTAACGTGGAGGAATTGCGGCTTCAAACCAATGGATTCTGCTATGAACCAGTTGCTTTTGCTCACACATAAAATTTACTTGGCACTAGAAGATGGTTGCGACGTAAACATCGCCTTTATGGACATCTCTAAGGCTTTTGATCGTGTTTGGCACACGGGTCTAATTCATAAATTGAAAACTATGGGAATTACGGGTCGGTTATTAAATTGGCTATCGGACTATCTCCATGGTCGTTCTCAGCGGGTTGTAATAAACGGAATTCATTCTGACTGGCGACCCATAAATGCAGGAGTTCCACAAGGGTCGATACTAGGACCCCTACTGTTTTTAGTTTATGTGAACGATATTATACTTGATATTGATTCTGATATTTACCTATACGCCGATGATACCATTTTAATGAGAGTCGTAACGGACCCTATTTCTGATTCCATGATGATGAACAATGACTTGGAACTTCTGAATCAATGGGCTTGCCAATGGGCTGTAAATTTCAGCCCGGCCAAATCAGATCAACTTGTCATTTCTCGGAAAATCAACAAAATAAATTTCCCGAATTTACGTTTCCAGGGGTCGAGTATTAGGAGAGTTAAAGAACACTGCCACTTGGGAATGGTATTTAACGAAAACTTCTCTTGGGAATCTCACATAAACAGACGCATTTCACAAGCAGCACCCTCTCTGAATTTACTGTTAAGGACAAGTGTTACTATACCTCGACGTATAAAAGAACGAATTTATTTAACATATATAAGGCCCATTCTGGAATATGGGTGTATTATTTACGATAACTGCCCTGTTTTTGTGTCGCATATGTTGGAGCAAACCCAGAGGAAGGCGGCGATTGCTTGTACTGGCGCTTATAAAAGCACAAGTCATACATGTTTACTGAAAGAACTCGGTTGGCCTACACTTTCTAAAAGGAGAGATTATTATAAACTTTGTCAACTTTACAAGCTAAAATATAATATAAGTCCCAACTACTTAGTGAACGCATTTTCTATCGATACAGTTGCTCATAATTATTCCTTGAGAAATAATTCCGATATCCGTGTACCCCACGCTCGGACCTTGGCATATAAAAAATCGTTTTTCCCCTCCACCATTCGATTGTGGAACGACCTCAATGTAACGATCCAAAGGAGCGATACTTTGAGCATCTTCAAACGCCATTTAAGGTCAACGATATTTCCTGAACCACAATTACTAAACTCACTTGGCATTGGCCGTTTCCAAATTTACCATGCTCGATTACGGATGGGACTAAGCGCTCTAAATCAACATCGTCGCAAATACAATTTTATCACTGATGCCAGCTGTCCGTCCTGCGGATTTAGATGCGAAACTTCGACTCATTATTTTCTGGAATGCCCCACGTACCTACACGCTCGAGACGACCTGCTCAGCGCCGTTGTCCCCTTTATCGCGGATATCATGCCCGACATAAACATTTATGCCCTTACTTTGGAAGATAAAAATAATTTATTGCGATTATTCCTATTCGGAGACGATCGACTTCCACTCCATACGAATCTTACAATATTTGAATTTGTTCAGAATTTCATAAAAGTTTCAAGGCGCATGACATGTTAGATACCTATATGCAGTAATGCGAGTTGGCGAACGTGTGAATGATTGTATTGTCCTGTATTGTTGGTGTGAATGTTGAGGAACTACTGTTTGTGCTTTATGGCGTTGTAAATCCTCAGAAAATAAATGATGTTTAAAAAAAAAAAAAATTAGACAATAAACAGCATACCCTGGCAACATTTCTCGATTTATCTAAAGCATTCGATACTATAGATCACAATATTCTAATTGATAAACTACGCTATTACGGCATCCGCGGTATCCCCCTTCAATGGTTCAAAAGTTATTTGACTAATAGGAAACATTTTACCCAATATAAAGATAAAAAATCGGATCTAGAATCGGTACAATGTGGTGTTCCTCAGGGTTCAATCTTGGGACCCCTATTGTTCATTATTTATACTAACGATATGCCTAATTCCTTATCTAAAACAAATTGCATTTTATTCGCAGATGATACCACTATCTATTCGTCTGCCCCTAATATCAATACACTTTATAAAAATACAAACACAGATCTTGCGGTGCTAACAGACTGGTTTAGGGCAAATAAGTTGTCACTAAATGTAGGGAAAACAACCTTTATAGTTTTTGACTATAAAAGAAGTCAGCCACAAGACCACACTGAAAACATACGTATTGGTGATAATATCATTAAAAGAGAGAAATATGCAAAATTTTTAGGGTTAATTATTGATGATCAACTAAAATGGGACATTCATCTTAAACATATTAAATCAAAGTTATCGAGTGCTCAATTTGCTATAAAATCAGCCAAAAATACCCTGCAGGTAGGTCACTTAAAAACATTATATTTTTCATTATTTCAACCATATATAGAATATGGCGTTATGTTATGGGGTAACGCCGCTAAACAACTAATCAAACCATTAGAAATAATGCAAAGGAAAGTCATGAGAGCAATCTTCAGCGAAACCTACAACTCACCGGTAAATCATCTTTTTAAACAGTTGAATATACTCAAAATAGATGACCTCAAAAGATTACATACCTTGAAATTCATGTATAATCAAATTAACCATAATCTTCCCTTGAACCTAAATGAAATCTTTAAACCAGTAAGTTCAATCCATGGCCATGATACACGTCAGAAAAATAATCCATACTTTGACAGTAAAAACTCCTTATTATCTATCCAATCATATTTACATATTGGTCCTAAATTATGGCAGGAATTGTCCACTGATATAAAAGAATCTAAGTCGGTTAAGTGCTTCAGCAATCGAGTCAAAAGATTACTCATCAAACAATATTGAATCATATGTTAAAACCACACCTTACTAAAGTGAATCTCACACTTCGGTGCATGTGGCGTCGTTCTGCTGCGCGGCAGCTGACCTGGCGTTCTACTTCGTCGGGCAAGGGTCTGTGACACTGTTTCAACTGGCAGGTGTGAATGAGCTCTTCCATGTTATGACTGTGTTATAATAGTGAATGTGAACGCATGTGAACGAGCTGTACGTGAATGAGTTGTATATGAATGAGCTGTATGTTATTGTATTTGTGTATGTCTGTGTGTGTTCATCCATGTGTTCGTGTCTATGTGTAAGATCGTATGTGTTTGTCCACGTGTTCCGTGCTTAGCATAGGTTACTGTCTACGTCTATTTGTCTCGTGATACTGAGTATGATTGCATATTTGTCTACGTATTCTGTCCTTAACGTTTGAGTGTATCGGTTTAGGGTTTTTCTCTCCGTTCTTTGTCCCCCAATAAACGTATGTTTTCCCTTCTGTCCCCCCAATTATTAAGGCATTACAACTCCATGATTTAAGATGTGTTTAATTAATATTCAATACACTGTATAAATTACCTGGAATCACAGCCTAACGGCTCTTGTAATGTCTTGGAATCGTATCCTGTAAATATCACTGTTAATTTTGTGCCATCACATGTACGTTTCCAAATAAATTGATTGATTGATTGATTGATTGATTATGAAATAATTCGGGACGTGTCTGCGACTTCGTTGATTCAAAGTACGTCAAAAAATTCATCAGTCATCAAAAGTCCTGAATATCTGCAGATTCGAATCCGTGAATGGCTCACTGAGACGCAAGGGGCTCATCCAATTTAGGAATCCAATTTTTACAGGAGCTTTTGTGATGGGACTATAGTCAGACACATGTAAACATTGAAACATATCTGAGAAGCTACTGGCCCATGTTTGCAATTTTGGAAGAACATCTAGTCTTAATATGAAAGTGTTGGAAATGAATTTATGGAAATGAATTTATGGAAATGAATTTAGCGATTTGAGAAGGTCCTGTCGTATTATGAATGTGCATTGATTCAACAAACAGAATCACGCGTGAACATTATCAAATAAATATTATCATTTGCTTATCGAATTTTATATCTTGAATGATTTGGTTGATTGAGTAATGTGCGGTGCATTTCAAATCATGATTTATGGCCACAGCCATGAAACAAAAACGTAAATCAGATAAGATCATAAGAATAAATAGCCGGTTACTTCCGCCAGGATGCTCAGTTTGAATCGAGACGATCTCAGCACGTCTGTGAGAGACCTGGACAATCATAATAACAGGAGGCATTTATATTCCAGCAGAGATGCCAAAGGAAGGAAGCATAGGAAATCTGCAGACACCGGGACGAATACTGATGGGGCATGATCTATTTGATATGTCGTGGACTGTTCTTGTACTTGGACGATTTTGGTGGCAGACATTGGAGAAGTATTCAAGCGACTGTCACACCCAGGTATGCAGGTGTCCAGTCATTAGGAACATTACAGATGAAGCAGTTGCCTATAAATGGTGTGGTGCAATGCATAAAATAAGAACTGCATAATATATCACCCGGCCGTATATTGACGTATGAATCCAACAGGAAATGACCTGTATCGCAATATTCCCAGTACTCATAAACCGCTCTATGGCCAGAATGCAAACTCCAACATTGCATCTTCCTCCAGATGTCTATGGAAATAACCACCGCAAACATTACCATGTGAATTCTGACATGAACTAAACACGATTGAAAATACTTCCCAGACTAGACTTCCAATATTCCCCAGTTTTGATATATTGTATAGATGTACCACATCAAGATAGCATGGACAATACATATAGCAGGTTTTCTGTCCACATCATCATGTAATGAAATAATCCTTCTGACATAACTGTCTATAAATGGCCTTTCTTCTGATGTATGATATTGTCCACATTATTGGTTCAGCAATCAATACAGTCCCATGAATCCCACATAATCTCCTGGCCACGAAACATATTTCCCCAGGATTGTTTAAATACAACACATGGGTATTACACCCGCCGGATTGGAAATCAGTTACACATGACATGGTCTCTGTTTCAAGGGATGATATAGAGAGAAAGCCAGCTGGAAATGGACAGGATAGAGACGCTCGAGTGGATGTCTGCAAATAAACTTCCAGGGAAAATGCTCATGGTCTGTACAAAGGGGTTGAGGAATGCGACTTAAGGGAGGTTGCTACAAATAAAAAGCTGCTACTTGCTGACACTCCGCTGTTGATTGGACAAATCAGAACACGACGGTAGTCGCTTGAGTACATCGTTTTCATATTGTATTGGTCATATCTGATGTGACGAATAGGTTCTTTGTGGAAATTTATCAATTTTGGTATGAGTTATTAAACTTTTTGCTGTATTTTCATGATGTTTGAAGTACGATGATAAGACAATATGCCCATCTTGTAGCAGTTCAGGGTACACTCTGCTGACTAAAACTAGCATTGGATGTTCAGAACTACAAGATATTTAAATAATCACTAGACAATTAAAATAAGCGAAACATGATGATTTAGTCACAGTACATACTGCTCACTCAGTGTGAGCCTGATATGGTGTGACTTTCTCCAGCTCAAACCTGCTTCATACCACGCTGCCTTGGAATTTCAGTTCTTGATGAAGTCGATGGGAGGGCTAGTTGAATTTTACCTCACACAGTTTATGTATTGTATACAATGAAAATGTGATTATGTGCCTTTGATATGCCTTTATCGAGTATCTTCTGTTGTATTGGTGATAACAGTTCGATACAATTGAACATAGTGAACATTGATAACTTGGGAATGAAATGAAAAACAAAATAGGCAGAAATATTTATTGATGTTTCTATCATGAAGCATTTTTATTGGCATTCCAATTGACATAGCAATCTATCTAAGGGTATTTAATGATATACAAAAAAGATATAATCGACTTTCCTTTAATATGCCTCTGCCTTGTATGTGGGTTTATTATTCCAAGGGGTATGGCAATCAAATATCCATCTCTCAGCAAAAGTCTGAGTTCTCAGAATGTGAACGACTGATTGGGTCGGGGAGCTCATAACCGGAGGAATGCACTTCATACACTGGTATTCGTGATGTGACTGAATACATATACCACCGTATATCACCGTTTGAGAAAAAATCATATATGTATAAAAAACAGATACCAGGGATTTTTTCCTGGGATATGTGAGATTATTCGTCTGGGAATCAATTACAAATAAGAAAGGTCTCTATTTGACATAATATAGAAATGGACAGGATTTGTCAAAAACCCAACAGATTTCTCGCTCGCTGAAATAAACGTTTGTATTCTTTTGTGATTACCTGTCAACGAGACTGGTGAGAATTCAGGTGATTTGGATATTCAGGATGTGGTTTACGTTGTTATGATTTAATGGCCTTTATGGGTGAAATGACAATAATGACTGAGCGGCTCACGGTGCATCTTGAAAGTTGCACTGTAAAAATTGCGTTTAGGAATTAAACATGTTTAGCATGTGTTTAGCAATTAAGTGTTTAGGTAAGTGTCAAATTGCTAAGCACATAAATATCTAAACATGTTTAGGTGCAACGTGTTTAGTGATTCAGCATTTTTCTAAACATGTTAAAAATGATTGCTAAGCACATAAATATCTAAACATGTTTAGTTGCAAGGTATTTAGGAATTCCGCACTTTTCTAAATGTTATCAGTGATTGCTAAGCACATCTAAACTTGTTCAGCTGCAACGCATCCAGGATTCGGTGCTTTTCTAAACATCAATTTGAACAGTTTGTCTAAACATGTTTTACCATGTTGTATACTGTATACAATAAGATTTTGATGATACCAATAACAAAGGTAAAATACAACATTTTGCCATAGAAACAAAGCCCGACCAAATAGTTGATACAAAGACACACTGGCGTCATCAGGGGCAGACAGTGTGTTGAATGTAGTTGTTTCTACTGTACACCTGATTGAATTAGTTTACAACTGCCTAACAACCTATGAAAATAGTTTAGAAATCTGAAACAACCCCCATGGAATAGATATATGACAAGTACATAAGTACCTAATCACAAGCCAGAAGGCTACTGAGTTGAAGGTATCCTTGGGGACAGATTTAACGTCCGCCAGCAGTGACACCAACTCGGTGGTATGAATGTAAGCATCAATCTATTACCACCAATAGTCAGATTTTGATGATACCAATAACAAACGTAAAATACAACTTTTTGCAATAGAAACAAAGCCCGACCAAATAGTTTTTGCAAAGACACACTGGTGTCATCAGGGGCAGACAATGTATTTAATTATCGTTGCAGTTAGCGGATGACATGGCATTATTACAAGTCCTAACACTGCATGCACTTGTATGCACATTTTTTTGGTTGGATGGGAAGCGTTGTCTCATTCATGTTATCTGAGATTTGAGAATGCAACACTGAGAGAGTGTTTCGATTTCTTACTCACTCCTGTTAGAGAATGCTTTGTATGTTCCAATATTCTCGATATGAGCATGGCTCATAGATACATTTGGCCTTCAGTTGGTACTCTTCCACTGTTTTTTTTTCTCGGAGATATTCAGCAGAGTGAACCCTGACTTGGTCACATCCCCTTATCAGTTTTCCCCAGGCATAGGGAGATTGCAGTAAAACGTGATTGAGCTGCTCATGCAAAAATTAGTCAATTTGCATGAAGCGGAACAAAGTTTATCACCGGATCCAGCCCATGATATAACCCAGAAGGCCACTGACTTCCCTTTGTGTTGTGCAAACAAGAGTTCACTATCAACAGGGAAGTATGTCGCCTCTATCAGGAGGTAGAATATTCAAATGCCATTAAAACGGCATTCGTTTTGAAAATTCGTTTAAACAAGTAATTTATTTGAACAGAAATATTCAACAACAGCAAAACAAAACTACGGAAGCGTAGAAGGGCCACTATGTATTTTTTTATTTTTCAATTTCCCGTGTTATAACTCGATAATATCGACTTATAACTCGATAATATCGACTTATAACTCGATAATATCGACTTATATCTCGATAATATCGACTTATAACTCGATAATATCGACTTATAACTCGATAATATCGACTTATAACTCGATAATATCGACTTATAACTCGATAATATCGACTTATAACTCGATAATATCGACTTATATATCGATAATATTGACTTATAACTCGATAATATCGACTTATATCTTGATAATATCGACCTATATCTCGATAATATCGACTTATAACTCGATAATATCGACTTATAACTCGGTAATATCGACTTATATCTCGGTAATATCAACTTATAACTCGGTAATATCGACTTATATCTCGATAATATCGACTTATATCTCGATAATATCGACTTATATCTCGATAATATCGACTTATATCTCGATAATATCGACTTAACTTTATATATTGTAACTGATTAGGACCTCGGTACATATTACAGTTGACAAACTAATCGTACACGCCCACAAATACTCAACATGAATGACCGTGATGAACTTGTAGTGAAGTATTTTCGCCTGGGATTGAAGTACCAAGAAATTTTGAATTGTCTAGATCATTTACATGGCTATACGTTAAGTGTTCGTACATTGAAAAGGATTACTAAAAAGTGCGGACTTTACAGGAGAAAGTATAATAGTGACATATTGAAGGTAGCACAGTTCATTAATGAAGAATGTGCCAGCTACGGGCAAATGCATGGCTACCGATGGATGCATAGTAAATGCCTAGAGAATTCTTTAGTTGTGAGCCAAGATACAGTCAGGATTTTGTTAAATATCCTTGACCCAGAAGGGGTCGCCAAAAGAAAAGGGAGACGGATGCAACGAAGAAAATATTCCAACCCCGGACCAAACTTTGTTTGGCACATAGACGGCTATGACAAGCTGTGCAGATATGGGATTTTTATCCACGGAGCAGTTGACGGCTTTCCAAGAAAGATTATTTGGTTAAAGGCATACAAAACAAATAAGGACCCCAAGGTCGTAGCTGGGTATTTTGTAGAGACTATACAACGGGACTATAGGTGCCCTATGCGCATTCGAGCCGACAGAGGCACCGAAAATGGGCACACGGAGCAAATGATGAAGTTTTTGCGACGAAACCACGAGGACCAATATTCAGGAGAGAGGAGTTTCATGTATGGGACAAGCACAGCAAATCAGCGCATAGAATGCATGTGGGGCATGGTTCGGAAGCAAGGTATTCAGTACTGGATTAACATGTTCCAGGTACTACTTGACGAAAATCTATTTGACGGAGGGTACTTAGATCAAGAGCTTGTACGCTTCTGTTTTATGGACCTTATCCAGGTAACTTGACAATCAATATCACAGAGTCTCTGTTATATAACGCACCTAACCTGTACCTAACCTGTACCTGACTTTGTATCTGATCCTGTATCTAGCTTGTACCTGACATGTGCTAAACTGGCCCTGATTCCTGTTGTTGGTTTTAAACTATCTCATTGTACGTTTTCAGGCAACTCTTGATGACATACGTTCCACGTGGAATCACCATCGAATACGACCATACAGACAGCGCATCTTGACCAGTGGTCGTCCATGGATCATGCACACGATACCAGCCTTACATGGAGCAAGGGACTACGCAGTTACAATTGACCAACTCGATGTCCAAGCGTGCGTGAGTGAAATTACACCACGTCGCGAAATCCCTTGTACGGAACTAATTCATGACTTATGTGTGTGTGTAATGGAGGAACACGATATCACAATGCCATCAGATGCGGATGGACGACTAGAGCTGTACACATTGCTTAGATATGATATTATGTCCAACTTGTAGAAA
The DNA here is from genome assembly GCA_949152475.1 of Terebella lapidaria. Lineage (NCBI taxonomy): Eukaryota > Metazoa > Annelida > Polychaeta > Terebellida > Terebellidae > Terebella > Terebella lapidaria. The sequence goes on from OX424560.1 coordinate 37,162,877, forward strand.
CGATTCGAATGACATCAGTCTGACGCTTTGAAAAGTAATATTTAAGGGCCCGAAAAGCGACAGTGCACTGCGTTGGACTTGTCTGGCCCTTAACATCAGGACTGTCAGTATGCTGGGTGTGAGAAGTGTCATCTTGATCAGCGTTGATTTCTTGCAATAAAGTTTGGAAAATGAAATGCTCATTGTTGTCTAATCCCTGAGTGAATTCATTCAAAATGGTCGCAATTGCATTGAGCCTGCGTATATGACTTTTGTGTGCCGTACATGTTAAATTAAAAAGTCGGAATGTGGTTCATTTTAATTTTATTTTTAAAACATCAAGTGAAACAATGAATACAATTACAGGAGAATCGGTTTTTTCAATCGTGAAATAATCGTGATATATCCATACGAATGTCGTTGTGACGTGATCTATAATTCCATGTCGAAAACACCAATAAACCCAGATGACAACAAAACAAGTGCATTCTAGCAATATGAATCGTCCGAAATATACAATATTCCAGCTTATTATCAGGCAATAACAAATGTGTTCTTATTGTGAAAAAACAAAACAAATAAACTCAGATCACAATAAAAACAAGTGCATTTTAGCAATAGGAATCGTCCGAGATATACAATATGCCTGCCTATTATCAGGCAATAACAAGTTTGTTCATATTCTGAACACATTCTAGCTACATGTATATGTAACGAGTTCCATCGAGTAGGTAGCGCAATTAAAGTCAAACTCGGGGTATTTACCCAATCAACATAAACACAAGTACATGAACTAATCATGAAAATCACACACAAACTAGCAATGTTTGTCTCCAACATAAATTGTTACATCGATTAGTAGTTACTGATGAATGGAAACACCAAAACAGTCATTCATCAGATGCATTTAAATAAATGCGACGTCATTAATTCATGTCCATAACCCATACACTGCTGGTCAATACAGCGTTGACCTCCGATCTGAATTGTGGGAAATTCTCATACACCTTGGGCAGTTCAAGAACCCGTCCACACGTGTGTGCTATCGGTCTGCGCTCCAGACCTTGGAGATCGATCATGCGGACTGTGAGGCTGTGGTAATTGCCTTCCCGGTCGGACAACATCAGATTGGATGCCGTGGTAAAGCGTAGGAATGTTCGAAGCATATCTTCGTTCAACTCGCGTATGTATCGTTTCAGATGATTGAATGATTTAGCATCGGAATCATCACATGTCAGAATGGATAACACCCGCTTTGTCGTTGGTTTTAGTCTTTCAAGTACGTTGCTCAAGTCGATGTTTAGTCCATAACCCAACAGCGTCGCGAAGAAGGAATCCTTGATGAATGATGGCTCCTGTATGATTTCCTTGTTTGCTATTTGACCTAGAGTCTTTGATATGTTGTCCTTCGTCACCCGAACTTTGCACTCATGGATGGACAACATTTCTAGGAGGTCGTCCTGGTCAACACAGTCGAAATCCGCAATAGCAACCTGGAAGACAACACGTTCGCTGTCTGGGACATAGAGCATGAACTCTTGTAGGATTTCACCGTTGTTGTCGTGCGGGTCTACACCATACAGACAACACTTCAGGAAGCTCGGCGCCAATCTCACAGGTATCACACCTTGCAGCACCCATCCCATAGCGAAGACATGCGCTATTGATTGCCAGTGACGGAATTCAAAATCATGTCTCAGGAATGGAACTTTGAGGTCTGCACCCAGTGTGCATTGCTCGTAGAAAGTGTCCCAGAATTCCGACAGAATATCTCGCATTACTCCGCCGTTGTCGTCGGCTCGCTCCACTTCTCCATTGGGTAGAACTACTGTAGCAGTTATGATATCGTTCTTGACGTCAATGTCTGCCTGGCTTGAGAAGAAATCTATTAGCTCCCGGAATACATGTCCTCGGTGTACTCTGATTTCAACAGGTTTGCTCGGCCGTGTAGGTGGAACAAAGTTGGCGAACTGTATTTCACCAAGTGAGTCCTCCCAGGCAGCTTGTGGATGACCATCTGTAGGAGTTGACGCGATGGGTCCAGGCTGCTCTTCAGGAACCAGTGGTGGGGTATCATCAAACGTCTCCTCGTCGTTTTGGAGGTGTGCACCGGCGTCTCCCGTTGCAAGTTGCTGATCAGAGTCCTGAACCAGGTCCGGCAGGGTTTGGTCTGCATTGTCACGCTCAAGCACGTTGTCACCGGTAAGCTTAGTTTTCAAGTAGAAACGGATTTTTCTCATTTTTGCGATGTCAATGATGTCTAGTAGCTTAGTGTTTGTGTCCATGGTATGACATTTGAAGTCAGTAAGATCAGTTTCCATCTCCGTCAGAGGTCCGAATGATGATTCTCCATTGGGGAAAAATAACTGCGTAGCCTTGGTTATGATATCATTCTTCGTGGCATCTTTTTCAACAGGTAGGGTTCGTGTTCCACCCCCCTTCTTGGCTCTGATCTGGGCATAAATGTGTCTCTTCGGATCAAAATGCATCCATCCCAGCTCTATCATATGGTGGGGTTTCGCTGCATTCTTCCTTGGCTTTTTCTCACTGGCTTCCCCATCATCATCCCTACTTTCTAGGCGAGCTTTGAGGCGTTCTATCAAGCTCTTCTTTTTCACGGAAGACTTATCTGCGGGTTTCAAAAAGTTCCTGAGTGCTAGCAGATCGCCTGGTCTCGAGACGTACCGTGCGAGTTGTTCGTCATCCATCAAACGGGCTACATCTTCGTCGACCTGAAAGAAGTTACACAGAGCTTATTTACTGTGTAAATTATTAGTTCATTTTTGAATCGGGTGGTTGATGACGAAACACTGAGAACAGTATGCATCGTTTGTCACAATAAGTGTTCACGTTCTAAATCTACACCGTAGTGTTTTATCTGTTGTGCTCGGAAACAGAACAACATACTGTAAATCATATAATTAACCTAGTTAAGTCTATTATGGAGCACAATAAAAGTAGTTAAGGTGACAAACGTTTATCAATGGACTCGAACAAGAAAAATCATTTGCCCAACAAACTTTTTGTGCCTATAGTAATGATACTTCTAAATATGTAATAGAAATTGCTGCCAGTTACATAGATCAACAAAACGTGGTGGTTGTGATAATGTTGATGTCATTATCAATTAAAATTAATTTTTAGTTAAATTTAAAGGTGGGGAAGAAAGATACTTGTAAAATGTTTTTGGCGATAGGGATGACGGGGCTTAGGGGGATACACCCACTCGGTCGTCGTTGACCGCAAAGCGTCTGTGAAGAGGAGTGAATCCTGTGAAGAGGAGACGCACGTTTCAGTCTCGGAACAATATGCCAGATGCGTAGGAAATATTGATACCAAGCACAGGCGTCAGACGAGAAGAGGCCAGATTCCAGCGTGAAGGAGAGCAGATATGTTCCAATGTGGAGGCAATAGATGCCAAACTCGAGGAGACAATTTCCAATGTGAAAGAGACAGTTGCTAGAATGGAGCAGATATGTTCCAACGTGGATTAAATAGATGCCAGACTGTGGGACTTGGAGACATATTCCAGTATGAAAGAGACAGTTGCAAGAGTCGAGGGGACACATACCAATGTGGAAGAAATATATGGTAGACAGGAGGAAACAGGTTCCAATGTGAAAGAGACGGTGGAGGAGACAGATTCCGATGTGATGAACTTTTCCACCTGATAGATTTCCAAGATTGTGGCATTGAATCGGGAAGGAGTAGGGAGCATCAATACAAAACCCTTTTCGGGTGACGGGACCGAACTTTAGAATACCATTTGTAGATTATAGCACTGCATTCGGGAAGAGTAGGGATCCTCGATGCAAAACCTAGTATCGGATGACTGGTTTGAACTACATAATATAATCTAGGATTGATTGACTACATTAATGTGCAAAATATTATTATTTTGATGTCTTTATGTCACATAAAAAAACATCAATAGCTTCATGCACGTGATTTATTTGGTATGGTATGGAAGCCCTAGTTCATATGGACACAACTGAAACACATAAATCTGTCAAAGTAGGTCACTGATTGACACAAACATTGTATACATTACCTTGTCTTCTCTCATCTTTTCGACCGCCACACCGCAGTCCCTTTTCAACAAGAAAGCCTCCATTCTGTGGAATAATAATAATAATATTAATAATAAAGAGGGTAAGTACGATCTCTATCTCGTTGTATTTTTAGCCCGATGCAGATTTGTAAGTTTAATTTGCATTTATCGTCTGACTCCATGGAAGTCTCCCGTGCCAGTAATAATATTATTATATGCCTACGAAAATGCTACAATGGATTACACAGAGTGCAATCGGTCCGATATATTGCGGTATTGACCGCATTCATATTGACCTGCGTCGCGAATAGCAACCGACGGTCTTTTGAAGTTTACGTATTCATGCGCTGGTGAAATGACGTTTTTTGGTTTTGTAGTAATGAAAATGTCCACAAAATTATATGCTTTCAGGATCTAAAATGGCTTGAAAATGTCAGCATTTGTAATCACATCTCTCCCGAGGGGTATGCATATCATGATGCGGCATATAATAATAAGTTAATCGACTGGATACAGTGTTTGAAGCCCTCAGTCGTGTCTGTGCCGCGGACGCACTCGCAAGCTCGTGCGTGCTTCGGCCCAGACACGACCTCGGGCCTCAAACACTGTATCCAGTCAATTACCTATAATTATTTAGCACTTCTTGGACCCATTGACGTCGATACATCACCGTAATTCTCACACTTAAAAGAATTCTAATATTTCACACTTCCCTGTACCAGACCCCGGAGCTGTCAAGCCACACCCTAACAATAACCCCAACTCCCCCAGACAACTCGCGTAGCAACAGGCAAAGCTTGTGTCCACCGCCTTCCCTACATCCAATTGTTATCACGAAATAAACTGTGTTGTTATTTGAGTTATTATCAAAGTATAGTGGTCAGACAGTCCCGGTGCGGCCCCCGGTATGCCCCGGTTTAGACCACTAACCTTGACACACCGGAGACGTACCGTGGTGGCACCTTGGAGGAACCGTGATGAATTGGGATGAAACGATGACGAATGACCCACCGGCAAACTCCCCAGTGATTTGAAAACTACGGGTGCTCACGGAATCATACCAGGGGATTTCTGAAAACCGTGGCGGCACCGTGACTTTTCCCCTGGGATCACGAGGACTTCACTGTGAGTCCTCAGGCTGTGAAGACGCGCCGACTACCACCGGGGGCGACCGTACCTCTACCTGGGCTGCACCGTGATAGAACGTAGCGACACCGGCAACAATCGGGGCAATACCTGGATGACACCGTGGCAAACATGGACAGTAGGCCTACGGTGCCTTGATATAAACCTTACCTGAACCCTGACAACCGGGGCTACGCCTTGGCTTGCCGGGCTAGATCGTGACACCGTGTAGCCTATGTCCGGGAATAAATTTTTTTTTCTCCAAAATCGTCCCGGTATACCCCGGACCATTGTCCAATAATATCCACCGGGACGTACCGGGGCCCACACGCGGACTGTCTGGTCGCTGGTCCCCTGGGCTAATGGATAATGGCTGATCAGGCTAATGGATACGGACAAGTGTATCCCTGCATACTACTTTCATAGTACACACGTACATGTCCAAACTGTGTACATACAAGGACACCTCTACCAAGTAGAGGTTTAGGGAACCAGTGTTGCCACTTTGCCTTCACTTTCAAATTGACCCTCGAAAATCACACTTCCATAGAGGTCTAACAAGTAAAGGTTGTGCACGTTAAAAGTGAGGCTTAAGTTCTACTTTTCGTAAAGTGTGGATTAGGTGACGGTTGCGCACCCGCCATATGCCTTGGAAAATGGAAATATAGGCTCTTATATACACAATTAGATATATATCTATCTACACATCATGTAGGTTAGCGGCACGCGGTGGGCGGAGAGCGGCAAGCGGGCGGGAGGCAGTGTGGTACGTGTGCCCCTCGATGTCACACCCGAGAGCAAGCACAACGAGCCTGATGCATCGGGTGGGAGGGGGCTGGGGGTGCTCTGTTATAATCGGAATAAAAACGTTCTGATTTATCATGACTGAACTTAGAGGATTTCCCCTAGAGCCTACAACCTTTTATTGTATACTGCACACTCAAGAATTTGATCTCTTACCCCGTCTTATCTTCTGCAGCCACCTTGTTCTCTTTCTACGGAAGCGCTTCTACGCTTCCGTATCTTTCAGTCTTAAATGCCCCTAATCTCTACAGCATTCACACATATGTCGATATCATCAAGTTATAAGTCGATATTATCGAGTTATAAGTCGATATTATCGAGTTATAATTCGATATTATCGAGATATAAGTCGATATTATCGAGATATAAGTCGATATTATCGAGATATAAGTCGATATTATCGAGTTATAAGTCGATATTATCGAGTTATAAGTCGATATTATCGAGATATAAGTCGATATTATCGAGTTATAAGTCGATATTATCGAGATATAAGTCGATATTATCGAGATATAAGTCGATATTATCGAGTTATAACACGGGAAATTGAAAAATAAAAAAATACATAGTGGCCCTTCTACGCTTCCGTACAAAACAGATTGAACAACAGCAAAGAAATTCCTTGAATAACATTCCTCTTAGTTCGCATAAGGTTTTACATTTGAACAAATACATATATGCAGCTTCATCGTATTTCACAGAGGCTCGTGTATAAATTGGATTTCTCATGTTATGAGCCCCACGGGCCCAAGTAGGTCTGTCACGTTCGGTGAACCTGGAGATACTCACGGCTTTTGATGGCAGATGAATATTTCATTGACATACCTCTTGAAGTAACCAAGTCGCAGTCATGTCCAGAATCTTGTCGTTGCAGAGTGAAAGGTATTTCCTTTTCATATTATCCATGAGATACATTCGTTATATACATGTATATGTTTTATTCAACAGGTCCTACTGCTGGTTTATTCGATAGTTTCATTGGTATTCTACGGAAGCCCGTAGAGGTCAGATAATGAAAGGTGTGAAAATATATTTATCTGGCGGTCGCCACTTAATTATCTGTAGGCCGTGGCTTGAAATATGATGAGATTCTTGTAAAGCAATATACATATAGCTAATTAGGCCCTAGTATCCAAATAAAAGTCGTGACATACTGTATTAATGACAATACTGTTTTTAATGAGACAATGTTATATGGGGTATTGAGTGTGTGTGTTAGGAGGGTTGTTGATCGATATATAGGTTAAAGGGATATGTGAACAAATGAAAACAGTGCATATTCGATGGTGGTGACAAATATTTTCGCCAAATTATCTGATTAAAATTGTGTGTTCCTTTTTTTCTTTGTTTTTTTCCACTATGGATTATGTATTGAAAGTTGCCCTATGGTCCATAATACCAATCAATGACATGAAGATATGTACATTTCATCCCTCAAACAAATATTTGTTAAATTTATTGAGGCATTCTTGGACCATATATGTTACAATATAAATCGGCATTGACCGATCAGAGTCATTTTGCATGTGACTAACGCGCACCACTCCTATGGGATGCTGGTTTTCGAAGGGGGGGTGGGGGGGGGGGGGTTTATATCCCGGGTTAGTAACTTGATAATATCGACTTAGTATATCGATAATGTATCTCAAATAAAATGTAAATTTTATTTTAGTTTAAAATGAATTTCTATGGATAGACCAAAATGCTGTGTTAAAGCACTAAATAAGTGGCGGCCGCCAGATAATTAAGTGGCGGCCGCCACTTGAATATATTTTCACACTGGCACTAACGGTCTTCCGTAGTATTCAATATATCATGAAAAATATATTTAAATTTATAAATTATATAAAAAAAAATTTGTATGTGCCTCTGTGGTTTTCATTTCACTCCTACCCTTTTTGTGTGTCTCGTCACAGGATAACATGAAAAACATACCCTCTTCTAAAAGGATACCGACATCATAAATATTCAATTTCCACCTAGTATTGTGATATACAAAGCACCCACGAATATTTGTACAGTAAGTCAAGCACAGAAACCATGCGCAATACACTTAATCCAGCCCTTCCTGCGAATTTCATGCTATAGTTATGACATACTCGATCACTATAACAAGAACGGATGCTCTTGGACAGCGTTGCTTAAAGCAGAACTAAGGCAGAGGACACAACGCGAGGCCGTTTGATAGAGGTATGGAAATATATCATGGCCAACAACAAGCAGCATGATATTATCAAGAATAAATACAAAGCCAAAATGCTATATTATATTGACAATGTTTGAACTATACCGACATATTAGCAAACAAACAGCAACGATATGAAAGAGAAACTTTACCGTTTTAATTCCCGAGTGAACACCCTACTGCTAGCCGCCGAACGTTATCTGATCCAATTATATTGTGTTGGAGTCAGGACATGTTTATGTTAACGTTCTATTGCACCAGATATGCCGATATACGGGAACAAAATATATTTTTCCTCATCATATTGTTGGACTTGTGCATCGACTACATATGGATTCCATGTCCCGAATACCTTAGATATATGTATTGCTCTGAGTCTTAATTTTATAGCCCATTATTGAGAAAAGTGTCAAAAAAATGTTGACACTTTGATCATTTCCACGAACATCGTTCAATATTCAATGTATTTCTGTTCCTAATGTTAGTCATGAGGCAATATTGCGAAATGTCATATGTAATATTGAATGGACATATTGGACACTATGTGAAAACAGGGCATGGGTAGGTGTAATACACGAATGATAATTGTTTTGTTGTTGAAATGATGTTCTGCCACCGTGGTCAACGTTCTGTGGATCGAATTAAAGTCAGGATTTAATATCTGTGAGTGCTGTTCAGTCTCGTTCATCCTATATAATGTACCAAACAATGAACCTAAAAGCTCGAGGATCTCAACCTCATAAATGTTGCTTCCATATGGCGAGAGAAATAGAAATCCATGATTAAATTTCAAGCATCAACAGAACGTTAACCCGAGCCTCAGAACGTTATCATGTCACGGATAAATTGACAACACAAAATATCGGACAGATACAACAATATATTGAATATAAACCTCAAACTGAGGTTTATACATATATGCTAATTTTCTCTAAAAAAAGCTAATTTTTCATGCTCCAAATTGAGGGAAGTTTACATCCATCTCGCAAGACACACTTCATCCAAACTCTTATTCCCAGTGTAGCAATCTCAATGCACAACTTTTCATAATATCCTCGGACATGGAATCGAATAGATAATAAAAGTGTACTTACTTGGAAATTGTTATTATTCACCTGTTTACATCATGTGTCGGACTTTTGAAGACAACAGAACGTTAACATAAACATGACCTGACCCCAACACAATAGAACTGGGTCAGATAACGTCCGGTGGCTAGCTGTAGGGTGTGAAGTACACTCTAGAAAACAGTGTTGAAATATATCGAATCATCTCGATATTACATTGGTATTAGCTGGTTCTATATTAATTCCTCTAACATATGAGGATATTCTGATGGATAACGTTTTCAACATGCATTTCGGAATGAAGCCAAGTTCGAAGATACCAAAAACTGAGTAGCCTTTTGGCGTTTGATCAGGTATTTATGTATTTGTCATACATGTGTTGTATATAGTTTGTTTCGGATTTCTAAATTGTTTCAGTAGTTCATTGGGGAGATGCTAACTACTTCAACTGTCTGCCCCTGATGGCGCCAGTGTATCTTTGGTTATAGATATTTAGTCGAGCTTTGTTTTTATTCCCAATATTTTGTACTTCAGGTTTGCTTTTGGCACTTGAGATCATGGGAATTCAAACCAACAACTAAATTCTGAATATTCCCGTCAATTTACACCAATCTCTGCGAGAGGTAATCACCAAGGAATACATGCAGCAGCCGTCCATGTCAGCAACCGAGCGAGTGAGCAATCTGATAGGTTCTTATATCGATTTGAGCAAACATTTTCTCTCGTGGTCACTTTGTAACATGGAAATCTTGTGTGTAATTGGTTCCCTGTCTGACGCAAGTGAGATGCATCGACTATATTTACACAATCCTGGGGAACGGCTCATGCAGAGGATGAAATGTAGCATTCATTGGGTTGTGTTGAGTGCCGAACAAGAAGAGGGAACAGAGAAATCTCATAATTTTATACGGCATAAAGTTTTTATTCCAGTGCTTAAGTCCATGAGATCGAAACTGGACATGTTGAAAAATGTTGTTTTGGGGTTTGCAGGTTGGTCGGAGGTAATATAATAGATTGATACTTACACCCTATAGCTAACACGAGCCTAGAGTAAAGGGACTATTGCTATCATAGCCTGATCACGTAGGGTTTATGTATGGTAATATATAGAACAGCGTTCTTACATGTGTGTAATATATTTTGTATCATACACTAGACAACTAAGACTGTATGATCACGGTGTGTGATCGCGTGTGTTACCACCCATATAATTTGCAGCATTGACAAGAGGCATTGCTCTGGTGTCCCACGTGTTTACCATGAGTTTATATAGTAAAAACGACATATATTTCATGGTAAAAACACACACACATAAAATTCTAGGGTAAATATCTTTGGATGTTATTGGACTACTTACAGAATGGGGCAAGCACCGAACGTACATCGATCGATATAATTCGCAAGTCACAAAAAGAATAGGTGTGTGTTTGAGAAGATAACAGGGTTTGTCTGAGTTCTCTCCAATTTCGATACAAGTCACAAAATATTCAATTAGCTTGTTCATATAGGATTCTTCTTTCACGGAGCACACACTGTGATCAGGTGTGCCAGAAATATTGATTTGTTGTTATCGATCACGTGATGGAAAGTAAGATGTCATTCATGTCTTGTATCATCCGAATTGTTCACTCAATTGAATATGAGTTCCTGGTAATATCCCATATTCAGGACATGTGCATGGTTTATTCATATCCAATGGCCTTGAATGGTTTTATATGATGGTACTGTTCTTTAGGCTTTCTTGGGGGTATTCAACGACTGTACCCTGATCTGCTTAGATGTGGTCATATTCCCTTATCAGTTGTCCCCAGGCATGGAAAGAATGTCGTAAATGTGATTGAGCTGTTCACGTGAGGAATCGTCAATTTGCACAAAAGGACCAAATTTTGTCATCAAATTGAACTCATGAAATAACTTAACAGACAATTGATTTTCCTTTGTGTTGTGCAATCAAAAGTTGATTATCATCAAGACAGCAACTTTCTGTTTGCAGTGACAGCAGTGACAGTCTGACAGTCAGCAACAATTGCTGTTAGTGCAGAGGTCATGTGGCGTATCATTGTTAGCTACTTCTGAATGTCTGAGACATCTAAATTCTCAACAAATCTGGTTGTCATTTTATCACAAAAGACAGACGTTCATCTCAGCAATCGAGCAAGTAATCTGCTGATTTTTGTAAACGTTTTCCTCATCATTTCCCACGGTATCGTTAGACAGAATATTATCTCTGTGTAGGGCTAACATTTTCTCCCGAGAGTGAATTTACAGACATCCTTTCAGGCTGCTCTGTCGTGTCCATTTCCAGTTGGTTTCCTCTCTACCGGCTTCCGAAACCGGCGGGTGTAATACCCATCTGTTATATTTACACAGTCTTGGAAAGTGACCAGTGGGCAGGATAATATTTTGATTTATGGGACAGCGTTGAGTTCTGATTTGATAGAGAGGACAATACCATACATCACAGAATGGGCCATTTAGAGACAGTTTTACCGAACGATTATCCAATCACATAATGATGTGCACAAAACCTGGTAAATTTACATGTCAATACAGTTTTGATGTAGGAGTTATCTTCACGTAATCACAACGTGAATATATATGAGAATTAGCTCGTTAGTTGAGAGAGTGATTTGTGTAATATTAACACAAACAGACGTAAATGTCACACCCTGAAATCCGTGGCTTTGCTTCAATCGTATTCAATTCATCTTGAAATCTACATGGTGGTACCAGTATGTGTGGTAATTATTTCAACTGAATGAACAGTTGACATCTTTGGGTGAACATGCTGTAATGATGTTTTCATGTTGGTGAGAGAGCACTAATATTACTACTAATGCATGTGACTGGCACAATACGAGAATAGTAGGTTTTTTATATCTAATTTCTGTAAATAAACCATGTTATTTGACGCCTCCATCATACGGTGGCATATTCAAATGCGAATAAAAACGGAATTTCTTTTAAAAATTGGTTCAAACGATATCAAAGCAATTCTTCAAATAATTTTCTTGTCAGTTCGCTTAAGGTTTTACATTTGAACAATTACGTATATGCAGCTTCATCCTCGTCTTACACAGTCTCGTGTATGAATTGAATTTCTCGAGCCCCTTGGGCCCCAGTAGGTATGTCACGTTCAGTGAATCTGGAGATACTCAGAACTTTTGATGGCTTTTTAATGATGAATATTTCATTGACTAATGAAATGGCAGACATGTCCAGAGTTGTGTTATTGCAGTGTGAAATGTATTTCCTCATAATTTTATTCATGGCATGTACATGTATACGTGACATACATGTATATAGTTTATTCGATAATTTGGTATCATACAACTATTTTGATATACTGATTTTTATATGATATATTTTGCATGTGTCTCTATTGTCTGTGTAGCGTTATGACGTGACGGGGTGACTACATTAGTAGTGACACCACAGTTATGGCGCTACATCTGCATTCCACTTCTTTTATTTTTGCGTGTCTCGTCACAGGCAATCATAAAATAACATCTTCAAAAAGGATACCAACATCATAAATATTCAATCTCCACCAAGTATGGAGAGAAACAAGATATTTCAGAAAAATAGCTCTATTCTATTTTCACAGTAATCGGAGCACAGAAATTATGTGCAATACATTTAATCCAGCATTTCCTGCAAATTTCATGCTATAGTTATGGCATACTCGATGACTATAACAAGAACGGATGATCTAGGGCAGCGGTGCTTGAAGCAGAACTAAGCCAGAGGACACGACACGAGGCCGTCTGATAGAAGACATTGGTTTGACAATATGTGGAATACATGCAGTCTATCTGAGGAGTAGGATACTATTCACGTCGTTCCATAGATAAAGGAATATATGATGGCCAGCAACAAGGAATAAGATATAAGATTTTATTCAGAATAAATACAAAATAAATACAAAGATAAAATGCTATATTACATTGGAAATGTTTGAACCATACCGACATGTTAGCAAACAAACAGCAACGACCTGAAAGTGAAACTTTACTGTTTAAATTACTAGGAACATGAAAATATGACGTGAACGCAAATGAGAGACCTAATTTTGCGGAGTAAAATGTTATTTAGTGCATGCCAATATCTCTATTGTTCCTAGTAGCGAATTAGTATGCAAATGATGTATTTGCGACGTAGAAGGGGAATAGTTTTAAATAGGCAAGTTTGTGTTTTAATATATTTGTTCTGGCCAGTATTATTGTAAACCTAAACTTTACACATTGATTGGCATGGTCAATAATCAGTGTTGTTCAAAGTGTTACTGTTGCCATGGTTAGTATTCACCTGCTGGAGTCCTTAGCAACCATTGGTTGCTATGGGCTCTAATTACCAGAATCAGGGGTTTTGACAGATTTTGATCATTGTATATTAATTATGCATGTGGAGTCAATCCATTTTCACCTTAGGTTTCGTTTGTTTATCGATATGACTTATTGTGCTTATTAAACTCAGTGTTGCAGCAGTCCCCTATTTCCCACATATTATCATATCCATGAACATTATTATCACGATTGTGTAATTATTCCAGATGGATATCACCGCCAGTTTTGGAATCAATTACAGTTAACAAGGTCTTCATTTCAAGAAATGGTTGGGAGAAACCCAAGCAGAATAAAGTAGCTAGAATGGACGTCTGTAAATACACGCACAGGGGGAAATGTTATTCATCAGACATTCTGAAGTGGGAAATGGAGAGAAAATCATCGACAAAACCCTGCAGAATGCTTGCTCGATTGCCGAAATGGATTTTTATATTTTTTTGTGATTACCCGTCAACGAGATTGGTGAGAATTCAGCTGGTTCAGATATTGAGAATTTAGTTTAAGCTGTTATGATCTCATCGTCCATACATGTTCGGTAGTTTACGTAGAGTGATATGCCAAATACGACAATTCAATACGACATTTCGAAAATGCCGAGTGACTGTCACTGCATATAAAAATAACATATACCACACGTCATATTCTTATAAACTATTCCAGAGCCAGTTGCAGATATCAGGAATTCTAGCCTTAATTGCAGGTATGGAGACTTTGTTTACTGAAGTGGCAAGCTAGTCGCTATCCGCGGTTGTGAGGATCTGCTTCACCATGAATAACTGATGTCTCCACAAAATTCTGTAAAGTTCATTATGACCTGGTTGACAAAGACTATGTGGCAAATATGCAAAATTTCTTTGCATAACAAACTTTCACTGTTTGAAGCAAATGCCACAAGCTCACTCATTCTGGACTAAATGGTATAGGACCACTTATGGAGATTCGTTAGGTCCCTTAATTTTTATCATCATCATGTTTTTGTTGAAACTGAACATAGAGATTCATTTACATAATATGTTACGATCGATGCAAGTATTTTTCACTTGATATCGGTTTCATGCCTTTCTCGGCTGTATTTTCATACATGAACAACGCGAAAATACTAAGTTGGCAACTTTCACCATACTCTCAAATCTTCTGATTTGCTTAATAAATATAAGAACAACAATTCATCTTGTGCAGCATCATCAAAATTAATTAGTTGAGCAAGTCGCAAAACCCAACACACGATGTTACCATGCCATGTTACCATATGGATTGTCTAAGACTGCAACATAGGCATTACTCAACTTTTCAAGCTTTCTGTTCACATCATCATATACTGAGGTAATCGTATTTAAGCAAATTGAATAATCATTCTTCTGGAGTATATGAATAATCATGTCACATATTATCCTGTGTATAGGCCCTGAGTCATTTCCCAGGATTGTGTAAAGATAAGGAATGGGTATTACATCAGCTGGTCTGGTAATCAAATGACTGTATCCAAGAGAGTGCAAGCTGGGAATGGACAGGATGGACCAGCTTGAATATGTGTCTGTAAATACTTGCTCCTCATGAATAAGCCATTACATGGGAAGTGGCGAAAGACAATATTGACAACACCAATCAGATTGATTCTACGATTGCCTTCACCACAATTAGTGAGAATTCAGATGAGGTCATGACTGACTGGATTTTATTGCAAATAACCACAAATGAGACTCATCTGTTGATTCAAGTGTTGATTCCACAGTGAGACAAAATCATTGAACGCTCGGCTGCATTTTATTTGCTATATCTGTTGTAGCAATTCCCTCCACTTTGCGCAAATAGACTAATTTCTGCCTAGGAAATATCAAATAAATCAAATTATGCCACATAACGAAGGTGCCTGGGAAAACCGGATAAAGAAATATGACCACATATTAGCACTCAGGGTACACTCTGCTGAACGTCGCCGACAAAGTTCAATATGCACATTTCATTATGTGAAACCAACTCAAGGCCACATGCATAGAGCTTATAAACCGGGTCAATACATGTACATTGCCGTGCATATAGACCATACAGTAGAGGAAGAGTTGACATGTCATTTTGTTATTTTGATATATTGCACGTTGTTCATATTGCACATACACGCAATACAATATCAATTCCACTTCAAAACAAATTTTATTGATATGTATTGAATACCGTTAAAGTCGTCAATGACCAGTGGGTAGTTCTGTATTATATATGTAATAAAATGCATACTATCCTGTTATGAAATAATTCGGGACGTGTCTGCGACTTCGTAACCTCAAAGTAATCAAAAAATTCATCAGTCATTAAAAGTCCTGAATATCTGCAGCTTCGGACCCGTGAATGGCTCACTGAGACGCAAGGGGCTCATACCGAGAGGAATCCAATTTATACAGGAGCTTTGGTGATGGGACTATATAGTCAAACACATGTAAACATCGAAACATATCTGAGAAGCTACTGGCCCATTTTGTAATTTTGGAATAACATCGAGTCTTAATATGAGAGAGTGTTGGATTCATGGAAATGAATTTAGCGATTTTTGAGAAGGTCCTGTCGTATTATGAATGTGCATTGATTTAACAAACAGAATCACGCGTGAACATCATCAAATAAATAATATCATTTGCTTATCGAATTTTATATCTTGAACGATTTGGTTGATTGAGTAATGTGCGGTGCATTTCAAATCATAATTTATGGCCACAGCCATGAAAGAAAAACGTAAATCAGATAAGATCATAAGAATACCCGGTTACTTCCGCCAGGATGCTCAGTTTGAATCGAGACGATCGCAGCACGTCTGTGAGAGACCCGAACAATCATAATAACAGGAGTCATTTATATTCCACCAGAGGTGCCAAAGGAAGGAAGCACAGGAAATCTGCAGATACCGGGACGAATACTGATGGGGCATGATCTATTTGATATGTCGTGGACTGTTCTTGTACTTGGACGATTTTGGTGGCAGACATTGGAGAAGTATTCAAGCGACTGTCGCACCCAGGTATGCAGGTGTCCAGTCATTAGGAACATTACAGATGAAGCAGTTGCCTATAAATGGTGTGGTGCAATGCATAAAATAAGAACTGCATAATATATCACCCGGCCGTATATTGACGTATGAATCCAACAGGAAATGACCTGTATCGCAATATTCCCAGTACTCATAAACCGCTCTATGGCCAGAATGCAAACTCCAACATTGCATCTTCCTCCAGATGTCCATGGAAATAACCACCACAAACTATACCATGTGAGTTCTGACATGAACTAAACACGATTGAGGCACAAAATACTTCCCAGACTAGACTTCCAATATTCCCCAGTTTTGATATATTGTATAGATGTACCACATCAAGATAGCATGGACAATAAATATAGCAGGTTTTCTGTCCACATCATCATGTAATGGAATAATCCTTCTGACATAACTGTCTATAAATGGCCTTTCTTCTGATGTATGATATTGTCCACATTATTGGTTCAGCAATCAATACAGTCCCATGAATCCCACATAATCTCCTGGCCACGAAACATATTCCCCCAGGATTGTTTAAATACAACACATGGGTATTACACCCGCCGGATTGGAAATCAGTTACACATGACATGGTCTCTGTTTCAAGAGAAGATATAGAGAGAAAGCCAGCTGGAAATGGACAGGATAGAGACGCTCGAGTGGATGTCTGCAAATAAACTTTCAGGGAAAATGCTCATGGTCTGTACCACAGGCGTACGGTGCCAATCGAATACGCCTATGTCATCATGTATCTATAATATACACCAAGGTACATAACAAAAACGTGGGGGCCCTCTGTTTGGATCGCTGTAAAATATCCCACATCGATGCACACACTCCATGAAATACCTGCTTTCATTCCATAAACATTAAACTTTATAAAACAAGTGTTGAAGTTCAAGTAGCGATGATACTTCTCCAGTAAAATCCACTTTCAACACACATTTCAGGATAATCGACACCAACTGCGACGATTTCGGCCTCGTTAACAAGTACAATCGCCAGGTGGGTGAATTCCGAACTGAAATTATAGACGATTTTGGTGGTCAGGACCTCATAATGCACGAATACAATTATTTGAGTACTACTCGTAAATATGATGAGTTCTGTTATCATGTACGCAATGCGGACGCAGTTTGTGCTATGTTGCATTGTATATGCCTACCATACGCATGCATTCCGCCTGATGAAGTGACGTACCTGTCTGTCGCCGGGTCACAGTGCAGGGTGCTAGGTCCAAGGGCGTTTAAACGTTGTCTGTTGAACAATTTCCACCACCTGTAGACATGAATCTCAACGAGTTACAGGAGCAATGTTTGCAGAAGGCATTAGAAGGGCATAACATCGTCATCACAGGCCAGGTATGTATACTGGTTGTGAACATAACATTCAATGAGGCATACACAGACAATTAAGCTATTTGCAAATAACATAATGTTATCTGCGTCACGTTAATATTATATTTTTGGCCCCTCAGGCTGGAACAGGAAAATCGTTCACATCACGCAAAATTGCGTCATCATTGTGGGCTCAAAATAAGCGTGTACAAATCTGCACAAGCACGGTCTACAATATGCGTTCAGGTCTATGACTCTTCACAGGTAAATAATATGCTTTTGACTTCATAGTTTTCGGTGATGTATTCAAACAACTTTCAGGATTGTTGAACACCTATGTGGGATAGTACTCTGCATCAACCCAACGAGTTTCAATAGCGTCATTCGAATGTCAATGACGTCATTACGTCAAATGATAATTTTGGAAATATGGGAAATTATCTCGAGAAATATTCGTCGTAGAGATATGCAAGTTACATATTTGGAAAGCTCATTCCATTCTGCTGAAAATATGACATGTCCGATACATTTGCGCCATGATAGATTTTTTGCTATGACGTCATGAACGTAGGGCCTTCATGCCAAATTGTGGGAATTTCGGCGACATTTCACAAATTCACCAAAAATACAATTAGGTATAGAATCCGATAAAATTTGACACAAATGTGTGGGATCGTAATCTGCATCAACCCATCGCGTTTCAATGACGTCACTTGAATGTCAATTTTCGAAATATTTGGGTTATTTATAGAACTATGTGTCTTAGAGAGATGCAATTTGTACATTTGGAAAGCTCATTCAATTCTGCTTAAGGTGGGTTATGTCCGATACGTTTGCGCCATGATAGATTTTTTTTGCCATGACGTCATGAACGGTCGTCCACATTTTCAGCTTACCAGCACTATAGGCTGATAAGATATTGTCTGAATATTTCGGAATTAGGTCAATCATACCCTCAAGCCCGTGGCCTATATTGCCAATATTAATGATTTGTTAATGGGACCGTTAAGTTAAACGTATGTGATTGACCGGAAAGTATGTTTATCAGTGCAGTGAGTGGCACAATTTTACTGTACGCAAGTGTACTGTGCATCAGTGTGCAGATAGCTCAGTGTGCTGAACACTGAAATGAACACAGGTCGATTCATGGACATTTGTTGCAGATGGTCGGGAATTCGTGACGGACACTTTTCACGCCAAGAGCTGGAGAACCATGTTTTGAGCGATGCCAGCTTCCATCAGGCACGACAGAACATTATTGGAACGGACGTTTTGATTGTAGATGAGGTATCCATGATATCGAAAAAACTATTTGACGATGTGAATTATATTTGCCAGAAAGTTAGGGACTGCCAAAAGCCAATGGGAGGTATACAAACCGTATTGGTAGGTGACTTTTACCAATTGAAACCAGTACCCAACAGGCAATGTATGGATAATGGGGAATACGCTTTTCAGAGCGACATCTGGTTACATGGATTTCCACATCGCATCAATTTAACTGAAATACATAGACAAAGCAATGAACATTTCATAAGGGCCATCAATGATACTGCACGTGGCTCAACAGGTGCGGAGACCGTACATCTTCTGAAGTCCCCAAATAATGAACCGCAAAATGTGGACAATGTAACCAAACTATTCGCACTTAGTTATGACGTTCACGTATACAACGCCGATCAGCTGGCCAAAAATCCGAATGACGTCAAAGTGTATAAGGCGATTGACCAAAATGTTTCTTGCAAGCTGCGGAAGCAGGTGTCGGTGCAAAATCATCTGTGTCTAAAAGTGGGAAGTCCAGTCATGCTGACGAAAACACTATCGTCGACATTGTTCAATGGGATGCTTGGAAATGTGACCAAGTTGAATGAATCCAGCGTCACTGTCAAATTCGATGTCATTAACGAGTCTCATGACATAGGTACGACACAGTTTTATGCCTACTCCAACTCGGTTGGGAAACCAATATTGGTGACTATACAGATACCCCTTGTACTTGCGTATGCGCTAACTATACATAAATATCAAGGCATGACGTTGGATTACGTTGATCTGGAATGTAGGGGTATCTTCGAGGCTGGCCAACTGTACGTGGCGATTGGGAGAGTGCGTGAGCCCCATTTCCTAACTATTCGGAATTTTCATCCTTCATTGTGCATGGCAGTATCACCCTTGGTTAATAACTATTATGGGACTAGAAATGCCGATTTCAACAAACCTCTGACATGTTGTAGACAAAAAGAAATCATCACGCAGGATGTCGTTCAGGCATGTTCTACGAACACTGACGCGTTAAATTTTGACTCATCAGATAATGACGACGAAGGGGTCACAAGTGGTGATTTAGATGGTAATGGTAATAAATTATCGGATGATGATGACACAAACGTCATTCAAAACGTATCAGTTCATGAACATGAGGCCAAATTAATGTACAGGGTGTTGGATAATGACGGATACATTTGTATGAAATCGATGATTGAACAGCTGAAATACGAGAGTCCTGAAAACAATTACAGGAGGCACATGAACAGCATTCTCGAAGGTATGAATGCCAAGAATTGGATGGAGTGGGTTCACTTTGACATTCCTAAACTCATTTCTATTATAGAGACCTGTGGCAAGGGTCTCCAGAGGCAACAACAGCTTAATGTAGTCGTTTCGAAATACGTTCAGGATTTTGGAAACTCGGATGAATTTCGTTCTAGTTTACATGCTCTTTTCGGTCGCTCACATGAACTGGTTGAGGAACATTTATCAGTGGCCATCTCAATGCATTTCAATATATTTGATTCAGTGATGTCGACTATAGCATCAGGTGTTGTGGAAAATGACGGAGATACCAAAACCTATCCTAATATATCGGAGGGATGTCGGGCCAAAATAAGGTATATTGGAGGAATGTGTGTTGCCAAAGTGTGCCATAAACACACTCAGTACGTAATGAGGAACCTACACAAAGAAAACGAAACGAAAATGTCCCGATCATTCGTGTGTAATTTAAGGTTGAATGTGGTCAATTCATTTGATATCGGCTTTGAGGGGTCAAAATATGCATTTTCATGGAGTGAACTGTCCCGCAAGCGAAATATATTTGGCCACCTTACTTATATTAATGATGAACTGTACGAGTTTTTTTGCACACTCGATGAGGAGGTGTACACTCATTTAAACATGGACTCTGTCCGAAAACATGGTAGCCTATTGTGCAACAATATCTGCTCCACTCTGCTTGCAACCGACAAGTTGACATCCATGTGGCCGAGTCACGGAATGAATGACAGCGACAAAATCTGCCTCATGCGCGAAATTGTCACTAGATACCTACATGTCACTATGAAGGAGTACGCAAAAACAATGACGTCGGAAATGAAGTTACAAAAGAAATTAGCACACAGGAAAAATGTGCTGTTACAAGATAAAAACGTAAGAGACGATAAACCCGATGAAAAACACTGCATGGTTATTCAGGAATCTGTTCCTTGCAGTAGTGCATCCGATGGCCCGAAATCGCCAGGTTCGAAAAAAAGGAAATCGGAAGATATGTCAGAACCGCAATATTTCTGCATCATTTGCAACGGGGTATACACATCAAAGTTGCACTGGATCCAGTGTTCCGTTTGTGATGGATGGCTGCACAGGAAATGTGATAAAGCTTTAAGGTCACATAAGATATGGAAGCAACTCTCTGATGGTGACGAAGGATACCTATGCTCGCAGTGCAAGGCCTTGGATGCGTAATTATTTTGTTTGCATTTGCACCGCACCTGTTGGTATTACGGGATTCAATGAAGGCCAAACGTTTACATGATTTTAGCACGTTGTTTTCAACATAACAACCAAAGTGTGTTAATAACTTTCAAAGTGTGCTGTTTAACAAATTATCATAAGAACCCACATTCTCACAGTGCCGATTGTTAATATTGTCAGTTGTGGTGGACCCAAGAATTCAGTTAGTGAACTGCGTGCATATTTAGGGAAATAATGACTTCAACATAACAATCAAACTTTCAGAGTGTGTTGTTTTACAAATGACCATAGCAACCCACATTCTCACAGTGCCTATTTTTAACATTGTCAGTTGTGGTAGACCAAAGAATTCAGTTAGTGAACTGCGTGCATATTTAGGGAAATAATGACTTCACTCACGACTGCGCCTCATTTTACTTTGCAGATGGATGGGTAATGCGACAGCGGGCCGCTTCTTTGCACAGGCATTGGACTTCTTTGATATTATAGTCTACGACAAGATTGTAGAAATCAGACCGCTGGTGTATTGTGTGGCGTCAGGGTTGGTATTGGCTCCATGGCGTTGAGCTCGTTGTTGGCAGAACAAGTTTTCTACAATATAGCTGTTGATCAGTGCTGGAATGATGTTGTGCCCTGCTGCTGTAGAAACTTCACATAGTGAAATGAACCCATTTATGAGATACTGAAGGTCCTCAAATGTTTCTCGGGTTATGAACCCTTGCTTTGGATTTTTAAATGTCTTATCCTGTTCGCAATGCAATTTCCAATCGTGGAACCACCTCAAAATATCTTCCAAGTGTGTGATACGAGGGTCGTCTGCGTTGGTAATTGGGGAATTGTTGCGAAATATGTCTACTAGCTTAGCTGTTGTACAAGTCAAGTGTCGCTTTCAATTCCAACTTTGGAAATGATATGGCATAATTTTCCATCAGATTTAGCATGTCACTATTTAATACTTGTTCGGCGAGATGGTTTCGCATTTTCAAAGCTGAGTTTAGAAAGAAGTGGTCCTCTGTTAGTCGGTGGTGAATTCTTTGGGTGTTCGTTGTGATATCCCAGTGATAGGCGTCAATGAATTGCTGCCATATGATGTTTCCTGATGCGAGATTTAATAGGCGCTTATGTTTATCCATGAGTCCCGAAGCAGAAATGCAGTTGCGAATGCGTTTAATGATATGAGAATAATCCATTAAAACTGACAGGATAGAATGTGACAAGCTCGTCATATTCCTCACAGCAGCAACACTTGGAGCAGACAACATGTGAGCAAAAGAACGATTTGCACTAGCACCATCCATACACAGAAAAGAAATCGAAAAACCAAAAGTCTTCAGTTCGTTGACGATTTTCCAAAACATTATGAGCAAATCAGCAGATGATAAAGAATTGGTAAAAAAATAAGCAAATGGGAACCGGAAACCATTTAGCCCCAGGTATACAAACTGCAGGACTGATGTGGCGGCAACTATGGTGTCACTTTTTCTGAGAATGTGATGAATTTTGTCCGTCTCGGGTACAGTTTCAACAGTACCACCGTAACTCATGCCATCTGAGTTACACCGCACCTGTATTCCTGATTGAATGGACATTTCGTCAAAAATGATCCCCCCATTGAAATCAGAATTGGCCGTTTTGCACTCTTTCGACATCCAATTCATGAGATCGAAATTTATGCCTGGAGATTTGTCTAGACAGTTCTTGTACTTTTCTAGTAAACTTTCTGATGGGAGAAACATGACATTTTTAAGAATCCTGTATGCATGGCCACTGGCAATCCATACCCTTAGACAGAGACCAACTCTTTTTGGATCCCACCTGTTAGTTCGCTTGTCAGTCCCATTACATAGTTTTTTGAGACAATCTGACTGGGCGTTGATGAGCAACATCAGTGTTTCATCAGCGTCAGGAAAGAACTCATCGAAGCCATTTTGGACATTTCCGTCACAATCATTGTTGAAGCCGTGTCCTTTCTGGCAGCACCTACAAGTACCTGATATATTGTTCATGCTCACTATACCTACACATCCTGGCTGTCGGCATCGTATATCTATGATGGATCCCGTTGTGGTCCAGCGTTCGTACCCCCTAGCTTGTCGATTGCACGGTATACCTTTGCATATTGTAGATCTTCTGACAGAGTCACAAACCAGAGATAGTCATACACGTTTCCACAAAACTTGACGAAAGCCCAATCGAATACACATCAACGTTGGTATTGCCAACGTTCACCGTCAAAGCACCGTTTTTATTAATGCATATTTCTTTCAAAACTGCGTTATTGTTCACAAAATATTCAGTTTTCATGGCAATAGTTATGCTTTCGCTGCATTGATCCATCACAAAACAGTAAGTGGGGATTTCTTGTTGGATTTTCTCGAAATCAAATGACACAGGATGACACACACGTTTCAATCCACGATAAACAGTTACATGTTTTCCGTGATCTGTAGTTTTCTGCACCACAATACTGGGGAATTGCTTATTAACATGCAACTTGAACATATGTGCGGTCACGCGGCTGTCCTCACCAGTGCAATCTGCACAATATTGTTCGTAGAGATCTGCACTTTCACATTTTGCACTGTCACACGTGGTTATGTTCTTGTTGAGCCTGTGCGATTCAATGGTATATGCAAGAAAGTATGACACACTAAACCCTTTGGCTAATCTTAAATTACTATCATTAATAATGATATTTATAGTACATTAGCAATTAAATTGAAACAATTGTACAATACAGTGGGCAATCATCGCTGCCAGTGTTGTAGCATACGCGATATCATAATGCAATCAAAAATGCACAGCATTGTTTAACACGGGGAACAAATATTGCCCAATGTATTGTAAAGATAACCCATAAAGTTGTATACAATAGTAGTTTTTCAGTTGGTAGAACGCTTACCAATCGACAAGGAATTGCTTGGTATCCATTGCAAGTGTAAATTCAAAGTGCTATATCGCTTTGTTTACAGATAACCAAGATCCCTTGGAACAGAGCTCACGCCGACTAAAAGACAGACTGTGCAGGTAAGAATGGTAAGATACACTGCACATCGCATCGATATGACATCGACCACAGAGTGCAAAAATGTACAGTCCGCCAATACGAAAACTGTCATAAAACATAGCGCCACCTGGCGATTGTACTTGTTAACGAGGCCGAAATCGTCGCAGTTGGTGTCGATTATCCTGAAATGTGTGTTGAAAGTGGATTTTACTGGAGAAGTATCATCGCTACTTGAACTTCAACACTTGTTT